>CM055122.1:154159291-155441791 GCA_029206835.1 Rana muscosa | reverse complement strand
CCTTGAATAATATCTGTTTCTTATAGATAGCCAAAAGCCAACTTGGCTAAATTCTCCAGGGAGAATATAGATATTCATTTATTCCATGAAAATGTACAGCTGTCACTGCTGTGCTAAATTTTGGCTAGGGGCTAAACTAAAAGGAATTTTAGGCTTGCTAAGTGATAAAGGCAATTTTAATTTTAATTTGAGATCAATTGCCTCGTTTAAAGCATTTTTAAGCAAAAAGTATACTTAACCTTTGCCTAATTTAACAAAAAAATTCACAATTTCAGATGATAAATGTTTAACATGCTAATGATTATATCTGACATCAAGCCAATGCACTCTTATTCTACCTATTGACTAAAGGTAAAGGTCATAATAAAGTTGCACTCTAAGTAGATATAAAATTACTCAAATTAACACAGCTCTGTAATCAATAATACATCATTAAATGTATTTTTTAAATGCAAGCAGTGTAAGTACCTGAACTTGACTTTGTATCAGCAATCAGCCTCTTGCGGTAGTGTGAGACGAAGAAGTAGAAGAAGCATTTTAATAGGAAGAAAAAGCTGAGCGACATTAGCTGAGCTAATCCCTTTGCTGCTTCTCCTGTAAAAGTGATTGCTGATTTGATTCAGACTTAAAAGTGTTCCTAATTGCAAGATACAGCTTGCAATGGTACATTTATTAATTTATTAATTAATTGTTTATTTATTTCAATAATAAGATGTATTGTTTCCCAAACAATTGTTTTGTACCACTGATTTGCCAAAAACTTGTTTATCTAGTTTTGAATAGATTAGGGGTTGGTTAAAATTCCTTTCACTCCTTTTTTCTGTATTTCTCCTGTTGGGGAGATTTCATTTCACGTCCTGTGCCAGAGACAAACTAAAGGCCCATACACACGATCTGACTTTTTGATAACAACGGTCCGACGGACATGTTTTATCTGACAATCCGACCGTCTGTATGCTCCATCGGACAATTGTTTTCAGTTTTTCAACAGACAAATGTTCGCTGTGCATGCTCTCAAACTTTCCAGCAACAAATGTCCGATGGAGGATCATCCGATCGTGTGTACCAAAGTCCATTGGACTAAAATCCAAAGTACAAACACGCATGCTGAGAACCAATGCTAAACATCAGACAACAATAGCACAAGTTGCCCAAAGGGTGGCGGTAAAGAGCTGAAAAACCAAGTGATTTGGTGAATGTTGGCTGAAACATTTCTGCCATGTGTATGCCCCTTCGGACCAAAATCCACGGAAAAGTCAGATGGAAGTCCGATCGTGTGTATGAGGCTTAAGAAGTAAGAGGGGCTATCTCCAAAGAGATGGATATCCCTTCTTAAACAGTTGTCATCAAAGCAGGTGTACCCAATAAAAGATTTTTTCTTTGGCAATTAAAAAATGTTGGCTTTTCAGTCATTACCTGGACTATCATTAACCTCCCTAGCAGTATTCCCGAGTGTGGCTCTGGGTGAATTTTCAGTGCCAAAAGCGGTAACCCCAAGCCACACTCAGGATCGCATCGCAGGATCCATGTACAGGTTACTTACCTTGTCCCCTGGATCCTGTGATGTCTCCCCGCTGTGCCTGCGAGTTGCCTTGTCTCGCTTGATTCACAGTGCCAAACTTCATTCCCTGCGAGTGTTGCGACGCACGGGGACAGAGTTCGGCGCCAAATTCAAAAAGTAAAAAAAACAGTATACATACAGTACACTGTAATCTGAAGGTAAAAAACCTTCAGTGTGCAGCTTCCCCCGCAGACCCCCTTTATACTCACCTGAGCCCGATTCCGATCCAGCGATTTGCCAGAGAGCAGAAGCTCTCCTGGATCTCTGCCTCTTCATTAGATGAGACACAGCAGAGGGAGCCATTAGGGAGACATGCCGGCATGCCCTGTACCGGCATCGGCACTACCTTTGCAAACTGGGTGCACTTTAAGGAGACAAGTCTAATGGCATTGCGACCCCCAAGACAACACTTGGCCAGATTTCCAATCCAGATAGGGGGAGTGTTTCTGCAACCATGGAAATCCAAGAATGATGGGACTATAAGACTGAGGAAGGATCAGGAAGGAGATTTCCTCATAATGAAGAACAGTGACATGCATAGTTATGGAGGTAGTTCGGAACCATATGGGTCCTGAGGCCAAGGTAGAGCCATCAACTGCAGATACTGATAGAGGCATCTATCCCAAGAGAACAAGAGGCATGTCCAATTAAGCAGGACTGCTTGATGAAGTTCTCGGCTGCTCCACATATGCAGAAACTTGATACCAGTTCAGGGCCCAATGAATTTAGACAGGTATGATAAACCAAGGGAAAGTGGCGGAAGTTGAGGCCCTGCTAGGCACATCAAAGGTTTTGCGGAATGCTTGCAGGAAGGCATAGAGACTGGAAACAGTAGGATATTTATGCTCCCACAGTGGCGAGGCTCAAGTCAGGGCATCTCCAGAAAGGAGTGATATCATGTACGCCACCTTGGAATGATCAGTAGAAAAATAATGGCCCGCTAGCTCAAAGTGAATCAAGCACTTATTGATGAAGCTTCCGACAAGCTTTAGGATTACCAGAAAAGCAAGGAGATGGAGGCAGCTGGAGTTTCAAAGGACTGCCCTCCACTGGAGGGACAGCGAGCATCAGGAACTTTAACAGAAGCCGGAACGGGGGCGTGAGAAGTGAACACAACCTGAAGCTGATCCAAACAGGAGGAAAGTTCCTGCATAATCCATTTTTGATATACTTGCTGGACATCAACTCTCTGCGCCAAACACTGAAGTTGTTCCAGAAGAAATTATAGACAGACAGTGAATGAAGCCCAGGTCGGTACATGGCTAGTCAGGCACAGGATACACAAGTAAGAAGTGAATGGGAGCTCAGGGAATTGTGAAGTTGCTCAAGCAATGTGGGCTATTCTGAGCATGTCTTATATAGGCAAGCAGACTAGGAGGCGGGCCAGGAATCGATGGACGGGAAGGAAATAAAAGCCCACAGAATAGCACAGGGATATGCAATTAGCGGACCTCCAGCTGTTGCAGAACTACAAGTCCCATGAGGCATAGCAAGACTCTGACAGCCAGACTTGTAGCTTTGCAACAGCTGGAGGTCCGCTAATTGCATATCCCTGGAATAGCAGGTGACGCCAATAAGTGAGCACAGCCAAATCACACATTTGAAAGGAATCAGAGTTGAGAAAGCACTGCAGCAAGGAGGTAAGAATATACAAGCAGGAAACTGCAGGCTAACTTGTAACACATTACTTGCTGGTGGTCAGAGTGGATAGATTTAAGTACTACTGTACATAGCTTCAATCTATAAATATAGTTTAGTCTGATGAGAGGGCATTGATTTACATTCCACCTGTGACCTAGCAGTACATACCTGTGCATGATTCTAGGTATGATACCTTGTTGTGCTGGTCTCAGACTGGCACTTGCAAACAGTGCTTCCTAATTATGTGATCATGATCTAACAAAATAAATGTGTTGCGCTGTCTAAAAGTGCATTAACCAAATAAATACATACATATAATTATAATAATAAAGATTCAAATCATGAATCGCAATTAAATGAATATATATATGTATATATATATATACCGTATATACTCGAGTATAAGCCGAGATTTTCAGCCCTTTTTTTTGGGCTGAAAGTCCCCCCTCGGCTTATACTCGAGTCAGCAAAATTGAACATTGTAAATTGTACCTGAAAAAAAATTGAGAGGCTGCGGCGTCCATCGTTTAAATCTCGCGGTCTCTTCCTGGTCCCTTCCGTGATAGGCGGAACTGTGTCTGCTGAGAATCGCCTATCACGAACGTTCTCTCATCCTCACCCATCCCAGCAGACACTGTGTTCAGTGTTCCGCCAATCACGGATGTCTGCTGGGAAACTGAGGATGAGAGAACGTTCGTGATAGGCGGAACTGTGTCTGCTTAGAAAACACCTATCACGGAAGGGAAGAGGAAGAGACCGTGAGTTTTAAACGATGGACGCCGCAGCCTCTCAATTTTTTTTCAGGTACAATTTACAATGTTCAATTTCAATTTTAGGGGAACAGTGAGGATGGGAACAGTGAGGATGGGAACAGTAGTGAGGATGGGAACAGTAGTGAGGATGGGAACAGTAGTGAGGATGGGCACAGTAGTGAGGAGGCAATGGGCAGTGACAATTGGCTTAGTGAAGTTGCAATGGGCACAGTGAGGCATGCAAATGGGCATTGTTGACCCTCGGCTTATACTCGAGTCAGTAAGTTTTCCCAATTTTTTGTGGTAACATTAGGTACCTCGGCTTATACTCGGGTCGGCTTATACTCAAGTATATACAGTATATATATATATATATATGTAGTGGATATTTAAATTTAGGGGGAGCATCTGGGTGATAGTATGACCCAGATGCACTGATTGTTAGGGAATTCAGGACCTTTTTTATTTTGTGGAGGACTTCAGTGGTGTTCAGTTCCCTGCGGCCCCTGGGTGGCACTGTCGCCTGGGGCCGGGGTTGAACCATCACTACAGTGCTGTACCCTTTTTGTCCTGTCTCGACAGCGGTGACGGCAGGGCGGGAACCTGCTTGACCTGCAGAGACCAGGAGATAAAGGGGACAGGCGCCTTCAACGTGGGGTCAGTCGGAGGAGGAGAGAGCCGCGCCCATGCACCTTCAGCCTGGGTGCTGGTGTTCCAGAGTTCCAGGCCCAGGCACCCTTGGCCTGGCCGGAGCGAGAGATGGAGTCCATCCCAGGCACCTTTAGCCGGGGGTGAGGTACTACGGAGGAGGCCCGGGGCCCAGTACCTTCGAATGGGTTCCGCAAGGGTGGAAGTGTCCGAGGGGCCCTAAGGTGTTGGGCGCTCGAATCTGAGACGAGGAGGCCAGGGAGCGTAACCCCTCCGAACAGTCCGGTGCAGCTTTACTGGTGACGGCGGGGCCTCTGGTAACTCTCTTGGAAGGATGTCTTCCCTCTGACAGGGGCTGCACTTAGCGAAGGTAATTCTGTTCCTGTTCTACACGGTCGGTGGCAGCGGCTGTGTGTAATAACCATTGGTGACACAACAATGGTTAGTTCAAATTGAGGATTGTGCCTTGACCTACTCCCCACTTATACTGAACTGTTCTTTGGGTCACAACCTGTCTGCTGTTGAAAGATGATTTATTGCTGTCAGAGAATAAATAAGAGTTGGACCTTTTCAGTGGTGTGGAACTCCAGTTACTGGGAACAATGGGGGGTCATCTGCAGAACGGACTTGGCTCTGGGTTATGCACACAGCCCGAAGGTAAACAGGTGTTGGCTTTCACCTCTACACATTAGAGGACATAGGCCGTAGTGTACCGCATCCCTCCTCCCTGATCCCCCTAGAACAGACAACAAGCCGAGAAGAAGGGGTGAGAGGGGTGAGGCCGCTACATATATATATGTGAATAAATAAATAAAAAGACCCAAAAGCCATAGAAGTTTATGAAAGAGGTAAGGAAATAATCACATTAAAGTGCTCTATTTGTGCACCCTAAAACAACCATGGAAATTCTGTGCCTCTACTCTTCACCAGTGTGCACTCCACCAAGAGGGATATTGATGCCTCTTACCAGATATTTAGACCTCTATACAAAAGGTCTAACCGTGCTTAAGGGGGAAAACCCTCACTGGATGGCTGTGTCACCACTCAGCTTCAATTAGAAATCAACCAGTCTACCAGATGGCTACAAATACCACTATTCGGCAATCCTCAGGCCGACAGCTCGCACCAAAAGGTGAATAAAAAAAAGTTGCAGCAGAGTTCAATCCAGGTAATTACGTGCAAAAGGAAGGTTTCGCTCATTGTGTAACAGTAAAAAATATGTTTATTATAAGCAAGGTATCAAGGTAACAGATATTGCCATCATTGTCCCGATGATGATGTTAATTTGGACGAAATGCATTGGCATGATTTTCAGCAGTGACATCATCACACCCCCAGAGGAGTCTGATGCTGTTTATGTGATGTGTTCTAATACTTCTCCTAAATGTAAGACCTTGCTTTTAATAAGCTTGCTTTTTACTGCTTCATGATGAGCGATCCCCATCTTTTTGCATGTATTTATCTGGATTGAACTGCTGGGAGTTTTCTGATTCATCTTTTGGTGCGAGCTGCCAGCCTGAAGATTGCCGAATGCTGCTATTTGTAGCCAGGGCCGGGCCAAGACATTGTGCTGCCTGGGCCCAAGAATTAAATGCTGCCCCCCCCAAAAAAAAAAAAAACATGATGCCCACCAAAAGGCCCCCACATCCATTATTTTATGTAATGACAATTAAAGCTAAAATTAAATGTATCAGGACGTCAGATTTACATGCAACAGTGGTGGTGGTGGTGGGGGTTCTGTCCAAAGCAGCTGTGGCAGTGGTGATGGATTCAGTCAGAGGCAGTGGTGATGGGGAGGGGGGTTCAGTCAGAGGCAGATGTGGTGGTGTGGAGGGGGTGTTTAGTCAGAGGTAGTGGTGGTGGGCATGGGATCAATGGCACTGGCACTTACTTGCTTACAGTGTCAGTCGTGCCTCCAGCAATGCCTTTTCCAACATGGGGTCTCTGCTCACAGCAGAAATCTCCTCCCCTTCACGCTGTTGGACATCAGCTGATCAGCTGACATTTTCCTGCAGTTTATGTCTATTGTCCCGACATGGCATTTGTCTGCAGGGGGGAGCCGCAGAAAGGATGGGCGGCCAGTCCACTGTGTGGGTATGGCAGTGAGTGCTCTGCTCAGGGCTAGACTGGGACAAAAATTTGGCCCTGGGCTTCATCCGGACTGGCCCACTTTACTCCAAACATCTGGTGTTGGCGCTTCAATCATCCCGGCACCAAGGATTATTGAAGTGCATTATTTCTATTATTACATTGTAACATATAATTAAATAGTTTAACCCAGAATGTGCAGAATCAGTGGGAGCCCTGAGTGTGTCACTTGCCACTATCTCCTGCCACGAGATGCAGTGTGTCACTTGCCACGTCACTTGCTACCAGATGTAGCATGTCACTTGCCACGTCACTTGTCAGCAGATGCAACATGTCACTTGCCACGTCACTTGCCACCAGATGCAGCATGTCACTTGCCACGTCACTTGTCAGCAGATGCAGCGTGTCACTTGCCATGTCACTTGTCAGCAGATGCAGAGTGTCACTTGCCATGTCACTTGTCAGCAGATGCGTGTCACTTTCCACGTCACTTGTTAGCAGATGCGTGTCACTTGCCACGTCACTTTTCAGCAGATGCAGCATGTCACTTGCCACGTGACTTGCCACCAGATGCAGCTTGTCATTTGCCACGTCACTTGTCATCGGATGCAGTGTGTCACTTACCACGTCACTTGTCAGCAGATGCGTGTCACTTGCCACATCACTTGTCAGGCTGTACGGGGGCCCCATGATTTCTAACAGCAGCCCTGATGCCCACTGTAGTGGCTGTCCTGTCCGGAGCAAGAAGGGACTCTGTGGACATGGGAGGAGAGAGAGATACACAGCACCAGCTCCGCTGCTTATTTCACGGGGACCGATCAAGGCAGTAGATGCAGAGCACTGGTGTGTGTACTTCTACTTTCTGGTAGCGGTGGAACGCACAATAGGGCGGACGTGATGTCATCAGCCAGGAGTGATGCAAGACGTGAGAGACGACGCGGCCATAATGTCCGGCTAATGACATCACGTCCGCCCATTGTGCGTTCCACTGTCACCAGGAAGTAGAAGTACACACTGGTGCTCTACTGGCCCGATCTTTCCCTGTAAAATAAGCAGCGGAGCGGGCGGAACAGGCTGGCTGGCGGGCAGGTGTTTTTTCAAAGTTCCACCGGTCCCATGGTCAGGCCGGCCCTGTTTGTAGCCATCTTGTAGACTAGTCTATTCCTGATTGAAGCTGAGTGGTGACCCATTAATCCATCCATCCATCCAGTGAGGGTTCTCTCCCTTAAAAGGGATGTAAACCCTCACATATACCCAGTGAAGTGAACAGCCTTAGTTGATACACAGAGATGAATCAAATCTCCCTACATAAGTTTTACATGTATATCTGCTGTGTTCAGCTTTATATATCCTTTAGAAAGTTCAAAAGTTCAAATAGTGTTAGAGCTTTTCTCTCCCTGTACAGCACTGGAAGTGAAGAATGGGCACTCAGCCAAGACAGCTGATTGGAGGAAAGGCAGGGACTCTCAGAGCTGCTCTGTGAATAGTTTAGCTCTCTGCTAATCTATTTATAGCAACCTCCTTCGACACAAATTTCAGGCTGGGTTTATCTCAGTTGACGGAGAACTTGTCAAAATTTATCCTGCTGATAACAGAACAACTTAGCAGGAGAAAGACACGGGACTTAGTGCTTTGAAGAGAGATAAGAAAACACTGCATATACAGTTGCAAAAAAAAGTACAAATTGGTCATAAAATGTGATCTGATCTTCATCTAAGTCACAACAATAGACAATCACAGTCTGCTTAAATTAATAACACACAAAGAATTAAATGTTACTATGTTTTTATTGAACACACCATGTAAACATTCAGAGTGCAAGTGAAAAAAGTATGTGAACCCCTAGACTAATGAGATCTCCAAAAGCCAATTGGAGTGAGGTGTCAGTCAACTGGAGTCCAATCAATGAGATGAGATTGGAGGTGTTGGTTACAGCTGCCCTGCCCTATAAAAAACACACACCAGTTCTGGATTTGCTTTTCACAAGAAGCATTACCTGATGTGAATGATGCCTTGCACAAAAGAGCTCTCAGAAGACCTACGATTAAGAATTGTTGACTTGAATAAAGCTGGAAAGGGTTATAAAAGTATCTCCAAAAGCCTTGCTGTTCATCAGTCCATGGTAAGACAAATTGTCTATAAATGGAGAAAGTTCAGCACTGCTGCTACTCTCCCTAGGAGTGAACGTCCTGTAAAGCTGACTACAAGAGCATAGCGCAGACTGCTCAATGAGGTGAAGAAGAATCCTAGAGTGTCATCTAAAGACTTTCAAAAGTCTCTGGCATTTGCTAACATCCCTGTTAGCGAATCTACGATATGTAAAACACTAAACCAGAATGGATTTCATGGGAGGATACCACAGAGGAAGCCACTGCTGTCCAAAAAAAACATTCCTGCACGTTTACAGTTTGCGAAGAGCACCTGGATTTTCCACAGCAGTACTGGCAAAATATTCTGTGGACAGATTAAACCAAAGTTGAGTTGTTTGTAAGAAACACACAACACTATGTGTGGAGAAAAAGAGGCACAGCACACCAACATCAAAACCTCATCCCAACTGTGAAGTATGGTGGTGGGGGCATCATGGTTTGGGGCTGCTTTGCTGCGTCAGGGCCTGGACGGATTGCTATCATCGAAGGAAAAATGAATTCCCAAGTTTATCAAGACATTTTGCAGGAGAACTTAAGGCCATCTGTCCACCAGCTGAAGCTCAACAAAAGATGGGTGTTGCAACAGGACACCGACCCAAAGCATAGAAGTAAATCAACAACAGAATGGCTTAAACAGAAGAAAATATGCCTTCTGGAGTGGCCCAGTCAGAGTCCTGACCTCAACCCGATTAAGATGCTGTGGCATGACCTCAAGAAAGCGATTCACACCAGACATCCCAAGACTATTGCTGAACTGAAACAGTTCTGTAAAGAGGAATGGTCAAGAATTACTCCTGACCATTGTGCACGTCTGATCTGCAACTACAGGACACGTTTGGTTGAAGTTATTGCTGCCAAAGGAGGTTCAACCAGTTATTAAATCCAATGGTTCACATACTTTATCCACCTGCACTGTGAATGTTTACATGGTGTGTTCAATAAAAACATGGTAACATTTAATTCGTTGTGTGTTATTAGTTTAAGCAGACTGTGATTGTCTATTGTTGTGACTTAGATGAAGGTCAGATCACATTTTATGACCAATTTGTGCAGAAATACATATCATTCCAAAAGGGTTCACATACTTTTTTTGCAACTGTAAAAATGTGCCCAGTTCAAATTTCATGAATCGGGTTTACATCAACTTTAAGCCCGGTTAGAACTTTTGTATAGAGGTCTAAATTACTGGTAAGAGGCCTCAATATCTCTCATGGTGGAGTACACACTGGTTTAGATTGGAGGCACAGGATTTCCATGGTTGTTTCTAGGCACACAAATACAGCACTTTAATGTAATTATTTCTTCACCTCTTTCATGAACTACTGTATGTCTTTTGGGACTTTTTATTTATTTATTTGTTGATATATATATTATTTTTTTGTGATTCATGATTTGAATATTTATTATTTATTATATGCATGTATTTATTTGGTTTATGCACTTTTAGACAGCGTAACACATTTATTTTGTTAGATCATTCTTGGACCCAGAAGGGTGCTAATGACAGAACCTGGCCTCCTGTGGCAGTCGAGGCTTTCCACAAACTCAAAACAGCCTTTCCTTCTGTATCTATTCTCATATGTCCTGACATTATCCAGCCTTTCTTCTTGGAGGTAAATGCTTCATCCTTGGGAGTAGGGGCTGTTCTTCTCCAAATGAATGATGGTAAGCTCTGTCCTTGTGCCTTCTTCTCTAAGAAGTATTTGGATGCGGAAAGAAATTACACCATCGGGAATCAAGAACTTCTGGCTATGAAGTTGGCACTGCAAGAACCACATATCTTAATTTATGACGATCATAAGAACCTCCAGCATCTGCAACCTGCTAAGCGTTTTAATACCAGACAAGCGTGATGGGCTCTCTTCTTTGCCAGGTTTAACTTTGACATCACCTTCTGGTCCGGTTTTAAAAATGCCCATGCTGATGCCTTGTCCGGATCATTTGACATTGCTGACTCTGAATGTCATGTTGAACTGGAATCTATTAATCCTGCCAATTGTACTTGTGTACCCTGTGCCTGACCACCCGTGTACTGATCCGGCTTTGTTCACCATATGTGCTTGTTTGCTGGTTTATGGTAGCCATCTCAAAAAAGTGAACATTTACAAGCCACTAGAAGGAGCATTGTGATTTACACCAGTAAAGCTGGATGTATTTTCTCTTCTGTTTGGTGTATTAAACTGTGCTATTTTGACAAGAAAAATGTAGTTTCTAATAAAAGATGTTAAGAAATAAGATCTTGGAGCCCAGTTGCCATTATGAACTATAGGTTATATACCTTTGATCTGAACCACATATAAGAAGGTTCTATTACTGTAGGAGAATCCCAATTAGCCCCGGACCATTTGGTAGCTAGAGGACCAGAGGTGAATTCAGAATTTTGCACTGCGCTGCTTTAACTGTAAATTGTGCGGACATGCAATGTTGTACCCAAACGAAATTTGCGTCCTTTTCTTCCCACAAATAGAGCTTTCTTTTAATGGTATTTGATTGCCTCTGCGATTTTTATTTTTTGCGATATAAATGGAAAAAGACCGAAAATTTTGAAAAAAAATGATATTTTCTACTTTTTGTTATAAGACAAATCAAATAAACTCAATTGTAGTCATACATTTAGGCCAAAATGTATTCAGCCACATGTTTTTAGTAAAAAAAATGTCAATAAGCGTATATTTATTGGTTTGCGCAAAAGTTATAGAGTTTACAAACTAGGGTACATTTTCTAAAATTTACACAGCTTTAAATTTATGACTGCCTATCTCATTTCTTGAGGTGCTAAAATGACAGGGCAGTACAAAACCCCCCCAAATGACCCCATTTTGGAAAGTAGACACCCCAAAGAAATTGCTGAGAGGCATGTTGAGCCCATTGAATTTTTTATTTTTTTGTCCCAAGTGATTGAATAATGACTAAAAAAAAAAAAAATTACAAAAAGTTGTCACTAAATGATATATTGCTCACACATGCCATGGTTATATGTGGAATTTCACCCCAAAATACATTTTGCTGCTTCTCCTGAGTACGGGGATACCACATGTGTGGGACTTTTTGGGAGCCTAGCCGCGTACGGGACCCCGGAAACCAAGCACCGCCTTCAGGATTTCTAAGGGCGCAAATTTTTGATTTCACTCCTCACTACCTATCACAGTTTCGAAGGCCATAAAATGCCAAAATAGCACAAACCCCCCCCAAATGACCCCATTTTAGAAAGTAGACACCCCAAGGAAATTGCTGAGAGGCCTGTTGAGCCCATTGAATATAATTATTTTTGTCCCAAGTGATTGAATAATGACAAAAAAAAAATACAAAAAGTTGTCACTAAATGATATATTGCTCACACATGCCATGGTTATATGTGGAATTACACCCCAAAATACATTTTTCTGCTTCTCCTGAGTACGGGGATACCACATGTGTGGGACTTTTTAGGAGCCTAGCCGCGTACGGGACCCCGAAAACCAAGCACCGCCTTCAGGATTTCTAGGCACAAATTTTTGATTTCACTCCTCACTACCTATCACAGTTTCGAAGGCCATAAAATGCCAGAATCGCACAAAACCCCCCCAAATGACCCCATTTTGGAATATAGACACCCCAAGCTATTTGCTGAGAGGAATGGCGAGTATTTTACAGCTCTCATTTGTTTTTGAAAATGAAGAAAGAAAATATATATATATATATATATATTTTTTCAATTTTCAAAACTTTGTGACAAAAAGCGAGATCTGCAAAATACTCACAATACCTCTCAGCAAATAGCTTGGGGTGTCTACTTTCCAAAATGGGGTCATTTGGGGGGGTTTTGTGCTATCTGGGCATTCCATGGCCTCCGAAACTGTGATAGGCAGTGAGAAGTGAAATCAAAAATTTACACCCTTAGAAAGCCTGAAGGCGGTGCTTGGTTTTTGGGGTCCCGTACATGGCTAGGCTCCCAAAAAGTCTCACACATGTGGTATCTCCGTACTCAGGAGAAGCAACAGAATGTATTTTGGGGTGTAATTCCACATATGTCCATGGCATGTTTGAGCAATATATCATTTAGTGACAACTTTGTGCAAAAAAAAAAAAAAAAATTGTCGTTTTTCCGCAACTTGTGTCAACATATAAAATATTCCATGGACTCGACATGCCTCTCAGTATATAGCTTGGGGTGTCTACTTTCCAAAATGGGGTCATTTGGGGGGGTTTTGAACTGTTCTGGCATTTTATACACAACATTAGGAAGCTTACATCCACTCTTCTAACCACTTGAAGACAAAGCCCTTTTTGACACTTTTTGTTTACATGAAAACATTTTTTTTTTGCAAGAAAATTATGTTGAACCCCCAAACATTATATATATATATATTTTTAAAGCAAAGGCCCTACAGATTAAAATGGTGGGTGTTGCATTTTTTTTTCTACACAGTATTTGCGCAGCGATTTTTCAAACGCATTTTTTGGGTTAAAAAATACACTTTTTTTTATTTTAATGCACTAAAACACACTATATTGCGCAAATGTTTGATGAAATAAAAAAGATGATCTTAGGCCGAGTACATAGATACCAAACACGACATGCTTTAAAATTTCGCACAAACGCGCATTGGCGACAAACTACATACATTTTTAAAAGCCTTTAAAAGCCTTTACAGGTTACCCCAGTAGATTTACAGAGGAGGTCTACTGCTAAAATGATTGCCCTCGATCTGACCTTCGCGGTGATACCTCACATGTATGGTGCAATTGCTGTTTACATATGACGCCAGACCGACGCTTGCGTTCGCCATTGGGCAAGAGCAGGGCAGGACAGGGGTGCTTTTTTTTTTTTTTTTATTATTAATTTTGCTTTTTTATTTTATTTTTAAATTGTTCCTTCCAAGTATTTTTTTTTTATCATTTTTATTGTTATCTCAGGGAATGTAAATATCCCCTATGATAGCAATAGGTAGTGACAGGTACTCTTTTTTTGAAAAAACTGGGGTATTCTAGACCCTCGATTTTTCCTCTGCCCTCAAAGCATCTGACCACACCAAGATCGGTGTGATAAAATGCTTTCCCAAGTTCCCAATGGCGCTTTTTATATCCGGGGGGGCATTCCCTCCCACTGCTTGTAAAAGCAGTCCAGAGGCTAATTAGCCACTAGGATTGCTTTTACATGAAAGCCGGCCGCAGGCTGAAAAGAATGATACCAAGATGATACCTAAACCCGCAGGCATCATTCTGGTATAAACATTCAAAGTCCAGCAACATACCAGTACGTTGCTGGTCCTTGTTGGACATGTATTGTAATCTTTTTATTTCATGCAGCCAGTTGGCTGAACGAAAAAAGAGATTGATCGGTGGGTATGCCCACCATTAGAATACCGCCCTTCATCCACCCACTTCCAATGATGGGCATACACGCACCATTTATATATGCCGAAGCATGGGGGCATCCTCCCGCAAAAAAGTTATGCCGCACACACATGGTCGGACTTTTCCACGGGCAAGCCTCCGTCGGAATTTCAACCGTATGTACGCGGCATTAGGAGCAAAATCGCTCCTCCGCCCCTGCTGCCCCAATGCTTCGGCATATTTGCTTTTTTTTTTTAACTGTGGTGGTGAAATCACCTCCTACAGCACTGGAGTCGCAGGGATCAGGCCTGTCTCTGCGAACGCTGCAGTTATGTGTGTTTTTGTTTTGTAAGTGACAGTGATCGATCGATACTGCACTTGGGTGGCCTGGGCTGGACGGAGGGGCAAAACGCAGGTGCCAGCAGGTATCTGGGCTGATCCCGCTAACACTGCATTTTTGGGAACCCTAAACTGCTGGGGACGCTAGTATAGATCTGATCAGATCAGATATTGATCTGTTCAGATACTATACCACTAAGGGGGGTGTATGCTTCACGCGTGGGTGTTAGCGCTACTGGCACTAACCTGACGCTGCCTGGGGTGTGACGCAGACCCTCTCTGACGCTAAAACCTAATTGATATCACCCACTGGGCGATCAGGGGGTTAAACCTTTATTGGGTTATATACGGCGGGTGCCCTGACACTATAAAAAGCAAACTAACTAACCAGCGTCACCCGTAACACTTATATGGTGATCACTGGTGAAAGGGTTAACTAGGGGCAATCAGGGGGTTAAAACCTTTATTAGATAATATATGGGGGTACCTGATGCTATAAAAACCTGCGGCGAACCTCAAAAAAATTACCAGCTACCGATCTGCATCACCGACACTAAGACAGCGTTTAGAAAAACGATTGCTTAGCGACAGTGGTGATGGGGGTGAAAGGGTTACCTGGGGGGGCGATCAAGGGGGTTAAACCTTTATTAGATAATATATTGGGGTACCTGACGCTATAAAAACATGCGGCGAACCTAAAAAAAAATACTGGCTACGATCTGCATCACCGACACTAAGACAGCGTTTAGAAAAACAATTGCTTAGCGACAGTGGTGATAGGGGGTGAAAGGGTTACCTGGGGGGCGATCAAGGGGGTTAAACCTTTATTAGATAATATATTGGGGTACCTGACGCTATAAAAACCTGCGGCGAACCTAAAAAAAATTACCGGCTACCGATCTGCATCACAGACACTAAGACAGCGTTTAGAAAAACGATCGCTTAGTGACAGTGGTGATAGGGGGTGAAAGGGTTACCTGGGGGGCGATCAAGGGGGTTAAACCTTTACTAGATAATATATTGGGGTACCTGACGCTATAAAAACCTGCGGCGAACCTAAAAAAAATTACTGGCTGCCGATCGGCATCACTGATGCTAAGACAGCGATCAGAAAAATGATCGCTAAGCGACAGTGGTGATAGGGGTTGAAAGGGTTATCTGGGGGGTGATCAGGGGGTTAAACCTTTATTAGGGGGGGTTAGGGGGCTACACTGGACCTAAGACTAAACTTTGGTGACACTTTTACAGTCACAAATGTCACTGATTGCAGTGATCACTAAATAAATGGTCACTGCAATCAGTGACACTGTGACTGGGGGCTGGGGGGGTGATCTGGGGGGTGATCTGGGGTGTCTGGGGGGGCCTGGGAGGGCGATTTATGTCCCTATGTGTCCTGGTGTCAGTGTAGTGTTGTGTGCACTGACCTGATATCTTCTCTTGTACGGCGCTCGGTATATGTGAGCGCCGCACCAGAGATGACATCACTTCCTCCTGCTCCCTCTGTCTGACACAGACAGAGGGGGCATTTCTATTCGCCGGGAGCGATCGCGAGGGGGTGGCCAGAAACGAATGGCTGCCCCCTCATCCCGGAACGCTCCCGGACACTTAGCCACCGCTCACTGTATAGAAGGGGGGTCCGATTGGACCCCCCAACTGTACAAAGGCAATCACGTACACTCTACGTGATTGTGCCTGTCGGTGCCATTCTGCCGACGTATATATACAGTGAGCGGTCGTTAAGTGGTTAGATTCCGACTCTTTAAAGTGAATGTGATCATTCTTGTATTGGTATGTGCTGATACAGTGAGTGTTGCTGTCTCTTATTTGGTGATTGTCCTGATTCTGTCGGATCTCAAATAGTTTTTTTAAATGACACTTTGGCGCTGGATACTTTTGGTGTTATGGTATATGTGATCACTCACCATAACATTCAGACTACTATATATATATATACACTGAGCAAAATTATAAACGCAACATTTTTGTGTTTGCCCCTATATATCATGAGCTAAACTCAAAGATCTACGACTATTTCTATCTACACAAAAGGCCTATTTCCCTCAAATATTGTTCACAAATCTGTCTAAATCTGTGTTAGTGAGCACTTCTCCTTCGCCGAGATAATCCATCCACCTCACAGGTGTGGCATATTAAGATGCTGATTAGACAGCCTGATTATTGCACAGGTGTGCCTTAGACTGGCCACAATAAAAGGCCACTCTAAAATGTGCAGTTTTGTCACACAGCACAATGCCACAGATGTCGCAAGTTTTGAGGGAGCGTGCAATTGGCATGCTGACTGCAGGAATGTCCACCAGAGTTGTTACCCTTGAATTGAATGTTAATTTCTCTACCATAAGCTGTTTTCAAAGGCGTTTTAGAGAATTTGGCAGTACATCCAACCGACCTCACAACGTGTAACCACATCAGTCCAGGACCTCCTCGTCCAGCGTCTTCAATTTCAAGAACGTCTGAGACCAGCCGCTGCAACAATCGGTTTGCATAACCAAAGAATTTCTGCACAAACTGTCAGAAACCATATCAGGGAAGCTCATCTGCATGCTCATCGTCCTCATCGGGGTCTCAACCTGACTGCAGTTCGTCATCTTAACCGACTTGAGTAGGCAAATGCTCACATTCAATGGCATCTGGCACTTTGGAGAGGTGTTCTCTTCATGGATGAATCCCATTTTTCACTGTACAGGGCAGATGGCAGACAGCGTGTATGGCATTGTGTGGGTGAGTGGTTTGCCGATGTCAACGTTGTGGATTGAGTGGCCCATGGTGGCGGTGGGGTTATGGTATGGGCAGGCATATGCTATGGACTATGAACACAGGTGAATTTTTTTGATGGCATTTTTAATGCACAGAGATACCGTGGCGAGAACCTGAGGCCCATTGTTGTGTCATTCATCCACGACCATCACCTCATGTTGCAGCATGATAATGCACGGCCCCATGTTGACAGGATCTGTGCACAATTCCTGGAAACTGAAAACATCCCACTTCTTGCATGGCCAGCATACTCACCGGACATGTCACCCATTCAGCATGTTTGGGATGCTCTGGATCGGCGTATACGACAGCATGTTCCAGTTCCTGACAAGATCCAGCAACTTCGCACAGCCATTGAAGAGGAATGGACCAACATTCCACAGGCCACAATCAACAACCTGATCAAATTCATGCAAAGAATATGTGCTGCACTGCGTGAGGCAAATAGTAGTCAAACCAGATACTGACTGGTTTTCGGACCACCCGAAAACCCCCCCCCCTCCAATACAGTAAAACTGCACATTTTAGAGTGGCCTTTTATTGTGGCCAACCTAAGGCACACTTGTGCAATAATCATGCTGTCTAATCAAGAAATAGGCCTTTTGTGTACATAGAAAAGAAGAGAGTGTTCAGCTCATGATAAATAGGGCCAACACAAAAGTGTTGCATTTATAATTTTGCTCAGTGTATATATACACACACAATTTCAGAATAAATTGCAATATGTCAAAGTTCAAAATATATTAAAAATGTAATGTGTTAAAAAAACTCAAATGCATTTTTCCATTTGAAATATTATAATAAATACATGTATATGGTAAGAGTTAAAAAAAAACACTGTGTCAAATTTATTTAGGTAGGCACGGTTTTTACACATTTATTGCCACATTTACCAATGCTTAGTGAAGTACACACATTTGGTCTCGTCATCTGAATTTTAATGTCCTCTTGTATTAACCACTTGCTTCCTGGGCACATATACCCCCTTCCTGACCAGGAAAATTTCAGCTTTCAGCACTGTCACGCTTTGAATGACTATTGCGCGGTCGTGCGATGTGGCTCCCAAACAAAATTGACATCCTCTTTTTCCCACCAATAGAGTTTTCTTTTGGTGGTATTTGATCACCTCTGCGGTTATTTTTTGCACTATAAACAAAAAAAGACTGACAATTTTGAAAAAAACACAATATTTTTTACTTTTTGCTATAATAAATATCCCAATTTAAAAAAAAAAAAATTTTCCTCAGTTTAGGCCGATACGTATTCTTCTACATACAGTATGTTTGGTAAAATCTTTTTGCAATAAGCGTATAGTGATTGGTTTGCACAAAAGTTATAGCGCCTACAAAATACGGGATGGAATTATGAATTTTTTTTTTTTTTTACTAGTAATGGCGGTTATCTAAGATTTTTGTCAGGACTGTGATATTACTGCGGACACATCGGACACTTTTGACACATTTTTGAGACCATTCACATTTATACAGCGAACAGTGCTATAAAACTGCACTGATTACTGTATAAATGTGACTGTCGGGGAAGGGGTTAACACTAGGGGGCAATCAAGGGGTTAAATGTGTGCCCTGCTAGGTGATTCTTACTGTGGGGCGAGGGGACTGACTGGGGGAGGTGACCGATGGGTGAACAAGGGACACAACATCGATCTCCTCTCCCTGACAGGACGTGGATCTCTGTGTTTAGTGAGTGAGTGAGTGAGTAACTTGTATAGTGCTACAAATGCAAACTAAATCACCTCAAGGTGCTTTGCATCCAATGTCGTCGTCCAGAAACCTTCAGAAGAGATGCGTCCTAAGTTCTTTTCTGAAGGCCCGATGGTTTTCTTCCATGCGGATGTCCGTGGGTAGAGCGTTCCATAGCCGTGGTCCTTGGACTGTGAATCTTCGTTCTCCTTTAGATTTGTAGCGGGACTTGGGGATGTGGAGGAGGTTCTGGTTAGTTGATCGAAGGGCCCGATTTGGGGTGTAGTGTTTTATTTTCACGCATCAGTATTGAGGTGAATTTCCTTGCGTGCATTTATGGGTGAGGCAGAGGGTCTTGACTGTCACCCGATCCTTTACGACTAGCCAGTGGAGGGTCCTCAGGACTGGGGTGATTGGTTCCCAGGTTTTTTTTCCCGTTACCAGTCTGGCTGCCGTGTTCTGGACGACTTGTAGACGAGAAATCTGGTATTTCGGTAGTCCTAGGTAGAGGGAGTTTGCGTAGTCGAGTCCATGTCATCCTAGAATTTGTCTTTCGGTTTGCGTGGAGAAAGAGAAGTTCTGTTTTGGATCCATTGAGTTTGAGGGAGCTCTCCGTCATCCAATTATCTATCAATGTCAGGCACTTTTCTAGTCCGTGATATTGGTCTTTTTTGTTGGTGATGCGAAGATAAGGTTGAGTGTCGTCCGCGTAGGAGTCGTAGAGCAGGTCCTGTTTGCTGATGATTTTGAGGAGTGGGCGGAGGTAGATGTTAAAGAGCATGGGCGACAGGGGTGATCCTTGAGGGACTCTGCATGCGACGGTCCGGGCTTCTGAAGTGAAGGCTCCTAGTTTCACTGTCTGAAATCGATTTTCTAGGAATGATGCGAACCATGGCAGACTCCACCTACTTCTGTGAGACGAGTGAGTAGAATTTTGTGGTCTACTGTGTCGAAAGCTGCACTAAGGTCCAGCAGCACCAGGAGACACGATTCTCCTTCGTCCGCTGCTTCGAGAGCATTATCCTATATTTTGAGAAGTGCCGTTTCTGTCCCGTGGCCTGGGCGGAAATCCGATTGTAGTGGGGCCAGGAGTTTGTGGGTGTCCAAATGGAGTTGTAGCTGTTGTACTACTGCTTTCTCCATTATCTTGGAGATGGTGCTGAGGCTTGTTATCGGTCTGCTGTAGTTTGGGTCTTTGGGGTCAAGGTTGGGTTTCTTTAGGAGGGGTTTGATTATGCCTTGCTTGAGAGAAGTTGGAACAATACCTTCTTTGAATGATTGATTTATGAGATGTGTTATGGTGGGTGCCACGATTTCGAAGAGTTTTGTAGAAATGATGTAGTTTGGTGCTGTAGTGTCTCGGAGATTTTTGATGATGTTTTTGGTGGTGTCGATGGTGATTGGTAGCAGCGTGAATAGCGTTGATTGTGGAATATTTATAGTGATGTTTTTTTCTTGCTTTGTCCGGATGAGGTTGGTTGTTTTTTGCAGCTGAATTATTTCACAAATGTTTTTGATTTTGTCAATAAAACAATCAGATAGTTCATTGCAGAACTCTTATGTTTCGTTTGCTGGAGGCTCTAGGCAGGTGGGGTTTATAGTCTGAGCGACTAGTTTGAAAAGTTTGCGGGGGCGGTTTAGGGCTTTTGAGATGGTGTTGGAGAAATGTTCTTTTACACACAGAGATCTATGTCCCTGGCTCTGTGACTGCCGATCGCGGGCACCTGGCGGACATCACGGCCGCCAGGCACGCGCATCGGCACCTGAGTGACGCGGCGCGCCCCCCAGCGGCTGGAGGCCCGAGGAGGTCATATGACGGCCTCCCGGCCCTGTAGAGCCACCTTGTGGCCGTCATTCTACAATGGCCCGGATCCGAAGTGGTTAAAGGGATTTAAACCCTCTAGTAAAGGAAGGAGAGGCAATTTAAAGTGTGACCAAAATTGTCTTCCTTTGCAGGCTCTCTTTAGATGCCACTGCCTGCTATGTACCAGAAAGAGCAGGTACTGTACCACCACTGACATGCAACCCACACTTCATAAAAAACTGGATTATCTTCAATGTCCCAGCAGAAATCCAAAATTACATCTGCTTCAGATCATTCTCACAGTATAAACAATAAAACTCTAGTGGAGACTGAAATATTTCAGTGTCCAAATAATTAAAATTATGTAATAAAATTATATATTTTGATATAGCTTTTCAGTAATATGATATGTATGTTATTTTTTTATTTATTTTTTATTCACTATGTTTGTTTTTCACTATACAAACTCTTACTTATAATGTTTTATCACTTATTAACAGGATACTTCCAGCACTCACACCTATTTCTAGGTGTGCATATAATTGTATTCATTTATACTCGTCCACACATCACTTCACACATTTATTCATTCATATACAGGGGGTCCCCGAGTTACGAACTTCCGAGTTGCGAACGACTCCTACTTATTAACGGGGTCCGAGTGACGTCACTGCCGTGTTAGTGAGGAGCTCCAAGAATCCTGCACTCCATCCTTAGCCATCTGTGCACAAAAAAGGCAGAAAAACAACCTGATTACCTGGCTGCCTGTTCCTCTCCATACCCTGCTGTGTCCTGTGCCTGTATTGCGGAGATTCTGCCCGTGACCGTTCAGGGAAACATCGATCCCGCACACCCGCGGCCGCCGCCATCTTCCTGGCCTGTGCCTTGCTAGAGTAAGCCGTTCCTGGCCTGGCTGCGAGTTAAGGGGCCCCCCTCATCATCCTACCTGCCCATCCACAGGCCTGGTACGGTCTGGTGGCCTGCCGGGCCGCTAAAACTGCCCATCGCGGCCGCGGCCTGGTCCGGCCTAGTAAAGCCTGCAAATCACCGCTCTTTCCTGCGCTGCTCCCCCGACTTACAAACAAATTCGACTTAAGAAGAAACCTACAGTCCCTATCTTGTTCGTAACCCGGGGACCCCCTGTATTCACTCATCTTTTCACATCTCTCCCCCTCTTTCCTTCACCTTCCTTCCGCATTCTTTCTTTAACCCTTTTTCACCCTTATGTCACACAGATTCCATCCAATGCGAACCCTGCATCTAGCATGCATCATATATACATACCCAGTGAGCGTCGACTGGCACCTGTGAATGTGTGTCTTCCCTGGATATCATCTGGCTATTCCCCACCTCAGTCCCGGGTGAGACTACTCTCACCAGACCCTTACTCCATCCCACCCCTGGAGCTGATTTCCATCTATGGGCCACTGTGTAAGTAATAAAGTAACTACCCTTATCTTTCATCCTCAGGCCAAAACACCTAGATAACCATTACAATTACCTCATATCTCATTATTTTATAGTAATACACACACATCCAACTCCTGACGATTGGCAAAAGGCCATGAAATGCATAGAGTGTTCACCCAGGGATGCCAAGCCACGCTTGCTTCAATAACCTCAACTAATCATGTTCTCTGTCTGTATTAATCATGTGAATTATATATACATCATATATGTTTAAATTATATATACTCATTGTCTGCCATGAATTTTACTGTTTGTCACATATCATATTTTAGTGATTAATTCCTTTATCAATAAATGTATTATGATTATATCAACTTTTGTTGAATTTTATGAATGTATTTTTACATCACAAATGCCTGATTATATTGCTTAATTATGTTTACTTATATCACTACCATGAATCACCCCTAGGGGCTTGTGACATTCAGGTTATCTTCACGCTATAAACATATCATTACAAACACCCACAGGCCTCACTCAAAGTCCCAATCCAACCCCCTTTTTTTGGTTTCCATGTACATATATATATATATAGGGATGGAGGCTTGTCGGTGTAGAGTTTCAGGATGGGACAGGTCACACCCCTGATCCAAATGATATGTGTTAAGACTTTTGAGTTTTGGGGTTCATAAATACTGGAAATAATGCCGGTCATAGACATTTCGAATCTTGGCTGGTTCAACAGGCACCAGCTGAGATTTTAACCATCTCTGGGCAGACTGATTGTACCCAAGTCGATCCAAAGTATATTGTGTTTGTCTCAACACAATCCCTTTACCTTTCACTATGTCTTCTAAAGCAGGTTATAATATGGAATGTAAAAATGTCATATAAACAACAGATATGCAGTGGATCCCTGGCTTAAATGTATTATTATTGCAATTGAGGCTCTATTGGGTATAGCAGCATTCTTTCATCTGTACTGTAAACCACTGATAGACATGTGCACACTGAAATATTTTGTTTCGGAACTTTGTTTTCATCCAAAAAATAAATTTATTTAGTTACTCCCAAAATTAGTTTTTACTGTATTTATTTTGTTTCGTTAAAAAATGCATTCGTCCGAAAATCCGAATTAATTAAGGTCAAATCTTTCATTGAAGGCTTATGGTGTCTGTCGAATGTTCTAAGAAGATTCGGCGGAGCAGCTAAACTGTACGATGCCGCAATCGTACATTTGCGGTCAAATGTTCCGCCTACAAGCTATAGAAGAATTCTAATGTTGTATGACACAAGTAATAAGAAGTCATAAGAAGTCCTGTTTACAGAAGGAGCTCTGGTCAGATAAGACCAAAATTAAACTTTTTGACCTAAAAGCAAAACGCTATGTGTGGCGGAAAACTAGCAGTGCACATCACCCTGAACACACAATCCCCACCGTGAAACATTGTGGTGGCAGAATCATGTTGTGGGGATGCTTTTCTTCAGCATAGACAGGGAAGCTGGTCAAAGTTGATTTGAAAATGGATGGAGCCAAATACAGGGCAATCTTAGAACAAAACCTGTAAGAGGCTGCAAAAGATTTGAGACTTGGGTGGAGGTTCACCTTCCAGCAGCACAACGATCCTAAACATACAGCCAGAGTTACAATGAAATGGTTTAGATCAAAGAATATTCATGTGTTAGAATGGCCCAGTCAAAGTCCAGACCTAAATCTAATTGAGAATATGTGGCAAGACTTGAAAATTGCTGTTCACAGATGCTCTCCATGCAATCTGACAGAGCTTGAGCTATATTGCAAAGAAGAATAGGTAAAAATGTCACTCTCTAGATGTGCAAAGCTAGTAGAGACATACCGAAAAAGACTTGCAGCTGTAATTGCAGTAAAAGGTGGTTCTACAAAGTATTGACTCAGGGGGGCTGAATACAAATGCATGCCACACTTTTCAGATATTTATTTGTAAAAAAAAATTGAAAACCATTTATCATTTTCCTTCCACTTCACAATTATGTGCCACTTTGTGTTGGTCTATCACCTAAAATCCCAATAAAATACATTTATGTTTTTAGTTGTAACATGACAAAATGTGGAAAATTTCAAGGGGTGTGAATACTTTTTCAAGGCACTGTAGATCTTTCATCGTCATTTCTATTGTTTGCTCCTTTGTGAACGTTCCAAATCTCATAAATTAGCAGATGATAGTGTGAGTACATTTGGATGTCACACGACCTGTTGACAATTCTTAGCAATAAGAAGCTACCATGGGCAAATGAAAGTGTCTCTAAGGCCAAAATGTTATTTTTATGTTGAAAAAAATCTTCCCTTTCTACAAAAAAACTTGACAGGGTTCCTAACTATTCCCTACTCTATCCAAAATGACACTTTACACTTTAACCGCTTGCCGACCGCCGCACGCCGATGTACATCAGCAGAATGGCATGACTGGGCATATTGGCGTACAGGTACGTCCCCTTTAATATGCACAGCCTTGGGTCGCACGCGCACTGCCGGCGGCACGCTCGCAACCCGGTCGGGTACTCCATGACCGCACCCGCGGGACCCGCGGACCCGATTGCCGCCAGTGTCCCGCAATCGGGTCACAGAGCTGAAGAACGGGGAGAGGTAAGTGTAAACAAACCTCTCCCCGTGCTTCCTAGTAAGCTTGTCACTGATCGTCTGTTCTCTGTCATAGGGAACGACAATCAGTGACGTCACACGCCAAGCCACGCCCCCTACAGTAAGAATCACACATTAGGTCACACTTAACCCCTTTAGCGCCCCCTACAGGTTAACCCCTAAACTGCCAGTGTAATTTTCACAGTAAACAGTGCATTTTTAGAGCACTGAACGCTGTAAAAAATGACAATAGTCCCAAAATAGTGTCAAAGGTGTCCAATGTGTCCGCCATAATGTCGCAGTCATGATAAAAATCACTGATCGCCGCCATTACTAGTAAAAAAAAATTATTAATAAAAATGCCATAAAACTATACCCTATTTTGTAGACGCTATAACTTTTGCGCAAACCAATCAATAAATGCTTATTGCGATTTTTTTTACCAAAAATATGTAGAAGAATACGTATCAGCCTAAACTGAGGAAAAAAAATGTTTTTTTTTATATATTTTTGGGGAATATTTATTATAGCAAAAAGTTAAAAATATTGCATTTTTTTCAAAATTGTTGCTCTATTTTTGTTTATAGCGCAAATAATAAAACCCACAGAGGTGATAAAATACCACCAAAAGAAAGCTCTATTTGTGGGAAAAAAAGGACGTCAATTTTGTTTGGGAGCAACGTCGCACGACCGTGCAATTGTCAGTTAAAGCGACGCAGTGCCGAATCGCAAAAAGGGGCCTGGTCCTTTAGCAACAAAATGGTCCGGGGCTTAAGTGGTTAAGAGGAACACGATAATCTACAAATAAATATAAACAATTATTATTATTGCAAGAATGTTAAGTAATAGTAGTGATTTTCAACATAATTCCCTGAAAACTAAACAGAATACCTCAGTCATCTGTTTGGAACTTATCTGTAACAAGCTGTACAAAATGTAATCAGACCTGGGTAGTGATCCTTAGAAATCCTGTTTTGTTTCCTTTTATCAATAGCAAAAACTCCCAAGAGACAGACTGTGCAGTACATACCACAAAAAAAATACCATTTGTATTTGTATTACAATGTGAAATGTCATCTCCATATACTGCGCACCCTTTCTACAAAATTAAACCAAATGATGGAAAAGTTGGAAATTAGAAGAGATATTATAAGACAAATAAAGGTGGTTTATAACACCATTTTAGCTAACATAAAGGAGATACAGAAATTGATTACATGTACTTGATTACACTGTAACATCCTATACAATTACAAAGACCTTTAAATAGCCTTTTGGGAACTGAAGCATCGATTTGTGCTGGTGTGAGGTTATATATTGAAATCCACTGAAAACTTGTCTGATTTGGGTGTTTCACTTGTGTCCGACAGATCAATATTGTGTGATTAAATTAGAAGCTTTGCTTGCCAAATGACACCATCGACATGTTCTCAGGATCTGCAGGTCATTGGTCTTACCGGTCTGCAAAAATAGCATCTGCAAGTTGATGTGTACAGGAGGTATGCTGTAGATACTGAAGGGTCACATTAATCACCTAGTTACTCAATATAGACAAGTAAAGCAATTAAATAACGGCAAAATAATAGGTAAAAATATATATTTTATGTGATGCAATTAGTCTGCATATTGCTTGTAATTAAAGAATGATGGCAATGGAAAGAAGAGACCTTTAAACTCCCTGTCAATGTTCACCTATGATTCATCCAGCCTATTTAATAAAGCAGGACAGAGTACAGTAATGATATGCAGTGCAATAACTAAAAAGGCTTGTTAAATTTTAGTTTTATACATTTAGATCAGTAAAATAAAATCTTTACTTGGCTATCATTAAAAATTTCACTTTGTACAATGTCATTGTGTACTGTTTTATTGATTAGACCCATATGCTTCTCTTTTTTTAGAATGTTGCCACTGGAGACTTGGAGTAATGATGTCTTAGGCCCCTTTCACACGGAGGGCCCGTTCAGGTCCGCCTGTCAGTTTTTTAGGCGGACCTGGACGGACGCTCCATGTAGCCCTATGGAGCCACGGATGTCAGCGGTGACTTTACGGTCCGTCATCATCCGATCCCCCATAGGGGAGAGCGGCGCTCTGACAGGGCGGTCCCTGCACAGTGTGCGGGGACCGCCCAGTCATCCGCCGGCTCAGCGGGGATCAATGGAGTGATCCCCGCTGAGCAAGCGGAGCTTCACGGGGCGGATCTTCACGGATCCGCCCCGTGTGAAAGGGCCCTTAAAGTGGACCTGGACATACCATTTGCTACAGGTATGTCATAGAGAACATGTAGAAAATGTAGGTGGTTTGTGAAGAAAAAAATATGGGACTTTAAAAATGCCAAAAAGAACAGAACATGAATCTTTGATATATAAAATTACATATTTTTTATTTTTTCATATAAAAAAAACAGCACTCTATGCGTAGACTATCTATGAATGCATGTTTTCACAATAATTTGAAGCTCTGAACTGTTTGGAGGTTTATGTTAAAAATGTATTTTGAAGAGTGCTGTTTTTTTATATGAAACAATAAAAATGTAGTCATTTTATATATCAAAGATTTATGTTCTGTTCTCATTGGCATATTTACATTTCTCCAACTTTTTTTCTTCACAAACTTATCCATATACCTACATTGGATGATGCCAGTGTGAACTTAATTAAAAGGAAAACACATATGTCATCTTTCCACTTACCAGATGTAGAAAAGTTGATTGTGCTTGAACAGCACCGGAAAAAAAATAGCCTTTGTCTTGAATTTTTCCTTGAATATAGCATTACACTTCCTGTTTCCAAGCACTCCTCTGTTTCATAGCTGTATATCTGCACTATGAGATCACCTAAGACACTGTTAGGAGTGGGATTTGGAAATTTCTGCACCGTGTTGTTCACTGTTCTCCTTGCTGGAACAAAAGCTGTACACCTTGTGTTAGGATCTTGTTATAAAACACAGGGGTTGATTTACTAAAGGCAAATAGGCTGTTCATCTTTTAAGGGAGATTTGTCTTTCATTTAGTGTTATGGTGAGAATTCATTTTACAAAAATGTCTAATCGTGCAGGAAAAAAAAACGGTATTTTAGCTTGCAAAATTGTTAAAGTTTTGGCAAGTCATTCACTAAGCTTAGGAAAAAATCTCTTAAACAGCCTATACTGTATGCCTTTAGTAAATCAACCCCACAGAGTTTAATATATCTACTGCCATCCACAATAAATTGAGGGGGGACCCCACTGCAAGCTGAATTTTTAGGATAGCTGGAGTTTCGCTTATATTACTCCAGGATGCTCATAGCTACGGAAGTCAGTGATGACTTAATTTAAAGCATTCTAACTGCTTGTTAGGAATATCTAAATAGTTTAACTGCTTGCCGACCACAGCACGACTTTTTACGTCGTCTGAATGGCACGGCTGCGCAAATGGGCGCATATATATGTCCCCTTTAAATTGGCGCCGTGTGTTCGCGCACGTGCCCGCGGTGGCGCACTCGTGACCCTGTCGCGAGCTCCATGACTCGATGTCCGCCGGTGTCCCGCGATCGGGTCACAGAGCTGAAGAACGGGGAGATGTCAGTGTAAACACAACATCTCCCCATTCTTCCTAGTGACATGTCACTGATCGTCTGTTCCCTCTCATCTGGAACAGCGATCAGTGACGTGCCACTCGTAGCCATGCCCCCTAACAGTTAGAATCACTCGCTAGGACACACTTAACCCCTTCAGCGCCCCCTACAGGTTAACCCCTTCACTGCCAGTGTCATTTTTACAGTAATCAGTGCATTTTTCATAGCACTGATCGCTGTATAAATGACAATGGTCCCAAAATGGTGTTAAAAGTGTCCAATGTGTCTGCCATAATGTCACAGTCACGATAAAAATCGCTGATCGCCGCCATTACTAGTAAAAAAAATATATTAATAAAAATGCCATAAAACTATCCCCTATTTTGTAGATGTTATAACTTTTGCGCAAACCAATCAACAAACGCTTAATGCGATTTTTTTTACCAAAAATATGTAGAAGACTACGTATCGGCCTAAACTGAGGGAAAAATTTTATTTTATTTTTATATCGCAAAAAATAAAAACAGCAGAGGTGATCAAATACCACCAAAAGAAAGCTCTATTTGTGGGAAAAAAAGGATGTAAATTTTGTTAGGGAGCAACGTCGCATGACCGCGCAATTGTCAGTTAAAGCGACGCAGTGCCGAATCGCAAAAAGTGGCCTGGTCTTTGGCCAGCCAAATGGTTTGGGGCTTAAGCGGTTAATGTGTATAGCCTAGACACAGGTTTAATTTGAAAGTAAAAGCCATGGTGGTGTTTCCTTGAAACCTGATCCATGTACTAGTTCCAGAATCTGTTCATGCCTCACTGTAATGTGATCTTAGTTCAAACTTAAAAATGCTTACACAGCAGATAAAAAGTACACTACATAGTAGTTATCCTGGTTAGGCCCAAGTTCACAAAGCCATGCTCTATCTTTTATGCTGTTAGCATTCATCCATGACAGTAGAATAAACCTGGCTATCACATAAAATCTTTTATTGCTACTGAAGGTTAGAGAGGTATTGAAGGAGAGTCATGAAGCAAAACATGATTTATGGGAGCTTTCTTGGTTTTGTGGTTTCTGTTCCTAAATATAGATCATTCAGATAAGAACATGGCAGTGGAAAATATATTCCGATGCACTTTATACTTGATCTCATTTTCCTACCTAAGATATAACTTTTTTCAATCAATCTTAGATGACAAGCTAAGTTCAGTTTGCAACTTACCTAAAGACTGTGCACAAAATAAACCAATTTAAAGCAGAAAAAAAATGTTTACAACTGGCATGAAAGTTACTTTGAACTCTATTTATTTTTTTCACTTGCAGATAATTTTTTCTAATTTCATATCTAATTATTTCAAAATGCATATATTTTTAATATATTGTCATTGGAGTATTCCAAAATATTCTCATGTGTACTTCTCCTTTTTCCTTTCTTAATCTATGTAATATTAAATAATAAATGCATGTAATCATGAGACAATTCCTGAAAATACTTTATTCTTCATGGTTCAAGCAATTACACCACACCACTTGTGTCAAGTCTTCAGTTTATATTCTGTGGACACAACCAAGTGAAGCTATTGTGTAATTCATGAGCAGCATGGATTTGCTAAAGAGAAATTTAAAATTTGACAGCAAAAAAAAGTAGTGCTGAACAAGGGAAGACAGACAAAAGTCCTTATAACATGGTGTCACATTTTAGAAGTCAGCATACAGCATATACTTAAAGGAGCACTATACCTTTTTTTTTTTTTGCTTAAAAATAACAAACATGTTATACTTACCTCCACTGTGCAGCTCGTTTTGCACACAGTGGCCCCGATCCTGGTCTTCTGGGGTCCCTCGGCGGCTGTCTTGGCTCCTCCCCGCAAGGACTCCACACCTTAATGCGAGTGAGCTCGCATGGTGTGGAGTGATTGCGGGCGCGCTCCCGTGATACAGCGGCGGCCATAGCCGCCGACTGTATCACTCGGCCCCGCCCCCCGGCGTGCCGCGTCATTGGATGTGATTGACAGCAGCGCCAGCCAATGGCTGCGCTGCTTTCAATCTATCCAGTGTAGCCAATCGGCGGCCAGGCAGAAAAACGAAGAGGATGACGGGGACGAGCATGGGACTTTCGAGGGGCCAGGTAAGAAAAACGGGGGCTCGGGGGGGGCGGTATTGTCGAATGTTTTTTCACCTTAATGCATAGGATGCATTAAGGTGAAAAAACATGTAACTTTACTACTCCTTTAATACAATTGCCTAGTGTAGAATTGGGAAAAATGTGACCATGCGTTATAAATGAAACATCATCTTATTTTTTGGAAAACAGAAAATGTTGTTTCTGCATTTTGACCCAGAATTTCTTCTTTTTAGTTACCTAGATTGACCGTAAAAATGTTTACTCTATCCAGTTTCTGCCATTGAAGTGAAGATATCCTACATACCATATGCACACCAGCAATATTAAGCCCATCACTGATGTAACGTAAGTTAATTTACTAAAGTAGTAGAGGCTCTTTACTTTGCAAAGTGAATGCTTGTTGAGTAAATGAAAATGTATTATATTGGGAGTTTATGTTATAGACCAACACAAAGTGGCACATAATTGTGAAGTGGAAGGAAAATTATAAATGGTTTTCCATATTTTCTTCCACTTCACAATTATGTTCCACTTTGTGTTGGTCTATCCCATAAAATCCCAATAAAATACATTTACGTGTTTTGGTTGTAACATGACAAAATGTGGAAAATTTCAAGGGGTTGAGTAAATGAAAATGAAGCTGTACTCACTTCAACCAACCAATCATGTTCTAGAAAAAAATGATTTTTTGTATTTCCCTTGCACATGATTGGTTATTTAAAGTAAATACAAATATACCTTATTTACTCTTATTCACTTCTTAAAGTCATCATTCACTTTTCTAAGTGAACAAACAGCCTCTACTCCTAGTAAATCAACCCTATGGTGTGCAATTCAGATTCTAAGCAATATCAAACCAGAAGGTTGCTAGGGTTTGCTTGAGCTATGACTGATTGACCTCCCATTGGATGGTCCCTTCATAGTTTCAGGGCCACTGTCACTTGGTAGAGTCAGCTGCATGACACCTATGATCAAGCTGTCTGTATGGCATTCTGATCACCACAGTAAGGGGGGGGGGGCATTTTTTCTGCTACCTTAACCACTTCAGCCCCGGACCATTTTGGCTGGTTAAAGACCAGGCCCCTTTTTGTGATTCGGTACTGTGTTGCTTTAACTGGCAATTGCACGGTCGTGGACGTGGCTCCCAAACAAAATTGACATCCTTTTTTCCCACAAATAGAGCTTTCTTTTGGTGGTATTTGATCACCTCTGTGGCTTTTATTTTTTGCGCTATAAACAAAAATAGAGGAAAAATTTTGAAAAAAATTACAAATTTTTTACTTTTTGCTATAATAAATATCCCCCAAAAATATATTAAAAAAAACATTTTTTTTCCCTCAGTTTAGGTTGATACAAATTCTTCTACATATTTTTGGTAAAAAAAATTGCAATAAGCGTTTATTGATTGGTTTACGCAAAAGTTATAGTATCTACAAAATAGGGGGTAGTTTTTATGGCATTTTGATTAATATTTTTTTTTACTAGTAATGGCGGCGATCAGCGATTTTTATCGTGACTGCGACATTATGGCGGACACATCGGACACTTTTGACACATTTTTGGGACCATTGTCATTTTTACAGCGTTCAGTGCTATAATAATGCACTGCTACTGTGAAAATGACACTTGCAGTGAAGGGTTTAACCTCTAGGTGGCACTGTGGGGGTTAGGTGTGACCTAATGAGTGATTCTAACTGAAGGGGGCCGTGGCTTGGCCTGTGACATCACTGATCGTCATTCCCCATGACAGGGAACAGACGATCAGTGACACTGCTACTAGGAAGAACGGGGAAAGGTTTGTTTACACTCACCTCTCCCCGTTCTTCAGCTCTGTGACCCGATCGCGGGACACCACCCGCGATCGGGTCCACGGGTCCCGCGGGCGCGGTTAATGGAGCTTCGGACCGGGTCGTGAGCGTGCCGCTGGAAGCACGCGCGCAACCCACGGACAGGTTCTTAAAGGGGACGTACCTGTACGCCCTTATGCCTGTCTGTGCCATTCTGTCGACGTACATCGTCGTGCGGCGGTCCTTAAGTGGTTAAAGGAATTGGTTTTAGCATCTGAAAAATATTTCAAGACTACCCTGGGCTTCAACAGTTGAGAAAGGCTGCACTATATTATATAGCAATACCCCCAGTTAAGAGGGCTGCCTTGATTGTTTTGGGCCCTGTAGTGCACCGCTGTCAACCCCTGGCAATCGGCTCTAACCTCTCGTGGCACAGTTAGTAAAGGGGATGATAAAAATTCAATCAATCTATGATTCTCTATGACACAATCCCACAGTAGGGCACACAGTAATGGTATAGCACAGTAAATGACACTGACAACCGATATACTTAACTCTAATATTTTACTGTTGATAAAGGTTAGATAGACAAAAAGTATGCAATAACAAATGCAGAGCCCTGCAATATGGGTATACTTATTAAAACACCAAACGTTCAGCAATATGACACACAGTTTAACAGACCCCGCTGCAGCTATCCTCCCTCGTGGACAAAATGGCACCCAGCAATGTTCTACACTACCCAGTCAGGCCTGACTATGATTTAGGTATAGTTCTGTGGAAGAAATCTTCGCTAGCAAACACGGTGGTGCACTTTCCTGTCACCGAGGGATCAAAGGCCAGCCTGATTGAGACATAACCGTCATAGGGAAAGCTATGAGTACCAATTCCCCCTATCTGTAGGTCTTCCAGCTTCTGTAAGGGTACGTGGATCAGATGTTTCCGGTAAAAGTCTCTGTACAAAAGAGTCACTTGGGCTCCTGTATCTAGGAGGGCCTTGGTGTAAACTCCCTCCACTTGAACAGAGACTAGAGGGGAGGGTCCTATTAGCTTGTCTGGAAACCTCTTCTGGGGTGTCTCCTTCCTTGGACTCCTCGATTTTCCTGTTGTTATTTTCTTTTTCTTCCATTTTTCTCTGGACCTCAACCCTTTTTGGACCTGATATGCATTGATTTTCCTCAGATTGTTAAATTTCAACTCCCGACAGGTGGTATTGATTATTTTAGGAGGGGCATTGTTTCCCTTCTCTTTTGCCTCTTTTTGCTTTTGAATCTTTTTTGGAGCTTTCTGTAAGTAGTGGGCACCCGGCTGACTCCCTCACAGGGGCCCTCTGAAGTTTTCCGCCGGCTTGCGCTATCTGGATGCAACTTCATCTGGGCTGGGACACACTGCTCTAACATGCCCAATTCCCCCACAATTGAAGCATGTTATCAATCTCTTAGGTTTCTGTACTAGTTCCGTATTGGAGCTAGGAGGGTTTTTTAGTTCCTCTGACGTGTTCTTATTGTGTAGCACAGAGGCCTGGCTAGTCAGCATGGATACCATTTCTACTAGTTGTGACACCTGGGTCTTTAGGAGTTCAACTTCTGAATCACCTCCTTCTGCACTTAACATTCTGACTCAGGCAGTTGGTTCGGTGTGTTGACTCCTCCTTTTGTCTTCCAACATGGCCTCCTCCTCCCTGACTATCCGGATCAAGTCAGGGTATTCCAGGCTGCTCCCGTCCTGCCGGGTGCGTAGCATTAATGCGATGGGGTCCAAGGGTTAAGCTCCCCTCAACACCTGCTGGGCACGGGCCTCATCCACTTTTCTTGGATCGATCCCTTTCTTCAGTAGGATCTGATGCAGGATCTTATCCAGACGTCTTATGAATTGTGACAGCTTCTCTCCCTCCTTTTGGTAGCAATGCTCCAGCTGGTAAGTGAGTTCAGTGACCTTTTCCGTTCCGCCGAACACATGCTGCAGAATATCCAGATAATCCTGTGCATTGCAGTCCTTCTTGCTTAACTTGAGGTTACGTATGGCCTCCAGAGCAGGCCCCTTTAAGCTTTCCGCAATCCTTTGTTTTTTTGTTGTTCTGGCACCTCCCATTCTTCTAGGGCCTGAGTGGCGCCATCTAGCCACTCTTCAAATCAATCCTCCACTGAAGGTACAGGTTTCTTCCCAGAAAAAGTCCTGAGTTTCCTGTATCCTGTCATCAGGTAGTCTGGAGGGTCCTTTTTACACTTGGCCACAATCTCCCCCAAGACAGCGCATAATTCTGAGCTAAGGGTGGTCAATGGTAGAAGTGGGGAAGAGACGTGTATGAGGAGAGCGAATGGTGCTGCGCACCCCGGTAAATGAGGAATGGGAATGCCCCCAGTGGGGTTTTTAAGCAGCAAAAATATACAAAAGTATGATAAAACATTTTTATTGCATCTGTACACAGGGTTACAAACAATTTAAAGCTCTGATGGAGTTTACACATACAGAATGTTTAAACACAACATAAATAGTACACAGCAATGCTATACAGCTATACATGTAGATATGCATCTGTATACGTGCTGACGCGTTTCGATCACAAAGGATCTTCTTCAGAGGATATATTGATTGCTGCAAAAAATTATAAGGTAAGTATCACTTCATTACCTGGGTATGTACCCACAGGTAAGGGACACAAATTGTATAATTACCAATATGCTGTGTGTTAAAGCCTAGCTTCCAATTCAGAGCTCCGCCAGGGATCCAACAGCCCTCCAGCCATCCGACACCCCGGGAGCCGGCGTCACCAGGGATAGAATGCGACCTGCAGGGAGCCATACCGGAGGGGGGAAGCTCCACGTGGGGCGCGCACGGACAGGCGACCAGCACCTATAGAGGACATCAAAGACATCAATGTAGGATGCATGGGTGTTGCTTCCGTACTGTTTATGAATTATATGACATCTTATTATATGGGCAGATAGGAGGTCCATATAGGTTGCCCTTACATTGTTAAATATTAGGATGTAGGTATATTTATTAATGAATTCTAATAATATGATGAATACAGCAGTGACTAGGTATGTTGTATGTGTGGTAGTGAAAGGGTGTGAAGGGGGGGACTGAATAAGGGTGAAACAAAGATGGGAAAATTAGTAAAAACAAATAAGTGAAAAACAAAACAAAACAGAAAACAAAAAACAAAAACAAAATTTGTTAGTAAAAGTGAGAATGAAAATAGGTGAAAGTGAAATTAGAAGAATGATAAGTAATTAGAAGTGTGAAAAAAATGAAGTGTAGATGTGAAATGTGAAGTGGAATGAAATGTGATGTTGTGAAGGTGATGGGAAAAGGGTTAAATATAAAATGTATTTGTGAAAAATGTGGAATACTACAACCCTATCAAAGTCATGGCTGATTATAAGGGAGCTAATTCCATTGGTACTGGAAGGTTCCCGGCCAAACCTTTGGGATATTACCCAGAGGAAAAGAAAGAAGGGAAAAAGAGACAAACAGCCTATGTAGGCTGTTTGATACTTACAATTGTCTGGACCTTCTGATCTGTCATGTTTATGGAGTTGGGGATCAATGGAAGATCTACCCAGTTTCCAGAGTGTATTTATATATGATCCTCAATTGAGGAAGATGTGCTAAGATGATCCTACCCCATGCGCCGCCTCGCAGGGTGACCACGCCACAATGGCGACCATCCCTGGATGGCTACCTCGGCGTCCCGGAAGGACAACCGTCCCCGACAACTGATGTCACCTCCGCCGTAAACCATGCGGCGTCCTGACGTCACGCGGGTACACCGGGTCGCGCACACACGAGCGGCGTGGAGACACCCGGAGGGGATCGGGGACGCCGCCGGCAAGAGGAAACGCCCATGGAGTGAGGACGGAGAAAATCTCCGCCGTCCATTGGGCGTATTAGGAGCACAGGAGCCTGTGCTCCTCCCCTTGCCAGGATGCCGCACCTGTGGGCGGCGCCAGCATGCCGAGACGACGGGTGGCAGGGAGGCCACGGACACCCCAAAAGGAACCAACCCAAATGGAGGAGCCCATTAGGAAGCAGTATAGGATACATAAGCCTTAGTAAATAAGTATATAAATTAATATATTGATCGAAACCTGGAGCTAGAGAATGATGATTAGAAGTTCAATGCTGTCTATTGGGCATGGGACACTCAAAGTATAATAGTAATAAAGAACATTTGGATGTTTAGCAATTATTTACATTTCTAAGACATTATTTAATTTGATGGGGGGGAAAAGAGTGGAATTGTGCTCCAACCCCCTATAGGGGGATCAGTGGAACTTTCTCAGCTCACTGGTCACTATGAAAATTGCTCATCATATAAGTAATGTGTATGTTTAAAGGAATGGAATAGCAAAAGGATAAATCAGGGCATTACTTAGTTTAAGGGAGGGAGGATTGGATTGTACTCCAAACCACCTAATGGTGACCAGTGGAAACTTTCTCAGCCCACTGGTCACCTTAGGAATTGTTCATCATGTATAAAAAATATATATAACGTGCATGCCAAAAAATGGAGTAGCAGAAAAATCAGAAAAATCGTAAATTCTGGTGGCTCCAGTATTCACTCTCAAGTCTCTGGAGGGGGAAAGGGTGTTTAGCCACCCAAAATAAACTAGAAGTGAGGAAGAGACATGTATGAGGAGAGTAGGGATGAGCTTCGAGTTCGAGTCGAACTCATGTTCAACTCGAACATTGCCTGTTCGCCCGTTCGCCAAACAACGAACAATTTGGGGTGTTCGCGGCAAATTCGAAAAGTCTATGGGAGAAATCTAAAGTGCTAATTATAAAGGCTTATATGCAAGTTATTGTCCTAAAAAGTGTTTGGGGACCCGGGTCCTGCCCCAGGGGTCATGTATCAATGCAAAAAAAAGTTTTAAAAACGGCCGTTTTTTTAGGAGCAGTGATTTTAATAATGCTTAAAATGAAAAAATAAAAGTGAAATATTCCTTTAAATTTCGTACCTGGGGGGTGTGTATGATATGCATGTAAAGTGGTGCATGTTTCCCGTGCTTAGAACTGTCCCTGCACAAAGTGTCATTTTTGAAGGAAAAAAAGTCATTTAAAACTCACTCGCGGCTATTAATGAATTGTCGGCTTTTATCAATACATAGAAAAATCATTGATAAAAAAAAAAGCGTGGGGGTTCCCCCAAATTCAATTACCAGGCCCTTTAGGTCTGTAATGGATATTAAGGGGAACCCCAGCCGCAAATAAAAAAAAAATGGTGTGGGGTTCCCCCTAAATATCCATACCAGGCCCTTGAGATCTGGCATGGATTTTAAGGGGAACTCCACCCCAAATTTAAAAAAAAATGGCGTGGAGTCCCCCCAAAAATCCATACCAGACCCTTATCCGAGCACGCAACCTGGCCGGCCGCAGGGGAAGAGGGGGGGACGAGAGAGCGGCCCCCCCTCCCTCCTGAACCGTACCAGGCCACATGCCCTCAACATGGGGAGGATGTCCCCATGTTGATGGGGACAAGGGCCTCATCCCCACAACCCTTGCCCGGTGGTTGTGGGGGTCTGCGGGCGGGGGGCTTATCGGAATCTGGAAGACCCCTTTAACAAAGGGGACCCCCAGATCCCGCCCCCCCCTCTATGTGAATTGGTAAGGGGTACATTGTACCCCTACCATTTCACGAAGAAAGTGTCAAACACACACACCTTGGAAAAGTCCTTTATTAAAAAATTAAAAATAAATTAAAAACATTCCAGCGATGAAATCCAGTGTCCCGCGGCGATCCCGATGTCCAGCGCTGTCCGCCATTGGTTGTGCCTGTGCGGACCTGATGGGGAACTTCCTTCGCTGTGTTTTAAATGTATAGACCCGCCCCTTCTAAAGTTCCCCATCAGGTCCGCTCAGCGGACCAGATGCGGAACATGAGAAGGGGTGGGTCTATACATGTATTACACAGCGAATGAAGTTCCCCATCAGGTCCGCCCCCTCGGTATGTCCGACCCCGCCTATGTCATTGGCCTGAGCGGGGAACTTCCTTCACTGAGTAATTTAAATTTACACAGTGAAGGAAGTTTGAGGGCATGTGGAGGGCATGTGAGGGCATGTGGCCTGGTACGGTTCAGGAGGGAGGGGGGGCCGCTCTCTCGTCCCCCCTCTTCCCCTGTGGCCGGCCAGGTTGCGTGCTCGGATAAGGGTCTGGTATGGATTTTTGGGGGGACTCCACGCCATTTTTTTTTTAATTTGGGGTGGAGTTCCCCTTAAAATCCATGCCAGATCTCAAGGGCCTGGTATGGATATTTAGGGGGAACCCCACGCCATTTTTTTTTAAATTTGCGGCGGGGTTCCCCTTAATATCCATTCCAGACCTAAAGGGCCTGGTAATTGAATTTGGGGGAACCCCCACGCTTTTTTTTTTTTTTTATCAATGACTTTTCTATGTATTGATAAAAGCCGACAATTCATTAATAGCCGCGAGTGAGTTTTAAATGACTTTTTTTCCTTCAAAAATGACACTTTGTGCAGGGACAGTTCTAAGCACGGGAAACATGCATGACTTTACATGCATATCATACACATCTCCCAGGTATGAAATTTAAAGGAATATTTCACTTTTATTTTTTCATTTTAAGCATTATTAAAATCACCGCTCCCGTAAAAACGTCTATTTTTAAACCTTTTTTTGCATTAATACATGTCCCCTGGGGCAGGACCCGGGTCCCCAAACACTTTTTAGGACAATAAATTGCATATTAGCCTTTATAATTAGCACTTTAGATTTCGAACGTTCGAGTCCATTGTATTTAATAGGGTTCTAAAGTTCACACGAACATTCTGTCTGTTTGCAGGTTCTGGTGCGAACCGAACAGGGGGGTGTTCGGCTCATCCCTGGAGGAGAGTGAATGGTGCTGCGCACCCCGGTAAATGAGGAATGGGAATGCCCCCCAGTGGGGTTTTTAAGCAGCAAAAATATACAAAAGTATGATAAAACAGGGTGGTCAATGGTGGTGAACCGGGACCCTGTTGTTGGGCGCTTCCTCCTGTGCTGGGGCCTCCTGAAGTAGTGGATGTGGGGCCATCTTTGTTCTCTGCTGGGAGTATCAGGAGGAGTTCTACTTGGTTTGTAGTTTTTATGCTGGCACCCTTGAAGTAGTCAGAGATTCAGTTCCTCCACTCGCACAATGCATAGGTGTGGGGATTTACAGTATCTGTCTTCATGTCAATCACTCATGGCTTCCTTTCCGTGGATAATGCTCTCAAGATTGGAGTTAGCTGCTCCTCTACCCAGGCCTCTCTCTGGATTTCAACCACCAGACCATTTCCGTGTAGGATGCCTTCATCCCTGCACCACCGGGCTACGGCAGCAGGGTCCATTCTCGTGCTTCTGACCGGCTTGATTGCAGCGTGCAGTGTACAGGAATCCCGGACCCGAGCCCCCATGTATAGCGATACCCCCAGTTAAGAGGGCTGCCTTGATTGTTTTGGGCCCTGTAGTGCACCACTGTCAACCCCTGGCAATCCGCTCTAACCTCTCGTGGCACAGTTAGTAAAGGGGATGATAAAATTTCAATCACTCTATGATTCTCTATGACACAATCCCACAGTAGGGCACACAGTAATGGTATAGTACAGTAAATGGCACTGACAACCGATATATTTAACTGTAATATTTTACTGTTGATAAAGGTTAGATAGACAAAAAGTATGCAATAACAAATGCAGAGCCCTGCAATATGGGTATACTTATTAAAACACCAAACGTTCAGCAATATGACAGACAGTTTAACAGACCCCGCTGCAGCTATCCTCCCTCATGGACAAAATGGCGTCCAGCAATGTTCTACACTACCCAGTCAGGCCTGACTATGATTTGGGTATAGTTCTGTGGAAGAAATATTCGCTAGCAAACACGGTGGTGCACTTTAAGAACAATTGTAATCCAACAAAGTAACGATGATCGGTAACTTTATAATGCCAGGGAGACTGATAACTCAGTTCTGTAGATAGTCTCCTCAAATTGTAACTGCAATCACTGTGGTGGCCCTGAATACAGTCAGTGGGCCTAAAGATACTGTGGTGTAGTTCTGAGCAGGTGCTCTCTCACCCGACCGGACTAGTCCTTGTCCGTTACTTCCGTTGCTGTGACTTGATTCACAGTGTCCACGACACCCGAGTCTTCGGTCCTCCTGGTAACAGCACTCAGCAACAGGGTTAGACGCTCCACCGGTTCCTCTTTGGAAAAACACAAGGCCCAGGCTTCGGGCCTTGTGTTCACAGCAGGTCAGCACAGGGATCCTCTTGCTGGGAGGGCGGTATCCAAAGAGCAAGAACTGGGGCCCTCCTCCCTCTTATAAAGTCCACCCCAGAAGCCTTTGCACAGGGCAATGCACCCTGGGTGCCTCAAGGTGTACTGGGTAGTGTAGTCTTTGGGGAATTAAAGGGCAATACCCCGCTACAATTATATCTGACAAAAATGACTTTTACTTAGGTAGATGTATTATTTTAAAATAGATTAAAATTATTTGGAATTTCAAAAACAAATCCTTGTAATGAAATACATGGCATAGGACACTCTACAGAAAACCCAGGAAGCCAATTGTCACCTGCAAAGTTATTATTTTCTGTATCCTGCAAGACATTTTTCTATTCAGTTTTATGATGGCTTATACTCTAATTTTATTCAATAAATACTATTTTCATTCAACAGAATATGCATAATGTCCTGCTGAGACTTCATTTAAATTCTGACTACTTGTATTATTTGTTAAAGTCTACTGTTAATTAAACACAGTATTTCTTGTGTACAAATGTAATTGTGCCAAGTTTCAAGTCCAAAAATGATAACACAGCTTAATTACAGAAATCATGAGAAATGTCCAGTGAGAATTTAAAGCTTAAAGTTTTAAACCAGTAATAAAATTGGAATTCTGCAACCACAAAACTACACAAAGGACAAACTTTGTAAAAAATACTTTGTATATACAGTATATATATTTATTTATTTATTTATTTATATACTGTATTTATGGACCATGCTTTGTTCACTGGTGCACAGTCATGTTGGAACAGAAAGGGGACATCCACAAACTGTTCCAACACAGTTGAGGGCAAGAAATTGTTTGAAAAGTCTTGGTATGCTGACACCTTAAGAGATCCCTTCACTGGAACTAAGGGGCCAAGCCAAACCCCTGAAAAACTACCTCACACCTTAATCCCCCTCCACCAAATGATCTGGGCCAGTGCACAAAGCAAGGTCCATAATGACATGGATGAGCGTGTTTGGGGTGATGGATCTTGACTGGCCTGCACAGAGTCCTGACCTCAACCCGATAGAACACCTTTGGGATGAATTAGAGTGGAGACTGTGGGCCAGGCCTTTTTGTCCAACACCAGTTACATATTATAGATTAGAATAGGAAGATGGTTATATTCATTCTATTCTATTCTCTGGATTTTTTCTATACTATTGTGTTATTTTCTATTATATTCTACTCTATTCTTTTCTTTTCTATTCTATTCAAATTTGAATTGATTCTATTTGAATTTTGGAAAATGGTTATATTTCTATTCTATTCTATTGTTTTTTTAATTATATTCTTTTCTATTCTATTCGAATTTCAGAAGATGGTTATAATCTTTCTATTTAAGTCTATTATTTTTATTCTATTCTATTACTTTCTATTATATTCTATTCAATTCCATTCTGTTCTTTTATTTTTTATGCTATTTTGTTCTGTTTTACTCTATTATATTCTATTCTTTTATTTTCTGTTCTATTCTTTTCTATTCAGTTATATTTTTTCTATTCTATTCCTTTATTTTCTATTCTATTTTATTCTCTTTGGAAATTGGAAATCTATTTGAATTAGAAAACTATTCGAGAATTTGAATCGATTCCAATACGAATAAACAAAACAAATTCCGAAAGGAATTAAACAAATTTATGTAAATAACGAATCGAAACGAAACAAAACTAATTTTTTCGTTCTGCACATGTCTAGCTGCAAGTATTTTCAGGTATGTCTCTACTAGCTTTGCACATCTAGAGAGTGAAATTTGTGTCCATTCTTCTTTGAAAAATAGCTCAATACTGTCAGATTGGATGGAAAGCGTCTGTGAACAGCAATTTTCAAGTTTTGCCACAGATTCTCAATTGGATTTAGGTCTTAAAGAACTGTATTTTATCCACTGTACCAGTGACAGAGTAAATCCTTGGATTGTGAGCATAATTCGTTCCGAAAGCATGCTTGTAATCCAAAGCACTTGTATATCAAAGCAAATTTTCCCATAAGAAATAATGGAAACTCAAATCATTTGTTTCACAACCATTTATTCATAAGTCCTTCAGTTTATAGTCCATATAAAAAGATTACAGCAATGTGCTAAGTTGTGTAACCATAAAATGTCCATTCAAAAATGGAAGCCTCCACAAGGGGATTAGAAGCAAAATCCAGCAGGAGCTACACAGTATAAAAGAGAAGAGAGGCGCTTCTAAGTGTAGCAAAATGGTTACATTTAACCACTTGAACACTGGGCCCTTAAACCCCCTTAATAACCAGACCAATTTTCAGCTTTCGGTGCTCTCACATTTTGAATGACAATTACTCAGTCATATAACACTGTACCCATATGAAATTTTTGTCCTTTTTTTCACACAAATAGATATTTCTTTTGGTGGTATTTAATCACTGTTGGGTTTTGGGTATGAAAATGCTTAAAAAAAATGAATTTTTCTTTGTTTCTGTTATAAAATGTTATAAAATTTAGCAAATTAGTAATTTTTCTTCATAAATTTTGGTCAAAATTTATACTGCTACATATCTTTGGTAAAAATAAGTACAAATTGGTGTATATTATTTGGTCTTTGTGAAAGTTATAGAGTCCACAAGCTATGGTGCCAATATCTGAAAATTTATCACACCTGAAGTACTGACGGCCTATCTCATTTCTTGAGACCCTAACATGCCAGAAAAGTACAAATACCCCCCAAATGACCCCTTTTTGTAAAGAATACATTCCAAGGTATTTAGAAAGAGGCATGGTGAGTTTTTTGAAGTTGTCATTCTTTCCCACAATTCTTTGCAAAATCATTTTTTTTTCTTTTTTTTTTCACAAAATTGTCATATTAGCAGGTTATTTCTCACACAGAGCATATGCATACCACAAATTACACCCCAAAACACATTTTACTATTACTCCTGAGTATAGCGATACCACATGTGTGAGACTTTTACACAGCGTGGCCACATACAGAGGCCCAACATGCAGGGAGCACCTTCAGGCGTTCTGGAGCACCCAGGCCAATTCTGACATTTCTCTCCTACATGGAAAAATCATCATTTATTTGCTAGAAAATTACATAGAACCCCAAAACATTATATATGTTTCTTTAGCAAAGACCTTAGAGAATACAATGGTGGTCGTTGCAACTTTTTATCACGCACGGTATTTGCGCAGCAATTTTTCTAACGCGTTTTTTCCGGAAAAAAAAAAGTTTTGTGCTTATAAAAAACAAAACAGTAAAGATAGCACAATTTTTTTGCATAATGTGAAAGATGAAGTTACGCTGAGTAAATAGATACTTAACATGTCACCCTTCAAAATTGCACACGCTCGTGCAATAGCGTCAAACTTCGCTACTTAAAAATCCCCATAGGTGACGCTTTAAATATTTTTACTGGTTACATGTTTTGAGTTAAAGAGGAGGTCTAGGGACAAAAACGTTCACAGAGATACCTCACATGTGTGGTTTGATGATTAAAAGAGGCACATCTAATTATGCAGGCCTCCGGGGTAAAGCGATCCTCATAGACCACCATCCTCACCACTGGCTATCGCAATCATGACCAGGAAGACTGTCCTGCAGTAGAGCGATCTAAAAGTGAGGCTTGAACCGCTCGTGGAAGGGACGACATCAATGGCGGTGAGGATAATGGTCTATGTGGACAGCTTTACCCTGGATGCTTGCATACTTAGATGTGCCTGTTTTAATCATCAACCATATGAGTTTCTAAATGTTGTACCTTCATTAAATGTAAAATATTGCTACACTTAGAGGTGCCTCTCTTCTCTTTTATACTCAGTTGTGACATGACGCTACTCTTATATCAAGACATTGCTTGTATATCAAGAAAAAATTTATTTTTAAAAATTTGCTTGTCTTGCAAAATGCTCTCAGACCAAGTTACTCTCAAACCAAGGTTTTACTGTATATATATTCACCAAAAGCATAAATATGTCCTTCTTAATATGGATAATGGCCTCCCCTGCAACTAGCAGAAATGAATAAGGCTGCATACAGTCCAAAGGCATATTAATGCAGCCATGGATGATATGTAGTCTGGTGTGCCCCCCAGGAAACCATCTACCGCTGTATCAGATCACTAAAGAGATAGCACTGTGAGCACAGAGGTGTACGGGAAGTGGTCATAGAAGCACTGGAAAATTTCTTCAATAAGGATTTCAATGCGATAAAACTCTTCCTGGTACAGTATGATGTCACTTCCAGTCCGTGATCCCTCAGCCTCCACCCTAAATGTTTCATCACGCATCCTGTGACTTCATCAGGGATGAGTCGTAGAAGCAGAAAAAAAAAATCTTTAATAAGGATTTCACATCATTTGCAAAAATTCTGAAATTCATAGATTCATCCATAGAATCATTCATAGGTCAACATATCACAAACTCATCCTTTATGCAGATGACATACTGCTATATATTTCAAACCTGTAAGCCTCTCTCACTCAGATTCTAACCAAATTTACTTGATTTATTATAAAGCTGAAGTATTAAATATCTCAAAAATTGTAGAAGAATCAAGGTCCCTGCAACAGAAATCTGTTTCTGTGTTGACACACATTGCCTAATCATATTCCACTGTTGTCACAAATCAAAAGAGATCTTTCATGAAAATGAAAGGTCTGCTCTCTGGAAAGCCTCCAACCCCCCAAAAGCAAATGACCCACAAAAGCTATTTAACAACTTGCGTACCGGGCGCTGTTGTACGTCAGCAGTTTGAAGTCGAATACTGTTGTTATGACAGCAGATAGCTGCAATTATACTCGGTATCCTCTTCAACGGCGGACGGTCCTCTTTCAGATAAAATTGGTCTCTGTGACGGATTCGCCTCAAGATCACTTTTATCTGGGGCGGTAAGGGGCCCCCCTCCTGCCACGCTACGGTCGTCTCCGCCGCTTACCAGAGCCATCGGTAGCGGCAGGGCCGATCGGGTCCCCTGTTAGGCTGGATTCCGAGTGAGGGAAAGATGGCCCCCGCTCGGCTTCACACCATTGGATGACAGAAGCGACATCAAATGTCACTTCCGCCCAATGCTCTTAAAGGGAATTTTTTTATTTATTTAAAAAAAAAAAAAAGTTTTTTTTTAATGCATTTAAGAGTACATGTGAGAACTGAGGTCTTTTTGACCCCAGATCTCACATTTAAGAGGTCTTGTCATGCGTTTTTTTCTATTACAAGGGATGTTTAGATTCCTTGTAATAGGAAAAAAAGTGACCCAAATTATTTTTTTTCAAAGAACAGTGTAAAAAAAAAAAAGTTAAATAAATAAGAAAAAATAAATTAAAGGGCCCCGTCCCGCCGAGCTCACACGCAAAGCGATAGCTTAATTAAGTTGTGCTCATATATGAAAACGGTGTTCAAACCACACATGTGAGGTATCGCCTCGATCGTTAGTGAGAGCAATAATTCTAACACTAAACCTTCTCTGTAACTCAAAGCTGGTAACCTGTAGAAATGTTTAAACGTTGTCTATGAAGATTTTTAAGGGACAAAGTTTGTCGCCATTCCAGGAGCGGGTGCAATTTTGAAGCGTGACATGTTGGCATCAATTTACTAAAGCGTAACATTATCTTTCACAATATTTGTAATTCAAAAAAGTGTATTTTTCCCCAAAAAATTGCACTTGGAAGACAAGACAGCTGCGCAAATACGGTGTGACATAATGTATTGCAACAACCGCTGTTTTTTTCTCTAGGGTGTCTGAAAAAATATATATAATGTTTGGGGGTTCTAAGTAATTTTTTTACAAAAAAATAAATGATTTTAACTTGTAAACACTAAGTCTGAAAAACAGCCTCGGTCCTTAAAGCGGAGGTTCCGCGGCAAATCTTTTTTTTTTTTTCGCTTGCATTCAAAGTAATTTTAGATCACCAATTAGTACTCACGTGTTTGGTGACTTCAAACCTCCCCTGTCTTTTTTCTGGCAAAAGATTCACTTTTAAAATCAGCCGTATGAATTTTCCATTTTGCTTGTGGGCATTGTGAAGCCCACAAGCACTGACTTCCTGGTAGCGGTGGACGGTCTTCTGCAGAAAAAGTTCCCCCGGCAGATAAGGTCCCCCCCTGTACTGCGCATGTGCGGCACGAACCTCAACGGAGTTTCCGAAAGTAGCCGAACATGTAGAGCTGCGAGTTAGCTCTACACGGCGCCTGCGCAATGACTAGGATCCATGTAGAGCTGACTGCGCAGGCGCCGTGTAGAGCCTACTCGCAGCTCTACAAGTTCGGCTACTTTCGGAAACTCCGTTGAGGTTCGTGCCGCACCTGCGCAGTACAGGGGGGGACCTTATCCGCCGGGGGAACTTTTTCTACAGGACATGTCACATCTGGGCGAACTCCCAGATTACATTGCGCCGGAATAGAAACCCCTACTCCCGCGGGAGTGAGTACCCGGAAGCCGAAATTGAAATTACAATAGTACGGTATGTACAACATAAAAAAAAAAAGATATGGCTACTGTACATGTTAGTAGTGTAAGGAGTGTGCTCGTATATGGATGTTATTTTGGCTGAACCTCCGCTTTAACTAGTTAAAATAAAGCTGAAAAAAACATCTATCTTGACCTGGCTTCCAACGCATCCAGGAGGTTTAGTTTATGTTACTCTTCCTCCCCAATGCCTCCAGCTAAAATGCATTCTATCCTATTGTAGGGGTGTATTCTTGTGGGATAAAAAAGCACCCAGCTATCCCAAGAGGCAGCAGTGAGGCACAGTGACATCACCTAAGCCTTTCTGAAACTTTGGAAGCCATGGCAAGCTGTATTTTTAAATTGCCTTTGGACAGGGACAGGCTGTAAAGAGGCCGCAGGACAACAGCGGTATTGAGATGTAACAAAAGATGAACAAAGGTTCAAAAAAAAACCTTCCCTCTTCCACCATCAAATTCTCCAAGATAGACAGCATTTTGCTACTTATATGGCATTCAATAAAGGTTTTTTCCTACTTTAATAGATCCGCCAGTGCTTACGAATTTCTTCCTAAGCACTTTATTAGAAACCATCCCCCTATGATTTCCCTATCGTAGCCAAAGAACGCTGCCTATATGACTGCTCAGCCCTTTTATAGTGAAGGGCTGAGTTATCTGAAAGCTTCCTTACTGGTCCTTCTATGCCAGCTGACCTAAGTTCAAAGGGCAGGCTGTGCATTATGGTTACTATGGGCCGTGAACCACTAAAATGCAAGATTTTCCACAAAGTCATGGCAGCAGCAAACCCAGACCTAATACCTAGTTGTCATAATGAACACAGCTCATCCAAAAAAGCATTTTTGTAGTATTCAGACTAATTTTGCTTCTCCAAAATAGGAAACCAAACACTTTATTACAATGTTTTTAGGACTTTTGAAGTCATCTCATAATATGAGCTATTAATGTGACAAGTAGACATGGGAGCCGTCAAAAAATTTGTTTTGTTTCGTTTTGTTCCGTTTCGTATAAAAAAAAATTGTAATTCTCAATTCGTGTACGGAATTTAATTCGGATTCGTACGAAATACGAATTTCGTACAAATCGTTAATATTGAACTCCACGGACTCGTACAGACGATCGGAAATTCCGACAACAAAACCGTGTATTTTTTTTCCGAAGGATGTTGGCTCAAACTTGTCTTGCATTCACACGGTCGCACAAATGTTGTCGTAAATTCCGAACGCCAAGAACACGGTGACGTATAAGACGTACAACGGCACTATTAAAGGGAAGCTCAATACCATAATTCGTACTTTCGGAAGGGGTAGAGTACATTGTTTTAGTTGATTCTGGACAAAACTCCTACTTTCTTAACTTTTTTTTTTGTTTGTTTCTTTCGTATTAGTTAAAAATCGTTATTTGGTAGTTTGGATTCGGATAATTTGGATCCGAAATTCGTAAACAAAATTTCGTATGTCGTAAAGAATTTGTATTCATAAAAATTCGTAATTCGGATTCGTACAAATGCAACTAATCGCACATGTCTAGTGACAAGTAAACAATTTTTCTTAAAATTTACATTGCTTCAATATGCTAACAAACTATACCAGCTACAAATATAATATATGTTTGCAATATGGCCTCCCTTTCATTATTTACAGAAATATATGATATACTTTTTTAAATGAAGCCACGTGCATGTATAAGAAATACATCAAATTAAAGAAGATTCAGCCTATTAAGAAATTATTATATTTTGTCGATGAACTATATAGTCTCTCATGGTATTTTTTTTAGACATAAAATGAAGCGTAAATGATTTAGAATACATTTTCTGAAAACAGAAAGCAGTGTACTACCATGCTTAGGCACTATAAGAAAGAGAGACTTCAAACTGTGCATTAAATTAAAAAGCTACAGAGTTTATAGACACCTGAAGAATACTAAGAGCTGGGTGATTCATTACTAAGAGAAACAAATTTTACAGAAGACAAAAAATAAGCCATGTCTAATACCTAAATATAGGCCCAGATATAAAGTATATACTTATCAATACTTACATGTGCTAATTTATGTATCTTAAGTGTGAAAATGATTGGCCAAAAGGTTAGTTTGAAGGCTTGGTTCACGTCACTGCCATTCAAGGAATGCCCGCAAAATCGCGCGCGTTCCTGACATGCAGAGAAACACGCTGCCCTTTAACAGACACTCAGGGATGTTGCTATTCTTAATAGTACCCCCACACATTGGCAAATGTGGGGCATTTTCCGTGCAGCGCAAATAGAAATAAAAAGATAAGAGAATTCTTTCCCTGTGTTTCTGTGGGGCAGCCCACTGAAATGAATTTGCTGCCCTATCAGCACACAGCTTCACAGATGTGAACCAAGGGCTTGTTTATATGTGGGGTTGAGGGGCAGTAAAACCACACGCTTTAACTGTGTTTTTACCACCCCCAACTGCTCCCCCTTTAGCTGTAAAAGGAACAGCTGGGGGATAGGGTACACATGCTGTGGCTTTTAGTATACCCCCAGGTGAAGGGAGCTGTTCTGCAACCACCCTGCAACTGTGTGCACTGAACACAGTTGCAGCATAGTGATGATGCCTTTAGGGGGTTAAAACAGGATGTGAGGAGGCAACATATTGCCTCTTCACTGCCTGAAAAGAGATCTGAGCATGGATCGGTTTTCAGAGGAACTGCCTTTTGTTGCTGGCATTATGAGCAAGCCATAAAACAAATCAGTTCTGGTCGTACAGAAAAAGGGGGTCAGGATTAAATGTAATGTGAATACATACACACATATGTAAACACACATGTACACACATATAAGGAAACACACACACATACAGTATATCACAAAAGTGAGTACACCTCTCACATTTTTTGTAAATATTTTATTATATCTTTTCATGTGACAACACTGAAGAAATTACACTTTGCTACAATGTAAAGTAGTGAGTGTAAAGCTTGTATAACAGTGTAAATTTGCTGTCCCCTCAAAATAACTCAACACACAGCCATCAATGTCTAAACAGCTGGCAACAAAAGTGAGTACACCCCTAAGGGAAAATGTCCAAATTGGGCCCAATTAGCCATTTTCCCTCCCTGGTGTTATGTGACTCATTAGTGTTACAGGGTCTCAGGTGTGAATGCGGAGCAGGTGTGTTAAAGATGGCCTAGGCTATAAGAAGATTGCCAAAACCCTGAAACTGAGCTGCAGCACATTGGACAAAACCATACAGCAGTTTAACAGGACAGGTTCCACTCAGAACAGACCTCACCATGGTCAACCAAAGAAGTTGAGTGCATGTGCTCAGCGTTATTTCCAGAGGTTATCTTTGAAAAATAGATGTATGACTGCTACAGAATTGCAGCAGAGGTTGAAGGGGTGGGGTGTCAGCCTGTCAGTGCTCAGTCCCTAACGTCTGACATTGCCCGCTCTCCCAGAAGTGGACTGCACTACCAAGCCATTTTCATGGCACACTCTGCTTCCTTATCTCGGGTATCCCTGGTGATGCAGATAATGATGTGCCTACACCACATTTTTTGTCATTGTTTACTACTGTGTGAGCTTGGTGATTGGTCACAACAATCACATGGCACCAGGGCCAATCGCAGCCAAAACACATTTTATCTAATTTCCTTTTTTTTTTTTTAATTATGGCAAAAAATTACAACTTCAAAAAAGCGGTCATTTGGGGGATATTTTTACTGTCCTTGCATTTTAGGGCCTCAAGAAATGAGAGCAGTCGGTACACTAGGACTATTAAATTTCCAAATACACTATATTACCAAAAGTATTGGGGCACCTGCTTTTACATGCACATGAACTTTAATAGCATCCCAGTCTTAGTCCGTAGGGTTCAATATTGAGTTAACCCACCCTTTGCAGCTATAACAGCTTCAACTCTTCTGGGAAGGCTGTCCACAAGGTTTAGGAGTATGTCTATGGGAATGTTGGACCATTTTTCCTGAAGCGCATTTGTGAGTTCAGGCACTGATGTGGACAAAAAGGCCTGGCTCACAGTCTCCACTCTAGATCATCCCAAAGGTGTTCTATCGGGTTGAGGTTAGGACTCTGTGCAGACCAGTCAAGTTCCTCCACCTCAAACATGCTCATCCATGTCTTTATGGACCTTGTTTTGTGCACTGGTCCAAATCATTTGGTGGAGGGGGGATTATGGTGTGGGGTTGTTTTTCAGGGGTTGGCCTTGGCCCCTTAGTTCCAGTGAAGGGAACTCTTAAGGCATCAGTATACCAAGACATTTTGGACAATTTCATGATCCCAACTTTGTGGGAACAGTTTGGGGATGGCTCCTTTCTGTTTCAACATGACTTAACACCAGTGCACAAAGGAAGGTCCATAAAGTCCTGACCTCAACCTGATAGAATACCTTTGGGATGAATTAGAGTGCAGACTGCAAACCAGGCCTTCTCAAGCAACATCAGTGCCTGACCTTACAAATTTGCTTCTGGAAGAATGGTCAAACATTCCCATAGAAACACTCCTAAACCTTGTGGACAGCCTTCCCAGAAGAGTTGACGCTGTTATAGCTGCAAAGGGTGGCCCAACTCAATATTGAACCCTACGGACTAAGACTGGGATGTCATTAAAAATCATGTGCGTGTAAAGGCGGGTGTCCCAATACTTTTGCTAATATAATGTATATATACCATAGATTGTAAATTCTATAAATTTTACACAGACTAAATAATGTACACTGATTTGGGTTATTTTTATCAAAGAAATGTAGCAGAATACATTATGGCCTAAATTTATGAAAAAAAAAAAAATATTTATTTGCACAATCTTATAACAGAAACTAATGCCGCGTACACGCGATCGGAAATTCCGACAAGAAAAGTCAAATGTGGGCTTTTGGTCAGAAATTCCGACTGTGTGTATACTCCATCGGACTTTTGCTGTCGGAATTTGCGCCAACAAAAGATTGAGAGCAGGTTCTCTATTTTTCCGATGGAAAAAGTTCCTATCAGAAATTCCGATCGTCTGTATGCAATTTCCCGACGCGCAAAAAAAACACGCATGCTCGGAATCAAGCAGGAGAGCCAAACTGCCTATTGAACTTCATTGATCTCGGCTCGTCGTATGTCTTGTACGTCACCACGTTCTTGACAGTCGGAATTTCCGACAAGATTTGTGTGAAAGTGTGTATGCAACACAAGTTTGAGCCAACATTTCATCGGAAAAAAACCACGGTAACGTGTGTACGCGGCATAAGAAACACATGTTTTTTTTGTTTGTTTTTTTAACTTTTCAGTCTATTTCATTTACATAGCAAAAAAAAGGAGAGAAAAAAAAACAGTGGTGATTAATAACCACCAAAAATAAAGCTCTGTCTGAAAAAAAGATAAAAAAAATGTAATTTGGGTACGTTGTTTTATGCCTGAGTAATTGTCATTCAATGTGTGACTGTGCTGAAAGCTGAAAATGTATCTGGACTGGAAGGGGTGAAAGTTTCCAGATTCAAGGTGGTTAAATTATTGTTATTTGTTAAGCCAAGGGGTAAATGATTTTGCTGAGAGTCTTATGGTATTAAAAGCTTACAGAAAATCCACAACTCTCCTTTGTTATGTTAGCAGAGATCCTGCTTTTTTTCAACTTTTATTTTATTATGTGTGAAGGAATAATATTAAAACTTGCTAAATGTCAGATTCTTGGGGTGCAATTGTATTTAAGAGAAAATCCATGGGCACATAAAAAAGGAACAATTTCATAAAGAGACAAGAGACAGACGCTGTATGGCATTATACAGACCTCTTGCGAAAGATCTATACACAGGCCTTTTGTATTTAGTTTAGAAAACAGCATCACAAAAGAAGTTGTCTTGATCACTTCAAATGTCACCTTTAGGTTTTGTCCCCAAACCTCTTTCTATAGTAAGTGGCGTGAGCAGACAGACTAAAGTATATGACTTTAGGTTTAAAGTCTGCTAAATATTCTCAAAGATTATTCATGAGTAGAAGTGCCACTTGACCTCCGGAAGATTTACCAGCTTCATGACCAAGCCATTTTTATATACTGCACTGCTTTACTTTAGTTGACTTTAACTGAATCGCATGGCCATGCAACACTGTACCCAAATAAATCATATGTAATTTTTTCCCACAAATAGAGTTTTCTTTTGGTGGTATTTGCTCACCTCTGCGTTTTTTATTTTTTGTGCTATAAACAAAAAAAGACCAAAAATTTTGAAAAAATATATATTTTTTTTTATTTTCTGCTATAAAACCTATCCAATACATTTTTAAAAAAAATCTAATGTCTTCATAAATTTAGGCCAATATGTATTTTGGAAAAAATAAAACTCCCATTAAAGTTATATTGGTTGGTTTGCGCAAAAGTTATAGCATCTACAAACTATGTAATATATATATTTATTTTTTACTAGTAACGGCGGAGGACATTCTGACACTAACTGACACATTATTTATTTTATTTTTATTTCTATTTACTTTTTTAAACCACTCGCCTTACTTAATTTCTTCTGTTTTACATGGGATACTCCATATTTTCCAACCAAGGTATTCCACACTTTTCCAACCTCCCTAATATTCCTTCTCTTGGTGTAAACTACTTTCTCCTTCCATATTGTTTCAGTAACTACGTTAACCCAATCTCTTACTAATGGAGGGTTCTCTGCTTGCCATCTTTGCGCAATTAATTTTTTTGCTTGAAAGAGACACCTCAGCACTGCTTTTGTTGTGCTGGCCACTCCGCTTATTCCTTCCCCTAGTCCCAGGATTCACAGTCTGGGATCCATTTCTAACGCCGTTTTATATATCATATTTATGGTGTTAACCTCCCTGGCGGTAATCCCGAGTCTGACTCGGTCTGGATTTTTCATGTAGAAAGCGGTAACCCCGAGCCAGACTCGGGATCGCATTGCAGGATACAGGGGAAGTTACTTACCTTGTCCCTGGATCCTGCGATGTGTCCCGCTGTGTGTGCGAGCTGTCTCCTCGCTCGATTCACACACTGGTGACTGCCGAGTGCCGATTCATTCCCTGCGACGTTGCGGCGCATGGGGGAGGAGTTCGGCAGGAAATTCAAAAAAGTAAAAACACAGTATAGATACAGATTACAGTACTGTATAAAAAAATTACACATCCCCTTTGTCCCTAGTGGTCTGTCCAGTGTCCTGCATGCAGTTTTATATTATAAAAACTGTTCTTTCTGCCTGGAAACTGGAGATTGTCCATATCAACCAAAAAGTGTCAGTTTATGTCAAAAGTGGTTTTAGACTAGCTAGAAAACAGCTATAATAAATTAGAATCACTCGCAGAATTGAGCGATAGCGATTTGTGGGGAAATTCGTCATCAAACACTGAATCTAATGACAGCGACAATTCTGCAACTGAGCAAATTTCAGTGTTTTTGATTTGATTACATTAGTGAATAATTTTTATTATATTATTTTTTGTTATAATTATTTATAGTTATTTATTATATTATAATTTATGATTTTGTGTTTCAAACTTTATCATACCCGGGATGTTTACTAGACTCTTGTTTGGACAGATTTAAGTAAGTGATTACTAAGAATTGCAAGCCTACAATACATAACACCAAATTTCCATGCAAAATAATTGTACCGCTTTTGGTACATAATTCCAGACAGAATCATACTGCCAGGGAGGTTAAGGATCTCTGACCAGTATCTGAATAATTTCGGACACCTCCATATCATATGTATCAAGTCCCCCGTACCCTGGCACCTGGGGCACCTTGCATCTACTCTCCACCCAAACTTAAATAGCCTTTTTGGTGTATAGTATGTCCTGTGTAACAGCATCAGAAATTAGAACTTCTGTGCGGGCGAGACTGTTACCAGATGTCCACTCTCTAGTATCTTCTTCCATTGCCCCTCTGATATGGGCCCTAAATCTTCTTCTCATTTCCCTTTGCTTTTGAGCTGTTCTGGGCCCTCAATACTTCCTTCACATATATGTGGATAGATTTCAGAAATAAATCCCCCAGTCCTACTCTGATTACCGAATCTCTGAAGAATAGGAGTTTTACACCAGGCTGGTCCTAATCTGTCAAACTGAACATTTAAGGCATGTCTAATTTGAAGATATATATATATATAAAATGTATGTTTAGGAACATCATATTCCTCTCTCAATGTAGCATCTCTACATATGACCTATTACAGCTGGATCCAGCCATAAGTGACTCATGCCCCCACAAAACACACACTCCTCCTTTACACACCAGAATGCCCCAGCCCCACCCCAAACTCACACTATGGCCGTACATGGAGTCTCCCACTAGCATCCAGGCATTGTTATGTCCCACCCCATTGATATTTAGGCTTCCAGTGTAGTTAATCCATAGGGCATGCCACGGTCCATAACAATTTACCTTGTAAAACAGTTAGGAATGTAGCCCGGCTAGAGATGCCACCACCACGCTATATATGCGTGATCCCACTGGATGCGACTGGGCCAATCCTGGCCCACTGACGTTACGTCCAGTGCGGATGCCCCTACTAGGGCGGATGCGCAGTGATCCCCACAGTCCACAGAGAAAACACATATTCAGAGATGGTACTGTCTTCAGCTAGGAAATGCCAGTTTCGGGCAAGAATTTCTCGAAATTGCTCCTGATGAGCACTATACTTTTTTTTAACAGGAGCACTATACTTTACTGACACCATGGACTACTTGGCCAACTTGCAGTCCTGGTCCCTTGCATCCATGGAAACATACACAGTCATATTTTGATGAAATTGGTGAGCTCTTTCTAATGGTTTATTCTTTGTATGTACCATTGATCTTTTTGATTAAGATGAACATATACATAGATTGTTGTGATTGTAATGTTTTTCTTTCAATCTAACAATGACTGGATATATACTGAATTTCCCTGAAGAAGCAGAGGATTACTCTCTATCAATGAACTCATTTTATACCCTTTCTGGAAATAAGTATTAATCATCTATTAATCAGCTTTGTGCTATTGTTTACACATTGTGATATGTTTTAATTCTTCTATATACGATTTTAATCATGTTTGTACAATAATAATTAAAATTCTTTAACCATACAGATTGTGTTCTATTTTTATGGGAGTTAATCTCCTTTCCATGTGATTTAGCCTTAGAAACACTTAATAATTACCAGAATCACCTGAAATATAAAGTTAAAGCTCCCAAAACACATCACATTTCAGTCTTACATTACATCCCCCCCCCCAAAAAAAAACACCCCAACCCAAATATAAATAAATAAATAATTATTTTTTGGGTACATTTTTTAATACGGTACTGTGCAAAAGGTTTATGCAGGTGTGAAGAAATGCTTTAAAGTATGAATGCTTTCTAAAACATATACAGTATATGATGATTGCTTATTTGCATCAATTTACAAAATGCAAAGTGAGCTAACAGAAGAAAAATCTAAATCAAATCAATATTTGGCTTCAAACCAGCATAAATTCTTACACTTTAATACCTTGTACACTTGCACAATGTCAGGGATTTTGTAGGATTAGAGTCAGATGTATGATTAAACAATTATACCAAACAGGTGCAAATGATCATCAATTTCATATGTAGGCTGAAACACAGTTACTAACTGAAACAAAAACAGCTGTGTACAAGACATAAAGTGTTACTAAACCCACAACATTAAAATCAGTCTGTATATGCAGTAAAGTATGATTGTTATACTCATTGTGTAACCTAAGGGATTAATCATGTGAATTGTGTAAAAAGGCTGTTTGATCCTGTCCCCAATCCATCTTCTGATAGAACAGAGCCGTGGGGGCATCCTGCACATGCTCAGTTTGTTGTGTATTGCTAGAGAGTTTTTCTTGGGAGGGTGCATGTGATCAGAACACGGTCAATCAGCACTGTCCACACAGAGGGTCAGGGGTCCTGCAGCCTTGCAGAACAATCAGCGGAGAATAAAAACTCCTCCTACAAGCTTTAACCAGTGCTCGGCTGGACACTGATATAAGTCTCAAGACTGCTATATACTGCTGATGAGAAAAGGTATTTAGCAGTTTATATTTACTAAAATGATTGCATTTTCATGTTCTGTATACTGTAAGAGGCCAGATATAGTGAATGCAGGGTTAAGGGTTTAGTAACACTTTAAAACTGGGTGAGGAACAGTCAAACTCTGCTACTAAGGTGAGGTTGTGGAAGAGAGTTTTGTGTCACAGGTCATAAACTATGGCAAGGCTGAGCACAGCAACAAGAACCAAGATAGTTACCATTAGTAAGGACTTTCCCAGGCACAGATTTCAAAGCAGACTGGGGTTTCAGAATGCGCTGTTCAAGTTCATTTGAAGAGGCACAAATCAATGGCAACGTTGAGGACTGTAGATGCTGTGGTCAGCCAAGGAAACTTAATGCAGCAGATGAAAGACATATCATGCTTGCTTCCCTTTAATGTTGGAAGATGTCCAGCAGTGCCATCAGTGCAGAACTGGTGGAAACCAGTGGGACCCAGGTACATCCATCTAATGTCCAAAGGAGTCTGGCCAGAAGTGGTCTTAATGGAAGAATTGTGACTGAAAAGCCATGCCTTCTACGTGAAAATAAGATTAAGTGACTCAACTACACACAAAAACATAGGAAATAGGGTGCAGAAAAATGGCAGCAGGTGCTCTGTTCTGCAGCAGAACAATGACCCCAAACATACAGACAATGTCATTAAGAACTATCTTCAGCTTAAAGAAGAACAAGGAGTCCTGGAAGTGATGGTTTGGGTCTCCACAGAGCCTGATCTCAACAACATCAAGTCTGTCTGGGATTACATGAAAAAACAGAAGGATTTGAGGCAGCCTACATCCACAGAAGCTTCCTGACAACGTCACAACGACAAAACGTGCGTTGAGGCACATCCCAGTCACGTTTGTAATTCTGGCCACTTCCGGTTTCTGAATACCCAGGCGGTGGAACGCACGCTGATCCACCACAGCGCGAGCGAGACGGCTGCTTCTTAATCCACCTGGTAACAAAACTGTATTACACTATGGCCCTGCTTTTTTCTTCTTCTAAGATTTTTGGAACAACCTACCTGCCAAGTTCCTTCGAAAACTGTGTGCACGTGTACCTAGCAGAATTTATGCTGTTTTGAAGACAAAGGGTGATCACACCAATTATTGATTTGATTTGGATTTATTTTCTGTTCATTTATTTTCCATTTTGTTAAATGATAAAAGTAAACTATTAATACTTCTATTTCTTAAAGCTTTCTTAGTTTTAGTTTTTTTTTTACACCTGCCTAAAACTTTTGCACAGTACTGCATATTTGGATTGTGATTTTTTTCTTTGGGGGGGGGGTACATTTTTCATTTTATTTTCGGCAAATCAAACACAAATGTGTTCACCGATGTGCAGACCTTCACTAGGGAAATGCCACCATGTTTTCATGTTATCTTTTTACTTATCTTTATATAATAACATTTACAGACAAATTAACAAAATATATACATTCTTACTGATCAAGGTAAGATACAAGCAAAGTGCAGTAACCCAGAGCAACATCATTATTATTAATGTCCCTCACTGATACAACTTCTGTAAAGAGAAATCTAATTGGATGCCATGGATGACTGCACTCTGCATATCACCATTTCTTATTGCATTACCTAATTCAAGAGCCTTACTTTAGTTAAAGCATTGTGAATTATAAACTCACAGAAAAGATCACTGTGTTCCACTAAAATGTAGAAGTCAACTAGGCTAATTCTAGCCTAAAGATTAAATAAACATTTCCAAAGTGAGTGTGGGATTGTAAAAAATATAATATATTAATTTAATAAACTAACAATTTTAACTGTATGAATAAGTAAACCAAGTGCGAAATGGCAAATGTGTTAAAAACGACATGTACTGTACACATAATATGCTTTTTCAATTTGACACAGCAATGTTGCTTTTTAATAATAAACTACAACTTATAACACCGTATGCTTATCACTATTTATGCAAAAAATAGTAGAAAATGTTTTGTTTTGCAACGAGCTACTCACTTTTGGTCACTTTCACATGGACGTGTTGATGCTGTAAATTAAGGTAGATGGGGTGTGTTTTGAACATTGCCTCAGGCACCTGGCAAAGGCTGCCAGATGGCTCTATCTACATTGTTGTGGCTGCTAAGCCCTGCTTTGCATTTGATGGGTGAACTTACCTTTCAACACTCCCCATGGAAGTGAATAGGGTCGTGCCACAACCCCAAAGCAACCATGTCTAATGGATAGACAAAAGCGCTATGTGCACGTAGTACACCAAAATCCCCTCATGGACTTTGGAGGCAAACTAATGTATGAAACTGAATTGAAACTACATAGTTTTATTTAGGCAAATTCATAAAAAAGGGCATTAGTCCTGATAAAAGGACATTACAAATAAGTATACATGTATTGACATATCTTAATGAAATTACATCTATAATACTCTGTACATATCAGACACAACCAGGGGGATACCCGTATGCAACTCCAGGTCAGCTCCAATGAACAGTTGTGATGAAATCCAACTTGTTTCGGACTTGTAGTCCTTCCTCAGGGAATATACTGGGTATTTTTGCTTCTAAATTATAGATACATATTGAACATTAGTTACATAGGAAAAATAGCTTCATACATATATATATACATATATCGTATTGTATCTGGCATAACACAGGCTGCTATTGATACTTACAGAAGTCAATCATAGAGGCACATGCGATTATTAAAATCACATGAATTCCTGCTTGATGGTGTTGTCCCCAAGGGGGACAGGAAAGGATCCGCAAAATGGTTGGATGTGCATACACAAGGACCCCAAATGGTGCAAATTTGCCCCTGTCGGCGCCAGCCAGCAAAGATGTATCTCTGAAAGTAAAAAACAGTAAATAAAAGAAAAGGATCCAAACCAGAGAGAGTAGAAAGGGGATTTGTAAGCTCTAAATGTGTTAGATCTCGTAGGGCCAAGAGTATCAGTCAGGTAGGAGATTGTATTACCTTGGAGTAAGATGGAGTCCGTGTACCCACATTAAGCATGCAAACAAGCAGTGGCTGATATGGGGGGAAGGGTGTTGTATAAATACCCTACCTAATAATAGGGGAAGTCCTATTCTCCCTAATGGAGATGGGATTCAACTGGACACTAGCATCAAAACACCACCCCAGGCCCCATCCGGGCAGGAGTGGCTTTTGTAGAGGGTCCCCCAAAGCTGCGGCGTGCAACGGGACTTCACCCATCAGGGCGGGATGACGCCACGCGTCGACACATCACCGATGAGCAGAGGGCCGGACGTGCACTCCATGCTTGAACACAGGGTAAAGCAGAAATGACATATTGTCCATGTCACATTCCAGCTTATATAGGCCATTTGGCACCAATACCAGTTCGGAGTATACAAGTGCACCTACACAAACACTAATATGCGCGCAAAACCATGTTTAATACACGTCCGTTACTGGTTACTGACCTTATGAACAGAAGCACAGTCTTCTAGTACTGAAATGCCCTGCACCTTCCTTACACTGTTCTCCACCTAGTGGACTCAGGAAACTCCATTGCACTTGTTATATCCCAGAAATGGTAAAGTCATTTATGGAAGTTCTGTTACTAAATTGTTATAGGTATATTGCCCCAGACCTTAGTTATATTTGTGATTCCATTTCCACCTTTTTTCCCCTTTGAACCTGATATATATATATATATATATATATATATATATACACAGTATATATATACAGTATATATATACATACATATGTAAATATATATATATACTGTATATATAATGAGAAAATGTCAATAAAAGCACATTGTCCTTGATTGTCAGGTTACATGTGGCAATCATGTAGTACTGTATACTTGCATTGTGCATGTAAATGCACAGTCACATATTAACATGTGTGTGTGTGTTTTTTATATTTAGTATATTTTATGCATGCTTTATAGGCAGCTTTTTTATCAACCACTTGCAGCCCGCTAACAGTAGTTTTACTGTGGGCAGGCGGCACAGCGGATCACGATGCTCGGTACCCAGCTGTTATAAACAGCCTGAAAAAATTAGCGGTTGAAAAAATTATAAAGATTTCATTTCCATACAGTGTTGCATGACCGAACAATTGCCAGTTAAAGTAGTGCAGTGCTGAATAGCAAACAATTCCCTGGTCATGAAACCTTCCGGAGGTCAAGTATTTAAATTATTCTGAAAACGGTGATGAAAAGCTAAATGAAATTACATATATAATATATTATATATGTTTAGCCATACAAATTCAATGATTTAAGGATTATACAATTCAGCAGTATATATCCACCTAATGTATTGCATCCCAATGTATCCTTATACTGTATATAAAGTAGGTTGCATAACTCCCCTGTGTTCAATAGGCTGCTATTCTGTTAACCCATTCTGCAGGCATCTATTTGGGCACTTCAAATAAAGTATCACAGGGACAGTTCTAATCAGTTAAGCTGTCTATTCAGGTGTGAGACATATTTGCAGACTTGTTTCATTCAACTTGCTTTTACGAATGAATTAAATAATTTATTCCCATGCTATGTATTATACATAACAACTAAAGGTTACTGAAATCTTATGTTTCCATGAGACCATGAACCAAGGCAAAGTCAGGAATTGTATCTTAAGTGCTCATATTGTAGGTCAGGTATACAGTAGATGGTTCCTTCAGTGATTTTTAACTGACTGCAATCACTAAGCAATACTTGCACAGTGCCCCACTGTCACCTAGTATATGTTGTGTCCACATGATTTTTGGAAAAAATAACCTACATGTATGCACCTGTTTTATCTCTATTTGTTATGTGTTCTCTGTCTAATTTATATATAATAAAAGCATGGACTGAATTTAGCTGTCACGTTACCTTAAAGTCAATCTCTAGATAGATATGAAAGCCACAAATGAATGCAAGTATGCACACTAAAACATCATTAATTGTATTTTTTAAATGCAAGAGGTAAGTACCAGAATTTGACCTGGTATCAGCCCTTTTCATTTTCTGTATAGCAGAACTAAAGTGTAAGAGAAAGTAGTAGAACATGAAGCCAATCAGTTCATATGCTGACAAGGGCCATGCTGCTAGTGGGGGAAAGCAGACTTGTGCCTTGTACACACGATCTAAATTTCCCCATCTGACTTTTTCCATCGGAAATTCCGATGAATTCCGTTGGAGATTAGATAGAGAACATGTTCTCTTTTACTCCGATGGAATTCCGTCGGAATTTCGATGTGATTTTGGCCAGTCAAAAGTCAGACCGTGTGTACGGGGCATTACACTGTCTAGTCACAGGCTGGGGCAGTTCCAGTACAACCTGGTCTAGAGGAAGCAGGTTAAATGGTGCTGGCCATTAGTGAAAAAATTGGTACATTGAAAGAGAATTTAAAGGTACCTAACCAAAAATTCTGATGTTAATTTGTTAAAAATGTGTTAAAAAATACATATTTTATTGTGTGTACATAATTAATTCATTAATTAAAAAGAACACATATGCTTCTGTCTAGAGGTTGAACACGATACTGTATTTACACCGAAAATAAGAGTACGATAACCTCAGCCAACAGGTGGGCGAGGGAAATGCTAAGAAGCACTGTGGCAGCCATCATTTAAGCTGGAAGACACCATCTGTGAATGGATTGCTGACAGGAGAACAAAGGCATTGGTTGTGCACAGGGCTGATAATCAAGCATTTGCCCTTGTAATGGCACCACTGTTAGAAATATCCCTAGAAGAATTCAAAGCATCACAACACTGACTGGATGGCTTCCTTCAGCAAAATGAATGCTAAGAAGATCGTCAATGCTGTTCAAGCTGGAACATACTGAAGTTATTGAACGTGCACTTGCATTCAAGTTCTTTGTTGATGGCATTGACTTTTCTTTTCTGCAACTCTCCAACATGATTGCTATGGATGAAACTGCAGTGTTTATGGGCCAAGGATCTCAAACGACAATTGATCATAGGGGGTGCCTCGTCAATCTACATTCCCTCCACTGGTTACGAAAGTGCACGTGTTACCTGTATTTTGGCAATTAGTCTGGATGGAAAGAAAGCCTCACCTCTAATCATCACAAAGTGCAAGAAGGATAATATTGAACGTGCTTCAGGCATTTATGTTCTTGAAACCAAAAAAGCCTGGTGCACACAAGCAGTTATAAAGAAGTGGGTCGATTTAATGCTGCCATTGATTTGCATGGTGGCCAAAGAGGTTTGCTAGTCTGGGATTCAGCCAGCAGACACCGTGCAAAAGACATGAAGAACTTCCTTGCAGAGAGAAGAATAGATCAAGTAATGATTCCCGCAGGAATAACTGCTTATCTCCAGACTCTTGATATTGCAAAAAAAAGGCCACTCAAGCACAATTTGTGCACGGATATTAATTAATACACTGAAAATAGATTGGAGATAAATCAGAGTGGAAACTTTGTGAAGCCTAGCCTGCAAGAGGTTGTGACATGGGTGAAGAATGTAGGCTACATGGACAAGAAGTGCTCGTTTAAGGAGAACACTTTTGCTGTACATGAAAGATTAGGCCCAATGCTTCAACAGGCAATTGAGATGCAAGAAATTCAGGCCAGAATTCGGGGCTTGGAGAGTTATGACGATTTTCCAGAAGAAGATGACATGACTGTATTTAAATAAATGTAGATTGTTGTACATGAATTCATAAGACATCCCATAAAAATAAGTCCTAATATGTCTTTTGAAACCAAAATTAATATAAGACCCAGTCTTTTTTTCAGGGAAACACAGTACCTCTAAAGTATCTCACTTACCTCACATTCAATATTATGTGTAAATCACACTATACCAACATCTATGATTGTTTTATATATGGTATTCTGTACATTCAATCATTTAAATTGATCTCAACAGTGGGGTAGAAGTGTATGAAGTATTTCAACTTGTTTCGCTATCGACTTTCTTAGGAGGGTAGAGGTAATCCGGATGATATGAACAAGTATAACACAAGGTACATACAGCAAACAGTAAAAGAAAAACACATCTCAGTAAAATATCAAAATGTACTTGTGTCAAAAATGTTTGTCCTACTTTGGGCCACATTACATAGCCTTGCTATTTGATGTTATTTTAGTCATCCATGTTATTAATACATTGGGCTATTTGTTCCCAGCTATCTTTAGATCCAGCCGTGGTTTGCTCTGTGTGTGGCTGCGGTCTCTGTTTGTCCCGGGAGCTGGGATGTACGAAGGGGAGGCCCTCCTCTCTTGCTGTCCCCTCCTTTCTGTCAGATGGGCAGGGCCACCTACACATCGGCACCATGACTCCATGCCTGCCATGTGACTTCCTCGTTCCATCATGATATGGCGTGGCTTGTCCATCACAGGTGGCCAGGAGATGTTCGCGCACGCAAGCACCTCTCCTTCCCAGGTGGTGAGTGCTGTTTGCGCTCACACTATCAGCCCCCTTACATGACGTTAGGGGTGTAGCCTGTGGCACCCACTGGGGGATTTAAGTGGGAGGGCTGACATGGGGTCTCCCTTCTTTCACACTGCCTTTCCATCTCATACATGGAGGACATACTTACTGGTAAGCAACATATACCCTATTTGTTGTGATACCCCCATGCACATTTTCACACACTGCACTCTAGGTTATGCTTCATTGTTTTTTTCCTATGCCATAGGTTTCCAATTGGTGACTCTTTTATTTTTCATTCCTTAATAACCACTCCCCTTCTATTTTTATGTCCACTATTGAGGGTGGGACATCAGGGGATACCTTTTCATCTTTAAGCCATGCCTGCTCCCCACACATTCCCCCGGTGGTTTGCTATCTGTTCCATCCCTTCAGCTCCCAGGTCAGACATTTCCCGTTGCTGCCTCCTGGGGATCACTTTTTGAAACCTCGGCTTCATTGATTTGTAAGTATGGGTCTTTTTTTAGGGCCTCTATTTGTGAAAAGATACTTTTTGTGATATATACCTTCAATTGTTACTTTGTTTTTTAGATATACTGCATATAAAGATCTACTCCAGAAGAAGCGAGCAGTGGCTCACAAAAAACGTTGAGTTTTAGAATCTTGTATAACTCTTTGTATCCAATACAACGCATGTGGAAGTTTATAAGCAATCTGTTATTATGCTACCTTCAATAGCTTGGCTTTTATGGCCATGTATTTACTCATGATATTAATAAACTATGTAACCATGTTTATTACCATCTTTGTTGGCTCCCATGCTCGTCTCACTCAAAGTCCCATTGGCTTTTTTTTTCTTTGTCATATTAGTTATATGTCCCACATATCTAAGTGATACATTATATACTGTGTTAATTGCTCCTTATCCTGCCGATATTCATGTATACACTTGATCTTGTTAGCATCTATAGTAATTTACTTCTGTTTACTGTCAAAAGTATATTGTGATATATGAGTTCAGAGCAAAACAGACTGCATTACATATTACTGTATAGTATATTCACCTATTTACCTCATGTTTAATATGCATTCATACCCATGATACAGGTCATCGAAACATAACATCCTTATCAGTCCGTAACCACTATCAAAAAAAACAAATACATCAATAAACAATTATCTTCTTTTAGAAGCCATTACAGGCTACATCCTAGTATTTACAGTATAGGTTATATGTAAAGCCAAAAATCTACTTTTCAAAATGCTGAATTCTTTATTTGTGGAACTGATATTACAGTTCACCAAAAGCCTGTGAAGACAGAGACCCATATAAGAGCTTACATAGATGGCCATTTTTGTCAAATGCAGTCCTTCTCGATCATAGGCAGTGTTGCTCAAATGCATACATTTGAATGGAAAATGCAGAGAAAAGGTTGTGTCTGTCCCAATTTCAACAAGCTTTAATAGGATATGCTGCATCCAAAGAAATACAATACAGGTCAAATGCAGCCCCCAAACTGTCATGTACACCACTCTATTGAAATCAATAAAAATTTGATGACCTGCATTTGATATGTATTTCAAATTTCATGTTAAACTCAGGAAAACAAAGCCTGTGTACATGAGCCCAAAATATGGTCCTGACCATAGATAACAGCTACCTAAAATGTAAACCCCAAAGCACTCAGGGCCAACACTCACTATTATCTTCTTTTCTTTTACCCCCCCCCCCTTTTTTTCTGAGGTCAGTATCATATTTATGTTTTGTTAATTATATTTTGTTTATTTTCAGCCATGACACACTCTACCTTTCATGTTTTATGTAAGCCGATCTTAAGCTGAGGTATCTACGAGTCCTGAAAGCGTTGACTGAGACCGATGTTTCAACTTACCTTTTATGGTTCTCTTTGAAGGAATTTAATGCATTGATTATGTACCATGTTATGGCTTTTTTGTATGTGTGCCATATCATTTTACATTATGTTCTAGTGCCCTTTTTTAAGACACTTTTTAAGTGATAAGCAATAAAATAAGAGATATTTATTTATTTATTTTTTGTACAAAAGGTTTTATTGAAAATATATCGACAGGTACAAAACAGTAGTTGGCACATCATGGACATTCAAACATAAAACATAAAATCAGAGACATCGAGAGGGTTAGTCCGCAGTACTGAGTTCGAGCCAGCCCCCAGAAATCCAAGGGCGGGCAGAGTAGACCAGCTAAATGATGTCCATACCACACATTGACCTGTAAACTTAACATTATGCTGGTCTAGGAGACATACCGGCTATCGCGCCAGGATACATATGGAGCATAAAAGCGGAGTGACTGTATAACAGGCAGTAGTACAAAACCGGAAACAAACTGAAAGTGGACATAACGGAACGGAATGTTTACCAAATTGCATATTAAAGAGCAGCACATCATGTGTCCAAGACCCACAGGACCAACCCTGTGGGCCCAAGCAACAGAGAGAAAGAAGACAGAGCGGGCTAGGGGAAAGAAGACCACTCAGAAGAATAGCGTGGGCCTATAACGCTAAAGAGAAAGGAAGAAAGAAAAGACGAAGAAAAGAAATCAGGAGGAGCGAGACAGGGAAAGAGGGAAAGGGGGTCCACGGGGTGGGGAGGACAGAGGCTCAAAGGGAAAGTAACGTGGGATCAAAGCGTGAGGGGTGGTTGTGAGCCACCCGGGGTTGTCATACCCAGAGGAATTTATCATGGGTGTCTAATAAAATGGCAGTAAGTTTCTCATTAACCATAATATCATTCACACCGTTTTTGACTGCTACAAAGCTGAAGACCGGGGTCTTCCAGGCCCTTGCTATAATCAGTTTAGTTGCAGTAAAAATATGTGCCGCCAACTGGCGTTCAGGGCGAAGAAGCTCTGTGATTGGTTTCCACAAGAGGGCCTCAAAAGGGTCCCTCTTTAAATTGGTGTTAAAGAGATTGCGGAGCAATGCGTAGACTCTGTCCCACAATCTGCATACCCTGGGGCAGGTCCATCAGATGTGCGCCATTGTGCCGTCTTGAGAGCACCAACGAAAGCATAGAGGGGAATAGTATGGGATAAAACTCGCCAATCTGGCCGGGGTGTAGACTTTGTAAGCGTTCTCCAAAAAGAGAACATTCTTAGAGCATTTGTACAGTGCTATGGTCATCATCTGCCAGTCCTCTGGATCAAGTTGTTTCCCTAGCTCAGCCTTCCACTGGAGGTAATAAGAGATATTTTTAATCTTTATTGTATATTTTTTTGACTGTTGGAGGCACACAGTGCCTTGAAAAAATATTCATACCCCTTGAAATTTTCCACATATTGTCATGTTACAACCAAAAATAGTATTTTATTGGGATTTTATGTGATAGACCAACACATAGTGGCACATAATTGTGATATGGAAGGAAAATGATAGATGCTTTTAAAAACCTTCACTGCAATTACAGCTGCAAGTGTTTTTGGGGATGTCTCTATCAGCTTTGCACATCTAGAGAGTGAATTTTTTGCCCACTCTTCTTTGCAAAATAGCTCAAGCTCTGTCAGATTGGCTGGAGAGCGTCTGTGAACAGCAAATTTCAAGTCTTGCCACAGATTCTCAATTGGATTCAGGTCTGGATTTTGACTGGGCCATTCTAACACATCAATATGCTTTGATCTAAACTATTCCATTGTAACTCTGGCTGTATGTTTAGGCTTGTTGTCCTGCTGGAAGGTGAACTTCTGCCCCAGTCTTAAGTCTTTTGCAGACTATAGCAGGTTTTCATTTAAGATTGCCCTGTATTTGGCTCCATCCATCTTCCCATCAAGTCTGACCAGCTTCCCTGTCCCTGCTGGAGAAAAGCTTTCCCACAACATGATGCTGTCACCACCATGTTTCATGGTGGGGATGGTGTGTTCAGGGTGATGTACAGTGTTAATTTTCCGCCACTCATAATGTTTTACTTTGAGGCCTAAAAGTAAAATTTTGGTCTCATTTTACCACCTTCTTCCACATGTTTGCTGTGTCCTCCACATGGCTTCTCGCAAACTGGACTTTTTATGGCTAAGACCCCTTTCACACTGGGGCCGCCTGAACATTAACGGTAAAGCGCCACTCGTTTTAGCGGTGCTTTACCGCTGTTTAAACGGCGCTTTTCGGTCAAAAAAGGGATTAAAAGCACCCATGTTGCAGCACTTCTGAAATGCTTTTCAGGCGCTTTGGAAGTGCTGGCCATTAATTTCAATGGGCAGGGCGTTTTAGGAGCACTGTATACAGCGCTCCCAAACCACCCCAAATATGCTGTTTGCCGAACTTTTCCTAACGTCCCGCAAGCCCACCGCCCCAGTGTGAAAAGTCACACTGAAATGAATAGGAGTAATTTTTCAGGCGCTTTACAGGCGCTATTTCTAGCACTAAAACGCCTGAAAACCGCCTCAGTGTGAAACTGGTCTAATTGTTGTCCTGTGGACAGATTCTCCCACCTGAGCTGGATCCCTGCAGCTCCTCAAGAGTTACCATGGGCCTCTTGGCTGCTTCTCTGATTAATGCTCACCTTGCCTGGCCTGTCAGTTTAGGTGGACGACCATGTCTTGGTAGGTTTGCAGTTGTGCCATACTCTTCTACTCTTTCCATTTTCGAATGATGAATTAAACAGTGCTCCATGAGATGTTCAAAGCTTGGGATATTTTTTTTATAACCTAACCCTGCTGTAAACTTCTCCACAACTTTATCCCTGGCCTGTCTGGTGTGTTCCTTGGCCCTCATGATGCTGTTTGTTCACTAAGGTTTTCTAACATACCTCTGAGGGCTTCACAGAACAGCTGTATTTATACTGAGATTAAATTACACACAGGTATACTCAATTTACTAATTAGGTGACTTCTGAAGGAAATTGGTTCCAATAGATTTTAGTTAGGGGTATGAGAGTAAAGGGGGCTGAATAGAAATGCACGCAACACTTTTCAGATATTTATTTGTAAAAAAAATTGAAAACCATTTATCATTTGCCTTCCACTTCACAATTATGTACCAGTTTGTGTTGGTCTATCACTATAAAATCACAATAAAATACATTTAAAATACATGGTTGTAACATGACAAAATGTGGAAAATCTCAAAGGGTACGAATACTTTTTCAAGGCACTGTACATAAAGTCCCATTAATGCATATACTAGAAACATTTTCATATTCGGGGATGATGACTCCTGCAGTATATTAATAATTGTGGTATTGTGGTGGCAATCCATCATTATCTCTTTAATGGATATTTAATAATATAGGCATCTGAGGTCATTCAGAAATTTGGTTATCTCTCTGGAAGAAGGACTCCCATTCTACGTGAAAGCAATAAGCCCATGAAACAATGGTGTCAACTTATTTGCCTCAAGTGAGCCCCGGTCATCTCTAAAGCTTCACACATCATTTTCAATTAATGTAGCGCCACACAAAGCTGTCAGAGACTGAAGACATACAACTAGAGGTGGTCAGACACTGCAAACATGCTATGGGAGTTGTTGGAGACTAGGGACCTGTTTCAGGTGATAGTCAGCCTGGAGACATGAGATCACTGCTATTAACATCGTTTTACAAGTCAGCACTTCCACATTTGTACTTTCAACAGCCCCCTAAATATTTACTTGTGCAACATTTTATATTTCTCTTACCAAGATCTATTATAAGCACTGAGAAGAAAATAAAAACAAAACATAAAAAAAAGAAAATGGATGGACAGCACATGAAAAATAAGACTAGTGTGAGAGAAATAACCCAAATCATTAAGTACTAGAATCCACTCTTTCACTGGCTTCGATAAGCATCAAAACAGGACATTGTCTGCGGGGGGCCTCGAGGACTGCATTCTAAAATGTTTGTTTTCTAATGGTCAGTGAGGACAATTTGGTGATCGTTCTCAACTATAGTGAAGGTGAAGGAAGGAAATTTGTTCTCATTTCTTCTCCGAATGTATGACATTCTAACTGTTATTGTGAATAAAAATAAAAGATAAAAGAAAGAAACTGCGCTGTAAATCTGTGAATTCAAACACAATATAGATATGTATAATTGTGCAGTAGTGAAACCAGCATCAAAAATAGATGTACAAGAAAGAATCCAATATGAGACAAGAAATCTTTTCAGTGTTGTGCCGTTATGAAACCAGCATCGGCAATAGTGTCAGAATAAAATCCAGTTCCTATACCAAACAAGAGTCCTTAAGTTGAAAGGAAACTAAGCAAGTCCACAATAGTAGGTGATAAGGAAATGAGCTTATCTAATCCACCAATATCACACGTGCACCTTCACCGAGTGAAATGCCTGCTTACTGGAAAACAGGCTATTAAGAGCCTGTCAAGCGGTCACACTCCTGGATAATGTTGCTCTCAACAGTGGGAGATGAATAGGGGGAACCAGACTGGATCAGAGACTCACATCAAACAGTCAGGGAGAGCCTCATTCGTATCCCAAAAAGAAGAAAGCACTCACATAGCGTAATACAGTCATATGTACGCATTTATTAAAGTAAAAGATTGTACTTACAAGAAGTTAACAGTAAAAATCCATAAAAACATATAAGAGAAGCCGGCCCGCATGCAGACAACCCGTCCACTGGGCGATGACGTCAGCGCGTCAACCTCCCGACGATCGTTTCATTTCACACAGACATCGTCACAGGGGATCAGGTGACGCACTGACGCATCGCAAAAAGAAGGACAACAAGCCATGCCTTGATGTGACTCTCGGGCAGCGAAACCCTAAGAATGGAGGAACAATTAAAACTTATATATGGATCCCTTCCGAGGGAGTGAAATCCAATATATGAGGACAAGAGCATAAAAGATATATGAATTATATATAATATAACGGAGAAGAGCTGACCCACTGCATCATAGAAATGAAGGGCATCAATATGGTCAACTGCGCCTCTAATGGTCAAATAGAATATTGAATATTAAATTAATAGTAAATAAAAATGATAGATGCCCATCATTTAAAGTATTGTATTATCATCCAGCTAGGAACTAAATCCAAAATAATTGACTATGATGTAAGTCGGGAATTGTAGATATAAAAATACTAAAATAGACTCGACCAACCTGTACCAGCCTAGACTCAAACATGTATTCTGGTATTGGTGTGTCAGCACTCTAAATGCCGTCAGAAAATCTGATATGAACTGGCATATGTGTGAAAAAAAATCATAATTATATGTATTCAAAAACATATATATGTATGTGTGAAATCAATATAATTTACCTACTTTGTGTAAAATCGAAAAAATATTTTTTGTAGAAATATTTTTAAATAGTATTAATAGGGATAGTCCCCTCTGAATGGGAAAAAAACATATCTACTAAAAAACAAAATATTGGTGACATCCTTATTGTGAAAAATATGTGCTTAGTAAAAATCTAATTAAGTGATAACCACAAACCAAAATCGTGATAAAAACATTACTAGGCATGGGTTGTGATACCCAAGAACCACATCAAGTTCATATTTAATACAGAGTACCAACTGATATAAACAGACCCAAACAGAGGAAAAAATACATACAAGCCAATGGAGAATCAAGAGTTATGAATGAAGGCATTGAGAGCAACCTCCACGTTCAACCCGAAGGGGGTATAACACTTGATTTTGTGTATCCAGGCCATCTATAGCCTGGATATACTCCACACCATTAAATCACCCCTCCATTGTGGGGCATACTTATCAAACCTTAGGAAAATAGTTTTGGCCAGATTTTTATCATGAGCCTCCAGGTAGTGTCACGAAACAGGATGTTACGGAAAGCCAGTAAGGATGTTTGTTATGTCCTCATTCAATCTAACACGTAGGGGTCGCTTAGTCCTGCCCACATATTGTAACCCACAGGGGCATTGGAGCAGGTAAACGACCCTCTCCGTGGAGCAGGTGATGAAGGTCTTTATCTCAAACTCTACTGAAGCGCTAGAAGATGTAAATCTGTGGGTGCGCCTATGTGTGCATCCACTAAACGTGCACACTCTACATTTCCTACACTGATAAAAACCTGTGATATATTTAAAAAAACTATCCTAATAGGGGGGGGATCGAGAACATTGGGTGCCACTCTACTTCTAATGGATAAAGCCCCCTTAAAAATAACCTGTGGTCTATCTGGAAGTACAGGTTTAAGGACTGGATCATTAGTGAGAATATGCCAGTGTTTACTGATACGTTTTTTAACATTCATATGTGGCACGAAATAGGTTGTTATAAAAGGAACAGTAGGTGCCCTATTATCTCTAGGTGGTCTCTCTTTAAGTAGATCCCTCCTATGGAGGACACCCACTTCTTCTAATGTATGTCTAAGGGAAGATTCTGAATAACCCTTTTCCAAAAACCGTTTAAGCAAAACATCAGCCTGGTTATAAAATTCAGTGTCATTTGAGCAGTTCCGTTTTAATCGTATGAACTGACTCTTTGGCACTGATTTAAGCCAGGACATATGGTGACAGCTCCCGACAGGGAAAAAAGAATTCCTGTCGGTGCTCTTAAAAAATGTAGAAGTGGTAAAGGCATTATCCTTGATCTCAATTCTCAAATCCAAAAAATTGATCTCTGTTTGGCTGGCCTCAAAATTCAAAAAGATGCCTCTTGTATTTTTATTAAGATCATCAATGAAGAGATCTAACTCAGCTCGATCACCATCCCATAGGAGGAGGATGTCGTCCATGTACCTACCCCACAGCACCACTTGTGGTCGCTGTTGGGCATAGACGACATTCTCCTCCCAAAGGGCCATGAATAGGTTGGCCAAGCTTGGGGCATACTTGGCCCCCATGGTGACCCCTCTATCTTGTCTGAAGAACTTTTTGTTAAACCAGAAATAACTATGTGAAGCCGCAAAAAATACTCTACGGCAAACAGGCCAAGATCATGCGGAATGACCGTATATAGGGACGTAACGTCTGCCTTTACCAACCACATCCCTGGTCTAGGGGTGTGTTCTGGCAATAGATTAATGACATGGCGGGAATCCTTTATATGTGAAGGCATCTTATTGATTAGTGGTTGTAAATAAAAATCAATATATCTGCCCACCCGGGATGTGATGGAGTCTATGCCACTAATGATATGGCGTCCCGGGGGGCAGGTAGGATGCTTGTGTACTTTCGGTAAATAATAAATCACCAGAGTACGCGGTGCAATAGGTACCAGATATTCCATTTCTTTCATATTTAAAATACCCTGTTTGAAACCTCTAAGGACTAGGCTCTCTAATTCAGTCTTATAGTTGGCCATGGGATCCGAAGGAAGAGGGGTGTAGGTGTCAAGATCTCCCAAGATTCTATACATCTCGGACACATAATCACTTCTATCAAGAATAATAATCCCCCCTCCCTTGTCAGCTGGTCTGATAACTAACTCCCTATATTTACATAGGGAGTCAAGACCATCTGTCATGTGTTTATCAGATCTAATATTTTTGATGTGTACTAAGTCAAGATCTCTAAGTACTACGTCCTTAAAAACTTTAAGGGATGGGGCCGAAGCCCCCTGGGGGGTTAAATAATGAGGCATTAGAAAGCCCTGAGTGGCTGAACTTATTGGGAATCCTAGAATTGATCTGAATAGGGTTAGACAATATATGACGTTTGATACTGAGCCTACGTATGAAACAATGAACATCCATATAAGTTTGAAACTTGTTCAACCTACGCAGTGGAGCAAATTTTAGGCCCTTGTCTAACACAAATTTTTCAGAGTCGGTTAGGACCACTGAACTCAGGTTAAAAATACCTGTTCCGATTAGAGCTTTTTTCTTTTTAGCTCGTTTAGCTCGTTTACCTCCTCTCGTTCCTCTCTTTGGTCTTCTGACCTTTTTAAACCCTGATTGGGTTTGTGAAAACCCCAATGCTGGCCATCTTGGTTGGAAGGGCCTGGACCATCAAATCCTTCTATGTTCTCAGGAATAGGGTAGTAAGGTGAGTTGAATGAACTTACAGCCCCTCTCTCATCATAATCATCTAAAGGCCCATCTCTATCACTCAATGGAAAGAAATTATTAGAGGTGCTGATATTATAATCATACTCATTCCTTTGATCACGAACACCCAAAGGCTCAAAGTGATAGGAACCTGGTCTTGCTCTTTCAAAAGAATCAGACCTCGGACCATAATGTGGACCATAGGTGTAATTGGAATTAGTACCTTGGTTATAACCACGAGGGGCAGAAGGACCACCATTATAACCATTACTGGTCTGGTTATGTGGGAAAGTAGGCCGGGTCTGATTAGACCCTGGATGTGGATTACCGAAGCCCCCACCTCGTCCAACCCCTGACACCTGCCCCGATCTCCGGGGATGTCGTTGTGGTAGCGGTAGGTAACTGGGTGAGGGTCCTTTTGGAAAAGGGTTATTCAGAATCTTCCCTTAGACATACATTAGAAGAAGTGGGTGTCCTCGATAGGAGGGATCTACTTAAAGAGAGACCACCCAGAGATAATAGAGCACCTACTGTTCCTTTCATAACCACCTATTCCGTGCAACGTATGAATGTTAAAAAACTTATCAGTAAACACTGGCATATTCTCACTAATGATCCAGTCCTTAAACCTGTACTTCCAAATAGACCACAGGTTATTTTTAAGGGGGCTTCATCCATTAGGAGTAGAGTGGCAACCAATGTTCTCGACCCCCCCCATTAGGAGAGTTTTTTTTAAATATATCACAGGTTTTTACCAGTGTAGGAAATGTAGAGTGTGCACGTTAAGTGGATGCGCACATAGGCGCACCCAGAAAATTTACATCTTCTAGCACTTCAGTTGAGTTTGAGATAAATACCTTCATCATCTGCTCCACGAAGAGGGTCATTTACCTGCTCCAATGCCCCTGTGGGTTACAATATGTGGGCAGAACTAAGCGACTGGTGTTAGATTGAATGAGCACATAACAAACATCCTTACTGGCTTTCCGAAACATCATGTTTCGCGACACTACCTGGAGGCTCATGATAAAAATCTGGCCAAAACTATTTTCCTAGGGATTGATAAGTATGCCCCACAATGGAGGGGTGATTCAATGGTGCGGAGTATATCCAGGCTAGAGATGGCCTGGATACACAAAATCAAGTGTTATACCCCCTTCGGGTTGAACGCGGAGGTTGATATCAATGCCTTCATTGATAACTCTTGATTCTCCATTGGCTTGTATGTATTTTTTCTTCTGTTTGGGTCTGTTCATATCAGTTGGTACTCTGTATTAAATGTGAACTTGATGTTGTTCTTGGATATCACAACCCATGCCTAGTAATATTTTTATCACGATTTTGGTTTGTGGTTATCACTTAATTTGATTTTTACTAAGCACATATTTTTCACAACAACGATGTCACCAATATTTAGTTTTTTAGTAGGTATGGTTTTTTCCCATTCAGATGGGACTATCCCTATTAATATTATTTTAAAATATTTCTACAAAACATATTTTTTCGATTTTACACAAAGTAGGTAAATTATATTGCTTTCACACATACATATATATGTTTTTGAATACATATAATTATGATTTTTTTCACACATATGCCAGTTCATATCAGATTTTCTGATGGCATTTAGAGTGCTGACACACCAATACCAGAATACATGGTTGAGTCTAGGCTGGTCCAGGTTGGTCGAGTCTATTTTAGTATTTTTATATCCACAATTCCCGAATTACATCATAGTCAATCATTTTGGATTTAGTTCCTAGTTGGATAATTATACAATACTTTTAATGATGGGCATCTATCATTTTTATTTACTATTCATTTAATATTCAATATTCTATTTGACCATTAGAGGCACAGTTGACCATATTGATGCCCTTAATTTCTATGATGTGGTGGGTCAGCTCTGCTCCATTATGTTATATATAATTCATATATCTTTTATGCTCTTGTCCTCATATATTAGATTTCAGTCCTTCGGAAGGGATCCATATATAAGTTTTAATTGTTCCTCCGTTCTTAGGGTTTCGCTGCCCGAGAGTCACATCAAGGCGTGGCTTGTTGTCCTTCTTATTGCGATGCGTCAGTGCGTCACCTGATCCCCTGTGACAACGTCTGTGTGAGACAAAACGATCGTCGGGAGGCTGACGCGCTGACGTCCTCGCCCAGTGGACGGGTTGTCTGCACGCCGGCCGGCTTCTCTTATATGTTTTTATGGATTTTTACTGTTGACTTCTTGTAAGTACAATCTTTTACTTTAATAAATGCGTACATATGACTGTATTGCACTATGTGAGTGCTTTCTTCTTCTTGGGATACGAATGAGGATCTCCGTGACTGTTTGATGCGAGTCTCTGATCCAGTCTGGTTCCCCCTATTCATCTCCCACTGTTGAGAGCAACATTATCCAGGAGTGTGACCGCTTGACAGGCTCTTAATAGCCTGTTTTCCGGTAAGCAGGCATTTCACTTACCTTTTCCTTCGATTTCCCTTCTAAATGTTTTTTTTCTTTGTTTTCTTTGTCTGAATTTCTCACTTCCTGTTCCTCCTCAGTAAGCTGTTCAGTAAGCTGTTCTGGATGACTAAACACCGCTCAGATGATGGTGTGAAGTTTACTGAGGAGAAGCAGGAAGTGAGAAATTCAGACAAAGAAAAAAAACATTTAGAAGGGAAATCGAAGAAAAAGGTGAACCAACAATGCACTAGCTTAAAGGAGCCTATTTAGAAAATAAATAACAAACCTTTACAACCCCTTTAAGTTGAAAGGAAACTAAGCAAGTCCACAGTAGTAGGTGATAAGGAAGTGAGCTTATCTAATCCACCAATATCACACGTGCACCTTCACCGAGTGAAATGCCTGCTTACCGGAAAACAGGCTGTTTTTTTTCTTTGTCTGAATTTCTCACTTCCTGTTTCTCCTCAGTAAACTTCACACCATCATCTGAGCGGTGTTTAGTCAGCCAAAACCGCTTACTGAACAGCTTACTGAGGAGGAACAGGAAGTGAGAAATCCAGACAAAGAAAACAAAGAAAAAAAACATTTAGAAGGGAAATCGAAGGAAAAGGTAAGTGAACCAACAATGCACTAGCTTAAAGGAACCTATTTAGAAATAAAAAAACAAACCTTTACAACCCCTTTAAGGACTCTTGTTTGGTATAGGAACTGGATTTTATTCTAACACTATTGCCGATGCTGGTTTCATAACAGCACAACACTGAAAAGATTTCTTGTCTCATATTGGATTCTTTATATATAATATACATCTATTTTTAAAGCTGGTTTCACTACTGCACAATTATACCTATCTATATTGTTTTTGAATTCACAGATTTACAGCGCAGTTTCTTTATTTTATTTTTAATTACAATGTGCCATCTCCCGTTTTAAACTGCAGCTATATACATACAAATTAATTTTTATTGTTCAATTTTTTATTGTTCAATTTTTTTACTTTCAAAATATTTTATTTTCATAAGAAGATAAATAATACAGAACATTACATCATGTTATATAAAACTAAATTAAAATAAAGAAAAAAGATTATGTTTAGGAATAAACAAAAGCATTAGTCAATAAATGGATAAAATAATAAAAACATCCTAGAAAAAAGGATAGATTCATCCAAGCAATCAAAAGTTTGTCAGGGGGGAGATCTCTTCATCCTTATAATATAATGGAAGGGAGAATGGAAACCCTCTCTCCTTGGTAACCTGGAGTCCCTTATCGGGAACTAACTGCTCCAGGCATAGAGACCTCCTTCTGACTCTTAGGCCCCGAGAAGATTATCAGGGCATACAGATCGGGATGGACTAAACAAGGCCGAACAAAACATTTGATAGTATCCCATTAAATCTAAATAAAAGAGACATAACTTGTAATGGGAAACTAGAATTCCCAGGAAAAGAGTTTCCATAAATCCCTTTTAGAAGGAAGAAAAGAAGAGGAAAATAAAGACAGCGGGTAAAAAAGAGGATGGAGGGAAAGGGATGGGTATGTGTCCAACTTAATGTTGAATAGAAGGTAAAACAGCATCTTCACCAATCGAAATCCCCATATATTTGGCCCAAGGTTCCCATATTTTTTCGAATTTGGGAATGGTATTAGATAAGATGCTAGCCAATTGTTCCTGAGTTAGTATCCAAGATATTTTGGTTTTGGCATCTGACAGGAAAGGTTTTGTTTTTTTCCATGATTTGGCAATTGTGATTTTGGCGCCTGTAAAGATAAAGTGTATCAATTTTTGTGTAACCTTTGGTATGTGAGAAATATGAGCGTTCAAAATGGCTACTGGTAGGGACCTAGGGACCTGAAAACCTGTTACCTTAAAAATTATTAAAAATATTTTTCTCCAGAAGGGGCGAACTCTGGGGTACTCCCACCAAATATGAGCCGTAAAGTTGGCAACCTCTGAAACACGTTGGATCTGATGCTGGATATATAGATGCCAGTCTGGAAGGAGTTAGATACCATCTGGTTATAACTTTAATATTTGCCTCCATTAAAGAGACATTAAGAATCCCTTTGAAAGATCTAGAGAAGGCTAAGTGCCAGGTATCCAAATTCCAACAAAACTGGGCGTCTTTTTCCCAAGCCTCCATATAGGAAGATTTTGATGTAGGGTGAGTGAGGCATGAATATACCATAGATATGCCTCCCCTTTGTGAACCAGCCTGGCTGCACCATAACTCGTACTTCGTAAATTGGGGAGGAAGGAGTTTTTCCGGTCCAGATTTGGTTTAAAAATGTGAAAATTTGATTAAACCGCGGTTTTTCAGAATCTGGAAGTTTCAGATGTTTGATGCAGTAACTAAGGGATATAGGCCCTCCAGGATTAAAAAGTTGTCCTATACGATACAATCCTTTATCTATCCACCATTTAAATGCCTCTACATTTAGACCAGGGGGGAAGTCAGGGTTATTGAATAAATGAGAAAGAGGTCTTTCAGAGGATATAAGGTTTGGGAGGTTTCTTAGGGAATCCCATAGTGCAAACGATTGAGATAGAGTCAGGGACATTATGGGGGGTCTTTTTTTGGGGGGCACCATAAAAGGTATTCTAAGGATTGTGTTGGTGTAGCCTCTTTTTCAATATTGTTGCAGTCTGGTTTTTCTGTTGCAGAATAAATCAAAGAAGTCTGGGCTAGTCTAGCTGCTAAGTAGTATTTATGTAGGTCAGGTAGACCTAAACCTCCCTGTTTTCTGTGACGAAGTAATGTGTTTTGGGGGATGTGGTAACCTGAAGCACCCCAGATAAATTTGATCATTTTACTTTGGAGCTTTTTCAAGTGATTCTTAGTAATGGGAATAGGAAGAGATCTAAAGAAATAAAGGATTCTAGGGAGCAGAGTCATTTTTATAGAATTAATTCTACCTAACCAAGATAATTCGTTTTTGGACCAAGATGCTAGATCATTCTCTAATTTTTTGAATAAAGGTGGATAATTATGTAAAAAAAGGGTCTCAATGCGGGCTGTTAAGGTAATGCCCAGATATTTGATTGAGGTGTCTGTCCATTCAAATCCAAAGGATTGTTTAAGCAACAAGACACTAGACAAGGGAAGCGAAACATTTAGAGCTTGTGATTTTGAGTAATTTACCCTAAGGCCTGAGACCTCAGATAAGGCCTTCATAACCTGACAGACGTTAGGAAGGGATATCAGCGGAGACGTCACGAACAATAAGATGTCATCTGCAAATAGGCCACATTTGTGAATTTGATTACCACAGGATACTCGTTTAATATTGGGATTTTGTCTGATGGCTATGGCTAATGTTTCAATGGCAATAGCAAATATGAGAGGGGAAAGCGGGCATCCCTGTCTAGTGCCTCGTGCTATATTGATTGGGTTGGAATAATGACCCTGTAAACGGATGAGAGCCTGAGGGTGAGAATAAAGGGAATGTAAGAGGCCCTTAAAGCGAACTCCAAAGCCCCATTGATCTATTAGGGAAAACAGGTATGGCCATGACAGTGTTTCTCAACTCCAGTCCTCAAGGCGCCCCAACAGGTCATGTTTTCAGGTTTTCCATTATTTTGCACAGGTGATTTGATCAGTTTCACTGCCTTAGTAATTACCACAGCAGTTTCATCTGAGGGAAATCCTGAAAACATGACCTGTTGGGGCGCCTTGAGGACTGGAGTTGAGAAACACTGGGCCATGACACTGAGTCAAAGGCCTTTTGCAGATCCAGTGACAGTAGTAAGCCTTGTTGTTTTTCTCCTTCCTCCCAGTTGGATTGCAGAATAGATACAATATCTATTGCTCGTCTGATTTGGTCTGGGCCCTGTCTTCCTGGGATGAAGCTCACCTGGTCTTTGTGTATATAATTTTTAATAAAAGATGCTAATCGATTGGCCATGATTTTTGTCATAATTTTAATATCATTGTTTATTAGGGAAATAGGGCGATAATTACTGATGTCTTCAGGATTTTTGTCTGGTTTGGGTATAACTGTAATAAATGCCGTATTAAGATGTGTGTCTAATGGTAAGCCATTTGTTTTGTCATTAAAAAATTTGGTTAGATAGGGGGCTAAAGTGTTGGCGAAAGTCTTATAATAGGGTATGGATAAACCATCAGGGCCAGGGGCTGATCCGTTTTTGAGGTGTTTAATAACCCCCATAACCTCCTCTATTGTGAAGGGAGCCTCAAGTAAACTTTTGCGTGAGGGTGTTATGGAAGGAATGGGAAGATCGTCTAAATACCTAGATAGAAAATCTTTGTCTGGCTTTGAGTGAGTGTCATACAATTTAGAATAAAACTCTTGAAATGCTTCTAGGATTTTGACTGGGTTTGCAGAAAGCGGTTGACCTGCTATTCGGATTTTAGGTATAGAATGAATTCTAACTCTGGGAGAGAGTTTCGTAGCAAGTAATGGCCCTATTTTGTTTGTATTTGTGTAAAATTTGTTGCAACTCCATCTGATCACTTTTTCCGCTTGCGTTGTAAAGGCTAAATTTCATTCAAGTTTGGCCTTGTCTATGAGTGATATGGGGAACTTAGAGGGATCTTGTTTGTGAGGGTTATGTACTCTTCTTCCAAACGTTCTATTTGAGCTTTGCGGTTGCGTTTAGTTTGGGTAGAGATTTGAATGATTTTTCCCCGGATGAAGGCTTTATGAGCCGCCCAAAGCGTCTCAGAGGAGATATCCTCCATGTCGTTGAGGGAAAAATATTCATGTAAGGCTTTATTTATTATGTCATTTGTGGTTTGATTTGTAAGGATTGATTCGTTAAGTTTCCAAAACACTTTCGAGCTTCTAAGAGAACTGGAGTTTAGGGAAATAGATACCAACGAATGATCTGATAGAGCCGTATCCTTGATGTGGGCATTTAGTATGAGCGGAATGAGGTGTGAAGGGGTAAGGATGTGGTCATTTCATGAGTATGTGTTGTGGGGGTGTGAATAATGTGTGAATAATGTGTGAAGTCTGCTAAATTGTGATTCGAAAAGAATTTTAGCGATTTTTCCGCTTTCATTGGTCTGGCGGGTCAATTGGTCTTTGGAGGGTTTGGACTTATCCAGAGCCTGGTCAAAAGCTAAATTCGAGTCTCCTCCCAAAATGACCATTCCTACTAACATAGGGCTCAGTGTGTTCATCATATTTTTGAAGAATGAGGCCTGGCCTCTATTAGGGGCATAATATGAAACTAGGGTGTATAGTTGACCATCAATTGAACCTTTTAATAACAGAATTCTTCCATCTGGATCAACATAGTCGAAAGACTTCTCGAATTTGCAGGATTTGAAAAATAGAATGGCTACTCCCTTAGTTTTATTTTCCGCACAGGCAAGGTGGAATTGCGGAAAATGAGGGTGAATATAATTAGGATTGTATCGTATGGGGAAGTGCGTTTCCTGGAGCAAGAAAATATCTATTTTAAGGGATTTATAGTAATCTAAAAAATTTCTCCTTTTGACAGGAGAATTCAAGCCTTGCACATTGTAAGAGGCTATTTTAAGGTGTGTTTGTTGGTTGCTAGCCATGAGATTCAGGGGGGGCATATCCACTATTACTGACCCCACTCACCCTTAGAGGACCTTGGTACTGAGGCTTGATCAGGTGTACTTCCAAGTGGAGATTGGGGTGTTTAACGGTCATCATTGATCCGAGAGCTGGCAACTCTAAAAGAGACAATTGGGTTAGACACACAAGGGAAAAGAAAAAAAAATAACATAACATAGAAAAAAGTAAAAAAAGAGATGGAATATAGAAAATAAGTCTCCTAACATGTAAGGTTAGGACCCGAGAGAGGAGACTCCTCTCGAATCCTTTTAACCAGATCAAAAAAAGAGTCTGGACTAAGACGGCCAGACAACCTATCCCCTGAGGACCCGAAGATTTCCAGACGATAGGTGGGTACACACGTGGACCACCCCCATACAGGGCACCCATAGAAAAAAACAGATAAAAAAAATTTTGCACGGTAAAACGAGAGTAGGCTTATGTAAAGCTCTATAACCTAGTAAATACTTTACAGTAGTAGAATTATCATAACATTTTAGTAAGTAATATGTTACTAGATAAAAAAAAAGGGAGCATAGAGCTTTATAGAAAAAACAGAAAAACTGTGAGAATTGAACCAGAGAGCAGGTTGAATTTAGGATGGATTTATACTAACACCTGAGGTACAAAAAAATCTGTGCTCGGATTTTAGATCCGTGGAAAAAAAAGGTAGTAACAAAAGAGGTGAAAAAGAGCAATGTCAAGTAGGGATATTGTCTTTAATCGTCTTTTTCTTTCCTTTGTTCCAAAGGGGAGATTGTGGGCTTGTTGGAGTAGGTCTTTTAGTAGAACCAGGGCCAGTTGTAGAGCTTCAGTAGAAATAAGTTTGAGTTGGAGAAGGATCCGCTCTCCTTCCTGTAGGCTTGAGAAGGAGTAAGGTCTACCATTTTCAGAGAATTTCACCGCAAAGGGAAAGGCCCATCTGTATTTAATGTCTTTCTGAGACAAGATCAGTAGCAGGGGTTTAGGTGCTCGTCTGTGTTGGATTGTAGAAGGAGATAAATCAGCAAAAAGTTGAATTGGGTGTCCTTGACATAGTATTTGAGGGGTTATTCTAGCTTGTTTCATGACCTCTTCTTTTACTGAGAAGAAATGGGGTTTAGCGATGACATCTCTTGGCTTTCCATCCTTTCTAGGAGGACCCAAAGCTCTGTGAGTCCTATCCAGCTCAAGGCACTGCTGGGGGATATTAGGTAGAAGAGATTTAATCAGGTCTTGTACTGCTAGTGTGACATCCAGCACAGATTCAGGTAATGTCCTGATTCTGAGATTATACCTGCGTGACCTGTTCTCGAGGTCATCGATTCTTGAATTAGCATAATCCAGTTGTTCTTGTACCGAGGATACAATTTTAGCAGTTTGGTTAGTGGAAGCCACTGTTTCTTCCAATTTGTATTCAATAGAGTCTATTCTTGTTCCTAGATTGTGGAGGTCAGCTTTTAAATCACTAGTTATTTTGGCTGCACTTTAAGCTAAACCCCTGTGCAGGAGTTCAGAAAATTTTTGGAACAGGTCTGCCATCTGAAATGCCTGGTCTCTTGGAATAATTTCTGAGGTAATAGGGCTGGGATGAGAGGCAAAAATGTGCCCTGTGAAAGAATGGATACTGTCGGGCTTTGTGAAAAAAATAAGAGGTTCACCAGTGGCTTAGGAGGTATTAGGTGTCTGTAGTAGTCCTGCTTTAAGTTCTGAGGAAATAGGCAGACCCTCTGAGAAGATATTTTGTCTGAGGTCTGTGAGGAGAATGGTACCTGACACAGTAGGCTGTGCTGCGGTGGCCTTCTTGGATTTTCGGCCGTGATTACCGGGACAAATTGCAGCTTTTGGGTCCTTTCTAATATAATAAAAAATAGCCAGGAATGTGCCCAGACCCCTCAGGAGTCTGCCTAGAAATTTTCGTGAAAATCCGTTCACCGTGCGGGCTGTAATGGGCACCGGTGTATGAGGCTGGAGTGGGGCTCACAGCTCAAGCAGCCATACACGGAGCCAGCCTCTTGTTGTTCAATTTTTTTTATTGTCAATAAGTCACTTATGGTGTTCATTCATTGTTAGGGAGCGCAGTATCCATTTTCCTTTTATAACTGTTATTGTGGTCCTCAGTCAGGAATAATTGTACTGTGATATAATTGTACTGTGTACTGTGAATAATTGTGTAATGTGCTTGTACTAGGAAAATAGTTAGAACTTTTTGTAGTCACAAACATACATTCTTTTAAAGAGATATGTATGTTAAATGATTGTATGAAAGAACAATACAGGCAAATGTTTGTGTATATGTGAAATAGGTGTCTTTCGCGCTACTCAAGAGTAAAAGGAATAGATCTGGGGTGTATGTTTAATGGCTGCAAAACCTATCTGTGTTCACTCTACACATAACATAAAATATAAAGGGGGGGGGGGTTTTGCGCTAAAGAGATAATACAAAATATATGCTAATACACCAATATAAAAATATAACTAAAAATAATATATGGTATAAAATACTGTTAAGTGACAGGATAATCTAGAATGATAGCAAACAATCCAAATGTGCTAAAAAAGTGCTATCAAAATAAAGTGCTGGCAGGATAAAGTGCAATCAATACAGTGCAAACAATGAAGTGTAAACAATAAATTGCAAACAAGTGCCAAAAGTGCAAAACGTGGCTGCAACAAAGTTTAATATTGCAATTGATAAAGAATGATGGACATCAGTCAATCTCCAAACAGTCCCATACAAATGTCTCAAGTTGGAATAGTCCTAAAATGGGTCAGATGTAATTTATGATGTACCACTGCAGTGGATAGACAATTGGAGTATTGAACCAGCATGCAAATCCTACACCAGTCTCCCAGAGCTCTCACCTCTGTAGTATAATAACTGGCATTACAGATGGTAATATCTCTCAATGGTTTCTTCTCCACTGTACTCTATAACGAATTACAACCTCCACCACTCACGCTAAATAGGTCAGCCATCCTAAGATAAAAGACAGGGGGTGGGAGGGAAGGAGAGGGGGAGCGGAGCTCCAGCCTGGTACCAAGGGAGGGGCGAGAGAGAGACCTCTATAGTGTAGTATATTAAAGTAAATAGGTGGACTCTTACATCACAATAAAATAGTTAGTGCAGTGTATACGGATTGCGGCGTGGTGAGCGCCATCTTACTTGTTCCTCCGCTGCTTTCGATCTGTCATGTGATGCTTCAATCCTTCCCTACGGCGTTACGTCACGTACCTCGTGACTTCTTCAGTTGAACCTGATTGGTTGTTGGGGCATTGTAGTTATACTGTGTGAAACCGGAAATGGCCGTTCCACCATTTTGTTGAATACCATAACAAAGCGTATGGGCACCGCCATTTTCCTAGATACCAGAAACGGCGATTCCCTCATATTATTAAATACCACGGTGGAAATGTGGTGGTAAAACCAGCTGCTCCCCAAATTCAAATTATGATTAAAGGGATAATAATTAAATTAGAAGAATGGCAAAACATTGATCAAAGGCTCAGCACCACACTATCATCCTGCATAGGCCACAGCAGTCTGACTGTGCATCAGCATGTAATGAGGTACAGACTAAGTCCAGAACCAGTGTGTGCCCACCTACTCGTCAATTATATTAGGACTATTATTAAAATTGAAACTAAGATTAAAAAATAAAGATAAAAATGGGGACATTAATGTTCCTACCATTAAATAAGTATGTGTTGTGCATTGGTCTAGCTGAATGGCAAACACCACTTATCAAGAGCAGCTGAGCAAGAAGTTACATACATAAATATATTAAAAAATACATGAAAAAATCTTTAAAATTAAAACACCACCTCATATATGTGTGAAGTATGTATATGGTTATAAATAAAATAAAATGTGGAGTCTGAAAATACTATGCTAAAAATTACTTAAAAAGCAATTCAAGTCAAACTCCACATTCATTCCCCTAGGGGTCAATGTTCTTAGAGTATGAATCCACTGAGATTATTTCTGACTAATACTCCTTACTACATGACTACCTCTCCAAGAGCCCTTAAATTTATCAATACCCCAAAACTGTAGTTGGGTGGGATCCTGATTGTGTACTTGGGCAAAATGTCGTGACACATTGTGCTTTGGGAATCCGTTAATGATATTCTGCACGTGTTCTTTTATCCTGACTTTTAGTGCTCTTTTTGTTCTACCTACATATTGGAGATTACAACTACATTGTAGTACATATATCACGCCTTCTGTGTGACAACCTATGAAATCTTTTATGGCATAAGTGTCTCCTGTACTAGGTCCAATAAATTCTGTTCTTTTACCCTGGAATTTTTTGGCGTGTCTGCAAGCATAGCAGTTTCTGCAAGGAAAGAACCCCTTTCCATTAAAAAAGGAATAGCCAAGTTTAGGTGGTGAAACCACCACTGATTTTACTATCATGTCCCTCAAGGTAGGTGCCCTTCTATATATTATTTTTGGTCTGTCCGCAAGGATATGGGTCAAATCCTTATCTTTTTTCAGGATATGCCAATGTCGTTCTATAATTTTGGCGACTTCTTTATGTTGTATATTGAAGTCTAGGATCAGACAGGGGTCTTCTTGATGTTGTTGATTTTTCTCTTTGCTTTGCATCATCACATTTCTATCCATTTCTTGGACATTTTGTATTTGCTTATCCAGCCAGGAATGGTCATATCCTTTCTCTTCAAACCTTTGTCCTATTTGGTGTGCTTGTTTATTAAAATCCACGTCTTTACTACAATTTATTTTTAGCCTAATTAATTGGCCCTTAGATATATTATATAGCCACAATTTATGGTGGCAGCTCTCTAGAGACAAATAACTGTTGGCATCCACTGATTAAAAAAGGTTTTAGTGGTTATTTTGTCTCATTTCAATTGAGAGGGTTAAATCTAGAAAGTCAACTTTTTTAGCGTCGATTTTCAATACCAGTTTGATGTTGTTTTCATTAACATTTAGTGTTTCAAGGAAGTTCTCTAGTTTTTCTTTATTCCTGTTTCATATCACGATCAGATCATCTATATAGCGCTTGTATAACGTAAGTTCTGGTGGGGTGTTAGTATATATTTCCTCTTCCTCCCACTGTGCCATAAAGGCATTAGCGACACTAGGGGCAAATTTTGCTCCCATCGCTATACCGACGGCCTGTTTATAGTAGGTCTGGTCATGCCAAAAATAATTGTACTTTAGACAGAAATCCAAACATCTAATCAAAAATTTTCTCTGTTTACAGATTAAATTGCTTTGTGTTCTTAAAAGCCATTTAGTTAGAGATTCTATGCCATTAACAATTGGCCTTCCAGGTGGATTGTCTTTACATTTGTGAATTTCAGGGACGGTATATATTATTGGGATCCTGCATGTTTCTGGTATCAAATACCGTGATTTCTTTTTATTGAGGATCTCCTTTTTAATACCTAAATTGATTAGTAGTTGTAATTCTTTTTTATAATTGTTGGTGGGGTTTCCTCGTAATTTAATGTATGTGTCTTCTTCTTGTAGTTGTCTTTCTATTTCTTTCAGATACTGTTCTTTTGCTTGTATGACTACTGCTCCCCCTTTATCCGCTGGGCGGATGACTATGTCTTTTCGTTCTACTAGTGACTTAATTCCCTTTTTAATATGTATCGGGTCGTGTTTCTTCTTTAGTTCTAGAGATTCAAGCTCTTGTAGAACTAAATTTTTAAAGACCTCTACATGATGACCATCTGATATTTGGGGATTATATACTGAATTGTTCCGTAAGTCACTGTGTACTATTCTGATTTGAGCTTCTGTAGTTGTATTCTGTTTCTGACATACAAACAAGTGATGGCGCACAAATCCACAGAGCATGTGTTACCCAAAGCAATCAATATGAAAAATATATAATAAACAAAAAAAATATATATATATTATAATAATTAAATAAAAACATCCATGAGAAGAAAAAACAGTCTTATAAAAAGTCCTTTAAAGTCTGTATGCACACCAACAGGGTATGTGGGTGAAGCAAGGGTTAAATGAAATCCACTATGCACAGGGCTGCCTTCATAGGTGAACAGAAACCATGTTCAGGGATAACATAAAAAAACAAGGAGAGAGGCGGCTCTAAGTGCAATAGTGTAGACAAAATTTTAATAGAAAGTACACTGGATACACTCACATTTTGTAGATTAATAAAGGCGTAGAAAAGAGGAATGCAAATGTCAAGATGACGGTCTACAGCAGTAGTCACAGAGGGTTCATTGGTTCCTGGCTCTGAGGTGGAATGACAGGAGTGTCTCTGAGGATGGAGCGGCCGGCTTCCGGGGTCATGTTGATAAAGGAGCGTGACTTACCAGGACATCGCAAGTGCGCACGCTCACGAAACGCGTCCATTTCTGATGATGTCATCTCCCGTAGCTTAGCCACATATACGCTTCAGGCTTCGCTCTGGATTACCACAGGATTGCTGTTCCCGGAAGCCGTCATCTTGACATTTGCATTCCTCTTTTCTACGCCTATATTATTCTACAAAATGTGAGTGTATCCAGTGTACTTTCTATTAAAATTTTGTCTACACTTTTGCACTTAGAGGCGCCTCTCTCCTTGTTATATTCTGTTTCTGAAATGGATTATTCATAATAAATTCCTAATGTTATTTTTTCTTATGTATTTTATTCCAATGTAAGTATTGAACTTATTGAGGTTTCTGACTGGTGCATGTTTGAGTCCCTTATCTAGGGTTGCTAGTTCTTCAGCAGTTAATGTTGTCCCACTTAGGTTCACAACATTTTCCCCTATTATTCTCTGTCTCTTTTCTTTCTTTTTGAGTCTCTTTCCAGCTTGGTTTCCTCTCTTGGTTCTTGGTTTGATCTTGGTCTGTCCTCTCGAATTGTTCTCCTGGGTGAATAAATGGGATCTTGTATTTGTCTTTGGGGAGAGTGATCCCTCCTCTCCCTGTCTACAAAAGGGCATTGAGTGTCATAGTGTGGTGGTTGTTGGTAGTAGCGTTGGTCATAATGATATTGATCCGGATAATTCCTTATAGGATCAAATCTGTTATAGGTCGCTATCAGTGTTCTATTATGATCTACAAAAGATTGTTGAGGGTGAGGAGGTCCTCTATTGTCTCTCTGTCCTCTGTGATGCTTTTGCCAATGAGGTGGTCCTCTATTTTTTTGCCAGTTATTATATGGCTTCTTTTGTTTTTTAAAAGATTCTTTCCATTGTTTTTTTGGGGTGTGTGGTTGATATTGCCCACTATAATTGGAATTGTAATACGGTTGCACTGGTTCTGGGTTATCCCATCTTGGAGTCGTTCTTCCATAAGATGTGGTGGGATCTTGTATTTTTACTTCTCTTACAGGTGTTGAGTAAGTTGAACTTGGCAATACTTGTTCAGTTGGTTCTAGCTTCCATTTGAAGACTTGATTGGTTTTATAATCTGTCAAATCTCTCTGGTATTTTTTTGTTTTCCGCTGTTGGGTTCAAGGTCCTTTGTTATTAGATCTTTATTTAATTGTGTTGCCAACTTCTTAAAGTCTGTTGATTCCCTATGTGGTTCAAGTTGGATTTTTATCTCATCTATCTGTTGTTGTATTGTTCAAGTCTTTTTTTGTTTCCTTTTTAAAAGGAATTTCACTCCTCCATTGATTCTTTATCCACCAGTCCATCATTGGGAGGTAGTTCCCATCGTAGTCTCCTGGGGACTATGTTTTGTTTCAGGTATTGGTCAAACGTATTGACATCCCACCATAGACTAACCTTTTTAGATTTTCATATATTATATATAAATATGTGTGTGTGTGTATATATACAGTGTATATATATATATATATATATATATATACCGTATATACCACATATCCCCTAGAGCCTGAATTTTAAGGACCTTCAAAGTGATACTAAAGCTAAAAATGTTTTTTACCTTAAAGTGGATTTAAACCCGATTCATGAAATTTGAGCTGGGCACATCTATCTGCAGTGTTTTTTGTATCTCTCTTCAAAGCCCTATGTCCCGTAACTTTGTCCTGCTCCATTCTTCTGTTATTAGCCTGATAACTTTTGACAAGCTCTCCGAGACGGGAGATAGAAGTGTGTGTGTCGGGGGAGGTTTCTATAAATAGATTAGCACACTGCTAAACTATTCACAGGCATGCTCTGCATGTGTAGGGAGGGGGTGTGTGCCTTTCCTCCAATCAGCTGTCTCACAGTGTCTAGCAATAATCAACTCCAACAGATGAATGAGGAAGTGAAAAATCTAACAGAACGTGCACTTTCTAAACAGTATATAAAGATGAAAAAAGCAGATATACATGTAAAACCTATGTAGGGAGATTTGTTTAATCTCTGTGTATCATCTGAGGCTGTTCACTTCACTGGGTATATGTGAGGGTTTATATCCACTTTAATGCACTACTTGCATTAAGGTAAAAACATTTTCTATTTAAATTTCTAATTAAATTGACTTTCGTAACACTGTTAAAGAAATTAGTTGACAAAATGAGGGCATAATTGAATTCTCTCACAATTGTTAATAATTTTACATTTGTGAACCAAAATCTTACTCTATTTGGCCAGCTTGTATATGGCTACCTTACCTGGGGGTAATATTACTGTATAAACAGGGCCAAGGATATATCCAAGGGAAAAAGACCAAGCTTACTTACCGACCAGCTCGCAGACAACCAAATCAACCTGTCTAATAGTAGGGGTTTGGTCTGCATGCATTTGCAAATGCATGCGTAAGCCACAGAGCCTTGCCACGGCACCCTGGTATCTGTGGTCCCTAACACTAACTTATAAGTGTCTCCACAGTGGAAGCACATGCAGTCTGATGGATAGGTGAGGGTAGGTGAACTGAAGGGGGGCCCACCCCTTCTTAAAGGTACAGGAGCACACTGAGCACCTAGCATGTAGCTCAATGGCTGTGAAGATGTAAGTGTGTTGCCTGACCAATATAAACGACAGTGATACAAAAAAAGCACAACTGCCCCCATCTATAACTGGCCATCACAGTAAGCAGCATTGGGGGGCGACATAAGGTATAAACAGGGCCAAGGATAAATCCAAAGGAAAAAGACCAAGCTTACTTAACGACCAGCTCGCAGACAACCAAATCAACCTGTCTAACAGTATACGTTAAAAGCAGGTGTTTAGTCTGCACACATTTGCAAATGCATGCATGCTGGGACGAATCCTATTTAATTTGTTCATAAACAACCTGGAGGTTGATTAGGTTGTCTGCAAGCTGGTCGCTAAGTAAGCTTGGTATTTTTCCCTTGGATCTATCCTTGGCCCTGTTTATACCTTATGTTGCCCCCCAATTCTGCTTGCTGCAATGGCCAGTTATAGATGGGGGCAGTGGCGCTTTTTGTATCACTGTATATTGGTCAGGCAATGCACTGACACCTTCGCAGCCATTGAGCTACATGCTGGGTGCTCAGTGTGCTCCTGTATCTTTAAGAAGGGGTGGGCTCCCCTTCAGTCCACCTGTCTTCGTCTATCCATCAGAATGCATGTGCTTCCACTGTGGAGTCACTTATAAAATTGTGTTAGGGACCACAGATACCTGGGTGCCATGGCGAGGCTCTGTGGCTTACGCATGCATTTGCAAATGTGTGCAGACTAAACCCCTGCTTTAACGCATACTATTAGACAGGTTGATTTGGTTGTCTGCAAGCTGGTCAGTAAGTAAGCTTGGTATTTTTCCCTTGGATTTATCCTTGGCCCTGTTTATACCTTATGGTGCCCCCCAATACTGCTTACTGCGATGGCCAGTTATAGATGGGGGCAGTGGCGCTTTTTTTGTAATATTACTGTACCATAGGACAGCCAGGAGGAGGGGGCAACTGTGCCTCATGCCTCACCTGGTTGTAGTTCTGTACCATAAGATAGCCAGGAGGAGGAGGGGGTCATTGTTTCTTATACCTCACCTGGGAGTAATAATTTGTTACCATAGTACAGTCAGAAGAAGGAGGAGGGGGTAACTGTGTCTCATACCTCACCTGGGGGTAATATTTCTATACCATAGGATAGCCAGAAGAAGAAGGGTAAGTGTGCCTTATATCTCATCCAAGGCTATTATTACTTTACCATAAACAGCCAAAAGGAGGAAATGGGGGTAACTGTGCTCCACCAAACTCTCCCATCCTTCTGACTCTCTGAACATCACTCCTCTCCCATCACCTACAGTTCTCTATGTGAAATAACCACATATACCCAGAGGTTGTCATTGTGACCTATAGATCATACATACCCAACTAAACAAGGAAGGGATGGGGTAAAGGAAGGCCCTTGAGAATGCATACTGATACACAGAGATGGTGAAAGCCAGAATGCTGCATGCTTTCTACTGGAAATCGCTTGACTAGGATACCCATCAACACAAATCTTTAATCTGATCATTAGTATCGGCATGTAGATGAAATCTTATTTTATTCTCAGATTATATAATATTCTTCTCCTTTGCAGTGATGAGCCGAACACCCCCGGGTTCGGTTCGCACCAGAACCCGCGAACGGACCGAAAGTTCGCACGAACATTAGAACCCTATTAAATACAATGGATGCGAACGTTCGAATTCTAAAGTGCTAATTATAACGACTATTATGCATGTTATTGTCCTAAAAAGGGTTTGGGAACCCGGGTTCTGCACCAGGGGACATGTATTAATGCAAAAAGAAGTTTTAAAAACTGACGTTTTTCGGGAGCAGTCATTTTAATGATGCATAAAGTGAAAAAAAAAAGTCAAATATTCCTTTAAATATCGTACCTGGGGGGTGTCCAAAGTATGCCTGCGAAGTGCCACGTGTTTCCCGTGTTTAGAACTGTCCCTGCACAAAATGACATTTCTAAAGGAAAAAAAAGCCATTTAAAACTGCTTGCGGCTTTAATGTAATGTCTGGTCCCGGTAATATGGATAAAAATCTTTAAGAAAAATGGCATAGCTACCCCATCACCCCCCCCCTACCCCAGCCCATTACCAGCCCCTTTGGGACTTGTTTTGATATTAAGGGGAACCCCGCACACAAAATAAAAAAGGCCCTATATACTCTGAACAGCAGTATACAGGCGGTGTAAACAAGACAGGGACTGTAGGTTTGTTCTTAAGTAGAACCTGTTTGTAATTTTGAACACGTACATTGTTTAAGTGTAGCTCCAGCCAAAAAATCTATTTTTAAGCTTTTTGGAAAACATAGGGAAGGGTTATCACCCCTGTAACATTTGTTTTGCTGTCTGTTCAGAACATTTCACCTCACTTTCCGTCCCAATGACAACTGTTTTTGAAAAGTGGGGTTTTTATTGAAACAAGGATTGGTGATAAAGCATCAGTAGAGAGGAGACACCTTTCTCCCATATTAATTCTTACAGGAGAGAATTTTCCTTCCTAGGGGTAGATTTCCTCTCACTTCCTGTTGTCTTCTTCCGTTTGCAAGTAGGAGTCGTTTGTAAGTTGGATGTTTGAAAGTAGGGACCTGCCGTATATACTCTGCAGAAATTGGCCCCTTAGGTGTTGGTGTTGGCACAACACTGTAAGCACTCACAGTTACTCTTGGTGGGTGCTGGAACGCCCTGCTGTCAACTATTATATCAGGAATTGTAATTACATATAATTGTTGAACAGTGGTAGTAAAAATTGGGCCTTTGATGGTGGTGCTGGTGCCACAACACTGTAAGGCCTGACAGTTACTCTTGGTGGGCTCAGCAATGGGCCCTGCTGTGAATTATTAGATCAATAATTATAATTGCATGCCCCTGTTGAACAGGGGCTGAAAAATTGGGCCTTTGGTGGTGGTGGTGGTGGTGTTGACACAACACTGTAAGGCCTGACAGTTACTCTTGGTGGGCGCAGCAATGGGCCCTGCTGTGAATTATTAGATCAATAATTATAATTGCATGCCCCTGTTGAACAGGGGCTGAAAAATTGGGCCTTTGGTGGTGGTGGTGGTGGTGGTGTTGACACAACACTGTAAGGCCTGACAGTTACTCTTGGTGGGCGCAGCAATGGGCCCTGCTGTGAATTATTAGATCAATAATTATAATTGCATGCCCCTGTTGAACAGGGGCTGAAAAATTGGGCCTTAGGCACTGGTGGCACAACACTGCAACCCCTCACAGATACTGTACTTGGAGCACAGCAATGAGCCCTGTTGCAAAGTATTGCATCAAAAATTGTAATTACACGCCCCTGTTAAACAGGGGCTGAAAAATTGGGCCTTAGGCACTGGTGGCGGCACCCATAAACAAAAATGATCTTCCAAGCTATCATCATCAATCGGATCATTGAGGAGGAGGAGGATAGCCAGTCAACATAACAGCACAGGCACTCAGCATCAGTCTTGAAGGGATGTGACATTTTAAAATCAATTAGTCCGTTATATCAGCATCAGGTGTGTGGTAGCTGGTGGTGATCCAAGACTGGTTCATCTTGATGAAAGTCAGTCGATCAACCGAGTCGGTGGACAGGCGCACCCTGTGATCCGTGACAAATCCTCCAGCAGCACTGAATGTGCGTTCTGAAAGAACGCTGGATGCAGGACAGGCCAGTAGCTCAATTGCATACTGTGCAAGCTCTGGCCAGTGATCCATCCTCAAGACCCAGTAAGCCAGAGGATTTTCGGTGGGGAAGGTGTCCAAGTCTGACCTTGCCCCTAGGTATTCCTGCACCATGTATATCAGACGCTGGCGATGGTTGCTGGAACCGATCATACTTTGGGGCTGCGGACTAAAGAATTGTCTGAACGCATCGGTCAGACGGCCACCTTCCCCATCGCTCCTTCTTTGACTGACCGAAGCCTCAGCAACTCGTTGTCCAGGACCAGGAGTTTGTAACCTCCCAGTCTCTGGGAACGCGTTGCACAGACCTTTCTGCAAGGCCTCCCGGAGTTGTCTCATCCTCTGTTCCCTCTGCGACGGTAACATAAGGTCCGCAACCTTACCCTTGTACCGTGGATCAAGGAGAGTGGCCAGCCAGTAATGGTCCCTCTCCTTGATCCGAAGAATACGAGGATCCTTCCGCAGACTTTGCAGGTTCAGGGAGGCCATGCAGCGTAGGTTAGCTGAGGCATTCAGTCCGGAGTCCTCTGGGTCACTAAGGACAACATGATCCGCAGCCACCTCCTCCCAGCCACGTACAAGTCCACTGGTTTCTTGGGACTGTAAATCATCCCTAAAAGACTGCTGCTGATGATGCTGAGTGCCAGGCTCCACCTCCATGCTGACACAATCCTCCTCCTCCTCCTCCTCTTCCTGTGCGATGGGTGGGACAGAAGGAACACTGTCTGGGTAAAGGGGGCCTTGAGAGGCAAGGAAGTCCTCCTCTTCCTGCCTCTGTTCTGCCTCAAGTGCCCTGTCCATTAGACATGTGCACTGCCAAAAAATTCGTTAGTTTTCGTTTTCGTTTCATTCGTTTTTTTTTTTTCGTTTTTCGGGTCATTCGTTATGATCGCAATTCGTAAATTCGTAAATTTGTACATTCGTAAATTTATACATTCGTAAATTTGTACATTCGTAAATTTGTACATTCGTAAATTTGTACATTCATAAATTTGTACATTCGTAAATGTATACATTCGTAAATTTATACATTCGTAAATTTGTACATTCGTAAATTTGTACATTCGTAAATTTGTACATTCATAAATTTGTACATTCGTAAATTTATACATTCGTAAATTTATACATTCGTAATTTCGGAAATTTGGAAATTCGATATTTTCGAAAACCCGAAAATTTGAAAATCTGAAAAAATAACTATTAAATTATAGGTATTGTAATTTCCTTTCAAATTTGGCTGTTAGCGAACGTAACGAATACAAATTTATCTGAAGTTACGCATAACCTGAAATAACAAATGCCGCATCTAAACAAATGGAACGGAACAAATTAATAATAATAATAATAAAACGTTTTTATTATTATTATTGTTATTTATTATTATTATTAATTCATTACGTTCCATTCGTTTAGATACGGCATTCATTATGTCGGAAAACAATTCGTAACTTCGTTAAGTTCACTAACAGCCAAATTTGAAAGGAAATTACAATACCTATAATTGAATAGTTAGTAATAGTTAAGTTATTAGTTAATTATTATTTCAGATTTCCGAATTTACTAATTTACGATTGTACGAATGTACAAATTTACGAATGTACGAATATTCGGAAATTCGTAAATTCAAATTTACGAATTTCCGGATAGTTGTACATTCGTAAATTCGTGCATTGGTAAATTCGTATATTCGTAAATTCGTACATTCGTAAATTTGAATTTACGAATATTCGTTAAAATTCGTTAAATGAGTTTTCGTTTATTCGGATATTTCCGAATTAACGAATTTGTCGAAATTCGTTAAAAAACGAATTCGGAACGAAACGAATTGCACATGTCTACTGTCCATTATTCCATGCAGCGTGTGCTCCAACAGGTGGACAAGAGGTACAGTGTCACTGATGCATGCACTGTCACTGCTCACCATCCTCGTGGCCTCCTCAAATGGTGCCAGGACAGTGCATGCATCCCTGATCATGCCCCACTGGTGTGGTGAAAAAAACAAGCTCCCCTGACCCTGTCCTGGTGCCGTAGTCGCACAGGTACTCATTGATGGCCCTCTGCTGCGTGTGCAGCCGCTGCAGCATGGCCAACGTTGAGTTCCACCTGGTGGGCATGTCACATATAAGGCGGTTCTTGGGCAGGTTCAACTCCATTTGCAGCTCAGCCAGGCGAGCACTGGCATTATAAGATCTGCGGAAATGCACACAGACTTTCCTGGCCTGCCTCAGAATCCTGTAAGCCCGGGCACCTGCCCAAGAACCGCTGCACCACCAGGTTAAGGACGTGAGCCACACAGGGCACATGGGTCAGTTGTCCCTGTCGGAGGGCGGAGAGGAGGTTGGTGCCATTGTCGCAAACCACCATTCCTGGCTTAAGCTGGCGTGGGGTCAACCACCTCTCACCCTGCCCCTGCAGAGCAGACAGGACCTCTGCCCCAGTGTGGCTCCTGTCCCCCAAACACACCAGCGCAAGCACGGCATGGCATATTTTTGCCTGCGTACTTGCGTAGCCCCTTGAACGCCTACAGAGCACCGCTGGTTCCGAGGACAAAGCACGGGAAGAGGCCATGGAGGAAGAAGAAGAGGAGGGGGTGGAGGAGAGAGGTGTGTCACAACCAGTAGTAGCATTTTGGAGGCGTGGCGGTGGAACAACCTCCAACACTACTACACCTTGTCCTGCATCCTTCCCAGCTGCCAAAAGAGTGACCCAATGGGCCGTGAAAGAAAGGTAACGTCCCTGTCCATGCCTGCTGGACCATGAGTCAGCGGTAATATGCACCTTACCGCTGACCGCCCTGTCCAGCGAGGCCAAGACATTGCCTTCCACATGCCGGTAGAGAGCCGGAATCGCCTTCCGTGAGAAAAAGTGGCGTTTGGGAACCTGCCACTGAGGAACCGCACATTGCACAAACTCACGGAAGGGGGCCGAGTCTACCAACTGAAAAGGCAGCAGTTGAAGCGCTAGCAATTTAGCCAAGCTAGCATTCAACCGCTGGGCATGTGGATGGCTGGGAGTGAACTTCTTTCGACGGTCCAGCAGCTGGGGCAGGGAAATTTGCCTGCTAGAATCGGACGTCGGTGTACTGCTAGCAGAGTGGCCGCAAGTACTTGGCTGTGACACACCTAATTCTACACCTTCATTCCTCTCAGTGCAGGTTTCAGAGAGGACTGAAGGTATAGTGGGGTTGGAGATCCCAGCTGATGCGGTGCAAGGAGAGGTCCGCTTTGTTCTTTGGTGTGGGTCTTTAAGGTAGGCTTGCCAACGAGCTGCATGGCAGGTCAACATATGTCTGGTCAAGCATGTGGTGCCCAAGCGGCTGATGTTTTGGCCACGCGATATACGCTTGAGACATATGTTGCAGACAGCAGCTGTGCGATCTGATGCACTCGCCTCAAAAAAGGCCCACACCAAAGAACTTTTTGAATGACGGGCAGAGGCAGCGCCCTGCACAGGCGGAGCTCTGCGGTGTGATTCCGTCGGTGTGCTGCCCTTACGCTGGCCACCCAAGGGCATCCTGCCTCGTTGGAGATGTGCCTCCTCCTCATCCTCCTCCTCCTCCTCCTCTCTCCTATTAGGCACCCAAGTGGAGTCAGTGACCTCATCATCCCCTCCCTCCTCATCACTGGAGCCAATCTGGCAGTATGCTGCAGCTGCCGGAGAATGACTGCCAGATTGGTGTCCTTCTTGAGCATCCCCTCTCTCTGCTCTCACGCTACTGCCTTCCTCTAGCTGGGTATCATCATCAGATCCTTCGAAACGCTGGGCATCCTCCTGGAGCATGTACCCAACACTGTGCTCAAACAGTTCGGGGGACTCCTCAGGAGGAGGACATGGTGGGTCTAGGGAAGGAGTGACTGATGATGACATTGATACCAGGGAAGAGGACGCTTTGGCAGCTGCTTTGCCAGTACCCTGAGCCTGGGTGAGAGAGGATGAGGAGGATGAGGTGGGCTTGGTCATCCACTCTACCAAGTCTTCGGCATGATGTGGCTCAACATGTCCAGCTGCCGAAAAGAAGGACAAGCGTGTCCCATGGCCATGTGCTGATGACAATGCACCGCGTCCACGACCAGCACTGTTGCCCCCAGACACAGAGCCTGCTTGCCCTCTTTTATTGCCTCCTGACTGTCTGCCTCTCCTTGTTTGCCTTCCAGACATTTTAATGGATGGCCTGCAGGGAGATGGGAAAAACAGCAATAAGGGCTACCTTCAGGTGTATACTGTGCAGGAGGCTTAGCAACAATGACACTGACACTGTCCCCTGCCTATCCTTCTCTGTCCCTAAACACAAGGATTTGCAATATGCTTCAGCAAGATTGGTTTTGCACAGAATAGCACACTGACACTTTCCCTGAGTGTCCTTCTCTGTCCCTAAACTCAAGGATTTGAAATATGGTTCAGGAAGATTGGTTTAGCACAGAATAGCACACTGACACTTTCCCCGAGTGTCCTTCTCTGTCCCTAAACTCAAGGATTTGAAATATGGTTCAGCAAGATTGGTTTAGCACAGAATAGCACACTGACACTTTCCCTCACTGTCCTTCTCTGTCCCTACAAACAAGGTTTAGCACAGAATAGCACACTGACACTTTCCCCGAGTGTCCTTCTCTGTCCCTAAACTCAAGGATTTGAAATATGGTTCAGCAAGATTGGGTTAGCACAGAATAGCACACTGACACTTTCCCTGAGTGTCCTTCTCTGTCCCTAAACTCAAGGATTTGAAATATGGTTCAGCAAGATTGGTTTAGCACAGAATAGCACACTGACACTTTCCCCGAGTGTCCTTCTCTGTCCCTAAACTCAAGGATTTGAAATATGGTTCAGCAAGATTGGTTTAGCACAGAATAGCACACTGACACTTTCCCTGAGTGTCCTTCTCTGTCCCTAAACTCAAGGATTTTAAATATGCTTCAGCAAGATTGGTTTAGCACAGAATAGCACACTGACACTTTCCCTGAGTGTCCTTCTCTGTCCCTAAACTCAAGGATTTGAAATATGGTTCAGCAAGATTGGTTTAGCACAGAATAGCACACTGACACTTTCCCTGAGTGTCCTTCTCTGTCCCTAAACTCAAGGATTTGAAATATGGTTCAGCAAGATTGGTTTAGCACAGAATAGCACACTGACACTTTCCCCGAGTGTCCTTCTCTGTCCCTAAACTCAAGGATTTGAAATATGGTTCAGCAAGATTGGTTTAGCACAGAATAGCACACTGACACTTTCCCTCACTGTCCTTCTCTGTCCCTACAAACAAGGTTTAGCACAGAATAGCACACTGACACTTTCCCAGAGTGTCCTTCTCTGTCCCTAAACTCAAGGATTTGAAATATGGTTCAGCAAGATTGGTTTAGCACAGAATAGCACACTGACACTTTCCCCGAGTGTCCTTCTCTGTCCCTAAACTCAAGGATTTGAAATATGGTTCAGCAAGATTGGTTTAGCACAGAATAGCACACTGACACTTTCCCCGAGTGTCCTTATCTGTCCCTAAACTCAAGGATTTGAAATATGGTTCAGCAAGATTGGTTTAGCACAGAATAGCACACTGACACTTTCCCCGAGTGTCCTTCTCTGTCCCTAAACTCAAGGATTTGAAATATGCTTCAGCAAGATTGGTTTAGCACAGAATAGCACACTGACACTTTCCCTGAGTGTCCTTCTCTGTCCCTAAACTCAAGGATTTGAAATATGGTTCAGCAAGATTAGTTTAGCACAGAATAGCACACTGACACTTTCCCTGAGTGTCCTTCTCTGTCCCTAAACTCAAGGATTTGAAATATGCTTCAGCAAGATTGGTTTAGCACAGAATAGCACACTGACACTTTCCCTGAGTGTCCTTCTCTGTCCCTAAACTCAAGGATTTGAAATATGGTTCAGCAAGATTGGTTTAGCACAGAATAGCACACTGACACTTTCCCTGAGTGTCCTTCTCTGTCCCTAAACTCAAGGATTTGAAATATGGTTCAGCAAGATTGGTTTAGCACAGAATAGCACACTGACACTTTCCCCGAGTGTCCTTCTCTGTCCCTAAACTCAAGGATTTGAAATATGGTTCAGCAAGATTGGTTTAGCACAGAATAGCACACTGACACTTTCCCTCACTGTCCTTCTCTGTCCCTACAAACAAGGTTTAGCACAGAATAGCACACTGACACTTTCCCTGAGTGTCCTTCTCTGTCCCTAAACTCAAGGATTTGAAATATGGTTCAGCAAGATTGGTTTAGCACAGAATAGCACACTGACACTTTCCCTGAGTGTCCTTCTCTGTCCCTAAACTCAAGGATTTGAAATATGGTTCAGCAAGATTGGTTTAGCACAGAATAGCACACTGACACTTTCCCTGAGTGTCCTTCTCTGTCCCTAAACTCAAGGATTTGAAATATGGTTCAGCAAGATTGGTTTAGCACAGAATAGCACACTGACACTTTCCCCGAGTGTCCTTCTCTGTCCCTAAACTCAAGGATTTGAAATATGGTTCAGCAAGATTGGTTTAGCACAGAATAGCACACTGACACTTTCCCTCACTGTCCTTCTCTGTCCCTACAAACAAGGTTTAGCACAGAATAGCACACTGACACTTTCCCAGAGTGTCCTTCTCTGTCCCTAAACTCAAGGATTTGAAATATGGTTCAGCAAGATTGGTTTAGCACAGAATAGCACACTGACACTTTCCCCGAGTGTCCTTCTCTGTCCCTAAACTCAAGGATTTGAAATATGGTTCAGCAAGATTGGTTTAGCACAGAATAGCACACTGACACTTTCCCCGAGTGTCCTTCTCTGTCCCTAAACTCAAGGATTTGAAATATGGTTCAGCAAGATTGGTTTAGCACAGAATAGCACACTGACACTTTCCCCGAGTGTCCTTCTCTGTCCCTAAACTCAAGGATTTGAAATATGCTTCAGCAAGATTGGTTTAGCACAGAATAGCACACTGACACTTTCCCTGAGTGTCCTTCTCTGTCCCTAAACTCAAGGATTTGAAATATGGTTCAGCAAGATTGGTTTAGCACAGAATAGCACACTGACACTTTCCCTGAGTGTCCTTCTCTGTCCCTAAACTCAAGGATTTGAAATATGGTTCAGCAAGATTGGTTTAGCACAGAATAGCACACTGACACTTTCCCTCACTGTCCTTCTCTGTCCCTACAAACAAGGTTTAGCACAGAATAGCACACTGACACTTTCCCTGAGTGTCCTTCTCTGTCCCTAAACTCAAGGATTTGAAATATGGTTCAGCAAGATTAGTTTAGCACAGAATAGCACACTGACACTTTCCCTGAGTGTCCTTCTCTGTCCCCAAACTCAAGGATTTGAAATATGGTTCAGCAAGATTGGTTTAGCACAGAATAGCACACTGACACTTTCCCCGAGTGTCCTTCTCTGTCCCTAAACTCAAGGATTTGAAATATGGTTCAGCAAGATTGGTTTAGCACAGAATAGCACACTGACACTTTCCCTGAGTGTCCTTCTCTGTCCCTAAACTCAAGGATTTGAAATATGGTTCAGCAAGATTGGTTTAGCACAGAATAGCACACTGACACTTAACCTCACTGTCCTTCTCTGTCCCTACAAACAAGGTTTAGCACAGAATAACACACTGACACTTTCCCCGAGTGTCCTTCTCTGTCCCTAAACTCAAGGATTTGAAATATGGTTCAGCAAGATTGGTTTAGCACTGAATAGCACACTGACACTTTCCCTCACTGTCCTTCTCTGTCCCTACAAACAAGGTTTAGCACAGAATAACACACTGACACTTTCCCCGAGTGTCCTTCTCTGTCCCTAAACTCAAGGATTTGAAATATGGTTCAGCAAGATTGGTTTAGCACAGAATAGCACACTGACACTTTCCCTGAGTGTCCTTCTCTGTCCCTACAAACAAGGTTTAGCACAGAATAGCACACTGACACTTTCCCTCACTGTCCTTCTCTGTCCCTACAAACAAGGTTTAGCACAGAATAGCACACTGACACTTTCCCTCACTGTCCTTCTCTGTCCCTACAAACAAGGTTTAGCACAGAATAGCACACTGACACTTTCCCTCACTGTCCTTCTCTGTCCCTACAAACAAGGTTTAGCACAGAATAACACACTGACACTCTCCCTACCTATCCTTCTCTGTCCCTAAACACAAGGAATCCAGGATTAGTAAAGAAAAAAAATGACACTGTCCCTGCCTATGCTTCTCTTTCCCTGCTCCGGAACACACTACACAAGGCCGCCGCGCTGGCAGCCTTTTATAGTGTGGGGCATGTACTAAACCCCCTCAGCAATAATTGGCCACAGGCATCCTGCCTGTGGCCAATCATTGCTCTCCTCGCTGCCGGTGCTGTGATTGGCCAAGCATGCGGGGTCACAGTGCATGCTTGGCCAATCACAGTGCCTGGATGACACTGCGATGGCGTAGTGCATTGTGGGCCGTTCGCGTCACTCGAATTTGGCGCAAACGGCCCAAATCGTTCGATATTCGATGAACGATCGAACAGCCGATGTTCGAGTCGAACCTATGTTCGACTCGAACACCGAGCTCATCCCTACTCCTTTGTGTGCATTGCTGCATAGCAACATTTATCTAGGTGAGTCACGTGTCACCGATAACATCCTTACTAACTATTTTTTATAAAAAAGAACAGCTGGAAATAAAATAAAAGCCTGTGTTTAATGTATAATATGCAAATAGGTACTGATAATGAACATAAATCCTCTGTCCATGTAGTACTGCAGATACAGCCCCAGTATACAACTGTACTCCCCTAATGATGTCAGGATAGTAAATATAAAACGCAGTTCAAAGCGTAAACTGTTAAAGCTAGCAAAGACATGTAAGATGCATGCTGTTCCATTATTTCACCAAAATCAAAAGCTTAATAGAAACACGCTTTGCTGTTCCTTTTTTTAAACATGTTCAGATCAAAACTTAGCTTCAATACATTGCTAATGTAGCTATTTTGAGAAAAAGGGTAATAATTAAACATGCAGAAAACAGTTCCTTCATTTAAACAGTGTGTACAGTATTAATGTTTGATACTTCAATTCTTCTACAGTATGCTTTTAGTTTTACCTGAATACAGTTAGCTGTAGGGGATATAAATCAGTGTGATCCTCTGGCGCCCCCTTCTGCTCCTGGTTTAAGTTGCTCATTTAAAGCGATACTATAATGTTAATTTAGAGAGCACATACTGTATACTGATTATGCAAATTATTAATGAATCTTTTTCTTTATAACTTTGCATTTGACATGCTTCCATTATTGTATAAAATGTACACATCCCTATATTTAAAGTGAAGCAGAAAGTGAATGTTCCCCTAAATAAAGTAAAGCCTTTAATTCAATTTCTTGCTCATATTTCCTTTGTATAAGAGTAATTATAGTGAACAAAGCTTTTTCCTGGATTTTTCCATCGGAAATCCGATGAAGCTGACTTCCATCAGTCTTGCCTACACACCATCAGTCAAAAATCCGACCGTCCAAAACGCTGTGACGTAAAACACTCCGACAAGCCGAGAAAAATGAAGTTCAATGCTTCTGAGCATGCGTCGACTTGATTCTGAGCATGCGTGGGTTTTTTGTCCGATGGAGTTCCACACAGACGATCGGAATTTGCTATCGGTTTTTTGCCCATCGGATAAATTTAAAACATGTTCTATTTTTTCTCACTGATGGAAAAAAGACCGATGGGGCCCATACACGATCGGTTTGTCTGATGAAAAAAGTCCATCGGACTGTTTTCATTGGTAAAACCGATTGTGTGTACACGGCTTAAGTGAACATTCACTTTCCACTTGCCAAGTGAACAGTCAATAGGCTTGATTTACTAAAGTCAAATTGAGCGTTTACTTTTCAAGGGAATTTTCCCTTAGTTTAATGAATGAGGTAAAGCTCTGCTGACTTCCAACATCCAATCATGTCCAAGTAGAAATGCTTATTTTCCTTGTACCGTATATACTCGAGTATAAGCCAAGATTTTCAGACCTTTTTTGGGGGCTGAAAGACCCCCCCCCCCTCGGCTTATACTCGAGTCAATGTACCTTAGCCGTCCATTTTTTAAATTTCGCGCTCCCTCCTTGTCCCGTGCGGTTCCGTGATATGCGATTGACACTGTGTTTAGTGATCCGCCAATCACGGACCTTCTCCTCTTGTTTGAGGATGAAAGAACGTCCGTGATTGGCGGATCACTAAACACAGTGTCTGCTGGGAAAGTCCGAGGATGAGAAGATGGCCGTGATAGGCGGAACACTGAACACAGTGTCAATAGCCTATCACGGAACTGCACGGGACCAGGAGGAAGCCGCAAATTTTAAAAAATGGACGCCCGCAGCGCGATGGACATGGGAGGTGAAGCCTGATAGCTGTAGCAAGCAGAAGGTGAGTGTTGAGGGTAATGGGCACAGTGAGGTAATAGGCACAGTGAGGTAATGGGCACAGTGAGGTAATGGGCACAGTGAGGTAATAGGCACAGTGAGGTAATGGGCACAGTGAGGTAATGGGCACAGTGAAGCTGCAAATGGGCATTGTTGACGCTCTTTTCCGCTTACAGTAGCTGCTGCATTTTTACCCTCAGCTTATACTCGAGTCAATACGTTTTCCCAGTTCTTTGTGGTAAAATTAGGGCCTCAGCTTATACTCGGGTCAGCTTATACTCGAGTATATACGGTATATAATTGGGCATTCTTTGCTAAGTGAATTTTCACCACATCCACTAAGCTAAGAAAATTTTCCTTTGAAAGTGGAAATTCCCTTGCAAAATTAAAAGTCTATTGTCCTTTAGTAAATCAAACCCCATGTTTCGCAAACCCCTAAACCTCAACAGCAGTGTGATAAAGCAGAAAGACCTACCTGGTAGACTTGCAATAAGACAAAAAAAAGCAGAAATGTAGAGTCACTAGGACTGAGTAGAATGATTGCTTAGCTACGCAAATTTGTGTTCACTGTGAAAACCCAATTAAATGCAGGGAAATTTAAGAAGAAAAGTAGTCCTTGTGTACACAATTGGATAATTGAACGGAACATAATTTAATATTATTCACTATGCTAAGTGAACATTCTCTACTTCTCTACTCTACAGGAAAAAATTTAGAATAATGAACAGTTGCCAATAAAAGAGCTTGAGTTGAATGTATAATATATAAAAAGATTGTGATAATGAACACAAAAACTGAGGTCGTGCAGTAGTGCTGCTATCTGTCCACCGTTTATAGGGGGTGCACGGGCACCATCTCCCCATCCATGCATCCGGCCCCTAATCTAAATGTGGGGCACCGGACGCATGGATTTCAATAGGGTTTTTTTATGAAGCCTGAGGCTCTAATTGGCTTAAAAAAAGGGTGGGCTTGGGGCGCAGAGCACTGCGCCACGAGCCCACCCACTTGTGTGAAATTAGGTAGGGAGTAGAAGACGGAGGGGGGACACAGAGACCAGGACACGGAGGAGACAGAGGGGGGAAGCCGCCGCTGATGGATTCAAACACGTGGGAGAGCCGCTCTCCTCCTACCTGCTCTGCCCGGCTCTGTTCATTCTCCGCGAGCAGCAGGCATTACCATGTGCTGCCCACCAGGTGCACAGGGCAAGTGAGCCGGCCACCTGGGGGGTGTAGATATGGTGCGTGGTGGCAGCCTGGAGCAATCCGGGGGGGGTCCATGGTCAGGTATGTCTGCTGCCCCCACCCCCGACAGATGGAGCACCAGCTGCCACTGCTGTCCACATGCATATAGTACAATTAGAATCCTTGCTCCTATGTATAACTCGTAAAACATTATCACACATACCTGTATGTCATCCAGCCTGTTCTGGGTTAGGGGCATGCTGGGCGCCCCCTGTGACCTACTGTGTCTGCCAGACACAGTAAATCACAATTACCGGTAACCAGATACCAGGTATGATGTGATCACTATGACTGGTCATAGCGATCACATATAACAATGTTAACAAACTGTCATGAATGGATTTCCATTTATGAACAGCTTGCTTACAGTTGTGATCCGTGATTGACCCACAGCAATCATGTGGTACCTGGCTACCTGTACCATATTATTAGCTGTAGCCAATCACAGATCACTCCATAAGCAAGTTGTTCATGAATGTTAACCCATTGATGACAGCTAAAACTTTTGCTTATACAGTGAATGAAAGGGCAGCATACTTTAGTATATCTTAAAGGTTTATTTTGCTCAATAAACTATGTAGAGTGGGTTAAAGCACAGGGCCCCTTACACCATCACCACCAATACCAACAAAAAAAAGGAAGTGAATTTTTTTTTTGTGATTAGCCCTTTAAGAGCAGCCAAGCACACCAAAGGCTCTACGAGAGCAGTCAGTGTCTGAAGCGAAAGGTTAACTTGGATCTTCCTCTTTCTCCAATCTCTAGGCTCTTGACCCTATGTTAGTTGTTGAGCTGTGAGATCTTCTTGCGATCTTCACCCACTTCACTCCTGAAATCCTTTAAGCATTAAAAAGAGACCTTCTATAGGGGTCCTTGTCTTCCAGGTTATGCCTCCTGGGCTCCTGCCTGGTGAGGATGCCACTGTGACAAGGATGTTTTTCATAGTTTTTGACCCAATGGGAATAGAATATAACCAAGAACATGTGCTGGATGCATCATCAGTTGACATACAAGTTATTAACCTCCCTGGCGGTATTCCTGAGTCTGGCTCGGGGTAAGATTTCAGTACCTAAAGCGGTAACCCCCGAGCCAGACTCGGGATCGCATCGCAGGATACAGGGGAGGATGCAGGGGAAGTTACTTACCTTGTCCCTGGATCCTGCGATGTGTCCCCGCTGTGTGAGCGAGCTGTCATCTCGCTCGATCCTCACTGACCAATGCCGCAGAGCTCCATTTCCTGCGAGCGTTGCGGCGCACGGGGACGGAGTTTGGCGCCAAATTCAAAAAGTTAAACACACAATACACATATAGTATACTGTAATCTTACAGATTACAGTACTGTATCAAATAATTACACATCCCCTTTGTCCCTAGTGGTCTGTCCAGTGCCCTGCATGCACTTTTATATTATAAAAACGTTTCTTTCTGCCTGGAAACTGCAGATTGTCCATAGCAACCAAAAAGTGTCTGTTTACATCAAAAGTGGTTTTAGACCGGCTAGAAAACAGTGATAATAAATTAGAATGACTTGCAGAATTGAGCGATAGCGATTTGTGGGGAAATTCGGCCTGAAACACTAAATCTAATGACAGCGACAATTCTGCAACTGAGCAAATTTCAGTGTTTTTGATTTGATTACATTATTAAATAATTTTTATTATTATTATATTATTATTTGATATAATTATTTATAGTTATTTATTATATTATAATTTATGATTTTGTTTTTTGAACTTTATCATACCCAGGATGTCTACTAGACTCTTGTTTGGACAGAGTTATATCTAAGAATTACAGGCCTACAATATAAAAAGCCAAATTTCCATGCAAAATAATGGTACCGCTTTCAGCACCTAAAATCTGACAGAATCATACCGCCAGGGAGGTTAAAGCTGCTATCAACACAATACATCAATGTGAAAGCATTAGGCACTGCATTTATGCAAGCATAGGGTGATGTTCTAGTTATATACATTTTCAGTGAACCATTTAACAACTTCCGTTCATTACATGAATTGGCTTGAGCTACTGCTCTGAAAAAAAAGAAAAAACCGACAGGCTGCACAATTGTCTAATGCTTCAACATGGTTTGATGCAATTTTGGAAAGTTTCCAGAAAGGCTTGTCAGATGTAATTATATGAGCAGTATTGAAACCTTAAATAGATGGAAATAAAACAGCTCTAGATTATAATGAACATATATTTATATGTCTATTAATATATAACCCAAGATGTTTTACAAAGGCTTGTAGATATGCATATTTTTTACAATGATATATAATAGATAATGTGGAACATCACATATGATTTTGTATACGATTGTAAAATTATAAAATCACCTTTTGTACTGCCAGTTTGATGTTTATTACAGTATTTGACTGTAGTAGTGTCCAAACCTCTGCTCAGGATTATAGAGGAAGAACCACCATAGAGAATGCAAAGATTCTCAGTTTAGCATTGCAAACATCCCAAAATTGTTGTATATAGAAAAACCAAACAAGGAAAAGTACCTCCAGGCACTTTAAGGACAAACTAATTGTATACACTGTATCATAAAAACATTCAAATTTATTGATGTACAAATTTTAAAAACATATGTCAAGGTCACCTGTGGCCAGGTGACAGATGCACACCGTAGGGGGACAGGAGTGCACCGCAAGGTAGTGAACCCTATGGCTGACTGTTGCGGATAGGAAACTGGGTGGTTGTGGAAAGCGGGACCAGAGGCGCACAACCGGGATCCTAACCGAAGCTAGAGCCAAGATTCCCCAGGGCGCGGAGTCTAAGACCCAGCAGGTCTTCTCCAGGGCCTCTAGTGGTGAGGATGTTATGCTGCAGGCTGGGACCAGGTCGCGGCCCCTGGAGTTTCCTAGCTCACGCCCCGTAGGATAAGGGGAAAAGAGGGGAAGCAGCAGCACAAGATATGAGAGAACCGAATAACAAGCTGAAGGTCAGGGGCCACAAGCAGACAAGGATAACGAGAGAACGAGCCGAAGGTCAAGGGTCACGAGCAGACAGGGATAGTCGGGGACAAGCCAAATATGTAACAGAGAGACAGACGAAGCACACGGCAGGCAGGAACCCAAACACACAATGCCTAACAAACACGTTGATCAGCAAAGCAGGCTTGCAGTGCACAGGTTAATATAGTGTTCTGTGATAGGGCCTGGGGTGGAGTCAGGCTAGGAAGAGATTATAAAGGAAGCCAGGTGAAAGGGTTCAGGCCTCTAAGATGAACACATGGGAAGGAAGGTAAGCTGACAGACAAACACTACTGCATATCCATGACAGTACCCTCCCTCTTATAGGCCCTCCCCCGCCTGGGCCCAGGCTTAAAGGGAAATCTCAGATGAAACCTCCTCAACAGATGAGGTGCAACGACATCAGATGCAGCGATCCAAGACGCCTCCTCAGGACCAAAACCTCTCCAATGCACAAGGTACTGAAGAATACCTCTGCAGAGCCGAGAATCCAGAACTTGTCTAACCTCGTACTTTAGATTATCCTCAGAGACCAGAACCGAGGTAGGGAGATGACAAGAAGATCTATTGAGGACCAAAGGCTCTCTAGGAATAAGCAAGGGCATGAGAGGATCAACAGAAATCTGAGGAGGGTCCCCTAGACCCTTAAAGATGAACTGGTCATCTAGCACAGGACCATCAAACTGGGCAGATGTCAGTGGAACCCTGAAGTCAGGTTGGTTAGAGGGTGACATGTCACAGGAGTCAAGCTGAATAGCTGAAAGACAAGCAGAATGTCCTGAACAAGAAAAAGTAGGCGGCTCACTGGGCATGGGCTGGAGTACAGAGGCCGAGTGAATAGCAGAGTCAGGTGTAGCGACTACCTGAATCGCATCGCAAGACGTAGCGACTGCAGGACTTGTAGACAAGCTAGCCTGGCTGTGCGTCCAAGGGCGATTAGGGACAGAGAAATGTAAATGGTTATGCGACCTGGAATGAATGACCGGCTCAGGTTCAGAGGGGGCAACCTTGGGTAGGCAGGACGAGGAACAGGAGGAACCCCAAGCCAGGATCTGTCCAGTAGTCCAGTCCACATGAGGAGAATGGAGCTGTAACCATGGGAGACCCAAAATTATAGGCGTTGAGTCCTTGGGTAAGATAAGGAAGGATATCCACTCCTGGTGGAGTGTCCCTACCGACATCTTAACAGGGAGGGTCTGGAAGCGGATAGGTCCCCCTGGGAGAACAGTACCATCAATCGCCAATACCTCCAATGGCGTGGTGAGGGGCAAAAGAGTAAGTCTCATGGACGACGCGATTTCCCAGTCCATGAAATTACCAGCGGCTCCGGAATCCAGATATGCTGAGACCGAATGAGAAGAAGCACCAACATGAAGGAACACAGAAAGCAGAAGACGAGAAGGGGAAGGTGATATTTCTGGGTCCAATACTCCACTTTCCAGATGAAGTGGACCCAAACGTTTTTCTGGACAAAGAGAGCAAGTGTCACGAAAATGACCTTTGCCCCCACAGTAGAGACACAGGCCTAGAGTTCTGTGCCTAGCACGTTCCTCTGGGGATAGCCTAGTCCTGCCCAGCTGCATGGGTTCCTCAGCTGGCAGGAGATGCTCCACGGGTCGAGGAGAGGGGAGCTCAGGCTGACTAAGGACCAAGGAGTGCTGGCGCCGCTTTTCTAGGGTCCTTTCCTGAAAGCGAATATCGATCTGGTTACACAAGGAGATAACTCCGTCCAGATCAGTGGGGATGGTTCTTCCTGCTAATTCATCCTTCACTCTATCAGAAAGGCCATGCAAAAAGGTTGCAACTAAGGCCTCATTGTTCCAGCTCAACTCAGCCGACAGTATGCGGAAATTAAGGGCGTACTGTCCCACTGAAGCAGACTCTTGGCGGAGACGTAGAAGGGCGCTGGCCGCTGAAGAGACACGAGCCGGTTCTTCAAAGATATTCGGAAAAAGTTTCAAGAAGCCAGACAGGCTAGAAACCACTGGATCATTCAGTTCCCACAGAGGGGCTGCCCAGGCTAAAGCTTCACCGGAGAGGAGGGAAATGATATAGGCTACCTTTGCCCTATCAGACAGAAAGTTTTGAGGCTGAAGCTCAAAATGAATCGTGATTTGGCTAAGGAACCCTCTGCAGGCCTTGGAGTCCCCAGAGAAACGGAACGGAGCTGGCAGTGTTAGTGAGTGTGTGGCTGCGACTGGTGCGATAGGTACCACCGCTGGTTGTACTTGAGGTTGCGGATTCGGGGTTCCCAAGGAGGCCTGAAGCTGCTCGAATCGAGAAGCCAGATCCTGGAGGAATCGCATCACCTGAGTCTGATTCGATTCCTGGGTTTCAAGTCTGTGGACTATGCCCCGCAATGGATCATCCGCGGGGATCGGGATGTCAGCTGGGTCCATGGCTGATCAAACTGTCAAGGTCACCTGTGGCCAGGTGACAGATGCACACCGTAGGGGGACAGGAGTTCACCGCAAGGTAGTGAACCCTATGGCTGACTGCTGCGGATAGGAAACTGGGTGGTTGTGGAAAGCGGGACCAGAGGCGCACAACCGGGATCCTAACCGAAGCTAGAGCCAAGATTCCCCAGGGCGCGGAGTCTAAGACCCAGCAGGTCTTCTCCAGGGCCTCTAGTGGTGAGGATGTTATGCTGCAGGCTGGGACCAGGTCGCGGCCCCTGGAGTTTCCTAGCTCACGCCCCGTAGGATAAGGGGAAAAGAGGGGAAGCAGCAGCACAAGATATGAGAGAACCGAATAACAAGCTGAAGGTCAGGGGCCACAAGCAGACAAGGATAACGAGAGAACGAGCCGAAGGTCAAGGGTCACGAGCAGACAGGGATAGTCGGGGACAAGCCAAATATGTAACAGAGAGACAGACGAAGCACACGGCAGGCAGGAACCCAAACACACAATGCCTAACAAACACGTTGATCAGCAAAGCAGGCTTGCAGTGCACAGGTTAATATAGTGTTCTGTGATAGGGCCTGGGGTGGAGTCAGGCTAGGAGGAGATTATAAAGGAAGCCAGGTGAAAGGGTTCAGGCCTCTAAGATGAACACATGGGAAGGAAGGTAAGCTGACAGACAAACACTACTGCATATCCATGACAACATATTTGTGATGTCAAACACATCACCATGTTATATAATACAGTCATAGATATTTAACTGATATGCTCATAGAGAGCTATATAGATTTAGATATAGAAAAGTACATGGCTCCTTAGCCCAACGTGTTTCGGGAGATTTATCAAGTATCCCTTCTTCAGGGGAATGGAGAGGATAGTGTGAATATAATCTGAAAGAGAGCAAATCACATAATGTCACAACAAACAAAACAAACAAAGCTGCATCAACATCGGAGCATATTGGCCACATCCAAACATACATACCAGCGCTGAATCAGAAATTGATGAGTTTAAAATACATTTTGAACGTCATTTGTATGAAACAGAAGTTCCCCCTCACTAGGTGTGAACATGCCCTTACATTAAAGTGGATGTAAACCCACTCTCATCCTTTCTAAACTACTGCCATAGTGCTGATCTATAAGGATATAGGTGCCTCCTGCATGTATCCTTATCTGTCAAATGTCTCCCCTCTGTCTGTTATGAAACCTGAAAAAGTGCAGATTCTGTGGGTGGATCCGTTGTCTGGAGCTCGGTGGGTGGAGTCGTGATGTCAGTAGACTCCCCGCCCACCTCTACATACACCTTGTCAACATGCATTTTATCCTGTGTATTCCTTCTGCTATGATCACTAACATCCAGTCAAAATCCAGAAAAGTAACCACATGACTTCAGAATGGTTGGAGATGGGAATTAAAAAATAATGCCTGTCTAAAGCTAGTGCACGAGATATGTAAATAACCTGTCACTCAAAGCAAGGGGGCGGAACGGACAAAGGTAACTCTGTTTGTCAGTTTTATCTCACTGAACAATAAAAGAGGATTGCTCAGAGATGGATTAACTATTTGTGGCAAGACTTGGCACAAATGATAGGAAATATTATACACTACATTGTGACAGCAAAAAAAAATTTGGGGTTTACATCCACTTTAACTGTCAAATTTCTGATCTAGAAAATCCTGGAACACCTAATATGCACATGCAAGTTCCAGGTTAAACCTGATATATGCATGCTGGTTCCAGATCATATAAGATGAAGGGACACTTCACAATGTATCTTTGTTGCAGGTAATGTAGTATATTGCATGTAAAATGTGTAATGCATGTAAAAAATACAAATATTTTCAGACTGATATGAATGCTTCTTAAGTAATAAATCAAATACGAGGATGAAAGTGCAACTGAAAAATACAGGCCAACAATGACAATTCCCTTATGTTTAATCTGACAGATGATCTTTAATATGGACAAAGTCAGGGATAATACTCAAATGTATTGACAGATAGCAGGTAAATTCAATTGCAGTGCAATAAAGAGCCATACTATTTAAAAGAAGGAGAATTGAAAGAAGGCAGTAGAAAAAAAAGTTCAACATTACAAATAACATGACATGGTCAGTTAAAGAACAGATGCCACCGCGAGTGCTAAAAAAATACATTCAGTCAGCGATATGACAATTAATGGTAAAAATTGCATTTCACTTTTGAGAATGTCATATCATGTCAAAAATTTCTGATATTCCATTGTCAACAAAAAAAGCAGATGCCATCAATTATAATAAAATGTATTTTGTTTACAAACGATTTTTATTATATTGAAAGGTCATAGTTTGATACAAATTTATAACAGAAGCATAGGTACATTCAAAACTTATCAAGTATGTACTTAACATGAGATAAATGTTACATATAAAGATGAACTGAGTTATACATTGCAGCGACAATAGTAATGATATCAAAGAATATGTTATTCAAACAAGGTTATTTTAGTTACATAATAGTCTTATTTTATGTTGATATTTATTATTGGTCTATGATAGGAGATATTCAGGGTAGTGGTATGTCCCACGGGGACCATTTTTTTGGGGAAAATATGCATTGTGTCTGTAGCACTACCCCCAATTAAGAGGGCTGCTAGTTTGGTTCTGTACTGTTCTGCTATCAACCCCAATAACTTGGCTCTAACCCTCCCTCGGCACAACTGGTACACCACGGGATTGTGGAACCCACTGGCAACTGGGGACCACAATGCCACATAAACAATACAATTTCAGGTTGAAATCTACCTTACCTGTATTGGCTGCTCCCTCCCCTTGTTGTAATATAACACTCCACAGTGTATCCTGCTTAATCAAAGATATTCTTTACTTAGTGATAAAAGGGTAGCATTATTAAACAGAGATCCAGTAGACTGTTGCAGGGCCCTGCAAAGTCTATAATATAACTAAAGAACAGCAATAATATCAAGTTTCTATACTTAGCTTCTATATGAATAAATGACCTATGCTCGCGAGCTTCCCCTTATAGGTAATATACCCCCATGTCCTGTCACTATCAGTTCTAGTCAAGCCCGACTAAGATCAGTGTACAGTTTCTTCAGTAGAAGGAGTCTTCGCTAGCAATCGTTGGTGCACGTAATATTTGTAATCCAAAGGGGTGTTAAAGAAATAACTGAACTCCCGCAATGCTTTTGGGAGTAAAAGTCTCAGGCAGTGCAACGACAAACTTGAACTACGCAGCTACTACACGATGTGCCGTATCCTGGTGGGTGGTGCACTACTCTGATGATGGTGGGCCTTCAAGAGTCACGGGCCTATTAAACAGTTATGAATTCTGGGCAAGTGCCCCCTCACCCAAACAGGCCTAGTCCGTCCAGTAGGCTCCGCTGTTGATGCTCCGGTACACGATCTCTCCGCTACCCATAGTCTCCGGTCCCTCAGACAACCGTATGAAATTCGATAGATGGGCGACCCGTGGATGCTCCGAGATGTCCGCTGGGCTTCCCAAATGAGATTTCTCTCCTTTAACAGGCAGGCCTCTCCAACCACGGTGGGCCCATGCTTTCCGGCCTACACGAACACAACGGGCCTCAACACAGGCTCTGGCTTGCTAGGAGGGCGACGTCCAGAGAGAGCGAGCGTAGGTCCTCCTTCCCTTAAGTAACCATCCCCAGCAGACCTTGCACCGGGCAATGCACTTTGGGAGCACAGCTGCACTGTGGGTACCATAGTTTATTTGATACCCATGGCAATGGAGTCCATTTCTCCCTGTACCACAAGTTCCACAATGCACCGTTCTTCCAGGTTATATAACAGTTAACACATTATCCTAATAGAACTCCGGAGGGAGCTGGGTTTACTCGTATAACTGTAGTCTTTATAACATGTCAAAAAGTGACACCCCGCTACATGTCAAAGAGCGTATGATGGATTTGCTCTGATAGTTTGATTTGTTCCATTCTACTCAAAAATTGGGACCACGGGACTGTTGAAAAGTGCCAGTTAAATGCTATGATCCAGTGGATTGAATTAAAGAGTGTGTGGATCAGTCTAATATGATGTGTGGATATATTAGGTATAGATGCAAACAATAAACACACCTTAGGAGTGAGGGGAATTTTTTTACCTATGATATGTTCGATCTTGGCTATTACTTGTGACCATATTGGGTTCAGAAATTTGCAGTTCCAGAAGGTGTGTAAGATGGTGCCTTGATCTGGACATCCCCTAAAGCAAGTGGGGGAAACCGAGGGATAATATGAGTTTATTTTGGAGGGAGTTAGGTACCATCGAGGTTGAGCAAGTACATTTTAGTAGATTTTGTATCATAGTGGTGTAAATGATTGGTCCAAGTCGATTTCCCACTGTAACATTGGTTTTGATTTTTCTGCGAGAGAAAATTCATTAAAACAGCAGTAAATACGGGAGATCAAGCCCTTATCTCTAGGTGAGGATATGCATATTTGTTCAAATTGGGAATAAGGGGTATGTAATGTTAGAGAGAAGAATTTTTGGTAGAATTTTTCAATTTGAGTATAATTGGATAATTCTGAGCTTGGTAGATTATATTGTTCACATAGTTCTGCAAATGGGCAAAATTTGTTATTTCTGGATAAGGATTTCAAAGTAGTGAGGTTACATAGTTTCCACATACCGAAAGTACTATTTCTAAAGGCCAGGGGAAATCGTGGGTCTCCTATGTAGGATGCTAGTGGGGGGGGGGGTGGTAGAAATCAAGTCAAATTTGTCTTTGTAATGATGCCATAACTGAAATGAGTAGGCCACTACCTTATTTAAGGGAAAGATCTCTTTGGGATGAATCGACCTGGACCATAATAATCCTTGAAGATGGAATGGTGTAATTGAATGTTCTTTAAAGTGTAACCACGCCACTTGATTTGATGGAGCAAACCATTGAGCCAATTGTGTAAATCTTGCCGCAAGGTAATAATGCCAAGTTGGGAAGCCTCAAACCACCATTGGATTGGGATCTGTGCATAAGAGGGTAACCGAACCTCGGTTTTTTGTTGAGCCATATAAATTTGTTGATTTCTCTCTGTAGGGAGTCTAGTGTATTTTTAGGGATCTGTATGGGAAGGGTTCTAAAATAAAGAAGTCATTTAGGTAAGATCGCCATTTTGGAAAAATTGCTTAAATGTGCATCCTCACAGGGTGACACTGTGGATGCACTGGTACAAATGTGCCAACGTCCCGATATAGCAGGAGAGATACTAATTAAACTAAGAAATGGACTTTTGATGGCACATGGATAAGTCGTGTAAAAAACTAAAAATACTGTGATTCTTGATTGCTGGATCTTCCAGCTATGTCTACTTGATTATGTATCAACATTGACAGTGATTGGCTGTCTATATTTCATCTAGATATCAATTACATATTTGACTATTTATCCAATCCATACATGTATTTTTCTCTCTCCCCTACTTCAGTTTTTAGTTACACTGTGCTTTTCCATGTCTATTCTGTGTCATCGCATCATCCCGGGAAGTGGGAGGTGAATTTCAATTGACTCCAGTTGTCAATTATTTTATTTATTTATTTTTATTTACGTTTTATTATTTTTCATTTCATTCATTTATTTTTTTTGCCTTTCATGTTATTTAAAAAATTTCTTTCTTATGGATAGTTATTCCAGAGTCACCCAGAGTCACCATTGTAACCTAGTCCCCTTTTTTTTTTTTTTGTTTTGTTTTTTTATTCCATGCAACCATACAATTACCCAGTTGCTGTGTTTTCAGCAATGCATCTGTTGTTTTTCGTTTGTTTTTTTTTGGCCAATTCCTTGCCATCTAAAATGTGTCCCTTTTCCTTTCATTGTTTAGTTATATTACCCACTTTCATTCACTTTCTATATTTTCTCTGCTGACATTTCTAGTGTCAGCAGAGAACGTCCTTTACCAAATTTTGCACATGCGCTATGTTTGTGTATATTTTCTTAGACGTGAGGCTGTTTGCGTGCCGCCCTAGACGTTTGCGTGCCGCCATAGACTTTGCCTGGCTGTTTTACATTGCGCGATGTTCCGTGCCTCAGTCCCTCACGTTTGACTTTGCAGAGGGCGGCGCATGACCTCTGTCAATCGCGATGTCACATGGATGAGGACGGGTCGCCAGTTGCCCGCCCACTTTGCCCAGTTGTTTTACATTGTGGGATTGTCCACGCATTAGCGCCTCACGCCTGGAGCCGTGGGCTGGACTAGACATGCCCCCTGGTGGTTAACATATCAGTTTCACTCTTAGGACCATTTCTTCATCTACACATCTTGATGCTAGATTTATTTCAGCTGGTTCATCAGGTGTATCCACAGCACACATGCTCTGTTTAACAACCCTGGCTATTTAACCACTTAAGCCCCGGACCATTTTGTAGATAAAGGACCAGAGCTGTTTTCAGAATTTTGCACTGCGCTGCTTTAACTGTAAATTGTGCGGACATGCAATGTTGTACCGAAACAAAATTTGCGTCCTTTTCTTTCCACAAATAGAGCTTTCTTTTAATGGTATTTCATTGCCTCTGTGATTTTTATTTTTTGCGATATAAACGGAAAAAGACCGAACATTTTGAAAAAAAATGATATTTTCTACTTTTTGTTATAAGAAAAATCGAATAAACTCAATTTTAGTCATACATTTAGGCCAAAATGTATTCAGCCACATGTCTTTAGTAAAAAAATGTCAATACGCGTATATTTATTGGTTTGCGCAAAAGTTATAGCGTCTACAAACTAGGGTACATTTTCTGGAATTTACACAGCTTTTAATTTATGACTGCCTATCTCAATTCTTGAGGTGCTAAAATGGCAGGGCAGTACAAAACCCCCCCAAAATGACCTCATTTTGGAAAGAAGACACCCCAAGGAAATTGCTGAGAGGCATGTTGAGCCCATTGAATATTTTTTTTTTGTCTCAAGTGATTGAATAATGACTGAAAAAAAAAAATTACAAAAAGTTGTCACTAAATGATATATTGCTCACACATGCCATGGTTATATGTGGAATTGCACCCCAAAATACATTTTGCTGCTTCTCCTGAGTACGGGGATACCACATGTGTGGGACTTTTTGGGAGCCTAGCCGCGTACGGGCCCCCGAAAACCAAGCACCGCCTTCAGGATTTCTAAGGGCGCAAATTTTTGATTTCACTCCTCACTACCTATCACAGTTTCGAAGGCCATAAAATGCCAAAATAGCACAAAACCCCCCCAAATGACCCCATTTTAGAAAGTAGACACCCCAAGGAAATTGCTGAGAGGCCTGTTGAGCCCATTGAATATTTTTTTTTGTCCCAAGTGATTGAATAATGACAAAAAAATAAAAAAATAAAAAAAATTACAAAAGGTTGTCACTAAATGATATATTGCTCACACATGGCATGGTTATATATGAAATTACACCCCAAAATACATTTTGCTGCTTTTCCTGAGTACGGGGATACCACATGTGTGGGACTTTTTGGGAGCCTAGCCGCGTACGGGACCCCGAAAACCAAGCACCGCCTTCAGGATTTCTAGGCACAAATTTTTGATTTCACTCCTCACTACCTATCACAGTTTCGAAGGCCATAAAATGCCAAAATAGCACAAACCACCCCCAAATGACCCCATTTTGGAAAGTAGACACCCCAAGCTATTTGCTGAGAGGCATGGTGAGTATTTTACAGCTCTCATTTGTTTTTGAAAATGAAGAAAGTAAATATATTTTTTTTTAATTTTCAAAACTTTGTGACAAAAAGTGAGATCTGCAAAATACTCACCATACCTCTCAGCAAATAGCTAGGGGTGTCTACTTTCCAAAATGGGGTCATTTGGGGGGGTTTTGTGCCATCTGGGCATTCCATGGCCTCCGAAACTGTGATAGGCAGTGAGAAGTGAAATCAAAAATTTACACCCTTAGAAAGCCTGAAGGCGGTGCTTGGTTTTGGGGTCCCGTACGCGGCTAGGCTCCCAAAAAGTCTCACACATGTGGTATCCCCGTACTCAGGAGAAGCAACAGAATGTATTTTGGGGTGTAATTCCACATATGCCCATGGCATGTTTGAGCAATATATAATTTAGTGACAATTTTGTGCAAAAAAAAAAAAAATTGTATTTTTTCCGCAACTTGTGTCAACATATAAAATATTCCATGGACTCGACATGCCTCTCAGTATATAGCTTGGGGTGTCTACTTTCCAAAATGGGGTCATTTGGGGGAGTTTTGAACTGTTCTGGCATTTTATACACAACATTAGGAAGCTTACATCCACTCTTCTAAACACTTGAAGACAAAGCCCTTTTTGACACTTTTTGTTTACATGAAAACATTTTTTTTTTTACAAGAAAATTATGTTGAACCCCCAAACATTATATATATTTTTAAAGCAAAGGCCCTACAGATTAAAATGGTGGGTGTTGCATTTTTTTTTTCTACACAGTATTTGCGCAGCGATTTTTCAAACACATTTTTTGGGGAAAAAATACACTTTTTTTCATTTTAATGCACTAAAACACACTATATTGTCCAAATGTTTGATGAAATAAAAAAGATGATCTTAGGCCGAGTACATAGATACCAAACACGACAAGCTTTAAAATTTCGCACAAACGCGCATTGGCGACAAACTACATACATTTTTAAAAGCCTTTAAAAGCCTTTACAGGTTACCACGTTAGATTTACAGAGGAGGTCTACTGCTAAAATTACTGCACTCGATCTGACCTTCGCGGTGATACCTCACATGCATGGTGCAATTGCTGTTTACATATGACGCCAGACCGACGCTTGCGTTCGCCATTGGGCAAGAGCAGGGCAGGACAGGGGTGCTTTTTTTTTTTTTTTTTTTTTTTTTATTATTAATTTAGCTTTTTTATTTTATTTTTAAACTGTTGCTTCCATATTTATTTATTTTTTATCATTTTTATTGTTATCTCAGGGAATGTAAATATCCCCTATGATAGCAATAGGTAGTGACAGGTACTCTTTTTTTGAAAAAACTGGGGTCTATTGGACCCTAGATTTTTCCTCTGCCCTCAAAGCATCTGACCACACCAAGATCGGTGTGATAAAATGCTTTCCCAATTTCCCAATGGCGCTTTTTATATCCGGGGGGGACATTCCTTCCCACTGCTTGTAAAAGCAGTCCAGAGGCTAACTAGCCACTAGGATTGCTTTTACATGAAAGCCGGCCGCTGGCTGAAAAGAATGATACCAAGATGATACCTAAACCCGCAGGCATCATTCTGGTATAAACATTCAAAGTCCAGCAACATACCAGTACGTTGCTAGTCCTTGTTGGACATGTATTGTAATCTTTTTTTTTTCATGCAGCCTGTTGGCTGAATGAAAAAAAAAAAAAAAAAAAGGTGGGTATGCCCACCATTAGAATACCGCCCTTCATCCACCCACTTCTAATGATGGGCATACATGCACCATTTATATATGCCGAAGAATGGGGGCATCTTCCCGCAAAAGTTATGCCGCGTACACATGGTCAGACTTTTCCACGGGCAAGCCTCCGTCGGAATTTTGACCGTATGTACGCGGCATTAGGAGCAAAATTGCTCCTCCGCCCCTGCTGCCCCAATGCTTCGGCATATATGCTTCTTTTTTTTTAACTGTGGTGGTGAAATCACCTCCTACAGCACTGGAGTCGCAGGGATCAGGCCTGTCTCTGCGAACGCTGCAGTTATGTGTGTTGTGTTTTGCAAGTGACAGTGATCGATCGATACTGCACTTGGGTGGCCTGGGCTGGACGGAGGGGCAAAACGCAGGTGCTAGCAGGTATCTGGGCTGATCCCGCTAACACTGCGTTTTTGGGAACCCTAAACTGCTGGGGACGCTAGTATAGTTCTGATCAGATCAGATATTGATCTGTTCAGATACTATACCACTAAGGGAGGTGTATGCTTCACGTGTGGGTGTTAGCGTTACTGGCACTAACCTGACGCTGCTTGGGGTGTGACGCAGACCCTCTCTGACGCTAAAACCTAATTGATATCACCCGCCGGGTGATCAGGGGGTTAAACCTTTATTGGGTTATATACGGCGGGTGCCCTGACACTATAAAAAGCAAACTAACTAACCAGCGTCACCCGTAACACTTATATGGTGATTACTGGTGAAAGGGTTAACTAGGGGCAATTAGGGGGTTAAAACCTTTATTAGGTAATATATGGGGTACCTGACGCTATATAAAAACCTATCGGCATCACCAACACTAAGACAGCGATCAGAAAAACGATCGCTTAGCGACAGTGGTGATAGGGGGTGAAAGGGTTACCTGGGGGGTGATCAAGGGGGTTAAACCTTTATTAGATAATATATGGGGGTACCTGACGCTATAAAAACCTGCAGCGAACCTAAAAAAAATAACTGGCTACCGATCTGCATCACCGACGCTAAGACAGCGATCAGAAAAATTATCGCTTAGCGACAGTGGTGATAGGGGGTGAAAGGGTTATCTGGGGGGCGATCAAGGGGGTTAAACCTTTATTAGGTAATATATGGGGGTACCCGACGCTATAAAAACCTGCGGCGAACCTAAAAAAAATAACTGGCTACCGATCGGCATCACCGACGCTAAGACAGCGATCAGAAAAATGATCGCTTAGCGACGGCGGTGCTAGGGGGTGAAAGGGTTATCTGGGGGGCGATCAGGGGGTTAAACCTTTATTAGGGGGGGTTAGGGGGCTACACTGGACCTAAAACTAACTTTAGTGACACTTTTACAGTCACAAATGTCACTGATTGCAGTGATCAGTAAATAAATGGTCACTGCAATCAGTGACACTGTGACTGGGGGCTGGGGGGTGATCTGGGGGGGGTGATCTGGGGTGTCTGGGGGGGCCTGGGGGCGATTTATGTGCCTATGTGTCCTGGTGTCAGTGTAGTGTTTTGTGCACTAACCTGCATCTTCTTCTGTACGGCGCTCGGTATATGTGAGCGCCGCAGGAGAGATGACATCACTTCCTCTGCCTGTGTTTACATTACACAGGCAGGGGAATGATTCGATTCGCTGGGAGCGATCGAGAGGGGGTGGCCGGAATCGAACGGCTGTCCCCTCATCCCTGATCGCTCCCAAAGGAATAATGGCCGCTCACTGTAAAGAAGGGGGGTCCGATCGGACCCCCCAACTATACAAAGGCAGTCACGTACATATACGTGATTCTGCCTGTCGGTGCCATTCTGCCGACGTATATTTACAGTGGGCGGTCGTTAAGTGGTTAAATGAACTGACTTTGTTGGTCATTTGCAAACTGCGATTTGGAAGGATATGACCGTATATTAGTCTGCTGCTTATAACAGGTGTTTTGTTCCTTTGTATTTTTAAACAAACCTTTTCTTACTAACTTATTATATTTTTACACATGAGTCAATATATATACATTTATTTTTTTTAACCCTTTTTGACTTGGTGTATGAGGCTGATTTTTTGTTGATCAGCTTCTTGTCTTAAGTTTCTGAGGCGGCTATACTTGGTTGATACATCTTGAAGTTCCACCAATGTTTTCCCTTAGTTCACTATCAAAGTGACATATACAGTATGCTTACGCTTTGCCGCTTCTTAGAAAAACTGAATTATTATTATATACATTTATACTTTATGGATAGGGTGATACAATGTATTGCCTTTTTCTAGCTGATATACATATACATGTGATATATATCCCTTTTGTGTTTACATTATATATACATATATACAGATATTTTTTACCTTATTTTTTATTTTTTACTTCTTATAGAACTTGCCATTAATCAACTTACCGGCTTTGCCTTTCTCCCTATGGTCTCTATTGACCAGCGACAGACCTTGGTGAGATCTGATACAATTTTCTGTTGCAGCATGACTATTAGGTCTTTATCAATTTCCAATAAATGTATTTAGTTCATGGTTCAGCCAATTTTTATTTCCTATTAGGACTTATTGTCTCTATTACCATCTGGACTAATTCATAAGTGGCTATCTGGTTAGACCTATTTGTTTCCTTTTTTTTTTTTTCTTTCCCTGTTATTCACCTTCCCCTTTAACGATGCTCATTCATTCCCTGTTTATCATGTTCACCGACCATGTTTTTGTATATATTTTTTAGATGTACTTTCAATCTCCAATAAGGACACGCCCCTGAAGAAAGGGAACCCTCCCTGAAATGCGTCAGGATCAATCACGTGTGGAAAACAATTTGTACTCTTTGTTTTTATATGTAATCTACTGTATTTGAATTTCCATATTCTAAAGTTATCTCTATCTTGCCACCAAGTTGGCTTTTTAACCACTTAAGCCCCGGACCATTTGGTAGCTAAAGGACCAGGGGTGAATTCAGAATTTTGCACTGCGCTGCTTTAACTGTAAATTGTGCGGACATGCAATGTTGTACCCAAACGAAATTTGCGTCCTTTTCTTCCCACAAATAGAGCTTTCTTTTAATGGTATTTTATTGCCTCTGCGATTTTTATTTTTTGCGATATAAACGGAAAAAGACCGAAAATTTTGAAAACAAATGATATTTTCTACTTTTTGTTATAAGAAAAATCAAATAAACTCAATTTTAGACATACATTTAGGCCAAAATGTATTCAGCCACATGTCTTTAGTAAAAAAAATGTCAATAAGCGTATATTTATTGGTTTGCGCAAAAGTTATAGCGTTTACAAACTAGGGTACATTTTCTGGAATTTACACAGCTTTAAATTTATGACTGCCTATCTCATTTCTTGAGGTGCTAAAATGGCAGGGCAGTACAAAACCCCCCCAAATGACCCCATTTTAGAAAGTAGACACCCCAAGGAAATTGCTGAGAGGCCTGTTGAGCCCATTGAATATTTTTTTTTTTTTTTGTCCCAAGTGATTGTATAATGACAAAAAAAAATACAAAATTACAAAAAGTTGTCACTAAATGATATATTGCTCACACATGCCATGGTTATATGTGGAATTGCACCCCAAAATAAATTTTGCTGCTTCTCCTGAGTACGGGGATACCACATGTGTGGGACTTTTTAGGAGCCTAGCCGCGTACGGGACCCCGAAAACCAATCACCGCCTTCAGGATTTCTAGGCACAAATTTTTGATTTGACTCCTCACTACCTATCACAGTTTCGAAGGCCATAAAATGCCAAAATAGCAAAAAAAAAAGCAAATGACCCCATTTTGGAAAGTAGACACCCCAAGCTGTTTGCTGAGAGGCATGGTGAGTATTTTAAAGCTCTCATTTGTTTTTGAAAATGAAGAAAGAACATTTTTTTTTCTTTTTTTTTTTTAATTTTTAAAACTTTGTGACAAAAAGCGAGATCTGCAAAATACTCACAATACCTCTCAGCAAATAGCTTGGGGTGTCTACTTTCCAAAATGGGGTCATTTGGGGGGGTTTTGTGCCATCTGGGCATTCCATGGCCTCCGAAACTGTGATAGGCAGTGAGAAGTGAAATCAAAAATTTACACCCTTAGAAAGCCTGAAGGCGGTGATTGGGTTTTGGGGTCCCGTACACGGCTAGGCTCCCAAAAAGTCTCACACATGTGGTATCCCCGTACTCAGGAGAAGCAACAGAATGTATTTTGGGGTGTAATTCCACATATGCCCATGGCATGTTTGAGCAATATATCATTTAGTGACAACTTTGTGCAAAAAAAATAAATAAAAAAATAAAAAATTGTCTTTTTTCCGCAACTTGTGTCAACATATAAAATATTCCATGGACTCGACATGCCTCTCAGTATATAGCTTGGGGTGTCTACTTTCCAAAATGGGGTCATTTGGGGGGGTTTTGAACTGTTCTGGCATTTTATACACAACATTAGGAAGCTTACATCCACTCTTCTAACCACTTGAAGACAAAGCCCTTTTTGACACTTTTTGTTTACATGAAAACATATTTTTTTTTGCAAGAAAATTATGTTGAACCCCCAAACATTATATATATATATTTTAAAGCAAAGGCCCTACAGAATAAAATGGTGGGTGTTGTATTTTTTTTTCTACACAGTATTTGCGCAGCGATTTTTCAAACGCATTTTTTGGGGAAAAAATACACTTTTTTTTCATTTTAATGCACTAAAACACACTATATTGCCCAAATGTTTGATGAAATAAAAAAGATGATCTTAGGCTGAGTACATAGATACCAAACACGACATGCTTTAAAATTTCGCACAAACGCGCATTGGCAACAAACTACATACATTTTTAGAAGCCTTTAAAAGCCTTTACAGGTTACCCCGTTAGATTTACAGAGGAGGTCTACTGCTAAAATTACTGCCCTCGATCTGACCTTCGCGGTGATACCTCACATGCATGGTGCAATTGCTGTTTACATATGACGCCAGACCGACGCTTGCGTTCGCCATTGGGCAAGAGCAGGGCAGGACAGGGGTGCTTTTTTTTTTTTTTTTTTTTTTTTTATTCATTTTGCTTTTTTATTTTATTTTTAAATTGTTCCTTCCATATTTATTTATTTTTATCATTTTTATTGTTATCTCAGGGAATGTAAATATCCCCTATGATAGCAATAGGTAGTGACAGGTACTCTTTTTTTAAAAAAACTGGGGTCTAGACCCTAGATCTTTCCTCTGCCCTCAAAGCATCTGACCACACCAAGATCGGTGTGATAAAATGCTTTCCCAATTTCCCAATGGCGCTTTTTATATCCGGGGGGGGACATTCCCTCCCACTGCTTGTAAAAGCAGTCCAGAGGCTAATTAGCCACTAGGATTGCTTTTACATGAAAGCCGGCCGCTGGCTGAAAATAATTATACCAAGATGATACCTAAACCCGCAGGCATCAATCTGGTATAACCATTCAAAGTCCAGCAACATACCAGTACGTTGCTTGTCCTTGTTGGACATGTATTGTAATCTTTTTTTTCATGCAGCCAGGTGGCTGAACGAAAGAAGAGATTGATCGGTGGGTATGCCCACCATTAGAATACCGCCCTTCATCCACCCACTTCTAATGATGGGCATACATGCACCATTTATATATGCTGAAGCATGGGGGCATCCTCCCGCAAAAACGTTATGCTGCACACACATGGTCGGACTTTTCCACGGGCAAGCCTCCGTCGGAATTTCGACCGTATGTACGCGGCATTAGGAGCAAAATCACTCCTCCGCCCCTGCTGCCCCAATGCTTCGGCATATTTGCTTTTTTTTTAACTGTGGTGGTGAAATCACCTCCTACAGCACTGGAGTCACAGGGATCAGGCCTGTCTCTGCGAACGCTGCAGTTATGTGTGTTGTGTTTTGTAAGTGACAGTGATCGATCGATACTGCACTTGGGTGGCCTGGGCTGGACGGAGGGGCAAAACGCAGGTGCTAGCAGGTATCTGGGCTGATCCCGCTAACACTGCGTTTTTGGGAACCCTAAACTGCTGGGGACGCTAGTATAGATCTGATCAGATCAGATATTGATCTGATCAGATACTATACCACTAAGGGGGGTGTATGCTTCACGCGTGGGTGTTAGCGTTACTGGCACTAACCTGATGCTGCCTGGGGTGTGACGCAGACCCTCTCTGACGCTAAAACCTAATTGATATCACCCGCCGGGCGATCAGGGGGTTAAACCTTTATTGGGTTATATACGGCGGGTGCCCTGACACTATAAAAAGCAAACTAACTAACCAGCGTCACCCGTAACACTTATATGATGATCACTGGTGAAAGGGTTAACTAGGGGCAATTAGGGGGTTAAAACCTTTATTAGATAATATTTGGGGGTACCTGACGCTATAAAAACCTTCGGCGAACCTAAAAAAAATTACTGGCTACCGATCTGCATCACCGACGCTAAGACAGCGATCAGAAAAATGATCGCTTAGTGACAGTGGTGATAGGGGTTGAAAGGGTTACCTGGGGGGCGATCAAGGGGGTTAAACCTTTATTAGATAATTTATGGGGGTACCTGACACTATAAAAACCTGTGGCGAACCTAAAAAAAATTACTGGCTACCGATCTGAATCACCGACGCTAAGACAGCGATCAGAAAAATGATCGCTTAGCGACAGTGGTGATAGGGGGTGAAAGGGTTACCTGGGGGCGATCAAGGGGGTTAAACCTTTATTAGATCATTTATGGGGGTACCTGACGCTATAAAAACCTGCGGCGAACCTAAAAAAAATCACTGGCTACCGATCTGCATCACCGACGCTAAGACAGCGATCAGAAAAATGATCGCTTAGCGACAGTGGTGATAGGGGGTGAAAGGGTTACCTGGGGGGTGATCAAGGGGGTTAAACCTTTATTAGATAATTTATGGGGGTACCCGACGCTATAAAAACCTGCGGCGAACCTAAAAAAAAAATACTGGCTACCGATCTGCATCACCGACGCTAAGACATCGATCAGAAAAATGATCGCTTAGCGACAGTGGTGATAGGGGGTGAAAGGGTTACCTGGGGGGCGATCAAGGGGGTTAAACCTTTATTAGATAATTTATGAGGGTACCTGACGCTATAAAAACCTGCGGCGAACCTAAAAAAAATTACTGGCTACCGATCTGCATCACCGACGCTAAGACAGCGATCAGAAAAATGATCGCTTAGCGGTGCTAGGGGGTGAAAGGGTTATCTGGGGGGTGATCAAGGGGTTAAACCTTTATTAGGGGGGGTTAGGGGGCTACACTGGACCTAAAACTAAATGTAGTGACACTTTTACAGTCACAAATGTCACTGATTGCAGTGATCAGTAAATAAATGGTCACTGCAATCAGTGACACTGTGACTGGGGGCTGGGGGGTGATCTGGGGGGGCCTGGGGGGGCAATTTATGTGCCTATGTGTGCTGGTGTTAGTGTAGTGTTTGTGCACTAACCTTGATGTCTTCTCTTGTACGGCGCTCGGTATATGTGAGCGCCGCACAAGAGATGACATCACTTCCTCCTGCTTCCTCTGCCTGTGTGTACATTCGACAGACAGAGGGGGCATTTCCATTCGCCGGGAGCGATCGCGGGGGGTTGGCCGGAATCGAACGGCCGTCCCCTCATGTCGGATCGCTCCCCAACGAATTCCGACCGCTCACTGTACAGAAGGGGGGTCCGATCGGACCCCCCAACTGTACAAAGGCAATCACGTATGCTCTACGTGATTGTGCCTGTCGGTGCCATTGTGCTGACGTATATATACAGTGAGCGGTCGTTAAGTGGTTAAACCAATTATACTAAATTTCTTTATATTATACTATTGTGTTTTGCAATACTCTGTTGCCGTTAAAGTCCCAGCCCCTAGTTAGGGGGGCAACCCTTTTTTGTTCTAGCTACACACGGGATGTTGGCAACCTGTTAATCAAGCCTTGGTGTATAACCTTATCTTCGAGCTGTAAAAAACTAGGGGTTTTTATTAAAGAAAATTTATAAAAATACATAAATACATTCAGAATTATCAAGATAATAATTGTTAATACATGGCCCGGGGTAATGCTCTAATATCGCTTCAGAAAACGACAGTAACATAGATAGACTCAATTTAAAGGAGATACAAATCCAACAGAAGAAGATGGTTGAACAGTGTACATATGAAGTGAATAGCGTTAACCGTGGGTCCAGTTTATAAAAATGTAGTCTTGCTTTGCTCTACATGTTTTGCGTGTCATAACGTTTCTTCAGGAGCATAATAATCTGTTGGGCATATACATAAACAAAACATAATAAACATAAAAACACGAATAATCATATTTTAATACATAAAAATGCACCGTTCTTCCAGGTTAAATAACAGTTGGATGATGATGGATGATTTCAGAGCCCTACGGGACCTGATACTACTACTGGACGAAAATGACAGTGTGAATGTGCCTGATGAAATCATACCCGACCCCACCAAACACAAATCTAGAAATTTCCCAGATTTGACCACTAGCCCGCAAGCATGGGCCTTTCTATGTAGTGTTATCAGTGACATTAGACGTCTTGAGATTTTGCCTAAACAGAGTAATCTTACCATAAAACAACGACAGCGTAAGATACAGAATCACCCTGATATAATTGTTAAAGGGGCTGACAAAGGAGGCAACATCGTCCTTATGACCAGAAGTTTCTATGAGAGCATGTGTTTCAAGATTTTATCAAATCTTGAATGGTATCGTCCCATTACTTTGACATGCACTGCCTCTTACAAGACACTATTTTTGGATATCATCAATGACGCCTTTACCAAGGGCCTCATAGATCAGGATGTCTACGATTACCTGAATGTTCGGTCTCCCAGGGTGGCGACATTCTATGCACTACCCAAGGTGCATAAGGACACCTTGTCGCCCCCTGTGAGACCGATCATTTCGGGGATCGGTTGCCTGACTGAGAACGCCAGCAAACTGGTGGACTCCGTCTTGATGCCCCATGTGAGTGCTCTCCCTTCTTACATCAGGGACACACTAGCCCTCCTCAAACAGATTGAGGGTATGGTTGTTCCTCCCGACTCCCGGCTCCCTGCTCGTGACCTTGGATGTAGAGGCACTTTACTCCAGCATCCCTCACGAGTGGGGAGTCGAGACGATACGCACCTTCCTCCATGAGGAGGACCATCATCGTTGGCCATACAATGAGTTCATCCTCAAGCTTTTGCAATTCATTCTTACCCATAATTGGTTCAGTTTCTGCAACTCCCACTACCTCCAGGTGCAGGGCGTAGCCATGGGCACATGTTGTGCCCCTTGCTATGCCAACCTGTACCTGGGGGGGTGGGAGAGAGACTTGTTCTCCAATGAATCCATGATCAAGTTCACCGACCACGTGCTTGTCTGGATGCGCTACATCGACAATGTTTTTATCATCTGGACTGGGACCAGGGCATTGTTCGTTGAATTCATTGAAAATCTCAACACAAACCAATACAATCTGAAATTCACTTTGTAAGGATGTCGACAACAGAGGTGGAATATTAATAGGCATTGCAGCAGTGCCGGCCCAAGACATTGTGCTGCCTGGTACCAAGAATGAAATGCTGCCCCCCCCAAAAAAAAAATCACGCCCACCAAAATGCCCCCACATCCATCATTTTATATCATGATAACTAAAGTGGACCTGTCATGGCTCTATAAAAAGGACCTGTTATGGCTCTATTCATGTATACAGGAGTATAAAGAGGTCATGGCATTATACGTGTATATAGAAGTATAATGAGGACCTGTCATGGCTCTATACATGTACCGTATTTTTCCTGTCTATAAGACGCCCCCATGTACAAGATTTTTCCAACCCAAAATTAAGAAATCAATATTTTACACATAGGTAAAACAGAACACATTTTTATTTAGTAATTACCGCAGGTAACGTTTAAATACTAGTATATTATGCAGCGGTTGTTCTTCCTGTTTTCTCCACTGTCTGATCATATACTCAGTGGAGGCAAGTCCAAACTGTTTCTCTGCAGCTCTATTCCCATGCTCTTTTTTGCATAGCTGGCTACATTTGGTTTGATTTGGTAGAGTAAGACAATCACTTACTTTTATTAGTTTCTGACATCTTGGTCCCAGAACACTCCGGTCCCTGTTGCATCTGTGCATCTCCACTTCCAACAGGATTGCATCTGATCACTCTCCACCTCCACCCCCAGCTCTAGCTGACGTCAGTAACATACGGCTCGTGATTGGAGGAAGCCGCTTGACAAGCTATGGGCCGCGACGCACCTGCGCGGCTGTCTCCCAGGCTGACTGACCGTGTATAAGACGCTGTTCGATTTACAGGCTATTATTTTAGGAAAAAAAAGCGTCTTATACACGGAAAAATACGGTATATAGAAATATAAAGAGGACCTGTCATGGCTCTATACATGTATGTAGGAATATAAAGAGGACCTGTCATGGCTCTATACATGTATGTAGGAGTATAAAGAGGACCTGTCATGGCTCTATACATGTATGTAGGAGTATAAAGAGGACCTGCCATGGCTCTATACATGTATGTAGGAGTATAAAGAGGACCTGTCATGGCTCTATACATGTATGTAGGAATATAAAGAGGACCTGTCATGGCTTTATACATGTATGTAGGAGTATAAAGAGGACCTGTCATGGCTCTATACATGTATGTAGGAGTATAAAGAGGACCTGTCATGGCTCTATACATGTATATAGGAGTATAAAAGGACCTGTGCGTGGCCGGCGGCCGCGATGTCACCGGCCACACGTAGTGGATTGTCACTTGCCATGACGCCACCTGTCACACATTGCGGATTGTCACTTGCCACGACGTCACCTGCCACACGTTGCAGATTGTCACTTGCCACAACGCCACCTGCCACACATTGCGGATTGTCACTTGCCACGACGTCACCTGCCACACGTTGCAGATTGTCACTTGCCACTTGCTGTGTCCCAGAATAAAGGCAGGCAGCAGAGAGATAATATAATCTCTCTGCTGCCCGCACAGTGGGGGCGGAACTGCAGTGATGCAGGGCGGACAGTGAGAGATGATGTCATCTCTCTGCTCCCCCGCCCGCTGTTTGGCCAGCAAGCCCGCTCACCTGCTGACTGTCCCGCCCGCTGACTGTTCCCCTGTTCTGCCCGCACGCTCCATTCACCTGGGCCCAAAGCCCAGGTGAATGGAGCGCGCGGGGAGCGGAGCGGGCTGGCCGGCGGGCGGGCATCCAATTTGCCTCACAGTGGAGCGCGGAGCGGGCGGAACGGGTTGGCGACAATTTGCCTCACAGTGCAGCGTAGGGTTGCCACCTTTTTGTCAAGCCAAACCCGAACACATTAGCAGCGCACGCCAATATATATATTTTTTTGTAGTACATTAAATTCATTACCTCTGTACAAAGCAATGCACAGCTAATTTTTTTTATTTAGTATACACTGTACATATATTTTTGTGATTAAATAAAATTTCTAATCATATGGAGTTAATCATAAGAGTCCCCCTTTATATCAGAGTCAACAGAGTTCTCCTTTAGATCTGAATCCGCAGAGTTCCCCTTTACATCTGAATGCACAGGGTTCTGCAGAAGAGAAGTGCAGAGGGTAAGATGGGGGCAGTATGTACAGGAGAGGAGTGCAGAGGGTATGATGGGGGCAGTATGCATAGGAGAGAAGTGTGGAGGGTATGATGGAGCAGTATGTATAGAAGAGGAGTTGGGAGGGTATGAGGGGGGTGGTTTGTACAGGAGAGGAGTGTGGAGGGGATGATGGGGGACAGTATGTACAGGAGAGGAATGCGGAAGGGATGATGGGGCGGTATGTACAGGAGAGGAGTGTAGAGGGTATGATGGGGCAGTATGTACAGGAGAGGAGTGTGGAGGGTATGATGGGTGCAGTTAATACAGGAGAGGAGTTCGGAGGGTATGATGGGTGCAGTTAGTACAGGGGAGGAGTTCGGAGGGTATTATGGGTGCAGTTAGTACAGGAGAGGAGTGTGGAGGGTATGATGGGGCGGTATGTTCAGGAGAGAAGTGTGGATGGTATGATAGGTGCAGTTAGTACAGGAGAGGAGTTTGGAGGGTATGATGGGTGCAGTTAGTACAGGGGAGGAGTTCGGAGGGTATGATGGGTGCAGTTAGTACAGGAGAGGAGTTCGGAGGGTATGATGGGTGCAGTTGGTACAGGAGAGGAGTTCGAAGGGTATGATGGGTGCAGTTGGTACAGGAGAGGACTTCGGAGTGTATGGCGGTGGCAGAATGGGGAGGGATTTCTTGTGGTGTCTATGGGGTGACCAGGGAGTGATGTTGGGAAGATAGGAGAAGAAAAGTGACCATGAAATGATGTCCCTCAGCTGGGGGGGGGGTAGGAAGCAGCTCTGAGTGACGTCTGTATAAAGTGGTCTGGGGGGGGGTGATGCCAGCTGGGGGGAGTTGAGAAGTGGTCAGGTCGCGATGTATATAATAAAAAAAAAAAGCTCATCCACTAAAAACATACAACAATAAATCATACAACAGTACTACTAATCCAGCTCCTAGCACTCTGTATACCCAGATAATGTGAAGGTAATTGATGACCATTCATATAACCCTGTGGTATCCAGGCTCTGAGTCTGGACAATCAGAGGGGTGAACTCACCACATATATACAGGTTACATGAATGGTTATAAATGACTTCACATTATCAAGTCTGAACAATTGGATTGGAGGATGTTTGCACAGACTGTTCATGCTTAGAAGTGATCTGTTAAATGTGATAGGGCTGCTGCAGACCCCCCTCCCCCCCACACTCAAACTCACTATCTCCTCCGATTCTTCTGTCAACTTAACCCTTCACTGCATCTCCTGAAGAAAAAAACACTTTGAAAGCAACTACTATCCACCCTAGAAAACTTCTCCCAGAAAAAGTCAGCTCACCTCCTCCCTTCCTCTGGCCAGCCCGACAGGAGATCCAGTGAGCTCCGCCTCCCAGTTCTCTCAACACTCCGCACTGGTGATTGGAGGGGGGGAGGTTGATGTCAGAGATAACAGGGACCCCGCACGGCAGGAGACTGGAGGGAGGGGGAAGAGACAGGAAGGAGCTTTGAATCCCGAACACACACCGCAGCCGCAGGCACAGTGTATTCTTTACAATGCCGCTGCTCAGGGGAGGGCTGGCAGCCTTAGGCCTGGGGGGCAAGTCCAGTCAAGTGGCCCATTGAACCACCGAATCAGCTCACCATTCATGCCCACCTGGTTTTTCAATGCAGCCTGATTAGTGTCCATCCAATGCAGCCTCACCAGTGGCCATCAATGCAGCCTCACCAGTGGCCATCAATGAAGCTTCACTAGTACCTATAAATGCAGCTTCACTAGTACCTATAAATGCAGCTTCACCAGTGCCCATACATGCAGCCTCATCAGTGCCCATCCCATCAGCTCAGCTTTACCTGTGACCATCAATTTAGCCTGATCAGACAGCAGTGCCCATTAGCGCAGCCTTGCCAGTGCATGGGGACAGGGGAGAGAGGAGAACCGCTGGTTTACACAGTGCGGGTATCTCTCGCTTACCTGCCCATTGTCAAATTAAGTCCTGCCTGCTGGACTGGCTCCTAAGATGGACATCACACGTCCCTGCATTGGACCAGTATGACGTCCATCACAGAAGCTGGTCCAAGAGGCAGGACTTCATATGTCTCTCGGCCGCGTCGGGTAAGTGGGAGATGGAGATCCCCGCTCTGTGTAAACCGACTAGCCTAAGTTCACATCTATGCGTGTGGGTAACGCATGCAAAATTACATGCTTCCCAACATGCAAGGAAATGTGCTGTCCTTAAGCAGATGTGCAGCAGTGCCATTTTTTGTTATTGACACCTCCATGCATCTGCAAACATGTGGACCAAACTACAGGGTGCCGCACACTTTTTGAAAATATTCAGGACTTCTTTTCCATGTTGCTCGTGTGTAGGGCAGCCCATTGAAATTAATGGGCTGCCCTACACGTAATGCATGAAAACCACGCCTGTGCACGTGTGTGTGAAAAAAGCCTAACTGAGTAGATGCAAAATAACAATTCTCAATAAAAAAAAAATTCTCTAGATAATCAGCGTTCATACAATTGCACCACCATATAAATAACTGAACACTGTGCTCTGCTCTGTTTATTGAGGACAGGTAACATGTATATAGAGTGTTTAGTGTATGTGGGGAATTTACATGTTGATTGTACAGAGTTTGGAGAACACAGGGTTAAACTGAATGCTTATAAAGTTTGTTCACATTATCTGGACATACACAGAGGGTGGGGGTTGTTTATATAGTGATATGAGCCAGCTCCCAAGATATCTGTTTGCTGTGAGCAAGGCTCAGCCGACTCCCCCATACACACTCTGCTCTTCCGATCCTTTATCATTCTCATCACACTGCAAACAAATCCTCCTGAATAGTTCTGATGTGAAACTGCCAACTTACCTCTCCAGACTGACATTTCTTAGAACATCAGCTCTGCTCACCCCCTTCCCTGCACAGTGTCAGCAGCACCTGGCAGTAGCAGTGCCCCGCCTCCGGGTTCTCTGGGCAGACGGCACTGGAGATAGGGGGAGGATCTCAGTAAATGAGGGCACAGATAGAACATACAGGAGACTCGCGGGGGAGATAGAAAAAACGAGATGCAGACTACAACACCCAGAATGCACTGCAGCAGCCAGCCAGCCAGCCAATCAGCGGCCGCCGCGGCCGAATTTTACAATTTACAGGAAAAAAATAGCAAACAGGCAGCGCGGCCGTTTTGAATATAAGGTAGCCGGCCTGGGGGGAAATCTCCACCCTTCCCCCCGCCCAGCCCGCCCCTGCCGCTGCTGCTGTTTCACAGTGATAGGTGGAGTGGGGGAGAGGAGCGGGCAGGCGGCAATTTGCCGCCCCCCTGATTGTGCCGCCTGGTACAATGGTACCATCGGGTCCCATGGTAGGGCCGGCCCTGCATTGCAGTACATTTGGATAGATTAACCCCTAGGCCGGTGAGATCTTGAAATGCGTCTAGTACTTTGATAAGGTTAGAAAGGGAAATTAAGGGGTCTGAAAGGAATAGCAACACGTCATCGGCGTAGAGGCTCAATTTGATGTCCATTTGGCCTAATTTAAATGATACTGAACTTACTTAAAGTGGAAGTAGAGTTGATTTTTAAACAAATGGCTGACAGGCAGAGTAGATAAAGTAAGTAGGTCAGAATTTGGCATAAACAACATGAAAGCATGTATCCATCCTGCCTTGTATCAAGAACTCAGGCTGGAGGTGATGGTGTAATGGTGTGGGTGATATTTTCTTTGCACACTTTGGGACCCTTAGAACCAATTGGGGCATCGTTTAATTGCCACAGGCCTACCTGATTATTGTTGTTGACCATGTCCATCCTTTTATGACTACAGTGTAGCTATCTTCTGATGGCTACTTCCAGGAGGATATTGCACCATGTCACAAAGCTCAAATCATCTCAAACTGGTTTCTTGAACATGAAAATGAGTTCACTGTACTCCAATGGCCTCCACAGTCACCAGATCTCAAGCCAATAGAGTACTTTTGAGATGTGATGGAATGGGAGATTCGCATTATGGATGTGCAGCCGACAAATCTGCAGCAACTGCATGATGCTATCATGTCAATATGGACCAAAATCCCAGAGAAATATTTCCAACACCTTGTTAAATCTATGCCATGAAGAATTAAGGCAGTCCTGAAGGCAAAAACGGGGTCCAACCCGGTCCTAGCAAGGTGTACCAAAAAGTGTCCGGTGAGTGCATATCTGCAGCTTATGTGCACAGCCTTCCAGTGTGACATCACATTAAATGGCAACATAAAGAAACTCATCACATTGCTTCCCAACACCCAGAAACAATATCTTGACTGTAAGACAGGAAAGACAGTGTTGTCACAAGGACCCTCTCAGTGCTGTCTAGCGTAGTGAGCAGGTTACCCTTTCTTTAGCAGTGGGAGATCTTTCTGGAGGTGAAAATCGTGCAACCTGCAGATAAAGTCTAGCACAGGTCATATAAAAAACTGACCAAAAGTGATTTCCTGACAGTTTGGGAACTGTCTATTTTGGACGGCCAGACTCAAAGAGTAAGCAAGATAATACATCTATTAGAGGAGTCCTCCCAGGAAGGGAAGAATCATGTCTTACCTGGTTAGAGTTCAGCAACTAGCGGCTGGCAGTTTTTTTGTCTCAGAGACCAAATTGTTACTTTGCCCAAATTGCAGATTCCCTAATTCAGAGGCAGAAACAGAATGACTGAGAAAGTACACAAGAAGGGGGGATCATGATAAAAGCAAATCCCCCAAACAACCCCACAAACCCCAAAAAGGATGTACGAGGAAAAAAAATGGTACATACCAGGAAAGGGTCAAAGGTCCATGGGAATGGGATCTGTCTGTCTGTCTGAACTGTCTGTTAGTGCTTGTACTATCTGTGAGGACACCATTAAAAAAAGCACCTTCACATTGTCGACAGAAACTTCAATCTGTCATCTCTAGTTCTTGTAGAAAAATGCTTTCTATAAAGCATTTTGTGGGAAGGTCTTAGCAGCTGTAAGAGCTCCAAAAGATTCCTATGTATGAAACAGAAGCCTGATAAACCAACTGCATGGTAGAATGCACCACAATCACGTTACAAACAAATGCTTGTAAATCTGAGTTAAATAGAATTTTTGGTGATACAGTCTCTGAAGGGGTAGACAGTAGGAACTCTAAATCTGATTCAGGGATGGTAATAGGAGCATCAGGTACACTTATGCCGCCTACACACGGTCGGAATTTCCGACAACAAATTTTCGATGGGAGCTTGTTGTCGGAAAATCTGACCATGTGTAGGCTCCATCGGACATTTGCTGTCGGAATTTCCGACAACAAAAATTTGAGAGCTGGTTCTCAAAACTTGTCGGAAATTCCGACCGTGTGTACACAATTCCGACGCACAAACTTCCACGCATGCTCGGAATCAAGCAGAAGAGTCGCACTGGCCATTAAACGTAATTTTTCTCGGCTCGTCGTACGCGTTGTAGATCACTGCGTTCTTGATGTTCGGAATTTTCGACAACATTTGTGTGACCTTGTGTATGCAAGACAAGTTTGAGCCAACATCCGTTGGAAATAAATCCACGTTTTTGTTGTCGGAATGTCCGATCGTCTGTACGCATGATTTAGAGTTAAAAACCCAGTAAAGCAAGAATTTGATTCTTCCATGGGGGTGCATTTAGAGCCTTTGCAACCAGATTGTGCCAAATGTTCACAAACCAGGGGCCATATGGGCACAGGAGAGGTCTCAAACTTCCACAACAGAGCTATAGAAGTCTCTGAAGAGGATGACTGTTAAGTAATAGGGATTCAAAGATCTAGGTTACTGGTGTTGGTTCATTCTGGGGATATCAAGAAATTTCCCCCAGAAACAGTAATGAAGTATGGGCTGAGGTCCCCTATTGTCTTTGAAAAGAAAAGATGCACCACTTAGCAAAAAACAACCAGGTTCAAAATTAGGCAAGGCTTTGCATACACACCCAAACAGCAAGTGCAGCTGAGGGTCATAGGCAGCCAGAGGTGACGAAGGCAGCCTAGAGACCAGATGATCAACAAGGTGCTTAAAGCGGAGTTCCACCCAAAAATGGAACTTCCACTTCTATTTGACGGTTCCCCCCTGACATGCCACATTTGGCATGTCATTTTTTAGAAGGGGAGCGGATACCCTCTTTTTAGATGCATCCAGCTCCCACTTCCTCCCAGGGCTCCGCATCTCTGGAAGGAAGTTCACCCCCCCCCTGCAATCTTCTGGGAAACGTCACAGGTCCAGAAGATTGCCCGGCCAATCACAGTACACAGCATGGCTCACGCATGCGCAGTCAGGGCCGCCATCAGGAATTTTGGGGCCCCTTACACAGCTTCAGACATGGGGCCCCCGCTGGAGCAAATTGAGAAGTGGGGGGGGGGGTGCCACGAATTGAGAAGCAGGGGGTTTGGGTGCTGACCAAAAAAAAAAAAAAAAATAGGGGGGTTGCCATCCAGGGCCCTGGGGACCTCCTGGTCCCCTTACAAAAAAAAAATAATTATAAAAAAATAAATAATAATAATCATTTTTATAAAATAAAAAAAAGGGGGAGGTTTCCATCCGGGGCCATGGGGACCTCCGGGCCTCTGGGGACCTCTGGGCCCCTTACAAAAAATAAATAAAATAAAATAAAATAAATAAATAAAAAAATTAATAAAAAAATATATAATAATTTATTTTTATAAAAAATAAATAAAAAAGGGAGGTTTCCATCCGGGGCCCTGGGGACCTCCGGGCCTCTGGGGACCTCTGGGCTCCGTACAAAAAATAAATTAAAAAAAATTAAAATAAATAAATAAAAAAATAATAATAAAAAAATTAATAATAAAAAAAATTATTAAAAAAAATACAAAAAAGGGGGGTTGACATTCGGGGCCCTGGGGAACTCCGGGCCCCTGGGGACCTCTGGGCCCCTTACAAAAAAAATTTTTAATTTTTTTTTAAAAAACAAAACAAAAAAAAAAGAGGGGGGCCATCCGGGCCCCTGGGGACCTCCGGGCCCCTTACAGGTGTACTGCCTGTACCCCCCTGATGGTGGCCCTGTGCGCAGTGCATGCCTGGCTGTGAAGCCACAGCCGGGCGCCCACAGTACTGATTCCGGCACCGTGGAGAGGAGGGGGAGAGGAGTGGGGCTTCATACGCCTGCATCGCTGGGCCATAGGACAGGTGAGTGTCCAATTATTGAGTCAGCAGCTACACGTTTTGTTTTTATTTTTTATTTTTTCGGCGGAACTCCACTTTAAGAAGCATGAGTAGCAGTGGAACAGTGCTTCCATTAGACTGAATTGCAGTAAGTATCTTGATTGAAGTAAAAAAGGGTATTAAAATATGGTTAGAAATTATCTCAGCGAGCTGAGGAAAACAAGTTCAAGATCCAAAGACACTAGCAAAAAACAGGTATGGCAGTTGGAGGCGGGGTTATATGAGACTGGCTTAATGTTTTTTGTTAGTTAATGTCCTATATACCTGAAGGTGGAAGCAAAATTTGAATGTTTAAGAATTTCTTCAAATGCTTTATCCCTAAGGGGACCTAAGATTCTCATCACAACCTCAAGGCCCCTATCACACTGGGGCGCAGTCGGCGGAGGCCCGTAAAGCGCCGCTATTTTTAGCAGCGCTTTACCGTCATGTTTGTGGAGGTATTCGGCCGCTAGCTTTTAACTCCCGCTAGCGGCCGAAAAAGAGTTAAAACCACCCTCAAAGCACCACTGCAGCGACGCTTTGCCGGCAGTATGGCCGCGGTGCCCATTAATTTCGATGGGCAAGAGCAGTGGAGGAGCGGTATACACACCGCTCCAAGCAATATCCCAAACAGCAGAATAACAAAGATGGCTGCTACCGTGCTTCTAGTTCCTGTCTGTGTGTCCGACGTCACTTCCTTCATATGTTTTGTCACCTGACTTCTTCAAAAGGATGTGATATCAGACAAGGAAGTCCTTTATATAGTATCATTCCGTCAAAACTGATATCCTCCACAGCGCCATTTTAATTGCTGGCAATGTAACTAACTAATCAGACATTTGGCACAGCTTCCATCTGCCTCTTATATTCCACGTATTGCACAAAAACACAAAGGACTTCCCACAAAAATATAAAAAAATAATACATAAAACAGAAACATTAAAAACAAAAGTGATCCCCTATTTACACTTCTACATACCCCATCTAGTGGACACAATCTAAATGGCACCTTACCTTTTTTCACTGTACTTTTATATATTCATTAAATTTAAAAGCCAAACAATGAAATATAATCTTCCAACAAATCTTATTAGGAACATCACAAAAATGTCTTGATAGGCTATGATTTTTTATGATGTTTTGGGCATGTTCGCAAAGTCTGACGTGTCATTTTTCCATTGTTTCGCCAGCATACAGAAATGTAATGATATATTTAATCTGATACTTCCTTCCTGTTGACTAGGGATGAGCTCGGTGTTCGAGTCGAACATAAGTTCGACTCCAATATCGGCTGTTCGACCGTTCGGCAAACATCGAACGATTTGGGCCGTTCGCGCCAAATTCGAGTGACGTGAACGGCCTACAATACACTGCGCCATCGCAGTGCAGTCCCGGCGCTGTGATTGGCCAAGCATGCACTGTGACCCCGCATGCTTGGCCAATCACAGCGCCGGCAGCTAGGAGAGCCATAATTGGCCACAGGCAGGTTGCCTGTGGCCAATTATAGCTCAGGGGGTTTAGCACACGCCCCACACTATAAAAGGCCGCCAGCACGGCGGCCTTGTGTAGTGTGTTCCGGTGCAGGGAAAGAGTTACATAGGCAGGGACAGTGTCAGTGCTATTTGTACCTCAAACGTGTGTGTAGGGAGAGAGAAGGATAGGCAAGGAGAGTGTCAGTGTCATATTCTTTGCTAAACCTTGTGTGCAGGGAGAGAAAAGGATAGGCAGGGGACAGTGTCAGTGTCACATTCTTTGCTAAACCTTGTGTGCAGGGAGAGAGAAGGATAGGCAGGGAGAGTGTCAGTGTCATATACTTTGATAAACCTTGTGTGCAGGAAGAGAGAAGGATAGGCAGGGGACAGTGTCAGTGTCATATTCTTTGCTAAACCTTGTGTGCAGGGAGAGAGAAGGATAGGCAGGGGACAGTGTCAGTGTCACATTCTTTGCTAAACCTTGTGTGCAGGGAGAGAGAAGGATAGGCAGGGGACAGTGTCAGTGTCACATTCTTTGCTAAACCTTGTGTGCAGGGAGAGAGAAGGATAGGCAGGGAGAGTGTCAGTGTCATATACTTTGATAAACCTTGTGTGCAGGGAGAGAGAAGGATAGGCAGGGGACAGTGTCAGTGTCATATTCTTTGCTAAACCTTGTGTGCAGGGAGAGAGAAGGATAGGCAGGGGACAGTGTCAGTGTCACATTCTTTGCTAAACCTTGTGTGCAGGGAGAGAGAAGTGATAGGCAGGGGACAGTGTCAGTGTCACATTCTTTGCTAAACCTTGTGTGCAGGGAGAGAGAAGGATAGGCAGAGGACAGTGTCAGTGTCACATTCTTTGCTAAACCTTGTGTGCAGGGAGAGAGAAGGATAGGCAGGGAGAGTGTCAGTGTCATATTCTTTGCTAAACCTTGTGTGCAGGGAGAGAGAAGGATAGACAGGGGACAGTGTCAGTGTCACATTCTTTGCTAAACCTTGTGTGCAGGGAGAGAGAAGGATAGGCAGGGGACAGTGTCAGTGTCACATTCTTTGCTAAACCTTGTGTGCAGGGAGAGAGAAGGATAGGCAGGGAGAGTGTCAGTATCATACTTTGATAAACCTTGTGTGCAGGGAGAGAGAAGGATAGGCAGGGGACAGTGTCAGTGTCATATTCTTTGCTAAACCTTGTGTGCAGGGAGAGAGAAGGATAGACAGGGAGAGTGTCAGTGTCATATACTTTGATAAACCTTGTGTGCAGGGAGAGAGAAGGATAGGCAGGGGACAGTGTCAGTGTCATTGTTGCTAAGCCTCCTGCACATTATACACCTGAAGTTAGCCCGTATTGCTGCTTTTTCCTGGTGTGTTACACCAACAGGCATTTGCAGCACTTACAGCGGGCGGAGTGTGCCTCCTGATCATATTACACCTGAAGTTAGCCTGTATTGCTGCTTTTTCCTGGTGTGTTACACCAACAGGCATTTGCGGCACTTACAGCGGGCGGAGTGTGCCTCCTGATCATATTACACCTGAAGTTAGCCTGTATTGCTGCTTTTTCCTGGTGTGTTACACCAACAGGCATTTGCGGCACTTACAGCGGGCGGAGTGTGCCTCCTGATCATATTACACCTGAAGTTAGCCCGTATTGCTGCTTTTTCCTGGTATGTTACACCAACAGGCATTTGCGGCACTTACAGCGGGCGGAGTGTGCCTCCTGATCATATTACACCTGAAGTTAGCCTGTATTGCTGCTTTTTCCTGGTGTGTTACACCAACAGGCATTTGCAGCACCTACAGCAGGCGTAGTGTGATTCCTGCAAAATATACTCCTGAAGCTAGGCCTTATTGCTGGTTTTCCCATTTCCCTGCAGGCCATTAGAATGTCTGGAAGGCAAACAAGGAGAGGCAGACAGTCAGGAGCCAATAAAAATGGGCAAGCAGGCTCTGTGTCTAGAGACAACAGTGCTGGTCGTGGACGCGGTGCATCGCCATTAGCACGTGGCCATGGGACACGCTTGTCCTTCTTTTCGGCAGCTGGACGTGTTGAGCCCCATCATGCCGAAGACTTGGTAGAGTGGATGACCAAGCCCTCCTCATCTTCCTCATCCTCTCTCACCCAGGCTCAGGGTACTGGCAAAGCAGCTGCCAAAGCGTCCTCTTCCCTGGTATCAATGTCATCATCAGTCACTCCTTCCCTAGACCAACCATGTCCTCCTGAGGAGTCCCCCGAACTGTTTGAGCACAGTGTTGGGTACATGCTCCAGGAGGATGCCCAGCGTTTCGAAGGATCTGATGATGATACTCAGCTAGAGGAAGGCAGTAGCGTGAGAGCAGAGAGAGGGGATGCTCAAGAAGGACACCAATCTGGCAGTCATGTTCCAGCAGCTGCAGCATACTGCCAGATTGGCTCCAGTGATGAGGAGGGAGGGGATGATGAGGTCACTGACTCCACGTGGGTGCCTAATAGGAGAGAGGAGGAGGAGGAGGAGGAGGATGAGGAGGAGGCACATCTCCAACGAGGCAGGATGCCCTCGGGGGGCCAGCGTAAGGGCAGCACACTGACGGAATCACACCGCAGAGCTCCGCCTGTGCAGGGCGCTGCCTCTACCCGTTATTCAAAAAGTTCTTTGGTGTGGGCCTTTTTTGAGTCGAGTGCATCAGATCGCACAGCTGCTGTTTGCAACATATGTCTCAAGCGTATATCGCGTGGACAAAACATCACCCGCTTGGGCACCACATGCTTGACCAGACATATGTTGACCTGCCATGCAGCTCGTTGGCAAGCCTACCTTAAAGACCCACACCAAAGAACAAAGCGGACCTCTCCTTGCACCGCATCAGCTGGGATCTCCAACCCCACTATACCTTCAGTCCTCTCTGAAACCTGCACTGAGAGGAATGAAGGTGTAGAATTAGGTGTGTCACAGCCAAGTACTTGCGGGCAATCTGCTAGCAGTACACCGACGTCCGATTCTAGCAGGCAAATTTCCCTGCCCCAGCTGCTGGACCGTCGAAAGAAGTTCACTCCCAGCCATCCACATGCCCAGCGGTTGAATGCTAGCTTGGCTAAATTGCTAGCGCTTCAACTGCTGCCTTTTCAGTTGGTAGACTTGGCTCCCTTCCGTGAGTTTGTGCAATGTGCGGTTCCTCAGTGGCAGGTTCCCAAACGCCACTTTTTCTCACGAAAGGCGATTCCAGCTCTCTACCGGCATGTGGAAGGCAATGTCTTGGCCTCGCTGGACAGGGCGGTCAGCGGTAAGGTGCATATTACCGCTGACTCATGGTCCAGCAGGCATGGACAGGGACGTTACCTTTCTTTCACGGCCCATTGGGTCACTCTTTTGGCAGCTGGTAAGGATGCAGGACAAGGTGCAGTAGTGTTGGAGGTTGTTCCACCGCCATGCCTCCAAAATGCTACTACTGGTTGTGACACACCTCTGTCCTCCACCCCCTCCTCTTCTTCTTCCTCCATGGCCTCTTCCTGTGCTTTGTCCTCGGAACCAGCGGTGCTCCGTAGGCGTTCAAGGGGCTACGCAATTACGCAGGCAAAAAGATGCCATGCCGTGCTTGCGCTGGTGTGTTTGGGGGACAGGAGCCACACTGGGGCAGAGGTTCTGTCTGCTCTGCAGGGGCAGGCCGAGAGGTGGTTGACGCCACGCCAGCTTAAGCCAGGCATGGTAGTTTGCGACAATGGCACCAACCTCCTCTCCGCTCTCCGACAGGGACAACTGACCCATGTGCCCTGTGTGGCTCACGTCCTTAACCTGGTGGTGCAGCGGTTCTTGGGCAGGTACTAGGGATGAGCCGAACACCCCCGGGTTCGGTTCGCACCAGAACCTTCGAACGGACCGAAAGTTTGCGCGAATTTTCGAACCCTATTCGTTATAATGGACGCGAACGTTCGAAATCAAAATTGCTAATTACAACGGCCAATATGCATGTTAATGTTATAAAACAGGTTTGGGGACCCGGGTCCTGCCCCAGGGGACATATATCAATGCAAAAAGAAATTTTAAAAACTAAAGTTTTTTCGGGAGCAGTCATTTTAATGATGCATAAAGTGAAAAAAAAAAAGTGAAATTTTCCTTTAAATACGGTACCTGGGGGGTGTCTAAAGTATGCCTGTGAAGTGGCATGTGTTTCCCGTGTTTAGAACTGTCCTTGCACAAAATGACATTTGTAAAGGAAAAAAAGAAGCCATTTAAAACCACTTGCGGCTTTAATGTCATGTCTTGTCCTGGCCGCCATATGGCTGAAAATCCTTGAGAAAAATGGCATGGCTACCCCATCACCCCCCCCCCCCCACCCCAGCCCCTTTGGGTCTTGTATGGATACTAAGGGGGACCCCGCACCCAAAATAAAACCCTATACCTACAACCCTATATACTCTGAACAGCAGTATATAGGTGGTGCAAACAAGACATGGACTGTAGGTTTGTTCTTAAGTAGAATCTGAACAGGTACATTATGAAGTGTAGCTACATCCCAAAAAAATCAATTTTTAAGCTTTTTGGAGAACATAGGGAGGGGTTATCACCCCTGTAACATTTGCTGTCTTTGCACATCTGTTCAGAACATGTCACCTCACTTTCCGTCCCAATGACAAATGTTTTTGGAAAAGTGGGGTTTTAATTGAAACAAGGATTGGTGATAAAGCATCAGTAGAGAGGAGATACCTTTTTCCCAAATTAAATCTAACAGGATAGAATTTTCCTTCCTAGGGGTAGATTTCCTCTCACTTCCTGTTTTCTCTTGCCGTTTGCAAGTAGGAGTCGTTTGTAAGTTGGATGTTTGAAAGTAGGGGCCTGCCGTATATACTCTGCAGAAATTTGCCCTATTAGATATTGGTGTAGCCACAAGACTGGTGGGCACAGGAATGGGCCCTGCTGTGAGTTAATAGATCAAGATTTGTACTTGCATGCACCTGTTGAACCGGGCAGAAAAATTGGGCCTTTGGTGGTGGTGGTGGTGGTGGTGGACGGTGTTGCCACAAGACTGTAAGCCCTCACAGTTACTCTTGGTGGGTGCAGGAATGGGCCCTGCTGTGAGTTATTAGATCAAGATTTGTAATTGCATGCACCTGTTGAACAGGGCAGAAAAATTGGGCCTTTGGTGGTGGTGGTGGTGGTGGACGGTGTTGCCACAAGACTGTAGGCCCTCATAGTTACTCTTGGTGGGCGCAGGAATGGGCCCTGCTGTGAACTATTAGATCAAGATTTGTAATTACACGCCCCTGTTAAACAGGGGCTGAAAAATTGTGCCTTAGGCATTGGTGCTGGTGCCACAACACTGCAACCCCTCACAGATACTGTACTTGGAGCACAGCAGTCACACCTGTTGCGAAGCATCTTTTTAAAAAATTGTAATTACACGCCCCTGTTATACAGGGGCTGAAAAATTGTGCCTTAGGCACTGGTGCTGGTGCCACAACACTGCAACCCCTCACAGATACTGTACTCTGAGCACAGCAATGAGACCTGTTGCAAAGCATTGCCTAAAAATTGTAATTACACGCCCCAACAGGGGCTGAAAAATTGTGCCTTAGGCACTGGTGCTGGTGCCACAACACTGCAACCCCTCACAGATACTGTACTCTGAGCACAGCAGTCACACCTGTTGCGAAGCATCTTTTTAAAAAATTGTAATTACACGCCCCTGTTATACAGGGGCTGAAAAATTGTGCCTTAGGCACTGGTGTGGTGGCATGGATCATTGAGGAGGAGGAAGAGGATAGTCAGTGAACATAACAGGACAGTCACTCAGCATCAGCATAGGCAGTCTTGAAGGGATGTGACATTATAAATTATTCCGTTATATCCGCTTCAGGTGTCTGGTAGCTGGTGGTGATCCAAGACTGATTCATTTTTATGAAGGTCAGTCGATCAACCGAGTCGGTGGACAGGCGCACCCTATGATCGGTGACAAATCCTCCAGCAGCACTGAATGTGCGTTCGGAAAGAACGCTGGATGCAGGACAGGCCAGTAGCTCAATTGCATACTGTGCAAGCTCTGGCCAGTGATCCATCCTCAGGACCCAGTAAGCCAGAGGATTTTCGGTGGGAAAGGTGTCCAAGTCTGACCTTGCCCCTAGGTATTCCTGCACCATGTATATCAGACGCTGGCGATGGTTGCTGGAACCGATCATACCTTGGGGCTGCGGACTAAAAAATTGTCTGAACGCATCGGTCAGACGTCCACCTTCCCCACCGCTCCTTCTGCTACTGACCGAAGCCTCAGCAACTCGTCGTCCAGGACCAGGAGTTTGTAACCTCCCAGTTTCTGGGAACGCGTTGCACAGACCTTTCTGCAAGGCCTCCCTGAGATGTCTCATCCTCTGCTCCCTCTGCGACGGCAAGATAAGGTCCGCAACCTTACCCTTGTACCGTGGATCAAGGAGAGTGGCCAGCCAGTAATGGTCACTCTCCTTGATCCGAAGAACACGAGGATCCTTCCGCAGGCTTTGCAGGATCAGGGAGGCCATGCAGCGTAGGTTAGCTGAGGCATTCGGTCCGGAGTCTTCTGGGTCACTGAGGATGACATGATCGCCAGCCACCTCCTCCCAGCCACGTACAAGTCCACTGGTTTGTTGGGACTGTACATCATCCCTAAAAGACTGCTGCTGCTGATGCTGAGTGCCAGGCTCCACCTCCATGCTCACACAATCCTCCTCCTCCTCCTCCTCCTCCTCCTCTTCCTGTGTGATGGGTGGGACAGAAGGAACATTGTCTGGATAAAGGGGGCCTTGAGAGACAAGGAAGTCCTCCTCTTCCTGCCTCTGTTCTGCCTCAAGTGCCCTGTCCATTATCCCACGCAGCGTATGCTCCAACAGGTGGACAAGAGGTACAGTGTCACTGATGCATGCACTGTCACTGCTCACCATCCTCGTGGCCTCCTCAAATGGTGAGAGGACAGTGCATGCATCCCTGATCATGCTCCACTGGCGTGGGGAAAAAAAGCCAAGCTCCCCTGACCCTGTCCTGGTGCCGTAGTCGCAAAGGTACTCATTGATGGCCCTCTGCTGCGTGTGCAGTCGCTGCAGCATGGCCAACGTTGAGTTCCACCTGGTGGGCATGTCACATATTAGGCGGTTCTTGGGCAGGTTCAGCTCCTTTTGCAGCTCAGTCAGCCGAGCACTGGCATTATAAGATCGGCGGAAATGCACACAGACTTTCCTGGCCTGCCTCAGGACATCCTGTAAGCCTGGGAACCTGCCCAAGAACCGCTGCACCACCAGGTTGAGGACGTGAGCCATACAGGGCACATGGGTGAGCTGCCCCTGTCGCAGGGCGGAGAGGAGGTTGGTGCCATTATCAGAAACGACCATTCCTGGCTTAAGCTGGCGTGGCGTCAACCACCTCTCGGCCTGCCCCTGCAGAGCTGCCAGAACCTCTGGCCCAGTGTGGCTCCTGTCCCCCAAACACACCAGCGCAAGCACGGCATGGCATCTTTTTGCCTGCGTACTCGCGTAGCCCCTTGTACGCCTACGGAGCACCGCTGGTTCCGAGGACAGAGCACTCGAAGAGGACATGGAGGAAGAAGAAGAGGAGGGGGTGGAGGAGAGAGGTGTGTCACAACCAGTAGTAGCATTTTGGAGGCGTGGTGGCGGAACAACCTCCAACACTACTGCACCTTGTCCTGCATCCCTCCCAGCTACCAATAGAGTGACCCAATGGGCCGTGAAAGAAAGATAACGTCCCTGTCCATGCCTGCTGGACCATGAGTCAGCGGTAATATGCACCTTACCGCTGACCGCCCTGTCCAGCGAGGCATGGACATTGCCTTCCACATGCCAGTAGAGAGACGGAATTGCCTTCCGTGAGAAAAAGTGGCGTTTGGGAACCTGCCACTGAGGAACCGCACATTGAACAAACTCACGGAAGGGGGCCGAGTCTATCAACTGAAAAGGCAGCAGTTGAAGTGCTAGCAATTTAGCCAAGCTAGCATTTAACCGCTGGGCATGTGGATGGCTGGGAGTATACTTCTTTCGACGGTCCAGCAGCTGGGGCAGGGAAATTTGCCTGCTACAATCGGACGTCGGTGTACTGCAAGTACTTGGTTGTGACACACCTAATTCTACACCTTCAGTCCTCTCAGAGCAGCTTTCAGAGAGGACTGAAGATATAGTGGGGATGGAGATCCCAGCTGATGAGGAGCAAGGAGAGGTCCGCTTTGTTCTTTGGTGTGGGTCTTTTATGTGTGCTTGCCAACGAGCTGCATGGCAGGTCGACATATGTCTGCTCATGCTTGTGGTGCCCAAGCGGCTGATGTTTTGGCCACGCGAGATACGCTTGAGACAAATATTGCAAATAGCAGTGGTGCGATCTGATGCACTCGTCTCAAAAAAGGCCCACACCAAAGAACTTTTGTGATAACGTGCAGAGGCAGCGCCCTGCACAGGCGGAGCTCTGCGGTGTGGTACAGTTGCTGTGCTGGCCTCTAGCTGGCCTCCAGGGGGCATCCTGCCTCGTTGGACATGTGACGCTGCATCCTCCTCCTCCTCCTCCTCTCTCCCTTCAGGCACCCACGTGGAGTCAGTGACCTCATCATCCCCTCCCTCTTCACCACTAGAGCAAACCTGGCAGTAAGCTGCAGCTGGTGGAACACTACTGCCAGATTGCTGTCCTTCAGCATCCCCTTTCTCTGCGCGCACACTACTGACTTCCTCAAGCTGGGTATCATCATCCGAGCCTTCGAATCGTTGGGCATCCTCCTGGAGCATGTACCCAACACTGTGCTCAAACAGTTCGGGGGACTCCTCAGGAGGACATGGTGGGTCTAGGGAAGGGGTGGCTGATGATGCCATTGAGTACGCGTTGGCAGCTGCTCTGCCAGTACCCTGAGCCTGGGTGAGAGAGGATGAGGAGGATGAGGAGGGCTTGGTCATCCATTCTACCAAGCCTTCGGCATGATGCGGCTCCACATGTCCAGCTGCCGAAAACAAAGACAAGCGTGTCCCATGGCCACGTGCTGATGACGATGCACGACCACGTCCACGGCCAGCACTGTTGTCTCTAGAAACAGAGCCTGCCTGCCCTGTGTTCTTGCCTCGGCACGCTCTGCCTCTCCTTGGCGGTCTTCCAGCCATTGTAGTCGGTAGTGTATATAGTATCAAAAATAGAACTCCTATGTGTGCTCACAACACACTGTAGGTCCTATGGGTGCTGACACTAACACACTATAGGCACTATGTGTGCTGCTGACAAGAAAATATAGGAGCTCTGTTTGCTGCCACTAACACACTAGAAGTCCTATGGGTGCTGCTGAGAAGAAAATATAGGAGCTCTGTTTGCTGCCACTAACACACTAGAAGTCCTATGGGTGCTGCTGAGAAGAAAATATAGGAGCTCTGTTTGCTGCCACTAACACACTAGAAGTCCTATGGGTGCTGCTGAGAAGAAAATATAGGAGCTCTGTTTGCTGCCACTAACACACTAGAAGTCCTATGGGTGCTGCTGAGAAGAAAATATAGGAGCTCTGTGTGATGCCACTAACACACTAGAAGTCCTATGGGTGCTGCTGAGAAGAAAATATAGGAGCTCTGTTTGCTGCCACTAACACACTAGAAGTCCTATGGGTGCTGCTGAGAAGAAAATATAGGAGCTCTGTTTGCTGCCACTAACACACTAGAAGTCCTATGGGTGCTGCTGAGAAGAAAATATAGGAGCTCTGTGTGATGCCACTAACACACTAGAAGTCCTATGGGTGCTGCTGAGAAGAAAATATAGGAGCTCTGTTTGCTGCCACTAACACACTAGAAGTCCTATGGGTGCTGCTGAGAAGAAAATATAGGAGCTCTGTTTGCTGCCACTAACACACTAGAAGTCCTATGGGTGCTGCTGAGAAGAAAATATAGGAGCTCTGTTTGCTGCCACTAACACACTAGAAGTCCTATGGGTGCTGCTGAGAAGAAAATATAGGAGCTCTGTGTGATGCCACTAACACACTAGAAGTCCTATGGGTGCTGCTGAGAAGAAAATATAGGAGCTCTGTTTGCTGCCACTAACACACTAGAAGTCCTATGGGTGCTGCTGAGAAGAAAATATAGGAGCTCTGTGTGATGCCACTAACACACTAGAATTCCTATGGGTGCTGCTGAGAAGAAAATATAGGAGCTCTGTTTGCTGCCACTAACACACTAGAAGTCCTATGGGTGCTGCTGAGAAGAAAATATAGGAGCTCTGTTTGCTGCCACTAACACACTAGAAGTCCTATGGGTGCTGCTGAGAAGAAAATATAGGAGCTCTGTGTGATGCCACTAACACACTAGAATTCCTATGGGTGCTGCTGAGAAGAAAATATAGGAGCTCTGTTTGCTGCCACTAACACACTAGAAGTCCTATGGGTGCTGCTGAGAAGAAAATATAGGAGCTCTGTTTGCTGCCACTAACACACTAGAAGTCCTATGGGTGCTGCTGAGAAGAAAATATAGGAGCTCTGTGTGATGCCACTAACACACTAGAATTCCTATGGGTGCTGCTGAGAAGAAAATATAGGAGCTCTGTTTGCTGCCACTAACACACTAGAAGTCCTATGGGTGCTGCTGAGAAGAAAATATAGGAGCTCTGTTTGCTGCCACTAACACACTAGAAGTCCTATGGGTGCTGCTGAGAAGAAAATATAGGAGCTCTGTTTGCTGCCACTAACACACTAGAAGTCCTATGGGTGCTGCTGAGAAGAAAATATAGGAGCTCTGTGTGATGCCACTAACACACTAGAAGTCCTATGGGTGCTGCTGAGAAGAAAATATAGGAGCTCTGTTTGCTGCCACTAACACACTAGAAGTCCTATGGGTGCTGCTGAGAAGAAAATATAGGAGCTCTGTTTGCTGCCACTAACACACTAGAAGTCCTATGGGTGCTGCTGAGAAGAAAATATAGGAGCTCTGTTTGCTGCCACTAACACACTAGAAGTCCTATGGGTGCTGCTGAGAAGAAAATATAGGAGCTCTGTGTGATGCCACTAACACACTAGAAGTCCTATGGGTGCTGCTGAGAAGAAAATATAGGAGCTCTGTTTGCTGCCACTAACACACTAGAAGTCCTATGGGTGCTGCTGAGAAGAAAATATAGGAGCTCTGTGTGATGCCACTAACACACTAGAATTCCTATGGGTGCTGCTGAGAAGAAAATATAGGAGCTCTGTGTGATGCCACTAACACACTAGAAGTCCTATGGGTGCTGCTGAGAAGAAAATATAGGAGCTCTGTTTGCTGCCACTAACACACTAGAAGTCCTATGGGTGCTGCTGAGAAGAAAATATAGGAGCTCTGTTTGCTGCCACTAACACACTAGAAGTCCTATGGGTGCTGCTGAGAAGAAAATATAGGAGCTCTGTGTGATGCCACTAACACACTAGAAGTCCTATGGGTGCTGCTGAGAAGAAAATATAGGAGCTCTGTGTGATGCCACTAACACACTAGAAGTCCTATGGGTGCTGCTGAGAAGAAAATATAGGAGCTCTGTTTGCTGCCACTAACACACTAGAAGTCCTATGGGTGCTGCTGAGAAGAAAATATAGGAGCTCTGTGTGATGCCACTAACACACTAGAAGTCCTATGGGTGCTGCTGAGAAGAAAATATAGGAGCTGTGTTTGCTGCCACTAACACACTAGAATTCCTATGGGTGCTGCTGAGAAGAAAATATAGGAGCTCTGTTTGCTGCCACTAACACACTAGAAGTCCTATGGGTGCTGCTGAGAAGAAAATATAGGAGCTCTGTTTGCTGCCACTAACACACTAGAATTCCTATGGGTGCTGCTGAGAAGAAAATATAGGAGCACTGTTTGCTGCCACTAACACACTAGAAGTCCTATGGGTGCTGCTGAGAAGAAAATATAGGAGCTCTGTGTGATGCCACTAACACACTAGAAGTCCTATGGGTGCTGCTGAGAAGAAAATATAGGAGCTCTGTTTGCTGCCACTAACACACTAGAAGTCCTATGGGTGCTGCTGAGAAGAAAATATAGGAGCTCTGTTTGCTGCCACTAACACACTAGAAGTCCTATGGGTGCTGCTGAGAAGAAAATATAGGAGCTCTGTGTGATGCCACTAACACACTAGAATTCCTATGGGTGCTGCTGAGAAGAAAATATAGGAGCTCTGTTTGCTGCCACTAACACACTAGAAGTCCTATGGGTGCTGCTGAGAAGAAAATATAGGAGCTCTGTTTGCTGCCACTAACACACTAGAAGTCCTATGGGTGCTGCTGAGAAGAAAATATAGGAGCTCTGTTTGCTGCCACTAACACACTAGAAGTCCTATGGGTGCTGCTGAGAAGAAAATATAGGAGCTCTGTGTGATGCCACTAACACACTAGAAGTCCTATGGGTGCTGCTGAGAAGAAAATATAGGAGCTCTGTTTGCTGCCACTAACACACTAGAAGTCCTATGGGTGCTGCTGAGAAGAAAATATAGGAGCTCTGTGTGATGCCACTAACACACTAGAATTCCTATGGGTGCTGCTGAGAAGAAAATATAGGAGCTCTGTTTGCTGCCACTAACACACTAGAAGTCCTATGGGTGCTGCTGAGAAGAAAATATAGGAGCTCTGTTTGCTGCCACTAACACACTAGAAGTCCTATGGGTGCTGCTGAGAAGAAAATATAGGAGCTCTGTGTGATGCCACTAACACACTAGAAGTCCTATGGGTGCTGCTGAGAAGAAAATATAGGAGCTCTGTTTGCTGCCACTAACACACTAGAAGTCCTATGGGTGCTGCTGAGAAGAAAATATAGGAGCTCTGTTTGCTGCCACTAACACACTAGAAGTCCTATGGGTGCTGCTGAGAAGAAAATATAGGAGCTCTGTGTGATGCCACTAACACACTAGAAGTCCTATGGGTGCTGCTGAGAAGAAAATATAGGAGCTCTGTTTGCTGCCACTAACACACTAGAAGTCCTATGGGTGCTGCTGAGAAGAAAATATAGGAGCTCTGTTTGCTGCCACTAACACACTAGAAGTCCTATGGGTGCTGCTGAGAAGAAAATATAGGAGCTCTGTTTGCTGCCACTAACACACTAGAAGTCCTATGGGTGCTGCTGAGAAGAAAATATAGGAGCTCTGTGTGATGCCACTAACACACTAGAAGTCCTATGGGTGCTGCTGAGAAGAAAATATAGGAGCTCTGTTTGCTGCCACTAACACACTAGAAGTCCTATGGGTGCTGCTGAGAAGAAAATATAGGAGCTCTGTTTGCTGCCACTAACACACTAGAAGTCCTATGGGTGCTGCTGAGAAGAAAATATAGGAGCTCTGTTTGCTGCCACTAACACACTAGAAGTCCTATGGGTGCTGCTGAGAAGAAAATATAGGAGCTCTGTTTGCTGCCACTAACACACTAGAAGTCCTATGGGTGCTGCTGAGAAGAAAATATAGGAGCTCTGTGTGATGCCACTAACACACTAGAAGTCCTATGGGTGCTGCTGAGAAGAAAATATAGGAGCTCTGTTTGCTGCCACTAACACACTAGAAGTCCTATGGGTGCTGCTGAGAAGAAAATATAGGAGCTCTGTTTGCTGCCACTAACACACTAGAAGTCCTATGGGTGCTGCTGAGAAGAAAATATAGGAGCTCTGTTTGCTGCCACTAACACACTAGAAGTCCTATGGGTGCTGCTGAGAAGAAAATATAGGAGCTCTGTGTGATGCCACTAACACACTAGAAGTCCTATGGGTGCTGCTGAGAAGAAAATATAGGAGCTCTGTTTGCTGCCACTAACACACTAGAAGTCCTATGGGTGCTGCTGAGAAGAAAATATAGGAGCTCTGTGTGATGCCACTAACACACTAGAATTCCTATGGGTGCTGCTGAGAAGAAAATATAGGAGCTCTGTTTGCTGCCACTAACACACTAGAAGTCCTATGGGTGCTGCTGAGAAGAAAATATAGGAGCTCTGTTTGCTGCCACTAACACACTAGAAGTCCTATGGGTGCTGCTGAGAAGAAAATATAGGAGCTCTGTTTGCTGCCACTAACACACTAGAAGTCCTATGGGTGCTGCTGAGAAGAAAATATAGGAGCTCTGTGTGATGCCACTAACACACTAGAAGTCCTATGGGTGCTGCTGAGAAGAAAATATAGGAGCTCTGTTTGCTGCCACTAACACACTAGAAGTCCTATGGGTGCTGCTGAGAAGAAAATATAGGAGCTCTGTTTGCTGCCACTAACACACTAGAAGTCCTATGGGTGCTGCTGAGAAGAAAATATAGGAGCTCTGTGTGATGCCACTAACACACTAGAATTCCTATGGGTGCTGCTGAGAAGAAAATATAGGAGCTCTGTTTGCTGCCACTAACACACTAGAAGTCCTATGGGTGCTGCTGAGAAGAAAATATAGGAGCTCTGTTTGCTGCCACTAACACACTAGAAGTCCTATGGGTGCTGCTGAGAAGAAAATATAGGAGCTCTGTTTGCTGCCACTAACACACTAGAAGTCCTATGGGTGCTGCTGAGAAGAAAATATAGGAGCTCTGTGTGATGCCACTAACACACTAGAAGTCCTATGGGTGCTGCTGAGAAGAAAATATAGGAGCTCTGTTTGCTGCCACTAACACACTAGAAGTCCTATGGGTGCTGCTGAGAAGAAAATATAGGAGCTCTGTTTGCTGCCACTAACACACTAGAAGTCCTATGGGTGCTGCTGAGAAGAAAATATAGGAGCTCTGTTTGCTGCCACTAACACACTAGAAGTCCTATGGGTGCTGCTGAGAAGAAAATATAGGAGCTCTGTGTGATGCCACTAACACACTAGAAGTCCTATGGGTGCTGCTGAGAAGAAAATATAGGAGCTCTGTTTGCTGCCACTAACACACTAGAAGTCCTATGGGTGCTGCTGAGAAGAAAATATAGGAGCTCTGTGTGATGCCACTAACACACTAGAAGTCCTATGGGTGCTGCTGAGAAGAAAATATAGGAGCTCTGTTTGCTGCCACTAACACACTAGAAGTCCTATGGGTGCTGCTGAGAAGAAAATATAGGAGCTCTGTTTGCTGCCACTAACACACTAGAAGTCCTATGGGTGCTGCTGAGAAGAAAATATAGGAGCTCTGTGTGATGCCACTAACACACTAGAAGTCCTATGGGTGCTGCTGAGAAGAAAATATAGGAGCTCTGTTTGCTGCCACTAACACACTAGAAGTCCTATGGGTGCTGCTGAGAAGAAAATATAGGAGCTCTGTGTGATGCCACTAACACACTAGAATTCCTATGGGTGCTGCTGAGAAGAAAATATAGGAGCTCTGTTTGCTGCCACTAACACACTAGAAGTCCTATGGGTGCTGCTGAGAAGAAAATATAGGAGCTCTGTTTGCTGCCACTAACACACTAGAAGTCCTATGGGTGCTGCTGAGAAGAAAATATAGGAGCTCTGTTTGCTGCCACTAACACACTAGAAGTCCTATGGGTGCTGCTGAGAAGAAAATATAGGAGCTCTGTGTGATGCCACTAACACACTAGAATTCCTATGGGTGCTGCTGAGAAGAAAATATAGGAGCTCTGTTTGCTGCCACTAACACACTAGAAGTCCTATGGGTGCTGCTGAGAAGAAAATATAGGAGCTCTGTTTGCTGCCACTAACACACTAGAAGTCCTATGGGTGCTGCTGAGAAGAAAATATAGGAGCTCTGTTTGCTGCCACTAACACACTAGAAGTCCTATGGGTGCTGCTGAGAAGAAAATATAGGAGCTCTGTGTGATGCCACTAACACACTAGAAGTCCTATGGGTGCTGCTGAGAAGAAAATATAGGAGCTCTGTTTGCTGCCACTAACACACTAGAAGTCCTATGGGTGCTGCTGAGAAGAAAATATAGGAGCTCTGTTTGCTGCCACTAACACACTAGAAGTCCTATGGGTGCTGCTGAGAAGAAAATATAGGAGCTCTGTGTGATGCCACTAACACACTAGAATTCCTATGGGTGCTGCTGAGAAGAAAATATAGGAGCTCTGTTTGCTGCCACTAACACACTAGAAGTCCTATGGGTGCTGCTGAGAAGAAAATATAGGAGCTCTGTTTGCTGCCACTAACACACTAGAAGTCCTATGGGTGCTGCTGAGAAGAAAATATAGGAGCTCTGTTTGCTGCCACTAACACACTAGAAGTCCTATGGGTGCTGCTGAGAAGAAAATATAGGAGCTCTGTGTGATGCCACTAACACACTAGAAGTCCTATGGGTGCTGCTGAGAAGAAAATATAGGAGCTCTGTTTGCTGCCACTAACACACTAGAAGTCCTATGGGTGCTGCTGAGAAGAAAATATAGGAGCTCTGTTTGCTGCCACTAACACACTAGAAGTCCTATGGGTGCTGCTGAGAAGAAAATATAGGAGCTCTGTTTGCTGCCACTAACACACTAGAAGTCCTATGGGTGCTGCTGAGAAGAAAATATAGGAGCTCTGTGTGATGCCACTAACACACTAGAAGTCCTATGGGTGCTGCTGAGAAGAAAATATAGGAGCTCTGTTTGCTGCCACTAACACACTAGAAGTCCTATGGGTGCTGCTGAGAAGAAAATATAGGAGCTCTGTGTGATGCCACTAACACACTAGAAGTCCTATGGGTGCTGCTGAGAAGAAAATATAGGAGCTCTGTTTGCTGCCACTAACACACTAGAAGTCCTATGGGTGCTGCTGAGAAGAAAATATAGGAGCTCTGTTTGCTGCCACTAACACACTAGAAGTCCTATGGGTGCTGCTGAGAAGAAAATATAGGAGCTCTGTTTGCTGCCACTAACACACTAGAAGTCCTATGGGTGCTGCTGAGAAGAAAATATAGGAGCTCTGTGTGATGCCACTAACACACTAGAAGTCCTATGGGTGCTGCTGAGAAGAAAATATAGGAGCTCTGTTTGCTGCCACTAACACACTAGAAGTCCTATGGGTGCTGCTGAGAAGAAAATATAGGAGCTCTGTTTGCTGCCACTAACACACTAGAAGTCCTATGGGTGCTGCTGAGAAGAAAATATAGGAGCTCTGTTTGCTGCCACTAACACACTAGAAGTCCTATGGGTGCTGCTGAGAAGAAAATATAGGAGCTCTGTTTGCTGCCACTAACACACTAGAAGTCCTATGGGTGCTGCTGAGAAGAAAATATAGGAGCTCTGTGTGATGCCACTAACACACTAGAAGTCCTATGGGTGCTGCTGAGAAGAAAATATAGGAGCTCTGTTTGCTGCCACTAACACACTAGAAGTCCTATGGGTGCTGCTGAGAAGAAAATATAGGAGCTCTGTTTGCTGCCACTAACACACTAGAAGTCCTATGGGTGCTGCTGAGAAGAAAATATAGGAGCTCTGTTTGCTGCCACTAACACACTAGAAGTCCTATGGGTGCTGCTGAGAAGAAAATATAGGAGCTCTGTGTGATGCCACTAACACACTAGAAGTCCTATGGGTGCTGCTGAGAAGAAAATATAGGAGCTCTGTTTGCTGCCACTAACACACTAGAAGTCCTATGGGTGCTGCTGAGAAGAAAATATAGGAGCTCTGTGTGATGCCACTAACACACTAGAATTCCTATGGGTGCTGCTGAGAAGAAAATATAGGAGCTCTGTTTGCTGCCACTAACACACTAGAAGTCCTATGGGTGCTGCTGAGAAGAAAATATAGGAGCTCTGTTTGCTGCCACTAACACACTAGAAGTCCTATGGGTGCTGCTGAGAAGAAAATATAGGAGCTCTGTTTGCTGCCACTAACACACTAGAAGTCCTATGGGTGCTGCTGAGAAGAAAATATAGGAGCTCTGTGTGATGCCACTAACACACTAGAAGTCCTATGGGTGCTGCTGAGAAGAAAATATAGGAGCTCTGTTTGCTGCCACTAACACACTAGAAGTCCTATGGGTGCTGCTGAGAAGAAAATATAGGAGCTCTGTTTGCTGCCACTAACACACTAGAAGTCCTATGGGTGCTGCTGAGAAGAAAATATAGGAGCTCTGTGTGATGCCACTAACACACTAGAATTCCTATGGGTGCTGCTGAGAAGAAAATATAGGAGCTCTGTTTGCTGCCACTAACACACTAGAAGTCCTATGGGTGCTGCTGAGAAGAAAATATAGGAGCTCTGTTTGCTGCCACTAACACACTAGAAGTCCTATGGGTGCTGCTGAGAAGAAAATATAGGAGCTCTGTTTGCTGCCACTAACACACTAGAAGTCCTATGGGTGCTGCTGAGAAGAAAATATAGGAGCTCTGTGTGATGCCACTAACACACTAGAAGTCCTATGGGTGCTGCTGAGAAGAAAATATAGGAGCTCTGTTTGCTGCCACTAACACACTAGAAGTCCTATGGGTGCTGCTGAGAAGAAAATATAGGAGCTCTGTTTGCTGCCACTAACACACTAGAAGTCCTATGGGTGCTGCTGAGAAGAAAATATAGGAGCTCTGTGTGATGCCACTAACACACTAGAAGTCCTATGGGTGCTGCTGAGAAGAAAATATAGGAGCTCTGTTTGCTGCCACTAACACACTAGAAGTCCTATGGGTGCTGCTGAGAAGAAAATATAGGAGCTCTGTTTGCTGCCACTAACACACTAGAAGTCCTATGGGTGCTGCTGAGAAGAAAATATAGGAGCTCTGTTTGCTGCCACTAACACACTAGAAGTCCTATGGGTGCTGCTGAGAAGAAAATATAGGAGCTCTGTGTGATGCCACTAACACACTAGAAGTCCTATGGGTGCTGCTGAGAAGAAAATATAGGAGCTCTGTTTGCTGCCACTAACACACTAGAAGTCCTATGGGTGCTGCTGAGAAGAAAATATAGGAGCTCTGTGTGATGCCACTAACACACTAGAATTCCTATGGGTGCTGCTGAGAAGAAAATATAGGAGCTCTGTTTGCTGCCACTAACACACTAGAAGTCCTATGGGTGCTGCTGAGAAGAAAATATAGGAGCTCTGTTTGCTGCCACTAACACACTAGAAGTCCTATGGGTGCTGCTGAGAAGAAAATATAGGAGCTCTGTGTGATGCCACTAACACACTAGAAGTCCTATGGGTGCTGCTGAGAAGAAAATATAGGAGCTCTGTTTGCTGCCACTAACACACTAGAAGTCCTATGGGTGCTGCTGAGAAGAAAATATAGGAGCTCTGTTTGCTGCCACTAACACACTAGAAGTCCTATGGGTGCTGCTGAGAAGAAAATATAGGAGCTCTGTGTGATGCCACTAACACACTAGAAGTCCTATGGGTGCTGCTGAGAAGAAAATATAGGAGCTCTGTTTGCTGCCACTAACACACTAGAAGTCCTATGGGTGCTGCTGAGAAGAAAATATAGGAGCTCTGTTTGCTGCCACTAACACACTAGAAGTCCTATGGGTGCTGCTGAGAAGAAAATATAGGAGCTCTGTTTGCTGCCACTAACACACTAGAAGTCCTATGGGTGCTGCTGAGAAGAAAATATAGGAGCTCTGTGTGATGCCACTAACACACTAGAAGTCCTATGGGTGCTGCTGAGAAGAAAATATAGGAGCTCTGTTTGCTGCCACTAACACACTAGAAGTCCTATGGGTGCTGCTGAGAAGAAAATATAGGAGCTCTGTTTGCTGCCACTAACACACTAGAAGTCCTATGGGTGCTGCTGAGAAGAAAATATAGGAGCTCTGTTTGCTGCCACTAACACACTAGAAGTCCTATGGGTGCTGCTGAGAAGAAAATATAGGAGCTCTGTTTGCTGCCACTAACACACTAGAAGTCCTATGGGTGCTGCTGAGAAGAAAATATAGGAGCTCTGTGTGATGCCACTAACACACTAGAAGTCCTATGGGTGCTGCTGAGAAGAAAATATAGGAGCTCTGTTTGCTGCCACTAACACACTAGAAGTCCTATGGGTGCTGCTGAGAAGAAAATATAGGAGCTCTGTTTGCTGCCACTAACACACTAGAAGTCCTATGGGTGCTGCTGAGAAGAAAATATAGGAGCTCTGTTTGCTGCCACTAACACACTAGAAGTCCTATGGGTGCTGCTGAGAAGAAAATATAGGAGCTCTGTGTGATGCCACTAACACACTAGAAGTCCTATGGGTGCTGCTGAGAAGAAAATATAGGAGCTCTGTTTGCTGCCACTAACACACTAGAAGTCCTATGGGTGCTGCTGAGAAGAAAATATAGGAGCTCTGTGTGATGCCACTAACACACTAGAATTCCTATGGGTGCTGCTGAGAAGAAAATATAGGAGCTCTGTTTGCTGCCACTAACACACTAGAAGTCCTATGGGTGCTGCTGAGAAGAAAATATAGGAGCTCTGTTTGCTGCCACTAACACACTAGAAGTCCTATGGGTGCTGCTGAGAAGAAAATATAGGAGCTCTGTTTGCTGCCACTAACACACTAGAAGTCCTATGGGTGCTGCTGAGAAGAAAATATAGGAGCTCTGTGTGATGCCACTAACACACTAGAAGTCCTATGGGTGCTGCTGAGAAGAAAATATAGGAGCTCTGTTTGCTGCCACTAACACACTAGAAGTCCTATGGGTGCTGCTGAGAAGAAAATATAGGAGCTCTGTTTGCTGCCACTAACACACTAGAAGTCCTATGGGTGCTGCTGAGAAGAAAATATAGGAGCTCTGTGTGATGCCACTAACACACTAGAATTCCTATGGGTGCTGCTGAGAAGAAAATATAGGAGCTCTGTTTGCTGCCACTAACACACTAGAAGTCCTATGGGTGCTGCTGAGAAGAAAATATAGGAGCTCTGTTTGCTGCCACTAACACACTAGAAGTCCTATGGGTGCTGCTGAGAAGAAAATATAGGAGCTCTGTTTGCTGCCACTAACACACTAGAAGTCCTATGGGTGCTGCTGAGAAGAAAATATAGGAGCTCTGTGTGATGCCACTAACACACTAGAAGTCCTATGGGTGCTGCTGAGAAGAAAATATAGGAGCTCTGTTTGCTGCCACTAACACACTAGAAGTCCTATGGGTGCTGCTGAGAAGAAAATATAGGAGCTCTGTTTGCTGCCACTAACACACTAGAAGTCCTATGGGTGCTGCTGAGAAGAAAATATAGGAGCTCTGTTTGCTGCCACTAACACACTAGAAGTCCTATGGGTGCTGCTGAGAAGAAAATATAGGAGCTCTGTGTGATGCCACTAACACACTAGAAGTCCTATGGGTGCTGCTGAGAAGAAAATATAGGAGCTCTGTTTGCTGCCACTAACACACTAGAAGTCCTATGGGTGCTGCTGAGAAGAAAATATAGGAGCTCTGTTTGCTGCCACTAACACACTAGAAGTCCTATGGGTGCTGCTGAGAAGAAAATATAGGAGCTCTGTTTGCTGCCACTAACACACTAGAAGTCCTATGGGTGCTGCTGAGAAGAAAATATAGGAGCTCTGTTTGCTGCCACTAACACACTAGAAGTCCTATGGGTGCTGCTGAGAAGAAAATATAGGAGCTCTGTGTGATGCCACTAACACACTAGAAGTCCTATGGGTGCTGCTGAGAAGAAAATATAGGAGCTCTGTTTGCTGCCACTAACACACTAGAAGTCCTATGGGTGCTGCTGAGAAGAAAATATAGGAGCTCTGTTTGCTGCCACTAACACACTAGAAGTCCTATGGGTGCTGCTGAGAAGAAAATATAGGAGCTCTGTTTGCTGCCACTAACACACTAGAAGTCCTATGGGTGCTGCTGAGAAGAAAATATAGGAGCTCTGTGTGATGCCACTAACACACTAGAAGTCCTATGGGTGCTGCTGAGAAGAAAATATAGGAGCTCTGTTTGCTGCCACTAACACACTAGAAGTCCTATGGGTGCTGCTGAGAAGAAAATATAGGAGCTCTGTTTGCTGCCACTAACACACTAGAAGTCCTATGGGTGCTGCTGAGAAGAAAATATAGGAGCTCTGTTTGCTGCCACTAACACACTAGAAGTCCTATGGGTGCTGTTGGGGTGCAATGCTGTGCTAACAGCACTGCGGTTGGTACTACTGCAATACTGTACTAACAGTAAGCACGCACCAGACTAATCCCCAGCAGCAGCTAATAACACACTAACTGTGCAATCAGCAGCAATGAACGATCAATGACTTAGGTAGCAATGGTTTAGCAAAGAAATAGCCAATGGTTTAGCAAAGAAGAGCAAATCTTTCAGTATCAAGCAAAGACTGAATCAGCAGACTAATCTCTCCTAAAGCCGGAACTCATGTGACCGGGGCCGATGGCGTGGCGGCCTTTTAAATGGTGGGGCGTGTACTAAAGCCCCTGAGCTGTAATTGGCTACAGGCGTCCTGCCTGTAGCCAATTATTGCTCTCCGAGTTTCGGGCGCTGTGATTGGCCAAGCATGCGGGGTCACAGTGCATGCTTGGCCAATCATCAGCCAGCAATGCACTGCGCCGGCCGCGCCGGCCGCAATACATTGCGGGGCCGCTCGCATCACACGAATGTGATGCGAACGGCCCAAATAGTTCTGGGCTCGACGAGCGAGCGAACGCCCGATGTTCGATTCGAACATGGGTTCGAATCGAGCACCGGGCCCATCCCTAGCAGGTACCCGGGCTTACAGGATGTCCTGAGGCAGGCCAGGAAAGTCTGTGTGCATTTCCGCAGATCTTATAATGCCAATGCTCGCCTGGCTGAGCTGCAAAAGGAGTTGAACCTGCCCAAGAACCGCCTTATATGTGACATGCCCACCAGGTGGAACTCAACGTTGGCCATGCTGCAGAGGCTGCACACGCAGCAGAGGGCCATCAATGAGTACCTGTGTGACTACGGCACCAGGACAGGGTCAGGGGAGCTCGGGTTTTTTTCACCACGCCAGTGGGGCATGATCAGGGATGCATGCACTGTCCTGGCACCATTTGAGGAGGCCACGAGGATGGTGAGCAGTGACAGTGCATGCATCAGTGACACTGTACCTCTTGTCCACCTGTTGGAACATACGCTGCGTGGAATAATGGACAGGGCACTTGAGGCAGAACAGAGGCAGGAAGAGGAGGACTTCCTTGCCTCTCAAGGCCCCCTTTACCCAGACAGTGTTCCTTCTGTCCCACCCATCGCACAGGAAGAAGAGGAGGAGGAGGATTGTGTCAGCATGGAGGTGGAGCCTGGCACTCAGCATCATCAGCAGCAGTCTTTTAGGGATGATTTACAGTCCCAAGAAACCAGTGGACTTGTGCGTGGCTGGGAGGAGGTGGCTGCGGATCATGTCGTCCTTAGTGACCCAGAGGACTCCGGACCGAATGCCTCAGCTAACCTACGCTGCATGGCCTCCCTGATCCTGCAAAGTCTGCGGAAGGATCCTCGTATTCTTCAGATCAAGGAGAGGGACCATTACTGGCTGGCCACTCTCCTTGATCCACGGTACAAGGGTAAGGTTGCAGACCTTATCTTACCGTCGCAGAGGGAGCAGAGGATGAGACAACTCCGGGAGGCCTTGCAGAAAGGTCTGTGCAACGTGTTCCCAGAGACTGGGAGGTTACAAACTCCTGGTCCTGGACAACGAGTTGCTGAGGCTTCGGTCAGTCAAAGAAGAAGCGGTGGGGAAGGTGGCCGTCTGACCGATGCATTCAGACAATTCTTTAGTCCGCAGCCCCAAGGTATGATTGGTTCCAGCAACCATCGCCAGCATCTGATATACATGGTGCAGGAATACCTAGGGGCAAGGTCAGACTTGGACACCTTCCCCACCGAAAATCCTCTGGCTTACTGGGTCTTGAGGATGGATCACTGGCCAGAGCTTGCACAGTATGCAATTGAGCTACTGGCCTGTCCTGCATCCAGCGTTCTTTCAGACCGCACATTCAGTGCTGCTGGAGGATTTGTCACGGATCACAGGGTGTGCCTGTCCACCGACTCTGTTGATCGACTGACCTTCATAAAGATGAACCAGTCTTGGATCACCACCAGCTACCAAACACCTGAAGCTGATATAACAGACTAATTTATTTTCAAATGTCACATCCCTTCAAGACTAATACTGATGCTGAGAGACTGTCCTGTTATGTTGACTGACTATCCTCCTCCTCCTCAATGATCCGATTGATGATGATAGCTTGGAAGAACATTTTTGTTTCTGGGTGCCGCCACCAGTGGCTAAGGCCCAATTTTTCAGCCCCTGTTTAACAGGGGCGTGTAATTACAATTTTTGATGCAATACTTTGCAACAGGGCTCATTGCTGTGCTCCAAGTACAGTATCTGTGAGGGGTTGCAGTGTTGTGGCACCAGTGCCTAAGGCCCAATTTTTCTGCCCCTGTTTAACAGGGGCATGTAATTACAATTCTTGATCTAATAATTCACAGCAGGGCCCATTCCTGCGCCCACCAAGAGTAATTGTGAGGCCTTACAGTGTTGTGTCAACACCACCACCACCACCACCAAAGGCCCAATTTTTCAGCCCCTGTTCAACAGGGGCATGCAATTACAATTCTTGATCTAATAATTCACAGCAGGGCCCATTCATGCGCCCACCAAGAGTAACTGTGAGGGCTCACAGTGTTGTGGCAACACCAACATGTAAGGGGCAAATTTCAGCTGAGTATATACGGCAGGCCCCTACTTTCAAACATCCAACTTACAAACGACTCCTCCTTGCAAACGGAAGGATACAACAGGAAGTGAGAGGAAATCTACCCCTAGGAAGGCAAATTCTCTCCTGTAAGAGTTAATATGGGAAAAAAAGTGTCTCCTCTCCACTGATGCTTTATCACCAATTCTTGTTTCAATAAAAACCCCAAATTTTCAAAAAACATTTGTCATTAGGACAGAAAGTGAGGAGAACTGTTCTGAACAGGTGCACACTGCACAGACAGCAAAACAAATGTTACAGGGGTGATAACCCTTCCCTATGTTTTCCAAAAAGCTTAAAAATAGATTTCTTGGCTGGAGCTACACTTAAACAATGTACCTGTTCAAAATTACAAACAGATTCTACATAAGAACAAAACCTACAGTCCCTGTCTTGTATGCACCGCCTGTATACGGCTGTTCAGAGTATATAGGGCCTTTTTTATTTTGTGTGCGGGGTTCCCCTTAATATCCATACAAGACCCGAAGGGGCTGGTAATGGGCTGGGGTGGGGGGGGGGGTGATGGGGTAGCTATGCCATTTTTCTTAAAGATTTTCATCCATATTACCGGGACCAGACATTACATTAAAGCCGCAAGCAGTTTTAAATGGCTTTTTTTCCTTTAGAAATGTAATTTTGTGCAGGGACAGTTCTAAACACGGGAAACACGTGGAACTTCACAGGCATACTTTAGACACCCCCCAGGTACGATATTTAAAGGAATATTTGACTTTTTTTTTCCACTTTATGCATCATTAAAAATAGGATTTTTATAACAGCTTACCTGTAAAATCCTTTTCTTGGAGTACACCACGGGACACAGAGCTAGTCATTACATAATGGGTTAAGGGTCACCAGCGGTGATTGGACACTGGCACAACCAATGGAAGACAGTTCCCCTCCATATAACCCCTCCCATCAGGGAAGTACCTCAGTTTTGTAGCAAAGCAGTAAGGTTCCCATAAGAAGGGGGGGACCTCTGTGTCCCGTGGTGTACTCCAAGAAAAGGATTTTACAGGTAAGCTGTTATAAAAATCCTATTTTCTTTATCGTACACCACGGGACACAGAGCTAGTCATTACATAATGGGACGTCCCAGAGCAATGCTCATATGAAGGGGGGGAGACACAGATCAAAACAGGCCGCTTGCGGACCAGAAGCCCTATACTGCTGCCTGCAGCACACTTCGCCCACAGGCGGAATCCTCATGTCCTTTCACATCTATTTGATAGAATTTGGAAAATGTATGGACTGAAGACCAAGTTGCAGCTTTACAGATCTGAGCCATCGAAGCCTGGTGGTGCACTGCCCATGAAGCACCTATCGCCCTGGTAGAGTGCGCCTTAACAGGAAAAGGAGGAGTCCTGTTCTTTAAACCATAAGCTTGAATAATTACTTGTCTAATCCACCTGGAAATGGTGGATTTTGATACCGCTTGGCCCTTCTTGGGCCCATCTGGTAAAATAAACAAAACATCTGTTTTACGTATCTGAGCGGTTGCTTGCAGATACACCTTTACCGCTCTCACTGGATCTAGAGAGTGTAATAATTTTTCCCCCGCCGTCCGCGGGTTTGGAAAAAAGGAAGGCAGAACAATGTCTTGATTCAAGTGAAAAGCCGACACCACCTTAGGTAGAAAAGCCGGATGGGGTCGTAGTACGATTTTGTCCTTGTGACAAATTAGATAAGGCTCTTTACAAGAAAGAGCTGCTAGCTCTGATACTCTCCTAGCAGAAGCTATAGCAATCAGAAAGGCCAACTTCCTACTTAATATAATTAAAGGAATATGGCGAATAGGTTCAAAAGGTTGCTTTTGCAACACTGACAATACCAAATTCAAATCCCATGGACACAAGGGAGTCCTAACTGGAGGATTTATCCTCAGTACCCCCTTAATGAATGTCCGAACTAGGGAGTGAGATGCCAATGGTCTCTGAAAGAAGACTAATAGAGCCGATATTTGCCCTTTGATGGTGCTAAGGGCTAAATTCATATCCACTCCTAACTGGCAAAAAGCAAGAATCCTACTTATTTCATACTTCTGAGGATTCCAACATCTGGATTCACACCAGGAAACGTATGCTCTCCAGACTCTCTGATAGATGAGTCTGGAGGCTGGCTTTCTAGCATTAATGAGCGTAGAAAGAGCCGGACCAGAGACCCCTCTCTTTTTAAAAATGTGGGTCTCAGCAGCCAGGCCGTCAACTTTAGCCTTTGTAAGGAAGGGTGGAATACTGGACCCTGTGACAGCAGGTCATGTCGGAGTGGAAACTTCCAGGGCCTTCCTATCGCCGTTTTTACAATCTCGGCGTACCAAGGCCTCCTGGGCCAGTTTGGGGCCACTAGGATTACTGGTATTCCCTCCTTCTTGATCCTGCGAAGCAGTCTTTGTAGAAGAGGGATCGGAGGGAATGCCTAGATCAGTGAGAACTGATTCCATGGAGTTATTAGAGCGTCTGTATTATTAGAGCGTCTGTCCCGTAGGCTAGAGGATCTCTCGTTCTGGACACAAAGTTGTCCAATTTCTTGTTGAACCTGGCAGCTAGCAGGTCTACATCTGGGTTTCCCCATCTCAGACATATGGCCTGAAAGATCTCGGGGTGAAGAGACCACTCCCTGGTAGCAGCTGCTGACGACTCAGGTAGTCTGCTTGCCAATTTTCCATCCCTGGAATGAAGATTGCAGAAAGGCAAGGTACATGCTCTTCTGCCCATGCCAGGATCCGGTTCACCTCTCTTTGGGCTGCCCGACTGCGGGTGCCTCCTTGGTGATTGATGTAAGCTACTGCAGTAGCATTGTCGGATTGAACCCGAACTGGGTAGCCCTGTAACCTGTATGTCCAGGTTTTGAGGGCTAGATATACCGCCCGGATCTCTAGCACATTGATGGGCAGGATCCCCTGAGTCTTGGCCCAGGTTCCCTGGGTAGAAGCCTCCTCGAATACTGCACCCCAGTCCAATAGGCTGGCATCCCTAGATACCACCTTATAGGCCACTGGGAGGAAGGACTTTCCCTTCCGTAAATTCCTGGCTTCTAGCCACCAATCGAAGCTGTGGCGTACTTGTGAGGACAGGCGCATGGGTATATCCAGAGCTTGGCTCTTCCTGTTCCAGGAAGCTAAAATATTGCCTTGAAGTAGTCTCGAATGAAACTGGGCGTAAGGGACCGCCTCGAAGGAGGCTACCATCTTTCCCAATAGTCTCATGCAAAGGCGAATAGACGGCCTCTTGTTTGCTTTGACCTTGTGGATCAGGTCTTTCAGAGACTGTATCTTCGGTTCTGGCAGGTATACCCCGTTTTGGGCTGTATCTATGATCATGCCCAGGTACCCTATCCTTCTTTGGGCCTGGAGAGAGGATTTTTGTAAATTTATAATCCATCCTAAATGCTCCAGGTATCCTACTGTAGTGTGTACAGCGTGACCCAATCCGTCCTTTGACTGATCTATTACTAGTAGATCGTCCAGATAGGCTGTTACCGCAATGCCCCGTGTTCTTAGGTTTGCTAACAGAGGAGCTAGCACCTTTGTGAATACTATGGGCGCGGTGGCTACACCAAACGGCAGAGCCACAAATTGAAAGTGGCGATCTTCTACCGCAAACCTTAGGAATCTTTGGTGAGCGGGGAGGATGGGTATGTGTAAATGTGCGTCCTTGATATCTATGGGCGCCATGAATTTTCCGCCCTTTAAAGTGGCGGCCACGGATCGGATCGTTTCCATTCGAAAATGGCGATCGTTCAGGAACCGATTTAGGGATTTTAGATCCAGGATGGGTCTGACATCTCCATTTGGCTTTGGAATCACAAAGAGGTTTGAGTAAAAACCTGAACCTCGCTCTTTTTGGGGTACGTCTGTAACTACCCCTTGAGCCATTAAGTGATTCAAACCTTTGAAGAAGGATTCTCTTTTTTGTGGATCCTTGGAGAGTCTTGAACCTCGGAATTGAGAAGATGGGATCTCTCGAAATTCCAGTTTGTACCCTGAGGATATTGTGGATACTACCCAATTGTCCTGGATTTCTGACCACCAAGTTGCTCAGAACTGACAAAGCCTTCCTCCCACACGGCCGAGCGGGGGCGCCCCTTCACTGAGAGGCTTTGGGGGCTTGCTTATTAGCTCTTGCACCCCACGGCTTCTTGTTCTTCTGAGCTTGCCCCTTGGCTTTTGTGGGCGGCTAAAACAGGCCGCCGCCACTGGTTGGAGTCAGATTTCCCGGGAGCTGGGGAGAGAGCGTTTAAAACAAGATCTCTTGTTTTTCTTTCTCTCAGGTAAAAGTCGTTTTACCACTTGATCTTCTGTATCTATTTTTCTAAATCTTCCCCAAATAGGCGTTCGCCATGGAACGGGAACTTGCCAACAGCTTTTTGCATGGGGTCTCCGCTGACCAATGCTTAAGCCAAAGTACTCTGCGCATCTGTACCAGCTGGAGTGTAAGGCGTGATGCCTGTATGATAGAATCTCTCATGGCATCCACTGTGAAGCATAAGGCTTTAGGCAAATTTTCCCAATTTCTAGCCTGCTCTGAAGGCAGTTCCTTCAGCCCCTGCTTTACCTGTTGGCTGATGACCTGACACATACCGACTGCTGCTACTGCAGGTTGGGTAATTGAGCCGGCCAAAAGGAAGGAGGATTTCAACTTCCTCTCAGAAGGATCTTTTAAACCCTTGTACATTATCCACCGGACATGTCAGGTTTTTATTTACACAAGAAATAGCCGCAACTACCGCAGGCAGGCTCCATTTCTTTAAAAAAAAAATTCCCCCATAGGATAAAGAATGTTAAACCTTTTTGGAGGTGAGAAACGCTTATCTGGATGTTGCCAGTTTGCGTATATTAGATCCTCTAGTAACGGATGAACCGGGAAGGAGCATGCACCTTGCAGGGATCTTAATGACCCTAGGGAGGAGACAGGTAATTCTGTTACCTCCGCAGAGGTTAACTTAAATGCACTGCTATAGCATTGTACCTGTGACCTTAAAATCTGGCTCCTCATCCTCTGCTGATGTAGCCTCCTCCTCCTCATCCTCCTCCCTCAGGTACTTCTGAAGGGAGGTCCAATACTGGAAGAGACCTGCTTCGCTTATTGTCCCTTTTTAGAGGACTTAGCGATTAAGGTAGCAATTTTTTCCTCCAGATTATTTAGGGCAGCTGATAAAGTGTCCTCAGTGACATATACAGGCCCAGGCTTCACTGGGGAAGCCGCCATACCTGACAGAGGTAATGGCTCATCCTGAACAGGTGCATTTAGCAACACAGGAGAGAAAGGTACCGAGTCAGCACAGTTAGAGCCTCCTCTCAGGCGGTGGTGCTTTCTTATCTCTTTTTGTCCGTATTACTTCCCCTGGAAGGCTTACTGTTTAGACAAAATACAAGGTACCTAAATGCATATACTACCGTGTTTAGTTTAGCAAATACATTAAGTATGCAACTTTTAACACATAACTATGCATAACATGGATGTCTTCTAGGAAGTACCCAATCCAACCACATGGAGTCTTACGTCCCTGTATAGCTGCTGTGTTTCTCTGCCAGGAATAAGAGAACTAACGAGCTTGCTTGCTGCTGCAGTGCTTCTCACACTGACAGTCTTTTAAATTTGGCGCCGTTTCTGTGCCTGCGCGCGCCACGTGCCCGCGCACGCCTTCGCCCCCCCCTCCGATAAAGCGCGCTCCCGCGCGCGCGGCCCTTAGCGCTATGGCGGTGGCCATAGTGAGAGAGGACTCTCATCAGCCCTTGTTCCCACTTACCTGCATCTGCAGGTGTCTGGTCGGCCACCGAAAGGAGGATCGGGGTGCCCCAGCAAGCTCAGCAGCGGAGGTGACGAGCAGTGTACTTCGCCGAAGCCGACACTGAACAGAGTGAGGTGAGTATATTCAGCTCTTTACTCCCCCCAGTGGTGGAAAAAAAGAAGACATCCACTTTTTGAAAAAGGTCCCAACCTAGTTATGGACCTTCTAATCTCACCTTATCCACGCCGCAGGTTTTTCTGCTGAAAGATTTCAGACAGATACCAAACTTCACCCTTCACGGTGGGCTATGTGTGCCAACCTTCAGGGATATGGGTTCCTATTTAAAGGATACCTCTCCCCTGGGCCTTGTACAAGACTCTTACCAGGACTTTATAGCGAAATAGCGAAAGTGCTGGATCTTAGAGCCCAGTCCTCCGAAGAGAGACATTACAGGCGACGCCTCATGGATGAGGCCCGGATCCCATCCAGATTCAGCTCATTTGTAGGCGTCTTGGATGGATCCGAAAGCATAGCTCTTTTACCCCCAGAGGGTCTCTTTGGTAGAGCTTTCCTTTAGCACCTCCTAACGCGTCCAACACCTTTCGACACTGGCGAAAAAACTGAGGTACTTCCCTGATGGGAGGGGTTATATGGAGGGGAACTGTCTTCCATTGGTTGTGCCAGTGTCCAATCACCGCTGGTGACCCTTAACCCATTATGTAATGACTAGCTCTGTGTCCCGTGGTGTACGATAAAGAAATGACTGCTCCCGAAAAACGTCCGTTTTTAAAACTTTTTTTTTGGATTAATACATGTCCCCTGGTGCAGAACCCGGGTTCCCAAACCCTTTTTAGGACAATAACATGCATAATAGTCGTTATAATTAGCACTTTAGATTTCGAACGTTCGCATCCATTGTATTTAATAGGGTTCTAAAGTTTGTGCGAACTTTCGGTCCGTTCGCGGGTTCTGGTGCGAACCGAACCCGGGGGTGTTCGGCTCATCACTACTGTTGACATTCGATTTAAAGCTAATAATCCTTTCTTATGGTGTTTCCAGTTGATTTTCATATATTACACTTTCTACAGTGGTAAAATGTCTTCATATTAAAAATACTCTATATCCCATTTTCTTTTGACGAGGAGAAAATTTTAACTAGTCTACTGTTAAGATTAGCTGCCTTCCGATAAATTCTTTGTAGTTTATTCGTAATAAGAGGTCTCGGTACTCAATCTTTTTTCAAAATCAGCCAATATTTTATCACAATCTACTCTACTTCTTTATACTGATTGTTAAAATCTAAAATCATCGCATATTCCAATGTATTATTTATTTTCTTCTCCTTATGTGCATGTCTCTATTTGCCTCACACAAAAAAATCTTTACTTATTTCATACCTTACCTTCTCTAGCTTACCTCTATCATACCCTTAGTTAATAAAGCTATTCATTATAATCTCTGATTGAACCAGATAGTCTGTGAGTTTGGAACAATTCCTTTGAATCCTTGTAACCTGTCCTAGCAACATTGTTTATTGATAAAGGGTGGTGGCATCTCATGACCCAGATATAGCCATTTTGATTTGTTAATTTAAAATGCATTCTAGTACAAAACCTTCCTTCGTTCACAAATATATTCAGTTTCAAGAAATCTATAGATGTTTTACTGATAGTTTTGGAAAATTCAATACCATATTCTTTATTATAAATTAACACAAAAAAGACTTCAAATGACTCAACCCCCACTTCCCAAACGATATAAATGCCTTCTGTAAACCTCCAAACAGAGCCCAGAGCCCCTTTCATCTCCTTCCAAAGATGGGTTTGTGCTCTCATTTCTCCATGTAAAGGTTTGCTCTACGAGGGGCAAATTGTGCTCCATAGCAACATCCTTCTTTTATATATAGTACTAGCCATTGTACAAAAAGACATCCCAAACTCAAGGGCCTGCAAAATAAACTTTATTTGTATTCTCTTAATAGTAATGAACTATGACATTTAGCTGCTTCGATTCCATGGTGGTTATCTATATTGGTCTACAAATAGACCAGGCCAATAGTAGCAAAGATTCTATTTTCTCTAATTTCCATCCCCTCCAAGATACTTATCACATCATGTTATTATACATCCTCATATTTCATTATGATCGGCTGGATACAGCGATCAGCATATTCCCCAATCCTAGCATTAATTGAATTAATCCCACTCATTATGGGTCTAACCAGGGGCTTTTCCAGATTTTTGTGCATCTTGAGTAGGTAATAAAGCGTAGGTATTCGGTATCTACATACCGAAGGCAACAAATATTTAGCCCCCTTGTGGTTCAAAATCCCTTTGTCACTAGCTTGCAATATCAAATTTTTCAATTCCTTCTTAAACTTTTTCATAGGATTTGCTTTTAACTTTTCATAAGTGGTTCCATCACATAATATTCTATCAAGTTCTTCTTAATAATCTTGTCTATCAAACAATACCACTCTCCCACCTTTGTCTGCTGGATGTATGACAATCTCCATTTTGCTTTCCAGTTCACCATCCACCATCTGTTTAAAGACCTCAACCTGGTGTTTGGAGGCAATCTGGGGATTGAAATTTCACTTATTTCTAAAGCCACAATGAATAATTCCATGTCCTATACTCAGATTATTGGCCTTCTGTGTAGGGCCCAGGAGGGTAGCATAGTACTTTTCTAACTTTCAAACCTGCAAGTGGGACCTGAACAGCAGGAGGCCTGGGAAGAAATCACCATCTATGCTGCAGGATTAAAAGTGACTGAGTGAGTAACCTCTACACTTTTTATCCCCAAAGCCTACAAGGGAGATTGCAGCCGAGTGCAATATTTAGCTAGCTTTCAGAGGGACGGTATACTGTTATCATCCACCCTTGCTTAGGGAATTTACAGTTGGAGCCAAGTGTGCTGGCATTTTGCAGGGAAGATTAAAGTACCTGAACTCAAGTTGGGGCTTGTGGCTAGCCAGAATGTACAGTTATTCCAAAGGGAGTACAGTGTGGGTAATTTGCTAGAAGTCTGTGATCATTCAAGTTGTCCTCAAGGTTCTACGTTGACCAAGTTCTGGGCATCCCATAACTTCCTACACCCATCCAAGTTACTGTCCTAAAATAAAATAACAAAAACAAAGCCCTTGAACTGGTCTTCTGATTACAGTACATGTGCCTGCTGAAAATGCATGTTGCCTAGCTGTGCAGAAAAAGGGGACTCAAATCCAGTGGCTCCTAAGGGGATAGCACTACAATTGACTTTGGGGATTTGCATTAAATATTTGCACATGTTACTTTGGAGGGTGGATGATGTTTTGGAAGCGCTGGATTACTTATGAAAATAATGGTGTGCTTATTCAGCAGTATAAATGAATCATATAAAATATCTATCTAAACAACTAAAACAGAATTATTATGACACAAAAGTGAATATCATCAAAAAGTCCAAACAATTAAAAATGGAAATAAAGTGAATAAAAAGTCTAACACTTGTGATGATTCTGAGATGAGTGAATGTCCCTCACTCTTGCAAGTATGTAATACAATCTGTGCCACAAATCAATGGATGTGCAAAACAACCACCACCATCCACCTCTGAGTGAATAGGCCGCTCACCTCCAAAGAAAACCATTATGGGTCTTATCAAGCCTTGTGTGTAAGTAAAGGGGATCTTCAATCATCAGGTACACCAGCTCCGGTTAATAAGGACACAAACTTTCTTGGAAAACGATTTCTCAGATGTTGCTCAAAATATATAAAAATATTTCTTTGCGCAATACCATTTAAAAAAAAATTATTAAACATAAGAATTGTGCACTCACAATTTCCACATCTTGTATAGAATGCAAATAAAATATCCAGGCTGAGAGCTCCTAGCCTCCTCACCGCTAATACTGATGTACGGGACACCGGAAGGGACGTCACCAGCTCCACCAGATGCGTTGCGTCACTTGTCACGTGACTTCCTCAAAGGGATAGGCTTACTTATAGTTTTACTGCATCTGTCCAGAGGGACAAGAATTGCCAGCAACTGGGGGATTGGGAAAAAAGTCAATGTCTCTACCTGAGTGCTGAGACATGTATACTAGAGTCCACTTGTTAAATTCCCTAATCTGCCTTTCTGGTGTGGCTCAAGGTATAGGCAGTATTTCTGAGAATACTGCTTTGGAAGTCCTTCTTTTTAATATTTCTCCCAAGTCCCTAAAATCATGTTTTAGGATGCTCCATCTTCATCTACATTTGTTATTGGTACCAATGTGTACCATGATAGCTGGGTCCTCCCCAACCCCACCCAAAAATCTGTCCATCCGATCCATGATGTGCCAAACCCAAGCACCCGGTAAAACAACATACTGTTGAGCTATCATGTTATTGTGACAGATTGCCCTATCTATCCTTCTAATAATTGAGTCCCCTACCACCAGTATCTGTCTAACCTTTCATGTAACATTGCCCCCATCCTCACTGGAGGAGTTGTTCCCCTGGCAGCTAGGGAATCACTTTGCTACGGTAATGCCATTCCTTGACAGATAAACCCAACATCACATTTATTGGGATGTGGCAGCTTAGGACTGGCTTGTCAGCCTATATTTCTAGTGCACATATTTTTTAGCTTATATTTTTAGTGCACATGTGAAAATAATAGTTCTCTAAGTAGGAATGGAAAATGTCTAGATTTGCATGGAGATTTTGGATAGAGCTTCAATTTTAAAGTAATTGTTGCTCATTCATTATACATCAGACAGCATATTACCTGTGAATCTAGTGAATTCATGAATTAGCATTATTTGGAGCCCTGTAAATCTCAGATTGGGACTTGTACAACAGGGACAACTGCAAGTAGAATGGGACAATATTATTTTGACATCATGGCAAGATCTAGGGGGTTGCTAGGGTCCCCAGATTGCAGTGGTGCCCCCCCAGGCAAGCCCGCTCATTTACATTGCTCCTGGCACCTGAGCTCCTTCCCTCCATCCTTGCACTCAAGGCAGGAACAAGGGGAGGGCAGTCTGGAGCAGTAAAGTCTGGAAAAGAGAAATGACCGAGAGGAGAGAGCCGGGAGGTGGTGTGAAGTATACAGTTTTATTACTCGCCCCTACCCACATTTCCTGCAAGCCAGGAGATGAACAGTACTTGGAGGAGCTAGGGAGCAAGTAATAAAACTGTGTACATTCCAATGTAAGACCAATCCTGTGTCATCTGCTGTATGGAGGAGAGCTGTTCTGACAGGAGGGGGAAAGCACGGTATACAGTGTGTAAGTTGGAGCTTACAGGCAAATTTTACACAATGGGGGAATACATGTGCTAGGAGGGGGCTTAGGGGGGAATTGAGACAGGAGGGGGATTTGGGGGAATTTTTGTGCCTATTTGTGTTAAGAGGGGGTGGGAGATTTAAGGAGGGGGGTGAGGGAGGTATTTGTACTAGGATGGGGGATTTCGGAAGGTAGAAAATTTGTGCTGGGGGGGTTTGGGTAAGGAAGGAGGATTTGTGCTGGGAAGGGTAATTTGGAGGGGGTTGTAGGAGTAGGAATTTTGGGGTAATTGTCCTGGGGGGGTGGAGGAGGAATCTGTGCTAGGAGGGAGGATTGGGAGGGATTTGTTCTAGGTGGGGGTATTTTGGCTAAGACGGGGGACTGGGGAGAGGGGTTAGGGCTGTGCTAGGAAGAAGAATTTGTGCTAGGAGGAAGGGATGGGGGGATTTAGGCTAGGAGCGGGATCTGGGGGGGAAGATTTGTGCTAGGATGGGTAATTTGAGGGGAAAGAGGATGTGTGTTAAGAGGGGTGATTGTTTTGGGTAAGGGAGATTTGTGTTAGGAAGGGAAAATTGTGGGCATTGGAGTCGGGAGGTGGGATTGGGGGCAAAGATTTGAGCTGAGGGAGGGAACTTAAACAGGGAGGAGGAGGAATTTTTGCATTTTTTGTTTGGGGAGTATTTTGGCTTGCAAACGGAATTTAAGCTTAGGGGTGACCATGCCGATTAGTGCTGTTTTTTAAATTTTTTGAGCGGGTGGATTTATGCTGAGACAGTATGCTCACACATCTGGGGGGCATAGTTTGTCATCTTCACCCTTGGCGCTAGATAGCCTTGTCCCGGCATTGCCTGCACTACATACAGGGAACTCAACAGATCTTTTCCTCCCCACACAGCACATAGCTGAGATTGGATTCCCTTACAGACATAGCCTCAATCTGCATGGTGTATAGCTGGCTGGTATGTAGCAGTTCTGATCTGTGAAATCCACAAATAGGAATGGCAGCGCAGCTGCAGTAGCCAGCTTAACACAGTGCAGTTTGACGCAGTGTCTGTAAAGGCATCTGATCTCAGCTATGTGCTGTGTGGGTATAACATAAACAATAGATGAATTGAGCGCACTCTGGATTAGGAAATACAAAAGAAAAACTAAGCATAAAACGGGGCAGACAGAATGGGAATGAAACTAAAATAAGCTGTATAAAAACACACGTTAAAAGTCCATATCAATTAGTCCATGTGTGGAATAGCTTGAAGACTACCCGCAAGGAAGGCTGCCAGCTTACAGATAGAAGTGATCTGAAATAAGACAGGAAGAGGAAAAAAGCAGCGCCTTCTAAGCGTAGTAGTATCAGAAATTTATTAGAGCAATATATAATACAGCGGCAAGAGATACACTCACAAACGAGTATAGTAAGAGGCTTATCTTTAAAGGTTGTCATCCGCTCGACCCGGGAGCTGCGAATCCTGATGTTCACAAGCTGGAATCCCACGTAGTGGTTAGCGGTGGTAGAAGGAACTTCACTCTCGCAGCCGCAGAGATGGGGAAGAATCCTCACTGGAACACAGCTAGTGGAATCGTCACTTCCGAGTATGATGTCAGCGGGGGATGCGCGCATTCGAAGCATGCGTGCTTCTTCATCAGGCTGTGTGGGGAGGAAGAGATCAGCTGAGTGCCCAGGTTGTGTGCAGTGCAGGGATGGTAGGAGGAGCTCTGCTAAGTGCTCTGCCAGCAGTGACCCTGTCCTCTTCTCTGCTGCACCCTATCTTCTGCCCTGCTGACCCCTTTACACTGCCCTATTGACCCTGTCCTCTACCCTGCTGATCCCCTTATCCCACCCTGCTGACCTGTGTACACTGCTCTGCTGACCCCTGTCCTCTGCTCTGCTGACACTGTCTTCTGTTCTACTGACCCCTGTACGCTGCTCTTCTGACCACTGTTTTCTACTCTGCTGAGCCCCCTTTCTCTGCCCTGCTGACCCTTTTTCCTTTGCCCTACTATCTTTGTCTTCAGCCCTGATAACCCCTTTTCTCCACCATGCTGACCCCTGTCAGTTGCTCTGTTGACCCATGTCCTCTGCCCTGCTGACCCATATACTCTGCCCTACTGACTGCCTGTACACTACCCTACGGACATCTCATCCTCTGCCCTGCTCACCCCCTGTACACTGCCCTGCTGCCCCCTGTCCTCTGCCCTGCTAACCCCTGTACACTGCCTTAATAACCCACTGTACACTGCCCTATAAACTAATGACCTCTATACTCTGCCCTGCCAACCACTGACCCTAATCTCCTAGCCTGCTGACCTCTTGTACACTGCCATTTTGACTTCTATATACTGCCCTGCTGACCTTGCATATTCTGCCCCCCTGGCGTTTACTGCACCCCCACATCAGAGAGGCTAGATAAGGCCCTGTTTGGCATACAGGGGCTATTTTATGAAAAGTGGACCAAAGACAAATTATAACAAATAAGGCTTGTTATTTTAAACAAGAAATCTGACAGGCTCTTACTGAGTTTTGGCATATCAGCACCACCATACAGTATGTGGAGAGAAAAGGAGAGAAAATAAGGACAGATAGAGAGGGAAAAGGATAAATGAAGAAAGAAAAACAATAGCTAGGTTGGACTATCTGTACAGAGGTAGAGAACAAGCAAATATAGACAGAAAGAGGAATAAAGAGAGAAGGAAGGCAGACAGAAAGAAGGAAAAAGAAAGAAGGAAGACATGCAGAAGGATAGAGAGGGAGGAGAATGGGTGGAGGCAGAGAGAAAGAGAAATAGTCACACAGTGTTGAGAAAAAGGACTGTGCATGCGTGCAGACCGGTTCATAGAACTGTGCACAGAATAGGGGTAGTTCGCATATCTACGCGAGCACTAGCATGCTCATGAGTGTGCTCATTTGAATTCACTTTGGTGCCCAGTGGCCTATTTAAAGCACTGCTGAGTGGTCGTCAGCTCCTGTGACAAGTGACAATGCTTGTTCCTGTGATATACCTGGTTTGCTTTTGGACTATGCCTGATCTTGATCCCTTCAGTACCTGACCTCTGGCTTGCATCTTGACTCTGCATCTTGCTTATAAATTCAGCTCATCTTCAGCCCATGTGATACTGACCTCAGCCTGTTTACCCTGTCATCTGTCAAATCTATACCTCTGCTGCCTGCCCATCACCAACTTCTGCCTGTCTGACCACATTCCTGTTTCCTGCTTTTGCAAGCCCTGTGACATCTGGCACGCGTTCCTGTTCTTCAGCTTCTACATTAATGCAAAATCCCTTTCTTCTGCTGGCCAGTACTTGCTACAGGCTCCTGTGCCACTCGGTGTCCTATCCTACTGTCATCAATCTCAGGGGACAAACAGGACAGGAGGTGTAAGGGTGAGCCCTCATATCACTTCGGCCTCTGCCAGGTGGGTGACAGACAGAGATATAAATCCAATAAAGATTGAGTTAAAAAAAAAAAAAGGAAAAAGTAAGGAAATAGAAAAGGAAGCCACCCAAGAAAAAGAAAGAGAAAGAAGATAAGCAACAGGAGGAAAAGACAGAAGCAAAGAGGTAAGAGAGATTGAATATAGACAGACGGAAAGAGAAAGGAAAAGAGAAAGAAGAGGCACAATAACAAAAACAGAGGGAGGGAGAGAATGTGAATCCCCATGTGTGTGTGTGCTTGACTATGTGCGCGTAGTGTGTAGACACTGTAGTCAGTGCCAATCCTTTTTTTTTTTGCAATTCCACTATATAACAATTTTCTTGGCTTTGGAAATGGAAGGCATAAGGCTTATGACAAATGACTTTAACGCTCCAATTTTTATGCCGACATCATGCATTCCAGAGTTCTTACAGTGCTACTGTTTCATAAAGTCTGTTACATTTCAACAATGCTCTCTTATCTATGCTTCTGAGTGATTGCATTTTACAGAACTGTTTAGCACATATTGCGAGTCAAAGCAAGACAGAATTCAATAGCCCGTTCTGAGACTTACCAATAATGGGTTTTAGAAAGATGAAAAGGCTGGAGAAGCATTGATTCAAGTTCACTTCAAATCTGACTTCAACAGGGAACCTCTATTCACTCAGCAAGAACAGATTGGCAAAAGGAATCATGCGCTCTTTATTTAGTCCTTATTTTGATTTTGCAGACAAACTGTCTGAACAATGTTATTTTTCCCAGCAGTGGAACTGGGTAGAAAATTTTGGCTGAAGAAAAATAAATGAATGTGCCAATGTGCTTATAGATGAATGAGCTTCACACAATTATAAACAGCAGTGCACAAAATCAAAAAAGACAAAATAGAAATGGTTTGCTCAGATTTGTTTTGCGCTTGAGTCTTGATGTATAAACATTTCAAAGAAACTAACACTGACTACTCTTGCCTGATTTACCTTAGGTTTGCTCTCCATAAAAATTATCAGAAGCGTAAATGTACCAGCTGTCAGTGTGAATGAGTTGCGCATTTTCTCGAAGGTATTGACAAAACAGTAAACAAGCAGCTTTAACTTTTACAAGTTCCAGGACTCTAGGAACAGCACATAGTATGGAGCACAACATAAGTAAAAGCAACAAACACTGATGATTTTTTCAGCTACCAGCATACTTGCTAGTACCATTACCTTACATGCATTGTAGTGGGGTTTCTCAATTATAGTACTTAAAGTAACCCCTAATAACATTACTTGCTAAAGGAAATTAAGTGAGACAACTGAAACTGAGACCCCTCACTCATTCAGCATTTTTTTTAAATACCTATAGGAGTTTTTTTTTTTTTTTTTACTCAGGTGAACCATCATCCATGTCTAAAGTCTTCTGTATGGTGAGGACCCCGCCAACAAAAAGTTTTTATGCCACCAGACAGTGACATGTACAGCAAATATGGACTCCCCTCCTCAGCATAAAGAATATAAAAGACTTGGGAGCTGAAACATCAAATGACCATGGATCCTGGTGAGTATTTAGGGCATTTAGAACAGTGTGAAAGTTAAAGGGGGGCAAGCAGTGGGGAGGCAAACGGTAGAAGCAGGGTGTCCAGAATTCAGTTTTAAGTAATCTATGGAATAACAATAAATAAGATCTAAACCCTAAATTGATAAAAATTAGGTTTCCTAAAGCACTGAGTATCAAAACACTTGCCAAGTTTTCACATTTTTTTTTTTTTTTTTTGTAATAAAATACTGCTTTCAGCTTTTTTTCATCTCAGTGCTACATATAAAAATATTGAAAACATCTTTGGAAATTACATCAACATGTTTAAGCCTATACTTAATTTAAGTTATTGGGTTTAGGTCTACTTTAACTATAATTTAGCCATCACTATAAATAAGCACATAATGTTTCACCATGACAGTTTGAATAGCCATTTTTTTTCTTCTTTTTTTCACGTCAATGCTGCATAAAAAAAATATTGTAAGCATCTTTTGAAATTACTTTGTCATGTTTAGGGCTACATTTAGGTTATTGAAAACATCTTTGAAAATGACATCAACATGTTTAAGCCTATACTGAATTTAAGTTATTTGGTTTAGAGCTACTTTAACTATAATGTAGCCACCACCATAAATAAGCACATAATGTTTCACTGTGACAGTTTGAATAGTTGTTTTTTTGTTTTGTTTTTTCGTTTTTTTTACATCTCAATGCTGCATATAAAAATATTGGAAACATCTTTTGAATTTATTGACATATTTAGGGTTATATGGCATTTAAGTTTCTAAGTTTAGATCTACTTTAACAATCATGTAGCCACCACTAAGAGTAAGCCCATAATGTTTCAGATGTACAAAGTTTAATAATTACAACAACCAACCAAAATCATCTTTCTTTGTTCTACCTATTGTAGTGTTAAGCTGTGTACACACGATCGGTTTTACCGATGAAAACAGTCCGATGGACTTTTTTCATCGGACAAACCGATCGTGTATGGGCCCCATCGTTTTTTTTTCCATCGGTGAGAAAAATAGAACGTTTTAAATTTATCCGATGGGCAAAAAAACAATAGCAAATTCCGATCGTCTGTGTGGAACTCCATCGGACAAAAACCCACGCATGCTCAGAATCAGGTTGACGCATGCTCAGAAGCATTAAACTTAATTTTTCTCGGCTCGTCGAAGTGTCGAAGTGTTTTACGTCACGGTGTTTTGGACGGTCGGATTTTTGACTGATGGTATGTAGGCAAGACTGATGGAAGCCATCGGATTAGAATCCATAGGAAATCTGATCGTGTGTACAGGGCTTAAGTGTGAACAAGTCTCAATCTCGGCAACAAATCAAAAGCAGCATATTTTCAGGTGCTTACAGGTAAAAGGTACCCTTGATCTTTTAAGATAGATTTTGTGTCAACTTGCATATGTGTGATACATGGAAGTAACAACAAAAACAAGTGTACGTGTTTTTAGGAGCCTATTCAAATTTCAAACATTGTATGCCAGATCCTTCAAAATGCTTTACAAACAGGTCAGAAGTAAACCCATGTAGGTAAGGTCATTTTACACCAACAATAATCCTTCTTTAGAGTCATTTATTAAATCTGGGTAACTGTCACTATATAAAATTGAACCTTTTGTGTGCAACTCACGATTATTCAGAAGACAAACGCATACACATATGTACATTCTATGGGTATAACTTTTGTTTGCTTGGACACAAAATACAATTCCCTTTTCTCTCTTTTTAAGTGAAACTGTTGCTTCTTGCTCTCGTACTCCAATGCTCTGTGCTGGATTAGAGGAGTTAAAGCTACAACCTTTAGCACAAGTGACTTGATCTGATCGATTTTTTTAAGGATACTGAATTCCCTAAGCAGTTTGGTAAAATTCTGGTGCCTACTGGACTGAGCAGTCATATTTCTATATATATATATATATATATATATATATATATATATATATTACTGTCACTTCATTTGAGCTTTAAATCTTCTAAAAAAAACACTGCTAGAAATGCTTAAATTAGAATCATAGGCAAAACTTTTCTTTTCATTTTGGATAGAGCAAGGGAGGGTTATAACCCATCAGATTTTTTTTTTCCCCAACTGTATCCCATTGTCAAGATTTCTCTTCACTTCCTCTTGCATAGCCATACAGAAAGTGAGAGGAAATCCCTGCAAATTAAGAGAATCCCTTGGGGACCCCCAGGTCACCAGAACTAGTGTCCCCATTGGAAGGTCCCCCCCTGTTACTTTTCTGGGGCCAACCAAAAATGTGTGATTTTCCTTTACTTTCACTTTCAATGGTAATGGTAAGCAGGACAAATAGAGTGGGTGAATCTACTTAACGGGGGGCACAGACAGCAATAAAAACTGACAAGCATTCTAATCCCTCTCCATCCTATCCAAAAATAAAATAGTTTTTTCTTTAGTTATACTTTAAGTATTTCCATGCCTGATGTGAACATCTTTTAATTGCCAGAGAGCTGCTTATTGTTTGGAGTAATGTATGACATTTTTAGGCTGTCCTCCACTCCCACATAAGTATTAAGTGTCGTATATGCATCACAGTCAAAGGCTTACACAATGTAGTGATACTTTTTGACATTTTGAAGAATTGCCATTTGTTTGGTGCAATTTACCTTTCACTAATATGCTTTGACATTATTTTAGATTTACTGTTTATTTCATTGTACTATAAGTACATTTACTGCTGAGGTAAAGCTTGACCAAACTTAACTCTGAGTTTTCCTATTACACACATTTTTTCCCAAAACAGAAACCACAATCCCTCTAGAAGTCAGCAGGAAACGGGGAAATATGTGCCTCCACTGATAGAAAAAGGTGAGAAATGTTATGCGCTGACTGTAGTTTTGGCAAACTGATTTTCTCAAACTTGAATTGTGTTGTGCACAAATATTAATATTATAGAAAAGACTCTCCACGCTACCCCTGGGGCTCACAATAAAAACAATAAAAACAAAATTTGAAATAATAACAACTACCAGTTTCTCGCAACTCTACAAGCGTTGGCATCTCTATTGAGTAAGTTCTTGACCATGTCACAATCCCTCCCTGGAGGCCCGCATCCAACCTGATATGCAAGTAGCAAACAGTCAAAGAATGCAGCGCTCTAAACAAGAAAATATCCTAGGTATCAGTTGCAGTCCACAGGAGGGTGCTCAGGCTACGACGTCCTCATGACAGCAATAATTCAGCAAATTCCAATAGAAGAATCCGGCACTCCAAATCCTTAGTAACTGGTTTATTAGGTACACATAAAAGGGTACAAGAGGCTATGTCAATAGAATATAAAATCTGGCTACGCATATCGCGTAATAGATCCTGTTTTCTGTCTTTTTCCGGCAGGTTTTTACAGGCAGCCACCACTGAGCAGGACTTACAAAGTCCTGTTTGGTCAGTGTCACTCCCCAGAGGCCCACATGGCTTGTGGTAGACAGAAACTCATGGGTGAGAGCTATGTGCATGATATATTCGATATAATCGCATAATTTATGACGCGGTTCTCACCCTCTAGAGCTCTCTGTCACATTAGCCAGCTCTTGTTAGGGCATGCGGCCCGGACAAATGCCTGTGTGTCCTATGGCTAGTCCTGGCCTGATCAAAATGGTGCAGTGTTCCCCCAATAACCTAGTATCAAATAAAACCGAAAATGTAAAAAAATCACACAATTCAAATCCTTAAAATTACTGTGCAGATATAAATTAATAATAATACTATGTAATGTGTAATCAATGTGATAAAATTCAGTTGCAAAAATCCTATATAACAGTCTAGTAAACACTTTCAACCACAAAATCACATGCAGCAATTGAATAAATACATGAATAAACACAGGTATAAATTATCTGTAATAAATCGTCAATTTTCATTGATCCTGCATCCACCAACACGGTGCTCTAAAGAATGTACTCTCACCTTCTCAGATGGACCTCACCAGAAAAAAGAGGTCTAAATATTAACAGGTTCATCAATTATTTTCCTCTGTTATCTACGGTATTTATTGAAGTATTGTTTAATTACAGTTTACCACACTGATTATAAAATGTATAAATTCTCACAGAAAATATTCATATTTTCAAATAAGGCATACAAAAAATAAAGGGAGCCTGTTTATTTTAGCATATTACCATCTGGATGATAGATTGAAATTTAGGAAAGTAAAATGGGGTTTGTGTGCATGTCATCTAGAACACTCCTTATTGTCTCAATGGACACTTCTCCTTTTGGATGTATCTTTGTAGCCACATCCCATAGCGTTTCAAAGTGATTATCTGGAATATGAACACCTATGTTGCGTAGTATCTGTGCAATCTGGAAAAAAAAAAAAATTTCAGATAGCTACAAGTTTCATTTATTCTTGGCCTATACCTGGGCTGAACTTAGGAGCAAACCTTTTCAAAGTAAGATAACTTAATAACCTTAATAACCTAGATAGAGAGATATCTTAATCAAAAACAATATACTGTACAGTAGTGTGTATTGAAACATCTGCCCATTGCTAGTGTTGAGACTTGCAGCACTTTTCTCAGGTAACGAGGATAAAAGAATACAGAATTTCACATTGCAGAGTGTATGTTAACTTAGCTTAGTGAATAAGATGAATCTGTGTTCACTTCAACTATGCAATCATGTGCAAGTCAAAAATGTTATTTTATTTTTTATTTCCCTTTCAACGGATTGGGTGAAGAGTATAATCCAATATTATTCTCTAAACTGAACATTTACTTTGCAAAATTCTCTTATTTTATTATTCAGCTTCAATGTAAAGATATGGAGAATGGGCAGAAAGAAGTGCATTACCTCGTCTCCCCTAAAAAAGGAAACAAAAGAAATCCTGCCACATGTTTTTTTCCAATATGTTGAAAAATATGTGTGTAATAAGAACTTCATATATAAGCAGAAGCATTTTTCCCTATAGTTTTTGTTATCTTTCTTATAAAACATTAGAATTATCCATACAGGTAGTTTATGTTTTTGTAGTGCAACAAATTTTCCCTTTGTGGCCCCATCATCTAACTTTCAGTTCTTTCATATCAAGAGTTTCACACGGTCTGTTCAATCTGGTCCGCCTGTCAGTTTTTCAGGCGGACCTGATTGGACTATTGGACTCTCCATTCACCCCTATGGAGTGGCGGATGTCAGTGGTGACATGTCCTATGACATCCGCTGCTATCCTATTCTGTCCGCAAAATCCAGACGTGTGGAGGTCCTATTTTCCACCTGACTGGCGGATCAGATAAGACGAAAATGGACTGGCGAACCGTTTGCACCCAATTTCCCCATAGGGGAGAGAGAGGCTGTGTCCGTCTCTGCTCTGCATAGTGAAGGGAGACAGACCTGTCATCCACCTGCTCAGCGGGGATCAGCGGAGTGATCCCCCACTGAGCAAGCGGATTCCATCCAACGGAGATGCCCGTGGGAAAGGGGCCTAACAATGGTATTCCAAATTGAGTTCACGTTGCTTCTAATTTCACAATGTGCCATTGTATCTTGGTATATAACCAAGCAATCAGACCTATATCTTCCAAGCACCTGTCCCTGCCAACAATATTTGGATTGGAATGCTTGGCTAGATTTGGTTGACCACTATATCTATAAATGTGTTTCTTCCTTGCTTTGTACTTTACCTCTTCCTTGGGACGAGATTTAAAAATATCACGTTCATAGACCATGTTCTGTGTAAAGATAGATGGACAAAGCAGTCCAAAGGCATTTGATTCATCTCCATAGTTGTTTCTGTCACTAATCCTGCGTAATCGAGGAGGAGCAATATCTGTTCGAATGGTAGGAATACCATAGGTCCTATAATCTATATTAAAATATAAATAATACAAAAAATGGATGTACTGAGCAATTTTATGACAAATGTTTTATAAATGAGGTGATCAGACAAGACTAGCTAGACTGGGCAATAGTTACCTGATGTCTATAGGTAATTTTAGAAAGACCTTGTATGCAGGGTATTAAACAAGTGAAATCCTAATGTCAGATATGGCATACTCTTACAGGAGCAGAGAAAATAGACAAAAAAAACATAAGGGACAGGGCCACTGGAATATAAGGCAATATAAACAGAAGGGGACATAAATTCAGACACAGTAGCCATTCATAACTACAGGAAGTCCCCGAGTTACGAACATCCGAATGCGAACGTCTCCTACTTAGGAACGGGAAGCTGGGTGGCCACTTTTCGACAGCGGGCACATTCGACTGAACATTTTCAACGGTGGGCACATTCGACGGAACCTTTTCGATGGCGGGCACATTCTACGGAATATCGGAAAACGATATATCTGCCGTTCTGCGCATGCGCGCCCACTTTTCGACGGCGGGCACATTTGACGGAACATCGGAAAACGGCGTATCTGCCGTTCTGCGCAGCCACTTTTCGACGGCGGGCATATTCGATGGAACATCGGAAAACTACGTATCTGCCATTCTGCGCATGCACGGCCACTTTTCGACGGCTGGCACATTCGACGGAACATCGGAAAACGACGTATCTGCCGTTCTGCGCATGCTGTTCCAACTTACGAACATATTCAACTTAAGAACAAACCTACAGTCCCTAGCCTGTTTGTAACTCAGGGACTGCCTGTATAAAAGTATAAAATGGGAATATATTACGGCTTATCATTCCTTATATCGGTATTAGTCCTCAAAACAAACCAACAAAATATTTAGAGTCACAGAAAACCTGGTGATCAGCTTTAACCCTTTTGCTGCCAGGCCCTGTGCTCCATTTTGTACACTCAGGTGGCCAGACCATTTTTAAAATTTTTCCTTTGCTTTTTTATTTTTCACTTATAGCTTTCAGAGTTTGTAAAAGACCCCCCAAACCATATATTTTCTGAAAGCACATGACCAGTAGAATAAAAAGAAGGTGCTACTGATTTTTAAGGTAGAAGAAAAAGGGAGTTTGGGACTTTGAATGAGGTTCTAGACAAGTTGGGGGTACATGAAGGAAACACATGTTTAATAACATGAAAATAAATGTATTACAATATGAGAATAATGGGATTGCACATAAAATACACACATATCGTGAACATAGAGGACATATTCTTGCATCAACTTGGAAACTCATGGCAATATGATAGTGCATATGAATCATGGAAATCAAGGATACAAAGTAACATCAACTAAAAATACATGACAGTATGATAGATAGATGTGTACTTATTTTTAAGGCCCTGCAATTTTAGCGCAAATGTGTATCAAATCACAATTTTCACAAAAAAAACACTAAAATACTTATTCGCACACATAAACATAATATAACTTACGTAATTCCTGCTAAATTCCTACTAAGGCCTCATTCAGTGGGGTGTACTAAAGGATATGCCCATGGAGAGCTGTGTTTACCTGCACGGGGATACACAGGTGTTCTGTGCATCCCTGTGCAGGCAGTCCTATTCATGTCAAATGGGACACAGCAGCTGCAAGGACAGATCTGACATCCATGTGGGTGTAGGTGCATAGACCCAAACACAGACAGGGTGAGTTCAGGGACATGCACCTACACAGATGTCAAGTTGAGAGCAGTGGCTATGTCTTTGCAGCTGCTGCATCCCAATTGACATGAATGGGACTGCCTGCACAAGAATGCACGGAACACCTGTGCTTTCCCGTGCAGCTGTTGTGACCCAATTGACATCAATGAGACTGCCTGCAAGGGGATGCACGGAACACCTGTGCATCCCTCTACAGCTAAACACAGCCCAGTAGTGGTATTCCCTGCGTGAACAAGGCCCTAGGCTTTGGTGAGACTTATGGTTGGGGAGGGGGCGGCATGCAGTTGCAGCTCATTTGTTGGCAAAAAAATTGATTAAAACAGGTGGTCAATAGCCTCTGGAGTGTAGCCTTGGGCTTTAGAGGCAAGGGCGATTTAGACGCATGTCTAAATTCACCCTTAGGGCCCTTTCTCACCGGCTGTCCGATCAGGTCCACCTGTCAGTTTTTAAGGCGGACTTGATCGGACCCTCCAGTCTCCCCTATGGAGCGGCGGATAGCAGCCATTGACATCTGCCACTATATGATCCTGCCTTCAAAAAACAGACGGATGGAGGTCCTATTTTCCATCTGTCTGACGGATTGGATAAGATCGGATGAAAATGGACAAATGGTCCGTTTTCACCCAATCTCCCCATAGAGAGTGGTGGAACTGTGTCCGTCACTGCTCTACACAGCGGAGCGGAGACGGGCCTAACATCCACAGGGGATTAGCAGACCGATCCCCCCGCTGACCAAGCGGATTCCATCCCATGAAGGTGCCTGTGTGAAAGGGGCCTTGCTCTTGCTACGATTTTTTTTTTTAATTTTTCTTTTTTTTCAAATTTTTTTAATAGATTATTTTTTTTACACATTGTTTTTTTTTAAGGTGAGGGGGGTGGGGGGAGGATCTTTGAAGAGACATCAGGGGTCTAAACAAACCTCTAATGTCTCTTTTTTTAGACAGAGAAAGGGACTGAAGAGTTCAGTCTCTTTCTCTGCAGGCTCAGCTGAAATACTTATGAATGGATGGAAGCCCCTGATTAGCGGCTCTCATGCATAAATGGTGGCAGAGTAAACAATGTTTACTCTGCCACAGTGACACCTGAACATTTGAGCGATCAGTACCGAACGCTCACTAGGAAAGAAAGAGGGCTGGTAAACACTAACCCCCCCACTCTCCATCCTCACACACTGCCCTCCCAATCGCCAATAATGTCGGCATGCAGAGCTGCATGGAGGGGCCGCCAGGGATCAGTAAACGAGGGGGAGGGCACTGAAGGGGTTGACAGGTAGAGAGGCAGCGGCGACGGAGGGGGGTGTCATTTTAGCTGAATAACTCTCACCTTGGGACATATGTTAGGACTACAGAAAACCTCCTCCATTCACCATTCATCTCAATAACAAAGGGAAAGGTGAACTGGGCAGGACTGATATCACTGCTTGAGATAACACTACAGAGTGCACAGAAAATTATCCGCTCACTTGATTTCTGACAAGATCAACATTTTTGGGTTATTCTTCTTGCACCTATTGCACAGATATTACAAAACACATTCAATGGTATCTTTAACAGACCAATAAGAGATGTTCATTGTTAGTGTTTAAATACATTTTAGGAAGTAGAAAAATATTTCTGAAATATTTCCCAAGCTACACCGATACTGGAAGGCTGGCATGGATACCCTTAATAGGGTGTTTCAGACTACAATATCTCTTGACCCTAAATACTGTCTATTAGGTATCCAGGCCCGGAAAATTCTCCTTTTGCTATGGAAGTTGTCTGAATCCCCTTCTCACCAATTATATGTGTCGCAAATGTGTTTACCAACATAGGGGTTGTCTGGGGTTTTGAAATTATGCGACTTCATCTGAAATCCGCACGTCAGAGAGACCTTCGGTGCGACTTGAAAGACATCTGTGTGACTTCATGCCAGGGGCGGATCCAGGGGGGGGCAACAGGGCAATTGCCCCCCCCCGAGACCATCTGTCACACTCACTTGCTTGCTCTGTTGTTTTTTTTTTCCGCCTGATCTCCCGGACTTTGGGGACCCGGTACCGGCCGGCCGTAGGTCCCCTGGACCTCAAGCATGGACACATGTAACTCCACTCTTACTCTACAAGTGTGCAAAGTTTGGTGTCTGGGGGACCTACGGCCGGGGAGCACTGATTTTTTAAAGCCGGGCACCCCTTCCATAGACTCCAATGTTAAATGGTAATTTCTCCGGTGACTTTGCGGAACCGCTACCGGCAGGTCGTAGGTCCCCTGGACCCCAAACTTGGCACACATGTAGCCACATGTCTCCTCTATAGGTGTGCAAAGTTTGATGTCTGGCAGACCTACGGCCGGGGAGAATCGATTTTTCAAAGCCAGGCACTCCTTCCATAGACTCCAATGTTAAACATCAGTCTAGTCATGGGCACAGTGAAGCATGGGCACAGTGAGGCATGGGCACAGTGAGGCATGGGCACAGTGAGGCAAAGTGAGGCACAGTGAGGCATGCAGATGGACACCCCAGGCTTATACTCGAGTCAATAAGTTTTCCCATTTTTTGTGGTAAAATTAGGTGCCTCGGCTTATATTCGGGTCGGCTTATACTCGAGTATATACAGTACTTGTTCTGTGGCTGCCGCTGCCTCTCTGAGTCTCTCTCTCAGTTTCTCACATCAGCCAATCGGCGGTGCCGAGAGAGAGACTCGTCTAATGTAGTTACGCGGCGCACTGACACGATACCAGGAGCGGAGGAGGAGGTGGGTGGAGCCTCTTCCCTGCACTCGTTGCTAACCCCTGGGCCGCTTGGCGTCTAGCAATGAGTGACGTCAGTGTGTCAGGTCGGCCCGCTCTGCGGACAGGTACGATAGCGTGCGGCTCCACAGACGGGTAAGAAAGCGGGCGACTCCGCTTGCGGCGCGGTTTGTGGGCGGGTGGTGCGGTTCTTGGGCAGACCGTGCTGCTCAGTGTGTTGGCAGCGCAGGTTAGAGTGAGAGAGCAGGCTCAGTGTGGCAGCTGGCCAATCAGCTAGCCGGGAGCGGGGGAGCAGAGAGATGAGATCATCTCTCACCGCCCGTGCCTGCCCTGCATTCCTGCAGTGACTTCCGCCCTCACTGTGCAGGCCGCAGAGAGATTACATTATCTCTCTGCTGCCTGACTCTGGGAGTCTGGGACACAGCAAGAGACAACCAAAACTACACCTTAGCAGGCAAGTTAGTGACAATCCGCAAGGTGTGGCAGGCGACGTGGCAAGTGACAATCCGCAAATTGTGTCAGGTGACGTGGCAAATGACAATCTGCATCTGGTGGCAGGCAAGTGACAATCAGCAAGGTGTGGCAGGTGACGTGGCAAGTGACAATCCGCATGGCGCGGCAAGTGACAATCCGCAAGGTGTGGCTAGTGACAATCTGCAAGGTGTGGCAGGTGATGTGGCAAGTGACAATCCGCAACGTGTGGCAAGTGACACGCTCAGGGCTCCCACTAATTGCAGGCGACGGTGGCAAGTGACACACTCGGGGCTCCCACTGATTCTGCATTGAACTAGTTAATTTTATATTACAATGTAATAATAGAAATAATGCGCTTCAATCATCCTGACACCATAACAATCATGGTGCCGGGATGATTGAAGCGCAGACACCAGCCATTTCCCCGATAAATTTCCCACAAAAAAAACATATTTTTTGGCAGTGCCCCTCCCGAGAAAAGACTCTGGATCCGCCCCTGCTTCATGCACAGATGTCTATGCAAGGCGAACCAGAAATCTCCAAAAGAAGTGCAGAAACTACTTTTTCAAATCGGTGTGGCAACGATTTGAACAGAACGATTGCAGGCAATAGGCTGCGACTGTCAAATCGAATGACAAGTCGCTCCAATGTGAACAGGGGCTTAGACTGATTTACTTTGAATACATAGTCATGTGCGGACAAAAAAGGTAAACTAGAATTTGCTTTTTAATATGATTGGATAAATAAAGTGAATAGTCACACAATTCACTGTATGACAATTCCCAGCTTCTTCTATTAAATCAGCCTCTATATATAACGTACATTTTTCTTTATTTTAACTGTAGAAAAAAACACAGTATCAGTACACAGTATTCCACTTACAAAAAGAACTTGGAGGAGTGATAGAGGCACCAATCCTAGAAGACGATGTTTCATAAATGTCTGGAGTCTGGTTTCCTTTTATTAGCATCTTTGTTGTCTTTTCAGATCCCCCTTCTTCTTTCAAAACAATTTCTTCAGGTTTCAACAGGCATTCTGAAGAAAAAGGCATATTTTTCAAAAAATGAATCTGCTTAACTCATAACACACACGTACAATATACTGTATATGTAGCCAAAAGACAAGTAATTTTGTTTTATGAACACAGCCAAACTTAAAGGACCTATGTGTTAACTAACGGCCGGTTCACTGTGATTCTGTGTGATTCCAATGTGGCTCAATGAGGGAGATTTACTAAAATTGGTGCATGCAAAATCTAGTGCAGCTCTGCAGAGAAACCAATCTGCTTCCAGGTTTTATTGCCAAAGCTTAATTAATCAAGCTGAAGTTATAAGCTGATTGGCTACCATGCATAGCTGCCCCAGATTCTGAGTGCTTGGGTATTAGTAAATCTCCCCCACTGTGAATCTATATACAGAAGCAGCAAAAATTAGCGGAGAGAGGGAGAGCATCCAATTATTGGAGGCTCTTCCTCTCTCCGCTAATTTTGTGGCTTCTATATATACACCTACTATGTGACCAGCTTGCACAATATTCCTATATAATACAAATAAAAGCATCCACATATATTTATATGTGACCTTATTCCACCTTTTAAAGAATATTATATTTATTTGACCCTCCTGCTTTTTTACTGTTGCGGCCTGGTTTTCTTGCGACCCCAGTGGCCCATAGGTTTTTGGCTGTCTCTCCCCATTTCTTTCCCACAGTGGTCATTCAGGGATGTGTTTCATGATTTTACACATTGTTCTATTATGGCTATTCTGACAGTATACCGTACCACATTGTAATAAGTAAATACCCACCTCCCTTTAAATGACAACTCTATTTTATATCTATCTATTACATCTAATTGTATATTTCTATTATAGAGTATAGTTCCTTTCTGCGGTATATCTATATCCCTGAAGAAGAGCAGAGATATACCGTTCTCGAAATATTTGGTGGGAATATTGTATATCTAACTAAACTACAAATAGCCTTTGTATTTATGCTATTTAATGTTTTTATCTTGAATGTTTTTTGTCAATAATAAGGCTTTTGTTACTTTTATAATACATGACACCATTTTGAGTGCTATATTTTTCGCACATAACCCTGTTGCCGTTAAAGAACAGAAAATACCTCTTGACCTTGCCAAAAATACAGGAAAATAAAGGAAAAAAATGAAAAAAGAAAACAAATGCAGCCACCACATCTAGGGACTGGATTTAAGTACCATATATACTCGAGTATAAGCCGAGTTTTTCAGCCCTTTTTTTAGGGATGAAAATGCCCCCCTCGGCTTATACTCGAGTCAGTACCTGAATTCTTGACAGGCGTCCATTTTTTTTAAAGTCGCGGCTTCCTCCTGGCGTTCCGTTCCGTAATAGGCATTTGACACTGTGTTCCGCCTATCACGGAGGTCCTCTCATCCTCGGACAGTTTCCCAGCAGACACTGTGTTCAGTGTTCCACCAATCACGAATGTCCTCTTGTCCGAGGATGAAAGAATGTCCGTGATTGGCGGAACACTGAACACAGTGTCTGCTGGGAAACTGAGTCCGAGGATGAGAGGACCTCCGTGATAGGCGGAACACAGTGTCAAATGCCTATCACGGAACAGAACACCAGGAGGAAGCCGCGACTTTTGAAAAATGGACGCCTGTCAAGAATTCAGGTACTCAGGCACAGTGAGACTGCAATGGGAACAGTGAGGTATGGCACATGGGTATGGCACAGTGAGGTTGCAATGGGCACAGTGGGGTATGGCACATGGGTATGGCACAGTGAGGTTGCAATGGGCACAGTGAGGTATGGCACATGGGTATGGCACAGTGAGGTTGCAATGGGCACAGTGAGGTATGGCACACGAGTATGGCACAGTGAGGTATAGCACATGGGTATGGCACAGTGAGGTTGCAATAGGCACAGTGAGACTGCAATGGGCAAAGTGAGGTATGGCACAGTGAGACTGCAATGGGCACAGTGAGGCTGCAATGGGCACAATGAGACTGCAATGGGCACAGTGAGGTATGGCAAAGTGAGACTGCAATGGGCACAGTGAGGTTGCAATGGGCACAGTGAGGTTGCAAATGGGCACAGTGAGGTTGCAAATGGACACAGTGAGGCTTGCAAATGGGCATTGTTGACCCTCTTTTCCGCTTACAGTAGCTACTGCATTCTCACCCTAGGCTTATACTCGAGTCAATACGTTTTACCAGTTTTTTGTGGTAAAATTAGGTCCTCGGCTTATACTCGGGTATATACGGTATGTTTTATAGCTCATACTAAAAGTTTGTGAACATTGTCTAGGATTTCCCCCATAACAATCAATGAACCTGAATGCAGCAAAACACAAAGAAATTCCTGCATGATACAACTATATGAATTAAACACAGCAAAACAATTAAAACAGAGAGAAGGTCAAAAGAGAAGTATGGCCAAAGCTTGTTTAGTCATACTTCTCTTCTGGGTGACATGAGTGCACTTACTTGTGCTAAAGCCTTCTGCTGGCTGACGTCAGGTCCAGGCTCAGCAAGGATCCCGACAATAATGTTGGGATCAACCCAGATGCCTGATCAGCAGGTGTTTGAGAGTCTGAATCAGCCAATCCCACCCCCTCCACAGCCCGGCATACCAGTGGGGAACTGCAGGGGCAGTGAAGACCAAGAACTTCTTGGGCTTAGAGCCGGTGGGGGACAGCTGCAGCATCAGATTGATGCTTATTGTGTACAGGCATACCCCACTTTTAAGTACACAATGGGACCAGAGCATGTATGTAAAACGAAAATGTACTTAAAGTAGTGGGGGTTTCAGGAGCTGTAGTTGCTCTCGGAGCTTCAGCTCCTTCTACTGCGGCTGAAAAATGTCTGTACAGTACTTGTAAAGGAACTTTACATACACTCGCGGGTATGTCCTTACTTATGTAAAGTGAGTGTACTTAAAGCAGGGTATGCCTGTATGTGTGTTTGTTGTTGTTGTTTTTTAGTAGTCCTGCACTTCTTCTTTAAAAGAGCTGGAAGCACATAATGCAAGATAATAATAATTAAAAAAAATACCAGCTACTGAGATAAAAAGTATAACAAGAAGAGAAAATCTTTGGAACAAATTATTGTGTCTTATGGCAGTGAGAGACAAACATCTGTGATTTTAACTCTTACAGATTATTTTGAATATGAGATGGATAGAAGAAATTCTGAGTTCACTGATCAATGATAATTATAGTTTTAAATAAACATTGCCAGTCAACCTTTCTTACCTTCTGTTAGTATTTTTTCTTCCAATTTCCCGATTGTCATTTTATCCTTCCAGGTTAAAAAATTGGCAAACTCTACAAAGTTGATCAAACCATCTTTGTCTTCATCACAATATTCAACAAGTAAGTCCAAGACATTACCGTCTAGATTTAGGCCAAATGTCACGCAAGCATCTTTTAACTCTTCCTTATCAATTTTTCCATCACCATTCTAAGAGAGATATCATGGTTTTGTTTTTAACAGAAAATAATTATTGGATTATTCCCCCAACTCCTCAATCAGCTCATTCACAAAATATAAAAAGAAAATAAATAATATGCATGAATGTAGAATAAAAATACGATAAGGACTCATAGAGTATCATTGCAGCACCCCTTTTTAGCTGTTAACTATATCCTTTATCATGCAGGAATTGAAGAAAATGCTTGGATAGCCGCACTCCGAGAAAATTGGTTCTTTATTTAAAAAACAAGGTCACACAACACGTCACAGCAAAAACACAGCAAAGGGATCTGACGCGTTCCGCACTGCGATTCAGTGCTTATTCATATATCCTTTATCATGAGAGGACAAAGGAGAAGGATAAAGCAGACTCCCCTTTGATGACAAACCTCAAGAACTGATTGAAGAAGAGTTCCCCCTTATATACAGGAGAACAGCTCCCTCATCTAATATGTCAGTATGTGTATGTGATCAGAGGCGAGGTGCTGAACACTGTAACTTTGCAATAAGATCAACATGAATTAACACTGACAAAAGCGAAGCTGTCATTGTGAAAGGACATCCTCTGACACTATATAAAAAGTCTCTTTTTTACTTGTAGTTATGTGGCATCGGTTATCTATTTTTCATATTTCTATAGGGCCAACATATTACACAGTACTTTACAGAACACATTCACACCAGCCCTTGTTCACAAAGGAGGTCACTATGTAATGTTCGTACCATACCAAGGTGATTTTGTGAGGAAATCAACCAACCAGCATACTTTTAGTAGGAAACTAGGGCATCCTTAAAGGCTAAATGCACTTTTAAAAAAAATATATATATTTTTATAGTTTTTCATGAAAATATTGAACGTTTAGAGCCAATTCACACCAGGAATCGCACAGGAACACACGTGCTTTAAAGCCATTCATTTTGAGTGGAATGAATAACACTGGACCGCACCAAAAGTAATGAATGCACTACTTTGAAAATGCACTGCAACCAGATTTCATGGTACTTCTGTACCATGCGATCTGATGCAGGCAAACATACTAAGGGAAATTGAATAAAGCTGCTGCCCTATTTTTTTCTTGCGTTAATCTCTCTTGTTAATGTATTGTGCCAAATTCATGAAGCATTTGCAACACTTTTGGCTTTGACAGCGACCCATGCAACAAATTCAGGTAGCTTTAAAAAATGTGCCACTTTTACAGGTGCAATCAATTAAGACCAACTCTCTTTTTTCATACAGCGAAACTGGCGCAGACAGGTTTTGTGAAAGTGTCTTGTGTGCATTCTAAAAGTGGTGTAGCAAGAGCCAAATGCAAGTGCGCATTCTATCTAGACAGATACATGAATTTGACGCATGCTTGAACCATTTTTTTAATGCATGAGAGACACGTTCGCAAAATCTGTCTGCGCCAGTCTTCATAAATTCCAGGAACTGCGTTTGCGACCTGTTTGGGGTGTCGTTAACTTAGCATTGACATCTGCTGTAGATTGCATCTGCTTTGCGTTTTGAACGTGGTGTGGGAAACACACATGGAACACGGGTTTCCCGCACTGTGTTATGGAGTGAAAGAGCACTTATTATTTTTCCACAGGATCCTGCAAAGCATTTCACCCACAATCAGTGAAACATGGGTGTAATGCCAGGCTCCTACAAACTCTTCCTCCAGTTCCCTGCTTGTACCTCTCTAAAATCTTTCAGTTGCAGAGGAATGATCACTTGTATTTCATTGACAACTACAAGTCTGTCTGCCATGCTGGTAGGTGGTTTGGGGGTGAGGAGGTTGCCTAAATAAATGTGTAACATGTAGTAGGTTGCTAAAGTGGAGTTAGCCTTTAAGAAACCCAGACAAATACAGGAGTAAAATACAAACTCCATGCAGATAGCATCCGCGTTGGACTTTGAAGACAGGATCCAGAGTGCTAATCACTTACCACTGTGCTATTCACAATAGCATAATGGCATCATGCCAAGTAGAATGGGCAAAAACTGCAGAGCCCAAATGTGCAATTCTGGTAGACCCTTAAGCCTCGTACACACGGCCGGGAATCCCGTCAGGGAAAAAACGTTGGTTTTCCTGACGGGATTCCTGGCAAGCTTTCCTTGCCAAGCCGTGCATACAGATGGCCATTCAAAAGAACCACCGTTATTTTGAATGGCAAAAACGCGGTGACGTCATCGACTACGACGAGCCTGCGCTCGTCACATTCAATGCCGTCGCCGCCATCTTGCTACACCCTACACTACCATTGTATGCTATCGCGCATGCGTCAAAGTCTTTTCGAGCATGCGCGGGTTTACCTGGGGACAGGTAAGCATACACACTCACGGTTTTCTCGGCAGGAAACACTCTGCCGTGAATCCCGACGAGAAAATAGAGAGAAGGTTCTCTATTTTTCTCGTCTGGATTCCCGGCAGTTTTCTCGCCGAGAAAGCATACACACGCACGGTTTTCACTGCAAAAAGCTCTCCCAGCAGCTTTCTTGCCAAGAAAATGGTGCGTGTGTACGTGGCTTAAGCCTAAAAAGTCTTGGAGTCTATGAAGTACTTGGGACAGAATAGTTATGCAATTAACATATCAGCTTTTAAATTAGCTTTTGTTTTGCAATGACAAATATTATGTGCCTAAATTAAATGCTAAAAATCCCAATTAAATACAATTTAAATTAAGGATTTAACACTAAAATACTTGAGGTGCATACCTCTAAAAAGCACTGCAAACTGATAATATGGAATTATATCTCAATAGAGTTCTCTTTTGACTCTATAAATTAAACAATTAGGAAGAAGAGAACATTTATAAGGACCTTTCCCCTTAACCTCCTTAAAGTTACAGCAAACACCTTCCTTTTTTATCAGCTGGAAATTAAGCAGAATCTTCCCTTATTCTCATTAGCAGTTTATTATTATTTAATATTATTTTATGCTTTCTACTGAATGTTTAATCATACTGTTCATTGCTTTTGCAATTAATGATCTTAATAATGTATAATTAAAATTGACAGTGAAAAATCTGTGATATTATCTTAAGAATACAAGCAATGAATGATGGATGCATTACAGTTAAAGCAGCAGCCAACCTTGTCATAATGCCTAAAAGCTTCCAGTAATGAGCCAAAGTGATGATAGTTTGCTCTTTTCAAGTGTTGCTGAATAGTTGCCAGGGTGGCTCTCTGCCTGTCCTTACCACGCAAGAAATCTTTGGGTGCCCTATTGTGAAGAATATCCCCCACTCCTGGTGGAAGAGAAAAAAAAGGTTTTTTTTGTTTGTAATTATTAAGCACATATTTATGTTTCATTGCAGTCATTTTTAGGCTCCATGTACACAGAAGCTCAAAAACTGTCGTTTTTAAAGCAGCAGAAAAAGCTAGCTTTTATCAGCGTTTTTTTACTAGCTTTTATTAGCGTTTTTCAGTGTAGCTTTTTTTAGCTTTTAAAAAAAAAAAAAAAAAAAAAATTTTTTTTAATGGACCAAAAAATGCTAAAAAACGCCCGCGGCCAGCGGTTTTGAGCGTTTATGAGCGTTTATGAGCGTTTTTTGGCGTTTTGTGTTTTTTTCTGCCGAAAAACGGCACTTTGAACGCAAATTTCTTGCGTTCAGAAAAAAGCCCATTAACTCCACTGCTCATTAAAGCTAAAAAACGTTATGTGTACATGAACACATAGGCTAACATAGAGTGCAGTTAATGGGCTTTTTAAAAAAACGGCAAAACGCCCATTAACTGCAGTTTATCAGCTTGTGTACATGGAGCCTTTGAGCCTATAAACAGTCTGCATACATTTGGCAATATCATATGATACAGGTTTATTTACATGGTTGCCACTCTACTGAAATAAGTGGCATCAAAAAGAAACTATAACGGCTTTAGTTCAAATGTGTTTAAAATGTAGAGTGCATCTAGAAAGTATTCACAGCGCTTCACTTTTTCACATTTTATTATGTTATAGCCTTATTCTAAAATAAATTAAATTCATTATTTTCCTCAAAATTCTACAAACAATACCCCATAATGACAACGTAAAATAAGCTTGTTTGAAATCTTTACAAATTTAAAAAAAAGAAAAAAATCACATGTACATAAGTATTCACAGCCTTTGCCATGACACTCAAAATTAAGCTCTGGTGCATCCTTTTTCCAATTATTATCCTTGAGATGTTTCTACAACTTGATTGGAGTCCATCTGTGGTAAATTCAGTTGATTGGACAGGATTTGGAAAGGCACACACCTGTCTATATAAGGTCCAACAGTTAAGAGTGCATGTCAGAGCACAAACCCAACCATGAAGTCCAAGGAATTGTCTGTAGACCTCCAAGACGGGATTGTATCGAGGCACAGATCTGGGGAAGGGTACAGAAAAATGTCCACAGCATTTAAGGTCCCAATTAGCACAGTGGCCTCCATCATCTGTAAATGGAAGAAGTTTGGAACCACCAGGACTCTTCCTAGAGCGGACCACCTGGCCAAACTGAGTGATCGGGGGAGAAAAGCCTTAGTCAGGGAGGTGATCAAGAACACGATGGTCACTTTGACAGAGCTCCAGCGTTTCTCTGTGGAGAGAGGAGAACCTTCCAGAAGAACAACCATCTCTGCAGCAGTCCACCAATCAAGTCTGTATGTTAGAGTGGCCAGACGGAAGCCACTCCTTAGTAAAAGGCACATGACAGCCCCCCTGGAGTTTGCCAAAAGGCACCTGAAGGATTCTCAGATCATGAGAAACAAAATCCTCTGGTCTAATGAAATAAAGATTGAACTCTTTGGCCTAAATGGCAAGCATCATGTCTGGAGGAAACCAGGCACCACTCTCATCACCTGGCCCTTACCATCTCTACAGTGAAGCATGGTGGTGGCAGCATCACGCTGTGGGGATGTTTTACAGTGGCAGCAACTGGGAGACTAGTCAGGATCAAGGGAAAGATAAATGCAGCAATGTACAGAGACATCCTTAATGAGAACCAGCTCTAGAGTGCTCTGGACCTCAGACTGGGGCAAAGGTTCATCTTCTAGCAGGACAAAGACCCTAAGCACACAGCCAAGATAACAAAGGAGTGGCTACAGGAAAACTCTGTGAATGTCTATGAGTGGCCCAGCCTTGAACCCGATTGAACATCTCTGGAGAGATCTGAAAATGGCTGTACACCAACGCTCCCTATCCAACATAGTGGAGCTTGAGAGGTCCTGCAAAGACGAATGGGAGAAACTGCCCAAAAATAGATGTGTCAAGCTTGTAGCATCATAATCAAATAGACTTGAGGCTGTAATTTGTGCCAAAGGTGCTTCAACAAAGTATTGAGCAAAGGCTGTGAATACTTATGTGTCAGGTCACCTGTGGCCAGATGACAGATGAACACCGTTGGGGATCAGGAGTGCACAACAAGGTAGTGAACCCTATGGCTGACTGCTGCGGATGGGACGCTGGATGGTTGTGGAAAGCGGGACCAGTGGAGCACAACAGGGATCCACAGGGAGCTAGAGCCAAGATTCCTCAGGGCGCGGAGTCTAAGATCCAGCAGGTCTTCACCAGAGCCTCTAGTGGTGAGGATGTTACGCTGCAGCTGGGTCCAGGTCGCGGCCCCCAGAGTCCCCTAGCTCACGCTCCGTAGGGTAAGGAGGATAGAGGGGGAGCAGCAGCACAGGATACAAGAATAGTGAGGGGAAAAGCCAAGGTCAGGGCAACAAGCAGACAAGGATAAACGAGGGACAAGCCGAAGGTCAAGGTCACAAGCAGACAGGGATAGTCGGGAACAAGCCAATATCGAAACACAGAGACAGACGTAGCACACGGCAGGCAGGAACCTAAACACACAATGCTTAAACAAGCACGTTGATAAGCAAGGCAGACTTGTAGTGCACAGGTTAATATAGAGTTCTGTGATAGGGCCTGGGGTGGAGCCAGGCTGGGAGGAGAGATTATAAAAGTAGCCAGGTGAGGAGAGTCTGATCTCTAAGGTGAACACAAGAGGAAGGTAAGATGGCAGACAAACATTACTGTATATCCATGACATTATGTACATGGGATTTTTTTAATTTTGAATTTTTATTACATTTGTAAAGATTTCAAACAAACTTCTTTCACGTTGTCATTATGGAGTATTGTTTGTATAATTTTGAGGAAAATAATGAATTTAATAAATTTTGGAATACAACTGTAACATAACAAAATGTGGAAAAAGTGAAGTGCTGTGAATACTTTCCGGATGCACTGTATACAGTATGTTGAACTGTTACATAATACATTTTTTTACTAGTTATGTAAATTCTGTATTTTACAAGCCTACAGATTAATACACCTATTATACTAGTGTCACAAAGTTTTATAGACTTTCTGAAGAGAAACTGCAACAAAAGCTGTTTGACTTCTGACTGTCTCTCTCTAACTGAATCTTCATGCAACCATATAAATACAGTAAAGCTGGGTACACATGTATCGAAATCCCTGCTGAGCCAGCCGAATTTCAATCTATGTGTCGCAGAAACCGATCATTAGACATTAGATCATTCTATCAAATGCCCCTGCTGGAAAACCAGCATTTTAACAGCCGCTGCAGCTGCTGGCTGTAAGTGTAAATATAAAAAATATGTTTTGCATTTTCAGGGTGATTTGACATATGTGTATCTGTGTTTGTGGCTATTTAGGTTTGTTTGAACAACTATGATATATACTGTAATTATGTACCTAGTAATATGCATCTTACTTTTATATTCTGTCTAAAGTCCTAGGACTTTGGATTTTAATCACTCTATTTAACTTATTGCACTGGAAAACATAATTTAAAAACATATCATTCAGAAATATATCCAAAAAAATACAAATATATTACCATGTTTTTCAGTGCGAAGAAGAATACCAAAAGTGTGATCAGCAGGAACATTCAAAGTATCTGCAATACTATGGGAAACCATTAAAATAAAGTAAAAATAACAGCCCTATAAAAAAGTACAATATACAGTATAAACTAACTAGTTTAGGGCAGAGTAGGCTTTTAAAATTAATAACAGGAGCAGATCAGGATAGCAGAGTTGTAATGGGGAGTCTGTAACACTGAAAGGTCAGGCAAAAGCATAGTCTACGTAAGCCAGGTCACACACATGTAGATCAGACTTGAAACAATACAGAATCAGCAGCAAGGAAGAGCATAGTCAGAACAAGCCAGGTCATACACAAGTAGATTAGAGTCCAAACGGTACTGAATCAGCAGCGAGTAAGAGCAGAGTCAGAACAAGCCGGGTCATACACAGGATTCTCAGAGAAGATATTAGCTGGGTCAAACAGGAGCACGCAAAGATGGCTATGCTATCCCCAGCAGTCCAGCACTGGTGGCATGTTGACACAGGTGTTCTAATCACTTCAACACTGGGCTAATTCTGACACTTCTCACATATATGTAAAGATCACATTTTTTTGCTAGAATTTTACTTAGAACCCCAAAACATTATATATGAGGCCCTAGAGAATAAAATGGTGGGTGTTACAATGTTTTATGTCACACGGTATTTGCACTGCGGTTTTTCATAAGCATTTTTTTGAGAAAAAATACACTTTAGTAAATTTTAAAGTACAAAAACACAATATATGACCCAATTGTTTTGTAAACTATAAAAGATGATGTTACGCCAAGTAAATAGTGGCGCCAAATTAGTGTACATAAAATTCTCCATAGGAGGGGGGCGGAGCCGGCAGCCAGAGCTGATGGATGTGTGTTAGGTGAGCTCTGACACACCGGGTGTACTAACGCGGCTCACAGCGGTACAGGCATCACAAAAAATATATCGATCGACTGGGAAAGACGAGGGGTACAGTGTGGCAACAATGCTGAAACGCAAGGAGAGAGAGGGACCCCGAAAACTAACAGATTTCTTCCCTCCATTAGCGGGCCGAGAAATCCAAGATGGCGCCGGCGCCGGGAGCCGTGCCTCAGCCTCCATGATGCAGCCTTCCAGCAATCCACTGCAATCCTCGGGTGAGTCACATCCCCAATCCCTTAATACAGCATCATCACCTTTTAATAGCCCTGCTAAACAAAGGAGAAGGGTGGGGGATGGAGGGGAGCCTCTGAATGACACGGAAATTGCAGGGGAAGAAATGGAGGAATCCTCCAACTATAATCATCAGCTGGATGCATTTCCCACCTCAGGGATGCCCATTATAGATACCACAATGAAAGAAATGCTGCAAACCCTGCGGGGGGCCCTCCAACATGACATGGCAGCGTTTATGCATATCACACAAAAAGAAGTTGCTGCGGTGGCTAGCCGGGTAGAATATGTGGGAAAAAAAATGGAGGATTTTACATTGGCACACAATGAGCTTGTTGATGCTCACTTTGAGGTGGAAGACGAGATTAAAGCTATGCGCCTTAAGATGGCTGACCTTGAGGACAGGGCAAGGAGGAATAATATAAAATTTAGAGGGATACCTGAGACAGTCAAGCCTGCTGAACTCACAGCGTACCTGCAAAAGCTTATGCTGACAGCCCTTCCGACATTGAGTTCAGCAGACATCACCATTGACAGGGCCCACAGACTGCCTAAACCCTCTTTCCTGCCCGATCAAATCCCCCGAGATGTTATTGCAAGAATACATTTTTACCATGTAAAGGATCAGCTCATGCGTTTTGCAAGACAACACCCTGCTCTCCCTGATCCATTTTCTGGAATTGCACTTTATGCTGACTTGTCGCAGGCTACCCTGTCCGCCAGGCGAGACCTGGTTCCGATTACCAAAATGCTGCGCAATCATAAAATCCTCTACAAATGGGGCTTCCCGGCTAAATTGCTAGTGGACATGAATAATGTATCGCATACAATTGCGACTCTGGAAAAAGGGCTAGAGCTTCTCCGTAAATGGCATCTTCTACCCGCGGATGGAATCCCTGCGGACATGAATCCTCCACGCCAAAGCCGCAACAACTCTCGCCAGAACAAGGGCAAATAAACACTGTATTCAAGTTTGTCATGTCTCTCTTAGACTGCCTTTTCCTCTCTCCCAGGGACACTGCACGCCTGATACCTTTTGACCTTCTCATATTCTATGAGTGACTAATCAATACGCCCGATGTTCGGCTGTATGGTTGAATGTCTATTCACCTTTTCCCCCACATAAGTTACGAGATGCCTTCCATAACCTGTTTGCCGCATACCAAGCGGCCTATCCTTTCTGACGCATGTACAGTTTTTCTTCAGTTGACTGATTCGTTTTTTTGTTACTTCTCAAGTTACGAAACAGTTTTACTTTTCTCTTTTTCGGATCACAAGCATTCTGAACATACCTGGAATAAGGATACTACTAATAGGACCAACCACTAGATGGCAGCAATGCGCAACACTTCAATGGAATGACCCTTAAGCTTATGTCATATAATGTGAGGGGATTGAACAGCCCGCATAAAAGGAGAGCCCTCTGGAAATCCGCCATGGACTCACAGTGTGAGATCTTATGTGTACAAGAGACTCATTTTTCTAGTGTGAACCCCCCAAAATGTACACACGTCAGATTCCCACATATCTTTACTGCCAAAAACTCTACAAAAAAGAATGGGGTAATGACTGCTTTCAAGGACACATTAACCTTTTCTCTTTTACAGGAACATGCTGACCCCCTTGGACGCTACCTTATATTAGTAGTTGAAGTGAACCGAACCATCTACACACTAGTGAATGTTTATGCGCCCAATGTAAGACCTTTGAAATTTATTCGCAAGATTATTAAGCTGGCTAAGAAGCTACAAAAGGGTGGTCTGATATTATGTGGTGATCTCAATATAGTTATGAACGAAGAATTAGACGTGTCTTCAGTAGCCCGTAGGCGTAGGCCCTCATTAGGATCATTGTGCCATGAAGAACGGCTCTTTGATCCATGGCGCTGCCTTAGGTCTAATGAAAGAGACTATACGTACTATTCAACGGTACATGATAGCTATTCAAGAATTGATCTCTTCCTAACTGATATACACACATTGCAAAATGTCCAAACTGCTGACATCCATAATATCACATGGTCGGACCATGCGCCAGTGACTATTGGGATTGTGGATACCGGCAAATTCTCTCACAGGCCTCTGTGGCGTAATAATACCTTCCTCCTGTCGCACCCCAAGATCAGAGATGAGATAGAGGGAAGGTTGACAGAATATTTTAAGATCAATGATAATGGGGAATGCTCCCCTATGACCACCTGGTGTGCACACAAAGCTTTTGCTAGGGGTACTCTTATCCAAATTGCCTCCAGGGAAAAGAGGAAAAAATTACAACGCATGACACAGCTACAGGAATCCATAGCAGATTTAGAAACACAGCACAAAAACACAGACACCAAATCTGACAATATCCTTAAACGCCTCACTGCCTGCCGTGAGGATCTAAGACAGGAAATTAGAGCAGATTATGACACTTACTTTAAAAGATTGAAAGTTTCATACTATTCCCAAAATAATAAAGCGGGTAAAATCCTAGCCTCCCAACTTAAGAAACGACAGGTACGCTCCAATCTTAAGCACATCAAGCACCACGTCTCCAAGGAGTCGCTTAGCAATCCTAAAGATATTGCCAATGCGTTTAAGGACTATTATGAGTCCTTGTACAATCTTAATGTAGATTAATCTACCCATCAACCTTCAGACAAAGAGATTGATGACTTTTTAAGTAGTGTACACCTTCCGTGTATAGAGCCAATTTACCTGCAAAAACTGAATGCTCCCATCTCCACCCAGGAAGTTGAGGATGTTATTACATCACTACCCATGCATAAATCTCCAGGCGCAGACGGCTTCTCAGCTGAGTATTATAAAGCGTTTTCTTCGCTCCTAACACCTGAACTAGTGAAAATTTTTAACATTGCAGCTTCATCAGGCTCCTTCCCGAATTAAATGCTCCAAGCGATAATAGTTACATTACCAAAACCTGGCAAAGACTCGTCGCTGCCACAAAATTTTAGGCCTATATCACTGTTAAACTCCGACCTGAAAATATATGCCAAAATTCTAGCAAATAGACTGATGGATGTAACTACCTCTCTTATAGGTTTGGATCAAGTTGGCTTTGTGAAAGGTAGACAAGCCCCAGATAGCACTAGACGAATGCTAAACCTTCTACGCTTAGCAGAGGTCACGCGAACACCTAGCATCTTCCTAGCTCTTGACGCAGAAAAGGCCTTTGACAGGGTCCATTGGGGATATCTGTCAAAGACTCTACACAAATTCGGAATATCAGGTCCAATTCACATGGCCATAATGTCCCTATATTCTAACCCTACTGCCAGAGTATACACGTCCAGTATGCTCTCTGACACCTTTAAATTATCAAATGGCACCCGACAAGGATGCCCACTATCCCCAATTATCTTCTCCCTAGTTATAGAACCTCTAGCGGAATCAATCAGGTCCAATGTAGAAATCACAGGCATAGAATCTGGTTCTGGAGCCCATAAAATAGGACTTTTCGCGGATGACATCATTCTCACGGTCTCCAACCCATCGACATCTCTACCAGCCATCCAAAATATATTATACAAATTTGGGCAGATCTCTTTTTACAAGGTCAACACATCTAAATGCTACGCTCTAACACTTAACATCCCAAGCGAGGAAAAAACTAGATTACAAACCATATTCCCTTGCAACTGGGATCCCCCGGCTATCACGTACTTGGGTGTGCAGCTAACCTCATCATCCGCCAAAATCTACCCGACTAACTACCCCCCGCTACTGAGTAGAATAGATGCGGAACTTAATCAAATCGGCACCCTACATCTCACTTGGCTGGGGAGGGTAGCCGCGTACCAAATGCAGGTATTGCCTAAACTCCTTTACTACTTCAGGACACTGCCCATCCCAGTACCCCAAAAATTCTTTACGCAAATAGAGGCATCTCTGAAAAAGTTTATTTGGGGGGGTAAAAAACCAAGAGTTGCACTAGCACAGCTTTATAAACCTAAACATCTTGGAGGGGTGGGATTGCCGAATGCCCAACTATACTATAGGGCTGCAATTTTAGATCAATTAAGATACTGGTTCTCCTGCCAAACAGACAACCGATGGTCAGACATTGAAAGCACAGTCACACCTGGTCATAATCTTCCGGCATTAGCTTTTGCTGCCAGCATTAATCATAGAACCATCGCTCCATCGTACCCAACTATACAAGCATCCATAGATGCTTGGTCCTTCCTAACCAATACCCGCTTCACTGATACCCCCACCCACAAACTAAGTCTCCCACTTGCATCCTATGAATATCTAATACCTAACTTCTCGGCACAATCTTGGAGAAAGGTGGGAATGCACTTCACAGTCCCAACCTTGAATGCAAAGAGTGTAATAGATAACTACAGGGCCTTCCAGATACATCATTATTGGCGTAGTACACCAATTAAAATAATAGAAATCCCGCAGAGACTGTGGGATTTTCTTATGAGCAAACCCCCAAATAACCTCAAAGGTATATCCCTCTTTTACAAATACGCGTCCCCACTCTATGTCCAAACTAAGCTCCCATGTATGCATAAATGGGAACAAGAACTTCAGAAAGAATTCCCTTTACACCAGTGGCATAAAGCAATACAATACAACAGTAAATCTTCGGCATGCGTGGACCACTGGGATAATGCTCAAAAACTCCTACACAGATGGTACTTTACCCCGGCCCGCCTTAATAAAATGAACTCTGATACTTCGCCTTTATGCTGGAGAAATTGCAAATCCACAGGTAGTCTAATCCATATATTCTGGAGTTGTGATGTTCTACACACATTCTGGTTAAAAGTGCAATCACTCGTTCGGAAAATCACCGGAATAGATTATACTATTAACGCTGCACTTGCAATATTGAACCTTGGTATAGAAAACTTCCCTCCTCTAATGAGAAAAGTGGTCACTCACGTCATGTTCGCAGCGCGCATATCGATTGCAAAAGAATGGCGCTCCCAAGCGCCTCCCAATATCTCAGTAGTCATAGCTAGAGTAAATTCACAATATACTATGGAAAGGATGCTTGCTTATACCGAAAGACGTTCCCTAAACTTCCATAGAAACTGGGAAATATGGAAAACATCCAAATACGCCCTCTCACAAATATGACAAATATGACAGAATATGCTATGTTATGATTTGATGAATGATCTCCATCAACGTCTAGTGGTATGAACTATCTAATAGTAAGGTATGACTAGGAATGCTTGTCCAAATATGCTTACCCATATAGTTTAGACTTATCCTTGTTTAATATTGGTTACAGTTTAAGCGTTCCTGATCCTAATGTTTAACTGAAATCCTTGGACCCTCACTAAGGTCCGGGACGAACTACACAGCATCGTCCATACAAGTAGCCTGCTCACAGTGTGAACCCTAAAGGGGTGACAGGCTTATCCTCCTAGTGAGGCCTATGCTAATCCCTACTTCTGTAGTTCCATACATAACTTGCAGGTTATACTCCTCCCCTTAGGATCTATACTTGTTTATCACATTGTATGACTCTGTACTGTATAATGTATCATATATTCTGGATACACTGTGAAAAAAAGAAAAACCAATAAAAATCTATAGTTTAAAAAAAAAAAAAATTCTCCATAGGAGATGCTTTATAAGCCTTTACAGGTTACCAGTTTAGTGCTACATAGGAGGTTTGGTGCTAGAACTATTGGTCTCGCTATACCGTTCATGGCGATACATATGTAGCGGGTATTTGAATTTAAGGGAAGCATCTGGGTGGTAGTGTAACCCAGATGCACTGATTGCTAGGGAATCTGAGACCCTTTTATGATTCTTGGAGGACTCTGGTGATGTGAGGTTCCCTGCAGCCTACAGGTGGCGTTGTTGCCCTGGGCCGGAATTGAACTCACATCGCAAGACTGTGCCTTTTTGTCTTCCCCTGGAGCTGGTACAGCGGGGCGGGGAACCCGCTGTGGCGCGAAGGGAGAGGGGAAAAAAGGGGCGGACGCCCTGACCACGGGGTTCAGAGTTGAAGTCGGAGGACGCGGCCGCACCCAGGCACCTTCAGCTTGGGTGATGGCGTTCCGGTGCTCCGGGCCCAGGTGCCCTTGACCTGGCCGGAGCGGAGATGGAGTCCATCTCAGGCACCTTTAGCCTGGGGTGAGGTACTATGGCGGATACCTGGGGCTCAGTACCTTCGACTGAGTTCCGCGAGGGTGGAGGAATCCGAGGGGGCCCTAACTCCTTCGGTGCCCGTGTCTGAGTTTGTGAGGTCTGGTGAGCAGAACTTCTCTGAAGAGTCCGGTGCAGCATCGCTGGTGACAGAGAGGCCTCCGGTATCTCCCTTGGACGGATATCCTTCCCCTGACAGGGGCCTTGCTAGCGAAGGTAATTCACGTTCTACTTCACATAGTCAGTGGCAGTGACTATTCAACCACTGGTGATACCACAGTGGTCGGCAAGAGAAGGGAAAGGATTGTGCCTCGACCTATTCCCATTAAGACTAAGTTGTTGCAAAAGAATCCAACTTAACCGTGCTGTGTGTTTATTCGCTGAGAAGAATAAAACTGTGTTGGACCTATTCACTGTGCGGAACTCTGGTTACTAGGAGCAAAGGAGTCAGGGACGAAGTACAGGACTTGACTCTAGGACACTGTTGCCTTATGGGTCTGTTGCCTTATGGGACATGTATAAACTGCATTGAAGAGCGGTAAAATATTGTAAATATGAATATATTTACAATAGCTTGCTGTACATATATTTCATTTAGCTAACCGAATATATTTCAATTAGCTTGCTGTAGATATAGTTAATTTGGCTTTCGGAATATATTCCTTTTTGTTCACCCTTGCAAGTTCCTTTGTTAAACGCTAGACCTCGCGGAGCCCCCAAGCTTGGGGAGACAATGCCATTGTGTTAAACCCACTCTCGTCAATGAGTCCCATGCTGGGATAATACAATGGACAGAGCCTCACCTATAACCCTGGGAAAACTTCAAGCACATCTCCTGATCACATAGAGTCACCTGGATTTGCATGAAAGGGGGGCTGACTTATGGAGTAAGCCCTCCAATCATGACCCAAGCTAGGCCAACCAATGGGGTATCAGTATAGAGAGATATACTCAGAGAAAGGGAGATGGGAGCACTACTTGATGGAAAGATGGCCTGAAGGACGGGTCTAAAGGGGTAATTATGCCAAAGGTCTGTCTATGTAACTACTCATGTTAGTACTTTAAGGTTTTAGGAGGATGCTCTATGTTCCTCCATGTAAATACTTTGTATATTTTAACCTACTATTCCCTGCTTATCTAAGACTGTATAGATAGCTTCTTTGTGTTAGTTTAGACTTTACCAATACAGAATAAATGTTCATTATGTTAAAGCTCTCAAATCTTGTCCTAAAAGAACTCTTATTAAACCTATATCATATCTGTGAGATATTAAATCTTAAATATAGATATTAAAACGCAACAACACCTACACAAAGCCAGATCTTTCTGGTCTTCACCTCGTCACTATGGAGGACATGGGCCGTAGTGTATCTCATCCCTCTCCCCAGCACTAACACCCCTAGACAAAGAAAGACAAGCCGAGAAGGAGAAGGGGTGAGAGGGGTGAGGCCACTACACGTGGGGGCATCGTGTCCGGGATGTGTATGGTGTGAATTTGAACTTTGCTGCCCAGAGGAGTTCCGAGTAGGTCGGCCATATTGGCCAATGCTCCACGAGGCAAACCACAGCTGTGTAGTTCGTGGGCGGGAAAAAGGGAAAGCCCGTGAACAGGTGCAGAGTGTGGGAGGAGTCTGGCCATGTGGACGTACGCACGTGGAGATTCCGGCGCGGGTGGGTCAGTGCGCATTGGAGCAGCGAACAGGAAAGATGACTTCAAACACTTTGTGGATTTCAGCTTCTTCTTTCACGGACATGACTTCCTTTGCTGCTCCCGTTATGGATACAGGAATCAGACTAAGGCCCCGGGGGCGATTGGCTTTGTACACCTGCAGAGACATAGAGGCCCTCGGTGTGATCTGTCCCAGCTGCTCGGGACTGGTGGTTCAGTTGAAGCCATTCGGGCGATGTGAGGTCTGCAAGGAGTTTCTCTTCGAGGTGGAACCATCCACAGAAAGGCCTCGCGCTTTCCACCTCAACTACCTCACAGGTACTGCCACTCCGGAGGGAGAGATCGATGCCATGGCGGGTATTCCTGTGCGCGCTGACCAGGGTGAAGTGACTGCCCAAACAGAAGTTAAAAGAGAAAATCCGAAGATGCTGCTTTGGTCACCAGCAGCTCCCTGCTCCGACCACCGAAGAGGAAAGTTGGCCTAGTAAAGGCCTCGTGTGGTCGTGGAAGAGCTTCGCCCCGCTGCTTGCCTGGCCTGGATGGATCCGGAGGGAAGAGCCCTGGACATCCCTGTTTTTCTGAAGGCCCAGGTGAGCCAGGGGTTGGGACTGTCTGTGTGATTAAAGGTGGCGGAAGCCCACAGTCGGTGGAGGCCGTCAAGGGGGATGATTCCGTGACTGGGAATTATCTGCCCGTTGAGTGTTATGACACCTCTGACCTGGATTCATTGTCTGACAATGGCGATGATGGGGAGATAGACAAAATCTTCCACCGAAAGGGATGGGACAAGATTAAGTTACCCTCGTCCCGTGTCACAAGGGACCCACCTATGTCTACTGGGGATAGTACACCCCGGGTGGAGGCCTCGGCGCCGAGGGAAGAATCTGGTCCACTTTCTGAAATCCCTCTTCTGGATTCAACTTCTATTTCACCTGCTCCTGTTGCGGGAGTGCAACGTCAGTCACTGCGGGCCCCTGTGCCCAGATCTATCGAGGTGGTGAATGCACCTCGCCATCCAGAAGCCATTGTGTTACCTGGAGAAGGAGACCGTGTCACGATGCCACCTTTGTCAAGGCTGCAGCGTCTCTTTGGCCAGAAGGCTGCCCAAGAGTATGGGTGGGAGTATCCATACCTGCCTCGAGAATTGCTCTACGAGGTGGAAGTTTTTCACCAGAGGTGGTACAATACCTTTGTTTGGGACAAACTCAAAGTACCTCAAGCACGCCGATACTTTTCTTGTTCACCAACGGTCACCAAGAAGTTTCAGGACTGTAAAGCTAAGTGGATGCTGGGAAGGCATATCCATGCGGACAGAGTGGTGATTTGTCGCAAGGATGGAGGAAATGTTGAGTATAACATGGAGGCGTTTGACAAGCATTTGAAGCCTGTGTTCCTGCCGCACCCAAAGTTGTATCTTTAGGAGAAAAAGACTCCTGTGTGTTCTTTCTTGCTGCTCATTGCTGAACTTTCCGGAGTGCCTTTGCCGGAACACAAGGACTGTGCCCTAGTTTTTTTTTGTATTTGGGCGTTCTACTCTTTGGAGAAATGGGAGCTGTTACTGTTTTGTTCTCCCCCCTTCTCCTTGCACTTCAGAGAAACCATTGACTTTGGGGTTTTTAGTCAGTGTAGGGTCACAGAGAAAAAAAAAAGAATCAAGAGAGAAAAGTTCATCTGGAAGTGATAAGTGTCTTTACCGCAACATTGTCACCAGGTGGCAGTGTTGCGCAACGATTGTTTGTTTTTTTGAACACTATGCAGCACTCATTGGAGTGAATGGGTTTCTTCTCGAACAGACCCATTCATTCCAAGCAAATATGATGCTAGGATGTGTGTTGTTCTTTTTTTTTTCCCTCTGCAGGAGACTCATCTGTCAAGGCTGCTGAGAATGGGGTGGTCCTTAGATAGCAAGGGGGGGAATTGTACATGTGTAAATGTTAAAGAGTATTTTATTGAAAGTTTTATTGTTTTACATTTCTATTTTCCCTTTTCCCATTTTAGGTCTTGGAACAATTCATGGTTAAATTGTGTAGTTGGTCTCTGGGTCAGACTTATGTTGCCACTTCTTGGGAGACATGGGTTTGCACCAGACACTGGGGACCAGTGTCAAATCACCGGTGGGAGAGTGTAGCTGGTATTTGAATTTAGGGGAAGCATCTGGGTGGTAGTGTAACCCAGATGCACTGATTGCTAGGGAATCTGAGACCCTTTTATGATTCTTGGAGGACTCTAGTGATGTGAGGTTCCCTGCGGCCTACAGGTGGCGTTGTTGCCCTGGGCCGGAGTTGAACTCACATCGCAAGACTGTGCCTTTTTGTCCTCCCCTGGAGCTGGTACAGTGGGGTGGGGAACCTGCTGTGGCGTGAAGGGAGAGGGGATAAAAGGGGTGGACGCCCTGACTACGGGGTTCAGAGTTGAAGTCGGAGGGCGCGGCCGCACCCAGGCACCTTCAGCTTGGGTGATGGCGTTCCGGTGCTCCGGGCCCAGGTGCCCTTGACCTGGCCGGAGCGGAGATGGAGTCCATCTCAGGCACCTTTAGCCTGGGGTGAGGTACTATGGCGGATGCCTGGGGCTCAGTACCTTCGACTGAGTTCCGCGAGGGTGGAGGAATCTGAGGGGGCCCTAACTCCTTGGGTGCCCGTGTCTGAGTTTGTGAGGTCTGGTGAGCAGAACTTCTCTGGAGAGTCCGGCGCAGCATCGCTGGTGACAGAGAGGCCTCCGGTATCTCCCTTGGACAAATATCCTTCCCCTGACAGGGGCCTTGCTAGCGAAGGTAATTCACGTTCTACTTCACATAGTCAGTGGCAGTGACTATTCGCTACTGGTGATACCACAGTGGTTGGCAAGAGAAGGGAAAGGATTGTGCCTCGACCTATTCCCATTAAGACTAAGTTGTTGCAAAAGAATCCAACTTAACCGTGCTGTGTGTTTATTCGCTAAGAAGAATAAAACTGTGTTGGACCTATTCACTGTGTGGAACTCTGGTTACTAGGAGCAAAGGAGTCAGGGACGAAGTACAGGACTTGACTCTAGGACACCTACACAAAGCCTGATCTTTCTGGTCTTCACCTCGTCACTATGGAGGACATGGGCCGTAGTGTATCTCATCCCTCTCCCCAGCACTAACACCCCTAGACAAAGAAAGACAAGCCGAGAATGAGAAGGGGTGAGAGGGGTGAGGCCGCTACACATATATGGTGCGAACACTGTTTACATATGTGTGCACAACCTATGTATGTGTTCACCTTTGCGCTCCAGCACAGGGTTGCTTTTAATTTTTTTATCTTTATTTTTTTTAAATGTACACTGTATCTTTATTTATTTTTTTATCTCTTTTATTGCTATCAGAAGGGATAAACAACATCCCTTCTGATAGCAATAAAAGAGAATCCTGGTACTGACAGGAGGCATAGGGAGATTGGGAAGTTCATCTCAAGGTTTTTTTTTTACAATTGAAGGAGGTGCAGAGTCAAACTCCTGTGATATCTGTACTATACCTGTAACAAGAGATTTTTCAGCTGGAATATGGTGGAAATCAGTTCCACCACCTCTGGCTCAGACCCTCTGCTCCCTGCTGACCACTATTACTTGAAAACACAAAAGTCCGGCTTCTATGCTTACAAGTGACAGCTTGTTCCCCAACAGCTCCCACAGATCAGATCTCCTGAGTGGCTCCCACTGAGTGAAGGATGGGGACAAGGGAGATGCAGGTACACGGGGTGCAGTGCAAATGCCAACATCACCACTGGATGATCTCCCCGCAAGTGAGAGAGGTGGAGCCAACTATAGTATGCAGGGAGGTACTAGAGCTTCAGCTTAATACAGCAACAAAAATAAGACGTGGAAGATGGTGGAGCTTTTAAGAAGATGGGGAGAAGATGGGGGCAGTAGAGGGGGGTTGTATGCAGAGGTCAGAGCTGAAGAGGGGTAAACGTGAGATGTGGATAGGGGATGCAGAGGTAAGCAGCTGTAGAAGAAGACTGAATTCTACACTCTGTGTGTAGCGCACCGCTAAACTCTGCACTCTGTATGCAGCGCACCCTGAACTCTGCACTATTTACGTAGCACACCCTGAACTCTGCCGTCAGTGTGTAACCCCCTCCCTGAACTCTGCACTCTATACATAATGCACTCCTGGTATTTAATTACTCTGTTTAGACCCTCCCCCTGTTAGTGAAATTTGACCACACCCACTATTTGATGTGGTTTGGAGGGTGTGTGTAAAGGACGGGGGTTGTGATTGAGTTCCTGTACCTATGTTCTGAGAAAAAAAGCCCTGCCTGTAACTATCATTCTCAGCTCCAGACCTTTTCTGCTGACAGAGGAGAGCAGGCTGAAGTTAAAACAGATGCTGCAACAGCCAGAGATGGGCACACTTCGCTGAGGGTAGCTTATTTTTACAAATATGCAAATGTGCAAATGTAAAAAATCGTTTTTGCCTATACAGCAACTTAAAAAGGTATAAAAATAAAACCCCTTCCCATATGCACTGATCACACTTCTAAGCAGGAAAGGTTGTTGAAACTTTAAAAAAAAGGACCTGCATCTGTGCCATAATAGCATGATGCAGCTGAAGATATTGATGTGAGATTAAAAATTATTTTGCTGCAAAATTTTCAAACGGGTGCCAAAGAAATTGGCATCAAAGTAAAACGCTCATTGAGCTGCTTGGGGAAAAAAGTTTCAAGCCTCGTACACACGCATGGTTTTCTCGGCAAGAAAGCTGCTGGGAGAGCTTTTTGCCGTGAAAACCGTGCATGTGTATGCTTTTCTTGGCGAGAAAACTGCCGGGAATCCCGACGAGAAAAATAGAGAACCTGCTCTCTATTTTCTCGTCGGGATTCTCAGCAGAGTGTTTCCTGCGGAGAAAAACATGAGTGTGTATGCTTACCTGTCCCCAGGTAAACCCGTGCATGCTCGAAAAGACTTTGACGCATGCGCGGTAGCATACAAGGGTAGTGTAGGGTGTAGCAAGATGGCGGCGGCGGGAATTGAATGAGACGAGCGCAGGCTCATCGTAGTCGGTGAAGTCACCGCGTTCTTGCCATTCAAAAGAACGGCGGTTCTTTTGAATTGCCGTCTGTATGCACGGCTTGGCAAGGAAAGCTTGCCAGGAATCCGTCAGGAAAACCAACGTTTTGTTCCTGATGGGATTCCCGGCCGTGTGTACGAGGCTTTACTTTTTTTATTCATTCAGAGAATATGTTTGTTTGTTTTTTAAGCGTATTTAGAATAGTTTAGTATTTGTCTTTTTTTTCTTCTTTTTGTGGTTGGTATTTGATTATTTGCGCATAGTTACTTTATATTTATTTATTTTTTAACGAGGGACCATTTTTGGTTCAAGAACTGGTTCACAATAGTGGAAAGCAGTTTCTGAAGCATTTAGGTGCTAATTAAAACCTATTTTATCATTGAAAAGCACACAAAACTACCTTATTTTTACCTTACCCACTGACAATGTACTTCAACAAAATAGTTATATTTTGACAAAATATCCTGATTTGTTTTCCAAATTTCTTATCTCTACCGGATAATCTTGGAATACCGTATTTATCGGCGTATAACACGCACCCCAAGTTTAGGAGAGAATTTTAAGGAAAAAAACTTTTAGGAGGGAAAATCAAGGAAAAAAAACTTACATTTAAATGTAGCATGCAGCCTTGCCCAGTGTCCATCTGCAGCCTTGCCCAGTGTCCATCTGTCCATCTGCAGCCTTGCCCAGTGTCCATCTGTCCATCTGCAGCCTTGCCCAGTGTCCATCTGTCCATCTGCAGCCTTGCTCAGTGTCCATCTGTCCATCTGCAGCCTTGCCCAGTGTCCATCTGTCCATCTGCAGCCTTGCCCAGTGTCCATCTGTCCATCTGCAGCCTTGCCCAGTGTCAATCTGTCCATCTGCAGCCTTGCCCAGTGCCTTTGCGATCGTGTCAGTCTCGGGGTTTTTTTAAATTTGGCGCCGATTTCTGTGGAGAGGAGCGAGCGGGGCCGAGTGTACTTCGGCTAGACTCGGCTCCTCTCGCAGTCCCGCCCATCTCCACTGACTGCGCCGCTGACGGAGAAAGCCGAGTGTACTTCGGCTAGACTCGGCTCTTCTCACAGTCAGGGGCAGGACTGCGAGAGGAGCCGAGACTAGCCGAAGTACACTCGGCTTTCTCTATGTCAGCGGCGCAGTCAGAGATGGGCGGGACTGCGAGAGGAGCCGAGTAAAGCCGAGTGTACTTCGGCTTCGGCTCCGCTCGCTCCTCTCGCTCGTTTTCAGCAGGGGAATTCGACGGAGTATCAGCGTATAACACGCACCCACGATTTTCCCCTGATTTTAAGGGGAAAAAAGTGCGTGTTATACGCTGATAAATACGGTAATTTAAAAGTATCACCACTAAATAGTTGAAATGTATTTTTCAACAAAACTTGAGTTTTTGAGTGAAAAATTTGCAAAACATGAGCAAATACCACTTGTTAAATTTTTAATGCCGCCCTTCAGGATAAACAAGAATGTAGTTATAGTTTCACTTATGCTAGCTCTTTAGTTTAATGCATAATGCTGATGACACAGTACTTACGGGTCAAGAACTTTTCCGAGCTGATGTTGAGTACGTTCACGAAAATCATCAAGCCTTTTGGAAACTATGTTAGCAGTTTCGTTCCTAAAAATCAATTCATGCAGGAGTACAAGTTAGTTCAAACACTTGTCAAATGCCTACAGTATTTTCCTAGCATATGGTAATAGTTTAGAAGGTGACCAGAATGTACATGATTGCTAGCAAGAAGTGAATAGAATGCCCAAAATGCTAGCTAGAAATTTAGAAACATAACTATGATTCAGAGAAAACAGCAGGCAGAAGAGGAGTACATGGAAACAGAGGAGGGATAGGGTACCAGCGGAAGGAAGAAGAAATGGGAAAGCCTTCCAGGGGTTCATTTTTCCCCTCCCAAACCCTAGAAGCTGTACATGGGTAGAGTAAAAACATTGAGGACACCATTATCTTCAGTGACATTGAGTACTTAGGGTACTCTGCCTCAAGCAATTTGTGGTGAATAGGTTCATTTGTACTTAAGTACCTGCACAAGGATTCCAGGATTCGAGCCATGAAGGAGTCTGACCACTACTAGTTGGTCGCACTTTTTCAAACTCCAATAGAAGGGGAAATTAAATTGGCAGATCTTGGTTTGCCATCTCAGTGAGAGCAAAAAAATAGCTACTTGGAAGCAGTGCTGCAGAATAACCACTTGGTTGCCTTTCCAGAGAGTGGCAGGATCCCCTTTCATGTCTAATGGGCCTCTGATCCTCATACTGCTGAAAGCAGAAGCAGCAGTGATAGTGGGTGCCTCAGTGACATTTTAAAGGGGTTGTAAAGACTGAAGGTTTTTTTTATCTTAAAGTAAACCCTCCTATCATTTTCAGCCAAGGAAGCTGCCATCTTGACCTTTGTTTTATCTTCAACTGCCATGATGCTGCACATGTGATCAGTTATGACACCAGCCATTGGATGGTGTGACAGTTTGGTTGAGAGCACAACCAATGTAGCAGTTAGCATTTCCGGCATGCCGGGAATTTATCTGTTTTTTTAAACTGTTAAATCAATGGGTTTACTTCCACTTTAATGCATTCTATGCAATAAGATATAAAGCCTTATGTGTGTAGCAGCCCCCCGTCAGCCCCCCTAAGGCCTCATGCCCACTGGCGTTTTTACAGCTGCGTTTTTTGCAGCTTAAAAACGCCTGTCCGTGTTATTGTAAATATATTTTTTTTTTTTTTGAAAAAAAAAAAACGTCGGAGCTAAAAACGCAACCGCGCGTTAGTGCGCGTTTTTTGCGCGTTAGTGCGCGTTTTTTGACGCTCGCGTTTTTTTCTGCCTAATTCTGACGCTGAGGAACGCACTGGCCCTGGGTTTTTTTTACAGCTCAAAAACGCCTAGGTGGACATGAAGCTATAGACTAACATGGACAGGCGTTTTTAAGCTGTAAAAAACGCTCAAAAACGCGGCTGAAAAAACGCCCGTGGGCATGAGGCCTTATACTTACCTGAGCCCCATTTCTATCTAGCAATGTCCACGAGTGTCTCGGCCGTCCTGGAATCCCCTGCTCATTGGCTGAGACAGCAGTGTGGCGCCATTGGCTTCCGCCGCTGTCAATCAAAGTCAGTTAGCCAATCAGGAGAGAAAGGGGGCAGGGCTGAACTGCAGCTCTGTGTCAAAAGGGAAACAGGGAGCTGCAGCTCATCTTGGGTGCCCCCATAGCAAGCCGCTTGCTGTGGGGGCACTCAACAGGAGGGAGGGGCCATGAGCACAGAAGAGGCACCCAAGAAGAGGAGGATCAGGGCTACTCTTTGCAAATCCTCTGCACAAAGCAGGTAAATATAACAAGTTTGTTATATCAATAGAAAAAAAATGAGACTTTACAATCACTTTAAAGTTTTATTTTAGAACATAGTGGACAGCACCTGGCAGCAGTCACAGACAGCAGCTAAACCATATGATCTCAGTTTACCCAGGGTTAAACATACAACCTATTATCAAACCCACAATGGAGGAACAGCAACACCTATAACATTCAGTACTTTGCAGCAGATAGACATTCCCTATGTGGGAGTAAAGGTACCAGCACAACTACACGTAACATTTCTGCGTTGTATGCCAGTGGAACAATAGGTGACAGATCAGCTATACAGCTGATCTGTGGCATCTATAGCTTTTAGCTAACTCCACAGCTCAATTTAGACCTTATACTAAAACTACTAAATCAGGCCTATTATTAAAAAGTCAGATCACAGCCAAAACTACCAATAAAAGCCTTTTTTTCAAGTTGAAATTAATCAGAATGGGGTGCTGCTGCTATATTTAAATCTTTTGCAGCTACAACTCTTTTTGCATTTTTGCACATGTTAAAATGCATATATCAGGCCTGAAGATTAATTACAATGCCCGAAAGGTATATATTTCCTGAAAGCAAAGATCAAGGAGAATAAAAGAGTGATAATGGTGATTGCAATTTTTTTTTTGTCACATGATATTAACGCAACAATAAATCCAGTAAAAAATAAATAATAGGTAAAAAATGCAATAGAGGTAATTTTAGTTCACACACATCTTTTCCCCAGGCACAACAGCCAGGAAATGACAGCTCTGAAACTGTCGCTTGTCTCTTATAGATTCATCTAGTGTAGAGACAATCAGCGATGGATGTTCACTGATCATCCTCCACTCTCCCCTACTGTCATTTACCATGGCAGTAGCATGTTGGCACAATGCTCACGCGATCAGGTAGATTTACAGCCTCCCTAATCATTTTCACAAAAAAGCCAACAAGCAGCTGCAAAAGTACTAACACTCCTGGCTGCTATAAGGAATGTGTGTATATGCTTCCGCATGTGCAAATGTATGTCTTCAATCAGTGGCAGCAAAAGGGTTAATTCAAGCAATAATATAACAGCAAAAAATCAGACCTGCAAAATATGTGATTCAAGAATACGATGTTGTTGATGTTGTCCATGAGAATCGTACTGTATTGTTATACTGCATACAGACCAAAGTGTCTCCAAAGCATGTATTAGAAAGAAATGGCGTTTTTCCATGTTGCACTCAAAGTCGCATAACAAGGAGGACCTTCTCCCCTCTTTTTTTTTTATTTTTTACATTGGTTCATTTGTTCTCCATGGTAATGCCCAGCTCTCCATGCCCTTCATTTGACAACCTGTTGTCTATTAGCCTTGAAAATTTCCAGGATTGATTTTTAAGTCCTTCCTTAAAGCGGAGTTCCACCCAAAAGTGGAACTTCCGCTCATCTGATTCCTCCCCCCTCCGGTGCCACAATTGGCACCTTTCGGGGGGGAGGAGGGACAGGATACCTGTCTTTGACAGCTATCCTTTCCCACTTTCGGGAGCCTCAGCCGCGGGTATTGACATCATGGCTGGGGCTCCCTCCTCCTCCATCCTCCTTCCCCTGTCCCCGGGCCAGTAGGAGAGAGGAGCTGGCCTCGCGCATGTGCAGTTGGGTTCCCGGCATGAAGCCGAAGGGCTACACTGCCGGGTACCCTTACCCGCAGCACCAAACATCAGCTGCGGTGCCGACATCGCTGGACTCTGGGACAGGTAAGTGTCCTATTATTAAAAGCCAGCAGCTGCAGTATGTGGAGCTACTGTTTTTTAATTATTTTTTTTTGGGCAGACCACCGCTTTAATAAAATTCATTGGGCTCAGAAAAAAGTTTTAAATTGTTGGACTTTATAAAGTATTCGATAAATGCCCTAATTTTTTATTAATACATGCACAGCTGCATTCATTTGTAGTTTTTTGTTTTTTTTTTTGCCTTTTAAGGCTGTAAACATAAAACCTAGAGAGATTAGGCTGCTTTGGACTGCCCTGTAAAATGTACACAAGATGTGTATGAAATCAGAATAGTTATTTTTCAGAGCCCAGTCCTGAGCTTCATGATGCTGCTGTTATAACTGCCCCCGTATGTGTCCTTATGAACCCTGTCTATGTCCTCATGAACCTATCCAATTTCCTGCATCATGAAGATACATGCAACGCTTAACTGGGAAAGCTCAAAAGTGGCATGCTGCAAGGTACAAGTGGTTCTTGCTTTCATACATAGTATTATTACATGATTCAAAGCAGCTCACAGTTCCTTTTTAACCAAACTAATAAACACAAAGAAAGATATCTACCTTTTGATTTCTTGGAGCCACCTTAAGGATTTTGCAACATTCCTACCATCACTAAAATGAGGTGTTTCGATTCCAAATGATCCGTCCTTTCTGAATTTCGTCCAGTCATATTTTCTGTCCTTTATTTCACCTTAAAAAGTTAGCAAGAAATCATGTTAGCAAGTTTTTTTCAAATGAACGCTGTCAGCACACATTAGTATGTAAACCACACTCAAATTCAAGGGTAATGTTCCTTCCTATATATAAAACCACAGCACGTTATTCTATCCAAACTATAGCAGCAGACAGCAGTTTGTTTGGATTTTCCAGAATATACATCCTTTCCAAATTTAATTCGACTTCCTTTTGCTCCATCTCTTTGAAGTGAGATTTGACAACCTTAGCATCTTCATGTAATGAAATATACATTCCTGCAAGAAATGGGTAAAGCATGAAGTTGCTCCATTAATTTAGTTGTTCTTCTACACAACCCTATTATTTCCACCACAAGTTTACATGGAACCTCAACGTTTTTAACCACCAGGTGGTTGTCAAATGCCGGGAGGCCGTTAATATACGTTAATATACGGCCTCCGCTATTTGGCCACTGGGGGGGCGCGCGAGCGCCGCCGGCGGCACGCGCGCGCGCCCGGCGCATCACTGAGATGCCTATGCGCGTGCCTGGCGGCCGCGATGTCCGCCAGGCACCCGCGATCGGCGGTTACAGAGACAAGGACATGGATTTGTGTGTGTAAACACACAGATCCATGTCCTGTCAGGGAGAGGGGACCGATGCTGTGTCCCTTGTACATAGGGACACAGATCGGTCACCTCCAGCAGTCAGTCCCCTCCCCCCACAGTAACAATCACACATAGGGAACACATTTAACCCCTTCCTCGCCCCCTAGTGTTAACCCCTTCCCTGCCAGTCACATTTATACAGTAATCAGTGCATATTTATAGTACTGTTCGCTGTATAAATGTGAATGGTCCCAAATTAGTGTCAAAAGTGTCCGATGTGTCCGCCATAATGTCGCAGTCATGAAAAAAAATCACTGATCGCCGCCATTACTAATAAAAAATATATATATATAAAAATGCCATAAAACTACCCCCTATTTTGTAAACGCTATAACTTTTGCGCAAACCAATCAATAAACGCTGATTGCGATTTTGTTTTACCAAAAATATGTAGAAGAATACGTATTGGCCTAAACTGAGGAAAAAAATATATAAAAAAAAAAAAAAAATTGGGATATTTATTATAGCAAAAATCAAAAAATATTGCTTTTTTTTCAAAATTGTCGCTCTATTTTTGTTTATAGCGCAAAAAATAAAAACCGCCAAGGTGATCAAATACCACCAAAAGAAAGCTCTATTTGTGCGAAAAAAAGGACGTCAATTTTGTTTGGGAGCCACGTCGCACGACCGCGCAATTGTCATTCAAAGCGTGACAGTGCTGAAAGCTGAAATTTCGCCTGGGCAGGAAGGGGGTATATGTGCCCAGTAAGGAAGGGGTTAATTTGGATAAAGTGTGGAAGGTTTAGAACCTCAGATAGATTATAAATGCAGTGTCCAGTTTGTGGAGATTTCTCATCCCTTCCAGAATGGTCTACAGGATTGTAAGTGAGCATAATGCCCTGTACACACGACCGGATTGTCCGTCGGAATAAAGTCCGATGGTTTGTCCGACGGAGTTCCGACGGAATTCCGCTCAAGCTGTCTTGCATACACACGGTCACACTAAAATCCGACCGTCAAAAAACACGGTGACGTACAACACGTACGACGAGCCGAGATCAATGAAGTTCAATAGGCAGTTCGGCTCTTCTGCTTGAACCTGAGCATGTGTGGTTTTTAGTCCGTCGGAATTGCATACAAACGGATTGTCGGAAAAATAGAGAACATGTTCTCTATCTAAGTCCGTCAGAATTTCCGAAGGAAAAAGTCAGATGGGGCATACACACGGTCGGAATATCCGATAAAAAAAGAGCCCGTCTGACTTTTTCCATCGGAAAATCCGGTCGTGTGTACAAGGCATAACCAACAGGTACCCAGGCAGCAATAAAATCACCCTGTTAAAAGAGTATGGAACTATTACAACTTCTTTTGAGCTTTTATTGGTATGTGTGCCCCTGTATGAAGATTCTCCTGGGTAGAGGCCTAGCTTGAAACTTGTGGGTTCCAATGCAAAAGTTAACCTGCTCCCACTACCACCTGCTTTTTCCACTGTGCACAAAAATACACCCACCACACGCCAAGATACTCCAAAGAGTTTTTCTACATCTTTATTTACATATTGAGAGGGTCATTCAAAGGATTTTAGAGAAACTGTCCAAATGTTGACATACTGTACCTCTCTAATTCTTTTAAATACCTTGGAGCATGGGTAGGCACACTTTGAGAGGTGGAGATCTACCTGAACAACTTGAACTAGATCAAAGATCCCTGGGGTTTGGCACCCTTTTCTTTGTTAAAAAAATAACTAGCAAGGCCTAACTAAATAGTAAGGGAAACTTGAAAAAATATAATAAAACAAATGTCACTGTAAAAATATAAACTTGGCCTATTCTGAAAGTGGACAGTGTCAGTCAGTAGAACAGTAGATAGTGACTGAAGGCACAGCCCTCAATATCCATCTCTGCAGCCTCTACAGCACAGAATGAATGAACAGGAAGCTCTATACAGAGTTTAATCACTTCAGCCCAGGAGGATTTGGCTGCCCAATGACCGGGCCATTTTTTGTGATTCGGCACTGCGTCGATTTAACTGACTATTGTGCGGTCGTACGACGTTGCACCAAAACAAAGTTGACGTCCTTTTTTCCCCACAAATAGAGCTTTCTTTTGGTGGTATTTTATCACCTCTGCGGTTTTTATTTTTTGCCCTATAAACAAAAAAAGAGCGACAATTTTGAAAAAGAAGCAATATTTTTTACTTTTTGCTATAATAAATATCCCCCAAAATATGATTAAAAAAAATAAAAAATTTCCTCAGTTTAGGCTGATATGTATTCTTCTACATATTACTGGAAAAAAAATCGCAATAAGCGTATATTAATTGGTTTGCGCAAAAGTTATAGCGTCTACAAAATAGGGGATAGATTTATAGCATTTTTATTAATAATGTTTTTTTTTACAAGTAATGGCGGCGATCTGCAATTTTTATTGTGACTGCGACATTATGGCGGACACATCGGACACTTTTGACGCTATTTTGGGACCATTGTCATTTATACAGCGATCAGTGCTGTTATGGGTTTCCTTAATAATAATATTAATAATAATAATAATTTTAATATTTACGGGCAGAGACTTGAAAGTTAACTTAGGCCTCAAAAGCTGATGAACACGTTTTTCCCATAACAATTGGGCTAGCCATCTCTAACATTTACAAACCTGGTTTGAAAGTTAAAACAATGACAACTTTCCTCAGGACAAATTAGAGATGTTTAAGAAGTCAACACTGCCATTGAAAATACTCTACAGATAGTTAACCAAATTACAAACCTTCCAACTAGAGCAAACAAATCCTTTGTAAGAGAAAGACTTTAGTAAACAGAGATGCTAATACTAGCCGTGTAGAGACAAAGGAATGTGTTGTAAGGTATATGTCAACCAAAAAACTGGACAATCAAATGTATGGACATGGCCAGAGCTATATTGACTAAGAAGTATTGATAAGAAGGATCTGTTTGGACAGCTGAACCATTCACCCAATTCTCAGTTTAAAGTCCAGGGCTGACCCCCAAGAGGAACTTTCATACATATATATATTTCATTTCTTTTCCTTTACCTCATATATATGTGGACATAAATATCCTAATCATAAGTGATGCATATGCCACTTCTCAGACATTTTAAGAAAACACCTGGATACATTATAAATATACATGATATTCAAAGTAAGAACATATATTGATATGTAATAAATAAGAATGATGTTTAGATTATCAATGACATTTTAGGTCATAGGGAAAAATATGATTTTAGTATCTGTTGACCTAGGGACTTCGTTAGAAAAATGAAGATAGATATCAGTGTAATTTTATAGATAGAAATGTTTTAAAGAGTTAATTAGCCTTACGAAATACGTCGAATTATGATTATAGAATACAAAAGGAGTCTACGTTTAGAAATGACCACATATTCAAAAGATATAGATAAATATTGAATGTTATATTGATTGACATATAATCTGTACCCTGTTTAGAAAAACCAGCTTATAGATATATTTTTAGACAGGAATATAAAACACATTATGTTATGTGAATAAATCAAGAAGTATATTAGAAGTATGTTATATATACCGGATTACCAGAAGATTAAAATCCATATATTCTTCCCACAATATACAAATTACACACATTCTGAGAATAGAATATATCAACTTAAAGAATTGATGCCCTAGTGGCTGAAAGTGGTATTACTTGAGGTTCCCAAAAATACAGAGAACAGTTAATTATTAAATTACCAACCTATAGAAACCAGAGATTTTTGTACAGTAACTCCCCTAACTGCAGCCACCAATAAGTGGAAGAACCACCTCCTTTGGGAAGAACTTAGGATAATTTTTATAATCTTATTGTCCAGAGACAATATTTAAGGGAAGAAAATTTAGATGAGAGGGACGGAGACAGGAGGACTGACCACACACTGACATCACTCACCGAGGACTCCCTGACAGCCAGTCACTCCCACCGGCCGGGGAGAGACACTCAGGGACCCACCCTGAGGGCACACTGGGAGATCCACACTCTCAGAGAGACTGACACCCATGCACCATGCATGAAGACATATTCTTACACTCATGAAGATTCCTAGACACCCGAATCCTGAAAACCACGGCAGCCATCTTAACTCTGGTCAGGAGATTGCCATTATGGAATGGGTAGATATGCCAGTTTTGATTTTATCTTGAATTCATTGTTGTTCTCAAAATTGTTGAAGTATTGAATATTCTGCAATCATGATTTATTCTCATTAACCAACAACTGGTAGATGTTTTTTTTGTAAAGATTAAATTTTTCATTGTATTTTTCTTTTTGCATAGTTCCAATCTTAGTGGCAAAACAGAGGTCCAATTTATTTCACATTGTTAACCACTTACTTACCTGCAGTATAGTAACGGTTGGATGTGTGAAATACAGACGTTCTGTTTCATTGTCAATTATACAAGGTTGTTGAACCTATTGAGAATTTATCATGACAGCATTATGTCTAAGGGACTGTATGCCCATTTTGCGGGTAATTTTATTGATTTTGTAGTCGTTCATGTAACAGAATTGGTATTTTGATTTCATGTAAATATTTGCTTTTTGTCAACCAATAAATGTAGCTATTGTGTATGATCGCACGTCTCCGTGAATAAGTTTCATATTATAGACTGTATCATATAGATTGACTTGTATTCAAAAATATCTTTCGTTAAAAAGAACTTAAAATTAATATATTGTGCGGGCAAAACTGTCCCTTAAAAGCACAACAGTGCTATAAAAATGCACTGATTACTGTGTAAATGACACTGGCAGGGAGAGGGTTAACCACTAGGGGGCGAGGGTTAAGTGTGTCCTAGGGAGTGATTCTAATTGTGGGGGGGCTGGGCTACAAGTGACATGACAGTGATCACTGCTCCCGATGACAGGGAGCAGTAGATCACTGTACTGTCACTAGGCAGAACAGGAAAATGCCTTGTCTCCCCGTTCTGCATCTCTGTAAGACGATCACGCGACACCGGCGGCTATCGAGTCCACAGGTCCCGCGGGCACGCTCACCGAGCACGCGGCAGGGGCGCGTGCGCGCACGCACAGTGGCAAATTCAAAAGGACATACAGGTACGTCCTTTTGCGCTGCTCTAATGCTGCCACTGCCGCCCGACTCTAATGGATAGGCGGCGCTTGCTGCATAGTTCGGCAAATACCAGAGAAACAAATAGGAAGAGAAAGACTGCCCTAGCGCTGAATCACTCTGCTCCTCCCACCTGCCCGCCCCCTAAAAAAGCATTCCTGAACGTCGCTGTAGCTACTGTTGATAGCAACATAATGGGGCGGGTGGGAGTGATCCATGATACTTTATTGAGCAGCAGTGGCCCCCTTAGAGCAGCGGTATCCGGTGCAAGTGGCACCCCCGGTGGCGGGAGGAGCAGAGTGATCCAGCACTGGAGCACTGTGAGGTTTTCTCCTTCTGCATAAGTCCTGCCCAGTGCCCAAACAACCCACGCCTTTTCTGACAGAGCTGCAGTGCAAATTTACATGGGAGAGCCTGCCTGGAACTGAAAGGTATTTATTAGGAGAGGGAGTTTGTATGCTGAAGCAGGGGTCCCCAACCCCTAGGCTGCGGTCCGGTTCGTGGCTCGTTGATGACCAGGCCTTGCAGTGAGAGGTGAGCGGCGACCATAGTCCATACAGGACTATCACAGACCGTGGTAGCAGCTCACCTCCTGCTGTGCAGCCATGTCACTGAGCCCATGTATCCCCTCCTGGGTCTCCTGACGATGTCATCCTATCATCAGGGCAGGGGGCAGGAGGAGCTGGAGATCTGCTCTGTAGAGCGGGAGTCTTTTCATAATAAAAAGCGGGTAATCCCACCCTCCGTCCACATCTGCAGCTCCTCCTACTTCCTGCCCTGCTTACAGGATAACATCAGGGGCGAGGGGAGACCCGGGAGAGGACACATGGCTGAAAACTGCCTCTACCCTGCCACAGGTAGGACTATGCAGAGGAGGCAGAGACTAAATTGGGGTACAATGATGGGGTAGTGAGAGAGGAAAGGGGGGGGCATGACTGCAAGGGGCACTGTGATGGGGGGGGAGAGGACTTTGATTGCTAGAGGCACTATATTGTAAAGGAACACTGTGATATAAAGGGGACTGCACTGTAAAGGGACACTGCAATCATTACAGGGGGGTTGTGGTGTGAAGAGGGATAAGGACAGACTCCATGAATATTCTGGATTAGGAGGGGGTGCAAAGGAGGCCCTGAACTAAGAGGGGGTGCATAGGAAGCCCTGGAGTAGGAGGGGAGTGTCTGTCACGCACTCGTTATGGCACAGTCATTAAAACATATGTCCCTTTAAGCCCCTCCCACTGCTGATGCAATGTGACCACACCCACAGTTTTGGGGCAGCACTCAAAGCGCGCCGTTATGCTACCACACTATATTTTTTTTCGGGGGGGGGTGAAAAAAATTTACCTGCTACGGGTGGCATATGTACTAGCTACACCACTGCTCCTAGTCACCATTTTAATTCTTGGTGTTGGGAAAACTGAGTCATTCTGATAACAGAGGAACCAGGCAGCAGAGATAAATTATAAAACTAGTAGATCACTCCAAGAAAAATGTGAGGGATTAAGTGTTCAACATATATGAAAAAAAAGCACCTTGATTGTGAATATCGTATAAAAAGGTGAAACACCCAGGTGCCATATAACATTAGATGGCCACTTACCAGAGGAAATGGATTCTAGATTATAAGAGTCATGAGCGCAGTATGATAGAATATCCTTAAGACAGGAGTCATCAACCCTCTTTGCTTTAAAAGATGACAAATTCCGCGCCAAAATAATTGAGTAAATTTAAACAAAACATTGCTAAGCTACTCCCCCGATGATGAAGTGTATTCTTCTATCTAATTAATGTGCATGTGATTAGAGGGCGCTATAGTGAATTATATTAAATTATTGAATATATAAACTTAAATCAATAATATCATTAAAACACAATTGACATTCAAGCAACAGTGGTTAGTGGTAAATAAATCTCTGTGATATAAGTGGACAAATAATATTCGAAAAATCAATCAAAAATAAGTGTCAAAAAATTCAGGAGAAAAGTCCCAAGAAACAAATGAGATGTTTCAGGTCCAATATGGAAAGTCACCAAATAGCAGAAAAGTCACCAATGACAGAAGCCTTGCTGCAGCAGATGATTCCTTCAAAAAAACGTGCAAGGCTACGCCGCCGACGTACATTTCGTATAGTTTACGTCTTCATAATGAAGACGTAAACTATACGAAACGTACGTCGGCGGCGTAGCCTGGTCACGTGATCCATGCTCCACGTCCCATCCGGTATCCCTGGTTAGAGGAAGCTGACGCTGGAATGCTGGAATTATTGATTTAAGTTTATAGATTCAATAATTTAATATAATTCACTATAGCGCCCTCTATCACTTGCACAACCCTCTTTGCTTTGCAGCGAAACAGGAGACCTCTATGGCTTTTCTTTGGTGTCCAATGGGAACACTCAAATAGGGAATAATCAATGGTTCACTGGAAAATCATGCATGTAGGACGAATCAAAGAACTCCCATAGTGTGAAACCGTATAAAATGTATTAAAGATAAAAGATACCAACTACTTAGATAGAGTCAGTTAAAAACGACTTGAAAATGAGGCTTGGCCATCTAATACATGGTAACAGCGGCCATTTTGGTTTTCAAACCGAGGTTTGACAAACAGCTGTTTGGTCTTAACTGTACTCTCCTATATTATATAAATGCGTGGTGACGGGTGTGGCCCCCATGCCCCAGATTACATGATCTTTCACGAAACACGTTGAGCGGAGTCCATGCTCACGATGTTACCATGCCTGCCGATCCCAAGAGGCTGTCGGCTTAAATGCCAGGACTGATATATATTGCATATATGCTTGTTTTTAACTGCCTCTATGTAAGTAGTTGGTAACTTTTATCTTTAATACATTTTATACTGTTTCACACTATGGAAGTTTCTTTGATTCATCTTACATGCATGATTTGACAGTGAACCATCGATTATTCCCAATGTGAGTGTTCCCATTGGACACCAAAGAAAAGCCATAGAGGTCTCCTGTTTCGCTGCAAAGGAAAGAGGGTTGATGACTCCTGTCTTAAGGATATTCTATCATACTGCGCCCATGACTCTTAAAATCTGGAGTCCATTTCCTCTGGTAGCGGACCTGATGGGGAACGTGAAAAGGGGTGTGTCTATTCTTTTTTTACACTGAAGAGGAAGTTCCCCATCAGGTCCGCTCAGCCAAGACGTAGGCGGGGTCTGAGATACGAGGGGGCCCCGCCCCCTCGTACCTCAGACCCCGCCTACATCATTGGCTGAGCGGACCTGATGGGGAACTTCCTCCGCAATGTAGATCCGCTCAGCCAATGACGTTTCGAGTGGAGACTGCAGCGCTGGACATTGGATTACATCGCTGGAATGTGTTTTTTATTTTTTATTTTTAATAAAGGACTTTTCCAAGGTGTCTGTGTGCTTTTTAAAAAAAATGTTTACACTTTCTTTGTGAAATGGTAGGGGTACAATGTACCCCTTACCAATTCACATGGGGGGGCGGGATCTGGGGGTCCCCTTTGTTAAAGGGGTCTTCCAGATTCCGATAAGCCGCCTGCCCGCAGACCCCCACAACCACCGGGCAAGGGTTGTGGGGATGAGGCCCTTGTCCCCATCAACATGGGGACATGTTGAGGGCATGTGGCCTGGTACAGTTCAGGAGGGGGGGGCGCTCTCTCATCCCCCCTCTTTTCCTGCGGCCTGCCAGGTTTCGTGCTCGGATAAAGGGTCTGGTATGGATTTTTGGGGGAACTCCACGCCATTTTTTTTTAATTTGGGGTGGAGTTCCCCTTAAAATCCATACCAGACCTGAAGGGTCTAGTATGGATATTTGGGGGGAACCGTATCATACTGCGCTCATGACTCTTAAAATCTAGAGTCCATTTCCTCTGGTAGCGGACCTGATGGGGAACGTGAGAAGGGGTGTGTCTATTCTTTTTTTACACTGAAGAGGAAGTTCCCCATCAGGTCCGCTCAGCCAAGACGTAGGCGGGGTCTGAGATACGAGGCCCCACCCCCTCGTACCTTAGACCCCGCCTACGTCATTGGCTGAGCAGACCTGATGGGGAACTTCCTCCGCAGTGTAGATCCCCTCAGCCAATGACGTTTCGAGTGGAGACTGCAGCGCTGGACATCCGATCGCTGCGGGACATTGGATTACATCGCTGGAATGTGTTTTTTATTTTTTATTTTTAATAAAGGACTTTTCCAAGGTGTCTGTGTGCTTTTTAAAAAAAAAAATTACACTTTCTTCGTGAAATGGTAGGGGTACAATATACCCCTTACCAATTCACATGGGGGGGGCCGGGATCTGGGGGTCCCCTTTGTTAAAGGGGTCTTGCAGATTCCGATAAGCCCTCTGCCCGCAGACCCCCACAACCACCGGGCAAGGGTTGTGGGGATGAGGCCCTTGTCCCCATCAACATGGGGACATCCTCCCCATGTTGAGGGCATGTGGCCTGGTACGGTTCAGGAGGGGGGGGCGCTCTCTCATCCCCCCCTCTTTTCCTGCGGCCTGCCAGGTTTCGTGCTCGGATAAAGGGTCTGGTATGGATTTTTGGGGGAACTCCACGCCATTTTTTTTTTAAATTTGGGGTGGAGTTCCCCTTAAAATCCATACCAGACCTGAAGGGTCTAGTATGGATATTTGGGGGGAACCCCACATAATTTTTTTTAAAATTTGATGCAGGGTTCCCCTTAATATCCATACCAGACCAGAAGGGCCTGGTAATTGAATTTGGGGGGACCCCCACGCATTTATTTATTTTTTTTATCAATGACTTTTCTCTGTATTGCTGGGAGCCGACAATTCATTATAGCCGCGAGTGGTTTTAAATGGCTTGTTTTCCTTCAGAAATGACATTTTGTGCAGGGACATTTCTAAGCAAGGGAAACAAGCGCTGCTTTACAGGCATATTTTACACCTCCCCCCCCCCCCCCCCCCAGGTACGAAATTACAGGAATATTTCACTTTTTATTTTTCACTTTATGCATTATTAAAATCACTGCTCCCGAAAAACGGACGTTTTTTTTTTTGCATTGATAAATGTCCCCTGGGGCAGGACCCGGGTCCCCAAACGCTTTTTAGGACAATAACTTGCATATTAGCCTTTATAATTAGCACTTTTGATTTCGAACGTTCGAGTCCATTGTATTTAATAGGGTTCTAAAGTTCACGCGAACTTTAGGTCTGTTCGCAGGTTCTGGTGCGAACCGAACAGGGGGGTGTTCGGCTCATCCCTAGTAAATAGTACTTATCCGCATCACCCCCATCTCTTGATTGCAAGTCCAACTGTGCTCCACTTCTAAAATGTACAGCCAGCTTCAATATACCTCCTATTCTACATATTATGTCTGTAAAGCACAGAGATGTTGCCAACCAAACATGACATGCTAAAGCTGCCTGCAGGACATAGCAAGGAAGATCACCAGGGCCGTGACTAGAAGATATGGAGTTTGAGAAATTAATTCCTTCTAAATACCCAAAGTGTCTTCCCCCAACCCCTCCAAGCTCCCTAACCATCTGAATATCATCTGTAAAAAAATTTGTAAAAATGTACCTACTAGTTTTTTGTACACACCAAACTGTATTTGCTAAAAAAAAAAAAAAAAAAACTGGTAATTTTCAGTATGGCATATTTTTTATTGTTTTTCACTCACCTACATCATAATCATTATGTGTGACCACATAAATCTCATGTCCTTTGTGTGCTTCCTCCTCTATATCTTGCTTGCCTTTAGATGGATTAATCAGTACCCCCGCTGATAAACCTAAACTCAAAATAGTCAAATAATGTAATTAATGTAATTAATTTAAAATGTATGTAAATATTCAAACAGCATAGTTGTTCATTTTTAAAGCGGATTTCCACCCAAAAGTGGAACTTTCGCTTTAAGTACTGTGACAGCAGGAAGGTAAAGTCACCTGGTTGCATCCAGGGGGGTAGATATATTTCGCCCAGATTCAGGCTTTACGCCGATTTATACAGCTAGATGGAGAGTTGTATAAGCCCAGCTGAGACTAGTGGGCTCATTGATGACTCATACCTCTAGGGAGAGGGCTGGGCGTCGTGCAGACAGGGAGTTGATGAGTCCAGCTGAACCTTGTCAGCTCATTTAGGCCTCTATAAGAAAGCCCAGATTCATTAGATGTTAGCTCATGCCTGGAAGCAGACCTGTGTGGACTGTCTAGGGAGAGTGAACCCCTGTGCGGTGAGAGAAAGCCTGTGTGGCTATATTTTGCTTGGACATTTAAAACCAGGGACTAGGACAGCACTAGGCTGATCCCAGTCGTTAGTTAGGAAACCTGTAAGTTTAGTCAGAGGTCAAGTTGACCAGGATTTATTTTGTGTTTGTTTTTTTTGCCTTGCTGTGTTTTTGTCACTGTAAATAGAAAATAAACCGCACCTTTTTTGATTTTGAAAACCACAACCTCCGTCTGCTGGGCCTGTTTTTGGGTGGGGAGCCCATCCCGGGGGTCACACATACCCGCTGCCGAGCTAGCCCCCTCACAGTTGGTGGAGAACCAGTGGCAGTTTTTTTTTAAGCCAGCATGGAGGAGATACTGAAACAGCTGGCTCTAGCAAATGCCAATCAACAGCAGACAAATGCAGGTTTGCAAAGGAGCCTTGCAGCCCAGCAGCAAGCTCATCAACAGAGCCTTGCAACTTTACAACAGAGTCTGGAGGCTCAGCAACAAGCCCAACAGCAATCTGAGGCCCGCTTCATAGACCTGTTGCAGAAGCAAGAGCAGAGACTACAACAACAGATGGAAGCAGTAATGCAGCAACGTCCGCAGACCGGTGAGGAAAGCCGTCCCACTAATACCGCGTCCTTTGGGGTGAGTCGTTTATTGACAAAAATGACTGGAGAGGATGATCCAGAGGTATTTTTGACCACATTTGAAAGGACCGCTGAAAGAGAAAAGTGGCCTGAGGAGCAGTGGGCTGGACTGGTGGCTCCTCTGTTAACGGGTGAATCGCAGAAAGCTTACTATGACCTAGAGCCTGACCAAGCAAAAGACTATGTGATGCTAAAAGCTGAAATATTGGCAAGGCTGGGTGTCACCCTGGCTGTCCGGGCTCAGCGTGTGCATAACTGGACTTTCCAGCTTGGAAAACCCCCCAGGTCTCAAATGTATGATCTCATTCACCTGAGCAGAAAGTGGCTACAGCCAGAGACTTTGTCCGCACCAAAGATTGTGGAACGTGTTGTAATGGATCGGTTTTTGAGAGCTCTTCCTACTGCCATCCAAAAGTGGGTAAGCCATGGAGACCCAGAGACGGCCGATGGTCTTGTGGATCGTGTGGAGAAATACTTGGCTACAGAGAACCTGACGGCCTCTTCCAGAGACACTCGGACTTTCCACCCTAAGACCAGACCATCCCCAGGGGCGGATAAGATGATTCCAAGGGGTAAGGGTGGAGAGAGTGAGAGGGTGGGAGCTCTACCCCAAGTTTGGCGAGAACAGCCTGGGAAATCAGCGGCTCAAGAGGCGGCAAGAAGGATCATTTGCTACCGCTGCCGGCAAGCGGGACATATTGCAGCAAATTGCCCGGTTTTGGAGGAACCCATGCAGTGTGACTTTCTGACGGGCAGACGTCAGTCGCTGTGTGCGACAGTCGCATGCACTGCCATTCGGGGAACTGAGAAACATTTATGCAAAATGTGTATTAATGGTAGAAATGTTGTGGTATTGCTGGATTCAGGTAGCCTTGTGACCCTGATAAAGGCTGAGTTAGTTAAAACAGAGGTCTCTGGGAATAGCAAGGTAGCCGTTATTTGTGTGCATGGGGACACCCGAGAGTATCCAGTGACTACAGTGTGTTTCGAGACCCCCAAAGGTACCCTTTCTCATCCAGTGGGCTTAGTGTCTCAGTTACCGCATGACGCCATTGTGGGAAGGGATTTTCCGAAGTTCTGGGAACTGTGGGATGATCATGAGCCCCCCACTGGTGCCCCTATGTACCAGGAATATGATAGCCAGAACTCCTCTGAGAGTGGTGAGGACTCTCCCGAATTTCCCTTGTCAGTATTGGCAGGGGAGACTCAAGAAACTGGAGAGGAGCCCACCTCCTCAGACGAAAACCTACCGTCTGTGGAGTTTTCTGATCTTGAGGTTCACAGGGAAAACTTTGCCACAGAACAGTTGAAAGACCCCGCCCTAATAAAGGCACGGGAAAACGTAGTGAAAATAGATGGCGAGTTAGTGAACCCAGATAATACCTGCACTTACCCATACTTCAGCGTAGAGAAGGACCTACTGTATCGGGTGGCAAAAAGGGCAGAAGAAACCGTTGAGCAGCTGGTGGTGCCCAAACCTTACAGGAAGTTGGTGTTGGAGTTGGCCCATGGGCACATTCTTGGAGGTCATCTGGGGACAGAGAAAACCCGAGAGAGGGTATTACAGAGATTCTATTGGCCTGGGGTGATGAAGGACATAGAAAATTATTGTTCCTCCTGCCCTGTGTGTCAGAGGTCGGCCCCGATGCCACACTTCCGTAGCCCGCTGGTCCCTCTACCCATCATTGAGGTCCCGTTTGAGAGAATCGCAATGGATTTGGTAGGTCCTATAATCAAGTCCGCTAGGGGGCACCAGTACATATTGGTTATAATGGACTATGCCACCCGTTATCCAGAAGCGATCCCTCTCAGAAATACCTCGGCCAAAGAGCTATCTCTTGTTTTTAGCCGGGTGGGTATTTGTAAAGAACTGCTTACGGACCAAGGTACACCCTTTATGTCCCGGGTTATGAAGGAGCTGTGTAAATTGTTCAAAGTGACGCAATTACGTACATCTGTGTATCACCCCCAAACCGATGGGCTGGTTGAAAGATTCAACAAAACCCTAAAACAAATGTTGAAGAAAGTGGTGGATAGGGATGGAAAGGATTGGGACTGTCTACTTCCTTATTTGATGTTTGCTATTAGGGAGGTGCCCCAATCCTCTACGGGATTCTCCCCCTTTGAGTTACTGTATGGGAGACACCCAAGAGGGCTGTTGGATATTGCCAAGGAAACTTGGGAAAGTGAGAGTTCTCCCCACAGGAGTGTGATTGAGCATGTCGCCCTGATGCAAGATCGAATTGCACAGGTAATGCCCATCGTGAAGGAACATTTGGCCCAAGCGCAGTTGGCACAGCAGAGAGTGTACAACCGTGGAGCCAAGACCCGTACCTTTTCCCCGGGGGATAGGATATTGGTACTTGTCCCTACGGTTGAAAGTAAATTCCTTGCCAAATGGCAAGGCCCCTACGAGATAATGGAAAAAGTGAGCGAAGTGAATTACAAGGTCAGACAACCAGGAAGGCGAAAGCCCGAACAGATCTATCACGTTAATCTGTTGAAAGCCTGGAGGGATAGAGAGTCCCTAGTCGCAGACACTTGGTCACCAGCTCAAACTGGTTGCGTGATTCCTGAGGTTGGAATCGCAGCCACCTTGTCACAACCCCAACAACAGGAGGTTAAGGAGTTTGTGCTTCGCAACAAGGAGGTATTCTCTGAGCTGCCGGGACAAACATCTGGGGTAGAGCATGACATTATTACCCCGCCCGGTGAAAGGGTGAAGTTAAAACCCTATCGGATCCCAGAGGCCCGACGGGAGGCAATACGGGAGGAAGTACAGAAAATGCTGAACTTAGGGGTGATAGAGGAGTCCCAAAGTGATTGGTCTAGTCCCATTGTGTTGGTGCCTAAACCGGATGGGAGCTGGCGATTTTGTAACGATTTTCGTCAGTTGAACAAAGTTACAAAATTTGACACCTACCCCATGCCACGTATAGATGAGTTGATCGACCGGCTGGGAACAGCCCGATACATGACGACTCTTGACCTCACAAAAGGGTATTGGCAAATCCCCCTGGCCAAGTCAGCCAAAGAGAAAACCGCATTTGTAACCCCAGACGGGGCGTTCCAATATAAAAGAATGCCGTTCGGGTTACAGAATGCGCCGGCCACATTCCAGCGGAAAATGGACCAGATGCTGAGGCCCCATCGGAAGTATGCTGCGGCTTACCTGGATGACGTAATTGTCCATAGCACAGATTGGGCCTCACATCTGCCAAAAGTGCAAGCAGTCCTGGACTCTGTTCGGGAAGCAGGGTTTACGGCTAACCCCAAGAAGTGTACCATTGGGCAGGAGGAGGCCAAATATCTTGGGTACACCATTGGGAGGGGAGTAATAAAACCCCAACTCAACAAAGTCGAGGCCATCCAGAGTTGGCCACGTCCCAACAGCAAGAAGCAGGTACGAGCCTTTCTGGGAATCGCTGGGTATTATCGGCGATTCATTCCCCACTTTGCTTCTAAGGCTGTGCCCCTAACCAACCTGACGAAGGGGAAAGGGTCGGTCATGATTAAATGGACCCCCGAGGCTGAGGCAGCATTCCAATTCTTGAAACAAGCCTTATGTAGCCAGCCAGTGTTGTACTCACCCGACTTCTCTAAAGACTTTGTCGTACAAAGTGATGCGTCAGATGTGGGGTTAGGAGCAGTATTGTCCCAGGTCTGGAACGGGGAAGAGCACCCAGTCATTTACCTCAGCAGGAAGTTGAAGTCCCATGAGGTAAATTACGCCACCGTTGAAAAGGAGTGTTTAGCGGTGAAGTGGGCTCTAGATTCCCTTCGATACTACCTGCTAGGTAGGCACTTTGACATGGTTACGGATCACGCTCCGTTAAAGTGGATGGCTCAAAACAAGGAAACAAATAGAAGAGTGAATAGGTGGTTCCTGGCCCTCCAGGAATTCAACTTCACAGTAAAGCATCGCCCTGGCGTTCAAATGGGGAATGTGGATGCTTTGTCTCGAGTACATGAATGCCTGATTGCTGGTGTTCCAACCCCGAGGTTAAAACAAGAGGGGGGGGTATGTGACAGCAGGAAGGTAAAGTCACCTGGTTGCATCCAGGGGGGTAGATATATTTCGCCCAGATTCAGGCTTTACGCCGATTTATACAGCTAGATGGAGAGTTGTATAAGCCCAGCTGAGACTAGTGGGCTCATTGATGACTCATACCTCTAGGGAGAGGGCTGGGCGTCGTGCAGACAGGGAGTTGATGAGTCCAGCTGAACCTTGTCAGCTCATTTAGGCCTCTATAAGAAAGCCCAGATTCATTAGATGTTAGCTCATGCCTGGAAGCAGACCTGTGTGGACTGTCTAGGGAGAGTGAACCCCTGTGCGGTGAGAGAAAGCCTGTGTGGCTATATTTTGCTTGGACATTTAAAACCAGGGACTAGGACAGCACTAGGCTGATCCCAGTCGTTAGTTAGGAAACCTGTAAGTTTAGTCAGAGGTCAAGTTGACCAGGATTTATTTTGTGTTTGTTTTTTTTGCCTTGCTGTGTTTTTGTCACTGTAAATAGAAAATAAACCGCACCTTTTTTGATTTTGAAAACCACAACCTCCGTCTGCTGGGCCTGTTTTTGGGTGGGGAGCCCATCCCGGGGGTCACACATACCCGCTGCCGAGCTAGCCCCCTCACAGTACTTGTGACCCCCTGACATGCCACATTTGGCATGTAATTTTTTTTAGGGGGGGGGGAGCGGGTACCTAGTTTACACAGGTACCCAGCTCCCACTTCCTCTCCTGGCGCTGCAGGAAGTTCACCTCTCCCCCCTCCCTTTTCTGGGGCACGTCACAGGTGGCAGAAGATTGCATGGCCATTCATAATGCTCAGCGCGACTTGCGCATGCGCAGTGCGGCTCGCGCATGTGCAGTGCGGCTTACGCATGCGCAGTGCGCGCCCGGCTGGAAGCCACAGTCTGGCGCCCACAATTGCAATGCCGGCGCCGCAGAGAAGCGGGGGAGAGAAGCGAGGCTTTGGGCGGCCACATCACTGGACCATGGGACAGGTGAGTTTCTGTTAATATAAAGTCAGCAGCTACACTTTTTGTAGCTGCTGACTTTTAAATGGATGGAACTCCGTTTTAAAGACATTAATAAATAACAATAACAAAATAATGATTACCAACCTCTTTCATACTTCCTTCCAAACGTCATTTCACTAAAATCTATATTGGGTGGAAACGCTGTTGTCTGATCATGCGATTTCCCAAGTGGTGTTCGTCTACGACTAGAATATAAGGACTCTCGCTTTTCAATAAATTTTTGCTGGAACAGTGGTTTTGATGGTACATTTATTAATGAACCAGCCTGCGTGAAGAAAGGGATGGGGTGAATGACATATACATAAATATTTACAAATATACATTTTGTAGGATGAAGGACTAACTACAAATTACCAAAAGCTAAAAATCGCTTCTATCATACAATACATATGCAGCAGATAAAAGTTGAGACAAGTAACTTAGATGGATTAATGAATACAATAACCAATACTAAGCAATGAAAAAGATTACACATAAACTGTACAAAATACAAATCTAGTTTATTGTTTTACTTTTCTTATTTCCCCTTTTTCTTTAGCACTGATATAATGTGCATCTATTTACAGACTACATTCTCATTCACACCAATCCCTGCCCCAAAGGAGCTTTTCAAACTAATATTCCTATCACAGACATATACACATACTGTACTAGGGCCAGTTTTATGAAACCTAACTTATCTACCAGCATAGTTTTTGAAGGGAATCCTCACAAAAATGGACAGAACATAAATCTCCACCCAGACATGCTTTAAATTCAAGACTTCAGTGCTGTAAGGCTTGAGTGCTGTAAGGCTTGAGTGCTATCTACTTTGCCACTTTATATGCACACCAAATCTGTGAATAATTTACCTAAAAGACAGAATACTGGAAACTGTATGTATTAAAGGGACCAGAGGTTATCCAAATAGGCTTCTAAAATATATTTTCAGGGCTGTTTTGACCAAATGAACAAATGGGGCAATTGACCCAAGCCCACGAGAGCATGATGTGCACCAAACCACCAAGCCAGGGTCATTTGTCACGTGACGTCAGAAGGGAGTCGTGCCACCAGGTGAGGTAACCAGATGGCTGCCCCTTGCCTATATAAGAAGTGTCGAAGAGAGAGCGTTTTTCATATTTTTTTTTTCAGTCTGGCGGACGGCATGATTGACGATGGATTTACATCGAGGGACACTATTTTTTTATTTTTTAATAAAGGATTTGTCAAAAACTGTCTCTTTTTGGTGAATGGGTAGGGGTACTATTCACATAGGAGGGGGGGTCTGAGGGCCCCCTTGTTAAAGGGGGCTTTCAGATTCTGATAAGCCCTCCGCCCGCAGACCCTGACAACCATAGCCCAGGATTGTCGGGAAGAGGCCCTTGTCCCCATCAGCATGGGGGCAAGGTGCTTTGGGATGTTGAGGGCAATTGACCAGGTATGGTTCAGGAGGAGGGAGCGCTCGCTCCCCCCCCCTTTTCTGACCTACAAGGCTGAATGCCCAGATAAGGGTCTGGTATGGATTTTGGGAGGATCCCACACCGTTTATTTTTTAATTTTGACGTGGGGTTTCCCTCCAAATCTGGGGGAGGGACCCCATTCAATTTTTGTCTTTATTTTTTTTACAGGCACTTTATTTATATGTTTTATTGTTCAGCTGTCAGCGGGGAAACCCATTGTGGTAGTGTGGTACCCCACCAGTGTATGAATACAGGATTCTCAACCAGGCAGGTTGAGGGGCTCCAGGGTATTTGCTTGTTTGGGAGGAAACTGGCTTTTCAGTTTCCTCATGATTTACTAAAATCCACTTTGGGACCCGGAGCTTGGGGATTTCTTAGAGATCCGGGTGGGATGAAATCCCCAGTCCTGGATCCGGGTTTTGAGACTCAACTGCACACTGATTGTTCAGGTGTGTGTGGGCCTGATAGTAGAGTCACGACCAGCATTCTGGGCCCCACCCTCCCGACGAGTGCAGGTGTGCACTGGGGAAGCCATAGAGTGCAAGTGTGCACTGGAGAAGGCAGAGAGTGCTTGTGTGCACAGTGGAAGCCAGAGACCCAGGTCTGAGGGTCAGAGCAGCAAGGGGCTGCTATCCAAATGGATGGTGTTGCAGATGGAATAGTCTATAGGAGAAAGACAAGAGCCTGAAGTGGAAGGCCTGAGCAGCACTGCTGTATGTATAAGCCAGGAGGCTGAATGTCATTTTGTTGTTGAAAAGGAGTACTGAAACCCCTGCGAGGGAAAACCTTTTGATTTTGTTTTGAACTTCTTTTAATAAAAATGGGCAAACAACCCTTAAAAAGAAGAACCAGCGAGTGGCGGTGTCCTTCAAGCTCTACACTTGATGCTAGTCCTTCACAAGTGGTGGAGAATTTTGGCACAATCTGAGATCCCTACAATCAAGTAAGTTCATCTGTTATATGAACTGTGTTTTTGGTGCATGAGACTGCATAATCTGTGTGTGTGCAGGTGAGGAGAACCTGCAAGCGAAAGGTAACTAGCCTTGAAGAGACAGTGCTCCAATTTGTTGCAGGTGGTGTACCTGTGAACAAAAAGTCAATTTTTTTTTCTCTGCAGTGAACTGCTGCTAGCTGTGTGTGGCAGCCAGGCAAACTGCATTGCGCAGAAGTTTATTTGATGGACTGTTGCATGCAGGTTGTGTACCTTTGAAAGGAGAAACAAACAGATTTTTTTTCCCTTTTCTCCGCCAAGAACTGTTACAAGTTGCTGTGTGCAAGACTGCAAGGATGGGGCGATCAAAACGCCTAAAAGAAGCAAGGATGGCTGAGATGATAGATAGAGCTCTGTGGCTGGAGGGGTTGTTACCACCTGATCGAACCCCATACATGCCTAAACAGTGTTTTCCAAGGGAAAAGAGGGCTGCTGTTGTCCCTAGCAACCCTGGTGCAATGAATGCACAGATGACTGCTAGTGTGGAGAGTCCACCAGCGTTTGAATCTGCAGTGGATTGGTGCAAGCGACACCTGGCAGGATTGGACCAAGCTAAAGTGGAAGGCAAGCCAACCTTCCATACAAAAAGAGAGCTGCCGAATGTCCATGCCTGGGAGAGGGGTGTTGTTGTCCCTGGCAACACTGCTGCAGTTAAACCAGCAGCTGTTGTGAAAAGTGTGAAAGTGACACAGCTTGAGACAGGGTCCAGCAGATGCAGGGTGGGAAACCCTGACAAGACATGGAACCAAGTGCGCTGTTTGCGGTGCAGTGAGTGGGGGCATGCAGTCTCCAAGTGCCTTTTGTCCCTGGCTCCAGTGCAAAGCTACCTAGCAAAACAAAGGTCTGAGAAGCCTGTGTTATATGCCAGAAGAGAGGCTGATCAAAGGCCAGGATAGAGAGTGGTTGCCCATAGCAACACAGAGGAGGCCAGTCGGGCTGTCTATGGACCAAGGGGTGTGCCTCCCATGGGTCGTGACAAGTGGCTTCCGGAGGAGCCAATACAGCATGTTGGAGAGAGCCAGCAAAGCTCTGCTGGGAGACTGCGATCTCCCATGGCAACGAGAGTGGAAGTTATGCCTGGAAGGAATCATCAGGAGAGAAACGCACTAGGGAAAAGTCATACAGTACCATGCCTGGAATGTGGCCAGCTGGGGCACGAAATATTGTCTTGCCCTATATTCTGGGGTGCACCTAGAGGTAATGTTGCTAAACAGAACTCTTTATCTGTGGGCCAAGATCCCTTTGCAAATATGTTTGCAGTCACCCCTGGCAACAAGGAGGAGTTTTCTGTGGTGTCTGCAGGGGGTGCTAAACAGTGGGAGATGCCTGCTGAGATTTCATCCCATGGACACCAGGGGGAGTTGGCCAGTAAATGTGCGGCTGAGGACTGGTTCTTAAGACAACGTACTCAAATGAAGATGGAGACCCCAACTACTGTGGTGGGTAAGACTATCTTTAATGAAATGATGCCTGGAACTGCTGATTTCAGGTATAAAAGAACTGGCTACGAGACTGTCCATGATGATGTGAGAGTGACCCCAGTTAGTGGGGCCACAGAATGTGCGCTTGAGAATGACTTTTTCATACCCAGTGGGAATGCAGGGGTTAAAGTCCAAACAGAACCTGTGATGACTAAAAGTGTTGTGTCTAATGTCTGCCAGCCTCAAGTTGGCAGTGGGCTAGGACAGCCTGCAAAAACTAAAAATGCTATAAGTATTACTGTTAATGAAAAGTTTGCTGCTGTTGGGAAAACCCCAGGTTCTTCCAGAGCAAAAGCTGTTGTTACAAATGGGTCATTGCCTGTAGCAATTGGTGGTAAGACAGCACAGTTGTCCCCAGAAATCTCCAGGGAACTTCATGTATTGGAGTCGGAGGTTGCCATGGACAACTGCGATGTCACTCTGGTGGGACAGAGTGGAACTGTACCGTGTAATGGTAATGTGTTAGTGCAAGCTGCTAGTACTAAAAATGTGCCGCTAAATGGTGGGTTAACACAACCTGTGAAAAATGCAAAGGTGTGTGAGGCTTATGAAGCGCCGCCCGAGCAAGGTGGTGGTTGTGGTGTATTGCAACCTGCGGTGCTAAAACATGTGTTACCGAAGTCTGCCATGATTCGTAATTTGGGTGATGAATCTGAAACTAAACCCATCTGTTCTAATGTGTCTCCTTGGGCGGATGGATCAGGGCTGAGGAACGCCAGTGAATGGAGCACAGCTACAACGGATTGGGATAGTTGGGGTAAAAATCTAATGTCCCTGATAGATGAGGCTTTCATGCACAAAAATAAGATGGACAAAGTTTCTGCTGTGCCAGCAGGAGGGATGGCAGAACAGCTTATACCTGAGGGCGCGGTGGCTGCTGCAGGGGTTAACCCTCGTGAGAAATATGGACCATATAAGGGCGAGCACACAGCAGACACTTTGTCAGTAACCTACAAAAATTATGCTGACATGGCGTGTCAAAGTGACGTTGTCACTGGTAATGTGAAGCAGTTCATTGGTGCTGAACCTGAGAAGTTGGGTATGAGTCAAGCACCTGGCAGCGCTCTGGTAGAGCACCAGGCTGTGGTTGTCTCCAGCTGGGAGAAGGTTCCATTAAACCTTGCAACCTCTCACGTCTCAGCAAGTGAGTCTGTCTGCATCCCCAGTGTCAGGAAAGTCCCCAGGAAGGACTTGGGTCTGGAGCCAAGGGTATGGTTTCTAACAAAAGTGTTAAAAGAGATGCTTAAACTTTGGGATGTACAGCCAGTCTATACTGGGGTGTCTCCACCACAGTCAGACAGTCTGGTACTGCGGAGTACCATTAGGTGGACCCCTGAGTGGCAGGTGGTACAGCACAAAGGAAGACAAGACAGAAATGGTTAATTTATGACTGTATTATTAGTGTTAAAAATCGCCTCTAGGTATGCTGATGGGTTACTTCCTGTACAAGAGGTATATGGGAGAGGCTTTGGTGAAAAAAAAGTGTCTGAGGTTTCACCACCTAACAGCCAGGTGGAAGGCATTTCTTCTGCTATGGTCCAAGGTAGTACTGGTCAGTTGTCGGTGAAGGGTGTGTATGCTGTACCAGTAGAAGAATCACATGAGATGGAAGGGCCAAGTGTGGACCAGAAAGCAGCAGAAATCCTGACCGGGGCTCAACCAAAGGTGGTTAAAAAGACTGGGGTCCCCAGTCCGATGTTTGGTTTAGGTGACAAACCTAATAAGGTCCCCGAGACAGGGAAACGGATAAGAAGTGCGGTAAAAATGGTATGTGGATCAGACAAGAGCTTGTCTGTTCAGGTGGATAAAAATACAGATGGCATCAGAACAGGTCAAGTGGTAGGACAGCTGCCTGCAGAGTGGGTGAACCCAGGGGAGGTGACGTCCTGTGAGGTTCCCGTGGGTAATGGCGGCCCTCCATTATGTGTGCCCTCTGCAGACGCTGCCCTAGCAAATGCTGAAAAAAAAGGCATTGGTGATCTGTGCAACGTTGAGAGGTGTAATGTTGGTTTGAATATGTCTGTCAATGATCCAAATAGTTTGTTAAAGGTACATGACAATGTGGTGTCCAAAGGTATTGGGAAACCTGGGAACCTGAAGCGTGGAGGCAGAAGGGTTGGTAGAAAGACCATAGGGTGCCCTGTTAAAATTTCAGGAGAGGCAGTGCTTATGGAACCCCAAAAGAAGAGGGAGAAGGCTGAATATAGGGAAATATAGGACCTTGTTAAGATCCAGGGTGGGACATACCTGGAAGCGCACCCTGAAAAAAGGTTGGGCCTACGTGGCTGACAGCCAGCACAGAGGTGTCCCAACCATAATGATGGGTGCTGGTGTTCCTCCCTCCGGATCGAAACAAAGGGGGAGGGTATGTGGTAGTGTGGTACCCCACCAGTGTATGAATACAGGATTCTCAACCAGGCAGGTTGAGGGGCTCCAGGGTATTTGCTTGTTTGGGAGGAAACTGGCTTTTCAGTTTCCTCATGATTTACTAAAATCCACTTTGGGACCCGGAGCTTGGGGATTTCTTAGAGATCCGGGTGGGATGAAATCCCCAGTCCTGGATCCGGGTTTTGAGACTCAACTGCACACTGATTGTTCAGGTGTGTGTGGGCCTGATAGTAGAATCAGGACCAGCATTCTGGGCCCCACCCTCCCGACAAGTGCAGGTGTGCACTGGGGAAGCCATAGAGTGCAAGTGTGCACTGGAGAAGGCAGAGAGTGCTTGTGTGCACAGTGGAAGCCAGAGACCCAGGTCTGAGGGTCAGAGCAGCAAGGGGCTGCTATCCAAATGGATGGTGTTGCAGATGGAATAGTCTATAGGAGAAAGACAAGAGCCTGAAGTGGAAGGCCTGAGCAGCACTGCTGTATGTATAAGCCAGGAGGCTGAATGTCATTTTGTTGTTGAAAAGGAGTACTGAAACCCCTGCGAGGGAAAACCTTTTGATTTTGTTTTGAACTTCTTTTAATAAAAATGGGCAAACAACCCTTAAAAAGAAGAACCAGCGAGTGGCGGTGTCCTTCAAGCTCTACACTTGATGCTAGTCCTTCACACCATTGACAGATGATGACTCATCAGATTGTTAAGGACACCACAGCCGGCTTCCCTTACACTGCGCCCTGATTGGGGAAAACTTTGCCCAATCAGGGTGCAGAAAGCACTGTACAGTGCTCAGAACATTGCAGGGTGTTCTTCGGGGGCGAACATCCTGCAAATTCAGGTGTTCCGCGAACAGCCTAACAGACAAATGTTAGGCCCAAACTCATGCTCGGGCCGAACTGTTCGCCCATCCCTACTCAACAGTGTGAACTTAGCATGAAGCTTGTAGCTCTCTTAGTATTAACTTTTGAGTTAGGTGGAAGGCAGAGATTGGATGGAAGTCCACTTATCCGATGTCTGCCCTGGGCCTTTCAATGTCTAAAGGCAGCCTTGATTACTTTCAGAGATTTAAAAAATTGCAGCCTAAACAAAATCCTTTTTACAGTAAATGTTTTACTTCAGGGTTTTTAAACTGTGATATGTTGGGGAACTTGGGGAGCTCAGTAGTATAAGCATTTTAAAGAGTCCATGCCAGTCTGAACTGTGGTTTTGGTAATGTTGGACCACTTTCATTAAACAAAAGCAAAATTCAACAAAAACAGTTTCCCTCGCAGGGGTTTCAACCATCAAAACAAAAAATGAAAAATAATACCAAGCTACCTGTCTCTCTTTTCAGCACTCCTGGCTCTCTCAGCTGTTTCAGTTGCAGTACTGTGCTGCACGAGCCCACTCACTGACTTCTCGATAGGGGGACTCTTAAAACCCCAGGGCTCTCTCACTCCTCTGAGACAGTGTTGCCAACCGTCCGTAGAATTACGGACAGCATGTAAATAAAAGGCACTTTTTCCCTGTTCGTAAAAGTCCGTAGTAAGGGAAATGTGCCAGTAAAAATGGTGGTGATCGGCTCGGGTCCGAACTGCGCATGCGCAATTCCGGAAATCACAGAGAAGATACGAATCTGAGCCGCAGCGTCTAAGTCCTGCATTAGCCTCTGCCCGCCCAGCCCACCACCCGCCGGTGCCACACAGCCAATTATCGTAGCGCATTTTCGCGCCAGCCTATAAAATTACCAGAGGGGGAAACTGAGGAGCCTCGTGGATGTGGAGGGAGGGAGAGCGAAGCGGAGTAGCAGCACATCAGCAGACGTATTACCCCACACTGTGACTGGGCTGGGCTGGAGCGACAGACGGACCGAGACCGCGACCTGACCGACCAGTGACAGTCACAGTCAGTGCCCCTGCCTGCCTGCTCTGCCCGCCCGACTGAGTGACTGTGGACTGGAGCAGCCGGCCAGCCGCCCTGCTGCTGCCAACGGTGCCTGGTGTGTCTTCTTTGGAGTCGGACGCCTGCCTTCCCTCAGTGCCCTCCCTGGCCTGGTCTGGTGAGTGAGTCCAGCAGAGTGAGTGTCATGCTATGACAGAAAGGAATGCCATTGCCCAAGCCCAATAGACTTTAACATGGTAATTTAATGCCCATAGAGAATAATGGAATAATGGGGGGAGAAAATTAAATTAGTGACAGACTCAGTCCTTTAGACATATCACATTTTTTTGCAAACCTTCCTTTGAATATCAGTGGCCATGTTTAATATTGAGATTAGGTGGGATTATTATTTTTATGGCTTTAAAAGTTTGCAAAATGTTATTGCAAAAAATTTATTTGATATGTCTAAAGATTCTGTCACTAATTGATTTTTTTTTTACATTCTCTATGGGCATTCCATCTCCCTGTTAATGTCTATGGGCATTCCTTTCTGTCATTCCTCTTAGTGTATCTCCATTTATCTCACTGTGTACAACGGCACTTAACTAGCTTTCACTAAATCACAAAAATTCAAATACATTCCCAAGGCTGGATTTATACTACAAACTTCCTCTAGGTCCTTTGTTTAATGCTTTGCACCACAGTGCACTCACCTAATTAGGATATGTATCACATAATGACAAAATCACATGGCATTGGCAAGTCTAGGTGTGGAAGACAGTCTTTTACTTAAAGCGGAGGACCCCCCAAAATTTTTGTTTTTAAAAATGAACACTCACCTGTCCAGCGCGCCCGCAAATACGGCAGACGAGGACGAGCAATCGCTCGGTCGGTCCTCGGATGCTGCCACGCCATGCTCGGTGAGGGAATCAGGAAGTGAAGCTTCACTGCCCGGTTCCCTACTGCGCATGCGTAGCCTCTAACCACCACCTGTGCCCTGTCCATATACTCCTGTACCATGTCTGCAATCTCTGACCATCTCATCTTTTATCATGTCTGCAGTCTCTGAGGGGGAGCCTGGAGAGGAGTCAAGAGTGGGAGCGCTGCCAGATTGAGGATCACGAGAGAAGTCAGATGTGTGTGGACTGTGTAGCGGAGACTATAGAATAAAACCAGAGCGGCTAAGCTGGAGTTGCCTGACTGAGCCCTGCATGGTGCACCTGAGAGGTCAGTCTGAGGGGGGGGTCACTGATGTAAGGGGGGCGTGAACACAATAATGTAAGGGGGGCACTGAAATAAAGGTTAACCCTTATATCAGTAACCCACCCCCCTTTATCTTAGTGTATTCACTCTGTGGAAGGTAATCTGTGGTCACCAGAGTCCTCCCCACTCATTAGAGCTCCCAATGTTCCCCTTTACATCAGAGTCTGCAAGTCTTTCCTCTTATAGTGCAAGGGTGAACTCTGTGGACCCTGATGTAAGTGGGAACTCTGATGTAAATGGGAGCGCAGACAGAGCCCCCCTTACATAAGTGTTCCCCCTTAGATCGTGATCTGTGGCATTGTCCTTTACATCAAGGTTCGCAGAGTTCACCCTTGCACTGTAAGGGGCAACTCTGTGCTGGCTGTGTTATATTAACCTGACCTTCATGTAAATAGAGAACTTTGTTTTTTGACTTTTGTTTAACTTAAACACATTGCTAATAGTACTAGCTACATGTTTATAGTTTAAATACTAATAGTTGCACAGTTTAGCACAGAAAAGAGCCATGTAAGGTACTTTTTTGAAGTGTCAGTAAAAAATTGGTGCTGTACGTAATTTTTGGCGTCTTGCCAGTAAATTTCACTTAGGGGGGGTTGGCAACACTGCTCTGAGACTTCCAGATACCTTCAGTCCCCTGGACTTGCCTAGTCATCTCAGCTCCATTATTCTCCCAGATGCACTTAGCTGTCTTGACTCTCAGTCCTATGGACAAGGAATCTCTCCTCCAGCATGGAGTGTCATTTCATGTGTGGAGCACACATGCCTCTTAATGGTCAGGTCCATCACTATAAGGACTGGGCACACCTGCACTCACAGCCTGCTGGTCCCTGCAAGACCTGGACACTGGGTGGAGATTTCTTCCCTCCCAAAAAATCTCAAAATTTTGGAATGCAATCTGGAGATACCAAAACCCAGAGAAAGTTAAAAAAACTTTTCCATTAAGAATAACCATTATCACTATCTTTTGCCATGAACGCATATGCTGGTCATGTGTCTGGTTAATATATTCACAACTTGCTACCTATATCTATCAACCAGGTATATACCGGATGTGGATACTGTCTCAGGATTTCCTATGTCCTCCGGGGTGGGTCAGCAATTCACCCCGACTTGCCGGGAACCCTGGCCGCCGCTCCCCATGGTGAGACTTTCATGGGTGGTCCTTCTCCTAGGGGGTTTTGTGGGATAAACGCCTCTCCTATCTTATCTGATATTTTATGATTTGTATTCACACTGTAATATTGTTATTAATGTTGTTTCTTTTTATTCATAGTCTCATGACAACCTCTTATACATCATCTGACAAATTGTATGTATGGGTTATGCTCCCGAAGAAGCGGGTGAAACCGCAAAACATGTTGAGCTTTTTTCAATATAATTTAGATGATGTTGATATTCTATCTATAATGATAGGATGTTTTTTTAGGCACTTTATAGTTGTTATGACTAAAGAAGTTTATTCTATGAATATGTAAATTGTGTTTATGTTTTTTGTAATAAAACTTTCTTTATACTTTTCTAATTTTGACTGGAAATCAGTTGATATATGGTACCATCAAAGTCCAAACCCCAGACTCCTCCCAAATACATATTTCAAATCCGTTAAGAATAAATATTCGGGAGCTTCGCACTATGCATATGTGAGAACCCTGTGTCATATCTACGTCCCTTTTCACAGTGGCAGGGCCTCGCACTGTCATAAAACCAGTAGTAATTTTGTTGCTTATTCTAAACTTGGGAGGCCTATCAATTACCTGATCTCCTAAATTAAGCAGTAACAGTTATTTTACATCTGTGTTCTCCCTACATTAAATAACTAGTTGACTGTGTCCCTAGCTACCTTCACCATTGAAAATTATGACATGCTCTAGAGCAGTGGTTCTCAAGCCTGTCCTCAAGTACCCCCAACATGCCATGTTTTGGGAATTTCTCTTAGATAAATTAGCTGTCCAAAATACCAAGTCATTGGCTCGATTTAAAGCACCTGTACAAGATAAAGGAAAACCTGCAAACATGGCCTGTTGGGGGTACTTAAGGACAGGGTTGAGAACCACTGCTCTAGAGGAGATGTGGCAACACCCATAAAACCCACAAAAATAAATTTAGCAATTTTGTGACAATTTTGAAAGCCTTCCATCAGGTTTCAATAGAAAAAAATCTGACCACCTGGAATTTCACAGTAATTCGACATCCAGTTTCCGATTTTAAGCAACCAATAAAGACCTGCACCTGTGAGATGATGTGATGGATGCTTAGAAGTATGCAGTAACGGCCATGGGGAGTACTCAGTTCTGGTGAATTTTCATGTACCTATATTCTTGAACATTACATGCATGCACTGCTTTTGCCTTTAGTATATCAGAGCAAGATATTCCTGCAGCATTGCCTTAGGTCAGTGTCCCAGCTTACAGCCTTCATTAAACAGGCCCTTACGTTTTCTCTAAAGCAAGAGATGTACTTTCTCTGAAAATCAGGGTTATGTCATATTATCAGGTTAGATGTAAACAGTACTCAGCAGAGAAAAAATGTGAGACAGAAAGCAAAGATTCCTTTCACTGTGTGATGATCAGCTCATGATCACAGTAATCTTTCTAAAACTATAAAACTATTTTTAATCAGGAGATATTGTATATTATGTGGAATGCTACATTTATTTGTCATTTTAAATTTTGCATATACATAATATATGCTACATCAAGATGCAAACTGTCTTTACATATATAGGATCATATCATTAGTTTAAAAAAAAAAGTCTGACTTTAGAACAACTTCAAGAGACAGGGCTTGTCTGTCCAGCTTAAGAATAAACATTTGTACAATATATACAGTTACTTACACTAAGCGATGGGTAGGTGCTTACACCATGCACTATGTAATTTTCAAAATCGGGATCATTTGCTTTGCCATAGAATATAGTCCTAGCACCAGGTTTGGAGCGTCTAGTGTTAAGGAACTTCTGGACAACAGGTGGGGTTGAAGACTGTAACAGGAAATGCAACAAAAAACATTAACATTATACCATGACATATTGTACTACATTTTGTATAACAGTGTTTCAGAAACTATGTGTGCACTAGTAATAATTAGTGATGAGCAAACCAGGGAAAATGTAATTTTCTGCGCCTTCGCTGAACCCATTAGGAATTTCACAAAAACTGAACATGGTGCTGAATCCCATGGAAGTCCATTGGAGCCAAATCTTGTTATCTGGCCTTTTTTTTGACTAACGTGCACTTGTTAAAGCGGAAGTAAACCCATCGATTTACTCTCATCATTTCCAAACTAGTTCCATAGTGCTGATCTATAAGGATATACATGCCACCTGCATGCATCCTTACTTGTCAAAAATCTCCCCTTTAGCTGTTTGGAGCCCTGCAATACTCCGGATTCTGTGGGCAGGTCTGTTGTCCAGGGCTCGGTGGGCCGAGTCGTGATGTCAGTAGACTCCCCGCCCACCTCTACACTCCCCTTGGCCAGGCATCGATATTTCTTACACTGAATTTCTGCTGGTCTCATGGATTATGCCCCATGATCACTAACATCCAGTCAAAACACAGGAAAGTCACCACATGACTTCAGCATGCCCAATCATGCTGAGGTGTGGAGTAGCCAATCCTGGGAGAGATGGAGAAGAAAGAAGGAGGGATGTGAAGTATACAGAATGCCTCTCTCACACTCCTGCATGAGATAAGGAAATTACCTGTCTGTCACAGCAAGGGGGAAGAAACTGACACCTATTTCTCTGTGTGTCTGTTTTTATCTTACTGAAGAAAGATAAGAGGATTGTTTAGAACTGGATTAACTCTTAGTGGTAAGATTGGGCACAGATGAAATTACATCCTCTGCTGAAACAGATATGAGTCTTAATTAAAAAAAATTTGGGGGGTTTACATCCACTTTAAGAGTTTCATTGGTTGTGCTCTCAACCAAACTGTCAAACCATCCAATGGCTGGTGTCATAACTGATCACATGTGCAGCATCATGGCAGTTGTAGATTAACCACTTCCATACTGGGCACTTATACAGCTTCCTGCCCAGACCAATTTTCAGCTTTCTGCGCTGTTGCACTTTGAATGACAATTACGCGGTCATGCTACACTGTACCCAAACTAAATTTTTATCATTTTGTTCCCACAAATAGAGCTTTATTTTGGTGGTATTTGATCACCTCTGCGATTTTTTTTTTTTTTCTGCTAAAAAAAAAAAAAAAAGACCGAAAATGTAAAAAAAAAAAAACGTATTTTTGTTTTGTTCAGTTACAAAACTTTGTAAATAAGTAAGTTTTCTCCTTCACTGATGGGCACTGATGGGGCTGCACTGATGGGCACTGATAAGGCAGCACGGATGGGCACAGATGAGGCGGCACGGATGGGCACCGATAGGTGGCACGGATGGGCACCGATAGGCGGCACGGATGGGCACCGGTAGGCAGCACAGATGGGCACCGATAGGCAGCACAGATGGGCACCGATAGGTGGCACGCATGGGCACAGATGGGCACAGATAGGCGGCACGGATGGGCACTGATAGGCGGCATGGATGGGCACTGATAGGTGGCACGGATGGGCATGGATGGGCACTGATAGGTGGCATGGATGGGCACTGATAGGTGGCACTGTACTGTAATGTGTTACTAATGGATGCCAATCAGTGCCAAACAATAATGCCTGCCAATCAGTGATGCCCATTGTGGGCACTGATTGGCATCCATTGTGGGCACTGATTGGCATCCATTAGGGGCACAGAATGGCATCCCTGGTGGTCTAGGGAGGCATACCTGGTGGTGGGCATCCCTGGTGGTATCCCTGGTGGTCCAGTGGTATCCCTGGTGGTCCAGTGGCATCCCTGGTGGTCCAGTGTGGGCATCCTCGGGGGGCTGCACTGATAATCGATCAGCACAAACCCTCCCTGTCAGAGGAGCAGCCGATCGGCTCTCCTCTACTCGCGTCTGACAGACTCGAGTGAGGAAAAGCCGATGACCGGCTTTTCCTATTTACATCGTGATCAGCCATGATTGGACATGGCTGATCCCGTGGTAAAGAGTCTCCGTCGGATACTCTTTACCTAGATCGGTGTTGCAGGGTGTCAGACTGACACCCTGCAACAACGATCGCCGCGATGCGTGCCCCCGGGGGCGCGCAGCGGCTCAAAATCCTGAGGACGTCATATGACGTCCAGTCAGGGTTTTGAAACCACTTTGCCGCCGTCAATCCGCTATAGGGCAGGCGGCAAGTGGTTAAACAGAGGCCAACATGGCAGCTTCCTTGGCTTGAAAATGATAGGCGGGTTTACTTCCACTTTAAAACAATTTTGAAATACAGTTCAGCAGACCTTATGTCAGAGGTTTTTTTAACCAGTGAAATAAGGCCTATGATGGAAAATAACTGCCTGCAGCTGGTCAGCTCAGTAAGTCTTATGTTGGTTGCATTCCATCCTGCAATAAGCTCATGGTCGCTTCAGCAATCAAGAAAATAACAGATGGATCCCCTAGACCCTAGACTACAAGTCATTGAATCTCCATGACTATCTCAAAATAAAATATCAGGGATCTGTCCAGAGCTATAGAGCCGTCTTGTGAGAGAGCACAATGCAGATACCATTGGGAATATGTAAAACTGTTTCATGTATTCAGTGGACATTTTGGAGAAGACAATACACTAACTGGAGGCTGGCTGTTTATTTGGGTGGGACATGCAATAATTAGTATTTACTACAGGCAGAAGTTACATTTCATAAAGGCAAAAAAATATGTCTGTAGCCTCTATTAACATTATAATATGATTTTATCCTGGCAGTAACTGCAGAAAAAAAATATAGGAAACAGAAAATAACATTTTGTCAGCTTCTGTTAGAATCAGATCACAGAATAATTATTTGTCACATTTTGCAGTATCACAGGAAAAGTACAACTGGATCTTGCAGTAGTCCCTCAAGTAGAATACACTCTGACCAATCCCTGTTTGCAAACCAGGACGTCATCCTTCAAGTTGACAGGGATTTATGGCAGAAGCATATAAAGCAAGAGAGATTATATATTCATAAACAACCTGGTGGTTTAAATTTATCCTTTCAAGCTATTTACATAAAGTAGAAATATTCTGGAAGTGGATACCTTTATGGAAAGCTTGAAGTAATACTTCAAGTATCCCTAGCTCTGCCTGTAAATAGCTTTTCAACTTTAGTGATAAAATTGCTATACATCTACATGGATGTCAAAATGCAGGTTTTTCTACATGGTTTACTAGCAGTTACAGGCAGTTTACATAAATTCTTAGAGACATCGAAGGCTTTAGAATCACTTACATACCTATGGGGTATTATAGAAAGGGTTCAGAAGACACAGATTACTGTGCCTGCCCGATGAACACAAATGAATGTTGCAACAGTATCTAGGCAGCTATAAAGACATTCTGTGAGAACTGAGCCTGAGGTGTGTGGTGTTACGATGTTCCAGTGTGGAGATGGCTTTGGGCAAAATGTATTACTCATTATACATAAAATTAGGCCATTATCACACTTTTAAATATAAAATTAGCTTTGCTGAGACATGTACTTTCACTGTAACAATGGAGCTAATGACTGTATATCATATACTGTATAGTTCATTCAAAATCAAGAAATGTTGAAGTATGGCTTAATTTCACATATCATTTAAAATAAATAACTAAAGACATTCAGTGCACCCGGAAAGTATTCACAGTGCTTCACTTTTTCCACATTTTGTTATGTTACAGCCTTATTTCAAAATACATTTAATTCATTATGTTCCTAAAAATTCTACAAACAATACACCATATTCCCATAATGACAACCTGAAAGAAGTTTATTTAAAATCTTAGCAAATTTATTAACCTCCCTGGCGGTAATCCTGAGTCGGGCTCGGGGTGAGTTTTCCATGCTAAGAGCGGTAACCCCGAGCCAGACTCGGGATTGTATTGCAGGATACAGGGAAGTTACTTACCTTGTTCCCTGGATCCTGCGATGTCCTCCCGCAGTGTGTGCGAGCTGTCTACTCGCTCGATCCACATTGCCGAGTGCCGAGATATGTTCCCTGCGACGTTACGGCTCACGGGGACGGAGTTCGGCGACAAATTCAAAAAGTGAAAAACACAGTATAGATACAGTATACTGTAATCTTACAGATACAAATTAGAATCACTTGCAGAATTGAGTGATAGTGATTTGTGGGGAAATTCGTCATCAGACACTAAATCCAATGACAGCGACAATTCTGCAACTGAGCAAATTTCAGTGTTTTTGATTTGATTACATTATTAAATAATTTTTATTATAATTACATTACTATTTGTTATAATTATTTATAGTTATTTATTATATTATAATTTATGATTTTGTGTTTCAAACTTTATCATACCCGGGATGTCTATCTACTTGACTCTTGTTTGGTCAGGTTTAAGTAAGTAATTACTAAAAATTGCAGGCCAACAATACATAACACCAAATTTCCACGCAAAATAATTGTACCGCTTTTGGTACATAATTCCAGACAGAATCATACCGCCAGGGAGGTTAAAAGTAAAAAACTGAAAAATATACATAAGTATTCACAGCCTTTGCTCAATACTTTGTTGAAGCACCTTTGGTACCAATTACAGCCTCAAGTCTTTTTGCGTATGATGCTACAAGCTTGGCACACCTATTTCTGGGCAGTTTATCCCATTCTTTCTTGCAAGACCTCTCAAGCTCCATCAGGTTGGATGGAGAGCGTCGGTACACAGCCATTTTCAGATCTCTCCAGAGATGTTCCATTGGGTTCAAGTCTGAGCTCTTGCTGGGACACTTAAGGACATTCACAGAGTTGTCCTTTTGTTATCTTGGCTGTGTGCTTAGGGTTGTTGTCCTGTTGGAAGATGAACCTTCGCCCCAGTCTCAGGTCCAGAACGCTCTGGAGCAGGTTTTCATTAAGGATATAAATATAGAAAAATTGCACATAAATCTAGTAAGCTGGCAACATTTCACTAGACATATAGTGTAAATACAGATAAGAATAAAAATAATGTGGTGCTCAAAATAGTGACAAAAATTTGTGACAAAAAGATGGCCGTGTATACCGAAAGCAACAATATCTTATAAATGAATATAACAATATTTGTTGTGTAAAAACAAAATGAGCTCAAAGTGAATGTTCCAAAAGTGAATGAATCAAAAAAGATTCAAAAGTTCTTGAATAAACAAGTGCAGCTCAAAGGTGAATCTTGTGTAGGGAAAAGTCTCTCACAAACAAAGAATAAGGATAACCTCAACAGGATTCAGCATGCGAAGTTGGGTGTAAAAACATAAAAACCACACATAGTGTAACACTGTATAGTGGGTTTATTGTAAAAACATCAAGTCAACAATATAAAAAAGTTCCATAAAAGGCTAGTAACATATGGTTGTATCGGACGCGTTTCATCCCCATCATCTGGGGGTGGGGCCCCCCAGATGATATCTAATCGGACTAAATGTGTCGGTTGATGCTCAGCACATTGTTTTTTTACAACCGTATGTTACTAGCCTTCTTTGGACGTTTTTTGGGCTGTCGACTTGATGTTTATACAATAAACCCACTGTACAGTGTTACACTACGTGTGGTTTTTATGTTTTTACACCCATCTTCATGGATCACCAAGTTCACCTTTGATGTGGATCATTGCACCCCATGAAGGTCATTTACTGATGGTCAATATGTCGATATCGGAAGTGGTCCATTTGCAGATCATCAACTTTGCATGCTGAATCCTGTTGAGGTTATTCCACATGAATAGATGTAGGAAAAAAAGAAAAAAGAAACTGCGCTAAGAAAATAACAAGCTTGTAAGACCTATGGAATAGTCTACAAGCAACAGTTGCATACAAAATAATTCCGCGCTGCCCTCTGGATAAGCTGCTAACACGACAATTAGATGTAGCGACCTCACCCCTCTCACCCCTTCTCATTCTCGGCTTGTCTGTCTCTGTCTAGGGGTGTCAGTACCGGGGGGAGAGATGAGATACACCACGGCCCATGTCCTCCATAGTGAAGAGGTGAAGGCCAGAAAGATTGGGCTTTGTGTAGGTGTCCTAGGGTCAAATCCTTTCCTCGGATCCACTCCCCTTTGCTCCTAGTAACCAGAGTTCCACACACTGAATAGGTCCAACACAGTTTTATTCTTCTCAGCGAATAAACATACAGCACAGTCAAGTTGGGACCTTTGCAACAGTTCAGTATTAATGGGAGTAGGTCGAGGCACAATCCTTTAAAGTATAGCTAACCACTGTGGTGTCACCAGTGGCGAATAGTCACTGCCACTGACTATATGAGGTAGAACATGAATTACCTTCGCTAGCACAGCCCCTGTCAGAGGAAGGATATCCGTCCAAGGGAGTCACCGGAGGCCTCTCTGTCACCAGCAAATGCTGCGCCGGACTCTTCAGACCTCAGACCTCAGACACGGGCACCCAAGGAGTTAGGGCCCCCTCGGATTCCTCCACCCTCGCGGAACTCAGTCGAAGGTACTGAGCCCCAAGCGTCCGCCATAGTACCTCACCTCAGGCTAAAGGTGCCTGAGATGGACTCCATCTCTCGCTCCGGCCAGGTCAAGGGCACCTGGGCCCGGAACACCGAAACGCCAGCACCCAAGCTGAAGGTGTCGGGGTGCGGCCGCGTCCTCCGACTCTGAACCCCGAGGTTAGGGCGTCCGCCCCTTTTATATCCTCGCCTTTTGCGTCACAGCAGGTTCCCCACCCCGCTGTACCAGCGCCAGGAAAGGACAAAAAGGAAGCAGTCTTGCGGTGTGAGTTCAACTCCGGCCAGGGCGACAATGCCACCTGCAGGCCGCAGGGAACCTCACACCACCAGAGTCCTCCAAGAACCATAAAAGGGTCTCGGATTCCCTAGCAATCAGTGCATCTGGGTTACACTACCACCCAGATGCTTCCCCTAAATTCAAATACCCGCTACATAGACAAATGGCAATAATGTGAAAACAAAAAGTGTAGCGCTAATCAAAATGAATAATAAAAAAATGTCAATAGACATAAATGGGTGAAGTGCTCAAATAGTGAATATGAACAATAAAAATATAAATGTCTTCACAAATGTACATGAAATGTGTGTATATAGAATAAATAATACAAGTGCAAACTTGTGCAACTGTGTGCCCTTGAGGTGACCAAATTTCAATATCGGTAAAGTTCAAAACTGGGTGAGAGCTTTAAACGAAAACAAAGGTGATGAAGGTGAAGAAATGAAGAGAACCACAATCGATAGGTAAGGAGCTTACCAGATAGTTTGAACCCGAGAGAACATATGTTCAGTGGGTCAAACGGGCTTTGTGTGGTGGAACCACGGTGGAGCCTGGACAATCTTATAAGCTGCAAGTTGCTGTGCTGGAAGTGGCCAAACGTCAGTAGAGAGAAATAAACCACAGAAGAGAGGTGACTTCTTAGCAGATAATCTCATATGCAGTAGTGGCCTGGGAGATTCCGAATGGATATGGACGGGTATGTATCATAAAGTGGAAAAAAGAAACGGCCAAATAGCGTAACTCTGTGTTAGGTATCAAAATTTAATGTAGTAAGAACACTTACATTTATGTTGATATAAAGGCGCTTTGCAAAGAAATGTGGCAACAATGGAGTCCTCCATGCCCCTTATTTTATGTAAGTCACATACTCTGAAGGACCCTACCTACACATATTGTGTACTGCCTAATTCTGTACACTCTGCTGTACACCACATATCACTGTCCACCCAGTATTTCCATTGTGCTGTACAATGAATACTCTAAACCTCCCAACCTGTACAATGTTCTGAATCTATACTATGCATTTCCCCACCTTAGTCTGTACACCTTTGCTGCCCAATACATATTCTAGACTGCAACAGTCTGTTTACTGTGGTGTACATCACCTAATATGGGTCACTTCAGTCTCTACAGTCTGCCTTTGTCACATATTCCAGACTGCCCCAGTCTGTATGGTGTGCTGTAGGTCACACACTCTGATAAATCCTAGCCTGTATGCTTTGCTATATGTTATATACTTCATCTTTGTCTTTATGCAATGTCGCATGTCATACTCCCAACTACATTAGTTTATACACTGATGTAAGGCACATAATACAGTCTGCACTAGTCTATATGCTAAGCTGTACATCAAATAGACTGCCCCATTCTGTACACTGTGCTGAATGTTAGATACTTTGTTTCACATTGTACAGTATGCTGTATTGTACATAACATACTCCTGGTCACACTGCTCCACTGTTCTGTACCCTGTGCTCTATGTAGGGGTCCCCAACCACCGGCAGTGGTCTCCCTGCAGCCAGGCCAGCGGGCTGGCGAGCGGGCAGAGAGATGACATAATTTCTCACCACCCGCCTTGCATCACCGCAGCACCACTGGCATCAGAGAGATTACATCATCTCTCACTGCCCGTCCTCACTCTGGGACCCAGCAAATGTGTATGTGCTTAAAAGTTGGTGTCAGGAAGGGCATGCAAGCATTCAACATGGTGGCCGTGGAAGACAGCCTGGAACCTCAGCTCTTGCCAGAACGCCGTTGGTGCGCCTGCGCGCGCCTTGCATCACCGCAGGACCACTGGCATCAGAGAGATTACATCATCTCTCACTGCCCGTCCTCACTCTGGGACCCAGCAAATGTGTATGTGCTTAAAAGTTGGTGTCAGGAAGGGCATGCCAGCATTCAAGATGGTGGCCGTGGAAGACAGCCTGGAACCTCAGCTCTTGCCAGAACGCCGTTGGTGCACCTACGCGCGCCTGTGTGCGTGCGCATGCGTGGATGCGTGCCGTGGCGCGTGCGCACCCAGTGATGGCCCTTGGCGCCAAACAGGCTATTTCAACTGGGTCAGTACCCAGACTCAATGCTGTCTGCTCTACAGCGGTATGTGTGCTCTGCTTTCCAGTATCTGATACCTGTTGCTGATATTTGACCCGGCTTGTCCTTGACGCTCCTGCTTTCTGCCGGCACCTGACCCAGCTTGTTTGACTTCGCATCTGCCTGCTTCTTCTGCTACCTTACTGCCAGCCTAATACCAATCCTACCTGTATCCTGACTCCGCTCCAGCCTATGCTACTGTTCCTGACTTGTCCGCGAGTGTGTGACCCGGCCATCTCTTCAGCCCTTCGGAGTCCTGCTCAGCATCCATCCCACATGCTGTCGCACCTGCTCCACTGCCTGTGGTGTTCCTGTTCCAAGCCAGTACCTGCCTTCCGCTGACCGCGGCTCCTGGTCTTCTCCTGTACCGGTGTTCCTCCGCAGTCTCTTCGGAGATTCCAGTCCGGCTCCATTGTCAGCAATCCTGCCAGGCACTCGTGCGACTCTGCACTCCTGCGCCTCCTGTCTGCTCTATCAGGGGCCTTGAGTCAGAGGTGTAAGAGAGGCCGTCCTCTGCATATCAGGCTCTACTGCCAGGTACGTGACAGTTGGAGAGAGACTGCCAGAAGCCTCTTTCTCTGCTGTCATGTTTGCCAGCCACCAAATTGTCTTTACATTTAAAAAGTGACAAGCTGCATCTGGTATTTTTTGGTGGCAGGCAACAGTGGGAAGCTTCAGCTGGTGGCAGGATAGTGACAATCCGTCTGGTGGCAGGCAAGGTGACAATTGACAATCGGCATCTTGTGGCAGGTGCATCTGATGGTAGGCGACGTGGCAAGTGCATCTGATGGCAGGCGACGTGGCAAGTGACGCGCTCAGGGCTCCCACCGATTCAGCATTATGGTGAGTTGATCTATTTGATTTTATATTACAATGTCTAATAGAAATAATGTGATTCAATCATCCTGACACCATATCAACCATGGCGATGTGATGATTGAAGTACCATCACCAGCCATTTCCCTGATAAATTGCCTGCAAAAAACACTCCAGATTGCTCGTTCTGTAAAATGTGCTGAATATTACATATTCTGGACTGTGCGACTTTGTATGATGTACCATGGGTTATGATACTTCATACTACATACCATCATAGTATTGCCCTATAAATATACAGAAATCACTCCGAATGCTAGCAACATTTTAGGACTTTGCATTTCCACCCCTTTCAGCAAACAGGAACATTTCTTCTAATCATATGTTTAAAGTTAGAAGTTAAAAATCTTCGGTTGCTATGGCTGAAAACCATACTTTCCTGTCTCCAGTGTTGACAAAAAAAAACACAAAGCAGTCTTTTGTGTTCTACTTTTACAGCAAATAGCTAAATAATTACACAGCGATAAATACAAAATGTCATATGGAGTTCTTGAGACATGCACAGAATACACATCATGCTTAGATAATAACATTATTATGCCATGTTAAATTGTTGTGTTCATCTGCTCTCCAGGATAGGGATGAGGATTATGAACAGAACTATGCATAAACTGTCACATTCAGATTCTTGTTGGCTGTAACTGTTTATGTTCCTATGCAAATCGAGGCTTCGTTTTGATTTGTATATAAAAATGCTATATAGAGGTACCAGCAAAAATATAAAATGACCGTACATGTTACAGTAGAATTGTATGATCTCCCTTAGACCTGCCAACAATCATGTAATATCTAGACAATATATTTAATTTATATCCAAAAAGATAGGTCTTCACACTATGCAGACAAAAAAGAGTTGCTATAATCAGATTGGAATGTGGAGCCATTTTAGCATTACTAAAATATATTTCTGACTCTAGATATACTACAAAGACTTTTTTTTTCTTTCTTGCTGGTTTTAGTTTGCTATGCATAGCACGCAAAGGTTAAATTACTAAAGAAAAATACACTGTGCACTTTGCACTCTGCAAGAACATTTGCTCCTGAGGTTAGTGAATGAGCAGAAGCTCTGCTGACCTCCATCATCCAATCATGTGCAAGCAAAAATGCAATTTTTTTTTGTTTATTGTTTTCCGTGCACGTGATTGGGTATTCTTTGCAAAGTGAAGCTTTACCTCATTTACTAAGCTCTGGAGCAACTGCACTATTTGCCTTTAGTAAATCACCCCCATGTGCCACTGCTTAAGGAGCTTTAGGATGTGGGCCGGAAAGGGTGAAAGTAATTAGCTGGGTGGCAAAACACAAAAAACACCCTAGCAACAAGAAAGCACCAGTAGGGAAGGTCACTTGGGTTACACTCCTGATTATTTATACATTGCAATTCTGTGTGCCTGCAGACCTAGTAAAAGCAATGTACCCCCCTGTGTGTGCTCACTGTGCTGATACCCAATATAAGCAGCCGTAAGGGTCAGGAAGGTATAGCAAAATAATTGAAATTAAATACAGAGCTCCCTCTAGTGGTTAATGTACAACAACAAAAACTCCCCCCCCCACCCACCACCTCAGATTTTCTGTCAGCCATTGTGTTGAGCTGTATTATACATCTGTAACTTTGATTTATTTTTATTTTATTATATTAATAATTGTCATCATATTTGTTTATGTTTGCATTCCAAATAAGAAATTATGTCAGCAGATGGTAAATTCTAATTGCAGAGAATAAATTACACTAATGTGTTCAATCAAAAAAGAACAAGTCAGTAAATGGAAAAGGAAGTACAAAGAAAGACATTTTGGAAACAACTTTAAAATAAAAGTACTGTATATACTCGAGTATAAGCCGAGTTTTTCAGCACATTTTTTTGTGCTAAAAATGCTCCCCATGGCTTATACTCAAGTCTGTGTCCGACTTCAAACTTGTGCACCTGATCCTGGCCAGCCGTAGGTCCCATGGACCCCAAGCTTGGCACACGTGTAGCCACACTCTTCCTCTACAAGTGTGCAAAGTTTGGTGTCTGGAGGACTTACGGCCGGGGAGCACCGATTTTTCAAACCCGGGCACCCCTTCCATAGACTCCAATGTTAAACGGTCATTTCTCTGGTGATTTTGGGGACCCAGTACTGGCCGGCCCTTGGTCCCCTGGGCCCAAAACTTGGCACACATTTAGCCCCACTCTTCATCTACAAGTGTGCAAAGTTTGTTGTCCAGGGGAGCACCGATTTTTCAAAGCCGGGCACCCCTTCCATAGACTCCCATGTTAAAAGTCAGTCTAGTCACACAGCGATCAGGTAGGGAGATTGGGCACAGTGAGGCATGGACACAGTGAGGCATGGACACAGTGAGGCATGGACACAGTGAGGCATGGGCAAAGTGACAGTGAGGCATGGGCACAGTGAGGCATGAGCACAGTGAGGCATGAGCACAGTGAAGCATGAGCACAGTGAAGCATGGGCACAGTGACAGTGAGGCATGGGCACAGTGAGGCATGCACATGGACACAGTGAGGCAAAGTAAGGCGTGCAGATGAACACCCTAGGCTTTTACTCGAGTCAATACGTTTTCCCAGTTTTTTGTGGTAAAATTAGGTGCCTCGGCTTATATTCGGTCGGCTTATACTCGAGTATATACGGTAATGCTTTTTAGGCAAAACAAGGCAGAAAATAATATTCTCAAATTAAAAAATATATATATATTCTCAGTGAAATGGAAGCATATGCATCTGAAAAAGCCATACATTCTAACTGAGAGGGAAAATTACATATCAGCCAAAAAGGAAGAAATGGAGACAAGTACACCTACAATACAGCTGAAAGAAAAAAAGATGACGACAAAGCTGAACTCCAGGATAAAAATATATAAAAAAATATCCTTACAGTGGTGTGTCCCCACACAGTAAGGGCTCATGCACACAGGATGTTTTTACAGCTTCTGTTGGGAGCGTTTAATGTTTTTTTTTTAACTGCCTCTAAAAGTCCCTCCATGTTAGCCTATGTGTCCATGTACACATAAACTGGCAGAGGCCTTTGGAGGCATAAGCGTTTAGGGGCAGTAGAAAAAAACGTCAGCCTGTGCTTCCAGGAGCAGTAAAAACGAGCTGTAAAAATTAAAAACGCGGCTAAGCGCATCAAGCCGTGTTTAGGCGCGTTTGACGTTTTTAGGCGTTTATACATTATAAAGAGTGTTTTTTTTTTTTTTTAAACGCCCAAAAGCACAGGAAAATGTGCAATAACGCTAATGTAAGAACACGGCTAAACACAAAAAAATGTAAACGTCCTGTGTGCATGAGCCCTAAGTGTTAAATGCTCCTTTAGCCTAGGAAATGCCTTAAAGTGGTTGTAATCCTCCGACATTAAATATGAACAAAGTATATACCTCTATAGTGTGTGCTTGTCTCGATCCAGAGCACTACACGTAATTTCTGTCTGCTACTTTGTTCTTCTGCTATCTGCATGGGTCACTTCTGATGATTTTCCTAACACCAAGAGCAAAAGAGTAACAGGGGAGGCAGCTCCAGCTGATTGACAGCCTCAGCTCTGTTCCTGTGTTCTGTGTGAGGGGGGGCCCTTCCCTCCAATCAGTGCTCAGAGCTCCTCACAGAGCTCTGTAGAGTGTAACTTCAGCTTTTTTTTGCTTGCACATGATTGGATGATGGAAGTCTGCAGAGCTACACCTCATTCACTAAATTCTGTAGCAAATTATAGTACGTGTTATGGTTCCTACCTTTTTTCATAATGGGAGAAATTCAATGTATATACAGTGGAACCTTGGATTCGGGGACAGCTCGGCTAACAGAGTATAGAGTATTTCCGCGTTTTTCTGAGTATTTCCGAACGGCTCTGATCGGCGCCCCTGCACCTCAGGCCAAATGCGGTACTGCACACCACTGTGGCTTGAATCCTGCTCGTTTTGCGAGACAACACTCGCAAACCGAGTCAGGATTTTCCAAAACACAGTGCTCGTATTGCGAAACGCTCGTTAACCGCGTTACTCGCACTCCGAGGTTTCACTGTAACTGATCTGCCAAGTATTTGTTTTTTAGTGGAACTTGACGAATAATATTTGACATCAGGGACGTGACATTATATGCTTTGCAACTAGAATTTGTATGTATTTTTCTCTATCATGCCTTTTTCTATATACTGTAAGTTTTGCTGGGAAATAATATTTTGCTTGTAGCCTGTCTAAAAGTATTTATGGAAGACTTTATAAATGTAATGTGTCTGTTTTCATATCCTAAGAAAGATGTGTATCAGGGTGAGGTATTGTTTAATCACATGAGACAGATGAGGTGTGCTTTTTCCTTACCCTTGGGTAGACCTCAGTCAGACAGCTTGCTGCTCTCTCTCCAATAGGAAATAGCTTTCCAGCCTGCAACATAAATCATTTAGAAGCCAATTAAATAAAATAATTGAAGATTACATTTTTTAGTTTCTGATAACTGCTTTTCTACGCTTTGAAAACTTTAACCCACTTTTACAGAATTTTTCTTGGGGGGGGGGTACGTTTTTGAAATTAAAGTATAACTAAAGGTTAAAAAAAAAATTGTTTTGGATAGAGGGAGGTGGATTAGAACACCTGTCGGTTTTTTATTGCTGTCTGTGTGCTCGTTAGGGAGATTCACCCTCTCTATTTGTCCTAGTTAACATTATAATTAAAAGTAAAAGAAAATTGCAAATTGGGTTGTCCCCAGAAAAGTAATAGAGGGGAAATCTCCCAGTGGGAACACTAGGAAAGACTAGATAAGCTTAACACAAATAAATCCCCGGGACTGGATAGCTTACACCCGAGAGTCCTCAAAGAACTCAGTCAGGTTATAGCCAGATCATTAGTCCTAATCTTTGTGGACAGCATACTGACAGGATTGGTACCAGCTGATTGGATAAAAGCAAATGTGGTACGAATATTCAAAAAATTGTAGAGACATATTCCTGGAAACTACAGGCCAGTCAGCCTAATGCCTTGTACATACGATCGGATTTCCGATGGAATAAAATCCGATGGAATTTTCTGTCGGAATTGCGATGAAGCTGACTTCCATCAGTCTTGCCTACACACTGTCAGACTAAATTCCAACCGCCCAAAACGCCGTGACGTAAAACACTCAGACGAGCCGAGAAAATTAAGTTCAATGCTTCCGAGCATGCGTCGACTTGATTCTGAGCATGCATGGATTTTTTTCTCTGATGGAATTCCACACAGACGATCGGAATTTCCCATTGGATTTTTTTCCATCGGAAAAATTTAAAACATGTTCTATTTTTTTACACCGATGGAAAAAAGTCCGATGGGGCCCACACACGATCGGAATTTCCAATGAAGAAAGTGCATTGGACTATTTTTATCGGAAAAACCGATCGTGTGTACAGGGTATAACACCAATAGTAGGTAAATTATTGAAGGGGATGATAAGGGACTATATCCAATATGCTGTAGATAACAGTACCATTATTAATAACCAGCATGGGTTTACTAAGGCCCCTTTCACACTGGGGCGTTTTTCATGCGGTTTAGCGCTAATAATAGCGCTATTATACTGCATGAAAAATTCCTGCCCTGTAGCCTTCAATGTGAAAGCCCGAAGGCTTTCACACTGAAGCGGTGCGCTAGCAGGACCGCTCCAAAAGTCCTGCTAGCCGCTTGTTTACAGCGGTAAAGGAGCGGTGTGTTCACCACTCCTTTACCGCGGGTGCCCATTGAAATCAATGGGACACCGCGGTAATACCGCACGCAAACCGCGGCAATAGCTGCGGTTTGCGGGCGGTATTAACCCCTTTTCGGCCGCTAGCGGGGGTTAAATTCACCCCCCTAGCGACCGCATACCGCGGTAAGAACGACGGTATAGCAGCGCTGCAAATCGCGCTGCTATACCGCCACCGCTCCTGCCCGCCCCAGTGTGAAAGGGGCCTAAGGGTCATTCTTGCCAGACCAATCTGTTATCATTCTACGAAGAAGTGAGCTGCCATCTAGATAGAGGGAGGCCTGTGGATGTGGTGTATCTGGATTTTGCAAAATCATTTTTTTGATACAGACTATAAAGGAGGGAAGGGGGGAGAGGAGAAGTGGGACTTTAAATGAAGCACACAGCAGTAAATTGAAAAGTCAAGCGAGTAGGAAAAATGGGATTTATTTTGCATTGTATATTCACTTATAGCATATATTGGGCATACAGCCTCTCAACCATGAATGTTTAGACGTTTACAAAACAAATACATGAAACCACATAATTTGATGTACATTTACAAAATGAGTACAGAAATTGCATGATGCTAGTAACAAACAATTAAAAACATAATTGCGGTCAAAAAATAAGAAGGGGTCCATGGTAAGAAATGTTGGTAATGAATAGTGGCTCTACGCGTTTCGCGACCTTGTAGTCGCTCATCAGGAGCATAAACCATGGCATTAAAATCTAAAAAAGAAGAAATATATAGATCTAAATAATATCAGATAGTTTGGGCTGGGCATTAATTATGGTCAGGAAGAAAAAATAGGAAATTTTAGGGGGGAGAAAGAGAGGGGGGTTCAATAGTTACAGAGAACTTACATCTGCACATCGTGCGAGCTTGGCGTGCCAACCGTAATCGCTGATGCGACTCTGGGCTCCCTCTTGAGGCACTGTAGAGGTCTGGAAAGGTAGCAACAACCAAACAAAGGCACGTCCCAGGCAGGTAATGTTTGTTGATACCCTGCATAAGGGTGGAAAAAGTGGCCCCATATGGGGAACCTGAAAAATGAATAAATGTGAGTGGTGTGAGGTATAATAATGTATAAAAGTTAAATGTAAAAAATGGGAAGTGTAGGAAAGGTGAGTGCAAGAAAGGTGAAGGGATGAATAAAGAGATGAATTAAAAGTGTAGGAAGTAAAAAGGGCTAGGTGAAGGAGAGGGGAAAAGGAAAAACGAATATGAAAACCGGGGGAGAAGCTGAAAACAAAAAATGAGAAAACAAGCACAAAAAGCAGCAAAGACACAAGGTGAGAAGGAAAGGGGGAGAGGTGGAGGGGAGGAAGTACCTGTGTTTTCAATGAAAGCCAGGGTCCATATGCATGTGAGTGATCCAGGAGAGATGGGAGAAGTGATGTGGTGTGAGTGAACAAGTCATGGGGGGGGTGCATATGTAGATGTGCTGCCTCAGACAGACCAATCAGGCATCAAGGAGGCAGTGACAGACAGAGGGGAGGAGAACGCTTTCACCTGGGCGGCTCAGCCGTCTGGCGATTAGCGCTGATTCAACTCCCCAAAGTGCCTTTCAGTATGGAAATAAGCTGCCTAGCAGCAGGGAGGGAGAGATCTGCAACAAGCTAGACCGATGACACAGCCCAGGACGCACTGTAATAGATAGAAAGAACAGCAACCAAGATAGTCGCTGTTCATTCATCGGCGTAAAAAAGGAAATGAGGAATGGAGATAAAAAAACCTGTATATTAAAGAAACAAAGGACAAAAACAAAAATCAAAAAGGATAAAGGGACACAGGGCCATTAAAGGCCAGCGTTTTTTGGGGGTATTTTTTTGATACAGTTCCCCATAGACACTTAATCTACAAGCTGAGGTCTGTCCACATGGACCATAAGGTTTATTCTTGGATAGAAAACTGGATACAGGGGCGCGTCCAAAGGGTGGTGATAAATAACATATACTCGGACTGGTCTGGAGTGGTAAGTGGGGTACCCCAAGGCTCCATCTTGGGACCAAATCTGTTTCATTTATTCATAAATGATATAGAGGATGGGATAAATAGCTCAATCTCAGTTTTTGCAGACGACGCAAAAATTCACAGCAAGATATAGAAATTTTACAGAAAGACCTGAACAAAATAATGGAGTGGGCAACTAGATGGCAGATGAGGTTTAATGTGGAGAAAGGTAATGCACTTGAGGGCTAAAAACACAAACGCAAACTACTCACTAGGGGAAGCACCTCTGGGGGAATTTTCTCTGGGGCAACTGCTCAAGGGGGAGGAGCCAGAAGCGCAGGTGGGGGACACAAAAAGACGAGGATTGGAGCTGCTGTGTGCAAAACCACTGCATGGATCTGGTAAGTATAACATGTTTCTTATTTTAAAAAAGAAAAAATGAAGCTTTAATACTACTTTAAGCCTACACAATTACAGTAATTAATAAGCATTTATAGTTATAAAAAAAAAATATCTATTGTGGCTTGGTCTCTTTAAGTCACATAACCCTGTACAAAATTTTTCAGACAAAAAATGACTCTCATTCAGCCCTGGGGGTGATAATTTTTAATTAAATTATGTAATTTATTTCCCAATAGTAATACGTATAGCAGGAGCTTCTAAAGCCCAATCCCAGTCAATATTTTTCCCTTTAAGTACTTCAGAGATATTTCTCATCACTTCCAGTTCTGACAAGCAAGATACAGGTCTTCTATGCAAAATGGAATCTGAGCAAACAACAGTATCTAAGGAAAATAAATAATAGCCAAGTGCCTTGATCTCATGGGTACAGGAGTATGTACTCTGTCTGCACCCTAGTAGGTTATAGCCCAGTTATCCTCTTTCGTCATGTTTAATATACCAACAATATGTTTTGTAAGTCTATCCCAGACAGATGCTAAAAAGTGCATAAAGTACAAATTATTGAAAGGTTAAATATTATTATTTTTATAATTATTATTACCAATAATAATTTGTTTAACCACTTGCTTACTGGGCACTTTAACCCCCTTCCTGCCCAGGCCAATTTTCAGCTTTCAGCGCTGTCACGCTTTGAATGACAATTGCGCAGTCATGCGACGTGGCTCCCAAACAAAATTGACGTCCTTTTTTTCCCACAAATAGAGCTTTCTTTTGGTGGTATTTGATCATCTCTGCGGTTTTTATTTTTTGCGCTATAAACAAAAAAAGACCGACGATTTTGAAAAAAACACAATATTTTTTTACTTTTTGCTATAATAAATATCCCAATTTTAAAAAAAATATATATTTTTTTCTCAGTTTAGGCCGATACGTACTGTTCTACATATTTTTGGTAAAAAAAAATTGCAATAAGCGTTTATTGATTGGTTTGCGCAAAAGTTATAGCGTCTACAAAGTAAGGCATAGTTTTATAGCATTTTTATTAATAATTTTTTTTACTAGTAATGGCTGCGATCAGCGATTTTTATTGCGACTGCGACATTATGGCGGACACATCGGACACTTTTGACACCATTTTGGGACCATTGTCATTTTTACAGCGATCAGTGCTATAAAAATGCACTGGTTACTGTAAAAATGACACTGGCAGTGAAGGGGTTAACCACTAGGGGAGCTGAATGGGTTAAGTGTACCTAATCCATTCTTACTGTGGGGGAGGGGACTGACTGGGGGAGGTGACCGATGGTTGTCCCTATGTACAAGGGAAACACCATCGGTCCCCTCTCCCTGACAGGACGTGGATCTCTGTGTTTACACACAGAGATCCACGTCCCTGTCTCTGTAAATGCCGATCGCGGGTCCCCGGAGGACATTGCGGCCGCCAGGCACGCGCATCGGCACCCATGTGACGCGGCGGGCACAGAAGTTCCCTGATGCGTGCTCGGGAGCGCGCACGGGGAATGAGGAAAGGGGAGGACGTCAATAGACGTCCTCCCGGCATTCTAGGTCCACGCTGTAGCCGTCATTCGGCTAAAGTGCGGGCCTCTACTGGTTAACCACTTCGCGCCCGGGCTATAAGCAAAAGACGTCCGCAAAGCGGTCGTCAATTGCTGATAGGACGTCTATGGACGTCCTCTTATTTACTTCCGCGATGCGCGCCACCGCGGGCGCGCGTCGGGGAAAAACTGTGCCCGCCGTGTCAGGCGAGTGCCGATGCGCGTGCCTGGCGGCCGCGATGTCCGCCAGGTACGAGCGTTTGGCTGTCACAGAGCCAGGGACGTGGATCTCTGTGTGTAAACACAGAGATCCACGTCCTGTCGGGGAGAGGAGACGGATGGTGTGTCCCTTGTACATAGGGACGACCATCAGTCACCTCCCCCAGTCAGTCCCCTCCCCCCCACAGTAAGAACATCTAGCAGGGAACATATTAACCCCTTGATCGCCCCCTAGTGGTTAACCCCTTCCCTGCCAGTCACATTTATACAGTAATCAGTGCATATTTTTAGCACTGTTCGCTGTATAAATGTGAATGGTCCCAAAAATGTGTCAAAAGTGTCCGATGTGTCCGCCGTAATGTCACAGTCACACAAAAAAAATCGCAGATCGACGCCATTACTAGTAAAAAAAAAAATAAAAAAATCATAAAAATAAAATCATAATTCTATTCCCTATTTTGTAGGCGCTATACCTTTTGCGCAAACCAATCACTATACGCTTATTGCGATTTTTTTTTTTACCTAAAATATGTAGAATACGTATCGGCCTAAACTGAGGAAAAAAATGTTTTTTTTAAAAAAAATGGGATATTAATTATAGCAAAAATTAAAAAATATTGTGTTTTTTTCAAAATTGTTGCTCTATTTTTGTTTATAGCGCAAAAAATAAAAACCGCAGAAATGATCAAAGACCACCAAAAGAAAGCTCTATTTGTGGGGAAAAAAGGACGTCAATTTTGTTTGGGAACCACGTCGCACGACCGCGCAATTGTCATTCAAACGTGACGGCGCTGAAACCTGAAATTTCGCCTGGGCAGGAAGGGGGTTATGTGCCCAGTTGTCAAGTGGTTAATATACTCTTCCATTAATATCCTATTTGGTTATGTTTAATATACCAACAATATGTTTTGTAAGTCTATACCAGACATGTGCTAAAAAGTGCATAAATACAAATTATTGAAAGATTAAATATTACTATTATTTTTATTATTGTTATTACCAATAATAATTTGTTTAATATACTCTTCCAATAATATGCATCTATACTGTAACAGTTTCTGCTACACGAAAAGTAGCATACATATCGAAATATGTAGCTTTAAATACAAACAGTTTCACTTAAAATTTGGGTTACTTAAAGGGGTTGTAAAGGTTCGTTTTTTATTTTCTAAATAGGTTCCTTTAAGCTAGTGCATTGTTGGTTCACTTATCTTTTCCTTCCATTTCGCTTCTAAATGTTTGTTTTCTTTGTCTGAATTTCTCACTTCCTGTTCCTCCTCAGTAAGCTGTTCTGGCTGACTCCACACCACTCGGATGGTGGTGTGAAGTTTAGTGAGGAGAAACAGGAAGTGAGAAATTCAGACAAAGAAAAAAAACATTTAGAAGGGAAATCTAAGGAAAAGGTAAGTGAACCAACAATGCACTAGCTTAAAGGAACCTATTTAGAAAATAAAAAACGAACCTTTACAACCCCACACAGTAGGTTGCCACTAGATGTAACGGTAGTTCATAGTAACATTTTTGGTTCAATATAGCTTAGCAGAGGTAAGTTTGGGGTTTCTGGCTAGCTATGGTGAGGATAGCCAGTGGCCAAAACTTTGCAAACGTCAGAAATGTTTTGACATGTATTTACTCTTTCTAGTCTAAACTTAAAAAAAAAAAAATGAAAAAAAAAATGACACATAACTTGACATAAGTCAATAAAAAAGTAATTAAAAAAAACACACGAAAATATATGATATATACTGTATAGAGTATCTATAGTGCGTTTTACAATAGAGCGCAAAGAGTGTATAAAGTTGGATAAAGAAAAATTTGAAAGTGTTTTAAAAAAATATATATCTTTTGAGCAGCTGCTGAATGTAAGGATGTTTAAAAGATGGCTTTCAATTCCTAACCTTTTCTTATTCTTTTATAGATACTGTACAATGGTTATATATAAGAGGTAGTTCAGGCTGCACTGCACTGTTCGCCTCAGGCACATACAACTGGAAATAGTAACAAAGTATAAATGATTAATCAGTTAACATGTAACTGAGAGAGTGGCCAGTAATGGTTTGACTCAGCCTTGTCTCCTCCTGCTCAATCTGTGTCAGGTTTAGTGTTAAAATATGCTTTTAATTAGAGATGCGCAAATACCTTAAAATCTGTTACACTGACAATTCACACATATTTTGCTATTTACATTTTTTATGTGGTTAATTCGTTTTTTTACACGGAAAAGAAGAGAAAAATTCTTCCTATTTGAGTTACATCTTTTTAAACCCAGGACCCTGCATTCACTATATCTTGTCTCTTAAGCCGTGTACACACGATCGGTTTTACTGATAAAAACAGTGCGATGGACTTTTTTCATCAGACAAACCGATCGTGTATGGGCCCCATCGGTCTTTTTTCCATCGGTGTTTAAAAATAGAACATGTTTTAAATTTATCCGATGGTTAAAAAACCGATAGCAAATTACTATCGTCTGTGGGGAACTCCATCGGATAAAAAACCCACGCATGCTCAGAATCAAGTCGACGCATGCTCAGAAGCATTGAACTTCATTTTTCTCGGCTCATCAGAGTGTTTTACGTCACCGCGTTTGAAACGGTCGGTTTTTTGACTGATGGTGTGTAGGCAAGACTGATGGAAGTCAGCTTCATTGGTTTTCCGATGGAAAAAATCCATCGGTTTAAAAACCATAGGAAATCCGATCGTGTGTACAGGGCTTTACAGTACACAGAACATGGAAGTGCAGTTATTTTCGTAAATCTAAACTGCTAAATAACTTTTATCAACAGCAGTATAGTTTAGCAGTCTTGTGACTTCTATCAGTATCTGGCCAAGCACTGGTTAAAGCTTGTAAGAGGAGTTTTCATTCTCCTCTGACTGTCCTATGAGGCTGCATGACCCCTGACCCTCTGTCTGGACAGTGTTGATTGACCCTGTGCTGATCACATGCACCCTTCCCCCCCAAAAAAATTCTCTAGCAATACACACCAAACTGAGCATGTGCAGATTGCCCCCAAGGCTCTGTACTATCAGTAGAGGGATTAGGGACTGTAAAAGAAGGGGAGGATCAGAGAAGAATAGCCTTTTTACACAATGCGGAGGATTACCCCTTAGGCTCAACAGTGAGTATAACAAGCATGCTTTAACACTTTAAGCTGAATACACATCTACAGTGCCTTGAGAAAGTATTCATACCTCTTGAAATGTTCCACACTTTGTCATGTTACAACCAAAAACGCAAAAACGCAAATGTATTTTATTGGGATTTTATGTGATAGACCAAGACAAAATGGCACATAATTGGGAAGTGGAAGGAAAATTCTAAATGGTTTTCAATTTTTTTTACAAGTAAATATCTGAAAAGTGTGGCGTGCATTTGTATTCAGCCCCCTTTACTCTGATACACCTAACTAACATCTAGTGGAACCAACTGCCTTCAGAAGTCACCTAATTAGTAAATAGAGAGGTTACCTGTGTGTAATTTAATCTCAGTATAAATACAGCTGTTATGTGAAGCACTCAGAGGTTTGTTAGAGAACCTCAGTGAACAAACAGCATCATGAAGGCCAAGGAACACACCAGACAGGTCAGGAATAAAGTTGTGGAGAAGTTTAAAGCAGGGTTAGGTTATAAAAAAATATCCCAAAGCTTTGAACATCTCACAGAGCACTGTTCAAGCCATCATCCGAAAATGGAAAGAGTATGGCACAACTCCAAACCTACCAAGACATGGTCGTCCACCTAAACTGACAGGCCAGGCAAGGAGAGCATTTTTCAGAGAATCAGCCAAGAGGCCCATGGTAACTCTGGAGGAGCTGCAACATGGAACGTGAAACATGGTGGTGGCAGCATCATGTTATGGAGATGCTGTTTTTCAGCAGGGAGAGGGAAGCTGGTCAGAGTTAATGGGAAGATGGATTGGGCGCAATACAGGGCAATCTTAGAAGAAAACCTGTTGGAGTCTGCAAAAGACTTAAGACGGGGGCGGAGGTTTACCAGCAGGACAATGACCCTAAACATACAGCCAGAGCTACAATGCAATGGTTTAGCTCAAAGCATATTCATGTGTTAGAATGACCTAGAAGCCAAGCACCCCCTTTGGGATTTCAAGGAGCATAAATTACACAACTCATTTCCAGACTACCTATCATATCTTGAGTCTCTGAAGTGCCAGAACAGGAGAAACACCCACAAAATTACCACAGTTTGGAAACCAAACACACTATGGTATTTTCTAAGAGGCACGTGAGTCTCTTTTAAAGACTTCATTTTTTGCCACAAGTTTTTGGAGAATGAGGAATGAAAATTTAAATTTATTTTTATAATATATAGTAGAGTATTACACAAAGTTGTCAATGTAAAAAGATATTTCAAAATTTACCCCTCCACATCCGATCGCTGCTGGCGCTGCCTGCAGGACAGAGGCTCTCTCTTCCACGTGTACTGGTCCTGTCCCCTCTTGGTCCCGTTCTGGCAATCCACACAACAACTACTGACCCGTCTCCTGGAGGTACCAATTCCCTTGACACCCAAACTGTTTTTGCTGGGCCTTGAGCAGCCTAAAGTTGCCAAGCCCTACAAAAAACTACTTAGACATATTTTGACGGCAGCCAGATGCCTAGAGGCTCTCAACTGGAAAAGGACCGTACCCCCGTCCCAGGAGGCCCTGTACTCCAGGATCAAAGACGTGGAACTCATGGAGAGGATGACGGCCAGGATACGTGATAGGCTAGAGGACCATGATGAGGTCTGGAGGGAGTGGCGCCGGCAGGAGGACATCCCGGGAGCGGGCGTGGGAGCAGACGTGGTAACTTAGACCTTCTCTTCACTGTCTCTTCTCTTAATTTCTCCCCCCTTTTCTCTCTTTCTTCTCTCCCCCCCCCTCTTTCTTTTTTCCTCCCCTCTGAACTTATATTTTTATTTTATTTTTTTTATGTTGCAGAATACTGATGCCGTCGTGTTGGTGCTCCTCACTGTTTGATACTGCCCATTGTATTATGTTTGTAGACTTTGCCACTGACGGGGTGGGCCCTTCCATTTCCTATTTGCATCTCCCAGCCCACGGGCCCATACCCCACTATGCTTGCTTCTTGTATGACATAGGCTGCTGTCTATTGGCATATGTCCATTATCTCTTTTTTTTTTTGATCTTTTGGTATCTCTGTATTCTTATGACCTGTGAACTGCTTCATATAAATAATAAAAAAATGTTAATTGGAAAGAAAAAAAAAAAGATATTTCTCGCATACAGCATGTGCATACATAGATTTACAACCCAAAATACATTCTGCTACTCTTCCTGAGTATGGTGCTACCACGTGTGAGACTTTTTTAACATTTGGACTAATTATGTACCAGACATTGTATTTTGTGTGTCACAAAAATCAACCAACACTGTATAGAAAACAATTTACTGGAATAATCACATCTGTATGAGTAGTCAGGGAATATAGCTTAGTGTAGCATCACCTGTAGCAGTCCCCGTTCCTATAAGCCAAGCAAGCCTACCCTACTGGTACATGGCTGCCCCCTGGAATGCCATGCTCATTGGCAAGGGAAGTACAGGAGGCTGAAGAAGGGAAAAACAAAAGAGTTCTTGTGGTTCCAGGAATGCAGTTGACTGCATTGGATGACTGGGACTGGAGTCTCTCAGAAACATAGTCAGTGGGATGTGCAGATGGGTCAGTTCAGGCGGTAGGCAGAGACGTGGTCAGCAAAGAGGCAAAGGACCAGTCCAGGCAGGAAGCAGAAACATGGTCAATAAATAGGCCAGGTTCAGTACAGGTGGTAGGCAGAGGCAACACTGTACTGGGGTGTTGGTGACCCGAACACTGTTGCTGACTGAACTAATTTAGTGACACTAGGACTTGTGTGTGCGATGAGGAACACTGTTGCTGGCTTACATTAATCTGGTGGCGCTGGGGACTAGTGCAGCAGCAATCAGGAACACTGCTGCCGACTTACACTGGTCTGATGATATTAGGACCGGTGTGGCGGTGATCAAGAAAACTGTTGCTGGCTGCACTGGCCTGGTGGTGAACAGGAACACTGATTCTAGCTACCCTGGTCTGGCAACACTGTGACTAGCTGCACTAGCTGCACTGTTAGGACTTGTTCACACTTGAAATGGGGTGTGGTAAAACATTGTGGTTGAGCCACAGTTTTACTGCCCCTCAACTGCTACCCCTTTTAGCTGCAGGAGCAGTGGCTGAGGGTGTACAAATCCTGCAGCTGCAATGCTTTGCTTCTCAGATGTGGCAGGAATTATACCTCCTGTAGGCCCACCAATCGCCACCCATTCAAGTGAATGGGGATGCTTGTAAGGGGTCCCAGGTGCTAAAGCAGACTGTGAGGAGGCGATACAACACCTCTTCACTGCCTGTCAAATGCTCTTTGAAGAGGAATCCTGAAGACTGGAGTGGCGGTGATCAAAAACAGGGTGACTGGTGTGGTGGTGATCAGGGACACTGTGACTGATGTGGTGGTTATCAGGGACACTCTGACTGGTGTGACGGTGATCATTGACACTGTGACTGGTGTGGCGGTGATCAGGGACACTGTGACTGGTGTGGCGGTGATCAGGGACACTGTGACTGGTGTGGTGGTGATCAGGGACACTGTGACTGGTGTGTCGTTGATCAGGGACACTGACTGGTGCTGAGGTGATCAGGGACACCGTGACTGGTGCTGAGGTGATTAGGGACACTGTGATTGGTGCAGGGTGATCAGGGACACTGTGACTGGTGTGGTAGTGATCAGGGACACTGTGACTGGTGCTGAGGTGATCAGGGACACTGTGACTGGTGCAGGGTGATTAGGGACACTGTGACTGGTTCTGAGGTGATCAGGGACACTGTGACTGGTGCAGGGTGATCAGGGATACTGTGACTGGTGTGGTGGGGATCAGGGACAATGTGATTGGTGTGGTGGTGATCAGGGACACTGTGACAGGTGCGGAGGTGATCAATGACACTGTGACTGGTGCGGAGATGATCAGGGACACTGTGACTGGTGTGGTAGTGATCAGGGACACTGTGACTGGTGCAGGGTGATCAGAGACACTGTGACTGGTTCTGAGGTGATCAGTGACACTGTGACTGGTGCAGGATGATCAGTGACACTGTGACTGGTGTAGTGGGGATCAGGGACACTGTGATTGGTGTGGTGTTGATCAGGGACACTGTGACTGGTGTGGTGGTGATCAGGGACACTGTGACTGGTGTGGTGGTGATCAGGGACACTGTGACAGGTGCGGAGGTGATCAATTACACTGTGACTGGTGCAGAGGTGATCAGGAACACTGACTGGTGCGGAGGTGATTAGGGACACTGTGACTGGTGTGGGGGTGATCAGGGACACTGTGAAAGGTGCGGAGGTGATCAATGACACTGTGACTGGTGCAGAGGTGATCAGGGACACTGTGACTGGTGCGGAGGTGATCAGGGACACTCTGACTGGTGTGGTGGTGACAGTGCCGATCCTGACCTCCCTGGGGCCCTAAGCAAAATTCTGCAAAGGGGCCCTCTACCTGACCCGTGAATAATGGGCGTTGTTTAAGCGTAATATTGGGCGTGGCTTAAGGGGCGTGACTCAAAGGGTGTGGTTAGAGTCTGAGATGAACGAGGGATGGAGGGAGAAACAAAGGAAGAAAGAGAGAGAGAGGAAGTAAAAAAAGAGGGATGGAGGGACAGCAGGCCCAGATCCTACACCGCAATAGAAATATGAGTATTCCAGAATGTTTAACAATCAGCAGATCAAGATTCTCCAAACACCTGGTGTTAGCAATTCAATCATCCCGGCACCATGGTTGTTATGGTGTCAGGGTGATTAAAGCGCATTATTTCTATTATTACATTGTAATATAAAATTAAATCATTCAACTCACCATAATGCAGAATCAGTGGGCGCCCTGGTGTCACTGTCCCTAGCCAGCGGAGTGCCTCCTTACATTTCAGGTGTCTCCAACCAGTGGAGTGCCTCCTTATATCTCAGCAGTCCCCAGGGGAGTGCCTCCTTACATTTCAGGTGTCCCCAGCGGAGTGCCTCCTTACATCTCAGGTGTCCCCAGCGGAGTGCCTCCTTACATTTCAGGTGGCCCCAGCGGAGTGCCTCCTTACATTTCAGGTGTCCCCAGTGGAGTGCCTCCTTACATCTCAGGTGTCCCCAGCCAGCGGAATGCCTCCTTACATCTCAGGTGTCCCCAGCCAGCGGAGTGACTCCTTACATTTCAGGTGTCCCCAGCGGAGTGCCTCCTTACATCTCAGGTGTCCCCAGCCAGCGGAGTGCTTCCTTACATCTCAGGTGTCCCCAGCCAGCGGAGTGCTTCCTTACATCTCAGGTGTCCCCAGCCAGCAGAGTGCTTCCTTACATCTCAGGTGTCCCCAGCCAGCGGAGTGCTTCCTTACATCTCAGGTGTCCCCAGCCAGCAGGGTGCTTCCTTACATCTCAGGTGTCCCCAGCCAGCGGAGTGCTTCCTTACATCTCAGGTGTCCCCAGCCAGCAGAGTGATTCCTTACATCTCAGGTGTCCCCAGCCAGCAGAGTGCTTCCTTACATCTCAGGTGTACCCAACCAGCGGAGTGCCTCCTTACATCTCAGGTGTATCCCAGCCAGCGAAGTGCCTCCTTACATCTCAGGTGTCCCCAGCCAGCGGAGTGCCTCCTTACATCTCAGGTGTCCCCAGCCAGCGGAGTGCCTCCTTATATTTCAGGTGTCCCCAGCGGAGTGCCTCCTTACATCTCAGGTGTCCCCAGCCAGCGGTGTGCTTCCTTACATCTCAGGTGTCCCCAGCCAGCGGAGTGCTTCCTTACATCTCAGGTGTCCCCAGCCAGCGGAGTGCTTCCTTACATCTCAGGTGTCCCCAGCCAGCAGGGTGCTTCCTTACATCTCAGGTGTCCCCAGCCAGCAGAGTGTTTCCTTACATCTCAGGTGTCCCCAGCCAGCAGAGTGCTTCCTTACATCTCAGGTGTCCCCAGCCAGCGGAGTGCTTCCTTACATCTCAGGTGTCCCCAGCCAGCGGAGTGCTTCCTTACATCTCAGGTGTCCTCAGCCAGCAGGGTGCTTCCTTACATCTCAGGTGTCCCCAGTCAGCGGAGTACTTCCTTACATCTCAGGTGTCCCCAGCCAGCGGAGTGCTTCCTTACATCTCAGGTGTCCCCAGTCAGCGGAGTGCTTCCTTACATCTCAGGTGTCCCCAGCCAGCGGAGTGCTTCCTTACATCTCAGGTGTCCCCAGCCAGCGGAGTGCTTCCTTACATCTCAGGTGTCCCCAGCCAGCGGAGTGCTTCCTTACATCTCAGGTGTCCCCAGCCAGCGGAGTGCTTCCTTACATCTCAGGTGTCCCCAGCCAGCAGGGTGCTTCCTTACATCTCAGGTGTCCCCAGCCAGTGAAGTGCTTCCTTACATCTCAGGTGTCCCCAGCCAGCGGAGTGCTTCCTTACATCTCAGGTGTCCCCAGCCAGCGGAGTGCTTCCTTACATCTCAGGTGTCCCCAGCCAGCGGAGTGCTTCCTTACATTTCAGGTGTCTCCCCCCCCCCCCCCTTTGCGCCCTTCTATAGCTTAGCAGCGGCGAGAGGCGAGGGGGAACAAATTAGAGGCGGAGCCAGCTACAGTGAGCTGCGGCACCGCCCACCCCTTTCCCCCATAGGTCACAGTCTCAGATGACAGACAGACCGGGGGTGGGCGGCGCCGCAGCGCTATTTCTATTTTGGCAGGATCCCTCCCTTCTCATCCTGGTCTTCGGGAAAATGGCGGCCGGCGGAGACATTATCTCCGCCGGCCGCGGACCTCTAGCGGCGTTGGCGGATGTGGCGGTGGGGCCCCGAGTATTACTCTGGGCCCTACGCAGCTTGTGTAGTCTGCGTATAGGGCGGATCGGCCCTGGGTGGTGATCAGGGACACTGTGACTGGTGCTGAGGTGATCAGGGACACTGTGACTGGTGTGGTGATGATCAGGGACACTGTGACTGGTGCAGTCGCCATGTGGGGAGCACATGGCGAACCCCCTGCACAAAGGTGCTAACCAAGGAATGACCCGCTAGTGGTCGCTGAAAGAAGACGGCCAAGGCCGAAATCTGACCCTTAATGGTACTCAAATCGAGCTTTTGGGCCACTCCATGCTGCAGAAAACGCAGGATTCTAGGGACGGAATACCTCCGAGGACGCCAGTTTAGCTCTTCGCACATGGCGATGTAAGCTTTCCAGGTACGGTGATAGATTATTCTGGAGGAAGACTTCCATGCCCTTAACATGGTCGAAATGACCGAGTCCGAGAGACCTCGGTCTCTCAACAGCCATGCCGTTAAAGCCAGTGACTGTAAAGCAGGATGAAATATAGGACCTTGAGACAGAAGGTCCTCCCTTATTGGCAACCGCCAGGGAACGTCCGCAACGAGACGTACCAGATCGGCGTACCAGTGACACTGAGGCCAATCCGGAGCAATGAGGATCACCAGAATTCCCTCGGTCGCCACCCTGCGCAGCAGGCGAAGGAGCAACTGCAGCGGAGGTTAAAACGTATATCAGGTGATAATGACCCCATGGGGCCACTAAACGCATCCAAGGCATCCGCCAAGGATCCCTGGATCTGGCCACAAACCTCGACACTTTGCGATTGAGTCGAGAGGCCTACGGGATGGGCAAAATTTTTGCCCATCCCGTAGGTGTCTGAGACACAAGGGTCGCCGCTACCACAGGCCGTAGGGCGGACCCCAACAAGGCAAACATGGCTCTGCTCACCACTTCTGACCTCCTGTCAGTGGGGTCCTTAAAATGCAGGAGTCCCCTCCATCGGGAGAGTGGTGGCCTTGTTCAAGCGGGCGACTGGAGGGTTGACCACTGGGGGAGAAGCCCACGTTTTAAGTAGGGCATCTTCAAAGGGGTATCTGATAGTCAAACGCCGCGGGACATTAAAAGTCTTCTGCGGCTTTTTCCCAGACCTTATCAATGAGCTGGTCAAAGAAAGGTACATATGGAAAAACCTTTTTAGAAGGCCCGGCCCTAAAAGAACCAAAGGAGACTGTCCGCCTGAGTTTCTGCATCCTCAGCATTCAGCTTAAGAGTGTCCCTCACCGCAGCAATGAGTTCACTTAACAAGCGCCCTGTCATTTACTGACTCAGAACTGGAGTCTCCCTTGCAAGGAATTTCCTGTTCAAAACCATCAAAATATTCAGAGCTAGGGTCCTGAGCGGTAGTGGCTAGGCCCATAACTGAATCAGCGCACACCCCCTTTTTTGGGGTGAAATAAAGTGGGGAGAGGGGCTTTTTTGCTCCCTTGCGCTCGCACACCGCTTCCCTCCTGGTCAGAAATGATTCCAGGACTGCCGACAACTGGTCCATAGGGATCGCAGGTGCTGGAGCACTGCCTGTTGCCTCAAACATGTAAGGGGAAGCTGTGACACTGACTCCAAATTGCCCCTCTCTGAGACTCCTCAGATAAAAAAGTCCACCCACAGGCTGTGCTGACAGAGGAGGGGGGCGCCCAGGGGACTCACCAGACCGGACCAGGACCGCTCAGATAAGCTGTCTGTACCGCGCTGTGTCAGCGCAAGTGAGCTGTGAGGAGATTGTGAGGAGATTTGCGCTGTTACAGCTGCGATAGAGGCCAAACTAGTGCTGAAAAGCGCGCGGGCTACAAGAAAATGGCTGCCGCACTTCACTGAGGCGATCCGCGTCAAAATGGCCGCCATGCGCAGTTAAAAGTAAAAAAAAAAAAAACACAGCACACACACAGCTCCAAACGGTGCCCGGGCCCCAAAATCTCACAAAAGGCCCCCAGCGATATGCAGACCAGCATGAGCCCCCCCCGGGATAGTATGACCCCCCCAGGCACCCCCCACAGCACAGCGCCAGCAATGGTGACAGAGAGTGACAATAAAACACAGGGGGAGACAGGGAAAATCCCCCACAGAGAAACACACACAGCATTTTGTACTCACCTGCAGGCAGGAGAGACTACTTACCTGTCCCCTGAGGGACCCACTGGATTGTTTTTGACAGACCTATCACAGAGTAGTACTGCGTAGCTGTCGGCCCGGTCCACCGCGAGAGATACAGTCCGTCAGGTACTGTTCAATCTTGAGAGGACCGCGGGAGCATGAAAGCAACCCGGCCACCCCTGGAGTCATGGGGCATGTCGTGAACTGAGTCTCACGCACACAAGGCGAGGATCAGCACGCTCGATGGTCGGACAGGGAAGACTACGAGCATACCAGTGTACCCAACCTGTTGCCCAGCCGACAGTTGATTGAAGGTCTCAAAAATAAAATAATAAAATTCCCAAAGGAATAAAATTTAAAAATAAAATTTAAAAGTAAAATCTTCCAGGAGACTGGCTCCTGAGAGAGCCACGTCTTCTCCTTCTGCTAGGCAGAAAAAAACTGAGGTCTGCTGACTGCAGGGGGTGGGTTATGTCCGGGGGGACCGCCCCCCCTGGGCGGGGCTGTTCAACTCTGGCTTTTAGAATGTATGTATAACAATCTTACATTCTGCCTAGGTCTTCTCCTGCAAGCAGGGACATAACCCATGTGTACAGTGTAAAGAGACGCCGTGTCAGTCCATGGATGATAAGAGAAAATATGTTTTCCATTTTTTTTTTGCATACTGGCACCAGAGCAGTGCAGGGTCACGATAGTGTTAGTGTGACCTTTTTTTTTTAACACTTTGATTGCTTATACAGTCACGAGTGGCCGGGTGGCAATGACATCACTCCTGCGCATGTGCATGGAAGTCATCCTCGCAGAATGGCGCTCTGCATTCTGGGCGCACTCAGAATGTGAATATCTCCTAAACGGCCCAAGCTTATGAGATATTCACCATACCTACAGGTTAGACTTACTATAAGCTCACCTGTAGGTAGAAATTGTAAATCAGAGTTTACTTCCATTTTACCAAACAAAAAATGAAAAGAGCAGCTTGTAATTATAATAAAGTTATTATCACAGTAATAATAAGTTCAGCTCACTAAAAGGAATCTCTACTCTACTTCAATGTAATCAGTATGAGTATTAGTGCCTGGCAATAAGGATAAAATAAGGGTGACCACACAAATGCAGCCAGTTTATTAGCATTGCACATCATTAGAAGAGAAAATGAAGCATGCAGCTATAAACACCCCAAGATCACCAAGTTTATCAGGCACACTTCCCGAGCTCTCTACTCACAGAATGGACATGCGGGGAGCGATCTAGAAATCTTCCCCCGTAGATGGGAGCCGGGATCTCTTCTTTGGGGGCGCCCATTGTATGCCAAACCAAAAGCACCCTCCGCTCCGCACCGGGCACCGGCCGATGTTTACTGTTACCAGGCAACAAGAGGAGGTCACGTGGCCCGCTCTGCTGCACGGATCGTGTTCCTGCTGTCCCTCCTAGTAGATGGGAATACTAATACTGATCATCACCCACAGACCAGCTTATACATCTAATGTTCATGGTCAGCTTTTCTATCATCTTATTTTTATTGTTTTTACTAAAGCTTTTAGTTTAATGAAACGTAAAGAAATATGTCTCATAGCTGGATCAAAAGAGAGGAAAACAGTGGCAACCAATGAATTTTTTATGGTTGTTATGAATAAGATCTGCATTGTCATGCTGCAAATTTAAACCCAAAAATTCAAATGTATCATATTGTAATTGACCAATTCTTATGCCGCGTACACACGATCGTTTTTAATGTCATTTTCAAAAACGATGTTTTTCTCGACGTGATTTTTCTTGTTTCCTCTCAAGCCTGTCTTGCATACACACGTTCATTAAAAAAAAAAACGCTCGAGCAAAGCGCAGTGACGTACAACACGTACGACGGCACTATAAAGGGGAAGTTCCGTTAGAATAGCGCCACCCTTCATGTTAGTAAAGTTTGTTGAGCGACGATTCGCGCTTTTCAGCCTCGTGCTTTTCAGTCCGTTACAGCGTGACGAATGTGCTATCTCCATTACGAACGCTAGTTTTACCAGAACGAGCGCTCCCGTCTCATACTTGATTCTGAGCATGCACGTTTTTTTTCCCCTTGTAAAAGCATACACACTACCGTTTTTCACGTCGTTAGAAAAAAACAACGTGAAAAAATAGAGCAGGTTCTCATTTTTATAGGCCATTTTTCACGTCGTTAAATATGCTCTGGAGCCTACACACGGTCATTTTTAATGCCCAATTAAAAAAATAGCATTTTTAACGACGTGAAACACGATTGTGTACGCGGCATTCAATGTGGCTGCTTCAGGCCCCTTTCACCCGGTCTGTCCAATCAGGTCCACCTGTCAGTTTTTCATCAGATCCGATCCTGATCGGACGCTCCATTCATCCCTATGGAGCAGCGGATGTCAGCGGTGACATGTCCGCAGACACCGGCCGATATCCGATCCGATCGTGTCTTTGAAATCCAGACGGATCGAAAATAGGGTCACCATCCGTCTGGAATTCACAGACAGGATCGGTTATAGGCAGGTGTTAGAGGACATGTCACCGCTGACATCCCCTTCTCCATAGGGATGAATGGAGAGTCCGATCAAGTCCGCCCTGACTTGATCGAATGGAGCATCAGATTAAGTCAGATCCGCTCAGGATCAGATCTGATGAAAAAGGATAGGCGGTCCATTTTAATCCGATCTCCCCATAGAGGACAGCGGGGTTATGACAGGTCTGTCCCCCGCTGAGAAAAGCGGAGTCTGCCAGGCAGATCGCCCGTGTGAAAGGACCCTTAAATTTCCGTATTAACTGTTTTTCATTATATTTTTTCTTGTTGATCCAGGGCCAGTGTTCTGTCAGAATCGACGACCCGTCAGATTAGGTAACGGAAGTAACGTTCTGTCAGCTGCGCATGCGTTCCACCGCTACCAGGTTTGCTAATCTATATGAACACCTGCAGTCAGAAGAAGGCAGCAGACATCTTACTACACCCAGCTACGTCTTGAATTTAACTACTTGCCGACCACCCACCCAGGGGCGGATCCAGAGTCTAGTCTCGGGAGGGGCATTGCCAGAAAATACTTTTTTGGGGGGGAAATTTATCAGGGAAATGGCTGGTGTTGGCACTTCAATGATCATGGCACCATGGTTGGTATGGTGTCAGGATGATTGAAGCGCATTATTTATATAAAATAGTTTAACTCACCGTAATGCAGTATCAGTGGGAGCCCTGAGTGTTTCACTTGCCAAGTCACCTGCCACACGTTGCAGCTTGTCACTTGCCACGTCACCTGCCACACGTTGTGGATTGTCACTTGCCACGTCGCCTGCCACAAGTTGCAGATTGTCACTTGCCACCGTCACCTGCCACCATATGCAGCTTGTCACTTACCACAAGTTGGGGATTGTCATTTGCCACGTCACCTGCCACACGTTGTGGATTGTCACTTGCCACGTCACCTGCCACACGTTGCGTATTGTCACTTGCCACAAGTTTCGGATTGTCACCTGCCACAACTTGCGGATTATCACTTGCCACGTCACCTGCCACAACTTGTGGATTGTTACTTGTCACGTCACCTGCCACAAGTTTCGGATTGCCACTTGCCACAAGTTTTGGATTGTCACTTGCCACGTCACCTGCCACACCTTGCGGATTGTCACTTGCCACGTCGCCTGCCACAACTTGCGGATTGTCACTTGCCATGTCACCTGCAACAACTTGCGGATTGTCACTTGCTAAGGTGGTGTTTTGCTTGTCAGAGTCAGGCAACAGAGAGATGATGTAATATTTCTGCTGCCTGCACAGGGAGGGCGGAAGTTACTGCAGGGATGCAGGGCGGGCGTGGGGCGGTGAGAGATGATGTCATCTCTCTGCTCCTCCGCCCATCAGCTCATTGATTGGCCAGCCGCCCTCACCCACAGAGCCGCCCAGCTGACCGCCCACTCTCTCAGCCTCTCACCCGCCGCCAAGGCCGAGCCGCCCGCCCGCTCACGCTGTCACCTGCCCGCGGAGCCGCTCGCTCATGCTGTCACCTGCCCGCGGAGCCGCCCGCTCACGCTGTCACCTACCCGCTCTGTCACCTGCCCGCGGAGCTGCCGTGAGACTCTCAGTCTCTCAGCAACTAACTTTTCTGGGGTGGCAATTGCCCCGTTGCCCCCCTGGATCCGCCTCTGCACCCACCACAGGTGGCTCAGTTGTGCAAATCGCTGTACCAGTACGCCGATTCGTGCACTAGCATTCGTGGGCGCACACCTGCTCTGATTGGCCAGCAGGGGAGCCAATCAGCGGGTCCAGCAGTCTCGATGTCCGCCAGCCACTCGTGATCATTCCTCGCAGAGACAGAACGTGGATGACACTGAGATCTGTCTTCCTGCTAAGCACCAAATACCACCAAAAGAAAGCTCTATTTATGGGAAAAAAAGGACGTCAATTTAGTTTGGGTACAACATCGCACGACCGCGCAATTGTCAGTTAAAGTAACGCAGTACTGTATCGCAAAAAAATGGCCTGGTCATTGAGGGGGTAAATCCGGGGCTGACGTGGTTAACAGTAATTTTAGCAATAAAGTTAATGTATATAAGTAAATATAGTATTTACTCATATTACTCATAAACCTTTAAGTCATTTGTGTCCCCACCATTGGGCATCCGATCCCCCCCCCCCAAGGCCCTACTTTGTCCTCAGGCTGGCTGGGGAATTTCTGCCCCATTTATTTCTCTATCTCATTGCCATTCTCTTTATTCCCCCCCCCCCCAAGAGAACAAGAGAAGAAAAAGTAAATACTATTTTAACTCCTGAGAGAAATACATGGTTGCTGCTGCTTAATAAAATGCTTGCTGCCTGGCTATCCCAGGCCCAGAACAAGCATGGAGCAAGAAACATCACCGCTGGGCCAGAACACCAAAAGGTGACAACCTCTAAAGGTGCGCTCACACTGGCACTTTAAACTGGCCCCAGGCATGGTTCAGCACCTAGGGCTGGCTCAGTTGTGTAGTGTGAGTGCTCTGAACCACGCCTGGGATCGGTGAAGCACACCGCCCCTGGGACGAAACTTGGTGGTGGTCCTGAGTGCAACTCCAGCCACATAAACACATGGCCTTATTACGCTCTACGGGCCTCAGCGCCCCTGTGAATGAGGCCTAACTGATAACAGTCCAGAAGCACAGATCACAGGAAGTTATCAGCTGTCAAATAGGTACTGTATAATAAAATGCTTTTGTAGTGCCTACATGGCAGCATACCTCCATTTCAAACCAGGACCAGTGAACTGAATAGCATAAAAGAAAGAGAAGTACCGACCCTCAGGATTCTCCTTTTTTCCCCATACCTTCATGTCCACCATACCTCATCAGCTAGTTATTTATCACATGTATCCTGTATTGCAGGCACCAGAAAAATTGAAAATTGTGTCAAATACTTACCTTAGTTTTCCATTAATGTTGCCTATCAATAGTAGTATACAGACCCACTCCCATTCTAAGCCTATTCTATCTACCCTGCGAACATAAAGATGCCTATACTTACCTATTCTGGAGCTCAGGTCTGGACACATGATGGGGTCCCAGTGCCAGTTTAATGTAGAGGAGGGACAGGTGACAATGCCTCATAGTAAGTCTAAAGGTGACACCACCACTCAGGCTCTGCAGCCATTGTCAGCGATCTCTCCTCTTTAATGAAGCCTGGAGATATCATGTGACTGGACCGGAGCGACTTCAGAAAAGGTAAGTATAGGCATCTTTTCTTTCACAGGGTAGATAGAATAGGGTTTAGAAGGGGGTGGCTGTAGGCTTGACCACTTCCAGTCCTGGCCAATTCTGACAATCCTCTCCTAAATGTAAAAAGCATCATTTTTTGTGCTAGACAACTACTTAGAAACATTTTATCTATTTTTTTAGGCAGAGGCCCTAGAGAATAAACTGGTGGATGTTGCGTATTTTTATGTCACACATTATTGCACACACACACACATGTTATTTGCACAGCGTTTTTTCAAATGCAAATTTTTGGGAAAAATACACTTTAATTTTATTGTACAAAAACACAATATAATACCCAATTTTTTGGTAAAATAGAAAAGATGATGTTACGCTGAGTAAATAGATACCAAACATGTCATGCTTTAAGATATTGCGTCTGCCTGTGGAACAGCGTCAAATTATAGTACCTAAAAATCTCCATAGGCAATGATTTAAAAGCCTTTACAGGTTACAAGTTTAAGCTTTGTTCACACTGCTGCGACCTGAAAGTCAGCATGATTTTGCTGGGCAACTTTGAGGCAACTTCGAAGCAACTTCAAGGCAGCTTCAGGGAATGCCTGGGTAATCTTCCTGTAACGTCGGACCCAAATCACATCAATTAAGATGAGGATGTGACTTGGAGGTGACTTCCATTAAAGTCTATGGGCACAAGTTGGATAGAAGTTGCCTTAAAGTAGTACAGGAACCTTTTCTAAAGTTGGAGCGACGTCAGTAGTGCTAATTAACCGGTTGCCGACCGCCGCACGCCGATGTACGTCGGCAGAACGGCACGGCTGGGCATATTGGCGTACAGGTATGTCCCCTTTAATATGCAGAGCCGTGGGTCGGGTACTCCATGACCGCGCCCGAGGGACCCGCGGACCCGATCGCCGCCGGTGTCCCGTGATCGGGTCACAGAGCTGAACAACGGGGAGAGGTAAGTGTAAACAAACCTCTCCCCGTGCTTCCTAGTGAGCCTGTCACTGATTGTCTGTTCCCTGTCATAGGGAACGACGATCAGTGATGTCACACGCCCCCCTACAGTAAGAATCACACATTAGGTCACACTTAACCCCTTTAGCGCCCCCTACAGGTTAACCCCTAAACTGCCAGTGTCATTTTCACAGTAATCAGTGCATTTTTATAGCTCTGATCGCTGTAAAAATGACAATGGTCCCAAAATAGTGTCAAATGTGTCCGATGTGTCCGCCATAATGTCGCAGTCACAATAAAAATCGCTGATCGCCGCCATTTCTAGTAAAAAAAAAAATATTAGTAAAAATGCCATAAAACTATCCCCTATTTGGTAGACGCTATAACTTTTGCGCAAACCAATCAATAAATGGTTATTGCGATTTTTTTTTTTACCAAAAATATGTAGAAGAATACGTATCGGCCTAAACTGAGGAAAAAATATGTTTTTTATATATTTTTTGCGGATATTTATTATAGAAAAAAAGTAAAAAATATTGATTTTTTTTCAAAATTGACGTTCTATTTTTGTTTATAGCGCAAAAAATAAAAACCGCAGAGGGGATCAAATACCACCAAAAGAAAACTCTATATGTGGGAAAAAAAGTATGTCAATTTTGTTTGGGAGCCACGTCGCACGACCGCGCAATTGTCAGTTAAAGCAACGCAGTGCCGAATCGCAAAAAGGGGCCTGGTCCTTTAGCAACAAAATGGTCCGGGGCTTAAGTGGTTAAGACAACTCTCATTGACTAACCTGGGATTTCACCTGTCATGCGACTTGGAGTCTCACAAGTTGTGGCAGTGTTAACCGAGCCTAAAGCCCCATACACACTAATAGATTTTCTGCAGATTTTTGTCTTCAGATTTACCAAAGCCATATAATCTGAGGTCAAACATTAAAGCCTCATACACACGATCGGACTTCCATCGGACAAATCCGTAGATTTTGGTCCAAATGGGCGTTGGCCATGAACTTGTTCTGCATACAGACGGCACAACTTTTTCAGCCAACATTCACGAAACTATGTAGTTTTTCTGCTCTTTAGCGCCACCCTTTGGGTAACTTCTGATAATGTTGTCTGATGGTTAGCATTGGTTCGGAGCATGCGTGTTTGTACTTTGGATTTTAGTCCGACGGACTTGCGTACACGCGATCGGATAATCCGACGTAACAGATTTATTGTCAGTGAGCATGAACAGCCAACATTTGTTATCATTAATTCCGCCAACAATTGTCTGATGGAGCATACACACGGTCGGATTATCCGACACAACACCTCCATCAGACAATTATTGTCGTAAAATCCGATCGTGTGTACGGGCCATAAGCGTTTCAATTTGTATGCAATCAGGCAGGTCTCTGCACTACACGATTTTGGTAAATCTGAAGACAAAAATCTGCAGAAAATCTAATAGTGTGTATGGGGTCTTATGACGCGTACTCACGATCGGAATTTCTGACAACAAAACCGTGGGGTTTTTTTTCCGATGGATTTTCGCTCAAACTTGTCTTGCATACACACGGTCACACAAATGTTGTCGGAAATTCCGATTGCCAAGAACGCGGTGACGTACAACATTACAACGAGCCGAGAAAAATTAAGTTCAATGATTCTGAGCATGCGTCAAATTGATTCCGAGCATGCGTAGGAATTGGATACACACGGTCGGAATTTCCGACAAGAACTTTTGTTGTTGGAAAAATTGAGAACCAGCTCTCAAACATTTGTTGTTGGAAATTCCGATTGTGTGTACGCGGCATTAGTGTGTACGCGGGAGGTCTGGGGCTAAAATTTTTGCTCTCGCTCTGATGTTCTCGGTAATACCTCACATGTGTGATGCAATCGCTTTTTACCTATCTGTGTGAGAGCTTTAAACTTTTTTTTTCATTATTTTTGTTATTTAAAATTTTTCTTTTGACACTACCTTTCTTTTTTTAACAACTTTATTGCTATTAGAAGGGATGAACAACATCCCTGTGTAATAACATGGGTCGTGACAGGTCCTTTTTTTGGAGACATCTAGAGTCTACTAGACCCCAGATCTCTCCTCTGGCCTCCAATACAGCTTTACTGGCTGTTAATGGGCAGGTAAACAGGGAACCAAAACCATAAGTGATGAAGCCCCCCCTTTAGGAAGGGGGCTCTCAGATCCCGCCCCCCATGTGAATGGTATCGGGTACATCATACCCCTACCCATTCACCTCAAAAAGCAGTGAAATGTAAAAAAAAAAACAAGAGCCGGTTTTTGACAAGCCCTTTATTTAAAAAATAGCTCTGAGCCGTCTTCTGAAAGTAAAATAGAAGGGGGCGCTAGTTGCTGTATAAAATATACAACTGACAAATACATATGTAGCGGGTATGTACTTTTAAAAACTGGTATGACACCAGTGATGCATGGTTTCCTGCGGCCCAGCAGGTGGCGCTGTCACTTTGGGCCGGGGTTGAACCATCGTGGCCAGTGCAGTACCCTTTGTGACCTCTCGCATCGGTTGTACGGCGGGGCGGGGAACCCGCCGTGATTGCTGGGAGAGGGTATAAAGGGGGCGGACATCTTCGCCACGAGGAGAGAGTCCCGGGCACCTTCAGCCTGAGGGCTGTTGTTGCGGTCGGTGTCCAGGCGGCCTAGGCCTGGACACTTGGAGTTCGTGTTCCATCCCAGACACCTTCAGTCTGGGGTGAGGTACTCAGCCGGAGGCCTGGGGCCCAGTACCTTCCGCTGGGTCCCGCGAGGGAGGGATCGTCCTAGGGGGCCCCGGGAGTGGGGCACCTGAATCCAGAGGCGTAAGGGACCGGAGGAGGGACTCACCCGAAGACCTGGTGCAGCAGATTGCCAGTGCCGGGTGAACCTCTGGAGACCGCCCGGAGGGATATCTTTCCCGAACAGGGGCCAAGTTCAGAGAGGAAGTTAAGTCCACGTTCAATGACCGGTGGCAGCGGTCCAACTATTCCAATCAGGTCAGTGGCAGAGACCTGCTATTAGGCCTGTGGCAGGGGCCTCAACAGTTCATCCGGTCGGTGGCAGCGACCAACACTAACGGTCAGTGGCAGAGACCGTGCGCCGGGGCTCATCCGGGATGTGTTCCTGCTACAATGGAGCTGGAGTTGTTGGAATTTGAAAGTGTCTGCTCGAAAGTGTTCCGAGTAGGTCAGCCATATTGGCCACTGCGCCATCAGGCACACCCTCCCTGCTCAGTTCGTGGGCGTGACCCAGGGAAGGAGAAAGCCCGCGAACTGGAGTGCAAGAAGGGAGGAGTCCAATTGTGTGAAGGATTACACGTTTGGACTTTGGCGCCAACAAGGCAGTGCGCAATGGATCAGCAGAGAGTCGCCATGTACACTAATGCATCGTGGATTCCTATTCATCCCACTACCATGAGTCTGACTACCGCTGCTCCAATAACAGATACGGGGATTCGGCTAAAGCCCCGGGGACGATTCGCCCTGTACTCATGCATGGACGTTGAGGCCCTGGGTTTGATTTGTCCCGGCTGTACGGGACTGGTGTGTCAGCTAAAGCCATTTGGGCACTGCGAGGCCTGCGGAGAGTTCCTATTTGAGGTGGAACCAACCATTGAAAAATCCAGAACCATCCACCTCAACCCGCTACAGGCCACACCACTCAAGAAGGAGGAATCGCTGCTTTTACAGCCATCCCTGTGTGCACTGCAGCGACCGCAGGGGAGGTCGCAATCACTGAGGTACGGGAGAAATCCGAGGATGCTGACTCGGTCGCCACTGTTTCCCAGCGTCCACCGCCAAAGAGGAAGACCGGCTTGGTTGCCCCGTCCAGCGGTTGCGGTGGATCACCCTGCTCGCCTACGCCCGCCCCAGATGGATCCGGTCGGAAGAGTCCCGGACATCCCTTCTCTACCTTGGGCCGAGGTAAGCCGGGCAAAGGGACTTGGTGTTGGGGCGGAGGTGTCGGGGAGTCACGGCCTTGTGTGCCCGCGGGAGGTAGCAATTCAGCCTCCACTACAAGCTACTTGCCCGCAGAGAAGTGTGACACCTCCGACCTAGAATCGCTCTCCGATCCGGGAGACGATGTCATCATAGATGAACTTTTCGCTAAGAAGGGCTGGGACAAGATGCCTCTCTCCTTGTCCCGCAGAGTCAGGGATCCACCCATGTCTACAGGGGATAGTACACCCCGGGTGGAGGTACCAGCGCCTGAGGAGGGATCCCGTCCCCAGTCTGCCCTTCTACCTCCGGTGCCTCCTGCATCTGGCACCGGGGAAAAGAGACTGTTGTTGCGGCCGCCTATGCCTAGAGTGGAGGTGGCCAAGGCACCTCGTCATCCAGACGCCATCGTCCAACCGGGTGAGGGGGACCAGGCCACTATGCCTCCGCTGGCGAGACTTCAGCGTCTCTTCGGCCAAAAAGTTGCTACCGAGTACGGGTGGGAGTATCCGTATTTACCTAAGGAGCTTCTGTATGAAGTGGAAGTCTGCCGGGAATGCTGGTACAAAGAATTTGTGTGGACGCACCTTCAGGTCCCACATGCCCGCAGGTACCTCACGTGTTCCCCGAAAACCTCTGAGCGGTTCAAGGACTGTAAAGCAGAGTGGATGTTGGGTCGGCACATCCACGCTGACAAAGTGTTGATTCGACGGAAAGAAGGAGAGGATGTTGAATATCACATAGAGACTGTGGATAAGCATTTCAAGCCCCTTGTCTTGCCGCATCCCAGATTCTACTTGTAGGAGAAAAGACTCCTTGCCTAGTGCTTTGTTGCTACTGAACGTTCCGGGGTTGTTTCCCGGGAAAACCCAGTGACTGTACCCGTGCTATGGGTGTTTGTGCACTCTGGAGGAATTGAAGGACTGTTGCCGTTGTTTGTTCTTCATTCTTCCATCCCACAAAGTGATTATGGACTTCAACCAGTGCAGTTACCGCGACACTGTCACCAGGTGGCAGTGTTGTGCATCGATATTCACTGTTCACTCACACACTTAGAGAAGGAAAGGGTTTCTCTGCGGAGAGGTTCTTTCATTCTTACACAAATATATGTGTCAGGGATATATGTGTTTAATGTTTCTTTTCCCGCTTGCAGGAGAACATCTTATCAAGACCACTGAGAATGGGGGCCTCAACAGTTCATCCGGTCGGTGGCAGCGACCAACACTCACGGTCAGTGGCAGAGACCGTGCGCCAGGCCTATTCGCTAGTAAAGGAATAGGAGAGTTCAGTTGTGCCTGGGCCTACTCGTTCCCACACCCTCATGTTCATCTGTTATTGGAAGTTCAACTGATTGGGGCTGATTTACTAATAACAGTGCGCTGCGCTGCTTCTAACCTTAATTGGTGCGCCTGATAACTCCTTCACTGGGCGCAGGAAGCAGCGGCGCACTGTTATAGTAAATAGAAATGTCAGCGGCGCTCTATTGAAAATGAATAGTTTCCTATGGGAGCCCATTGATTTGAATAGAGGTCGCCCGGGAAGTCGGATCCGACTTGCGGGCGACTCGTGTGCCGGCTGACACAGGGACAGCGCGACTCTGCCAGACGACCTGGACACGACCTGAGCGCGTGAAGCAGCCACTCAAGTCGTGTCCTAGAGGAGACTAGCCGGCCGAGAATGTGTCCAGCGCAATGTCATCGCGCTGGTCCTCGGCAGCCTCGCTGTCCCATGTTTGGTATGAATCATGAAGGGGAACTCCAGGCCAAATTTTAATGAAAAAACTGGCATGGGTTCCCCTCCAGGAGCATACCAGGCCCTTAGGTCTGGTCTGGATTTTAAGGTGAACCCCTTAAGCCGAAAAACGGCGTGGGGGTCCCCCCAAAATCCAAACCAGACCCTTATCCGAGCACACAACCTGGCAGGCCGCAGGGGAAAAGGGGGGGACGAGAGAGCGGCCCCCCCCCCTCCTGAATCGTACCGGGCCGCATGCCCTCAACATGGGGGGTTTGGTGCTTCGGGGCAGGGGGGCGACCTGCAGCCCCCCCCACCCCAAAGCACCCTGCCCCCATGTTGATGGGGACAAGGGCCTCTTCCCGACAACCCTGGCCGTTGGTTGTCGGGGTATGCGGGCGGGGGGCTTTTCGGAATCAGGGCGCCCCCTTTAAAAAGGGGGCCCCCAGATGCCGGCCCCCCACCTTATGTGAATGAGTATGGGGTACATCGTACCCCTACCCATTCACCTGGTGGGAAAATAAGTCAATAAAAAAAGACAACACAGGTTTGAATAGTAATTTATTGGGCAGCTCCGGGGGTCTTTCTGCCGGGCCCCCGCTATCTTCTGCTAGCTCTTTTGCTAGCGGGGGTCCCGGGCTTCCTCGCCGTCTTCGGGGGTCTTTCTGCCGGGCCCCCGCTATCTTCTTCTAGCTCTTTTGCTAGCGGGGGTCCCGGGCTTCCTCGCCATCTTCTTCCGACTTCGGGGGTCTCTTGTTCTGTTCTCCGGTTCTTCTCCCGCTCTCCGACGTCTTCTCCACGATCTCCGGTTCTTTCTGCCTTCTGCCGGGCCCCCGCTATCTTCTCGCAGCTCTTTTGCTAGCAGGGGCCGGTCTTCTTCGTCGCCTTCTTCCCTCTTCTCTTCGCCCGATGTTGCCTCGTCACTGTCCACCGCCGCAATGATCTGTCCGAGCAGCGGTGCCACTTTTATTGGCATGGGGCGTGGTCACCGGATGATGCCACCGCTGACCCCGCCCCCGTATGATGTCACAGTCCCGGGGAATTATGGGACTGTGACGTGAAACGGGGGCGGGGTCAGCGGTGGCATCATCCGGTGACCACGCCCCATGCCAATAAAAGTGGCACCGCTGCTCGGACAGATCATTGCGTCGGTGGACAGCGACGAGGCAACATCGGGCGAAGAGAAGAGGGAAGAAGGCGACGTAGAAGACCGGCCCCCGCTAGCAAAAGAGCTGGAAGAAGATAGCGGGGGCCCGGCAGAAGGCAGAAAGAACCGGAGATCGTGGAGAAGACGTCGGAGAGCGGGAGAAGAACCGGAGAACAGAACAAGAGACCCCCGAAGTCGGAAGAAGACGGCGAGGAAGCCCGGGACCCCCGCTAGCAGAAGATAGCGGGGGCCCGGCAGAAAGACCCCCGAAGTCGGAAGAAGACGGCGAGGAAGCCCGGGACCCCGCTAGCAAAAGAGCTAGCAGAAGATAGCGGGGGCTCGGCCGAAAGACCCCCGAAGTCGGAAGAAGATGGTGAGGAAGCCCGGGACCCCCACTAGCAAAAGAGCTAGCAGAAGATAGCAGGGGCCCGGCAGAAAGACCCCCGGAGCTGCCCAATAAATTACTTTTCAAACCAGTGTTGTCTTTTTTTATTGACTTATTTTGCCACCAGGTGAATGGGTAGGGGTACGATGTACCCCATACTCATTCACATAGGGTGGGAGGCAGGTATCTGGGGTCCCTCTTATTAAAGGGGCTCCCGGATTCCGATAAGCCCCCCGCCCGCAGACCCCGACAACCAACGGCCAGGGTTGTCGGGAAGAGGCCCTTGTCCCCATCAACATGGGGGCAGGGTGCTTTGGGGTGGGGAGGGCCGCAGGTCGCCCCCCTGCCCCGAAGCACCAAACCCCCCATGTTGAGGGCACGCGGCCTGGTACGGTTCAGGAGGGAGGGGGGGCCGCTCTCTCGTCCCCCCTTTTCCCCTGCGGCCTGCCAGGTTGAGTGCTCGGATAAAGGGTCTGGTGTGTATTTTTAGGGGACCCTACGCAATTTTTTTTTGTTTTTGGCGCGGGGTTCCCCTTAAAATACATGCCAGACCTGAAGGGCCTGGTATGGATTCCGGGGGGACCCCCACGCCAGTTTTTTTTTCATTTTTTTAACCTTTTTTTTTTTTTTACATTTCCTTTAACAACCAGCTATAAACAAAATTGCGGTACTTGCGTTTTGGATGCGGGTCCATTGAATTCTATTACATCCAAAACACTGTTTTTGGCCTGGCAAAAAAAATCTGCAGTTGCGTTTAAAATCGTTTTTCACAAACCAAACCCTCAAAATGCCTTCAGACGCCAAAGATTTCCACGTTTCAGACGCGGTAACGGCGTTTAGCCGCATTTTAGTTTAGAAACGTTTTTAAAGGTGACCTATTTTTTTACATTGATATATATATATATATATATAAATAAATAAAATAAATTGCTTCCATTGCATTGTGGACAATCCACAACTTGGGGCAGCTGACGTGGCAAGTGGACAATCCACAACTTGCGGCAAGTGACACGCTAAATACAACTACACTGCTGCTCTCAGCTGCTGATATCACTCTGGTCTCACTAAATAGCTAAAATCGTAAATAATACTGTTTTTGGAGCTTAGGGCGGCTCCTTATCATATACACGCAAATGTGGTAAAACACGGCATGCAAACGCCACAAAGCGCGCCTTTCTAAACGCCACTTTCAACCTTAGTTCTGAACACTTTGCGCCAGCGTCCCGTCTACATGGGGCCTAAAAACGCCTATGCCATTTACAGCTCAAAAACGCCATGGTGGCCATGAGGCCATAGGCTAACATGGAGAGATGTTTTTAAGCTGCAAAAAACGCTCAAACAAGCGGCTTGAAAAACGTCCGTGTGCATGTAGCCTTATATTAACCACTTGCGCACTGCCCAGACCAAGTTTCACATTTCAGCGCTGATGCACTTTTAATGACAATTGCGCGCTCATACAACACTGTAACCCAATGAAAATGTTTTATTTGTTGGCACACAAATAGAGCTTGCTTTTGGTGCTATTTGATCACCTTTGTGTTTTATTTATTTATTTTTCGATAAATACAAAAGACCGAGTTTAAAAAAAAATTTTTTTTAGATTTTACCCACTTCAGCACTGGGCCTATTCTGGCACTTCTCTCCTTCATGTAAAAATCATAAATTTATGGCTATAAAATTACTTCTAAACACCAAACATTATATATTTTTTTGGAGCAGACACCCTAGGGAATAAGATGGCGGTCATTGCAAATTTTTATTTCGCTCGGTATTTGCGCAATAAATTTTCAAACGCCTTTTGTTTGCTAAAAATATTACAAAACAGTAAAGTTACGGCCAATTTTTTGGTATAATGTGAAAGATGTTGTTATGCTGAGTAAATAGATACCTAACACGTCACGCTTTAAAATTGCGCCCACACATGGCATGACACCAAACTTCAGTAATTAAAAATCTCCCTAGGTGATGCTTTAAAAATTTTTACAGGTTACCATTTTGGCATTACAGAGGAGGTCTAGTGCTAGAATTGTTGCACTCATTCTAACGCACGCAGCAATAACTCACATGTGTGGTTTGAACGGCGTTTACATATGTGGGCGGGACTTACGTGTGTGTTCGCTTCTGAGCGCAAGCTACCGGGGACATGGGCGTTTTTTCTTATTTTTTTTTATTTTGTTTTTTTACTTTTTTGTATTTCTTACTCTTTTTTTTTTTTTGGATCACTTTTATTCCTATTACAAGGAATGTAAACATCCCTTGTAATAGGAATGTGTGTGACAGGTCCTCTTTATGGAGAGATGCGGGGTCAATAAGACCCTGCATCTCTCCTCCAGGCTGGAAAGCATGATATTGGTCCAAAAAAAACACCAATCTCATGCTGACAGCCGAGATCACGGCTTGGTTAACATACGGGAACACGGTGTGATGTCATAACGTCGTGCCCGCGCCTCCGACGGTCATAGAGATGACTGATGACCATCTGGTCACCAGTCATCTCCAAATCGTTCTCCGAGCCCCAGATGGCACGGGAGAGCCCGGAGAAGCACCCCCCGCCTATAAGAACGATCAAGCGGCGGAACTGCCACTATAATAGTTTTATTGTGCACAGAATCGCCGGCTGAAAAGAATGATATCTGAATGATGCCTGCAACTGCAGGCATCATTCAGATGTCACCGCCCAAAGCCAAGGATGTCATTTGACGGTGGGCGGTAGGAAACTGGTTAATATTTTTAAAAAAGGTAATTTTTCTTCTTCATTAAAGTACACTGATGAGACTGCACTAATGGGCACTGAGAGGTGGCATTGCTATTTGGCACTGCTAGGTGGCAATGATAGTTGGCAGTGATGGGCACTGATAGGCAGCACTGCTAGGTGCCACTGATTGGCACCAGTGGTGGGCATTGATAGGTGGCACTGGCTACTAATTGTCACAGATGATGCAGAATTGCCTCTTCCTCTTCGGGCCCCATGTCCCTTGCACATAAGCCGGTGATTGCTTTTTTTTTTATGCTCACGCTGTCAGCACAAGGAAAAAACAAAAACCATTACCCAGATTTTGTTTACATCACGTGATCAGCTGTCATTTGCTGACAGCTGATCACATGGTAAAGGGCAGGGATCGGCCCCTTACTCAGATCTGTCATCACCTGAGTCTCAGTGACTCTGTGACCACAGTGCGCGCAAAGGGGAGGACGTTTATTGACGGACTCCCGGCAATTGAGGACCATGCTGTGGCCGATCAGTTATAGCGCTGATCTCAAGTGATTAAAGAGGGTCTAAATGGGCCATTGACATGCATCACAATTCAACTTAGGAATGAGTCTTTGAAAAGTTAAACTAAATAATTTGGCCACTTTATCCTTCCAAATAATTCACTTCCTGTCACATAGCCAAACAGGAAGTGAGGGAAAATCCCTAACAATGTCTTTCCTTGGGGACACAGGTCAGTCTAAATACTTTCCCCATTATGCACATTGCACTCCAGCATATTGCGGGGTACACCACAATTTATTAGGTAGTTTGGACTGTGGGGTTTATTTACTAAAGGCAAATCTACTTTGCACTACAAGTGCACTTGCTGTATATCTGAGGGGGACATGCAAGCCAAAAAAAAAAACATCTTTGCTTTTACATGATTGTAACATCCAATCACCAGTACTTTCCCTCAGATTTTCAGCAGCCACACTTTTACTGCAGAGTGGATTTGTCTTTACTAAACCCCAAACTACCCAATGATTTGGGGTGTACACAACAAAGTGCTAGAGTGCAATTTGCTCAATGGGGACACTAGTTAGATTGATCTGTGTGTCCCCAAGAAAAGACATTGGTAGGGTTTTACCTTCACTTCCTGTTTAGCTGTGTGACAGGAAGTGAAGCCAAAGAAAAGGAGACAAAAGCCAAACTACAAAAAATAAAAAATAAATCTAAAAAAAAAAAAAAAAAACACACGCAGGGGTTCTAACACTTACTTTGTTTCCCTCAAAATGCCCACAATTAGAATTGTATGGCCTTGAGCTATTTTTAAGTGCAGTGCTCTAAATCAGTGCTTCTCAAGTACCCCCAACAGGCCATGTTTGCAGGTTTTCCTTCATCTTGCACATGTGCTTTAAATCAGAGTCAATGGTTTTGATTTTTGGACAGCAATTCGATAAGATAAATTCACAAAACATGTCCTGTTGGGGGTACTTGAGGACTGAGGCTGAGAACCACTGCAGTAAAAAAGGAAAATTGAATACTTACCACTCTGTATTTTTCATTTCCTGGTGACTTTCCATGGCAGCACACAATCTATGCATATACTACCATGAAGGCACCAGGGTAGACAAATTACACCAGTTTTGTTTTGACATGCCAATCAGCTGTCACATTTGTTGCAAAGAAAACACAAAAAACATCAAAACTTTGCATCATATTTTATTGTTCAACAAAACAAAAAGGGAAGGCAAAATAAAAAACATGGTCAATTTGAAACAGTTACAGACTCAACATATTGAGCAATTTTTGGCCAAAAATAATGCAGCAGACAATTAAATCAAAGTGAACAAACAACACACATTAAAGCGGAGGTTCCGCGGCATTTTCTTTTTTTTCCGCTTGCATGCAAAGTATTTGTAGATCACCAATTAGTACTCACGTGTTTGGTGACTTTAAACCTCCCCTGTCTTTTTTCTGGCAAAAGATGCACTTTTAAAATCAGCCGTCTGAATTTTCCATTTTGCTTGTGGGCATTTTGAAGCCCACAAGTAGTGATGAGCCGAACACCCCCGGTTTCGGTTCGCACCAGAACCCGCGAACGGACCGAAAGTTCGAACGAACATTAGAACCCTATTAAATACAATGGATGCGAACGTTCGAATTCTAAAGTGCTAATTATAACAACTATTATGCATGTTATTGTCCTAAAAAGGGTTTGGGAACCCGGGTTCTGCACCAGGGGACATGTATCAATGCAAAAAGAAGTTTTAAAAACGGTCGTTTTTCGGGAGCAGTCATTTTAATGATGCATAAAGTGAAAAAAAAAAAGTCAAATATTCCTTTAAATATCGTACCTGGGGGGTGTCTAAAGTATGCCTGTGAAGTGCCACGTGTTTCCCGTGTTTATAACTGTCCCTGCACAAAATGACACTTCTAAAGGAAAAAAAAGCCATTTAAAACTGCTTGCGGCTTTAATGTAATGTCTGGTCCCGGTAATATGGATGAAATTCTTTAAGAAAAATGGCATAGCTACCCCATGACCCCCCCCCCCCCTACCCCAGCCCATTACCAGCCCCTTTGGGTCTTGTATGGATATTAAGGGGAACCCCGCACATAAAATAAAAAAGGCCCTATATACTCTGAACAGCCCTATACAGGCGGTGCATACAAGACAGGGACTGTAGGTTTGTTCTTATGTAGAATCTGTTTGTAATTTTGAACAGGTACATTGTTGAAGTGTAGCTCCAGACCAAAAATCTATTTTTAAACTTTTTGGAAAACATAGGTAAGGGTTATCACCCCTGTAACATTTGTTTTGCTGTCTGTGCCCCTGTTCAGAACATTTCACCTCACTTTCCGTCCCAATGACAACTGTTTTTGAAATGTGGTGTTTTTCTTGAAACAAGGATTGCTGATAAAGCATCAGTACAGAGGAGACACCTTTCTCCCATATTTATTCTTACAGGAGAGAATTTTCCTTCCTAGTGGTAGATTTCCTCTCACTTCCTGTTGTCTTCTTGCGTTTGCAAGTAGGAGTCGTTTGTAAGTTGTATGTTTGAAAGTAGGGACCTGCCGTATATACTCTGCAGAAATAGGCCCCTTAGTTGTTGGTGTTGGCACAACACTGTAAGCACTCACAGTTACTCTTGGTTGGTGCTGGAACGCCCTGCTGTCAACTATTATATCAGGAATTTTAATTACATATAATTGTTGAACAGTGGTAGTAAAAATTGGGCCTTTGATGGTGGTGCTGGTGCCACAACACTGTAAGCCCTGACAGTTACTCTTGGTGGGTGCAGCAATGGGCCCTGCTGTGAATTATTAGATCAAGAATTGTAATTACATGCCCCTGTTGAACAGGGGCTGAAAAATTGGGCCTTAGGCACTGGTGGCACAACACTGCAACCCCTCACAGATACTGTACTTGGAGCACAGCAATGAGCCCTGTTGCAAAGTATTGCTTCAAAAATTGTAATGACACGCCCCTGTTAAACAGGGGCTGAAAAATTGGGCCTTAGGCACTGGTGGCACAACACTGCAACTCCTCACAGATACTGTACTTGGAGCACAGCAATGAGCCCTGTTGCAAAGTATTGCTTCAAAAATTGTAATGACACGCCCCTGTTAAACAGGGGCTGAAAAATTGGGCCTTAGGCACTGGTGGCACAACACTGCAACTCCTCACAGATACTGTACTTGGAGCACAGCAATGAGCCCTGTTGCAAAGTATTGCTTCAAAAATTGTAATGACACGCCCCTGTTAAACAGGGGCTGAAAAATTGGGCGTTAGGCACTGGTGGCGGCACCCATAAACAAAAATGATCTTACAAGCTATCATCATCAATCGTATCATTGAGGACTCGGAGGAGGAGGATAGCCAGTCAACATAACAGCACAGGCACTCAGCATCAGCATCAGTCTTGAAGGGATGTGACATGTTAAAATCAATTAGTCTGTTATATCAGCATCAGGTGTGTGGTAGCTGGTGGTGATCCAAGACTGGTTCATCTTGATGAAAGTCAGTCGATCAACCGAGTCGGTGGACAGGCGCACCCTGTGATCCGTGACAAATCCTCCAGCAGCACTGAATGTGCGTTCCGAAAGAACGCTGGATGCAGGACAGGCCAGTAGCTCAATTGCATACTGTGCAAGCTCTGGTCAGTGATCCATCCTCAAGACCCAGTAAGCCAGAGGATTTTCGGTGGGGAAGGTGTCCAAGTCTGACCTTGCCCCTAGATATTCCTGCACCATGTTTATCAGACGCTGGCGATGGTTGCTGGAACCGATCATACTTTGGGGCTGCGGACTAAAGAATTGTCTGAACGCATCGGTCAGACGGCCACCTTCCCCACCGCTCCTTCTTTGACTGGCCGAAGCCTCAGCAACTCGTTGTCCAGGACCAGGAGTTTGCAACCTCCCAGTCTCTGGGAACGCGTTGCACAGACCTTTCTGCAAGGCCTCCCGGAGTTGTCTCATCCTCTGCTCCCTCTGCGACGGTAACATAAGGTCCGCAACCTTACCCTTGTACCGTGGATCAAGGAGAGTGGCCAGCCAGTAATGGTCCCTCTCCTTGATCCGAAGAATACGAGGATCCTTCCGCAGACTTTGCAGGATCAGGGAGGACATGCAGCGTAGGTTTGCTGAGGCATTCGCTCCGGAGTCCTCTGGGTCACTAAGGACGACATGATCCGCAGCCACCTCCTCCCAGCCACGTACAAGTCCACTGGTTTCTTGGGACTGTAAATCATCCCTAAAAGACTGCTGCTGATGATGCTGAGTGCCAGCCTCCACCTCCATGCTGACACAATCCTCCTCCTCCTCCTCCTCCTCCTCCTCTTCCTGTGCGATGGGTGGGACAGAAGGAACACTGTCTGGGTAAAGGGGGCCTTGAGAGGCAAGGAAGTCCTCCTCTTCCTGCCTCTGTTCTGCCTCAAGTGCCCTGTCCATTATTCCACGCAGCGTGTGCTCCAACAGGTGGACAAGAGGTACAGTGTCACTGATGCATGCACTGTCACTGCTCACCATCCTCGTGGCCTCCTCAAATGGTGCCAGGACAGTGCATGCATCCCTGATCATGCCCCACTGGCGTGGAGAAAAAAAACCAAGCTCCCCTGACCCTGTCCTGGTGCCGTAGTCGCACAGGTACTCATTGATGGCCCTCTGCTGCGTGTGCAGCCGCTGCAGCATGGCCAACGTTGAGTTCCACCTGGTGGGCATGTCACATATAAGGCGGTTCTTGGGCAGGTTCAACTCCTTTTGCAGCTCAGCCAGGCGAGCACTGGCATTATAAGATCTGCGGAAATGCACACAGACTTTCCTGGCCTGCCTCAGGACATCCTGTAAGCCCGGGTACCTGCCCAAGAAGCGCTGCACCACCAGGTTAAGGACGTGAGCCACACAGGGCACATGGGTCAGTTGTCCCTGTCGGAGGGCGGAGAGGAGGTTGGTGCCATTGTCGCAAACCACCATTCCTGGCTTAAGCTGGCGTGGCGTCAACCACCTCTCGGCCTGGCCCTGCAGAGCAGACAGGACCTCTGCCCCAGTGTGGCTTCTGTCCCCCAAACACACCAGCGCAAGCACGGCATGGCATCTTTTTGCCTGCGTACTTGCGTAGCCCCGTGAACGGCTACGGAGCACCGCTGGTTCATAGGACAAACCACAGGAAGAGGCCATGGAGGAAGAAGAAGAGGAGGGGGTGGAGGAGAGAGGTGTGTCACAACCAGTAGTAGCATTTTGGAGGCGTGGCGGTGGGACAACCTCCAACACTACTGCACCTTGTCCTGAATCCTTCCCAGCTGCCAAAAGAGTGACCCAATGGGCCGTGAAAGAAAGGTAACGTCCCTGTCCATGCCTGCTGGACCATGAGTCAGCGGTAATATGCACCTTACCGCTGACCGCCCTGTCCAGCGAGGCCAAGACATTGCCTTCCACATGCCGGTAGAGAGCCGGAATAGCCTTCCGTGAGAAAAAGTGGCGTTTGGGAACCTGCCACTGAGGAACCGCACATTGCACAAACTCACGGAAGGGGGCCGAGTCTACCAACTGAAAAGGCAGCAGTTGAAGCGCTAGCAATTTAGCCAAGCTAGCATTCAACCGCTGGGCATGTGGATGGCTGGGAGTGAACTTCTTTCGACGGTCCAGCAGCTGGGGCAGGGAAATTTGCCTGCTAGAATCGGACGTCGGTGTACTGCTAGCAGAGTGGGCGCAAGTACTTGGCTGTGACACACCTAATTCTACACCTTCATTCCTCTCAGTGCATGTTTCAGAGAGGACTGAAGTTATAGTGGGGTTGGAGATCCCAGCTGATGCGGTGCAAGGAGAGGTCCGCTTTGTTCTTTGGTGTGGGTCTTTGAGGTAGGCTTGCCAACGAGCTGCATGGCAGGTCAACATATGTCTGGTCAGGCATGTGGTACCCAAGCGGCTGATGTTTTGGCCACGCGATATACGCTTGAGACATATGTTGCAAACAGCAGCTGTGCGATCTGATGCACTAGCCTCAAAAAAGGCCCACACCAAAGAACTTTTTGAATGACGGGCAGAGGCAGCGCCCTGCACAGGCGGAGCTCTGCGGTGTGATTCCGTCGGTGTACTGCCCTTACGCTGGCCACCAAAGGGCATCCTGCCTCGTTGGAGATGTGCCTCCTCCTCATCCTCCTCCTCTCTCCTATTAGGCACCCACATGGAGTCAGTGACCTCATCATCCCCTCCCTCCTCATCACTGGAGCCAATCTGGCAGTATGCTGCAGCTGCTGGAACATGACTGCCAGATTGGTGTCCTTCTTGAGCATCCCCTCTGTCTGCTCTCACCCTACTGCCTTCCTCTAGCTGGGTTTCATCATCAGACCCTTCGAAACGCTGGGCATCCTCCTGGAGCATGTACCCAACACTGTGCTGAAACAGTTCGGGGGACTCCTCAGGAGGAGGACATGGTGGGTCTAGGGAAGGAGTGACTGATGATTTGTCTGACATTGATACCAGGGAAGACGACGCTTTGGCAGCTGCTTTTCCAGTACCCTGAGCCTGGGTGAGAGAGGATGAGGAGGAGGAGGAGGGCTTGGTCATCCACTCTACCAAGTCTTCGGCATGATGTGGCTCAACATGTCCAGCTGCCGAAAAGAAGGACAAGCGTGTCCCATGGCCATGTGCTGATGACAATGCACCGCGTCCACGACCAGCACTGTTGCCCCCAGACACAGAGCCTGCTTGCCCTCTTTTATTGCCTCCTGACTGTCTGCCTCTCCTTGTTTGCCTTCCAGACATTCTAATAGATGGCCTGCAGGGAGATGGGAAAAAAGCAATAAGGGCTACCTTCAGGTGTCCTTCTCTGTCCCTTGAAACAAGGACTTTCACAGTGAAAGAAACTGACACTCTCCCTACCTACAGTTTTCTGTCCCTAGAAAAAATGTTTTTTTTAATCACAATATAGCACAAGGACAATTCACTCACTGTCCTTACAGGTCCCTGGAAACAAGGACTTGCAGAGTGAAATAAACTGACACTCTCCCTACCTACAGTTTTCTGTCCCTAGAATAAATGTTTTTTTTAATCACAATATAGCACAAGGACAATTCACTCACTGTCCTTACAGGTCCCTGGAAACAAGGACTTGCAGAGTGAAATAAACTGACACTCTCCCTACCTACAGTTTTCTGTCCCTAGAATAAATGTTTTTTTTTAAGCACAATATAGCACAAGGACAATTCACTCACTGTCCTTCCAGGTCCCTGGAAACAAGGACTTGCAGAGTGAAAGAAAAAAAACACTCTCCCTACCTACAGTTTTCTGTCCCTAGAAAAAATGTTTTTTTTAATCACAATATAGCACAAGGACAATTCACTCACTGTCCTTACAGGTCCCTGGAAACAAGGACTTGCAGAGTGAAATAAACTGACACTCTCCCTACCTACAGTTTTCTGTCCCTAGAATAAATGTTTTTTTAAGCACAATATAGCACAAGGACAATTCACTCACTGTCCTTCCAGGTCCCTGGAAACAAGGACTTGCAGAGTGAAAGAAACTGACACTGTCCCTACCTACAGTTTTCTGTCCCTAGAATAAATGTTTTTTTTAAGCACACTATAGCACAAGCACAAAACACACTGACACTCTCCCTACCTATCCTTCTCTTTCCCTAAACTAAAGGAATCCAGGTTAAGCAAGAAAGAAATAACAGTCACTGTCCCTGCCTATGCTGCTCTATCCCTGCTCCGGAACACACTACACTAGGCCGCCGTGCTGGCGGCCTTTTATAGTGTGGGGCGTGTACTAAACACCCTCAGCAATAATTGGCCACAGGCATCCTGCCTGTGGCCAATCATTGCTCTCCTCGCTGCCGGCGCTGTGATTGGCCAAGCATGCGGGGTCACAGTGCATGCTTGGCCAATCACAGCGCCTGGATGACACTGCGATGGCGTAGTGCATTGTGGGCCGTTCGCGTCACTCGAATTTGGCGCGAACGGCCCAAATCGTTCGATCTTCGTCGAACGATCGAACAGCCGATGTTCGAGTCGAACGTTAGTTCGACTCGAACACGAAGCTCATCCCTACCCACAAGCACTGACTTCCTGGTGGTGGACGGTGTAATGCAGAAAAAGTTCCCCGGCGGATAAGGTTCCCCCCCCTGTACTGCGCATGCGCGGCACGAACCTCAACGGAGTTTCCAAAAGTAGCCGAACATGTAGAGCTGCGAGTTAGCTCTACACGGCGCCTGCGCAATGACTAGGAGTCATGTAGAGCTGACTGCGCAGGCGCTGTGTAGAGCCGACTCGCAGCTCTTCCTGTTCGGCTACTTTCGGAAACTCCGTTGAGGTTCGTGCCGCGCATGCGCAGTACAGGGGGGGGAACCTTATCCGCCGGGGAACTTTTTCTGCAGGACATGTCACATCTGGGCGAACTCCCAGATTGCATTGCGGGTGAATAGAAACGCCTACTCCCGCGGGAGTGAGTACCCAGAAGACAAAATTGGAAATGACATTAGTACGGTATGTACTACATAAAAAAAAAAAAGTGGCTAATGTACATGTTCGTTCTTTAAGGAGTGTGCTTGTATATGGATGTTATTTTGCCTGAACCTCCGCTTTAACAACATCAGAATTTCAGGGGAACATTTCCCCCACACCAAAAATATACAATCCACAAAAGTTAACCAATCACTTGTTTTGCAAAGACATAAAAAATAAAATACATGTGTTACAAACTCGATACGGACACCAACATGTACCTTTTGACGCACACACACCTTCTCAGGGCAATCGACCAAATGCTCTGTGAGCTTTATATAACATATGTTTGTGTGCTAATGAGGCAATTGAAAACACATGCACAGTCCATGAAACACCCAAAATGCAAGTTCACTCAATGTAGAGACTGAAATTCAAAGTGGCTACACCTGTTAAATTACTAACCCATAAAAACACTCTCTGAGGCTCAATTCACACTAAGGCCCCTTTCACACTGAGGCGTTGAAAAAACGCTCAAAAATTATGGGATTTTGTACCTCTATTTTACCGCGATCGCGGTAAAAATAGCGCTAACGCGTATGCGTTTTACCGCGTTCGCGCTAAAAATAGTGCAAACGCGGTAAAACCGCATACGCGTTAGCGCTATTTTTTAAAATAACGCTTATGCCTATGCGTTTTTACCGCGGTTCCCATTCATTTCAATGGGGATAGGCGTTTTTACAGCGCTATTTTATGCGCCCTAAAGTTGCTCTAAAAAAGCGGTTTGCAGGATTTTTTCCAATGCCCAGCCAGCATAACGCTTCAGTGTGAAAGCCCTCAGGGCTTTCACATTGAGAATGCTGGGGCAGGATTATTTCAGGCGTTATTACAGCGCTATTTTTAGCGCGAAAACGCGGTAAAAACGCCTCAGTGTGAAAGAGGCCTTATGCATGTTGCTTTTGAGTGTTTTTTCAACATGCGTTTTTACCACGTTTTTACCGTGTTTTGCATTTTTTTTATTTATTTATTTTATTAATTTTTATAAATTAAATTTTTATTTTTATACATTTCCATAAAAAATAAAAATAAAACGCAAATCGCTGCAAAATCGCGGTAAAAACGCATCAAAAACTTGGTACTTGCGTTTTTGATGCAGGTCCATTGACTTCTATTACATGCAAAACGCTGCTTTTTGCATGAAAAAAAGTCCCCGACCCTTTCCAAAAACGCAGAGGTACAAAAATGCATTGATGTGAACATGTTCCATAGGAACCCATGTTAAAAAATTTCCATGCATTTCTGCAAAATGCACCAAAAAACGCATTAGTGTGAATGGAGCCTATGTGAGCATGCCCAGAAATACCCAGGTGCTGTTCACACACAAAAAGCACCCCAAAAAAAAAACTAACTGGCTGGGCATGTGCAGAACAACACCAATGCAGCTAGCAAAAAATAACCCCCCCCCCCTCCCCCCGTCCAAAATTAAGCACATCATCCAGCATGCTACAAAATTAGAGATGGGACAATCACCCCTCCCCCCCCCCCACCAATAAATACCATTGCAGTCTATGGGAACTGACTTTAATTAATTTTGCTAGTCCCCACTTGGCTGGCTTATCTTCTAGTTATTGGCCTTAAAATGGGGGCCCAGGTCCCACCCTAAGGGACATATATCAATGTCACCAATTTGGAAAACACCAAAAACAAAACAAGGAGAAGTGCCTTTAAATATGCCAAATTGCTTAAGGGCCATTTCACATCACATGCAGTGTATTGCGTTTTTTATGCATCCAAAATGCATGGAAAGTTGGTTATATGGTTCTAAATGGCAGTGTTTGTTCCAGTGGGTTTCAAGTTCCACCAAAAAAGTAGAACATGCTGCATTTTACCTGCACTGGACTGTACTGGAACGCATCAAAACGCATCATAAACGCACTGGAACGCACAGGAACACACCTAAATGCACCAAAAACGCACTGGAACACACTTGTCCTTATCTATGGTTAATAAAAAAGAGGGGTGAAAAAAAAGCACTGGACTGCATCAAAAACGTACCAAAAATGCACTGGAACGCATCAAAAACCTGCATGCAGAAAAGCACCTGGAACGCATCCGGATTGCGTTTCTATGGTGTGAACTGGCCCTAGTTCACACCATAGAAACGCAGTCTGGGTGCGTTCCAGGTGCTTTTCTGCATGCGCGTTTTTGACACATTCCAGTGCATTTTTGAGGCGTTTTTGATGCAGTCCAGTGTTTTTTTCCCCCTCTTTTCACTTAGGACAAGTGTGTTGCAGTGCGTCTTGGGTGCATTTAGGTGCGTTCCGGTGCATTCCAGTGCATTTTTGGTACGTTTTTGATGTGTTTTACTGCGGTCCAGTACAGTTCTGTACCTAAAAAATGCAGCATGACCAATTTTTTTTTTGCTTTCTGAAACGCACTGGAACGGACTGCAGTGGTGTGAACTATGCCATTAGCATTAATGTGATCAACTTTCTTTGCGTTTTTCAGGCATCAAAAAAACGCACTGCACTGCATCCGGTGTGAACTGGCCCTAAATATCATACCCGGGGGGTGTCTATAGTATGCCTGTAAAGTAGCACATGTTTTCCATGTTTATAACAGTTGGAGAGCAAAATGACATTTCTACAGTAAAATAATAGTAATTTAAAAGTCCTTGCGGCTGTAATGAATTGCTGGTTCCCGCCAATACAGATAAAAGTCATTGAAAGTCTTTGATTACACCAAAAAAAAAAGCGTGGGGGTTCCCCCAAATTCCATAACCAGGCCCTTAAGGTCTGGAATGGATATTAAGGGGAACCCCGCTGCAAATTTTTTAAAAAAATTACGTGGGGTTCCCCCCAAATATCCATACCAGGCCCTTGAGATCTGGCATGGATTTTAAGGGGAACTCCACCCCAATTTTTTTTTTAAATGGCATGGAGTCCCCCCAAAAATCCACACCAGACCCTTATCCGAGCACATAACCTGGCAGGCCGCAGGGGAAAAGGGGGGGACGAGAGCGGCCCCCCCTCCCTCCTGAACCGTACCAGGCCACATGCCCTCAACATGGGGAGGATGTCCCCATGTTGATGGGGACAAGGGCCTCATCCCCACAACCCTTGCCCGGTGGTTGTGGGGGTCTGCGGGCGGGGGGCTTATCGGAATCTGGAAGACCCCTTCAACAAAGGGGACCCCCAGATCCCGCCCCCCCCCTGTGTGAAATGGTAATGGGGTACAAATGTACCCCTACCATTTCACAAGGAAAGTGTCAAAAATGTAAAAAATGACAAGAGCCGGTTTTTGACAATTCCTTTATTAATGTCTTCTCCTTTCTTCCATCTTCTTCTTCCATCTTCTTCTTCCATCTTCTTCTTCCTTCTTCCATCTTCTTCCATCTTCTTCTTCTTCCATCTTCTTCTTTTCTCCATTCGGGTTTCTTCCTCCATCTTCATCTTTATCTTCATCTTTATCTTCATCCTCATCTTCATCTTCATCTTCATCTTCCTTCTTCCTTCGGTCTTCTCGTCCGCATCTTGCTTGGTGTGGGGCTCTATTATTGGCAGACATGTCTCCATGGAACAACTGAGGCTTCGTATGCAGTGGACAGACCCGTAGGTAAATCAACTAACTTTGCTCAACCCTCCTATAGAAACAAGGGGAGAGCTTGGCGTAGTGTTCCCGCACTCTCCTCTCTCAGATACCCCTAGACACAAGCCATGCACAATAGGTGAGAGAGGGAGTGAGGCTCCGCTACACATATACTAATCAACCCCAATGTAAGATGAATAAGTACAAATAAATGATATAAACACATAAAATATAGGGATGAGCTCGGTGTTCGAGTCGAACATACGTTCGACTCGAACATCGGCTGTTCGATCGTTCGCCGAACAACGAACGATTTGGGCCGTTCGCGCCTAATTCGCGGCCCACAATGCACTACGCCATCGCAGTGTCATCCAGGCGCTGTGATTGGCCAAGCATGCACTGTGACCCCGCATGCTTGGCCAATCACAGCGCCGGCAGCGAGGAGAGCAATGATTGGCCACAGGCAGGATGCCTGTGGCCAATTATTGCTGAGGGTGTTTAGTACACGCCCCACACTATAAAAGGCCGCCAGCACGGCGGCCTAGTGTAGTGTGTTCCGGAGCAGGGAAAGAGAAGCATAGGCAGGGACAGTGACATTTTTTTTTCTTGCTTAACCTGGATTCCTTTAGTTTAGGGAAAGAGAAGGATAGGTAGGAAGAGTGTCAGTCTGTTTTACTGTGCTAATCCTTGTTTGTAGGGACAGGGAAGGACAGTGAGGGAAATTCTCATTGTGCTATACTGTGCTAAAGCATTCATCATCAACCATCTTTAAAAAAACATTTTTTATAGGGACAGAAAACTATAGGTAGGGAGAGTGTCAGTGTGTTTTACTGTGCTAATCCTTGTTTGTAAGGACAGGGAAGGACAGTGAGGGAAATTCTCATTGTGCTATACTGTGCTAAAGCATTCATCATCAACCATCTTTAAAAAAACATTTTTTATAGGGACAGAAAACTATAGGTAGGGAGAGTGTCAGTGTGTTTTACTGTGCTAATCCTTGTTTGTAGGGACAGGGAAGGACAGTGAGGGAAATTCTCATTGTGCTATACTGTGCTAAAGCATTCATCATCAACCATCTTTAAAAAAACATTTTTTATAGGGACAGAAAACTATAGGTAGGGAGAGTGTCAGTGTGTTTTACTGTGCTAATCCTTGTTTGTAGGGACAGGGAAGGACAGTGAGGGAAATTCTACTTGTGCTATACTGTGCTAAAGCATTCATCATCAACCATCTTTAAAAAAACATTTTTTATAGGGACAGAAAACTATAGGTAGGGAGAGTGTCAGTGTGTTTTACTGTGCTAATCCTTGTTTGTAGGGACAGGGAAGGACAGTGAGGGAAATTCTCATTGTGCTATACTGTGCTAAAGCATTCATCATCAACCATCTTTAAAAAAACATTTTTTATAGGGACAGAAAACTATAGGTAGTGTGACAGCAGGAAGGTAAAGTCACCTGGTTGCATCCAGGGGGGTAGATATATTTCGCCCAGATTCAGGCTTTACACCGACTTATACAACTAGGCGGAGAGTTGTATAAGCCCAGCTAAGGCTAGTGGGCTCATGGATGACTCATACCTCTAGGGAGAGTGCTGGGCGTCGTGCAGACAGGGAGTTGAGTAGACCAGCTGAAGCCTGTCAGTTCGTTTAAGGCCTCTATAAAAACTCCCAGATTCATTAGATGTTTGCTCATGCCTGGAACCAGACCTGTGTGGACTGTCTAGGGAGAGTGAAACCCTGTGCGGTGAGACAAAGCCTGTGTGGCTATTTGCTTGGACATTTAAAACCAGGGACTTAGGGACTAGGACAGCACTAGGCTGATCCCAGTTGTTAGTTAGGAAACCTGTATGTTTAGTTAGAGGTCAAATTGACCAGGATTTATTTTGTTTATGTTTCTTTTGCTTTGCTGTGTTTTGTCACTGTAAATAGAAAATAAACCGCACCTTTTTGATTTTGAAAACCACAACCTCCGTTTGCTGGGCCTGTTTTTGTGTGGGGAGCCCATCCCGGGGGTCACCCACACCCGCTGCCGAGCTAACCCCCTCACAGTTGGTGGAGAACCAGTGGCAGTTTTTTTTTAAGCCAGCATGGAGGAGATACTGAAACAGCTGGCTCTAGCAAATGCCAATCAACAGCAGACAAATGCAGGTTTGCAAAAGAGCCTTGCAGCCCAGCAGCAAGCTCATCAACAGAGCCTTGCAGCCCAGCAGCAAGCTCATCAACAGAGCCTTGCAGCCCAGCAGCAGACAAACGCAACTTTGCAACAGAGTCTGGAGGCTCAGCAACAAGCCCAGCAGCAATCTGAGGCCCGCTTCATAGACCTGTTGCAGAAGCAAGAGCAGAGACTACAACAACAGATGGAAGCAGTAATGCAGCAACGTCCGCAGACCAGTGAGGAAAGCCGTCCCACTAATACCGCGTCCTTTGGGGTCAGTCGTTTATTGACAAAAATGACTGGAGAGGATGATCCAGAGGTATTTTTGACCACATTTGAAAGGACCGCTGAAAGAGAAAAGTGGCCTGAGGAGCAGTGGGCTGGACTGGTGGCTCCTCTGTTAACTGGTGAATCGCAGAAAGCTTACTATGACCTAGAGCCTAACCAAGCAAAAGACTATGTGATGCTAAAAGCTGAAATATTGGCAAGGCTGGGTGTCACCCTGGCTGTCCGGGCTCAGCGTGTGCATAACTGGACTTTCCAGCTTGGAAAACCCCCCAGGTCTCAAATGTATGATCTCATTCACCTGAGCAGAAAGTGGCTACAGCCAGAGACTTTGTCCGCACCAAAGATTGTGGAACGTGTTGTAATGGATCGGTTTTTGAGAGCTCTTCCTACTGCCATCCAAAAGTGGGTAAGCCATGGAGACCCAGAGACGGCCGATGGTCTTGTGGATCGTGTGGAGAAATACTTGGCTACAGAGAACCTGACGGCCTCTTCCAGAGACACTCGGACTTTCCACCCTAAGACCAGACCATCCCCAGGGGCGGATAAGAGGATTCCAAGGGGTGAGGGTGGAGAGAGTGAGAGGGTGGGAGCTCTACCCCAAGTTTGGCGAGAACAGCCTGGGAAATCAGCGGCTCAAGAGGCGGCAAGAAGGATCGTTTGCTACCGCTGCCGGCAAGCGGGACATATTGCAGCCAATTGCCCGGTTGTGGAGGAACCCATGCAGTGTGACTTTCTGACGGGCAGACGTCAGTCGCTGTGTGCGACAGTCGCATGCACTGCCATTCGAGGAACTGAGAAACATTTATGCAAAATGTGTGTTAATGGTAGAAATGTTGTGGTATTGCTGGATTCAGGTAGCCTTGTGACCCTGATAAAGGCTGAGTTAGTTAAAACAGAGGTCTCTGGGAATAGCAAGGTAGCTGTTATTTGTGTGCATGGGGACACCCGAGAGTATCCAGTGACTACAGTGTGTTTCGAGACCCCCAAAGGTACCCTCTTTCATCCAGTGGGCTTAGTATCTCAGTTACCGCATGACGCCATTGTGGGAAGGGATTTTCCGAAGTTCTGGGAACTGTGGGATGATCCTGAGCCCCCCACTGGTGCCCCTATGTACCAGGAATGTGATAGCCAGAACTCCCCTGAGAGTGGTGAGGACTCTCCGGAATTTCCCTTATCAGTATTGGCAGGGGAGACTCAAGAAACTGGAGAGGAGCCCACCTCCTCAGACGAAAACCTACCGTCTGTGGAGTTTTCTGATCTTGAGGTTCACAGGGAAAACTTTGCCACAGAACAGTTGAAAGACCCCGCCCTAATAAAGGCACGGGAAAACGTAGTGAAAATAGATGGCGAGTTAGTGAACCCAGATAATACCTGCACTTACCCATACTTCAGCGTAGAGAAGGACCTACTGTATCGGGTGGCAAAAAGGGCAGAAGAAACCGTTGAGCAGCTTGTGGTGCCCAAACCTTACAGGAAGTTGGTGTTGGAGTTGGCTCATGGGCACATTCTTGGAGGTCATCTGGGGACAGAGAAAACCCGAGAGAGGGTATTACAGAGATTCTATTGGCCGGGGGTGATGAAGGACATAGAAAATTATTGTTCCTCCTGCCCTGTGTGTCAGAGGTCGGCCCCGATGCCACATTTCCGTAGCCCGCTGGTCCCTCTACCCATCATTGAGGTCCCGTTTGAGAGGATCGCCATGGATTTGGTAGGTCCTATAATCAAGTCCGCTAGGGGGCACCAGTACATATTAGTTATAATGGACTATGCCACCCGTTATCCAGAAGCGATCCCTCTCCGAAATACCTCGGCCAAAACCATAGCCAAAGAGCTATCTCTTGTGTTTAGCCGGGTGGGTATTTGTAAAGAACTGCTTACGGACCAAGGTACACCCTTTATGTCCCGGGTTATGAAGGAGCTGTGTAAATTGTTCAAAGTGACGCAATTACGTACATCTGTGTATCACCCCCAAACCGATGGGCTGGTTGAAAGATTCAACAAAACCCTAAAACAAATGTTGAAGAAAGTGGTGGATAGAGATGGAAAGGATTGGGACTGTCTACTTCCTTATCTGATGTTTGCTATTAGGGAGGTGCCCCAATCCTCTACGGGATTCTCCCCCTTTGAGTTACTGTATGGGAGACACCCAAGAGGGCTGTTGGATATTGCCAAGGAAACTTGGGAAAGTGAGAGTTCTCCCCACAGGAGTGTGATTGAGCATGTCGCCCTGATGCAAGACCGAATTGCACAGGTAATGCCCATCGTGAAGGAACATTTGGCCCAAGCGCAGTTAGCACAGCAGAGAGTGTACAACCGTGGAGCCAAGACCCGTACCTTTTCCCCGGGGGATAGGATACTGGTACTTGTCCCTACGGTTGAAAGTAAATTCCTTGCCAAATGGCAAGGCCCCTACGAGATAATGGAAAAAGTGAGCGAAGTGAATTACAAGGTCAGACAACCAGGAAGGCGAAAGCCCGAACAGATCTATCACGTTAATCTGTTGAAAGCCTGGAGGGATAGAGAGTCCCTAGTCGCAGACACTTGGTCACCAGCTCAAACTGGTTGCGTGATTCCTGAGGTTGGAATAGCAGCCACCTTGTCACAACCCCAACAACAGGAGGTTAAGGAGTTTGTGCTTCGCAACAAGGAGGTATTCTCTGAGCTGCCGGGACAAACATCTGGGGTAGAGCATGACATCATTACCCCGCCCGGTGAAAGGGTGAAGTTAAAACCCTATCGGATCCCAGAGGCCCGACGGGAGGCAATACGGGAGGAAGTACAGAAAATGCTGAACTTAGGGGTGATAGAGGAGTCCCAAAGTGATTGGTCTAGTCCCATTGTGTTGGTGCCTAAACCGGATGGGAGCTGGCGATTTTGTAACGATTTTCGTCAGTTGAACAAAGTTACAAAATTTGACACCTACCCCATGCCACGTATAGATGAGTTGATCGACCGGCTGGGAACAGCCCGATACATGACGACTCTTGACCTCACAAAAGGGTATTGGCAAATCCCCCTGGCCAAGTGGGCCAAAGAGAAAACCGCATTTGTAACCCCAGACGGGGCGTTCCAATATAAAAGAATGCCGTTCGGGTTACAGAATGCGCCGGCCACATTCCAGCGGAAAATGGACCAGATGCTGAGGCCCCATCGGAAGTATGCTGCGGCTTACCTGGATGACGTAATTGTCCATAGCACAGATTGGGCCTCACATCTGCCAAAAGTGCAAGCAGTCCTGGACTCTGTTCGGGAAGCGGGGTTTACGGCTAACCCCAAGAAGTGTACCATTGGGCAGGAAGAGGCCAAATATCTTGGGTACACCATTGGGAGGGGAGTAATAAAACCCCAACTCAACAAAGTCGAGGCCATCCAGAGTTGGCCACGTCCCAACAGCAAGAAGCAGGTACGAGCCTTTCTGGGAATCGCTGGGTATTATCGGCGATTCATTCCCCACTTTGCTTCTAAGGCTGTGCCCCTAACCAACCTGACGAAGGGGAAAGGGTCGGTCATGATTAAATGGACCCCCGAGGCTGAGGCAGCATTCCAATTCTTGAAACAAGCCTTATGTAGCCAGCCAGTGTTGTACTTACCCGACTTCTCTAAAGACTTTGTCGTACAAAGTGATGCGTCAGATGTGGGGTTAGGAGCAGTATTGTCCCAGGTCTGGAACGGGGAAGAGCACCCAGTCATTTACCTCAGCAGGAAGTTGAAGTCCCATGAGGTAAATTATGCCACCGTTGAAAAGGAGTGTTTAGCGGTGAAGTGGGCTCTAGATTCCCTTCGGTACTACCTGCTAGGTAGGCACTTTGACTTGGTTACGGATCACGCTCCGTTAAAGTGGATGGCTCAAAACAAGGAAACAAATAGAAGAGTGAATAGGTGGTTCCTGGCCCTCCAGGAATTCAACTTCACAGTAAAGCATCGCCCTGGCGTTCAAATGGGGAATGTGGATGCTTTGTCTCGAGTACATGAATGCCTGATTGCTGGTGTTCCAACCCCGAGGTTAAAACAAGAGGGGGGGGTATGTGACAGCAGGAAGGTAAAGTCACCTGGTTGCATCCAGGGGGGTAGATATATTTCGCCCAGATTCAGGCTTTACGCCGACTTATACAACTAGGCGGAGAGTTGTATAAGCCCAGCTAAGGCTAGTGGGCTCATGGATGACTCATACCTCTAGGGAGAGTGCTGGGCGTCGTGCAGACAGGGAGTTGAGTAGACCAGCTGAAGCCTGTCAGTTCGTTTAAGGCCTCTATAAAAACTCCCAGATTCATTAGGTGTTTGCTCATGCCTGGAACCAGACCTGTGTGGACTGTCTAGGGAGAGTGAAACCCTGTGCGGTGAGACAAAGCCTGTGTGGCTATTTGCTTGGACATTTAAAACCAGGGACTTAGGGACTAGGACAGCACTAGGCTGATCCCAGTTGTTAGTTAGGAAACCTGTATGTTTAGTTAGAGGTCAAGTTGACCAGGATTTATTTTGTTTATGTTTCTTTTGCTTTGCTGTGTTTTGTCACTGTAAATAGAAAATAAACCGCACCTTTTTGATTTTGAAAACCACAACCTCCGTTTGCTGGGCCTGTTTTTGTGTGGGGAGCCCATCCCGGGGGTCACCCACACCCGCTGCCGAGCTAACCCCCTCACAGTAGGGAGAGTGTCAGTGTGTTTTACTGTGCTAATCCTTGTTTGTAGGGACAGGGAAGGACAGTGAGGGAAATTCTCATTGTGCTATACTGTGCTAAAGCATTCCTCATCAACCATCTTTGAAATCCTTGTTTTTTGGACAGTCAGGGAAATTGTCATTGTGCTATTCTGTGCGAAAGCAATCATCCTCAACCATATTTAGAAATCCTTAAGTAAAGGGACAGAGAAGGACACCTGAAGGTAGCCCTTATTACTTTTTTCCCATCTCCCTGCAGGCCATCCATTAGAATGTCTGGAAGGCAAACAAGGAGAGGCAGACAGTCAGGAGGCAATAAAAGAGGGCAAGCAGGCTCTGTGTCTGGGGGCAACAGTGCTGGTCGTGGACGCGGTGCATTGTCATCAGCACATGGCCATGGGACACGCTTGTCCTTCTTTTCGGCAGCTGGACATGTTGAGCCACATCATGCCGAAGACTTGGTAGAGTGGATGACCAAGCCCTCCTCCTCCTCCTCATCCTCTCTCACCCAGGCTCAGGGTACTGGCAAAGCAGCTGCCAAAGCATCCTCTTCCCTGGTATCAATGTCAGACTCATCATCAGTCACTCCTTCCCTAGACCCACCATGTCCTCCTCCTGAGGAGTCCCCCGAACTGTTTGAGCACAGTGTTGGGTACGTGCTCCAGGAGGATGCCCAGCGTTTCGAAGGGTCTGATGATGAAACCCAGCTAGAGGAAGGCAGTAGCGTGAGAGCAGACAGAGGGGATGCTCAAGAAGGACACCAATCTGGCAGTCATGTTCCAGCAGCTGCAGCATACTGCCAGATTGGCTCCAGTGATGAGGAGGGAGGGGATGATGAGGTCACTGACTCCACGTGGGTGCCTAATAGGAGAGAGGAGGAGGAGGAGGATGAGGAGGAGGCACATCTCCAACGAGGCAGGATGCCCTTTGGTGGCCAGCGTAAGGGCAGTACACCGACGGAATCACACCGCAGAGCTCCGCCTGTGCAGGGCGCTGCCTCTGCCCGTCATTCAAAAAGTTCTTTGGTGTGGGCCTTTTTTGAGGCTAGTGCATCAGATCGCACAGCTGCTGTTTGCAACATATGTCTCAAGCGTATATCGCGTGGCCAAAACATCAGCCGCTTGGGTACCACATGCCTGACCAGACATATGTTGACCTGCCATGCAGCTCGTTGGCAAGCCTACCTCAAAGACCCACACCAAAGAACAAAGCGGACCTCTCCTTGCACCGCATCAGCTGGGATCTCCAACCCCACTATAACTTCAGTCCTCTCTGAAACATGCACTGAGAGGAATGAAGGTGTAGAATTAGGTGTGTCACAGCCAAGTACTTGCGGCCACTCTGCTAGCAGTACACCGACGTCCGATTCTAGCAGGCAAATTTCCCTGCCCCAGCTGCTGGACCGTCGAAAGAAGTTCACTCCCAGCCATCCACATGCCCAGCGGTTGAATGCTAGCTTGGCTAAATTGCTAGCGCTTCAACTGCTGCCTTTTCAGTTGGTAGACTCGGCCCCCTTCCGTGAGTTTGTGCAATGTGCGGTTCCTCAGTGGCAGGTTCCCAAACGCCACTTTTTCTCACGGAAGGCTATTCCGGCTCTCTACCGGCATGTGGAAGGCAATGTCTTGGCCTCGCTGGACAGGGCGGTCAGCGGTAAGGTGCATATTACCGCTGACTCATGGTCCAGCAGGCATGGACAGGGACGTTACCTTTCTTTCACGGCCCATTGGGTCACTCTTTTGGCAGCTGGGAAGGATGCAGGACAAGGTGCAGTAGTGTTGGAGGTTGTTCCACCGCCACGCCTCCAAAATGCTACTACTGGTTGTGACACACCTCTCTCCTCCACCCCCTCCTCTTCTTCTTCCTCCATGGCCTCTTCCTGTGCTTTGTCCTCTGAACCAGCGGTGCTCCGTAGCCGTTCAAGGGGCTACGCAAGTACGCAGGCAAAAAGATGCCATGCCGTGCTTGCGCTGGTGTGTTTGGGGGACAGAAGCCACACTGGGGCAGAGGTCCTGTCTGCTCTGCAGGGCCAGGCCGAGAGGTGGTTGACGCCACGCCAGCTTAAGCCAGGAATGGTGGTTTGCGACAATGGCACCAACCTCCTCTCCGCCCTCCGACAGGGACAACTGACCCATGTGCCCTGTGTGGCTCACGTCCTTAACCTGGTGGTGCAGCGGTTCTTGGGCAGGTACCCGGGCTTACAGGATGTCCTGAGGCAGGCCAGGAAAGTCTGTGTGCATTTCCGCAGATCTTATAATGCCAGTGCTCGCCTGGCTGAGCTGCAAAAGGAGTTGAACCTGCCCAAGAACCGCCTTATATGTGACATGCCCACCAGGTGGAACTCAACGTTGGCCATGCTGCAGCGGCTGCACACGCAGCAGAGGGCCATCAATGAGTACCTGTGCGACTACGGCACCAGGACAGGGTCAGGGGAGCTTGGTTTTTTTTCTCCACGCCAGTGGGGCATGATCAGGGATGCATGCACTGTCCTGGCACCATTTGAGGAGGCCACGAGGATGGTGAGCAGTGACAGTGCATGCATCAGTGACACTGTACCTCTTGTCCACCTGTTGGAGCACACGCTGCGTGGAATAATGGACAGGGCACTTGAGGCAGAACAGAGGCAGGAAGAGGAGGACTTCCTTGCCTCTCAAGGCCCCCTTTACCCAGACAGTGTTCCTTCTGTCCCACCCATCGCACAGGAAGAGGAGGAGGAGGAGGAGGAGGAGGATTGTGTCAGCATGGAGGTGGAGGCTGGCACTCAGCATCATCAGCAGCAGTCTTTTAGGGATGATTTACAGTCCCAAGAAACCAGTGGACTTGTACGTGGCTGGGAGGAGGTGGCTGCGGATCATGTCGTCCTTAGTGACCCAGAGGACTCCGGACCGAATGCCTCAGCTAACCTACGCTGCATGGCCTCCCTGATCCTGCAAAGTCTGCGGAAGGATCCTCGTATTCTTCGGATCAAGGAGAGGGACCATTACTGGCTGGCCACTCTCCTTGATCCACGGTACAAGGGTAAGGTTGCGGACCTTATGTTACCGTCGCAGAGGGAGCAGAGGATGAGACAACTCCGGGAGGCCTTGCAGAAAGGTCTGTGCAACGCGTTCCCAGAGACTGGGAGGTTACAAACTCCTGGTCCTGGACAACGAGTTGCTGAGGCTTCGGCCAGTCAAAGAAGGAGCGGTGGGGAAGGTGGCCGTCTGACCGATCCGTTCAGACAATTCTTTAGTCCGCAGCCCCAAAGTATGATCGGTTCCAGCAACCATCGCCAGCGTCTGATAAACATGGTGCAGGAATATCTAGGGGCAAGGTCAGACTTGGACACCTTCCCCACCGAAAATCCTCTGGCTTACTGGGTCTTGAGGATGGATCACTGGCCAGAGCTTGCACAGTATGCAATTGAGCTACTGGCCTGTCCTGCATCCAGCGTTCTTTCGGAACGCACATTCAGTGCTGCTGGAGGATTTGTCACGGATCACAGGGTGCGCCTGTCCACCGACTCGGTTGATCGACTGACTTTCATCAAGATGAACCAGTCTTGGATCACCACCAGCTACCACACACCTGATGCTGATATAACAGACTAATTGATTTTAACATGTCACATCCCTTCAAGACTGATGCTGATGCTGAGTGCCTGTGCTGTTATGTTGACTGGCTATCCTCCTCCTCCGAGTCCTCAATGATACGATTGATGATGATAGCTTGGAAGATCATTTTTGTTTATGGGTGCCGCCACCAGTGGCTAAGGCCCAATTTTTCAGCCCCTGTTTTACAGGGGCGTGTAATTACAATTTTTGAAGCAATACTTTGCAACAGGGCTCATTGCTGTGCTCCAAGTACAGTATCTGTGAGGGGTTGGAGTGCTGTGCCACCAGTGCCTAAGGCCCAATTTTTCAGCCCCTGTTTAACAGGGGCGTGTCATTACAATTTTTGAAGCAATACTTTGCAACAGGGCTCATTGCTGTGCTCCAAGTACAGTATCTGTGAGGGGTTGCAGTGTTGTGCCACCAGTGCCTAAGGCCCAATTTTTCAGCCCCTGTTCAACAGGGGCATGTAATTACAATTCTTGATCTAATAATTCACAGCAGGGCCCATTGCTGCACCCACCAAGAGTAACTCTGAGGGCTTACAGTGTTGTGGCAACGCCACCACCACCACCACCACGAAAGGCCCAATTTTTCAGCCCCTGTTCAAAAGGGGCATGTAATTACAATTCTTGATCTAATAATTCACAGCAGGGCCCATTCCTGCACCCACCAAGAGTAACTCTGAGGGCTTACAGTGTTGTGGCAACACCACCACCACCACCACGAAAGGCCCAATTTTTCAGCCCCTGTTCAACAGGGGCATGCAATTACAATTCTTGATCTAATAATTCACAGCAGGGCCCATTGCTGCACCCACCAAGAGTAACTGTCAGGGCTTACAGTGTTGTGGCACCAGCACCACCATCAAAGGCCCAATTTTTACTACCACTGTTCAACAATTATATGTAATTAAAATTCCTGATATAATAGTTGACAGCAGGGCGTTCCAGCACCAACCAAGAGTAACTGTGAGTGCTTACAGTGTTGTGCCAACACCAACAACTAAGGGGCCTATTTCTGCAGAGTATATACGGCAGGTCCCTACTTTCAAACATCCAACTTACAAACGACTCCTACTTGCAAACGCAAGAAGACAACAGGAAGTGAGAGGAAATCTACCCCTAGGAAGGAAAATTCTCTCCTGTAAGAATTAATATGGGAGAAAGGTGTCTCCTCTGTACTGATGCTTTATCACCAATCCTTGTTTCAAGAAAAACACCACATTTCAAAAACAGTTGTCATTGGGACGGAAAGTGAGCTGAAATGTTCTGAACAGGGGCACAGACAGCAAAACAAATGTTACAGGGGTGATAACCCTTACCTATGTTTTCCAAAAAGTTTAAAAATAGATTTTTGGGCTGGAGCTACACTTAAACAATGTACCTGTTCAAAATTACAAACACATTCTACATAAGAACAAACCTACAGTCCCTGTCTTGTATGCACCGCCTGTATACGGCTGTTCAGAGTATATAGGGCCTTTTTTATTTTGTGTGCGGTGTTCCCCTTAATATCCATACAAGACCCAAAGGGGCTGGTAATGGGCTGGGGTAGGGGGGGGGGGTCATGGGGTAGCTATGCCATTTTTCTTAAAGATTTTCATCCATATTACCGGGACCAGACATTACATTAAAGCCGCAAGCAGTTTTAAATGGCTTTTTTTTCCTTTAGAAGTGTCATTTTGTGCAGGGACAGTTCTAAACACGGGAAACACGTGGCACTTCACAGGCATACTTTAGACACCCCCCAGGTACGATATTTAAAGGAATATTTGACTTTTTTTTTTCACTTTATGCATCATTAAAATGACTGCTCCCGAAAAACGACCGTTTTTAAAACTTCTTTTTGCATTGATACATGTCCCCTGGTGCACAACCCGGGTTCCCAAACCCTTTTTAGGACAATAACATGCATAATAGTTGTTATAATTAGCACTTTAGAATTCGAACGTTCGCATCCATTGTATTTAATAGGGTTCTAATGTTCGTACGAACTTTCGGTCCGTTCGCGTGTTCTGGTGCGAACCGAACCCGGGGGTGTTCGGCTCATCACTATTCCCTAGGGAGTGATTCTAACTGTAGGGGGAGGGGACTCACAAGGGGAGCAGATTGATCTGTGTTCCTCTGTACTGGGAACACACATCGGTCTCTCTCCTCTGACAGGACCTGGACCTGTGTGTTTACACACACAGATCCACGGTCCTGCTGTGATAACCAGCAATTGCGGGTGCCCGGTGGACAACGCAGCCGTCAGGCACGCGCACCAGTTCCCAAATAATGCGGCGGGCGCGCGCGCCCCCTAGAAGGCCGGGAAGCCCAGGACGTCATATGACGTCCGCCTGGAAGGGAGAGAAGGTTCCTGCAGACGTCATTTTACAATGACTCTGTAAGGAAGTAGTTAAACACACTGTAAACACACTATATATAGCTGGTTGCTAAGCTGGGGGCCGGGAAGGCGGTCGCCGCGTCCTTATCAACGAAGAATCATCAGCTGTCAGAGGAGTTCCCATTGACCGCTGAATGTAAGCTGACGTCACAAGGGGCGGGCTCTCCGGGTGATGTCATCGGATGACCACGCCCCATGACTATATAAGAGATGCCAGACAGCGGGCAACAACACAAAGGAGGAAGACAGCCACAGAAGGAGAGGGGCTTTTTTTTATATCATAGCGGGTAACCAGCAGCGAGGAAGAAGACAGCAGCAGGAGAACATAGCACAAGAAGACAGCTCAGGGAGAAGACAGTAGTGGGAGAAAACGGCAGCGGGAGAGAAGGTGGTGGGAGATGACAGTATCGGGAGAGATGGCGGCGGGAGACAATGGCAGTGGCAGAGACGGCAAAGGGAGAAGACGGCTCAGTGCCGGGCTAAGGCACCACGCAATGTAAGCAGTCATTTGGCTTTTCTTTTTTATGTCATTTTAAAATAATTAAACGGGATTACACTATTCTTGGCCTATTTGTTTATTTGCATATCCTAATCCGAGTTCATCTTGGGGAGTCAGACTGATTCGGGATCACATCTCCTGTTTTGGCAAGTGGTATCTTGCAAAGCGCATTTGACCACCTTTTAGTTAAGGGGGTCAACATCTTGGGGTAAGCGGCCATCCATCCATAGCACTTCGGGTGTTTTATCTACTTGGTGAAGGTGTCACTTCAAGACTACATTGGATAATTTTCTATGGACTTATTATTGGACTAGCTAGCTTCACTTCACTTCACCTTTTTGGATTTTCATTTTCATGTGGATAATCCATTGTCATATGTCACATGTAACACTTAATGGTCTATCACTGTTCAGCACTGTGATGATATTAGTTATCTAACTATATTTTATTAGTGATGAGCCGAACACCCCCGGGTTCGGTTCGCACCAGAACCCGCGAACGGACCGAAAGTTCGTACGAACATTAGAACCCTATTAAATACAATGGATGCGAACGTTCAAATTCTAAAGTGCTAATTATAACGACTATTATGCATGTTATTGTCCTAAAAAGGGTTTGGGAACCCGGGTTCTGCACCAGGGGACATGTATCAATGCAAAAAGAAGTTTTAAAAACGGTCGTTTTTCGGGAGAAGTCATTTTAATGATGCATAAAGTGAAAAAAAAAAGTCAAATATTCCTTTAAATATCGTACCTGGGGGGTGTCTAAAGTATGCCTGTGAAGTGCCACGTGTTTCCCGTGTTTAGAACTGTCCCTACACAAAATGACACTTCTAAAGGAAAAAAAAGCCATTTAAAACTGCTTGCGGCTTTAATGTAATGTCTGGTCCCGGTAATATGGATGAAAATCTTTAAGAAAAATGGCATAGCTACCCCATCACCCCCCCCCCCCACCCCAGCCCATTACCAGCCCCTTTGGGTCTTGTATGGATATTAAGGGGAACACCGCACACAAAATAAAAAAGGCCCTATATACTCTGAACAGCCGTATACAGGCGGTGCATACAAGACAGGGACTGTAGGTTTGTTCTTATGTAGAATGTGTTTGTAATTTTGAACAGGTACATTGTTTAAGTGTAGCTCCAGCCCAAAAATCTATTTTTAAACTTTTTGGAAAACATAGGTAAGGGTTATCACCCCTGTAACATTTGTTTTGCTGTCTGTGCCCCTGTTCAGAACATTTCACCTCACTTTCCGTCCCAATGACAACTGTTTTTGAAATGTGGTGTTTTTCTTGAAACAAGGATTGGTGATAAAGCATCAGTACAGAGGAGACACCTTTCTCCCATATTAATTCTTACAGGAGAGAATTTTCCTTCCTAGGGGTAGATTTCCTCTCACTTCCTGTTGTCTTCTTGCGTTTGCAAGTAGGAGTCGTTTGTAAGTTGGATGTTTGAAAGTAGGGACCTGCCGTATATACTCTGCAGAAATAGGCCCCTTAGTTGTTGGTGTTGGCACAACACTGTAAGCACTCACAGTTACTCTTGGTTGGTGCTGGAACGCCCTGCTGTCAACTATTATATCAGGAATTTTAATTACATATAATTGTTGAACAGTGGTAGTAAAAATTGGGCCTTTGATGGTGGTGCTGGTGCCACAACACTGTAAGCCCTGACAGTTACTCTTGGTGGGTGCAGCAATGGGCCCTGCTGTGAATTATTAGATCAAGAATTGTAATTGCATGCCCCTGTTGAACAGGGGCTGAAAAATTGGGCCTTTCGTGGTGGTGGTGGTGGTGGTGGTGTTGCCACAACACTGTAAGCCCTCAGAGTTACTCTTGGTGGGTGCAGGAATGGGCCCTGCTGTGAATTATTAGATCAAGAATTGTAATTACATGCCCCTTTTGAACAGGGGCTGAAAAATTGGGCCTTTCGTGGTGGTAGTGGTGGTGGCGTTGACACAACACTGTAAGCCCTCAGAGTTACTCTTGGTGGGTGCAGCAATGGGCCCTGCTGTGAATTATTAGATCAAGAATTGTAATTACATGCCCCTTTTGAACAGGGGCAGAAAAATTGGGCCTTTCGTGGTGGTGGTGGTGGTGGCGTTGCCACAACACTGTAAGCCCTCAGAGTTACTCTTGGTGGGTGCAGCAATGGGCCCTGCTGTGAATTATTAGATCAAGAATTGTAATTGCATGCCCCTGTTGAACAGGGGCTGAAAAATTGGGCCTTAGGCACTGGTGGCACAACACTACAACCCCTCACAGATACTGTACTTGGAGCACAGCAATGAGCCCTGTTGCAAAGTATTGCTTCAAAAATTGTAATGACACGCCCCTGTTAAACAGGGGCTGAAAAATTGGGCCTTAGGCACTGGTGCCACAACACTCCAACCCCTCACAGATACTGTACTTGGAGCACAGCAATGAGCCCTATGGCAAATTATTGCTAAAAAAATTGTAATTACACGCCCCTGTAAAACAGGGGCTGAAAAATTGGGCCTTAGCCACTGGTGGCGGCACCCATAAACAAAAATGATCTTCCAAGCTATCATCATCAATCGTATCATTGAGGACTCGGAGGAGGAGGATAGCCAGTCAACATAACAGCACAGGCACTCAGCATCAGCATCAGTCTTGAAGGGATGTGACATGTTAAAATCAATTAGTCTGTTATATCAGCATCAGGTGTGTGGTAGCTGGTGGTGATCCAAGACTGGTTCATCTTGATGAAAGTCATTCGATCAACCGAGTCGGTGGACAGGCGCACCCTGTGATCCGTGACAAATCCTCCAGCAGCACTGAATGTGCGTTCCGAAAGAACGCTGGATGCAGGACAGGCCAGTAGCTCAATTGCATACTGTGCAAGCTCTGGCCAGTGATCCATCCTCAAGACCCAGTAAGCCAGAGGATTTTCGGTGGGGAAGGTGTCCAAGTCTGACCTTGCCCCTAGATATTCCTGCACCATGTTTATCAGACGCTGGCGATGGTTGCTGGAACCGATCATACTTTGGGGCTGCGGACTAAAGAATTGTCTGAACGCATCGGTCAGACGGCCACCTTCCCCACCGCTCCTTCTTTGACTGGCCGAAGCCTCAGCAACTCGTTGTCCAGGACCAGGAGTTTGTAACCTCCCAGTCTCTGGGAACGCGTTGCACAGACCTTTCTGCAAGGCCTCCCGGAGTTGTCTCATCCTCTGCTCCCTCTGCGACGGTAACATAAGGTCCGCAACCTTACCCTTGTACCGTGGATCAAGGAGAGTGGCCAGCCAGTAATGGTCCCTCTCCTTGATCCGAAGAATACGAGGATCCTTCCGCAGACTTTGCAGGATCAGGGAGGCCATGCAGCGTAGGTTTGCTGAGGCATTCGCTCCGGAGTCCTCTGGGTCACTAAGGACGACATGATCCGCAGCCACCTCCTCCCAGCCACGTACAAGTCCACTGGTTTCTTGGGACTGTAAATCATCCCTAAAAGACTGCTGCTGATGATGCTGAGTGCCAGCCTCCACCTCCATGCTGACACAATCCTCCTCCTCCTCCTCCTCCTCCTCCTCCTCCTCCTCCTCCTCTTCCTGTGCGATGGGTGGGACAGAAGGAACACTGTCTGGGTAAAGGGGACCTTGAGAGGCAAGGAAGTCCTCCTCTTCCTGCCTCTGTTCTGCCTCAAGTGCCCTGTCCATTATTCCACGCAGCGTGTGCTCCAACAGGTGGACAAGAGGTACAGTGTCACTGATGCATGCACTGTCATTGCTCACCATCCTCGTGGCCTCCTCAAATGGTGCCAGGACAGTGCATGCATCCCTGATCATGCCCCACTGGCGTGGAGAAAAAAAACCAAGCTCCCCTGACCCTGTCCTGGTGCCGTAGTCGCACAGGTACTCATTGATGGCCCTCTGCTGCGTGTGCAGCCGCTGCAGCATGGCCAACGTTGAGTTCCACCTGGTGGGCATGTCACATATAAGGCGGTTCTTGGGCAGGTTCAACTCCTTTTGCAGCTCAGCCAGGCGAGCACTGGCATTATAAGATCTGCGGAAATGCACACAGACTTTCCTGGCCTGCCTCAGGACATCCTGTAAGCCCGGGTACCTGCCCAAGAACCGCTGCACCACCAGGTTAAGGACGTGAGCCACACAGGGCACATGGGTCAGTTGTCCCTGTCGGAGGGCGGAGAGGAGGTTGGTGCCATTGTCGCAAACCACCATTCCTGGCTTAAGCTGGCGTGGCGTCAACCACCTCTCGGCCTGGCCCTGCAGAGCAGACAGGACCTCTGCCCCAGTGTGGCTTCTGTCCCCCAAACACACCAGCGCAAGCACGGCATGGCATCTTTTTGCCTGCGTACTTGCGTAGCCCCTTGAACGCCTACGGAGCACCGCTGGTTCCGAGGACAAACCACAGGAAGAGGCCATGGAGGAAGAAGAAGAGGAGGGGGTGGAGGAGAGAGGTGTGTCACAACCAGTAGTAGCATTTTGGAGGCGTGGCAGTGGAACAACCTCCAACACTACTGCACCTTGTCCTGCATCCTTCCCAGCTGCCAAAAGAGTGACCCAATGGGCCGTGAAAGAAAGGTAACGTCCCTGTCCATGCCTGCTGGACCATGAGTCAGCGGTAATATGCACCTTACCGCTGACCGCCCTGTCCAGCGAGGCCAAGACATTGCCTTCCACATGCCGGTAGAGAGCCGGAATAGCCTTCCGTGAGAAAAAGTGGCGTTTGGGAACCTGCCACTGAGGAACCGCACATTGCACAAACTCACGGAAGGGGGCCGAGTCTACCAACTGAAAAGGCAGCAGTTGAAGCGCTAGCAATTTAGCCAAGCTAGCATTCAACCGCTGGGCATGTGGATGGCTGGGAGTGAACTTCTTTCGACGGTCCAGCAGCTGGGGCAGGGAAATTTGCCTGCTAGAATCGGACGTCGGTGTACTGCTAGCAGAGTGGCCGCAAGTACTTGGCTGTGACACACCTAATTCTACACCTTCATTCCTCTCAGTGCATGTTTCAGAGAGGACTGAAGTTATAGTGGGGTTGGAGATCCCAGCTGATGCGGTGCAAGGAGAGGTCCGCTTTGTTCTTTGGTGTGGGTCTTTGAGGTAGGCTTGCCAACGAGCTGCATGGCAGGTCAACATATGTCTGGTCAGGCATGTGGTACCCAAGCGGCTGATGTTTTGGCCACGCGATATACGCTTGAGACATATGTTGAAAACAGCAGCTGTGCGATCTGATGCACTAGCCTCAAAAAAGGCCCACACCAAAGAACTTTTTGAATGACGGGCAGAGGCAGCGCCCTGCACAGGCGGAGCTCTGCGGTGTGATTCCGTCGGTGTACTGCCCTTACGCTGGCCACCAAAGGGCATCCTGCCTCGTTGGAGATGTGCCTCCTCCTCATCCTCCTCCTCCTCCTCTCTCCTATTAGGCACCCACGTGGAGTCAGTGACCTCATCATCCCCTCCCTCCTCATCACTGGAGCCAATCTGGCAGTATGCTGCAGCTGCTGGAACATGACTGCCAGATTGGTGTCCTTCTTGAGCATCCCCTCTGTCTGCTCTCACGCTACTGCCTTCCTGTAGCTGGGTTTCATCATCAGACCCTTCGAAACGCTGGGCATCCTCCTGGAGCATGTACCCAACACTGTGCTCAAACAGTTCGGGGGACTCCTCAGGAGGAGGACATGGTGGGTCTAGGGAAGGAGTGACTGATGATGAGTCTGACATTGATACCAGGGAAGAGGACACTTTGGCAGCTGCTTTTCCAGTACCCTGAGCCTGGGTGAGAGAGGATGAGGAGGAGGAGGAGGGCTTGGTCATCCACTCTACTAAGTCTTCGGCATGATGTGGCTCAACATGTCCAGCTGCCGAAAAGAAGGACAAGCGTGTCCCATTGCCATGTGCTGATGACAATGCACCGCGTCCACGACCAGCACTGTTGCCCCCAGACACAGAGCCTGCTTGCCCTCTTTTATTGCCTCCTGACTGTCTGCCTCTCCTTGTTTGCCTTCCAGACATTCTAATAGATGGCCTGCAGGGAGATGGGAAAAAAGCAATAAGGGCTACCTTCAGGTGTCCTTCTCTGTCCCTTTACTTAAGGATTTCTAAATATGGTTGAGGATGATTGCTTTTGCACAGAATAGCACAACGACAATTTCCCTGACTGTCCAAAAAAACAAGGATTTCAAAGATGGTTGATGAGGAATGCTTTAGCACACTATAGCACAAGGAGAATTTCCCTCACTGTCCTTCCCTGTCCCTAGAAACAAGGATTATCACAGTGAAAGAAACTGACACTCTTCCTACCTATAGTTTTCTGTCCCTAGAAAAAATGTTTTTTTAAAGCACACTATAGCACAAGGAGAATTCCCTCGCTGTCCTTCCCTGTCCCTAGAAACAAGGATTCGCACAGTAAAACACACTGACACTCTCCCTACCTATAGTTTTCTGTCCCTAGAAAAAATGTTTTTTTAAAGCACACTATAGCACAAGGAGAATTCCGTCACTGTCCTTCCCTGTCCCTAGAAACAAGGATTCGCACAGTAAAACACACTGACACTCTCCCTACCTATAGTTTTCTGTCCCTAGAAAAAATGTTTTTTTAAAGCACACTATAGCACAAGGAGAATTTCCCTCACATTCCTTCCCTGTCCCTAGAAACAAGGATTATCACAGTGAAAGAAACTGACACTCTTCCTACCTATAGTTTTCTGTCCCTAGAAAAAATGTTTTTTTAAAGCACACTATAGCACAAGGAGAATTTCCCTCACTTTCCTTCTTTGTCCCTAGAAACAAGGATTATCACAGTGAAAGAAACTGACACTCTTCCTACCTATAGTTTTCTGTCCCTAGAAAAAATGTTTTTTTAAAGCACACTATAGCACAAGGAGAATTTCCCTCACTTTCCTTCTTTGTCCCTAGAAACAAGGATTATCACAGTGAAAGAAACTGACACTCTTCCTACCTATAGTTTTCTGTCCCTAGAAAAAATGTTTTTTTAAAGCACACTATAGCACAAGGAGAATTTCCCTCACTTTCCTTCTTTGTCCCTAGAAACAAGGATTATCACAGTGAAAGAAACTGACACTCTTCCTACCTATAGTTTTCTGTCCCTAGAAAAAATGTTTTTTTAAAGCACACTATAGCACAAGGAGAATTTTCCTCACTGTCCTTCCCTGTCCCTAGAAACAAGGATTATCACAGTGAAAGAAACTGACACTCTTCCTACCTATAGTTTTCTGTCCCTAGAAAAAATGTTTTTTTAAAGCACACTATAGCACAAGGAGAATTTCCCTCACTTTCCTTCCCTGTCCCTAGAAACAAGGATTATCACAGTGAAAGAAACTGACACTCTTCCTACCTATAGTTTTCTGTCCCTAGAAAAAATGTTTTTTTAAAGCACACTATAGCACAAGGAGAATTCCCTCACTGTCCTTCCCTGTCCCTAGAAACAAGGATTCGCACAGTAAAACACACTGACACTCTCCCTACCTATAGTTTTCTGTCCCTAGAAAAAATGTTTTTTTAAAGCACACTATAGCACAAGGAGAATTTCCCTCACTTTCCTTCTTTGTCCCTAGAAACAAGGATTATCACAGTGAAAGAAACTGACACTCTTCCTACCTATAGTTTTCTGTCCCTAGAAAAAATGTTTTTTTAAAGCACACTATAGCACAAGGAGAATTCCCTCACTGTCCTTCCCTGTCCCTAGAAACAAGGATTCGCACAGTAAAACACACTGACACTCTCCCTACCTATAGTTTTCTGTCCCTAGAAAAAATGTTTTTTTAAAGCACACTATAGCACAAGGAGAATTCCCTCACTGTCCTTCCCTGTCCCTAGAAACAAGGATTCGCACAGTAAAACACACTGACACTCTCCCTACCTATAGTTTTCTGTCCCTAGAAAAAATGTTTTTTTAAAGCACACTATAGCACAAGGAGAATTCCCTCACTGTCCTTCCCTGTCCCTAGAAACAAGGATTCGCACAGTAAAACACACTGACACTCTCCCTACCTATAGTTTTCTGTCCCTAGAAAAAATGTTTTTTTAAAGCACACTATAGCACAAGGAGAATTCCCTCACTGTCCTTCCCTGTCCTTGGAAACAAGGATTCGCACAGTAAAACACACTGACACTCTCCCTACCTATAGTTTTCTGTCCCTAGAAAAAATGTTTTTTTAAAGCACACTATAGCACAAGGAGAATTCCCTCACTGTCCTTCCCTGTCCCTAGAAACAAGGATTCGCACAGTAAAACACACTGACACTCTCCCTACCTATAGTTTTCTGTCCCTAGAAAAAATGTTTTTTTAAAGCACACTATAGCACAAGGAGAATTTCCCTCACTTTCCTTCTTTGTCCCTAGAAACAAGGATTATCACAGTGAAAGAAATTGACACTCTTCCTACCTATAGTTTTCTATCCCTAGAAAAAATGTTTTTTTAAAGCACACTATAGCACAAGGAGAATTCCCTCACTGTCCTTCCCTGTCCCTAGAAACAAGGATTCGCACAGTAAAACACACTGACACTCTCCCTACCTATAGTTTTCTGTCCCTAGAAAAAATGTTTTTTTAAAGCACACTATAGCACAAGAATTCCCTCACTGTCCTTCCCTGTCCCTAGAAACAAGGATTATCACAGTGAAAGAAACTGACACTCTTCCTACCTATAGTTTTCTGTCCCTAGAAAAAATGTTTTTTTAAAGCACACTATAGCACAAGGAGAATTCCCTCACTGTCCTTCCCTGTCCCTAGAAACAAGGATTCGCACAGTAAAACACACTGACACTCTCCCTACTGTGACAGCAGGAAGGTAAAGTCACCTGGTTGCATCCAGGGGGGTAGATATATTTCTCCCAGATTCAGGCTTTATGCCGACTTATACAACTAGGGAGAGGGCTGGGCGTCGTGCAGGCAGGGAGTTGATGAGATCAGCTGAAGCTTGTCAGCTCGTTTAAGGCCTCTACAAAAACTCCCAGATTCATTAGGTGTTTGCTCATGCCTGGACCCAGACCTGTGTGGACTGTCTAGGGAGAGTGAACCCCTGTGCGGTGAGATAAAGCCTGTGTGGCTATTTATTTGGACATTGACTAAGCCAGGGACTTAGGGACTAGGACAGCACCAGGCTGATCCCAGTTGTTAGTTAGGAAACCTGCATGTTTAGTCAGAGGACCAGGATTTATTTTGTTTATGTTTCTTTTTGGCTTTGCTGTGTTTTTGTCACTGTACATAGAAAAATAAACCGCACCTTTTGATTTGGAAAACCACAAACTCCGTCTGCTGGCCCTGTTTTTGTGTGGGGAGCCCAACCAGGGGGTCACACACACCCGCTACCGAGTTAACCCCCTCACAGTTGGTGGAGAACCAGTGGCAGTTTTTTTAAGCCAGCATGGAGGAGATACTGAAACAGCTGGCTCTAGCAAATGCCAATCAACAGCAGACAAATGCAGGTTTGCAAAGGAGCCTTGCAGCCCAGCAGCAAGCTCATCAACAGAGCCTTGCAGCTCAGCAGCAAGCTCACCAACAGAGTCTGGAAGCTCAGCAACAAGCCCAGCAGCAATCTGAGGCCCGCTTCATAGACCTGTTACAGAAGCAAGAGCAGAGACTACAACAAATGGAAGCAGTAATGCAGCAACGTCCGCAGACCAGTGAGGAAAGCCGTCCCACTAATACCGCGTCCTTTGGGGTGAGTCGTTTATTGACAAAAATGACTGGAGAGGATGATCCAGAGGTATTTTTGACCACATTTGAAAGGACTGCTGAAAGAGAAAAGTGGCCTGAGGAGCAGTGGGCTGGACTGGTGGCTCCTCTGTTAACTGGTGAATCGCAGAAGGCTTACTATGACCTAGAGCCTGACCAAGCAAAAGACTATGTGATGCTAAAAGCTGAAATATTGGCAAGGCTGGGTGTCACCCTGGCTGTCCGGGCTCAGCGTGTGCATAACTGGACTTTCCAGCTTGGAAAACCCCCCAGGTCTCAAATGTATGATCTCATTCACCTGAGCAGGAAGTGGCTACAGCCAGAGACTTTGTCCGCACCAGAGATTGTGGAACGTGTTGTAATGGATCGGTTTTTGAGAGCTCTTCCTACTGCCATCCAAAAGTGGGTAAGCCATGGAGACCCAGAGACGGCCGGTGGTCTTGTGGATCGTGTAGAGAAATACTTGGCTACAGAGAACCTGACGGCCTCTTCCAGAGACTCTCGGACTTTCCACCCTAAGACCAGACCATCCCCAGGGGCGGATAAGAGGATTCCAAGGGGTGAGGGTGGAGTGAGTGAGAGGGTGGGAGCTCTACCCAAAGTTTGGCGAGAACAGCCTGGGAAGTCAGGGGCTCAAGAGGCAGCCAAAAGGATTGTTTGCTACCGGTGCCGGCAAGCGGGACATATTGCAGCAAATTGCCCGGTTGTGGAGGAACCCATGCAATGTGACTTTCTGACGGACCGACGTCAGTCGCTGTGTGCGACAGTCGCATGCACTGCCATTCGGGGAACTGAGAAACATTTATGCAAAATGTGTATTAATGGTAGAAATGTTGTGGTATTGCTGGATTCAGGTAGCCTTGTGACCCTGATAAAGGCTGAATTAGTTAAAAGAGAGGTTTCTGGGAATAGCAAGGTAGCTGTTATTTGTGTGCATGGGGACACCCGAGAGTATCCAGTGACTACAGTGTGTTTCGAGACCCCCAAAGGTACCCTCTCTCATCCAGTGGGGTTAGTATCTCAATTACCGCATGATGCCATTGTGGGAAGGGATTTTCCGAAGTTCTGGGAACTGTGGGATGATCCTGAGCCCCCCACTGGTGCCCCTATGTACCAGGAATGTGATAGCCAGAACTCCTCTGAGAGTGGTGAGGACTCTCCAGAATTTCCCTTGTCAGTATTGGCAGGGGAGACTCAAGAAACTGGAGAGGAGCCCACTTCCTCAGACGAAAACCTACCGTCTGTGGAGTTTTCTGATCTGGAGGTTCACAGGGAAAATTTTGCCACAGAACAGTTGAAAGACCCCGCCCTAATAAAGGCACGGGAAAACGTAGTGGAAATAGATGGCGAGTTAGTGAACCCAGATAATACCTGCACTTACCCATACTTCAGCGTAGAGAAGGACCTACTGTATCGGGTGGCAAAAAGGGCAGAAGAAACCGTTGAGCAGCTGGTGGTGCCCAAACCTTACAGGAAGTTGGTGTTGGAGTTGGCCCATGGGCACATTCTTGGAGGTCATCTGGGGACAGAGAAAACCCGAGAGAGGGTATTACAGAGATTCTATTGGCCTGGGGTGATGAAGGACATAGAAAATTATTGTTCCTCCTGCCCTGTGTGTCAGAGGTCGGCCCCGATGCCACATTTCCGTAGCCCGCTGGTCCCTCTACCCATCATTGAGGTCCCGTTTGAGAGAATCGCAATGGATTTGGTAGGTCCTATAATCAAGTCCGCTAGGGGGCACCAGTACATATTGGTTATAATGAACTATGCCACCCGTTATCCAGAAGCGATCCCTCTCAGAAATACCTCGGCCAAAACCATAGCCAAAGAGCTATCTCTTGTTTTTAGCCGGGTGGGTATTTGTAAAGAACTGCTTACGGACCAAGGTACACCCTTTATGTCCCGGGTTATGAAAGAGCTGTGTAAATTGTTCAAAGTGACGCAATTGCGTACATCTGTGTATCACCCCCAAACCGATGGGCTGGTTGAAAGATTCAACAAAACCCTGAAACAAATGTTGAAGAAAGTGGTGGATAGAGATGGAAAGGATTGGGACTGTCTACTTCCTTATTTGATGTTTGCTATTAGGGAGGTGCCCCAATCCTCTACGGGATTCTCCCCCTTTGAGTTACTGTATGGGAGACACCCAAGAGGGCTGTTGGATATTGCCAAGGAAACTTGGGAAAGTGAGAGTTCTCCCCACAGGAGTGTGATTGAGCATGTCGCCCTGATGCAAGATCGAATTGCACAGGTAATGCCCATCGTGAAGGAACATTTGGCCCAAGCGCAGTTGGCACAGCAGAGAGTGTACAACCGTGGAGCCAAGACCCGTACCTTTTCCCCGGGGGATAGGATATTGGTACTTGTCCCTACGGTTGAAAGTAAATTCCTTGCCAAATGGCAAGGCCCCTACGAGATAATGGAAAAAGTGAGCGAAGTGAATTACAAGGTCAGACAACCAGGAAGGCGAAAGCCCGAACAGATATATCACGTTAATCTGTTGAAAGCCTGGAGGGATAGAGAGTCCCTAGTCGCAGAAACTTGGTCACCAGCTCAAACTGGTTGCGTGATTCCGGAGGTTGGAATAGCAGCCACCTTGTCACAACCCCAACGGCAGGAGGTTAAGGAGTTTGTGCTTCGCAACAAGGAGGTATTCTCTGAGCTGCCGGGACAAACATCTGGGGTAGAGCATGATATTATTACCCCGCCCGGTGAAAGGGTGAAGTTAAAACCCTATCGGATCCCAGAGGCCCGACGGGAGGCAATACGGGAGGAAGTACAGAAAATGCTGAACTTAGGGGTGATAGAGGAGTCCCAAAGTGATTGGTCTAGTCCCATTGTGTTGGTGCCTAAACCGGATGGGAGCTGGCGATTTTGTAACGATTTTCGTCAGTTGAACAAAGTTACAAAATTTGACACCTACCCCATGCCACGTATAGATGAGTTGATCGACCGGCTGGGAACAGCCCGATACATGACAACTCTTGACCTCACAAAAGGGTATTGGCAAATTCCCCTGGCCAAGTCGGCCAAAGAGAAAACCGCATTTGTAACCCCAGACGGGGCGTTCCAATATAAGAGAATGCCGTTCGGGTTACAGAATGCGCCGGCCACATTCCAGTGGAAAATGGACCAGATACTGAGGCCCCATCGGAAGTATGCTGCGGCTTACCTGGATGACGTAATTGTCCATAGCACAGATTGGGCCTCACATCTGCCAAAAGTGCAAGCAGTCCAAGACTCTATCCGGGAAGCGGGGTTTACGGCTAACCCCAAGAAGTGTACCATTGGGCAGGAGGAGGCCAAATATCTTGGGTACACCATTGGCAGGGGAGTGATAAAACCCCAACTCAACAAAGTCGAGGCCATCCAGAGTTGGCCACGTCCCAACAGCAAGAAGCAGGTACGGGCCTTTCTGGGAATCGCGGGTTATTATCGGCGCTTCATTCCCCACTTTGCTTCTAAGGCTGTGCCCCTAACCAACCTAACGAAAGGGAAAGGGTCGGGCATGATTAAATGGACCCCCGAGGCTGAGGCAGCATTCCAATTCTTGAAACAAGCCTTATGTAGCCAGCCAGTGTTGTACTCACCCGACTTCTCTAAAGACTTTGTCGTACAAAGTGATGCGTCAGATGTGGGGTTAGGAGCAGTATTGTCCCAGGTCTGGAACGGGGAAGAGCACCCAGTCATTTACCTCAGCAGGAAGTTGAAGTCCCATGAGGTAAATTACGCCACGGTCGAAAAGGAGTGTTTAGCGGTGAAGTGGGCTCTAGATTCCCTTCGGTACTATCTGCTAGGTAGGCACTTTGACATGGTTACGGATCACGCTCCGTTAAAGTGGATGGCTCAAAACAAGGAGACAAATAGAAGAGTGAATAGGTGGTTCCTGGCCCTACAGGAATTCAACTTCACAGTAAAGCATCGCCCTGGCGTTCAAATGGGGAATGTGGATGCTTTGTCTCGAGTACATGAATGCCTGATTGCTGGTGTTCCAACCCCAAGGTTAAAACAAGAGGGGGGGGTATGTGACAGCAGGAAGGTAAAGTCACCTGGTTGCATCCAGGGGGGTAGATATATTTCTCCCAGATTCAGGCTTTATGCCGACTTATACAACTAGGGAGAGGGCTGGGCGTCGTGCAGGCAGGGAGTTGATGAGATCAGCTGAAGCTTGTCAGCTCGTTTAAGGCCTCTACAAAAACTCCCAGATTCATTAGGTGTTTGCTCATGCCTGGACCCAGACCTGTGTGGACTGTCTAGGGAGAGTGAACCCCTGTGCGGTGAGATAAAGCCTGTGTGGCTATTTATTTGGACATTGACTAAGCCAGGGACTTAGGGACTAGGACAGCACCAGGCTGATCCCAGTTGTTAGTTAGGAAACCTGCATGTTTAGTCAGAGGTCAAGCTGACCAGGATTTATTTTGTTTATGTTTCTTTTTGGCTTTGCTGTGTTTTTGTCACTGTACATAGAAAAATAAACCGCACCTTTTGATTTGGAAAACCACAAACTCCGTCTGCTGGCCCTGTTTTTGTGTGGGGAGCCCAACCAGGGGGTCACACACACCCGCTACCGAGTTAACCCCCTCACACTACCTATAGTTTTCTGTCCCTAGAAAAAATGTTTTTTTAAAGCACACTATAGCACAAGGAGAATTCCCTCACTGTCCTTCCCTGTCCCTAGAAAAAAGGATTCGCACAGTAAAACACACTGACACTCTCCCTACCTATCCTTCTCTTTCCCTAAACTAAAGGAATCCAGGTTAAGCAAGAAAAAATAAATGTCACTGTCCCTGCCTATGCTTCTCTTTCCCTGCTCCGGAACACACTACACTAGGCCGCCGTGCTGGCGGCCTTTTATAGTGTGGGGCGTGTACTAAACACCCTCAGCAATAATTGGCCACAGGCATCCTGCCTGTGGCCAATCATTGCTCTCCTCGCTGCCGGCGCTGTGATTGGCCAAGCATGCGGGGTCACAGTGCATGCTTGGCCAATCACAGCGCCTGGATGACACTGCGATGGCGTAGTGCATTGTGGGCCGTTCGCGTCACTCGAATTTGGCGCGAACGGCCCAAATCGTTCGATCTTCGTCGAACGATCGAACAGCCGATGTTCGAGTCGAACGTATGTTCGACTCGAACACGAAGCTCATCCCTACTAGGGAACATATTTAACCCCTTGATCGCCCCCTAGTGTTAACCTCTTCCCTGCCAGTCACATTTACACAGTAATCAGTGCAGTTTTTTGGCATTAATCGCTGTATAAATGTGAATGGTCCCAAAAAACTTGTCAAAAGTGTCCAAAATGTCCGTCGCAATGTCACAGTCACAATAAAAATCGCAGATCGCCGCCATTACTAGTAAAAAAAATAAAATGACATAAATCTATCCCCTATTTTGTAGACGCTATAACTTTTGCGCAAACCAATCAATATATGCTTATTGCGATTTTTTTACCAAAAATATGTAGAAGAATACATATCGGCCTAAACTGAGGGAATTTTTTTTTTTTTTTTTTAAATTGTGATATTGATTAAATCAAAAAGTAAAAAATATTGTGTTTTTTTCAAAATTGTCGCTCTTCTTTTGTTTATAGCGCAAAAAATAAAAACCGCAGAGGTGATCAATAGGGATGAGCCGAACACCAGAACCTGCGAACAGACCGAAAGTTTGCGCAAACTTTAGAACCCTATTAAATACAATGGACTCGAACGTTCAAAATCAAAAGTGCTAATTATAATGGCTAATATGTAAGTTATTGTCCTGCCCCAGGGGACATGTATCAATGCAAAAAAAAGTTTTAAAAACGGACGTTTTTTCGGGAGCAGTGATTTTAATGATGCTTAAAGTGAAAAAAAAAAATATTCCTTTAAATATCGTACCTAGGGGGTGTCTAAAGTATGCCTGTGAAGTGGCACGTTTCCCATGTTTAGAACTGTCCCTGTACAATTTGACATTTATAAAGGACATTTATAAAGGAAAAAAAGTAATTTAAAACTGCTTGCGACTTTAATGTAATGTCTGGTCCCGGCAATATGGCTGAAAATCATTGAGAAAAATGGCATGGGTTAAAAAATTGGGCCTTTGGTGGTAGTGGTGGTGGTGTTGCCACAACACTGTAAGCCCTCACAGTTACTCTTGGTGGGCGCAGGAATGGGCCCTGCTGTGAATTATTAGATCAAGAATTGTAATTACATGCCCCTGTTGAACAGAGGCTGAAAAATTGGGCCTTAGGCACTGGTGCCACAACACTGCAACCCCTCACAGATACTGTACTTGGAGCGCAGCAATGAGCCCTGCTGCAAAGATTGCATCAAAAATTGTAATTACACACCCCTGTTAAACAGGGGCATAAAAATTGGACCTTAGTGTCAGGGTCACCTGTGGCCAGGTGACAGATGCACACCGTAGGGGGACAGGAGTGCACCGCGAGGTAGTGAACCCTATGGCTGGCTTCTGTGGATAGGAAACTGGGTGGTTGTGGAAAGCGGGACCAGAGGAGCACAACCGGGATCCCAACGGAAGCGAGAGCCAAGATTCCCCAGGGCGCGGAGTCTAAGACCCAGCTGGTCTTCTCCAGGGCCTCTAGTGGTGAGGATGTTACGCTGCAGGCTGGGACCAGGTCGCGGCCCCTGGAGTTTCCTAGCTCACGCCCCGTAGGATAAGGGGAAGCAGCAGCACACGATAGAGAGAACCGAATAACAAGCCGAAGGTCAGGGGCCACAAGCAGACAAGGATAACGAAGAACGAGCCGAAGGTCAAGGGTCACGAGCAGACAGGGATGGTCGGGGACAAGCCAATAACGTAACAGAGAGACAGACGTAGCACACGGCAGGCAGGAACCCAAACACACAATGCCTAACAAACACGTTGATCAGCCAAGCAGGCTTGCAGTGCACAGGTTAATATAGTGTTCTGTGATAGGGCCTGGGGTGGAGTCTGGCTGGGAGGAGATTATAAAGGAAGCCAGGTGAAAGGGCTCAGGCCTCTAAGATGAACACATGGGAAGGAAGGTAAGCTGACAGACAAACACTACTGCATATCCATGACAGTACCCTCCCTCTTATGGGCCCTCCCCCGCCTGGACCCAGGCTTAAAGGGAAATCTCTGATAAAACCTTCTCAACAGATGAGGTGCAGCGACATCAGATGCAGCGATCCAAGACGCCTCCTCAGGACCAAAACCTCTCCAATGCACAAGGTACTGAAGAATGCCTCTGCAGAGCCGAGAATCCAGAACTTGTCTAACCTCGTACTTAAGATTATCCTCAGAGACCGAAAACGAGGTAGGGAGATGACAAGAAGATCTATTGAGGACCAAAGGCTCTCTAGGAATAAGCAAGGGCATGAGAGGATCAACAGGAATCTGAGGAGGGTCCCCTAGACCCTTAAAGGGGAACTGGTCATCTTGCACAGGACCATCAGACTGGGCAGATGTCAGTGGAACCCTGAAGTCAGGTTGGTTAGAAGGTGACATGTCGCCGGAGTCAAGCTGAATAGCTGAAGGACAAGCAGAATGTCCCAAACAAGAAAAAGTAGGAGGCTCACTGGGCATGGGCTGGACTGGCATAACTAGTACAGAGGCAGAGTGAATAGCTGAGTCAGGTGTAGCGACTACCTGAATCGCATCGCAAGACGTAGCGACTGCAGGACTTGTAGACAAGCTAGCCTGGCTGTGCGTCCAAGGGTGGTTAGGGACAGAGAAATGTAAATGGTTATGCAACCTGGAATGAATGACCGGCTCAGATTCACAGGGGGCAACCTTGGGTAGGCAGGACGAGGAACAGGAGGGACCCCAAGCCAGGATCTGTCCAGTAGTCCAGTCCACATGAGGAGAATGGAGCTGTAACCATGGGAGACCCAAAATGATAGGCGTTGAGGCCTTGGGTAAGATAAGGAAGGATATCCACTCCTGGTGGAGTGTCCCTACCGACATCTTAACAGGGAGGGTCTGGAAGCGGATAGGTCCCCCTGGGAGAACAGTACCACCAATCGCCAAGACCACCAATGGCGTGGTGAGGGGCAAAAGAGTAAGTCTCATGGACGATGCGATTTCCCAGTCCATGAAATTACCAGCGGCTCCGGAATCCAGATATGCTGAGACTGAATGAGAAGAAGCACCAACATGAAGGAACACAGAAAGCATAAGACGAGAAGGGGAAGGTGATATTTCTGGGTCCAATACTCCACTTTCCAGATGAAGTGGACCCGAACGTTTTTCTGGACAAAGAGAGCAAGTGTCACGAAAATGACCTTTGCCCCCACAGTAAAGACACAGACCAAGAGTTCTGCGCCTAGCACGTTCCTCGGGGGATAACCTGGTCCGACCCAGCTGCATGGGTTCCTCAGCTGGTAGGAGATGCTCTACGGGTCGAAGAGAGGGGAGCTCAGGCTGACTAAGAACCAAGGAGTGCTGGCGTTGCTTTTCTAAGGTCCTCTCCTGAAAGCGAATATCGATCTGGTTACACAAGGAGATAACGCCGGCCAGATCAGTGGGGATGGTTCTTCCTGCTAATTCATCCTTCACTCTATCAGACAGGCCATGCAAAAAGGTTGCGACTAAGGCCTCATTGTTCCAGCTCAACTCAGCCGACAGTATGCGGAAATGAAGGGCATACTGTCCCACAGAAGCAGACTCTTGGCGGAGACGTAAAAGGGCGCTGGCCGCTGAAGAGACACGAGCCGGTTCTTCGAAGATATTCCGAAAAAGTTTCAAGAAGCCAGACAGGCTAGAAACCACTGGATCATTCAGTTCCCACAGAGGGGCTGCCCAGGCTAAAGCTTCACCAGAGAGGAGGGAAATGATATAGGCTACCTTAGCCCGATCAGACAGGAAGTTTTGGGGCTGGAGCTCAAAATGAATCGTGCATTGGCTAAGGAACCCCCTGCAAGCCTTGGAGTCCCCAGAGAAACGGGACGGAGCTGGCAGTTGTAGTGAGTGTGTGGCTGCGACTGGTGCAATAGGTGCAGCCGCTGATTGTATTTGAGGTTGTGGATTCAGGGTTCCCAAGGAGGCCTGAAGCTGCTCGAAGCGAGAAGCCAGATCCTGGAGGAATCGCATCGCCTGGGTCTGATTTGATTCCTGGGTCTCAAGTCTGCGAACTATGCCCTGCAATGGATCATCCGCGGGAAGCGGGATGTCAGCCGGGTTCATGGCTGATCAAACTGTCAGGGTCACCTGTGGCCAGGTGACAGATGCACACCGTAGGGGGACAGGAGTGCACCGCGAGGTAGTGAACCCTATGGCTGGCTTCTGTGGATAGGAAACTGGGTGGTTGTGGAAAGCGGGACCAGAGGAGCACAACCGGGATCCCAACGGAAGCGAGAGCCAAGATTCCCCAGGGCGCGGAGTCTAAGACCCAGCTGGTCTTCTCCAGGGCCTCTAGTGGTGAGGATGTTACGCTGCAGGCTGGGACCAGGTCGCGGCCCCTGGAGTTTCCTAGCTCACGCCCCGTAGGATAAGGGGAAGCAGCAGCACACGATAGAGAGAACCGAATAACAAGCCGAAGGTCAGGGGCCACAAGCAGACAAGGATAACGAAGAACGAGCCGAAGGTCAAGGGTCACGAGCAGACAGGGATGGTCGGGGACAAGCCAATAACGTAACAGAGAGACAGACGTAGCACACGGCAGGCAGGAACCCAAACACACAATGCCTAACAAACACGTTGATCAGCCAAGCAGGCTTGCAGTGCACAGGTTAATATAGTGTTCTGTGATAGGGCCTGGGGTGGAGTCTGGCTGGGAGGAGATTATAAAGGAAGCCAGGTGAAAGGGCTCAGGCCTCTAAGATGAACACATGGGAAGGAAGGTAAGCTGACAGACAAACACTACTGCATATCCATGACACTTAGGCACTGGTGTCACAACACTGCAACCCCTCACAGATACTGTACTTGGATCGCAGCAATGAGCCCTGCTGCAAAGTATTGCATTAAAAATTGTAATTACACGCCCCTGTTAAACAGGGGCAGAAAAATTGGGCCTTAGGCACTGGTGCTGGTGCCACAACACTGCAACCCCTCACAGATACTCTATTAGGAGCGCAGGAACGAGCCCTGCTGCAAAATATTGCATCAAAAATTGTATTTACACGCCCCTGTTAAACAGGGGCTGAAAAATTGGGCCTTAACCACTGGTGGCAGTGCCCAGAACCAAAAATGTTCTTGCAAGCTATCAGCATGATCATTGAGGAGGAAGATTATAGTCACTCAGCATAACAGGATAGTCACTCAGCATCAGCATAGGCAGTCTTGAAGGGATCTGACATTTAAAAAAAAATGATTAGATTACATCAGCATCAGGGGCTTGGTAGCTAGCTGGTGGTGATCCAAGACTGATTCATTTTTATGAAGGTCAGTCGATCGACCGAGTCGGTGGACAGGCGCACCCTGTGATCAGTTACAAAGCCTCCAGCCGCACTGAATGTGCGTTCCGAAAGAACGCTGGATGCAGGACAGACCAGTAGCTCAATTGCATACCATGCAAGCTCTGGCCAGTGATTTTTGCCTGTGTACTTGTGTAGCCCCTTGAACGCCTACAGAGGACCGCTGGTTCCAAGGACAAAGCACAGGTAGAGGCCATGGAGGAAGAAGAAGAGAAGGGGGTGGAGGAGAGAGGTGTGTCAGAATCACCAGTAGTAACATTTTGGAGGCGTGGTGGCGGAACAACCTCCAACACTACTGCACCTTGTCCTGCATCCTTCCCAGCTGCCAGCAGAGTCACCCAATGCGCCGTGAAAGATAGGTAACGTCCCTGTCCAGAGTCTACCAACTGAAAAGGCAGCAGTTGAAGTGCTAGCATTCAACCGCTGGGCATGTGGATGGCTGGGAGTGAACTTCTTTTGGCGGTGCAGCAGCTGGGGCAGGGAAATTTGCCTGATACAATTGGACGTCGGTGTACCGATAGCAGATTGCCCGCAAGTACTTGGCTCTGACACACCTAATTCTACACCTTCATTCCTCTCAGTGCAAGTTTCAGAGAGGACTGAAGGTATAGTGGGGTTGGAGATCCCTGCCGATGAGGAGCAAGGAGAGGTCCGCTTTGTTCTTTGGTGTGGGTCTTTTAGGTACGCTTGCCAACAGACTGCATGGCAGGTCGACATATGTCGTGGTGCTCAAGCGGCTGATGTTTTAGCCACGCGAAATACGCTTTAGACATATGTTGCAAATGGCAACGGTGCGATCTGCTGCACACGTTTGAAAAAAGGCCTACACCAAAGAACTTTTGGAATAACGCGCAGACAACAGCGCCATGCACATGCGTAGCTCTGCGGTGTGATGCAGTCGGTGTGCTGCCCTTAAGCTGGCCCCTGGAGGGCATCCTGCCTCGTTGGAGATGTGCCTCCTCCTCCACCTAGCAGGCACCCACATGGAGTCAGTGACCTCATCATACCCTTCCTCCTCATCACTGGAGAAAATCTGGCAGTATGCTGCAGCTGGGGGAACATGACTGCCAGATAGCTGTCCTTGTTGGGCACCCCCTCTCTCTGGGCTCACGTTACTACCCCCTCTCTCTGGGCTCACGTTACTGCCTTCCTCCAGCTGGGTTCCATCATCGGAGCCTTCAAAACGCTGGGAATCTTCCTGGAGCATGTACCCAACACTGTGGTCAAACAGTTCGGGGGACTCCTCAGGAGGACATGGTGGGGCTAGGGAAGGAGTGACTGATGCCATTGAGCCGAGGGAAGAGGCCGCTTTGGCAGCTGCTTTGCCAGACAAAGTACCCTGAGCCTGGGTGAGAGAGGATGAGATGGATGAGGACGGCTTGGTCATCCACTCTACCAAGTCTTGGGCATGTTGCGGCTCAACATGGCCAGCTGCCGAAAAGAAGGACAAGCGTGTCCCACGGCCACGTGCTGATGAGGATGCACCGTGTCCACGACCAGCACTGTTGCCTCTAGACACAGAGCCTGCTTGCCCTCTTTTATTGCCTCGTGACTGTCTGCCTCTCCTTGTTTGCCTTCCAGACATACTAATGGCCTGCAGTGAGATGTAGCTGCACAAAGGTGGGATGTATATATTGTGACAGCAGGAAGGTAAAGTCACCTGGTTGCATCCAGGGGGGTAGATATATTTCGCCCAGATTCAGGCTTTACGCTGACTTATACAACTAGGTGGAGAGTTGTATAGGCCCAGCTAAGGCTAGTGGGCTCATGGATGACTCATACCTCTAGGGAGAGTGTGGGGCGTCGTGCAGACAGAGATGAGGAGACCAGCTGAACCTTGTCAGCTCATTTAGGCCTCTATAAGAACTCCCAGCTTCATTAGATGTTAGCTCATGCCTGGAACCAGACCTGTGTGGACTGTCTAGGGAGAGTGAACCCCTGTGCGGTGAGGCAAAGCCTGTGTGGCTATTTGTTTGGACTTTTACTAAACCAGGGACTTAGGGACTAGGACAGCACTAGGCTGATCCCAGTTGTTAGTTAGGAAACCTGTATGTTTAGTCAGAGGTCAACTTGACCAGGATTTATTTTGGTTATGTTTCTTTTGCTTTGCTGTGTTTTGTCACTGTAAATAGAAAATAAACCGCACCTTTTTGATTTTGAAAACCACAACCTCCGTTTGCTGGGCCTGTTTTGTGTGGGGAGCCCATCCCGGGGGTCACACACACCCGCTGCCGAGCTAACCCCCTCACAGTTGGTGGAGAACCAGTGGCAGTTTTTTTTTAAGCCAGCATGGAGGAGATACTGAAGCAGCTGGCTCTAGCAAATGCCAATCAACAGCAGACAAATGCAGGTTTGCAAAAGAGCCTTGCAGCTCAACAACAGAGCCTTGCAGCCCAGCAGCAGACAAACGCAACTTTGCAACAGAGTCTGGAGGCTCAGCAACGAGCCCAGCAGCAATCTGAGGCCCGCTTCATAGACCTGTTGCAGAAGCAAGAGCAGAGACTACAACAACAGATGGAAGCAGTAATGCAGCAACGTCCGCAGACCAGTGAGGAAAGCCGTCCCACTAATACCGCGTCCTTTGGGGTGAGTCGTTTATTGACAAAAATGACTGGAGAGGATGATCCAGAGGTATTTTTGACCACATTTGAAAGGACCGCTGAAAGAGAAAAGTGGCCTGAGGAGCAGTGGGCTGGACTGGTGGCTCCTCTGTTAACTGGTGAATCGCAGAAAGCTTACTATGACCTAGAGCCTAACCAAGCAAAAGACTATGTGATGCTAAAAGCTGAAATATTGGCAAGGCTGGGTGTCACCCAGGCTGTCCGGGCTCAGCGTGTGCATAACTGGACTTTCCAGCTTGGAAAACCCCCCAGGTCTCAAATGTATGATCTCATTCACCTGAGCAGAAAGTGGCTACAGCCAGAGACTTTGTCCGCACCAAAGATTGTGGAACGTGTTGTAATGGATCGGTTTTTGAGAGCTCTTCCTACTGCCATCCAAAAGTGGGTAAGCCATGGAGACCCAGAGACGGCCGATGGTCTTGTGGATCGTGTGGAGAAATACTTGGCTACAGAGAACCTGACGGCCTCTTCCAGAGACACTCGGACTTTCCACCCTAAGACCAGACCATCCCCAGGGGCGGATAAGAGGATTCCAAGGGGTGAGGGTGGAGAGAGTGAGAGGGTGGGAGCTCTACCCCAAGTTTGGCGAGAACAGCCTGGGAAATCAGCGGCTCAAGAGGCGGCAAGAAGGATCGTTTGCTACCGCTGCCGGCAAGCGGGACATATTGCAGCCAATTGCCCGGTTGTGGAGGAACCCATGCAGTGTGACTTTCTGACGGGCAGACGTCAGTCGCTGTGTGCGACAGTCGCATGCACTGCCATTCGAGGAACTGAGAAACATTTATGCAAAATGTGTGTTAATGGTAGAAATGTTGTGGTATTGCTGGATTCAGGTAGCCTTGTGACCCTGATAAAGGCTGAGTTAGTTAAAACAGAGGTCTCTGGGAATAGCAAGGTAGCTGTTATTTGTGTGCATGGGGACACCCGAGAGTATCCAGTGACTACAGTGTGTTTCGAGACCCCCAAAGGTACCCTCTCTCATCCAGTGGGCTTAGTATCTCAGTTACCGCATGACGCCATTGTGGGAAGGGATTTTCCGAAGTTCTGGGAACTGTGGGATGATCCTGAGCCCCTCACTGGTGCCCCTATGTACCAGGAATGTGATAGCCAGAACTCCCCTGAGAGTGGTGAGGACTCTCCGGAATTTCCCTTATCAGTATTGGCAGGGGAGACTCAAGAAACTGGAGAGGAGCCCACCTCCTCAGACGAAAACCTACCGTCTGTGGGGTTTTCTGATCTTGAGGTTCACAGGGAAAACTTTGCCACAGAACAGTTGAAAGACCCCGCCCTAATAAAGGCACGGGAAAACGTAGTGAAAATAGATGGCGAGTTAGTGAACCCAGATAATACCTGCACTTACCCATACTTCAGTGTAGAGAAGGACCTACTGTATCGGGTGGCAAAAAGGGCAGAAGAAACCGTTGAGCAGCTTGTGGTGCCCAAACCTTACAGGAAGTTGGTGTTGGAGTTGGCCCATGGGCACATTCTTGGAGGTCATCTGGGGACAGAGAAAACCCGAGAGAGCGTATTACAGAGATTCTATTGGCCGGGGGTGATGAAGGACGTAGAAAATTATTGTTCCTCCTGCCCTGTGTGTCAGAGGTTGGCCCCGATGCCACATTTCCATAGCCCGCTGGTCCCTCTACCCATCATTGAGGTCCCGTTTGAGAGGATCGCCATGGATTTGGTAGGTCCTATAATCAAGTCCGCTAGGGGGCACCAGTACATATTAGTTATAATGGACTATGCCACCCGTTATCCAGAAGCGATCCCTCTCCGAAATACCTCGGCCAAAACCATAGCCAAAGAGCTATCTCTTGTTTTTAGCCGGGTGGGTATTTGTAAAGAACTGCTTACGGACCAAGGTACACCCTTTATGTCCCGGGTTATGAAAGAGCTGTGTAAATTGTTCAAAGTGACGCAATTGCGTACGTCTGTGTATCACCCCCAAACCGATGGGCTGGTTGAAAGATTCAACAAAACCCTAAAACAAATGTTGAAGAAAGTGGTGGATAGAGATGGAAAGGATTGGGACTGTTTACTTCCTTATTTGATGTTTGCTATTAGGGAGGTGCCCCAATCCTCTACGGGATTCTCCCCCTTTGAGTTACTGTATGGGAGACACCCAAGAGGGCTGTTGGATATTGCCAAGGAAACTTGGGAAAGTGAGAGTTCTCCCCACAGGAGTGTGATTGAGCATGTCGCCCTGATGCAAGATCGAATTGCACAGGTAATGCCCATCGTGAAGGAACATTTGGCCCAAGCGCAGTTGGCACAGCAGAGAGTGTACAACCGTGGAGCCAAGACCCGTACCTTTTCCCCGGGGGATAGGATATTGGTACTTGTCCCTACGGTTGAAAGTAAATTCCTTGCCAAATGGCAAGGCCCCTACGAGATAATGGAAAAAGTGAGCGAAGTGAATTACAAGGTCAGACAACCAGGAAGGCGAAAGCCCGAACAGATCTATCACGTTAATCTGTTGAAAGCCTGGAGGGATAGAGAGTCCCTAGTCGCAGACACTTGGTCACCAGCTCAAACTGGTTGCGTGATTCCTGAGGTTGGAATAGCAGCCACCTTGTCACAACCCCAACAACAGGAGGTTAAGGAGTTTGTGCTTCGCAACAAGGAGGTATTCTCTGAGCTGCCGGGACAAACATCTGGGGTAGAGCATGACATCATTACCCCGCCCGGTGAAAGGGTGAAGTTAAAACCCTATCGGATCCCAGAGGCTCGACGGGAGGCAATAAGGGAGGAAGTACAGAAAATGCTGAACTTAGGGGTGATAGAGGAGTCCCAAAGTGATTGGTCTAGTCCCATCGTGTTGGTGCCTAAACCGGATGGGAGCTGGCGATTTTGTAACGATTTTCGTCAGTTGAACAAAGTTACAAAATTTGACACCTACCCCATGCCACGTATAGATGAGTTGATCGACCGGCTGGGAACAGCCCGATACATGACGACTCTTGACCTCACAAAAGGGTATTGGCAAATCCCCCTGGCCAAGTCGGCCAAAGAGAAAACCGCATTTGTAACCCCAGACGGGGCGTTCCAATATAAAAGAATGCCGTTCGGGTTACAGAATGCGCCGGCCACATTCCAGCGGAAAATGGACCAGATGCTGAGGCCCCATCGGAAGTATGCTGCGGCTTACCTGGATGACGTAATTGTCCATAGCACAGATTGGGCCTCACATCTGCCAAAAGTGCAAGCAGTCCTGGACTCTGTTCGGGAAGCGGGGTTTACGGCTAACCCCAAGAAGTGTACCATTGGGCAGGAGGAGGCCAAATATCTTGGGTACACCATTGGGAGGGGAGTAATAAAACCCCAACTCAACAAAGTCGAGGCCATCCAGAGTTGGCCACGTCCCAACAGCAAGAAGCAGGTACGAGCCTTTCTGGGAATCGCTGGGTATTATCGGCGATTCATTCCCCACTTTGCTTCTAAGGCTGTACCCCTAACCAACCTGACGAAGGGGAAAGGGTCGGTCATGATTAAATGGACCCCCGAGGCTGAGGCAGCATTCCAATTCTTGAAACAAGCCTTATGTAGCCAGCCAGTGTTGTACTCACCCGACTTCTCTAAAGACTTTGTCGTACAAAGTGATGCGTCAGATGTGGGGTTAGGAGCAGTATTGTCCCAGGTCTGGAACGGGGAAGAGCACCCAGTCATTTACCTCAGCAGGAAATTGAAGTCCCATGAGGTAAATTACGCCACCGTTGAAAAGGAGTGTTTAGCGGTGAAGTGGGCTCTAGATTCCCTTCGGTACTACCTGCTAGGTAGGCACTTTGAGATGGTTACGGATCACGCTCCGTTAAAGTGGATGGCTCAAAACAAGGAAACAAATAGAAGAGTGAATAGGTGGTTCCTGGCCCTCCAGGAATTCAACTTCATAGTAAAGCATCGCCCTGGCGTTCAAATGGGGAATGTGGATGCTTTGTCTCGAGTACATGAATGCCTGATTGCTGGTGTTCCAACCCCGAGGTTAAAACAAGAGGGGGGGGTATGTGACAGCAGGAAGGTAAAGTCACCTGGTTGCATCCAGGGGGGTAGATATATTTCGCCCAGATTCAGGCTTTACGCTGACTTATACAACTAGGTGGAGAGTTGTATAGGCCCAGCTAAGGCTAGTGGGCTCATGGATGACTCATACCTCTAGGGAGAGTGTGGGGCGTCGTGCAGACAGAGATGAGGAGACCAGCTGAACCTTGTCAGCTCATTTAGGCCTCTATAAGAACTCCCAGCTTCATTAGATGTTAGCTCATGCCTGGAACCAGACCTGTGTGGACTGTCTAGGGAGAGTGAACCCCTGTGCGGTGAGGCAAAGCCTGTGTGGCTATTTGTTTGGACTTTTACTAAACCAGGGACTTAGGGACTAGGACAGCACTAGGCTGATCCCAGTTGTTAGTTAGGAAACCTGTATGTTTAGTCAGAGGTCAACTTGACCAGGATTTATTTTGGTTATGTTTCTTTTGCTTTGCTGTGTTTTGTCACTGTAAATAGAAAATAAACCGCACCTTTTTGATTTTGAAAACCACAACCTCCGTTTGCTGGGCCTGTTTTGTGTGGGGAGCCCATCCCGGGGGTCACACACACCCGCTGCCGAGCTAACCCCCTCACAATATATATATATATATATATATATATAAATATATATCTGTACTGATAATGCAGCTATCAGAATCAACTGCCTGCTGTGGTATTAGTATGGGAAAAGCAGCAATTGTCTTCAGTTAGTTTTAGGTGAAAACTGTGCAGAGGACACAGTACACTAACTGAAAATGCTTGCAGCTCTCTGCCTGTGGTTTTATTATGAGAACACCACTATTAGTCACTATTAGTATTCAGGTAAGCTTTAGGTGAATGCTATGCAAAGCACACAGTACACTAAGTGAAACACTGACTGCAGCTAGCACAATCACATGCCTGCCTGTCACAGTATAGAGAATAACAGGAACGGATCTAGCTAAACTGAATACAGTGTATAAATATATAAACAACACCTAGGATGCATATATATCTACACACTGTAACTGCAGCTAACTGACTCGCCTGCCTGCTCTATCTAATTCAATATAAATGACACCTGTCTATCTCTGTAATCTCTCTCTTTAAACCACTCCAACACACTACACAAGGCCGCCAAGCCGGCGGCCTTATTTAGTGTGGGGCGTGTACTAAACCCCCTGAAAATGCCCTGTATTGAAGTGGTTAAAGAGGAGGAAAAAAAACATAAAACGCAAAATGCATGAAAACTGCATGCAAAAACGCATAGAAAACAAGGTTTTAAAAACGCTAAATGCGCTGCAAAACATGCCTGAAAAACGCCTCAAGTTTACACAGGCATTCCCTGAAATTGCATCAAAATTGCGGCCAAATCGGGCGACTTTCAACTCGTAGCAGTGTGAAAGGGGCCTAAGTCTCAGTTCACACTGAGAACTGCATGTGAACTGCGCAGGAACTGAACCGCATTCCTGTGCAATTCACATGCGATTCAGTGCGGTGTGATTTGAGCACATTTATTTTAATTATAATAGCTCAAATCGCATCACATCTGCACAAAAGACGTGCCTGCAGCATATTTGGGAACACACTGCAACTGGATTGCATGTCTGTTTTGCACCATGTGATCCGGTGCTGGCAAACCCACTTAATTTGCAATGTGTTTGGGGTGTTGTAAAGATTGCACTGACACCCACTGTGGATCGCAAAGGCAATGTGATTTGAATTTAGGCTGCATTCACACCTGAGCGTAGCGATTCGGGCGTTTTTACCGTCGTTTTTACCATTGTTTTGTCGCGCGAATTTGCGTCCGTCGAAACGCTCGTTGTCGCGCTAGACGCTTGAATCGGGCGTTTCCATTACATTATATGAATCCTAAAACGCCCAATCTGCCCGATTTGCGTGACAAAAAAGGGTCCGGAACTTGTTTGAGCTTCAGACGTTCGGCTTCAGACGTTTTTGAGTGGAGATGTGAACCATCTCCATAGAGAATAATGTATTTTTTCCCCTCTAGCGTTTTGTAGCTTCAGGCTTAGGGCTACAAAACGCTCAGGTGTGAATGCAGCCTTAGTGCAGGAATCGCAGTGTTCCCTGCACCACATTAGTGGGATTCAGCACTATCCTCACCCGGGTTGGGTCTTTGGGTCCCTGGCATGTTTACTAAGTGAAGCCAGCTGTGACTCCTTGCAGCTTCACACCCAGCTTCTTTCTGCGCATGCTTGAGCCGTGCTGTGCTTTGTGAATGGTCCCAGATTCTCCTGGGATCTGTGCCGTGTCCCAGAAGCCTGCGGGCAAAGAAAGGTGGGGATTTGTGGGTGCGGGTACCTGTCACAAATCGGATGCTGGTTTTTCAGGACAACAGCTGATCATCAGACCGGCTTCTGTTGGACAGACAGCTCTACACACAGACAGAAAGTTGGCCACCCAGATTTAGTCTTGTGTGTTCCTGTCCTATGGGATTGAAAGCAGGGAGTCGTGGAGGAGTTTTCTGTGGAAGAAACTGAAGGCTGAGGTAAGGCTTCCCCCAGAATATAGGGAAATCTTTTTCTTTTCTGCAGCAGAGGTACATTAATCAGTGGCAGCCCGTCCATTAGGGGCGCATGGGCGCCGCCCCCCATACCTGGGTTGCCACCTGCGCAGGATTCACCCGGACAGTTCGGGTTTGGAATCATGCGTCCAGGTTTCAGACTGCCTGAAACCCAGACACATGATTCAGACCGGACTATCGCTTCCCAGCAGGGTTGCTGTCTGCAGTTGTCTAAGCTGAGAGTGTCTGTTACTCTCTTTCACATTGCCCAAATCCAGCAACAACCTAACAACCCCCCCAAACACACACAGATGGGAGTGGGGAGAGGGCTGGATCTGCACCTCTTCCTCCTGCCCCTCTGTGTCTGCCCACACTCCAATCCCTGGCGATGTGCCTCAGAAACAGAACGGGGGGGGGGGTGGAAAATTTTAAGTCCAGCAGCCTCAGATACATCTGGATGAGAGGTGCTGACTGCCAAGGGGTGAGTGAGCTCACCATCCATCCCTGTCTGTGATTGATGTCTCCCCCCTTCTCTCTCCTGCCCCTGAGTGAGTAAACTAAGGTAAATCAGGGTTCTCAGAGCACCCCTTAGATCAGAGTTCCCCTTTACACCGGAGGACACAGTGTTCCCCCTTATATGAGAGTCCTCTCTGTACATTCATACAGTGTTCCCCCTTAAATCAGGGATCCCAGAGCATTCCTTGTGTTAGAGTGCCCAGTGTTCTCCCTTACATCAGAGTCTGCAGAGTCCCCCCTTACAGTGAATGGGAACTCTGTGAGTTCAGATGTACAAGGGGAACTCTGTGGACTCTGATGTAAAGGGGGACTCTTGTTATTAACTTCATATGATTAGAAATGTTATTTAATCGCAAAATATATGTATAGTTTATACCAGGCATGTCCAAAGTCCGGCCCGTGGGCCAATCGCGGCCCGCGTTTCGGTTTCGGACGGCCCGCCTGGTAATTTTTACATATATACCTTTTGTGGCCACCAACGATTCCCCGAGCGCCGGGGGCCACAAAAGATATGCTGGCTGCCTTGGAGGAGACGGGACGAGTGCCGTACATACATAAGAGGAGTATTTCCTGTTTACACAGCATCCTGTGTAAAAGGAAGTCTCGTCTCCTGCACTGCCATTGGACGACTTTCTATTAATGAGGCCGCCGAGAAAACGGAAGTTTCTCCTGTATGTCTGTTGGCGCTCGTCCTGTCCCCTCCCTGTCTCCTCCAAGGCTGCAGATGGGCATGAATCAGGCTCACTGATGACAATGGTGAGCCTGCATTCATGTCAATGTGGGTATGTGGGTGCTGCATTAATGGCAATGGGGTGCTACATTAATGGCAATGGGGTGCTGCATTCGTGGCAAGGGAGTGCTGCATTAATGGCAATGGAGTGCAGCAATAGTGGCAATTGAGTGCGGCATTAATGGCAATGGAGTGCAGCATTAGTGGCAATTGAGTGCGGCATTAATGGCAATGGAGTGCAGCATTAGTGGCAATTGAGTGCGGCATTAATGGCAATGGAGTGCAGCATTAGTGGCAATTGAGTGCTGCATTAATGGCAATGGAGTGCAGCATTAGTGGCAATTGAGTGCGGCTTTAGTGGCAATGGAGTGCAGCATTAGCATACCTCCCAACTTTTTAAAATGCAACTGTGGGACATTCATGTTACTGAGGAGGGGGGGCGGCCGACATTAAAGTTGTTGAGCGGTGGGGGGTTGGGTGCTATCGCGGGACGGCGAAATTTTTTTTTTACCCGACATAAAAGTTGTAGAGCAGGGCCCCCCCCCCCTGCTCTACAACTTTTATGTCGGGTAAAAGTTGTAGTCTGTTCGCGGGGCGCCAACAGACATACAGGAGAAACTCCCGTTTTAACCCGATATAAAAGTTTTTGAGTGGGGGGGAGTTTGGTGCGATCTCGCGGGACAGCAAAATTTCTAACTTGATGAGCGGGGGGGGCGCACTGATGCCGATCGGGGGGGGAGGGGGCGCTTTCCTCCTCCTCCCATGCTGCCTCCACTCTGGCTCTCCTCTTCCTGTGCGGGAAAATTTGCTGTCTCGCGGGACTGCGGGAAGGGAGTGTCTATGTGGGAAAGTCCTGCAGAATCCGTGCGGGTTGGGAGGTATGAATAGGTGGCAACGGTGGGTGTGGCATTAGTGGCAACAGTGGGGCTGCATTCATGGCACTTGTGAGGCTGCAGATGGGCACTGATTGGGCTGCATTGATGGGCACTGACCCTTATTTTGCTTCACAGTTCTTTATTTAAAATTTAAGATTTTTTCCTGAAACTTCCTTTCTAAAGTGAAGGTGCGTGTTATAAGCCGATAAATACGGTATATCCAAATAACACGCCTGAGCTCATCTCTTCACCACACACAGCCACAAAGGCAAGAGAATTCTTGTTGTGCAGTGTATTAGTGCTCCGACAAACAAACTTAGACCAAATTTTAATGGTTTAAAGAATGTCAGGCAAAATGGTCGGCCCTCACGCATGTTCACTTCATCAAATCTGCCCCTCTTTGAAAAAAGTTTGGACACCCCTGGTTTATACTATATAAAAAAAAACGCTGTGCCGCTAAAGTGTTTGGGTTTGACTTGAAGAAAGGGTGGCAACCCTACCCTATACATACGTCCGACCCCCATGCAGGACGCTGGATTCCAATGAGGGAGGTTTTTTTTTTGAAGCACGTGATTAGAGCCAGAGGCTCTAATAGGCTTCAAAAAAGAGTGGGCTCAGGGCGCAGAGCACTGCGAATCAAGCACACCCAGTTGTGTGTCAAAAGTGAATGAATATTCTCAATTTTCACACTGATTCTCCTCCTGGCCAATCAGGAAGCGGGTCTGAGACCCGTTTCCCGATGGGCTGATAGAAGCATTCCAATTGGCCGCTGAGTAGGAAGGAGACGGAAGCTGCCAGGTTGCCTGCGGAGGAGATCAGGGGAAGGGAAAACCGCCCGTGAAACCCGCTGCCTGTCGCTCGGGTGAAGCGCTGCCCACCATAGATGGGGTAAGTGCTCCAGACCCGACCCACCGGACCAATGGGGGGGGGGGGGGTGTGCACTGTTGGCCGCCACTGACAATAATGGTATACTGATACATAGGAAACGTGGAATTTCGAATAGTGTTTCACTGAGCGTCCACTTTAATAGCTCAGGGTAAAGGTGTGTCCTGTACATATTTATGAATACATCTGACAGAGTTGGGAGGGATGCAGTCCCTCCATTGGCTCAGTATGACGCCCATCCCACACACCGCACTATTGTGTACACAGCCAGTCCACAATCACACCAGTTTGTCCCAGCGGCTTCCCGTCTGTGCGGTGACGTCACGGAGGTCATGTGATCGGGCCAGAGCAGAGCATCGGGCAGCCCAGGAAGCTGGCGGAGGAGGGAGAGCCCGGACAGGAAGCCGATCACCTGATATGACTGGCCGGTGACTGTGTGGCCCCGTGTGTCCGGTAATAGCGGGGAGCCGGGGCTGTGCTATGTGAGGAGGGGGCGGTGGGCTGGTGACATGGAGCTGCGTGTGTTGTTATTTACATGGCGCCGAGCAGATCTCCAGAGCCTGGCACTGGGGACCCGAGTCAAAGGTCTGCTTCTACTCCGCTCATTACATACAGAGACAGGCTGAGCCCGGTACCGGGGACTTGGCAGGAGAGGCTGTGCTACAAGGCCTCAGCTCCACCTTCTCTACACTTCTCCTAGTGACAGGCACGGCAGAGTCCGACCGACCCCCGACAGGCACGGCGGAGTCCGACCGACCCCCGACAGGCACGGCGGAGTCCGACCGACCCCCGACAGGCACGGCGGAGTCCGACCGACCCCCGACACCACCACAGGCCAATGCGGACCACCCCGGCGACCATAGCATTCACTCACCATGCATCCTCGGAGACTGAGGGACGGGGGTGGGAGGAGAGGGCCGGAGACTGAGGGACGGGGGTGGGAGGAGAGGGCCGGAGACTGAGGGACGGGGGTGGGAGGAGAGGGCCGGAGACTGGGGGACGGGAGGAGAGGGCCGGAGACTGAGGGGTGGGAGGAGAGGGCCGGAGACTGAGGGGTGGGAGGAGAGGGCCGGAGACTGAGGGGCGGGGGTGGGAGGAGAGGGCCGAGACTGAGGGACTGGGGTGGGAGGAGAGGGCCGGAGACTGAGGGACTGGGGTGGGAGGAGAGGGCCGGAGACTGAGGGACTGGGGTGGGAGGAGAGGGCCGGAGACTGAGGGACTGGGGTGGGAGGAGAGGGCCGGAGACTGAGGGACTGGGGTGGGAGGAGAGGGCCGGAGACTGAGGGACTGGGGTGGGAGGAGAGGGCCGGAGACTGAGGGACTGGGGTGGGAGGAGAGGGCCGGAGACTGAGGGACTGGGGTGGGAGGAGAGGGCCGGAGACTGGGGTGGGAGGAGAGGGCCGGAGACTGAGGGACTGGGGTGGGAGGAGAGGGCCGGAGACTGAGGGACTGGGGTGGGAGGAGAGGGCCGGAGACTGAGGGACTGGGGTGGGAGGAGAGGGCCGGAGACTGGGGTGGGAGGAGAGGGCCGGAGACTGAGGGACTGGGGTGGGAGGAGAGGGCCGGAGACTGAGGGACTGGGGTGGGAGGAGAGGGCCGGAGACTGAGGGACTGGGGTGGGAGGAGAGGGCCGGAGACTGAGGGGCGGGGGTGGGAGGAGAGGGCCGGAGACTGAGGGGCGGGGGTGGGAGGAGAGGGCCGGAGACTGAGGGGCGGGGGTGGGAGGAGAGGGCCGGAGAGGGCCGGAGACTGAGGGGTGGGAGGAGAGGGCGGAGACTGAGGGGCGGGGGTGGGAGGAGAGGGCCGGAGACTGAGGGGCGGGGGTAGAATAGAAGAGACAGCCTATATAAAATAAAGACCATGCTAGCAACTTCTGTGGCAAAAAGGGGACCTAACGGCTAATGTTTGGGTTTTACAAACAAATTGAAGAGCACTAAATTGGTGAAAACAATTCCAGTAACACAATATAAAGTCCAACATGAAAGTGATTTGCACCACTCGTTATAACTTGTAGTGCTCCATATGTGAAATGCTTCTCCATTCCACCATGCAGAAAATGCTTACTAAAAGCTTACCAGAATGCCCCTCTAAACATGAGTGGTTATGGTAAGCGTGTGTAAATATCTCCCAGGGGGGCCACTCCTCCAAATGTCCAGAATATCCACCGACTCCACTAAGAGATGTGAAAGGGTAATATGTGCTTAAAAACAAATAAGCACACAATTGTCTGAAATGCCTTTTTAATATCGAATTTATTAAGCACAATATGCACTCGCATAGGTTCAGTAGTAACGGCGCTTCAAACAAAATACAGCCAGCGTCCTGATTGGAGCAAGTCCGATCAGCATGAGTGATGATGTCCCTGCTTAAGGCAACACCCTACATGTATCGTCAGCCACTGTCGACTGAATCTGGGATAATGACTGTAGCACTAAGTGCACTTCTGTGATCTCCAGGAGAAGTACAGACAAAAAAAAAAGTTTTTGACAAAATCGGAACCCTAACTGATACGGCTGCATTACAGCATTTAAAATTCAATAGTAACCTAATAGTACTTTTGTGTTTTTTTTTTTTTTTATTCTTCACTGTCTTTTAGTCAACATCCCACACATATGGGTGTGTTTGGATGCTCATGGTTCTCTGTGGCACATGACACTGTTGTGTTTCTGCAAACCTCAATAGAATTAACTGAAATAAAAGATTTTTTGGGTGCTTTATCACATCACAGTGGGTCAACCTGTTAGTACAATCATTTTTGATGTATAGAGCCGTGTTTCTCAACTCAGTCCTCAAGGCGCCCCAACAGGTCATGTTTTTAGGATTTCCCTCAGAGGAAACAGCTGTCGTAATTACCAAGGCATTGAAACTGATCAAATCACCTGTGCAAAAGAATGGAAAGCCTGAAAACATGACCTGTTGGGGCGCCTTGAAACACTGGTATAGAGTACTGCAGGCCATGCATGGTGCAGTTTTCTTTCCACTGGTTGAAGTAAAGAAAATGGCTTGATTTCCCCCCATCAACACAGTCGGTGAATCCTTCACGCTGCGCTTCTGTTTTATGACAGCCGAGGGTTTCCCAACTGTCATAATAAAATAATCACTGCGGGCAGCTATAGCTTGCCAGCCTTCCAAACTCCAGGAGGTTGTGGACTACTAGAAATAGACAGAAACTTGACTTCAGAGTCTCTTTTGATCTTTTGAGAATGAATTGTTTTACAGTACAAGCAGTTTGAGAGGTCAGGCATGGCTTGTTTTAAACTCCTGTAGAGCTTGGTAAAAATTAGTAAACCATTTAATGTCCATTGCCTGGGCACAGTTGCGCAATAAATATTTTTGATGCTGCAGGAAAACGAGCGCTGTACAATGATGACGTCACTTCTCGATAAAAAAAATTTCAGCCAGTCAGCAGCAGATCCGCTCCCAGGAACTGCTCCTGTCTGATGCTTCTTGGATCATCTAATATTGTGGTGTTACAAACTAAGGAAGGTCATCGTTCTTTCAGGATCTTATGTTTGATTTATAGCAGAAATGGAAAAATTATAATGCAACTTGGGAGCCAGTCTTTCCAATCCAAGAGCCAGCAGGCCAACTCCATTGACATCAAAACTTTGGAGCCAGCATTGATCACCTGGCTCCTGGGATTTGTAAAGCCCTGAATTAATATAGGGTGATAAGTGTGTTTTGTAACACCATGAGACTTGTCTTCTGGCTAGCTGTTATTGATCTTTGTTCTTTCCTATGCAATCCATTTTTCCCTTGTAAAGGAACAGATATATAAACTGAAGACATTTTAGGCTGAATTCACATACATGTGCTACTGTTGAAAGAGACGTACCGCTTCAATGAAGCTCCAATAGTTGCTCCCGCCCTGTTACTCAAACAGGTGCTGGCTCTGCACTAATGCATGGGAAAAGGAAAGAGCCCTGGACTGCCGCACTCTATAAACGATTTATTTTTCAAAAAATGATAAAATCCAAAATTTAATACACAAGTCCAAAAACAAGCAAAAAACAGAACGTTGACATGCAGGGGTGGATGGCTGATGCGTTTCATATCAGAAATTGATGCTTACTCCTTGAGTAAGCATCAATTTCTGATGTGAAACGCGTCAGCCATCCACCCCTGCATGTCATCTTTCTGTTTTTTGCTTGTTTTTGGACTTATGTATTAAATTTTGGATTTTTTTTATCATTTTTTGAAAAATAAATCGTTTATACAGAGTGCGGCAGTCCAGGGCTCTTTCCCTTTCCCATGCACATGTGCTACAGTTGTCGTGAGCAGTCACTATAAAGCCACTTTCACGCAAAAGGTCGAATGGGGTCTGCCTGTCAGTTTTTCAGACGAACCTGATTTGACCATCTATTCACTCCTATGGACTGGCGGGTGTAAACTGACCGGTTTTCGTTTACCCCCACCTATCTCCGAACCAATCCGCTTAAAGAAAAATGGAAGGGGATCGGGATCCCCAGCAGTACAAACAAACGGCAACTTCCACAACCTATGACTGGCCTCAAAGCAGAGTTCCACCCAAAAATGGAACTTCTGCTTTAAGGGAAGTTGACCCCCTGACATGCCACATTTGGCATGTCAGTTTTTTGGGGGGGCATAAACCCTGTTTTTAGAAGGTTCCAGCTCCCACTTCCTCCGCCGGGGCACAGCGGCGCTGTAAGGAAGTTCAACCCCCCCCCCCCTTCCTCTCGGAAATCATCTGGGACACATCACAGGTCCTAGATGATTGCCCAGCCAGTCACAGGGAGAGGAGCGGGGCTTCGTTCCCCCGCATCGCTGGACCCTGGGACAGGTAAGTGTCCGATTTTTATTAAAAAAATTTTATTTATTTTTTGTAGTCGGAACTCCGATTTAACGGCAAGGAGCACATGGTTGGTAAGCTCAACTTACCAACCAGCCTTCAACAAACTAAATTGTCCTGTCTGCAGATAATCCTGGGGTGCCTTGTCACAGCCCTGCAGTTTACGCATGTATTTTAAAATGTGCTCAAATGAAACCCCTGTTTTTAACGTGAACTGCTAGTACAATTTGGTTTGTTGCAGGCTGGTTGGTAAGTTGAGCTTGGAATCTTTTCTGTTTTTGTTTGCTATGCCCCGATACCAGTTTTTTAAGGCCAAGTAGGAGTGCGGATAATTCTTCTCAAGTACTCGTGGATACCAATTACCAATGCCTATTTTTAGTGTCCTGTGACCATTTTTAGAGCTCATTTACACCATAGATTAATGAAAACTGATGAAAAACCTGCACAGATTTTACTTGCAGAGACATCAGTTTCACTATTTTCATTGAGTTTTAACAGCCTGTTCACATATGTGCAGGCTGGCCGAGGTGCGATTTTCTTATCTCATACACTACAATTCACATTGGAATCGCACCTGAACCGCTGAACGAAATCTCACTGCAAACCGTCTTATGTTCTAGTATTCAAACATTTGCACAAGTTCTCGTGCAAATGCTTAGTATTATTCCAGTTAGTATTATATATTATTCCAGCTGTCCTCTTTCGTCTAGATGGCCCGGTTCAGAGGGCATTCAGGTGTAAACAGACAGCATAGTCTATTTACTCACAGCTGCCCGGCGTGCCCGCAGAGCGGTCTGTGTCCGCCCTGCAAAAACGGACCTGTCATCAGCAGGGAATTGGTGGACAGATCCCGGGCTGATCTAATCACAGTCCGCTTTGTATGAAAGGAGCTTAATACACATTTTAAAATTCAACAGTGAATGTTAGTGCATCTGTTGCAAATTTTTTTCCGCTTTTGTTAATACTTACATCTAAAACATGGTCGGAAACTAGCTTATTTGCTTTATCTGAAGCAACATTTTCCATACGCTGTATATTTACCTGGTTAGTTCTTGCGTGTATGAGAAGTTCATACTGTTTAACTATATTGAGGCAATGAGTAGAATACTGCTATTGATGAGGCTGTTTGTGTTGTATATGAATTGTTTTTGATTAGCAGTGTGTATAGAGAACTATGATTTATGCATAGAGGAAAAATGGTCAGGTAGGAACAGTGGGGTTGACTTTACTAAAACTGGAGAGTGAAAAAATCTGGTGAAGCTGTGCATGGTAGCCAATCGGCTTCTAACTTCAGCTTGTTCAATTAACTACTTGCCTACTGGGCACTATTACTCTCTTCCTGCTCAGGCCAATTTTCAGCACTGTCGCACTTCGAATGACAATTGCGCGGTTATGCAGCACTGTACCCAAATTAAATTTGTATATAATTTTTCCCCATATCGTCTTTCTGGACAGCCACCTATGAGAGACCTTTTCGGCTGTCCTGGAAGAGACATTACTCAATTTTTTTTTCTTCACACGGATAGAGCTTTCTTTTGGTGGTGTTTAATCCCCACTGGGTTTTTTGCTAAATACACAAATAAAAATAACAAAAACAAACAAACATTTTCAGAGTTGGATTAAATTTTGCACACCGGTAATTTTTCTCCTTTAGGCTGCATTCACACCATAGCGTTTTGTAGCCTGAAGCTACAAAACGCTTGAGGGGAAAAAATCCATTATTTTCTATGGAGATGGTTCACATCTCCTCTCCAAAACGCCTGAAGCTCAAACAAGTTCCGGACCCTTTTTTGTTGCGCGAATCGGGCAGATTTGGGCGTTTTAGGAGTCATAGAATGTAATAGAAACACTTGATTGAAGCGTCTAGTGCGACAACGAGCGTTTCCATGGGCGCGACAAAACGCCGGTAAAAAGTCTATAAAAACGCTCGAAGCGCTACGCTCAGGTGTGAATGCAGTCTTACTGATGCGAGTTGGTGAGGTGGCACTGATGGGCACTGATAGGTGGCACTGATGAGAAGGCACTAATTGGCCACACTGTTGGGACGGTACTGATTATCAGTGCCCTGCTTATCAGTGTACATGTCCCTTTTTAGATCAACTGGTTATCGTGTCTCTTGCTATCAGCATGAGGAAAGGAGTTCCGATAACCGGCTTCTATTTACATCCATGACCAGCTGTGATTGGACACAGCTGATCACGTGGTAAAGAGCCGCTGATTGGCTCTTTACCTCAATATCTGTCAACATTTGAAATGGGCAATGAGGCCGTGAAAACACCTTTTGGACAATATTCACTCCATGCACGATCAGCCTTATATTTTGTTCATGTTTCGTTCTGTTGTTGGCTCATTACTAAGGCCCCTTTCACACGGGACGGATCAGTCATGATCCGCCCCGTGAACCTCCGCTTGCTCAGCGGGGATCGCTCCGTTGATCCCCGCTGAAACCGGCGGATGACTGTGCGGTCCCCGCACACTGTGCAGGGACTGCCCTGTCAGATCTCCGCTATCCCCTATGGGGGATCGGATGAACACGGACCGTCTGTCCGTGTTCATCCGCTCCGCAGACGGATAGAAAAATTGAAAATTTTCTATCCTGAAAAACTGAGCATTACGGGCACGGATAAGATCAGATGTTCATCCGCTATCCCATAGGGATACATGTATGTCCGTTTTTCATCCGAAAACGGATGGGTGAAAAACGGATATACGGTCCGCCCGTGTGAAAGGGGCCTTATACTTGCTTGTTGGCACTATGAAATACTACCTTAATTTCAGAAAGCACAGATTTCAGAAACGTTATTCTTCCAGATATGTGATTTGTAAAAACATTCAGAGCCTCCTTGTTTTACAGACTATTCCAACTTGTTTTAGATAAAATGTATTGTGACAAATGCTGTTAACAAAGACCTGCAGGTTCCAGTGTTCTGCTTCACTGAAGAAAGCAGATATCATTCTCAGCCTATTGTGAGTTGGGCAGAACAATAGAGAAATCATGCTAATTGCTTGTACTGTTGTGGAAGTGTAAAGCCATTTCTGAATTTTACTTTTCGGGTTTACAAGTATTAATACACGATATTTCAGAAGCCACAGAAAAATAATATGCATCATTTCCAAATATTTCGATACTTCCTTAGCTGGAGGTTGACAGATTCATATAACCCAACAGAGTGGGGTAGGATAATCTAGTAATGGCAATTCTGAGAAGCCAAGCTCTGCTCCTGATGACATCAATTGAAGAGGCTCCTAAAAGTTAGGCAGGCTATAGGGCTGCCTATGGAACCAAAAGCCTAGTCATGTGGTCATAATATCTCTGCTGAAAGAATGTTACCATTCAGAATTGGCTGATCCTGTCATGTAACATGGGTCATGTGGCATATTTTTTTTCCAATATTGAAATTCCCCTTATCTGACAACGGACTATTAGAACAGATGATCCTCCATGCAAGTGCAATTTAAGGCCTCATTCACACAGGCATACTAATCCCTATCCCTTTGCCTGTGTGAAGGGCCATCTTAAGCTGCCTGGAGTGCACAAGTGTTCCATGCAGGGGCATGAAGACAGCCTGTAAAAATCAGTGACAGACCCCGGGTGCACAGACCTTCACAGGCATCCCAGAGACCAATGCACTTGTCAGGACTCAGTCAGACTGTGTTTTGAGTAGAGGTCGACCGATATGGGTTTTTCCCTTGCTGATATTTTGAAATCTGGGCAGCCGATGGCTGATATGATGCCAATGATTGGGCTGTTTAAGAAAGGGGCAGGGCCACATACACGTAGCGGCCCACCCAGATCCCATCCCATTGGCTGGTGTTGGATAGCTGGGTCCCGCCCACCCCGGTTACTGCCTACTCCTGACATCCAACCTCAATTCTCTCCGCCCCTCTCCAGTTTTACACACTGCGGCGCTTCTCTGCTGGCAGAGATGCGGCCAGTGTTCAATATCGGCCTTATTTGGATAATAATAATCGGCCAAATATCGGCTGATATATCGGTCGACCTCTAGTTTTGATCCATGCAAAAAAAAAAAACACGGAAGGGCACTTTGGGATTCCTGTGGTTCAACATTCCTGGTCTGCTGAGGAATGATCTCCGCTTCCATGACAACGAGGTACTGTTATGGGCACACAGAAATGCTGATCATATCGTCCCTTTTATATTGCTTTGACCCAAGACACTACCTAGGGACACATCACTACAATTTTCCAAAGACTGGGCCTCTTCGGTTGAAATTTCTGTTGGAGAGTATTCAGGATTTATGGAAGACTCTGAAGAAAAGAGGAAGCAATCTGCTATTGAAAAGAGGTCACCCAGAAGATGTCATTGAAGATCTAATCAAGCAGTTGGGTCCAGTGACTGCTGTTGCTTTCCAAGAAGAATATAACACTATGGTAGTCTTTTTCACCTACATGGGGAATCATTCATTACGGAACTTACCGAGGATCACTAGCGCAAGGGACTCAGGAGTGCCTGCCGTGTATCACAGATACCCAGGGCTGGGGCAATAGCCATAAGCGGAAGCGATCTCCCTAAAAAGAGATCAAATCAGCTGGTAAGCGGCATTGAGAAAATGATGATCTGGACAGCCGCACTCCAATCCAACGTGGCTTTATTCACAAAGTAAAATTGCAGAAACTGACTGGAAACTGACTGCATGGTGTGAACTAGAGCCAACTAGCAGGGTTCGTATGGTCATTAAATTCCTGGAAAAGTCATGGGATTTTGACATGGCACTTTCCAGGCCTGGAAAAGTTTTGGAAAATGACTGAACCCCACTAAGTTTTGGAAAAGTCATGAAATATTTTAGTCACTACTAGTCGTGCAACGGATCGTAAGCGATCTGTGATCCGAACAGGTCATCCTGTTCGGATCGGCACACGGCGCGATCCGAGGAGCGCTCGGGAGCCTCAGCCATTAGGAAAGGCCGCGGCTTCGGCCTTGCTCCGGAGCCGCGGCCATCTTGGTACACCCGGCGGCAGCCTATTGGCGGCTTAGCGGCACGCTGACGTCAGCAGGAACTCGAGGGACACACACCGCGCCGTGTATTGCTGTTCTGAGGTCTGTAAGGGGTGTCTGCCTGCATTACTGGGGGGTGTCTGCATTACTGGGGGGTGTCTGCCTGCATTACTGGGGGGTGTCTGTACTAGGGGGTGTCTGTACTACTGGGGGTGTCTGTACTGGGAGGTGTGCACTGGGGGTTTCTGTACTACTGGGGGTGTCTGTACTGGGAGGTCTGCACTAGGGATGTCTGTACTACTGGGGGTGTCTGTACTGTACTTACGTCAGTGCTACAGTTCGAATTTATTTGTGTGAACTGTGAAGTTAAGTCATGGATTGTGGAAACTAACTAGTGTCGGGTGATTGTATATAGTGTTTATACCACTGACTAATGCAGAGTTGCAGTGCAAGGAAATCAGCTAAAAGTAGTTGGATCTGTATGTGCGTTATAATTAATTAATCAAAATTAGTCGTTTAATCGATTAAAAAAAAAGATTAATCAAACACAAAAATTTTAATCAGCAACAGCCCTAATTTATATTAGTAAAAATTAGAGGTCGACCGATATATCGGCTGGCCGATTTATCGGCCGATATTTAGGCATTTTTGATAAATCGGCTTTGGCCGATTGATATCAAAACTGGCCGATATTATTCACTGGCTGCACTTCCTCCCCCCTCCTCCTCCCTCCTCCACACTTCTCCACACTCAGCAGCATCAAGCGCCGTGCTGTGTGTGTGTGTGTGAAACTGAAAGTAAGAGGAGAGAGAGAGGATGTGTCAGCTTGATGTCGGGGGTGGGCGGGACCCAGCAGATATTACACCAGCCAATGGGATGGTATCTGGGCGGGCCACTACGTCTAAAGCAGCCCAATCATTGGCTGGTGTAATTTAGCTGCTGGCCCGCCCACCCCCACATCGAGCTCAATTCTAACAGCTCTCTCTCTCTCTCTCTCCTCTCTGTCAGTTTCACACATTACACTCGGCTTAGTGTGAAACCTGCCAGTGCCCCCAGCCAGTGCCATCTGTCAGTGCCCCCAGCCAGTGCCATCTGTCAGTGCCCCCAGCCAGTGCCATCTGTCAGTGCCCCCAGCCAGTGCCATCTGTCAGTGCCCCCAGCCAGTGCCATCTGTCAGTGCCCCCAGCCAGTGCCATCTGTCAGTGCCCCCAGCCAGTGCCATCTGTCAGTGCCCCCAGCCAGTGCCATCTGTCAGTGCCCCCAGCCAGTGCCATCTGTCAGTGCCCCCAGCCAGTGCCATCTGTCAGTGCCCCCAGCCAGTGCCATCTGTCAGTGCCCCAGCCAGTGCCCCAGCCAGTGCCCCCAGCCAGTGCCATCTGTCAGTGCCCCCAGCCAGTGCCATCTGTCAGTGCCACAAGCCAGTGCCAATCAGTGCCACCGCCAATCGGTGCCATCTGTTAGTGCCACCAGCCAGTGCCAATCAGTGTCACCCAAATCAGTGCCCCCAGCCAGTGCCATCTGTCAGTGCCCCCAGCCAGTGCCCCCAGCCAGTGCCATCTGTCAGTGCCCCCAGCCAGTGCCATCTGTCAGTGCCCCCAGCCAGTGCCATCTGTCAGTGCCCCCAGCCAGTGTCAATCAGTGCCACCAGCCAGTGTCACCGCCAGTCGGTGCCATCTGTCAGTGCCACCAGCCAGTGTCAATCAGGGCCATCTGTCAGTGCCACCCAAATCAGTGCCACCGCCAATCGGTGCCATCTGTCAGTGCCCCCAGCCAGTGCCACCAGCCAGTGCCATCTGTCAGTGCCACAAGCCAGTGCCAATCGGTGCCATCTGTCAGTGCCACCACCAATCAGTGCCATCTGTCAGTGCCACCAGCCAGTGCCAACCAGTGTCACACGCCAGTGCCACCCAGTTCCAATTGCAAGTGCCACTGCCAATCAGTGCCATCTGTCCCAAACTAGTGCCATCTGTCTGTTCCAAACCAGTGCCCCCTGCTGCCAATCGGTGCCATCTGTCAGTTCCGAACCAGTACCACCTGCCAGTGCCATCTGTCAGTTCCAAACCAGTGCCATCTGTCAGTTCCAAACCAGTGCCACCTGCCAGTGCCAATAGAGCCATCTGTCAGTTCCAAATCAGTACCGCCAGCCAGTGCCACATGCCAGTGCCATCTGTCAGTTCCAAACCAGTGCCATCTGTCAGTTCCAATAGTGCCACCTGCCAGTGCCATCTGTCAGTTCCAAACCAGTGCCACCTGCCAGTTCCAAACCAGTGCCATCTGTACTGAGGACATCAAGTGTGTGCTAGAGTGACAGGAGTAAGCAGGAAGGAATAGAGTGGGTGAGGGTTTTTTTTTTAATCGGCCTAAAATATCGGCCACAAAAATCGGCATCATATATCGGCCATCGGCCGCCCCAATTTCAAAATATCGGCATCGGCATCGGCCAGAGAAAAACCCATATCGGTCGACCTCTAGTAAAAATATGCTGGGTGTGACATGGATTTTCTTCTTATTTAACATGTATACATAGACATTTCATGAAACATAAGGGCATGAATATTTACGTGAAGTTATGGAAAAGTCATGGAATTTGATTGGTTAAAAATGTGTATGAACCCTGAACTAGCGCAGGGGGGGGGGGGAGTAGTTTGGGACTTTAAATGAGGCGCATATGTGGTGCACCTCCATCCCTGATTCGAAAAAATATAAATGGGAGTTTGGGACTTTGAGTGAGACTGTAGACATGGTGTAGGTAAAAAAGGTACATGTTTATTCAAAATAAAACGCATGAACATCTGCAAACAGAAATCGCATAGAAGGAAAAACATTCTGGTTGATGCGATTCCCTAGAGTTACACACACACACACACAAGTATGGGTATGCACAATATAAGCAACAATGTACATCAGTGTGTGACCAGGTGCCACACAGTGATCCGTATGGATAATGGAATACATTTTGTGAATTACATATGTACAGATATTACATGGCAAAAAGCGCTAAAAACATGAAAAAATGAGCATATAAAACCAGTAAGAGCATAAGTAAATGATTATGTTGTCAACTGAGTTGATGCGTTTTCTGATTGACTGACTGACGCGTTTCGTGTATAAGTTACACTCTTCAGGGGCTAATGCTCAGGACATCTAAAAAATATAATACAGTGTAAATAACTAAATCTGGTTGCTGGTCAAAGGAAATAGGTGATGGAACACAAAAGCCCATCTTGGGTACTTACATGGAATCTGCTACAATGGGTGTGGTACATATGGAGCCCTGACCAAAGATAAGTCCGTCATGGGAGCTGAGGTGATATAAAGCTGCACTTAGGCAGGGTGTACTATCGCAGCCCTCCCAAGAACACCGGAACATGCAGTGTTGATGTTAATAATAAAAATTGAACCAGAGGTGGCTGCCAATGGCAATCTAAAAAGATAACACAAAAAATAAAAATGTCAAAACATTCATGCCCGGTGGGGGGGGAAGGAGCACAATGGGGAAATAAAGGGTGAAATGACCTGATGCTCAAATCCCAGGAGTCCCAAAAATGCAGGGACCGATCCATGAACCATGCAGTATGGCGTCTCAGGATAGTGGTGGAGGTGTATTTGGGGAAGGTTCATATAAGAGCACTCCACACAGGTGCAGGCTAATCATCACCAGCATTGTGTAGGCAATCGAGAACACCCCACACACACACAGGTGCAGGCTAATGATCACCAGCATCATGCAGGCAAAGCGTAAGCCAGGAGGAACCCCCAACGTGGGTGGGGGAATGCCCACGGAGGAGCTCGTGTCTCCAAGCTGCGCCGGCTGAGATGGATGAACGCGCGCTCAGTGTCAAGACGCCAACATGTGACGTCCCACGCTGGGCGGGACGCATGACGCCGATGCGCTGTGTGCCCGGGCCCCACCATCACACAACCCACCGCCCGTATGGGCGGGGGAAGGGGGACAGCGATAGCGCTTGTTGCCATGTGATATCTGTACATATGTAATTCACAAAATGTATTCCATTATCCATACGGATCACTGTGTGGCACCTGATCACACACTGATGTACCTTGTTGCTTATATTGTGCATACCCATACTTATGTGTGTGTGTAACTCTAGGGAATCACATCAACCAGAATTTTTTTCCTTCTATGTGATTTCTGTTTGAAGATGTTCATGCGTTTTTTATTTTGAATAAACATGTACCTTTGTTACCTACACCATGTCTACAGTCTCACTCAAAGTCCCAAACTCCCATTTATATTTTTTCGAACCCTGAACTAGAGCCATTGGAATACATGGAAGACACTGTGCATTAAATTTGTGCAGAAAAAAAGCACAGGGAACTGCGTCTGGTGTGAACTGGCCCTTATCGTAGCATTATCTGTTCTTTTTGTTCTATAAAGGGCTAATTTTAGTTTGTTTAACCCTATGATGACAGGTGATACAAAAAAAAGCATGCTGCTGATAATAAATGTCTTTTAGGCCTGGTTCATAGCTATGCGTTTTTTGGTTCTTTTTCTGCAAAAATGCACTACAGTTCATTTAACATGGTTTCCTATGGGGCATGTTCACATCTATGCTTTTTTCAGCTGCTGCATATTTGGAAAGAGTGAAGCATTTTATTCAATGCAAAACTGTGCTTTTTTTGGTTCAATAGACTTCAATGGAGAAGCTGCAGAAAAGCATGTAGTGCGTTTTTTTTTTTTTTTTTTTTTTTTTTTTTGCAGCGATTTGCGGTTTTTAATCTGCCCAACAAATTGGCCTAAAAAAAAAAGCATAAAGAAACAGATCAAAAGCAAACTGCATAGGTGTGAACTGATCCTTATGCTGGCCATACACGTATTGATTTTCTGACGAGAATATTCGTACAAAAAATCTTTATACATTCGCTGGATCAAAGAATGACGTTTGAAAATTTCACTTTTAACATTCATTTTTAAAATGATTGTATGGTAATTACTGAACAAAAAACATATACCGTATATACTCGAGTATAAGCCGAGTTTTTCAGCACATTTTTTTTTGTGCTGAAAATGCCCCCCTCGGCTTATACTCGAGTCACCTTTTTGCGCCTGATCTCCCGGACTTTGGGGACCTGGTACCGGCCGGCCGTAGGTCCCCTGGACTCCAAACTTGGCACACATGTAGCCCCACTCTTCCTTTATAAGTGTGCAAAGTTTGTTGTCTGGGGGAGCTACAGCCGGGGAGCTTCGATTCTTCAAACCCGGGCACCCCTTCCATAGACTCCCATGTTAAACTGTCATTTCTTCAGTAACTTTGGGGACCCGGTACCAGCCGGTCTTAGGTCCCCTGGACCCGAAACTTGGCACACATATATTTTTTCAAAGCCGGGCACTCCTTCTATAGACTCCCATCCATGTTAAACGTCAGTCTAGTCATGGACACAGTGAGGCATGCAGATGGACACCCTAGGCTTATACTCAAGTCAATAAGTTTTCCCATTTTTTTGTAGAACAATTAGGTGCCTCGGCTTATACTCGAGTATATACTGTCTGAAAATTTGTTTTGACCAAGAAGTTTTCTATTCGTGCTCCTTCTCCTCCTGTCACTGTGGTCGAAAACGAATGTCGATTTGACCCCACTAACGTTTAGAAAAATGAACAAACGTTCCTAAAATGAATTTTTTTTTTTTTTTAAGGAAGACATTGTTTTTGTATGGCCTGCATAAGTGACAGCAGGTGCAGGTAGCTTTTATCAAGCCACTTGCCTATGACAAGGGAGTCCGTCATACATAATATATTACAGTTCTGTCTGAAAATCGGCAAAACTGTCTTTTTTTTTTTTTATTTTTTTTTTTTTTTATTCTTTTTTCTTCTTCAACCTCTAATAGTATATACAGCAGGGCTTGACAAATTTGCTTTGAATCTAGGAGCCAGCTAAAAAAGTTAGGCGCCAGGTTTTTTTTTTTTGGTATGACTCAGTGATGAGCCCCAGTGTCGTCACTAGGATTGGTATCACCCCCCTTCACCAACTATAGTTCCTCCTCCACTAACTACAGACCCCCCCCTCTCTCAGTATAGACCCACCCCTCCCGCAGTACAGACCCCCCCCCCCTCCCGCAGTACAGCTCTCACCAAGTACAGACCCCTCATTGCAGACCCCCCTCTCCATCAGTGTACACCCCCCTCTTCCCTCCCATAGCGCCCCCCCCCCCCTTCAGCACATGTCTATTTGGATTACAGTAAAAAAAATTACAGACCTCAGAACAGCGCGGGATAGGCACAGCGGAGTGTGTCCCTCGGACTCCCTCCTCCTCCTCCTCCTCCTCCTCCTCCTCCTCCTCCTCCTCCTCCTCCTCCTCCTCCTCCTCCTCCTCCTCCTCCTCCTCCTCCTCGGAAAGGGAGGCGGCTTTGGTCCGCTCCACTTTGCACTGTGTAGGGGTGAAGACTGTGCGGTGTGCAGTGTTAGCGAGCGGTGCCGCTGCCCGTGGGTGTCACCTGGTGCGGCGCGCACCCCCCGCCTGGCAACGCCACTGTGAACCTCTTCTCCCGTGCTCAGCCCCTCTCATTTCAGCCAGAGGAGCAGGGCGCTCGGGTGCTGGGAAACCACAGACTCCGGATCCCCGATGTTCTTGAGCCGCTTCCCACAATACCCTGGGGCAGGGCGACAGCAGCAGTGGGGATGACAGGCCGCCGAGGATCCCTAGCTGGACTTCACTCTGCTGGCCACTCGTTCCTCCCGCCGTGTCAGCCACTGCTGTGCCGCTCTCTTCCTGCTCCATCCCCGCTGCCATTGCTAATCACGTTCCTGGCCAAGACCCCGCAACCTTCCCTGTAGCAGAGGCACCTGTCGCTGATCAAAGCCCAGGCGCCAGGGTGAAATTTCTAGTCGTAATGGCGACCTGGGATTTGTCGAACCCTGATATACAGTATATCTCTTCTGTCTGTTATTCTCAGAGTGGATTAGAGATTTTGCTTCCTAACCATATAGTTGGTTATTTATATATACCACTGCATGCATTTAACCACTTGCCGCCCGCCCTATAGCAAATTGACGGCGGCAAAGTGGTTTCAATATCCTGACTGGACGTCATATGACGTCTTCAGGATATTAAGCTGCTGCGCGCCCCTGGGGGCGCGCATCACGGCGATCGTTGTTGCGGGATGTCAGTCTGACACCCCGCAACACTGATCTAGGTAAAGAGTCTTCGACGGAGACTCTTTACCACGTGATCAGCCGTGTCCAATAACGGCTGATCACGATGTAAACAGGAAAAGCCGGTCATCGGCTTTTCCTCACTCGCGTCTGTCAGACGCGAGTAGAATAGAGCCGATCGGCTGCTCCTCTGACAGGGGGGGTTTGTGCTGATCCATTATCAGCGCAGCCCCCCCCCCCCGAGGATGCCCACACTGGACCACCAGGGATGCCACCAAACCACCAGGGATGCCAATTAGATATGCCTAATGGATGCCAATCAGTGCCCACAATGGGCACCACTGATTGGCAGGCATTGTTTGGCACTGGTTGGCATCCATTAGTACAAAACATTACAGTACCACCTCTCGGTGCCCATCCGTGCCGTGAAGGAGAAAACTTACTTATTTACAAAGATTTGTAACTGAAACAAATTTTTTTAATTTTTTTTAGCAGAAAATAAAAATCGCAGAGGTGATCAAATACCACCAAAAGAAAGCTCTATTTGTGGGAACAAAATGAAAAAAATATAATTTGAGTACAGTGTTGCATGACCGCGCAATTGTCATTCAAAATGCAACAGCGCAGAAAGCTGAAAATTGGTCTGGTCAGGAAGGTGTATAAGTGCCCAGTATGGAAGTGGTTAAACTTTACATATTAACAATTTTACATCACACTTTTTTTTTTTTTTTTTAAGGTTATCAGATTAATCGAAACAATCGGCCAACTAATCCGATTTATGAAAATAATCGTTAGTTGCAGCCTTAGTTGTACCATTAATGTGGATGATACTTTGACATGTACTACCTACATTAACATTTGTTGCTGACCAAGCACACCCCCTCAATGAAACGGTATTCCCTGATGGCAGTGGCCTCATTCAGCAGGATAATGCACACTGCAGAAGTTCAAGAATGGTTTCAGAAACACAACAATGTGTTCAAAGTGTTGACTTGGTCACCAAATTCCCCTGATCTCAATCCATTGAAGAATCTGTGGGATGTGCTGGAAAAACCCAGAAAAAGTCAGATCCATGGAGGCCCCTTACAACTTACAGGACAAAAGCAGTACAGAAGCAAACATTTTATTATTGATAACCGAAAACAAACACTCCTGCGCACGAGTGGATTATCAAGCAGTCAATATTACATGACGGTGACACTGGCTTTTCTGCCCTTCATGGATAGGGGTATCCTAGTAGCAAAGGAAAAAGAAGAAAAAAGAGTGCACCAGCCTAGTGTATTATCATTTGGATAGATTTTATTTAAAAGAAAGCATAAATACTACTCACAAGTGTAGCAGAACATTTTGCAGTAAAAACGTTTTTTTCGATAAGCCACCTATGGAAAAACCTTTTGTACTGCGAAAATTTCTGCTACACTTGTAAGTAGTATTTATGCTTTCTTTTAAATAAAATCTATCCAAATGATAATACACTAGGCTGGTGTGCCCTTTTTTCTTCTTTTTAGTTTTGCAAACATTTTATTATATTGCAGCTTACAAATTCTTAGTTATGATGGCTGCATTTGTTTTCTTTCTTCAGGCGTTCTTTTCTTTATTTTCACCTGGTGATCTGGCCAATAAGTCTGTTGTCTTTCAACAGAACCAGTTGTTCTGCAGATGTAGCAGTTGCAGGGTGACGACAAACCATTTACTACTGATGGGTTTTTACAATGATCAGCTTTTATTTATTTACGTAAAACCTTATCCAAAAGGGCAAAAATATGTTTGCTGTAACTGCTTATAAAGCATTAGTGTATCTAAATCTGGTAGAACATCTAACCCTCCTCTCTTCCCAGATTAACAGTGCTGCTGTCCAAAGGTGCCCCCTGTGCTTATTCATCCAGAGTGGGGGCACTCTAAAGCCTCATACACACGATCGGACTTCCATCGGACAAGTCTGTGGATGTTTGTCCGAAGGGCGTTGGCCTTGAACATGTTCTGCATACAGACGGCAGAACTTTTTCAACCAACATTCACTGTCTGATGGTTAGCATTGGTTCAGAGCATGCGTGGTTGTACTTTTGGATTTTAGTCTGACGGATTTGTGTACACACGATCGGATAATCCGACAGAACCCGGTTGTTGTCGGACAATTTGAGAGCATGCACAGCCAACATTTGTTGTCGGAATTTCCGACAATTGTCCGATGGAGCATACAGATGGTCGGATTATCTGACAAAACGCGTCCATTGGACAATTGTCAGAATATCCGATCGTGTGTACGGGCCTTTATACAGGAGGTGTGTTACTGGCCAGATCACCAGGTGAGAGCAGGGGAAAAAAAAGTCAAAAAAAAAAAGAAAATGAATGCAGCACCACAAAGAATGATTGGTAAGCTGCAATAGATTATATTTTTGGTTTTAATACCACCTTAAATGATCTGCTACTAATTCTTTGGTGCCCAATAGCATACCTTCAGACGTCTAGCAGAGTCCATGCTTCCATGGGACAGGCCTGTTTTGGGAACAAAAAGGGGACCTACTCAATATTAGGTGGGTGGTGGTGGTGATAAAGTTATGGCTGATCAATGTGCGCACACACACACACACACACACACACACACACACACACACACACACACACACACACACACACACACAGTTTTGTATTGCATACAATTTTGGTTATTGTGTGGGTTCCTTGTTTTAGAAGATATCCATTTGCCACTGGCCTTTGGGGAATCACTGGTGTCCCTATTTGTCATAGTGGATCTCAGCTTATAAAATGAATAGGAAGGAGATAACTGCTGCTATCAATTATACTGTACACTCGTTGCTACTGTTTTGGGCACATGGCCTTTGATGGTCCACATGTCCAAAACCCGCACTGCCAAGTGTTTTATATAATTATTAGCTGCAGATGTCTCCTGAATTATTTATTCATTCTCCTGTTAACATGCCATTATGCTTTGAGTCATTTATAAATATTTATATTGTCCATTATTTCTTCTTCTAGGGCTCTGTAACAGACCTCAGGGGAGAAGGGTGAAGAGAAGGGCAGGTTTTGCAGTACAACAGTGTCTGGGCTCACAATTGGAGGGTCTGTTGCATGGAAGTCCAAGGAAAATACCTCCTGTTTTAGGGCAACTGTAGTCGGATTTCCAACCATAGCTATTATGAATAAGGTTTATTTTTTTTAATCTAAACCTTGTTTTGATTGAACGCTGATTTAAAGGCATTCTTGGGTTCCATGCCAGTGGTGCTTGCTAAGTGTCCCCCAATAGCAAGCCTCTGAAAGACTGCGTTCGCCTTTTTTTAAAATGTGTACTAGGAAAAGTGTGCTGGTTCATTGAGCGGGTTGAATTCCTAGGGGTGCGTCACTGTAGTTGCAGAGAGTACAGAAGTTTTGTATTGGTATAGTGGTGGTAAGTGCTTAGGAAAGTTTCATCGGCCACAGGTTAATATTTTGGGGCAAAGCTGTGTGAGTGTACAACAGAGGAAGGGGGGGAGGGTGAGGAAACCTTCTGTGAAAGTTTCTTTATCCTTTACCTTTTAAAATGCTTCATAATTCAGTAAGTATTTGTTTTTAGATGTGATTCTTTTAACAATAAATGCATCAAACTTTCCAAATTCTGAATGGCTTTAACAGTTATTTTTAAGATCACCAGGCAGTACAAATGCGTTCTACTAGCCTGTGCCATATTGGGTGACTCCATAGATTATGCAAGTTTTTTTTTTTCACCACGGGTGGAAGGAAAGAAAATTGCTAGATTTTCCCATCAACACTGACTGCTGGCAGAATACAGTGATCACTGCTGATGACTATAGTGGCTATAGAGCCAGGTTCAGTGCAACCAGCCTGCCCATGGATGGATCGAATCTGGGCCAGTTGCTGCTGAACAATTCGAGATTTGATTCATCTGTTACCGGCTTTAGTCGGAGAAGTCACCCTGCAGGCTTGCATACAGACAGCATTTGTAATCGGAGCTATGAAGAACTCCTAGTAAGCTGCACCTTGACATTGAAACTCCCTGTCACCGAACCTGACTTTCCAGGCACTTCACCTTTCTGCCACTACAGATATTCCACCACTGCTCCCATGTCACTAATCCCACTTGTCACCTTTACAGGGATATGCAGAGAGGAGGAGGGATTGAGCCTGGAGTTTCTGGGCTTTCTGCCCACTTCTCCTCCTTCCCGTGACAGCTCCTACCCAGTGCAGTCTGGCCTTTTGGGTGTTTGTGTACGCTGTGTATGTTTCCGGGGTAAGGCAGGGGAGGTGCACAGCTCCGGGGTGAGAAGAGGGAAGCCAAACGCTGAGATGCCCACCACCTCTTGCTACAGAACCTTTCCAATGGGGCTATTCTAAAAGTCAACATCCAAATCTATTCTTTCTTTTAATTTTTAAATTGAATGGCAGCACTACTGGTCGTCACTCCTCCCTTCTAAACTATTCAACCTTCTATAGTTTATTATTATTATTATTATTATTATTATTATTATTATTTTAATCATGTAATCCAAACTAAAGGGCCCCCATAGACATCCCTGTTGAAGTCTTAAAATAATTATAGGATGGTTATGCATGTCATAAATGCAGTGCTTCTTCCAGCATCTGCTGGTGTGACTTGTTTACTAAACTGGAAACACAGAATAGTTTTACAGCCGTTTGTTACTATAGGCACTAGGCAGCATTTTGGATTATTTTCTGACACATTGTTAAAGAAGAATGGGACCAAAATAAAAGTAACATCCATACTCTCCTCCATGCTGCCGCATCTGTGTGATGCTGAAGCTCTCCCACATCGGCTCTAGGACTGTCGCATGACCACTGATCGCTCAGTTCTTGGTCTGCAGAGAGCAGTGACTGTCAGTCAGTGCTCACTGAAGGGCTGGGAGCGACTGGCTCCAGCTCTGAACCACACTAGTGGCTTGGTTCACACATATGCGAATTGGATGCGGATTACCGCATCCAATTCACATAGCAGGAGAATGTGACTGGCTCTCTATGGAGCCGGGGGGAAGCTGCGGAGCGCACTGCACAGAAATGCTGTGCGTCTTTAGCTCTGTTTCAGGGCTGAATTCAGGCAAAGATTCGTCCCTGAACCAGAGAATGGGGACGCACAGCATTCCTGTGCGATCCGAAGCCGGTTCCAGGCTTTTTTCCCCTTTGCCTAGTGATCCTGCCGTTGGTACACTTCCTGTCCTAGGGCGACATGCTCAATCACAGTGCTGACTCTATGGGGAAGAGGTGCTGTCACTCTAGGACAAGAAGTGTGGCGGGACTATATAAATCAGAGATGAACTGGGCATGGTTGATAATACTGCACAGAAACTTACAAGGTTATAAGATTTCTGGCAGAATCAATGTGCACTTATCGAACAGATGTAACAAATATGGTATATTTTCCAAAAGGGACAGATAAGAGTTCACTGTTTACAAAAGATACCTAAACTTGTATGTTAACAAAGGCAAACATTACCCTTGTCTATATAAAGCTCCACCCTATTGCACAGGGCAGCAATTTTTTTGTGATGGTAGAACTTTATAATAAACCACACTCGAGTATCTTGTCACAATGTTGTGTAACAAATAATGCAGAGGTAAAATACATACCGTATATACTCGAGTATAAGACGACCCGAGTATAAGCCGAGGTACCTAAATATTACCCCAATAAACCAGGAAAACTTATTGACTCCAGTATAAGCCATGGGGGGGGGGGGGAATGCAGCAGCTACTGTAAGCAGAAAAAGAGGGTCAACAATGCCCATTGCCACGCCTTAATGTTCCCATTGTCACCTCACTGTGCCTGAGTCAGTGTACTTGAAAATCTTCTTAGACTGCGAGCCGAGTCCATTGTTTAAATATTGCGGCTTACTCCTGGTCTTGTTCCGTGATGGGCGTTTCCAGCAAACACTGTGAGTGTTCCGCCTATCACGGAGGTCCTCTCATTCTCAGACTCCGTTTCCCAGCAGACACTGTGTTCAGTGTTCCGCCTATCATGGACGTTCTCTTGTCCGAGGATGAAAAGACGTCCATGATTGGCGGAACACTGAACACAGTGCCTGCTGGGAAACTGAGTCTGAGAGGACCTCCGTGATAGGCGGAACACTCAACACAGTGTTTGCTGGAAACTCCTATCACGGAACAAGACCAGGAGTAAGCCGCGATATTTAAACAATGGACGCCGCCCGCAGTCTAAGAAGATTTTCAGGTACTGACTCGAATATAAGCCGAGGGGTGTACTTTCAGCCCTTAAAGGGTTGAAAAACTTGGGTTATACTCGAGTATATATGGTACTCTAGCGCAGGCAAGTGATATATTTTTATTTTATTTTTTTCATTTTCGTGGAAGCACAAGAGGGGCTGATTTATTTTGTCTATTGTCCAACTTCAGCAAATCACAACTACACCACACCTGATCCATTCTACCGCTGGCCCACTTTCTCTAGTTGACGTGACTGCATAAAATGTCTTGTGATTAAGGGAAAACCAGGCGAGACATTTATGTGGCTAAAAATTACTTTTTATATCTTGCTCAACGTAATTTATGCAGTTTCTTGTCTTGCCATGATGAATTTTGTATCTGGTTTTGGAACGCTATTTATATTTGCGCTGCATGCAGTCTATCATCTAGTATCACAAAATGAATCAGGCTGCCTCTGCTATACACAGTTTAAAATTAGTCTGTGCTTTACTTCCAACTAGGACAGGTTTTGTGACAGCTTTGGCTCACCATATAAAACAATGATCGTTTCATTGAAGTGATTGCTTTTACATGTTAATCAGACATCACCCCGGCACCATTTTTATTTTTTAGAGCCGACGGTTGGCTTTCTTGTAATAGCAAATGATGCGGCTAAGCAGCCGCTCAGCTGTTATTGCAAGCAGCGAGAGGGGACGTTCCCCCTCCTGCCACGTTCTAAGGCTTGCCCGGGCCCTCCCGTCCCATCAGGAGACCCAAGCTACCAGCCGACACATCTGTCGGCTGGACAGAGACCTAAACACAGCCGGAATCGGCTTTGATCAGGTCTCAGATGTAGTAACCGAGAAACGACGCCACTTCTGGTTTACTTGGCAGCCAACGGCGCCAGTTATTAAAATCTAAAGTATTCAAAAACGGTGATCTTGGTGCAGAGGAAGGGTTTGGGGTCTTTAAAAACCCTAGATGCCTCCATACAGAGTACCTGTCACTGCCTATTACAGTCACAAGGGAAGTTCCTTGTGACAGCAATAAAAGTGATCAGACTTAATTTTTAAAGGGACAGTGTAAAAATTATTTTTTATAGCGCCCCATCCCTCCGTGCTCATGCTCCAAAGCAAACGCATATGCAAGTCGCGCCAGCAAATGTAAATGGTGTTCAAACCACACATTTGAGGTATTGCTGCAATCGTTGGAGCGAGAGTAATAATTGTACTGCAAGACTCTAAGCTGGTAGCTGTTACTTTTTTTTTTTTTTTTTTTAAAGCGTCGCCTATGGAGATTAAGTACTGTCATTTTTTACCATTCTACGAGTGTGTGCAGTTTTTAAGCGTGACATGTTGTGTAACATCTTTCACATTATACAAAAAAATTGGGCTAACTTTTTTACTATTTCATTTTTTTTTATTATTATTGTTCAATGAAGTACATTTTTACAAAAAAATTGCGTTTGAAAGACTGTGCAAATATAGTGTGACATTAAATATTACAATGACCGCCATTTTTTCTCTTGTCATCCATGGACTGACACAGCGTGTCTTATACACCTTTACACGTGGGTTATGTCCCTGCTTGCAGGAGAAGACCTAGGCAGAATGTGAGATGTTATACATACATACATTCTAAACAGCCAGAGCTGAACAGCCCCGCCCAGGGGGGCGGTCCCTCCGGCATAACCCTCCCACTGCAGTCAGCAGACCTCAGTTTTTTTCTGCCTAGCAGAAGGAGAAGACGTGGCTCTCTCAGGAGCCAGTCTCCTGACCTATTTTTATTCCTTTTGGAATTTTTTCCTATTTTTTTTTTTTTTTTTCTTTTGAGATCTTCTATCAACTGTCGGCTGGGCAACAGGTTGGGTACAAGATATCCTCGTAGTCTTCCCTGTCTGACCATCGAGCATGCTGATCCTCGCCTTGTGTGCGTGAGACTCAGTTCACGACATGCCCCACGACTCCAGGGGTGGCCGGTGGGCTTCCAGCTCCGCGGTCCTCTCAAGATAGAACAGTCCGGCTGTATCTTTCGCGGTGGACCGGGCCGACAGCTACTCAGTACCGCACTGTGATAGTTCTGTCAGAAACACACCAGTGGGTCCCTCAGGGGACGGGTAAGTAGTCTCTCCTGGCTGCAGGTGAGTACATGCTGTGTGTTTCTTATGTGGGGGATTTCCCTGTCTCCCCCTGTGTTTTTTTATGTCCCTCTCTGTGCACTTCGCTGGCGCTGTACTGTGTGGGGTGCCTGGGGGCCATACTGTCCTGGGGGGGGGGGGGCTCATGCTGCTCTGCATTTCGCTGGGGCTGTTTATTTGAGAGTGAGGGGCCTGGGCGCCGTTCGGCGCCATGTTTGGTGACTGTGCTGTTTTTTACATTGGCGGCCATCTTGCCGTGGCCGCCAGAGCACATTGCGGCGGCCATTTTCTTGTAGCCGCACCTTCTTCTAGCTCTAGTTTGGCCTCTAGCGCCGCTCAGGAACGGCGCGAATCTCCTCAGTCTCTCTCTCCTCTCAGCTCACTCACGCTGAGCGGCGCGGAGAGACAGGGCAGCGGAACCGAGCGGTCCTGGTCAGGTTGGTGGGTCCCCTGGGCATTCCCCTACTTCAGTCAGCACAGCCTGTGGGTAGTCTCAGAGGGGGACATTATGGAGTCAGAGTCACCAGCTTCCCCTAACATGCCAGAGGCAGCAGCCAGTGCTCCAGCACCTGCGGTCCCTATGGACCAGTTGTCGGCAGTCCTGGAATCATTTCTGACCAGGATGGAAGCTGTGTGTGAGCACAAGGGAGCAAAAAAGCGCCCTCTCCCCACTTTATCTCCACAAGGGGAGTGCTCTGATTCAGATATGGGCCTAGCTATTGCTGCTCAGGACCCTAGCTCTGAATATTTGGATGGTTTTGAACAGGACATTCCTTGTGAGGAAGACTCCAGTTCTGAGTCAGTAAATGACAGGGCGCTTGTTAGTGAACTCATTGATGCTGTGAGGGACACTCTCAAGCTAAATGCTGCGACTGCAGAACCTCAGGCGGATACAGTCTCCTTTGGTTCTTTTAAGACCAAGCCTTCTAAAAAGGTTTTTCCATATGTACCTTTCTTTGACCAGCTCATTGACCAGGTCTGGGAAAAGCCGCAGAAGACTTTCATGGTCCCGCGGCGTTTGTCTTTTAGATACCCCTTTGAAGACGCCCTGCTTAAAAAGTGGGCTTCTCCCCCGGTGGTCGACCCTCCAGTCGCCCGTTTAAACAAGGCCACCACTCTCCCGATGGAGGGGACTCCTGCGTTTAAGGACCCCACTGACAGGAGGTCAGAAGTGGTGAGTAGAGCCATGTTCGCCTTGTTGGGATCCGCTCTACGGCCAGTAGTAGCGGCGACCCTTGTGTCTCAGACACTCACGGAATGGGCAAAAATTTTGCACCAAACTGTGCAGGAGTATAACCTTCCTCCAGACACTATTGCTCTGGCCCACCAGATGGTGCAGGGTCTGATATATGTGTGCGACGCCACGTTGGACGCGGCCCCTTTAATATCCAGGGCCTCTGTCTCGGCGGTGGTATTGCGTCGTCTCATCTGGTTGAAATGCTGGTCTGCTGACCTAGCCTCTAAGAAGCTCCTGACGGATCTACCTTTTAAGGGTGGTAGACTTTTTGGTGCTGCTCTGGATGACATCATCAAGGATGTCACGGGAGAGAAAAGCACTCTCCTTCCTCAAACTATCAAGGGTAAGGAGGCCCGACGTAAACCGGGTCCTTTCTTTCCAGCAAAAAATGTTTTTTTTCGTCCGTCAGAGTCCACGGGTAAGCCATCCCAGACTGACAACAGTGCGGCTGGCGGGCACAAGCGCCCCTGGGTGCGTAAGCCGAACAAGCCGGCTCCCAAGCCCGCCTCCGCGTGAAGTCTTGCCCCCGCCCGTCTCTGGGGTGGGGGGACGACTTTGCAGGTTCACGGATCGGTGGACCTCCCGGATCTCCGACCGGTGGGTGTGCGAGGTGGTCACCTCAGGATACAGAATAGAGTTCCGCTCATGGCCCCCAGACAGATTCTTTCCCTCAAATCTCCCTCTCCTTCCTGCCCGTCGGGCAGCCCTCTTGGGGGCTGTACAGGATTTGATCGGGTCCGGAGTAATTGTGCCGGTTCCGTCCCAGGAGAGGTTTCAGGGGTTCTACTCGAATCTGTTTGTTGTTCCAAAAAAGGACGGGGTTCGGCCAATCCTGGACCTCAAGGCCCTGAATGCCTTCGTGAAGGTGCAAAAATTCCGCATGGAATCCATTCGCACAGTGATCGCGACACTCCATCAAGGGGATTTTCTGGCATCCTCGGACATCAAGGACGCCTACTTGCATGTTCCGATCTGCGCCAGCCACCAGAAGTTTCTGCGCTTTGCGGTCGGCGAAGTCCACTATCAATTTGTGGCTCTTCCAAGGTGCTTGCTCCGGTCCTAGCTTTGCTGAGACAGCGAGGCATTGCTATCGTGTGCTATCTGGACGATTTTCTTCTAAGAGCAGACAGTGGCTCAGAATTGGAAGAAAGTGTGACTATCGTCAGTCAGACCCTCAGGGAGTTTGGGTGGCTCCTGAACGTTCAGAAGTCGGTTCTAGTCCCGACTCAGCGTCTGGAGTATCTAGGTCTGATTCTGGACTCCTTGGAGGCAAGAGTCTTCCTACCTCCAGACAAACTACTGACACTTCAGTCTGCAGTACGGGTGCTGACGTCCCGAAAATGATCGTCAATCCGCTTTTGCATGAGAGTCCTGGGACTCATGGTGGCCTCCTTCGAGGCCGTTACTTATGCCCAAGCGCACACCAGGGCTATACAGAAAGAGATCTTGTCCACTTGGGACAAATCCCCGTTGTCCTTGGATCTTCAGATCCAGATGAGTCACCTGGTCAGGGCGTCCCTGACGTGGTGGTTGAGGTCCCCGGCTCTTCGGTCCGGGAAGTCGTTCCTCCCCATCCAATGGATGGTGATCACGACGGACGCCAGCCTGACGGGCTGGGGGGGAGTCTGGGGAGTCCTGTCGGCCCAAGGGCTTTGGACTCCGGACGTAGCCCTCTTACCGGTCAATGTGCTGGAGATACGGGCAATCAGACTGTGCCTCTCCTCATGGTCGGAGAAACTACAGGGCCACTCCATCAGGATCCAATCAGACAACGCCACAGCAGTGGCGTATGTCAACCATCAAGGGGGGACTCGGAGCTCAGCTGTGGCTTCCGAGGTCGCCCGCATCCTGAGGTGAGCCGAAAGAAGCGTGCCAGCTCTGTCGGCCGTCTACATTCCGGGCGTAGACAATTGGCAGGCGGACTATCTAAGTCGCCAGACGCTGGACCAGGGAGAGTGGTCCTTGCACCCGGAGGTCTTTCAACTCCTTTGCAGACGGTGGGGCACGCCGGATGTGGACCTGATGGCCTCTCGACTCAATCGCAAGGGGTCGAGGTTTGTGGCCAGATCCAGGGATCCCTGGGCGGATGCCTCGGATGCGTTGGTGGCCCCATGGGGTCAGTATCACCTGATATACGTTTATCCTCCGCTGCAGTTGCTGCCTCACCTGCTCCGCAGGGTAGCGACCGAGGGAATTCCGGTGATCCTCGTTGCTCCGGATTGGCCTCGGCGTCACTGGTACGCCGATCTGGTACGTCTCGTCGCAGACGTTCCCTGGCGGTTACCAATACGGGGGGACCTTCTGTCTCAAGGTCCTATATTTCATCCTGCTTTACAGTGTCTGGCTTTAACGGCATGGTTATTGAAAGCCAGGTGCTGAGAGACCGAGGTCTCTCGGATTCGGTCATTTCGACCATGTTAAGGGCACGGAAGTCTTCCTCCAGAAAGATCTATCACCGTACTTGGAGAGCTTACATCGACCATGTGCGAAGAGCTGGACTGGCGCCCACGAACGTATTCCGTTCCCAGAATCCTGCATTTTCTGCAGCGTGGCGTGACCCAAAAGCTCGCTTTGAGTACTGTTGCGGAGCTCCAACGTCCGCTGGAAAATCCTTGAAGCTGAGGAAGTACTGACTTATCCAAGGCAACCTGTTACCCCCCAGTAACTGGACGACACACAGTTCTGGGAGAAAATCCACGCTTTATTTTGCCCAGGCTGGCTTTTTATATCATTTCCCATGCAAGGGTTTTCTTAACTCATTTTACAGGGGCATTCCCTTCAACAATTAACAGATGACAGTGATTTAATTACCTGGGACTACTTCTAGCACATTTGGTATGCGTGAGACGTTTGTCTCCCCATGAACAGAGCTTCACATATTTACCCATAACAATGGAACCGTGCCAGACACATTACTAGGAGTGTAATTACATCCCGTAGCAGATAATAGGTGACTTCATTAACACACTGAACAATAGATGAATGGAACGCTACCTCAGACCCCCAATTAACCCAATTTGCTTATTCAGACATCAGTAGACATTCTGTCTCTACATTTCCTGGAATGAATCTTTGCTGTCACCGTTGAAGTGCTCCAAACCATTTCTCAGTTTCAGTATTTTGCTACACTGCTCCCCCTTACCCACAAGCCGGCATACACAGTCTGATCCTTAACGGATCGGCTTGGGGATGTCCGGAGAGTACTCACGGATCACTTTTCCAGTTCAGTTGCCGCGATAATCCGTCAGCATTGCCGTTCTGTTTCCCGGGTCAGTAGTGGATAGTAAAGTCATACGGTTGTAACGCCAGACTCCAGCGCAACAACCGGGCATTGTCCCCTGCCACTCGATTTAGCCATAACAACGGGTTGTGGTCTGTGAGTAGGGTGAACTGTTGTCCGTACAAGTAGGGCTGAAGCTTCTTTAGGGCCCACACCACAGCCAGGCATTATTTTTCTATGGCGGCGTAGCTCACTTCCCTGGGGAGAAGCTTCCTGCTCAAGTAAACTACGGGGTGTTCTCCGCCATCTGCTCCTACCTGGCTCAATACTGCGCCCAATCCAAACATTGAAGCATCCGAGCCTCAGAGGATGCTCTGTTTTCCGTGGTGTGGGCCTGGGACCGGGTGGTAACTGGGTAGATCTCGTTGGTTACCCGGGGCTGATGCAAAGCAGAAGTCAACTGGCCAAGATCGTTCCCCAGCAGGACATCAGTGGGAAGTTCCTGGATCAGCCCCACCTTAATTAATCCGGAGCCGGCACCCCAGTTCAGGTGTACTCTTGCTGTGGGTAGCCTGTGTACTGCTCCCCCTGCAACCCGCACAATTACGGAACTCCCGGTGTGGTCGGCCTCTGGAACCAGGTGACGTTTGACCAGTGTGAGGGTGGCGCCGGAATCTCGTAGACCTTGAGCAGTCTTCCCGTTCAGCTGTACTGACTGGCGATGGTGTTGCCTGTTGTCAGTAGCCGCCTGTACTGGGTCAGCCTCGTGTAGGATACTCCAGTGTTCCTCCAATTCTCCTGCTCCTCGGTTGACCGGGGCCGCTTCCGTGTGATAGCAATGAGCGGCAGCCCGTGCTGGAGGGGGTGGCCCTGGTCGAATCCATGCAGCTTGGTCCTTGTTCTGAGTGCAGTCTCTCTGATAGTGCCCAAATTGCTTGCATGAATAGCACTGCACTCCCTTGCGCCTGAGGTATCGATTTTGCAGGGGAGTTAGGGATTAGCCCGGGTCGTTGTGTAGCTGGGGGCCCTGGGTTATGGTTCAGTGGTCTGGTGCTTGGTCGGAAGCTAGTCTGTGATGGCCGGCGGGCATCTTGATATTCATCAGCTTGCCTGGCCGCTTCCGAGAGAGTGGTAGGTTTGCGATCCCTTACCCACTCCTGTACCTCTGGGTTTAGTCCATTAAAGAATTGCTCCAGTAAAATCAGCTGGGTGATCGCGTCTGCTGTGGTTGCCTGACTGGCTTGTAGCCAAGCTAGGGCTGCCCTCTGCATTTGGCAAGCCCATTCGGTGTTTGAGTCCTTCTCCTGTTTCTTTGTGTCCCGGAAGCGTCTCCTGTATGCTTCTGGGGTGATGGCATACCTTGCCAAAATAACTTCCTTTACCCGGCTATAGCTTGCGATTTCCTCCTCTGGCACGGCTCTGTAGGCTTCTGCTGCACGGCCTGACAGCTTACCAGCTAAGATCCGTACCCAGTCTGTCTGGGGTACCTGGTACAGCTTGCATTGCCGTTCAAAATCTTGCAGGAAGCTATCGATCTCTTCCTCTGCTTCCATAAACTTTTTAAAGGCATCATGGGGTACTTTTAGTTTTTGTCTCTGGTGCCGGTGTAGTCGTTAGCAGTCTCTCAGAGGCATGCTGTTCCGCCAGCCGGAGTTGGGTCTCCCTTTCTTCTCTCGCCGTGGTAAAGGCATCCACTTGGGCTAACGTTGCCTGTACCAGCTCGGTGGAGGGGTTTTCTCCATAAAACGCTAGCCTGCGTTTCACTTCTTGGTTAAACTCGGTCTCCATGGCTTCTGTACCCATACTGTGTGCCCGATCTCCCTCGGTCAGTTCTGCAATCAGCTCTGCTTTGGTTTTATTGCTGGCGATCTTCCCTCTTGCTTCCAGCAAATCCTTTAACGTCGCTCGTTTTAATCCAGCATAGTTTGTCTCCATTCACACTTCCATTCGTGTAGCCAAATTTGCATGAACGCTGCTTCCTCTTGCTGCAAGGCTTTAATCCCACCGCTGCCAACCAGTGTTGCGGAGCTCCAACGTCCGCTGGGAAATCCTTGAAGCTGAGGAAGTACTGACTTATCCAAGGCAACCTGTTACCCCCCAGTAACTGGACGACACACAGTTCTGGGACAAAATCCACGCTTTATTTTGCCCAGGCTGGCTTTTTATATCATTTCCCATGCAAGGGTTTTCTTAACTCATTTTACAGGGGCATTCCCTTCAACAATTAACAGATGACAGTGATTTAATTACCTGGGACTACTTCTAACACATTTGGTATGCGTGAGACGTTTGTCTCCCCATGAACAGAGCTCCACATATTTACCCATAACAATGGAACCGTGCCAGACACATTACTAGGAGTGTAATTACATCCCGTAGCAGATAATAGGTGACTTCATTAACACACTGAACAATAGATGAATGGAACGCTACCTCAGACCCCCAATTAACCCAATTTGCTTATTCAGACATCAGTAGACATTCTGTCTCTACATTTCCTGGAATGAATCTTTGCTGTCACCGTTGAAGTGCTCCAAACCATTTCTCAGTTTCAGTATTTTGCTACAAGTACCATTAAGGGTCAGATTTCGGCCTTGGCCATCTTCTTTCAGCGACCGCTGGCGGGTCATCCCTTGGTTAGCACCTTTGTGCAGGGGGTTCGCCATGTGCTCCCCCCTGTCAAGCCTCCTCTCCCCCTGTGGGATCTGAATTTGGTGCTCTCGGTTCTCCAGGAACCTCCCTTTGAGAATATTAGAGATATTCCCCTCTTGACTTTGTCTCAGAAGGTGGCCTTCTTGGTGGCCATTACTTCCATTAGACGAGTGTCTGAGTTGGCGGCCTTGTCCTGCAAGTCGCCCTTTTTGGTCATCCATAAGGATAAGGCGGTGTTACGTCCGCGACCTTCTTTTCTGCCAAAGGTGGTCTCGGCCTTCCACTTAAATGAGGACATTGTCCTCCCGTCCTTGTGTCCTCACCCATCGCATCCCAGAGAGTTTGCGCTTCACACTTTGGATGTGGTACGAGCCTTGCGGGTGTACCTGTCTGCTACTGCCTCTATTCGGAAGTCTGACTCACTATTTGTGGCTGTCTCTGGTCCAAAACAGGGCCAAGCGGTTTCGTCTGCCACCATTCCTAGGTGGATCAGACAAACCGTCATTCAAGCTTATGCTCTCAAGGGGCGGGCGCCTCCCTTTCCGGTTACGGCACATTCCACCAGGGCAATTGGTGCTTCCTGGGCTTTCCGACATCAAGCATCGGTTGCACAAGTGTGCAAGGCGGCGACCTGGTCGTCTGTTCATACCTTTTCTAAGTTTTATAAGGTTGATGTGGCTGCATCTTCGGATGCTTCCTTCGGCCGCAAGGTGTTGCGGGCCGCTGTTTGATGTTGCAACTCCTCCGTTGAGGAGCTCTGCCTTGTTTGGAGTGAAGTTTTTGGTTTTCCATTTATACTGCTCCCATCCCTCTTGACACTGCTTTGGGACATCCCACGTGTAAAGGTGTATAAGACACACTGTGTCAGTCCATGGATGACAAGAGAAAATAGGATTTTTGTACTCACCGTAAAATCCGTTTCTCTGGCATCCATGGACTGACACGGCACCCACCCTTCTTTTCGAGTTTGTACTGCTTTGTTACGAACTGAGGTCTGCTGACTGCAGTGGGAGGGTTATGCCGGTCCGCCCCCCTGGGCGGGGCTGTTCAGCTCTGGCTGTTTAGAATGTATGTATAAAATCTCACATTCTGCCTAGGTCTTCTCCTGCAAGCAGGGACATAACCCACGTGTAAAGGTGTATAAGACACGCTGTGTCAGTCCATGGATGCCAGAGAAACGGATTTTACGGTGAGTACAAAAATCCTATTATTCTCTAGGGTCTCTGCTAAAAATATATATTTTTAAGTCATTTTCTAGCAAAAAATACTGATTTGAACTTGTAGGCAACAAATGTCAGAAATAGGCCTGGCCTTCAAGTGGTTAACCTGTGCTGTAATTGGAGAGGATGGAAAAGTGTTGGCTGTTGGACATTTTACTAGTTCTCCCATTGCAGGCAAATGGTATAAAATTTGGTTCTATTGAGTGAGTTCAATAGCTCCTTACTTTAAACAACATTCTGCTGTTCCATTAAAGGTCTTATGTTAATGAAATTACTGCACCTAAGCCTTTGGAAGCATTTGTTTGTTTAATGTACTAATCAGGAGCAGTATGAGCTAGGTATCGGCTTTTAGTGTGTGTGTGTGTGTGTGTTTTTCTTAACAGCTGCATGCAAGTCATAGTCGTATGATAACAGATTCTCATAGCTTATGCTTACCTTCCTATTCCAGTTGAAGGTTACATCACCCTTAACAACTAGAGGTGTGTTCACAGCTTGTAGAATTTCTCTGAACCTTAGTCAGCTCATATCACCTGCCAGGTATGAACAGGTCCTAGCAGTCTGGAATGTAAAACTTTCAGACCTTTTGTGTTTCATCAACTTTACTTGTCAGAAATGTAATAAAATATAAAAGTATCTTATTGAGTTACAAAACTTTTTTTTTTTTTCTCAAAATGGAATTCTTTGAAGCTAAACTCCAGTAAAACCTATTAATACACCTATATAATAGGATATTTATTGAAAGAAAAAAATAATTAGACTCTTACCGTTTTTTAGACAGAACTGTAATATATTATGTATGACTGACTCCCTTGTCATAGGCAGGTGGTTTGATAAAAGCTCCCTGCGCCTGCTGTCCCTTAATGCTGGCCATACAAAAACAATGTCAGGAATTTTCAGACCCTGTATGTGGTTTTCATTCAGAAATTACACACGTTTTAAAACTGAATGTTAGGGTTGTCCCGATACCGATACTAGTATCGGTATCGGGACCGATACCAAGCATTTGCGAGAGTACTTGTACTCGCGCAAATGCTCCCGATGCTTCACCCGATACTTTTTTTTTTGTGGGTGGGGAGGGCAGGAGAGAGGGCGGGGGAGGGCGGGTGGAGTCTGGCCGGAGAGGGCGGGAGAGGAAAGTGCAGGCGGAGTCTGGCTGAAGAGGGCGGGCACAGTCGGTGGACGGAGTCTGCGGGCGGAGAGCGAGTCCCTCACCTGCAGTTGAATCTGGTAAGCTGGCAGGGGTTCAGGGCGCAGCCGCATCAGGATCGGTGACCGGTGCTGTCACATTCGGTCGCCGTCAGCGGCTGAACGTCCCCACGCCCATCTTGGTACACCCTGCACTCGGCTGCAGTAAGCAGCAGCAGACATCTTGTTACACCCAGCCAGAGCTATATGGGCTGGGTGTAACAAGATGTCTGCTGTTGCTTACTGCAGCCGAGTGCAGGGTGTACCAAGATGGGCGTTGCAGCAGTTTTTTTTTCTTAAATCCTGTGTCATTTCCCCCCCACCCCCCGCAGCATTTCAGTGCCAGCCACCTGTGGGCACTGATAGATGGCACTGATAGTGCAATCAGTGCCCACAAGTGCCACCTTTCAGTGCCACCTATCAGTGCCCACAAGTGCCACCTTTCAGTGCAATCAGTGCCACCTATCACTGCCCACAAGTGCCACCTATCAGTGCCCATAAGTGCCACCTATCAGTGCCCATAAGTGCCACCTATCAGTGCCCATAAGTGCCACCTATCAGTGCCCATAAGTGCCACCGATCAGTGCCCATAAGTGCCATCGATCCGTGCCCATAAGTGCCACCTATCAGTCCCCATCTTTCAAACTGTCACATGACATTGAAAAAAAGTATCAGTTATCGGTATCGGCGAGTACTTGAAAAAAAGTATCGGTACTTGTACTCGGTCTTAAAAAAGTGGTATCGGGACAACCCTACTGAATGTTAAAAGCAAGTGAAATTTTCGAACGACATTCTTTCATCCAGAAAATGTACAAAGATTTTTCGTATGAATATTCTCGTCCGAAAATCTAAACGTGTATGGCCAGCATAAGGCTCGGTTCATACCTATGCAGTTTGCTTTTGATCCATTTTTGCAGTGTGGTTTGCGTTTTTTCACACACGGTTTTGCTGCGTTTTGCATTCTTTTATGCTTTTTTTTTTTTTTTTTTTGCCCAATTTGTTGGGTAGATTAAAAAATGCAAATTGCAGCAAAAATGCACTACATGCGATCTGCAGCTTCTCCATTTAAGTCTATTGAACCAACAAAGCACAGTTTTGCATTTGAAAAAAGTCCTTGACTGTTTCCAAATACGCAGCGGCTGAAAAAAAAGCATAGATGTGAACGTGTCCCATAGAAAACCATGTTAAATAAACTTTAGTGCGTTTCTGCAAAAAACATCAAACGTATCAGTGTAAACCTGGCCTAAGACATTTAGTAGCAGGTGTGTGTGTGTTTTTTTTTTTTTTTTTTTTTTAAGGCAAGGTATAGCGAATGCATTAAGGTGAAAAACCTTGATGTTTACAACTCCTCCTTTTAAGCCTTAGGCTACTTTCACACTGAGGCGCTTGGTGCGCTGGCGGTAAAGCGCAGCTGTTTTTAGCGGCGTTTTACCCTCGTGTTTGCCACGATTTTTGGCCGCTAGCGTTTCGGTTTTAACCCCCGCTAGCGGCCGAAAAGGGGTTGAACCCGCCCGCAAAAACGCAGCTTTGCGGGCGGTTTGGAGGTGCGACCCTCATTGATTTCAATGGGCAGGGGCACTATAAGAGTGGTATTTTTACTGCTCCTACCGCGCCTCAAAGATGCTGCTGGCAGGACTTTTTTTAGCGTCCCGCTAGCGCAACGCTCCAGTGTGAAAGCCCTCGGGCCCTTTTGCTCTCCCAAGCAATGGCATTAAAACCAAGGCCACTCCTTTCATCACAAGCCCTGGACCCCTACCAAGAAGTTCTCCTCACAATGACTGGCACCCTCACTTTTTGGAGTTGGGGTGGAGGTTGGGAATCTATTGGAATTTGAGCCAGTCTGGATCTGAGATGTCCAGGAGCGCTGTGTCCAAAATCTGTCAGTTCAAAGTGGTACAAATAGAATTTCAATTGCTAAACCTTGTGTTTAGCTGGTTAGTGGGCATGGAGTAGGGAGGGAGTGGGCTGTCAATTACCACTGTGTATACGCCCACATGTGTGACTCTATTGTCACATGGGCTTCTCAGATGTGATGGCGAGCAAATGTTCAGCATAGAAACTCGCTGAAAACTGAACATGTGCAGAGTTGCCACCACAGCTTCAAAATCCATAGCTGAATTGGGGACATGGACAGAAGGTGAAGATGGAGATCAGCAGGATCAACCAGGTTTTTAACAAAGGCAGAAAATAAATCTCATAGTGACTGAGTATGAACAGCATGTAATACTCCATGTATTGATAGTTTTTATGATGTGGGTTTAGTGATACTTTTTACCACTTGTAAACCCACCAACTTTTTTTTTTGCCCACCTGCAAGAGAAAGGCATAATGAGCTAGTATGACTAGCATACTAGCTCATTATGTACCACTTACCTTAGATTGGGGCCCCCGAAGCAGTCCGCGTCCCTCTGTCCAGACGCAGACATCACTGCGGCGATAGCCGGAATGTTACTTCCGGGTATCGCCGCACCAGCCAATCACAGCGCCGCTCCAGCGCTGTGATTGGCAGGAGCGGCGAAGACGTGACTCCGCGTATGCGCGCGGGAGCCGTCGCATTCGGCTACGCACAGCGATCGCTGGGAAGTAGCCGATTTTTGTGAATGGGATTAACCCCATGAATGCACCGTTGTCTACGGCGCGCATGCGCCGTAGACAGCGGCGCCTGTCTTTTTAGTAAATATCTCCTAAACCGTGTAGGTTTAGGAGATATTTCTTGCACCTACAGGTAAGCCTTAATCTAGGCTTACCTGTAGGTGCAAGTTGAAAAAGTGGGTTTACAACCACTTTAAGCCCCGGACCATTTTGTAGCTAAAGGACCGGGCCACTTTTTGCGATTCGGCACTCCGTCGATTTAACTGACAATTGCGCGGTCGTGCGACGTGGCTCCCAAACAAAATTGGTGTCCTTTTTTTTCCCCCCACAAATAGAGCTTTCTTTTGGTGGTATTTGATCACCTCTGCAGTTTTTTTTATTTTTTGCGCTATAAACAAGAATAAAGTGACAATTTTGTAAAAAAAATCACTTTTTTTTATTTTTTTATTACTTTTTGCTATAATAAATATCTCCCAAAAATAAATATATATATATATATATATATATATATATATATATATATATATATAATTAATTTTTTTTCCTCAGCTTAGGCCGGTACGTATTTTTGTTAAAAAATCGCAATAAGCATTTTATTGATTGCAAAGGTTATAGCGTCTACAAAATAGGGGATAGTTTTGTGTTGTGTTTTTTTTTTTTTCTCTTGACTGCGACATTACGGCGGACACTTTTGACACTATTTTGGGACCATTTGTCATTTTTACAGCGATCAGTGCTATAAAAATGCACTGATTACTGTGAAGATGACTGGCAGTGAAGGGGTTAACCTGTAGGGGGCGCTTGAAGGGGTTAAGTGATTCTTGCTGTGTGGGGGTGTGGCCTAGCGTGTGACGTCACTGATTGTCGTTCCCTATGACAGGGACAGACTATCAGTGACAGTCTCACTAGGAAGCACGGGGAGAGGTTTGGTAACACTTACCTCTCCCCGTTTTTTAGCTCTGTGACCCGATTGCGGGACACTGGTGGCGATCGGGACTGCGGGGTCCCGCGGTCACAGAGCTCAGGACCGGGTTGCGAGCGCGTGACCCGCGGCTGGACATCTTAAAGAGGACGTACCTGTACGTGCTTGTGCCCAGCCTTGCCATTCTGCTGACATATGTACAGGCGGCGGACCTTAAGTGGATAAGTGATGCCGGCAGGAGCAGCAAGATGTTGCTATGTGGCAGCTTCCATGTTGGCCAGTGAGATTATGCAGACTTGCACACCAGAAAAGGATCTTTTCTCATTGGGCTAAATGGTTGCTTCAGTTTGGCGATTCTGACGTAGGTGATGTGTGGTCAGCAGTAGGAGTCCCCAGTCCCCATCTTGCATGTTCCTTAGTCGTAATGATCACTGGGGGAAAGGAAACTAAGAAAATGCTTCCACCTGCCTATAGCAGCTCGATAACCTCACTCTGGGCTCCAGACATTTTTTCCCTGATCGCATAAGGCCCTAAATGCGATTTTCACTTGGTACAGAGTTCCACCCCATCCAGCTGCAGCCTGCAATAGACTTTGACAGGCTTCAGGACGGGACGCTGCACCTGCCCCTCCTTGGAGCACTAATACGCTGAGGGGGACACTGTAAATGGATGCCCTAATGTGCCAGGTGCCCTATTTATTAAAGACCGTATATGGACTAAATTTATGTATTGTAAGATCTTATTAGAATTACTGTTCTCTTCACATTTAGGACCATGGTAGGTTGGAATGATGACATCTTTATCTTTGTGTCTTCAAGCATTTTTAATAAGTCTCAGATTAAGCCGTCTAGCATAGTTTGTGTAAATACTACTGTGGTGTATTTTTACATTCATGTAAAATAATATGCATGGTTTTAATAGGATTAGCGATGTGAAAGCACAACTCTTTTATTGTCCCAGTTAATATGTTCTGTGTGGGGGGGCAGCATTGTCTCATCCTAGCCATTTCAATAGTATTACTATTACTGAAAGTTAGATTTTCCTACACCAGTGAAGCTTCTTGGCTTGGGAAGGCTGCCACAGTGTTCAAAGAACTGACTGAAGAATGTAATAAATATTCACAATGGCACGCACAGGATAAAAAAAAATGTCGGTGCCTGATGTGTAGTAATATAGAACAGTGACACCCCATACCATATTTCCCTAGGATTTTATGCTAGAAACTTTTTTTTTTTTTTCTTATTATTTATTTATTCTTGGATAGAGTGAGGAATACTATAAAGCCCCGTACACACGGTCGGACTTTTTGCCAACAAACTTCATTTTGAGCAAGTTTGACAAAAAATCTGACCGTGTGTACGTTCCATCGGACAAACTTTTTTGGTTTTCATCGGACAAAAGTTCGGTCTGCTAACGGACAAACTTTTGGCCAACAAAAGTCCGATGGCGCAAAGTCTGACCGTGTGTACAGAAAACCATCGGACTTTTGTCCGATGGACAAAACAAATAATGTTAAAATCAACCAACAATAGTAGAAGTTGACCAAAGGGTGGTGGTAAAGAGCAGAAAAACCATGTGATGTTGGAAAAAGTTTTTGGAAAGTTTGCAGAAAAGTCCTGTGGTATGTATGCTATGGGTGTTCCTGGCCAACTCCGTTTGGACAAAATTCCACGGAAAAGTCCGATGGAAGTCCGACCTTGTGTACGAGGCTTTACATTTCCACTAGACAGAAAGTGAGGGGAAATCTTCCAGAACAAATACAAATATAATGGACTCTAGCTTTCTCCTACTCTACAAAAGAGATGTACAGGTGATACTCGAAAAATTTGAATATCGTGCAAAAGTTCATTTATTTCACTAATGCAACTTAAAAGGTTTAACTAATATGAGATGGACTCATTACATGCAAAGCAAGATGGTTCAAGCCGTGATTTGTCATAATTGTGATGATTATGGCTTACAGCTCATGAAAACCCCAAATCCACAATCTCAGAATATTTGAATATTGTGAAAAGGTGCAATATTCTAGGCTCAAAGTGTCCCACTCTAATCGGCTAATTAAGCCATAACACCTGCAAAAGGGTTCCTGAGCCTTTAAATGGTCTCTCAGTCTGGTTCAGTAGGAATCACAATCATGGGAAAGACTGCTGACCTGACAGTTGTGCAGAAAACCACCATTGACACCCTCCATAAGGAGGGTGTTCTCAAAGTGCTGTATCAAAGCACATTAATAGAAAAGTTATGTGAAAGAAAAAGGTGCACAAGCAGCAGGGATGACAGCAGCCTGGAGAGGATTGTCAGGAAAAGGCCATTCAAAAGTGTTGGACTTTTACAAGGAGTGGACTGAGGCTGGAGTCAGTGTATCAAGAGCCACCACACACAGACGGATCCTGGACATGGGTTTCAAATGTCGTATTCCTCTTGTCAAGCCACTCCTGAACAACAAACGGCAGAAGCGTCTTACCCGGGCTAAAGAAAAACAGACCTGGTCTGTTGCTCAGTGGTCCAAAGTCCTCTTTTCTGATGAGAGCAAATTTTGCATCTCATTTGGAAACCAAGGACCCAGAGTATGGAGGAAGAATGGAGAGGCACGCACTGCAAGATGCTTGAAGTCCAGTGTGAAGTTTCCACAGTCCGTGTTGATTTGGGGAGCCATGTCATCTGCTGGTGTTGGTCCACTGTGCTTCATTAAGCTGCCTACTAGGAGATTTTGGAGCACTTTGTGCTTCCTTCCCCAGACAAGCTCTATGGGGATGCTGACTTCATTTTCCAGCAGGACTTGGCACCTGCCCACACTGCCAAAAGCACCAAAACCTGGTTCAATGACCGTAATATTACTGTGCTTGATTGGCCAGCAAACTCACCTGACCTGAACCCCATAGAGAATCTATGGGGCATTGCCAAGAGAGATGAGACATGAGACCGAATGCAGAAGAGCTGAAGGCCGCTATCGAAGCATTCTGGTCTTCCATAACACCTCAGCAGTGCCACAGGCTGATAGCTTCCATGCCACGCCGCATTGAGGCAGTAATTGCTGCAAAAGGGGCCCAAACCAAATTCTGAGTACATATGCATGTTTATACTTCTCACAGGTCCGATATTGTTCTATGTACAATCCTTGTTTTATTGATTTGCATGTAATATTCTAGTTTTCTGAGATTATGGATTTGGGGTTTTCATGAGCTGTAAGCCATAATCATCACAATTATGACAAATCACGGCTTGAACTATCTTGCTTTGCATGTAATATATTTATTAGTTTCACCTTTTTAAATTGCATTAGTGAAATAAATGAACTTTTGCACGATATTCAAATTTTTCGAATATCGCCTGTATTTGTTTTGTGTTGCTATTGGAGAATCCCCTTTTGCTTCCAGTCTAGTAAAAACGCCGAGCCTCAAATAGCAAAAATCTGACAGGTTCTAACCCTTGCCTCCATCTCCTGCATAACTGATGCATAGTGTTCCCTATGTGTGCACATACCGTATGTACTGTAACTGATGCAAAGTGTCCTCTGCGTATACGCTCATGTGACCAATGCATAGTGTCCCCTGTGAAAAGTCACTTATGCATAGTGTCCCCTACACTCATTGACAAACATACGGTTAGACACACAAGCCCTGCTGGCACGCATAGACTCCTACTGGTGCACACACAGATACTCTCTAAACACAAGTAAACACTGAGGCAATTGCAGTGTGGATTGTTGTCCCTCTTTTTTTCTTTCAGAGGTCATGAAATTACAATTGGTGAAACTGATAATTTAATGACCAGGCTGACAGATATTATTCTTTTTTGGTGTAGAGAAAGCAGTAGGCAGGGCTTAGGGCTAGTTTACACTTGTTTGAAATTAAGGCTGCGGACAGGCTTTGTTAAAGCTCTCTTGAGTGCAAGTCAAAGCCCCTGTCACTAAAAAAAAAAATGGTTAGCTTACAGTCCTCTTTACACCTTTCGTTTTGCTTTTGGCTTTGCTTCAAAAATTATACCCCATGTCGCTTTAGTGGTGCTTAAAAGCCTCCATAGAAGTCTATGACAAAGCTCACTTGAAGCAGCTTTTGGGAGTCTTTAATTCAGCTTTAGCTTCACTTTGGAGAAATTGCAGGCATTACACACCCTCCCACCCTAAAAGTACAGTGGAACCTCAGATTGCGAGTAATGCAGTTAACGAGCGTTTCGCAATACGAGCAATTCAGGATTCAAGCCTCTGCAGTGTGCAGTACCACATTTGACCAGAGGTGCGGGGGCTCCAGAGGCATTCAGAAACACTCGGAAATACTCCGTTCCCGAGCCTTTCCAATGGGGTTTCCGAATGCAGCCGAATGGTCTGAGTATTTCCGAGTCTCTCCGGCGCCCCCCCCCCACCTCTGGCCACATGCGGTATTGCATGCCATAGAAGTCAATGTGGAACAAATTATTTTCGTTTCCATTGACTTCTATGGGGAAACTCTCTTTGATATGTGAATGCTTTGGATTACAAGCATTTTCCTGGAACAGATTATGCTTGTAATCCGAGTTTCCACTGTACCTTATTCCTGCAGCACTGTTTGATCACATGCTCTTTCCCTGTTCTTTTGCATCTGCTGAGAAAGATTCCTAGCAGAGGCTTCTATTACTCTACTGATGTATGTGTCTGCACATGCCTGTTTTTCAGCTCCCTGTAAATCTTAACCATCAAATGTGTATTTTTTGTGCATTAATATGGTGTCAAAGATGACTGACCCTAGCTTTCATTTTATTGAGACTGAATCTGCATCCAAGGCTCTTTTTTCTTTACTGGTGTTAGAGCTGTACAATTAAAGGAGTTGTAAAGGCAGAAGGTTTTTTATCCTAATGCATTCTATGCATTACAATAAATCTTCTGTGTGTCGCAGCCTCCCCAGCACCCCCTAATTACATACCTGAGCCCCATGTCTCTTCAGCGATGTCCACGAGTGGCTTAGTCGTCCGGGACCCTCCTCCTGATTTCTTGAAACACAGCAGCGGTGCTATTTGGCTCCCGCTGCTGTCAATCATCAGTTGGCCAATCAGGGGAGAGAGGGGGCAGGGCCGGGTTGGGGCTCTGTGACTCGGCTCGTGTGCCTTGCTGTGGGGGCACTCGACAGAAGGGAGGGGCCAGGAACAGAAAAGGGGGACCCGAGAAGGAGGATTGGGGCTGCTCTGTGCAAAACCAACTGCACAGAGGAGGTAAGTATAACAGTTTTGTAATTTTTTTTTAAACAAGACTTTACAATCACTTAATTTGTTAAAAGATTAAGATCCATAAAAAGTGCAGATCAGTTCCTTGGCTCACAGTTGTAAAAAAAAAAAGCAGCCACAGTGTTTATTAACATTATTGCTCAGCGCTAAAAGAGATAGTTAGGCCCCTTTCACTCGGGCAGACCGCTCAGGTCCACCTGTCAGTTTTTTAGGCGGACCTGAACGGACGCTCTGTGCACCTCTATGGAGCCACGGATGTCAGCGGTGGCATGCCCGCTGACATCCGACCCGCTCCGATCTGCCAAAGTGTGACGGATGGAAACCCTATTACTCTTTCGTCCATGGACCGACACAGCTTCTCTATTGACAAAGTGGGTATTATCCGTTAATTAGGAGTGACTAGGCAGAAAAACTTGTAAAAAGTGTTGCATCACACCTTCTACAGTACCGCCCAGGGGGCGGACCCTCTGGGTATACCCTCTCAGTCTGCACATCGCAGATCAGTTTTTTTCTGTCTAGCAAGGAGTAGGACATGGCTCCCTTCGGGCTCATTGGTCCGGGGAAAAAAGATATATATATTTTTTATTTTTTTGCTACATTTGTTGTTTCCTGCGATCTTCGATCAACTGCCGACTGGGTGACAGGCTGGATCCTCGATCCTTGTAGTCTCCCCAGTTTCGGCCATCGAGCGTGTGCCGACCCTAGCTACGCGCTGGGTTTTCCACGACATGCCCGTCGCTCCACGGGTGGCCGGTGAGCCTACGCTCCAGGGCCTGCATCGGACCGCTCAGCTTCGGCTGACCTTACGGCCGAGTCGCAGCAGCCTGGCCGGTGAGCTTACGCTCCAAGGCTTGCATCGGACCGCTCAGCTTCGGCTGACCTTACGGCCGAGTCGCAGCAGCCTGTCCGGTGAGCGTCATGCTCCAGGGCATACATATGATCGTCCCTTCTGGGTCCAATCACAGCATGCCTGGCCAACAGTCACCTTCCGTGCGCGGACGATGATCTGTTTGGAATGTCTTCCAGCAGAATACATGCAGGATAGGTAAGTAAAACTCCCCTGCCTCGGCTGGGTGATTTAGCTGGACATTCCTGGAGAGATCAAGTAAGTGGTTGTGGCCCCTTTCTTCCCTCTCTCCCTGCCTTTCCCTCCTCCCTGGGCTTCTAGCTAAAGGTTGCTGGGTGCTGGGGGTCACCTAGGGGGTCCCACTGGAGCGGGGCTGGCTGTAACTAACATTTAAAAGAAATGTCATTTTTGCTTACCTGTGTTTCTGTGTCTCCATGCTGTCGGCGGCCATTTTGAGGTGGTCCATGCCAAGTTTGGCCTCTTGTAACTGCCTGGCGGCCATCTTCCTGTAGTTCGGCCACACCCACTGGCCCCTATCAGGTGATCGGCGGCCATGTTTGTCCACCCTGTATGCAGATATTGCCGTTCGGCGGCCATCTTTTTTGTGGGCTATGGCTGCCTGACCTCTATCTTCTGTCGGCGGCCATTTTCTTAGAGCCCACATTATCTTCCATACAGACGGTTTTGGCAACCATTTTGCGAGAGCCTCCGGCCTCTAGGGTGCATTACACTGGCGCGAAAATTCACACAGGAAGTGCTGATAAAAGAAGCAGACTGACACAGCAGCAAGGGGACAGCATCATAGGCGCAGCATAGCAGTACCTATCCAGGGTGGTGAGTCCTCTGGGTAACCCAGCATCTCTGCAGCGCAGGAGGGTGGCCTATTGATATCTTGCCTGGAGCCCTGTGAGTGTCAGCGTGTGGTCAGCATGGCATCTGAGCCAGATGTCTTCTCCCCTGAAACACCAGATTTAGCAGCTGGTGTCCCTGAGGTGTCTATGGACGCTATGTCGGCAATCCTAGAGGCGTTTGCTGCCAGGGTGGAAGCAGCACACGGGAATACAGGGGGTAATAAACGCCCCGTCCCCTGCAATCTTCTGGGGATATTTCTGATGCAGAACCAGGTCCAGCTACGGCTCATGGCCCAGATTCTGATGCATCAGAGACTGCAGACCGTGACCGATCGGACAGTGAGGAGGACTCCAAGTCCAGGTCAGTACGCGAGACGGCTTTGGTATCTGACCTTATTACTGCAGTGCGGGATACGCTAAAGTTGGAAAGGACTGAAGAAGTAGCAGATACTCCAGTCCCCTTTGGGTTTCGTAAACCTGCCCGCACTGCTAAGGTGTTCCCTTGTGTGTCTTATTTTGACAAACTCTTATACAAGGAATGGGAGAACCCACTGAGGGTCTTTACAGCCCCAAAGAGGTTTGCAGTACGGTACCCCTTTGAGGAGAGTTTTCTGAAGATATGGACCTCTCCCCCTATAGTGGACCCTTCGGTGTCCAGACTTAATAGAGCCACCACTATTCCAGTAGAAGGGGCTCCTGTTTTCAAGGACCCTGTGGATAAGAAGGCTGAAGCACTCGCTCGCTACCTATACTCAGTGGTAGGCTCAGCAGTACGCCCGGCATTGGCGGGGGCCCTAGTGTCTCAGACACTTACTGAATGGGCAAAATTGCTACTCCAGGGGTTAAAGGAGCGAGATGCTCCTCCTAATGAGATAACTTTGGCCGACCAGTTGGTCCAGGGCCTTAAGTTTGTCTGCGAGTCAGACATGGATACTATTCCCCTGCTGTCAAGAGCTTCGGTTTATGCAGTAGCAATACGCCGCCTGATCTGGCTAAAGGGCTGGTCTGCGGACCAGACTTCCAAGAAAGCCCTATTGGATCTGCCTTTTAAGGGCGACAGACTTTTTGGGGCTTCTCTGGATGACATCATCAAGGATGCTACAGGAGGTAAAAGCACTTTGCTTCCCCAAACTAGCAAGGGTAGGGGACCACGCCAAGGGCAAGGGCCCTCCTTTACTGCACGTAAGCGGTTTTTTCGCCCTCTTAAGGCGACAGGGAAAAGACCCCAGGCCGATAAAGCGCCTGCCCAAGGACAAAAGCGTCCTTGGTCCCGCAGACCCAACAAGCCTGTGGACAAATCTGCGTCCACATGAAGGTCCGCCCCCACCCAGCTCTCGGGTGGGGGGACGTCTTCGCAAATTCGCGACTCAGTGGACTGCTCTAGTCTCCGACAGGTGGGTTTGCGAAGTAATCTCCTCAGGCTACAAGATAGAATTTCTCTCTTGTCCACCAGACAGATTCATCACCTCCAATCTCCAGCTACTACCGACCCGTCGGGAGGCCCTGTATGGGGCGGTCCAGGGTCTACTGGAACGCGGGGTAGTTATTCCAGTTCCAGAACAGGAACGGGGTCAGGGTTTTTACTCAAATCTGTTCATTGTGCCAAAGAAGGAGGGGGTTCGTCCAATCTTGGATCTCAGAGCCCTCAATTGCTTTGTGAAGGTACAAAGATTTCGGATGGAGTCGGTTCGATCCGTAGTCACGGCTCTCCATCCGGGGGACTTTCTGGCCTCCTTGGACATCAAGGACGCATACCTGCATGTCCCCATATACTCCAGACACCAGAGGTTTCTGCGATTTGCTATCGGGAAGAACCACTACCAGTTTGTGGCCCTCCCGTTTGGCCTTGCCTCAGCACCCAGGACGTTCACCAAGGTGCTCGCTCCGATTCTGGCACTTCTAAGACAGCGGGGTATCGCTATCACAGGTTACTTGGACGACCTTCTGCTGAAGGGCCCTTCAAGCTCAGAATTAGAGGTAAGCGTGTCCATTACCTGTCAGACTCTTCGAGACTGTGGTTGGATACTAAACACGCAAAAGTCAGTATTGGTGCCCACTCAACGCCTAGTGTACCTGGGGTTGATTCTGGATTCCTCAGAGGCAAAGGTATTCCTCCCTGTGGAGAAGTTGCAGACCCTCCGGGCTGCAGTACGGCAGCTGACTTCCAGGAATTGGTCGTCACTCCGTTTTTGCATGCGAGTGTTGGGCCTCATGGTAGCCTCCTTCGAGGCGGTCCCATATGCTCAATACCACACTCGAGTGTTACAGAGGGAAGTTCTGTCCAGATGGAACAGATGCCCTTCATCTCTGGATTATCAAATCCGAGTGAGCCACCTAGTCAGGAGATCCCTGGTATGGTGGCTGACAGCACCGGCTCTAATGGCCGGGAAGTCATTTCTTCCGGTTTACTGGATAGTGATCACGACGGACGCCAGCCTTACAGGTTGGGGGGGAGTCTGGGGTGTCCAGTCGGCGCAAGGTCGCTGGACCCCAGAGGAAGCCCTCCTGCCGATCAATGTCCTGGAGATCCGGGCGATCAAGCTGTGCCTCTTCAAATGGTCTCAGAGACTGCAAGGGCGTCCAGTCAGGATCCAGTCAGACAACGCCACAGCAGTGGCATATGTCAATCATCAAGGAGGAACAAGAAGCTCAGCTGCAGCATCGGAGATCGCTCGCATCCTGAAGTGGGCAGAGAGGAGCGTACCGGCACTGTCGGCCGTGTACATTCCGGGTGTGGAAAACTGGCAGGCGGACTACCTGAGCCGCCAGATGCTGGACCAGGGAGAATGGTCCTTACACCCGGAGGTGTTCCAACTCCTCTGCCAAAGATGGGGCACACCAGACGTAGATCTTCTGGCTTCCCGACTCAATCGGAAGGTATTGAGGTTTGTGGCCCGGTCAAGAGACCCATGGGCAGACGCAACGGACGCGTTGGTAGCATCGTGGGGCCAGTATCGGCTAATCTATGCCTTCCCTCCCTCAAGGCTTCTTCCTCTTCTGCTCCGCAGGGTGGAGGCAGAGGGAATTCCAATGATCCTAATCGCTCCAGATTGGCCTCAGCGTCCTTGGTACGCCGATCTAGTACGTCTGGTAACAGACGTCCCCTGGCGCCTGCCACTACGGAAGGACCTGCTGTCGCAAGGTCCCATATTCCATCCTGCTTTACAGTCATTGGCTTTAACGGCATGGCTGTTGAGAACCAGGTACTGAGAGACCGGGGCCTGTCAGACTCAGTAATTTCTACTATGAGAAGTGCTCGGAAACCGTCCTCTAGGAAGGTCTATCACCGCACTTGGAGGGCCTACATCTCCATGTGTGAGGAAATGAAATGGCATCCGCGTACCTATTTGGTTTCCAGAATCCTGCTGTTTTTACAGCATGGGGTAGACCAAAGGCTTGCCCTAAGTACGATTAAGGGACAGATATCTGCCCTGGCTGTCTTTTTTCAGCGACCCCTGGCGACTCACTCTCTCGTGAGTACATTTGTGCAGGGGGTTCGACATGTGGCCCCTCCGGTCCGCCCCCCGTTACCTCCGTGGGACTTGAACCTGGTCCTCTCGGTGCTTCAGAAGGCACCGTTTGAGAATATTAGAGATATTCCCCTGTTGACACTTTCTCAGAAGGTGGTCTTTTTGGTGGCTGTTACGTCAGTTAGACGAGTCTCTGAGCTGGCAGCCTTGTCCTGCAAGGCTCCCTATTTGATTTTCCACAAGGATAAGGTGGTGCTGCGGCCGCAGCCTTCCTTTCTTCCGAAGGTCGTTTCGGCTTTTCATCTCAACGAAGACATTGTACTTCCATCCTTGTGTCCTCAGCCGTCGAATCCTAAGGAGTCGGCGTTGCATTCCTTGGACGTTGTCCGAGCTTTGAGAGTATACATATCTGCTACTTCCCTGTTCCGGAAGTCAGACTCACTGTTTGTTTCGGTGGCTGGTCCCAAGAAGGGCCAAGCAGTCTCATCGGCCACCATCTCTAGGTGGATCCGACAGATAGTAATCCAGGCTTACGCCTTAAAGGGTCAGGCGCCCCCCTTTCCTGTCACGGCGCATTCGACCAGGGCAATAGGTGCCTCTTGGGCTTTCCGACATCAAGCGTCTGTTTCCCAACTATGTAAAGCGGCGACTTGGTCGTCCGCTCACACTTTCACAAAATTCTACAAAGTTGATGTAGGTGCATCTTCGGATGCCTCTTTCGGCCGCAAGGTTTTGCAGGCGGCTGTTTAGAGTTGCAACTCCTCCGTTGGAGGAGTGCTGTTTTGTGTTTTGGGGTGAAGTTTGTTTTTATGCTGTTACCACCCCTCGTTTTTTCTCTGACACTGCTTTGGGACGTCCCACTTTGTCAATAGAGAAGCTGTGTCGGTCCATGGACGAAAGAGTAAATAGGATTTTTTACTCACCGTAAAATCCTTTTCTCTGAGTCCATGGACCGACACAGCACCCACCCCTCCTTTTAAGTTTGTACTGCTTTTTGACGAACTGATCTGCGATGTGCAGACTGAGAGGGTATACCCAGAGGGTCCGCCCCCTGGGCGGTACTGTAGAAGGTGTGATGCAACACTTTTTACAAGTTTTTCTGCCTAGTCACTCCTAATTAACGGATAATACCCACTTTGTCAATAGAGAAGCTGTGTCGGTCCATGGACTCAGAGAAAAGGATTTTACGGTGAGTAAAAAATCCTATTTTTCCATCCGTCTGGCGGATCGGATGACAATGGACTCTATGGTCTGTCGTCATCCGATTTCCCCCCCCCCCCCTCATAGGGGAGAGCGGCGCTCTGACAGGTCAGTCGCTGCAGTGTGCAGAGACAGACCTGTCATTTGCCTGCTCAACGAGGATTGACGGAGCGATCCCTGCTGAGCAAAGCGGAGCCCGTACACGTCCGTGTGAAAGGGCCCTTAAAAGAAACATTGTATTTTCTTATCTGTCCTTCTGTTTATTCATTTACAGATCAAAGGGATGAACTTTTTATTTTTTGGTTTTTATTAACCCTTTATTTACTCTAATTGGTCTTATTAAATCTTTATTCTGTAACATTTAATTCTTTCCTGCTGATTTTTTCTATTTTATAAACTATTAATTAAAACTTTTTGTTTTATTTGCTTTGTTAATATTTTTACACCCTTTTAACATACATTTACATGTTTAACATTGAAAAAAGCGCAAAATTTTAAAAATATTTCATTTATAAAATAACTTTCCAATGCTTTTGTACCATTGCTAACAGATGAAGTGTAAACAAAAAATTTGCGGTTTGTATCGGTAATTGGGATTGGCAGGTACTAAAAACTAGGGGTGCAACGGATCAAAAAACTCACGGTTCGGATCGTTCCTCGAATCAGAGTCACGGATCGGATCGTTTTTCGGATCACCACCATATATAGTCCCCACTGTAATATCCACATCTCCCCTGTCAGCGCTCCGATCTGAGGAGCTCACCTAGGCAGTCGTCGCTCTTGGTGTACCAAGATGGCCGCCGCTCCAGAGCAAGGCCGAAGCCGCGGCCTTTCCTATGGGCTTAATGCGCAAATCGCGTGGTGTGCCGATCCGCGGACGTTGACCCGTTCGCATCACGGATCAATGACGATCCGTTGCACCCCTACTAAAAAAAGACCCTAATATAACTAAATGGTAATTTTTTAAAATTTCTTTACACATTACATTATTTTTCATTACATTTCTTTAAACTTGATCGAAGCAAAGAGTATTGTCTTATTTTACTGCCATCTTGTTTGATAACCTAATGTTCAGGGGTTGTAAATCTTAAAAATAAAGTTCTTCAGAATCGTGAGAGACATGACCTTTATTCTAAGCAAAAAAATTGATTCTCATTTTTTTCCAGAATCGTGCAGCTCTCTAACGGGTATTAACAATTACATTTCATATATTTAATACTGATTTATATTACAGACAGTCTTTTTGTGAGTTTCTTAGTGAATGTAATTAATAGGCATTATATACAGTGCCTTGCGACAGTATTCGGCCCCCTTGAACTTTTCATCATTTTGCCACATTTCAGGCTTCAAACATAAAGATATAAAATTTAAATTTTTTGTAAAGAATCACCAACAAGTGGGACACAATTGTGAAGTGGAACGAAATCTATTGGATATTTTAAACTTTTTTAGCAAATAAAAAAACTGAAAAGTGGTGCGTGCAAAATTATTCGGCCCCTTTTTACTTTCAGTGCAGCAAACTCACTCCAGAAGTTCAGAGAGGATCTCTTAACCACTTCCTTACTGGGCACATATACCCCCTTCCTGCCCAGGCGAAATTTCAGCTTTCAGCACTGTCACGCTTTGAATGACAATTGCGCGGTCGTGCGACGTGGCTCCCAAACAAAATTGACGTCCTTTTTTTTGCACAAATAGAGCTTTCTTTTGGTGGTATTTGATCACCTCGGCGGTTTTTATTTTTTGCGCTATAAACAAAAATAGAGCGACAATTTTGAAAAAAAAAGCAATATTTCTTACACTTTGCTATAATAAATATCCCAATTTTATTTATTTTTTTATATTTTTTTCCTCAGTTTAGGCCGATACGTATTCTTCTACATATTTTTGGTAAAAAAAAATCGCAATCAGCGTTTATTGATTGGTTTGCGCAAAAGTTATAGCGTTTACAAAATAGGGGGTAGTTTTATGGCATTTTTTATAATTTTTTTTTTAATTTTTTTTTATTAGTAATGGCGGCGATCAGTGATTTTTTTTTTTTTTGTGACTGCGACATTATGGCGGACACATCGGACACTTTTGACACTAATTTGGGACCATTCACATTTATACAGCGAACTGTGCTATAAATATGCACTGATTACTGTATAAATGTGACTGGCAGGGAAGGGGTTAACACTAGGGGGCGAGGAAGGGGTTAAATGTGTTCCCTATTAGTGATTTTTACTGTGGTGGGAGGGGACTGACTGGGGGAGGAGACCGATCTGTGTCGCTATGTACAAGGGACACAGCATCGGTCTCCTCTCCCTGACAGGACATGGATCTCTGTGTTTACACACAGAGATCCATGTCCTTGTCTCTGTAACCGCCGATCGCGGGTGCCTGGCGGACATCGCGGCCGCCAGGCACGCGCATCGGCATTGCAGTGAAGATTTCCCAAGCTTTAAACATCCCAAGGAGCACTGTGCAAGTGATCATTTTGAAATGGAAGGAGTATCAGACCACTGCAAATCTACCAAGACCTGGCTGTCCCTCTAAACCAGTGGTTCTCAACTCCTGTCCTCAGGACCCACTAACAGGCCAGATTTTAAGTATTACCTTGGTGAGATGCAGACTAGAATACTGCAATCCCTGAGCAGCAAATTATATCACCTGTGATGCATTTCAGTTATCTTGCAAACCTGGCCTGTTGGTGGGCCCTGAGGACTGGCGTTGAGAACCACTGCTCTAAACTTTCAGCTCAGACAAGAAGACTGATCAGAGATGCAGCCAAGAGGCCCATGATCACTCTGGATGAACTGCAGAGAACTACAGCTGAGGTGGGAGAGTCTGTCCACAGGACAACAATCAGTCGTACACTGCACAAATCTGGCCTTTATGGAAGAGTGGCAAGAAGAAAGCCATTTCTCAAAGATATCCATAAAAAGTCTCGTCTAAAGTTTGCCACAAGCCACCTGGGAGACACACCAAACATGTGGAAGAAGGTGCTCTGGTCCGATGAAACCAAAATCAAACTTTTTGGCCACAATGCAAAACGATATGTTTGGCGTAAAAGCAACACAGCTCATCACCCTCAACACACCATCCCCACTGTCAAACATGGTGGTGGCAGCATCATGGTTTGGGCCTGCTTTTCTTCAGCAGGGACAGGGAAGATGGTTAAAATTGAGGGGAAGATGGATGCAGCCAAATACAGGACCATTCTGGATGAAAACCTGTTGGAGTCTGCAAAAGACCTGAGACTGGGACGGAGATTTATCTTCCAACAAGACAATGATTCCAAACATACAGCAAAATCTACAAAGGAATGGTTCACAAATAAACGTATCCAGGTGTTAGAATGGCCAAGTCAAAGTCCAGACCTGAATCCAATCGAGAATCTGTGGAAAGAGCTGAAAACTGCTGTTCACAAACGCTCTCCATCCAACCTCACTGAGCTCGAGCTGTTTTGCAAGGAAGAATGGGCAAAAATTTCAGTTTCTCAGTGCAAAACTGATAGACATACCCCAAGCGACTTGCAGCTGTAATCGCAGCAAAAGGTGGCTCTACAAAGTATTAACGCAAGGGGGCCGAATAATTTTGCACGCCCCACTTTTCATTTTTTTCTTAGTTAAAAAAGTTTAAAAAAAAACAATAGATTTCGTTCCACTTCACAATTGTGTCCCACTTGTTGGTGATTCTTCACAAAAAATTAAAATTTTATGTCTTTATGTTTGAAGCCTGAAATGTGGCAAAAGGATGAAAAGTTCAAGGGGGCCGAATACTTTCGCAAGGCACTGTATTCCCCCCCCCCCCCCCCCAATGTTTAGCAATAAGAGGACATGAAGAAAGAGGGAGGGGAGTGTAATTTACCACTGTGTGTTTGCACACGTGTGACTCTAAAGTCAAATTGCCTGCACAGATAAGAAAAAAGGAAGAAATGAACAGCTTTAGAAGGAAACTGGAGCATGCTCAGTAGATGACAAAAGCTTGTTTACACAATCTCAGGCTGCAGTAGAACATGGAGAATGTGCGATGCTTAAAAATAATTGAAAAAAAAATGAAAAAACAGAACATCGAGAAGAAGGGAGAGACTGTTGAAGGCAGGAGCAACTAATATATTTCACTCTATACAAAACAAATGCTTTATTGGCTTTGTGAGAATGTGCACTCTGTTATATAGCATGTATTGAGAGTTTTACATAGTCTGGGTTTAATGACACTTTTTAAGGGCTTGTTTGGGGAGGAGGGGGATTGTGGTAAAAACAGGAGTTTGAGCAATGTATTTTACTGCCCTCATCAATAAGCTGCAAAAGCAGCAGGATGGTAATGTACACATGCCTGCTAAATGTGACAATATTGAGGCCGCTACCAAATTACCACCCCTTTCATTTGCATTGGGCCACCATGTACATGATCGCTTTTTGGCGTGGCAGCAAGCACTGCTGCATGTGTAAAGTTATGCAGGCCATACATGGGTCGCATTCCGAACAAATTTTTCTTTCGAAAATCTGAAATTTCCCACGTATTTTGTAAGCCCATGGTGCCACCATTGATTTTGAAATTTTGATAAATCAAGCCTTCAATTTCAGCCTGTGAAACAAATTTTCATGGCTGGGAATCTTCTTTTCTTTCCAGGAATTTTCTATTCTTGTGCTAATGCACATTTCTTTTTCGATTTTTATATTTCTCACACGATTCTCCCATCATTGATTAGAAAATTGTTAGTTTTTGAAAAAATTTCCAACATGCCCGATCACTCGGCTGTTGCTGTGGCCTACTAATGGTGCGAAATTCGAACGAAAATTGTTTAAAAAGATTTTCGGAATTCAAATTGCCGGACTTAGTTTAAGGGAAAACAGTGCAAATAAATGTATATTTAGGTCCTTCAGCAAGGAAGGGTAATGGGCAATTTGTTCTTTTACAGGTGCATACCAGTTTGAGGCCTTACAATTCATACGGGAATACAGCCCAGCTGCTCAGGGCTTCATTTTTTTTCACTCAAAGAAAGCTGTAGTGCATCAGTCTATCCCCCATTCCTTGTGGGAGGTAATTGAAATGGTCATGGAGCAAGTGGGGGTGGAGTTGCACAGGACCAAGTGCATGAGGTTGATGATGTATGTGATGTCCTCTCTAGACTAGATGAATTTAAACAAAGGTAAAATTAGTGGATTTTTCCCAAGGTTTCCTAAATGAATTACACTTACCTGTAGTTGCTCTTTAAATATAAAATGGCTCATGGAGCTTGGATATTGGTTTATAGGAAATGGGAGGGATGCAAAGTGGGCTAAAGAGTGATGGCAGTTATAACAGCCACCTTTTAAATGTAATCTTATAGTATATATTCATAATTCTTTTTAGCTTTGTGCCCTTAAAGTATTTTCTTTTTATTTACAGATTCCCAGAAGGATCCCTTAAGTGATCCCTCAACTTCTTTGCTGCGTGGACTGTTGTACAAACTTTCATAAGACTTATCTTTCCAAATTTTAAATATGGCTAATCGAGGGGGAGCCACAAGACCCAATGGACCAAATGCCGGAAATAAAATATGTCAGTTCAAACTAGTCCTCCTAGGAGAATCTGCAGTTGGCAAATCTAGCCTAGTGTTGCGCTTCGTAAAAGGACAGTTTCATGAATTCCAAGAAAGCACAATTGGAGGTTAGAAAATTATTCACTACTTTTTATCTCTTTTGCACTTATTGAGATAGTGTTTGTGTTTTGCTTTACAATTGCTACTTTACTATATTATTTACAAGTTTATTGAAAGATACAGTTTTTTGCTTTGACCTATACCTCTCGAAGCTACAATGTCTATTTATTTGTATTCGTCCCCAGAGTTAGTCATGCTCACCCAGCAGAGCTCTACTTGCTAAGAGGAATGGAGATTGGATAGCAGGACTTTTACATGGCTGCACACCTGTATGCAGCACCTTGGCCTGTAATTTATTTTTCACAAGGTGCTCAATGTTTTTGATCATCTCTCATGAAATATAAAGAACACTGGGTGCCCTCTGGTGCTTTATGTAATGGCACAGTCACATTTGGACTTTCTGCGAAGCTGCTGTAACAGGAAAGTTTAGATTTTCCTTTTTTAAAATAGAGGTTTTAGATATGCAGCCTGATAGGCCATGTACTCTTTCTGTGAACTGAGAAAAGTGTGTGGGCCGCTCAGGTTTGATGGGGAGGGGGTATGTAGACAGTGCATCCACAACTGTTGTTAGAGTGCTAACGGGGAATGGAGCCCGTCATGGCTCCTGCAATGGTTCAAGAAAGGGTGACCCCCTGGAAGTCACACATCTATGATGTCCTGCTGCAATGAATAGAGTGGCAACCTCAGCCTGGACTCTGACCAAGCCATGCCTCCAACGTGTTTTATTCCGCCCCCTGGAGCTTGGTCATGGGGATACCCATGACTAGGCTCCGGGGGCAGAGTGAAACGCGTTGGGGGCATGGCCTGGTCGGAGTCCAGGCTGAGGTTGCCACTCTCTTTATTACAGCAGGACATCGTAGATGTGTGACTTCCATGGGTCATCCTGCCTTCCTTTACTCTTTCTGTGAACTCAGTTGCGCTGTAAAGTGTATCTAAGGCAAGGAGCAAACAGGTAATATATTGCATTATACCAGTCCTTAGATGTGTTAGTTGTGTATCCATTTGCTTTATTCGGACATTTTTTTTCCATTTATTTTTACATGTTTGTCCTGTCAGTGACACACGTTGTCTTAGTTTGAAAACACTGGGAGCAAAGTTGGCTCACTAGAGTTCTCTCTCAGCATGGACTCCAAACACCTTCCACTCCTCACCTTCATAACATCGGGAAGAGGTGTTCTATAGTTCTCAAAAGAACTTGTGTGAGTTGGTAACATTGTATGAAATTTCAGTTCAGTGCACATGAAGCGACAGGGACTCTGGATTTTTATGGCAGGATAAATGATTTTTCTGTAAAATGCATTTAGCTTGCAAAACAAAGACTAGCTAACTAAAAAAATAAAAACTTTATAGAGCTCATCTTGGGATACTTTTCAACCCCTGTCCCTCCCTCCAACATTCCCCCCCCCCCCCCCCCCACTGATTTAGTAAGTGTACAAAAAAGGGGGCAATATTCTTTTTTTCTTTCGTCCATGGACGGACACCGCTTCCTTGAGGCTTGACATTAGGGTTATGTTCCGTCTATTAGTAGAGGACTAGGCAGACATGTTAGATATTTAAAAACATGTAATTATACCAAAGCTGAACAGCCCCGCCCAGGTCCCTCTGGTCATAACCCCTCACCCTGCAATCAGCAGCTCAGTTTTTTCTGCCTAGTGTAGAAGGACCTGGCTCCCTAGGGGCCCATTGGTCCTGGAGAACTTTTTTTTACTTTTATTTATTTGTTTTTACTTTTTGATCCTGAGATCTATTATCAACTGCCAGTTGGGTGACAGGCTGGATGATATAGATCCTTGTAGTCTCCCCAGCCCGGCCATCGAGCGTGAGCAGGCCTTTAGCTACGCGCTGGGTCGGCCACGACATACCCCGTTTGCTCCAGGGGTGGCCAGTGAGCTAGATGATCTGGGGCCCACATATGACCAGGTTACTGCTGTCCAGTCACAGTGGGCCGTGGCCGACAGCCACTCCGTACTGCTCGGTGATGGGTCTGTCAGGAACGCGTCCAGCAGTCCTAGCAGGGACGGGTAAGTAAGGTTCCTCCTGTCTTGGCAGGATGGAACAGCTGGGCATTCCTGGGGTGGTAGATTAGGGGCTCTCTAGTCCTCCCTTTCCTCTCTCCCCATACATCCCTCCTCCCCATGCTATGCTGGGCCTGCTGTGTACCTCACCGGGGGGGCTCCTGGTCCTGGCTGGGGGCTGCGCAGGGTGTCCGGGTCTGCTCTAGTGTGGGTGGTCTGCCTTTTGGGGGGCCTCTGTTCGGGTACTCAGTGTTTTCGTGGCCTTTATTTTTACCTCAGAAACGAATCGGCAACATTTTGGATGCGACGGTGCCATTTTCCTGTAGCCACGCTGTTCCTATTGCTAATACAGCGGTCGGCCATTATCTTGTAGCTCACGCTCCTTTTTTTTTTTTTTTTCTGAGGTAGCCAGCGGCCATCTTTTTTTGGGCTTTTAACATTGGTTTTGGCCTCTAGCGCTAGTTTGTCATTCTGAATGGCGCGAACGTCAGATCACCTCAGACACCTCAGGCACACACTGTGCAGGAGTTAGAGCGGATGGCAGCGCTGGGCAGTGCCTGGGTCAGGGCGGTGAGTCCTCTGGGAATACCCCTTGGTCTGGGCAGCTAGGAGGGTGGGCCTTTTTTTGTACCTCGACTTAGTCCCTGAGTGGCTGTCAGGTGAGCGGGTCAGCGTGGCGTCAGAAGCTGGCGGTTCTTCCCCAGACATTCCGGTGGTAGCAACCGGTGCCCCTGCACCTGCGGTACCTGTGGACGCTTTGTCGGCGGTCCTGGTATCATTTTTTGCCAAGGTGAAGGCGGTGTGCGGGCGAAAGGGGTAAAAAACGCCCCTCCCCCCCCCCCCCTACCATCTTCTGGGAAAAACTCTGACTCGGGCCTGGCTGTGACAAAGGGACCCATGTTCTGAAGTGTCCGAGTATGCGGACCAGGACCATTCGGACAGTGAGGAAGACTCTGTGTCCGGGTCAGCGCAGGAGAAGGCGCTTGTTGGAGCACTTATCACCGCAGTGCGGGAAACCCTCAAGCTGGCGGATGCGGTTGGGGCATCTTCTGAGGTGTCGGTCCCTTTTGGTGTTTCCTTATGTAAGGTGTTTCCTTATGTAACTTATTTTGATACGTTTATAGACAAAGAATGGGAACGACCGCAGAGAACCATTTCGGTCCCAAAACGCATGGCGGTCTGTTGCCCATTTTTTTCAGAAGGCTCTCCTCAAAAGGGTATCTCCCCCGGTTGTGGACCCCCCCGGTATCCAGGTTAAACAAGGTAACCACAATTCCGGTTGAGGGGGTCCCCTGCATTTAAGGATTCTGCAGGTAGGAGGTCCGAGGCGGTGGCGCGGTACAGGTTCACTATGCTGGGGTCAGCATTATGGGCAGTTTTGGCTGCGGCCTTGGTGTCAGACACTTACTGAATGGGCAAAATTGTTGCACCGGGAGTTGGAGAAGCAACAGTTTCCTCGGTCTGCGTAGAACTGGCTGACCAGTTGGTGCATGGCCTCAAATATCTCTGCGATGCAGCCCTGGACACAGCTCCCCCTGATTTCCAGAGCCTCATTATCTGCTGTGATACTGCGTCGCCTGATTTGGCTAAAATGCTGGTCCGCAGACCAGACTTACAAGAAGGCTCTGGCTGATTTAGCCTTCCAGGGTGAGAGGCTATTTGGAGCCTCGCTGGATGACATTATTAAGAATGTCACTGGGGATAAGAGCACGCTGCTCCCACAATCCAGAAAAGGTAAGAAGCCACGCCGTAGGCCAGGGCACTCCTTTTCTGCTCAGAAGCGTTTTTTTCGTCAGTCCGGGCCCGCAGGTAAGCGTTCCCAGGCTGACAAGGGGCCAGCTGAGGGAAAAAAAGCGTCCCTGGATTCGCAAGGCAAACAAGCCTGCAAACAAATCTGTGACTGCATGAAGGTTTACCCCCGCCCGACTCTCGGGTGGGGGGGTCGCCTTCGCGAGTTTGCAGCTCGGTGGACCTCGCTGCTTTCCGACCAGTGGGTTTCATCAGGGTACAAGATGGACTATTTGGGGCAGTGCAGGACCTGCTGAGGCCGCGGGGTAATAGTACCTGTGCCGCTGCTGGAAAGGTTTCAGGGATTCTACTCCAATCTGTTTGTAGTCCCAAAGGAGGACAGGGTCCGTCCAATCCTGGACCTCAAGGCCCTCAACTCCTTTGTAAAAGTCAGAAGGTTCAGGATGGAATCAGTTCGCTCTGTGATCGCTGCACTCCATCCGGGGGATTTTCTGGCATGTCCCCATATATGTCGGGCATCAGAGTTTTCTGCGTTTTGCAGTCGGGGATGATCGCTACCAATTTGTGGCTCTCCCTTTTTGGCCTGGCATCGGCACCAAGGGTTTTCACCAAGGTGCTCGCCCCAATTCTGGCTCTGCTGAGACAGCTAGGAATCGCTATCGTGGGCTACCTGGACGATCTCCCTCTGAGAGCAGCTTCAGATTCAGAATTAGAGGAGGATGTGGCAATTGCCAGCCAGATCCTTCAAGAATTTGTTTGGGTACTGAACCTCTAGAAATCCGGTGTTGGTGCCGACTCAGCGCCTGGAATACCTGGGCTTGATTCTGGACTCTTCAGAGGCAAGTTTTTCTCCCTTTGCAAAAATTGCAGACTCTTCAGGCGGCGGTGAAGCTGTTGGCCTCCGCAGGTGGTCGTCGCTGCGCTTTTGCATGCGAGTCCTGGGTCTCATGGTAGCCTCCGAGGCGGTACCGTATGCTCAATTCCACACTTGAGTCTTGCAGAATGAGATCCTGTCCAAGTGGGACAAGTCTCCGTTGTCCCTGGATTGTCAAATCCGGGTGAGCCAACTAGTCAGGACTTCCCTGGTCTGGTGGCTGAGATCTCCGGCCCTTCAGTCCAGAAAGTTGTTCCTTCCCTTTCACTGGATGGTGATCACGACAGACGCCAGCCTGACTGGTTGGGGGGGGAGTTTAGGGTGTTCAGTCGACAAGGTCGCTGGACACAGGAAGAATCCCGCCTGCCGATCAATGTACTGGAACTTTCGGGCGATCAGGCAGTGCCTCTCCACATGGTCACAGAGGCTACAGGGGCGTCCAGTCGGACAACGCCATGGCGGTGGCTTATCTCGACCATCAAGAAGCTCGGCTGCAGCATCGGAGGTCGCTCACATCCTGCGGTGGGCAGAACGGAGCGTGCCGGCACTATCGGCTGTATACATTCTGGGCGTAGAAAAATGGCAAGCGGACTACCCAAGTCGCCAGATGCTGGACCAAGGAGAATGGTCGCTACACCCGGATGTGTTTCGACTCCTTTGCCTGAAATGGGGCACGCCAGACGTGGATCTCCTGGCTTCTCGACTCAATCGGAAGTTATTGAGGTTTGTGGCCAGGTCAAAAGATCCCTGGGTGGACGCGACAGACGCGTTGGTGGCCCTGTGGGGACAGTATCAGCTAATTTATGCCTTTCCCCCACTGAAACTTCTTCCTCGTCTGCTCCGCAGAGTGGAGACCAAGGGGATTCCAGTGATTCTAATTGCCCCAGATTGGCCTCGGCGTCCCTGGTATGCCGACCTAGTGCGCCTGGTGGCGGATGCCCCTTGGCGACTGCCGATGCAAGAGGAGGACCTTCTGTCCTGCTTTACAGTCGCTGGTTTTAACGGCATGGCTGTTGAAAGTCAGGTTCTGAGTGACCGAGGCCTGTCAGATTCAGTAATTTCCACCATGCTGAGGGCACGGAAGTCATCTTCTCGGAAGACCTATCATCGTACGTGGAAGGCCTACATCTCTGTGTGAGGAGATGGGGTGGCGTCCACGGGCATATTCGGTTTCCAGGATCCTGCTGTTTTTTACAGCGTAGAGTGGATCAGAAACTTGCTTTTAAGCACCATTAAGGGGCAGATTTCAGCCTTAGCGGTTTTCTTTCAATGACCCTTGGCTCATTCACTGGTGAGTACGTTTGTGCAAGGGGTCCGACATGTGGCTCCTCCGGTTCAACCACCACTACCTTTTGTGGGATTTGAATCTGGTGCTCTCGGTACTTCAGAAACCTCCATTTTTGAGAACATCAGAGAGATTGCCCTCTTGACACTCTCTCAGAAAGTTGCCTTTCTGGTGGCCATTACATCTGTAAGGAGGGTTTCTGAGTTGGTGGCCTTGTCTTGCAAGTCCCCCTACTTGATCCTCCATAAGGATAAAGCGGTGCTACGCCCGCAGCCTTTGTTTCTTCTTAAGATGGTTTCGGCTTTTCATCTAAATGAGGACGTTGTACTTCCATCCTTGTGTCCTCGGCCGTCGCATCTCAAAGAAGTTGCGTTACACCCGCAGAGCACGTACCACGTCTAAGGAATGTATCTGTCTGCTACGGCTCCGTTTCGGAGGTCAGATTGACTGACTGGTCCAAAAAAAGGCCTGGCGGTCTCGTCGGCCACCATTTCTCGGTGGATCAGACGGATTGTGATTCGGGCTTATGCCCTTAAAAGGTGGGCGCCTCCCTTTCCTGTCACGATGCATTTGACCAGGCTAATTGGTGCCTCCTGGGCTTTCCGACATCAACCGTCTGTCTCACAGGTGTGTAAGGCGGCGACCTGGCCGTCCGTTCACTTTCACTAAGTTTTACAAGGTTGACGTGCATGCATCTGCGGATGCTTGCTTCTGCCGCAAGGTTTTGCAGGCGGCTGTTTAAGGTTGCAACTCCTCCGTTGAGGAGCTCTGTTTGTTTGGGGTGAAGTTTATTTGATTGCTGTTCCCACCCCTTGTTTTTTGACACTGCTTGTGGACGTCCCTAATGTCAAGACTTAAGGAAGCTGTTCTGTCCATGGACGAAAGAGAAAATAGGATTTTTGTACTCACCGTAAAAAAATCCTTTTCTCTGAAGTCCATGGACGGACACAGCACCCACCCCTCCTTTTTATGTTTGTACTGCTTTTTGACAAACTGAGCTGCTGAGTGCAGGGTGAGGGATTATGACCAGAAGGACTGCCCCATGGGCGGGGCTGTTCAGCTTTTGGTATAATTACATGTTTTTAAATATCTAACATGTCTGCCTAGTCCCCTCCTAATAGACGGAACATAACCCTAATGTCAAGACTTAAAGTGGTTGTAAACCCACTTTGACAACATGCACCTACAGGTAAGCCTAGATTAAGGCTTTACCTGTAGGTGCATGAAATATCTCCTTAACCTACACGGTTAAAGAGATATTTGCATTTAAAACCGGCGCCGCTGACGTCACCATCATGCGCACATAGCGGGCCGGCTTAGTAGCTGGATTTCTGAATGGAGTTACCCGGCCCGAGCGTGCATGCGTGTGACGTCATCGCCGCTCCTGGGCCAATAACAGCGCCGGAAGGCAGAGGGGAGCAAGATGGCGACAGAGGTGTCCGAGCACCGCTGCGGGGGCTTCGATCTCAGGTAAGTGATTCATAATGAGCTAGTATGCTATGCATACTAGCTCATTATGTCTTTTGTTTTGCAGGTTGTTTAAAAAAAAAAACGGGGTTTACAACCACTTTAAGGAAGCTGTGTCCATGGACTTCAGAGAAAAGGATTTTACGGTGAGTACAAAAATCCTATTTTTTTTTTTTTTTTTTTTCTTTAAGCTTTTTCTGAAGCTGCTATCACGTGACATTGCCTGCCCAAGTCGTCTTTTCTTCTGTTTACTTCCTGGAAGGGTCCTTCTCTGGGTGTCCATGTCACTGCCTGTGAGATGTGGACACTTCCAATTGGATGGCTGCCTGTGGGGTCCTTTTAGGAGAGAGAGAGGCAGATGACAAATAGGTTGTAGTCTCAGGGCGCTATCGCAATGATAGAGCGGCTTCCTCCCGCTCTGGAAACCAGCACCAGTGAAGGATCTGGACAAGGTACTTTGGGGAGTATTTCTGCCTTCACCAAGTATGCGAGGTAAAAATACTTTTTTTTTTTTTTTTTAATGTTTTGTAGTGACAGGGTGACAACTTCTTCATAAAAGTATATTATTGGTCTTTTAATATGATTTTCAAGAGTATACTCCTTCTTTTTTTTTTTTTTTCCCCCTTTCCTTTTTCCTTTCTATTTATGAGCCTGGCATCCGCAATTTTATTTCATCATTCATTAAAAAAAAAAGACTATGGGGAAGCGTTACCAAAACTGGAGAGTGCAAAATCTGGTGTAGCCCTGCATAGAAACCAATCCACTTCCAGGTTTTATGGTTAAAGCGGTAGTAAACTGCCAAAAAAATAAAAATAGGGCCCCCACTAGGTTTTTCCCATAATGTGGCTAGTATGCACCGCATGCAAATACATTATGGCATACTTACATTTAAAGCAAAGCCCTCCAGTGGTGCACTGTCACTGCTGACGGGGCTTTCATCCTCACCTGGTCTTCCTTCCAGGTTCGCAGGCTCCAGCTGTTTGAATGGCCAACCTGCGATACCGTCCTTTCCACACATGCACGCGGGAGTCATGACTGTAGTACGGCACTCTGAAGGGACAGCACGGGTATGCCGTACCTTCAGAGCGCATGCGCCGGTGACGTTACCTGCTGCATTCCATGTGAATTTCTCCTAAATGGTGCAGGTTGCGAGTGTGGGTCGGGGGGCAGCGACCACCGCGATTGATTGACATTTTTGTTTTGCATTTTTTAATAAGGGGTAAAAAACTGGCTCCAGATTTTTTTGTTTGCCCATTTTTTTTTTGTAAATGAGTAGGGGTACTATGTTAGTATGTATTCACATGAAGAGGGCTGATATTTGGGGCCCCTTGTTAAAGGGGGCTTCCATTTTCTGACAAGTCACCCTCACAACCACCTGGGCAGGATTGTAGAGAGGAGGCCCTTGTTCTCATCAACATGAGGAAAAGAAGCTGTGGATTGGGGGGGTGTTAGTTCCCGCCCAACCCCCCCCCCCCCCCCCTCCATCTTCAGCCCTCCATCTTCAGCTCTCTTCCTTCCGGGGCCGTTAACTCCGTCTCTGTGACTGGCCGGAGTCGCGTGACCTCACTCCCGTACGCATGTTTCCAACACCTACAGGTAAGCATTAATATAGGCTTACCTGTAGTTTAAAAGTGGTTGTACAGAGTTTTACAAGCACTTTAACAACCAGCTAGGTGTGGTGTGGCAGGTGCCAGCGTTAAAAATACTGTAAGTTTTCACTACTAAAATACTGCATCACCTCTGATTGGTCTATGCAAAAACTAAGAAAAAAACTGATGCAAAAATGAATGTAGACTGATGTAAACTGAAGTACAAACTTATATAAACTGAACTGAAGACTGATGCAAACTGATGTAAACTGAATGTTTTTTTTTTCTTTAAAAAAAATGTGACTGAATTGATGACTCCCATGTAAAAGGGGCCTAGGGCATTCCGTCTGTTTTTGTTTTTTCATCCGTCAACCGATGCAATGCACTCCTATAGACAAAGGAATGTAAACAGGTGTCATCCGTTTTACATCGATTTTTCGTTTTGCTTTCGTTCAGTTCCCTTTTTATTTATTTTTTAAACACTTTTATTGAGTTTTTATAGTGTTTTTTGTTTTTTTTTCTTGCACATACACAAAGTACATCACAACACCATTGATAGAAGCAAACGGATCATCCACACAAGTGGATATATGGGCAGAATAACCAGATCTTAATACATTTATGCATAGAACCCCTGTGCTTCTAAATAAGTCGCTCTCTATCCAGCACAGCATTTACCACCGTGCACCACTGAACTCAAGTTGGCAGGTTGGAAGATAGCCAACGTTGAGAAATCAACTTCCGGGCACGAAATAATAAAGGTGTAAATAACATTTTATGGGTGAATGATGGGCAGTCCTCCTGAAATTTACCCAACAGGGCAACTTTTTGGATCAGGTGCCAATGGAATTGAACAGAGTTCCAATAAAATTTGAAATATATCTTTCAAATACCGAAAAATAGTTTAGGACAGTGCCATACTATATGAATTGGCATGCCTGTATGCATATTACAACTAGGGCAATTAGGTGAAAGCCGACGACCCCAAGAAAACTATTTTTGAGGGGGTATAATAGACACTGGAGGAAACTCTGATAGGAGTTTCTGAGAGGCAGACCAAAAGCCACAACTGGTTTAGAAGACAACTTTTTGAGAGTCAACCGCTTGTGTGACAGGCAGCTCACAGGACAACAGCTTCAAGCACTGCTTAACATTGATCAATGTAAGCCAGTCTCAGTTTCAACTGTGAAGAGAAGACTTCAAGCTGCAACTGTAAGAACACCATTGCTAAGATGGTAAAATAAGAGAGGCTTGCCTGGGCCATGAAGCATTGCCAGTGGACTCCTGAAGTCTGGAAATGGATACAAAAAAATCCGCTGGGGTGATGCATTTGGATGCGAAACGCGTCGGGTGACCCTACTGTTGCCACTAACTATTTGATGAAGTGCTGTTACATCTTTTTAAATGTAAGTGTTCCTACCTACATTAAATTACCCTTTTATACAGGATTACGCTATGTGCTTTTTTCTTTCCTTCCATTTTCTATAACTTACCTGAAATCAACACCTGGCCATCATTGGGCATTTTCTGCAAGTTCCATCGTCATTTGGATGCCAGAGATATTTTCTCCACCCTCTGTATTGGATTGATGTCCGAGGTCCCTGTTTAAATCACAGTTGGAGATTCGCTGTCCATAGTGGCTTACCCATGCTTGGTTGACCCTTTTGAACGCAAGTTTTTTGGGGTCCACACCTTTCGGTAAGCCTTTTCTACTATCGTATGGTGACGGTCACTCTGAAAGTACTTGTTTTGTGTCAAGTCTACTTTAGGAGCACCACCATTTTGACTTTGATTTTGATTTTCACCAATTCAACTTCACCAGCATTTTATTTGGTTTACACCAAAGAATTTAGTTTCATTGTGACTTTTATATTTAGCACTCACATCACTGAGGACTTTTTGGAATAATTTTTATTTCTTCACCGTGTCCCTTTAAGATGTTTGTTTAATTTGAATATGTATTGTTGATCACTGCACTTTCAGTGCAGTTCATATTTAGTTTTAGCGCTACACTCTTTTTGTTTTGACTCCTGAAGTCTGGAAGAAGGTCTTCTGGACCAATAAATCAAAATGTGAGGTCCTCAGTTCATCACACAGGGTTTTTGTATGGCGTCAAAGTGAAAGGGATGGTTCCTCGGTGTGTGACACAAAATTTTGGGAGTATCTGTCGCGAGGCAAACAGGGCATTTGCCTTGGGCGGCAGTTTTCGGGGGGGCGCGGCCGCCGCTATGCTCCCTCTACCTGCCGCTTCACCCGCTGCAGTGACCTCCACAAACCCAATACCCTGCAGCAGTCGGCTGACTTTGGGAGCTGCAGGGCATCCATAGAGGGTTTTTTTTGTTTTTCTAAATGGATCCCCTCCCTTTAGCGCCCCCCACCTCCCTGATTGCCAGGCGCTCCTTCCATGCAACTGCTGGCCAGCTCTCCCACTTCCCCCTCCTGGTGGCAGCAGCTGCTAATGCGGGAGATGGGGATGAACGGGGGTGGGGGGGCTGCTCCATGCAGCCGCTGGCCTGCTCTCCCACCTTCCCCTCCCGCTGGCTGCAGCCGCTGCTAGTGCGGGTGATCTGGATGGATGGAGAGAGGGGAGGGGGGCTGGTAAACGTGTAAACCAGCCCCTTTCCTGAAAGAATACAGACAGCGCTCACAGTACTGATCGCTTCTGTATTCATTAATCAATGACGCATAGTAAACTGTGTCTACCATTTGTCAATTTGTGAATGAAATATAGTAAACACTGTTTACTATATTTCATTTTATGAATGAATAGGTGTCTCTATCAGGGGTCTCAAACTGGTGGCCCTCCAGCTGAGCGTTACAAGCATGACTCCCACATGCAGAGGCATGATGGGACTCGTAGTTTCGCAATAGCTGGAGGGCCGCCAGTCTGAGACCCTTGCTCTATATAGAATCCTATCTCATTCATCCACAGTACAGCTCTAGCTGCAGAGAAAGGGACTGTCTTCAGTCCCTTTTTCTGTCTCAAAAAAGAGACAGAGGTCTGTTTTAGACCCCTGATGTCTCTTCAAAGCCCTCCTCCCCCTAAAAAGAAATTGGTAATAAAATTGTACCTGTACAACAAAAAATAAAGTTGTAATTTTTTTTTTTTAAAACAAAACCTAGTAAGGAGCCCTTTTACACGGGTTCTGTAAAGAAGATCCGACTGCTCAGCGGGGGATTTGTCTGCTATGCAGAGTGGACACAGCTCGCTCTCCTCTATGGGGCGGTTGGATGGAAGCGGACCACCGGTTCATTTCCCCCAACCAATCTGATCTGCCAGATGGGGAATAGATCCCCCCATCCGTCTGGTTTTTAGCGGGATCGGATGGCGGTAGGTCAAATTTAAATGGGGGTGGGGGGGCGTGCCCGTGTTTTTTTTTTTTTTTTTTTTTTTTTATATTATTATTATATATTCTTGCCTACTAGGGCAGCACAAAACCAAAATACACCACTGCCAAATGTCAAACATGGATGAGAAAGCTTGATGGTCTGGGGCTCTTTTGATGCATCCAGAGTCGGCGACTTGCATAGTGAGTGGCACTTTGTAGCACCATGCAATATCCTTTTCGGAATATGCCTATTTGGTCAGGGGGTTCATCCTACAGCAAGATAATGACCCAAAACATAACTCCAGGCTTTGTCAGAACTACCTTAGAAGAAAAGAACAAGATGGTAGGCTTCCAATTATAAAATGGCCAGCACAGTCTCCAGACTTGAAACCCATCAAGCTGGTTTGGGATGAACGTGACAGAAAGGTGAAAGCAAAGCAACCTACAAGTGCAACACATTTCTGGGAACTTCTGCAACAGTGTTGGGAGAAACATTCCAAACAATATTTGATTTCCATGGTAGAAAGAAGGCTACTTTGAGTCAAATGTTATAACATTTTGTTAATTATAGAAAATGATTTCACGATTTCAGAGTACATTGAGACATTAAGCTGCATAGATATACAAAAAAACTGAACACAATGTGGGTGTTCTAAAACTTTTGACCAATTGGTGTAGATTCTCATATCCTATAAATTCTACGAGCCAGTATCGGAGTACAAGGCAAATTAAACGCATAACAGATATTGAGATTTGGATTTGTCAGTAAACCTTTTGTTTGTGGTAAATAATTTGATAATTAATAATTTGTCGATTTGTGGCCTTGTGTTAAAAAATTTTATGAATTTTTTTTAATTATGGAATAAGCATGGCTCTGGGTGGGGTCTTGAATTTGTGTTTTGTACATAAGTATGGATGGGAAAATACGTGCATAGTTGCATGCTGAAGAATGTAAAATTGAATAACTGCAGGAAGCAGCACATTTCCAAAGGGTGATGTAAGGCTCATGCCGCGTACACACGATCACTTTTCTCGTCGGGAAAAATTACATTTCTCTTATCCATGGACTGACACAGCGTCTCTTTACACTTTACACGTGGGTTATGTCCCTGCTTGCAGGAGAAGACCTAGGCAGAATGTGAGATGTTATACATACATTCTAAAAAGCCAGAGCTGAACAGCCCCGCCCAGGGGGCGGTCCCTCCGGACATAACCCTCCCACTGCAGTCAGCAGACCTCAGTTTTTTTTCTGCCTAGCAGAAGGAGAAGACGTGGCTCTCTCAGGAGTCCGTCTCCTGACCTATTTTTATTCCTTTTTGGAATTTTTTCTTTTATTTTTGAGATCTTCGATCAACTGTCGGCTGGGTACAAGATATCCTCGTAGTCTTCCCTGTCCGACCATCGAGCGTGCTGATCCTCACCTTGTGTGCGTGAGACTCGGTTCACGACATGCCCCATGACTCCAGGGGTGGCCGGTGGGTTTTCATGCTCCGCGGTCCTCTCAAGATTGAACAGTCCTGCTGTATCTTTTGCGGTGGACCGGGCCGACAGCTACTCAGTACCGCACTGTTATGGTTCTGTCAGAAACACACCAGTGGGTCCCTCAGGGGACGGGTAAGTAGTCTCTCCTGTCTGCAGGTGAGTACATGCTGTGTGTTTCTCTGTGTGGGGGATTTTCCCTGTCTCCCCCTGTTTTTTATTGTCACTCTCTGTCACCATTGCTGTGCTGTGTGGGGTGCCTGAGGGTCATACTGTCCTGGGGGGGGGGGGGGCTCATGCTGGTCTGCATATCGCTGGGGCTGTGTTTTGGGGGTCTGGGCGCCGTTCGGCGCCATGTTTGTGTTATGTGCATTACTTTACATTGGCAGCCATCTTGCCGTGGATCGCCTGAGCACATTGCGGCGGCCATTTTCTTGAAGCCACGTGCTTTTCAAACACTTGTTTGGCCTCTCGCTGCTGGGAATGGCGCGAATCTCCTCACACTCTCTCCTCTCAGCTCACTCACGCTGAACAGCGTGGCGCAGAGAGACAAGGCAGCGGAACCGAGCGGTCCTGGTTCAGGTTGGTGGGTCCCCTGGGCATTCCCCTACTCAGTCAGCACAGCTTGTGGGTGGACTTTTTCTCCTGAGGAGTCTCAGGGAGGGACAATATGGAGTCAGTGTCACCAGCTTCCCCTTACATGCCAGAGGCGACAGGCAGTGCTCCAGCACCTGCGGTCCCTATGGACCAGTTGTCGGCAGTCCTGGAATCATTTCTGACCAGGATGGAAGCGGTGTGCGAGTGCAAGGGAGCAAAAAAGCGCCCTCTCCCCACTTTATCTCCACAAGGGGAGTGCTCTGATTCAGATATGGGCCTAGCTAGTGCTGCTCAGGACCCTAGCTCTGAATATTTGGATGGTTTTGAACAGGACATTCCTTGTGAGGAAGACTCCAGTTCTGAGTCAGTAAATGACAGGGCGCTTGTTAGTGAACTCATTGATGTGGTGAGGGACACTCTCAAGCTGAATGCTGCGGCTGCAGAACCTCAGGCGGAGGCAGTCTCCTTTGGTTCTTTTAAGGCCAAGCCTTCTAAAAAGGTTTTTCCATATGCACCTTTCTTTGACCAGCTCATTGATCAGGTCTGGGAAAAGACTTTTATGGTCCCGCGGCGTTTGTCTATCAGATACCCCTTTTGAAGACGCCCTAATTAAAAAGTGGGCTTCTCCCCCAGTGGTCGACCCTCCAGTCGCCCGTTTGAACAAGGCCACCACTCTCCCGATGGAGGGGACTCCTGCATTTAAGGACCCCACTGACAGGAGGTCAGAAGTGGTGAGCAGAGCCATGTTTGCCTTGTTGGGATCCGCCTTACGGCCTGTTGTAGCGGCGACCCTTGTGTCTGACACTCACGGAATGGGCAAAAATTTTGCACCAAACTGTACAGGAGTATAATCTTCCTCCAGACACTATTGCTCTGGCCCACCAAATGGTGGCAGGGCCTGATATATGTGTGCGACGTCACATTGGACGCGGCCCCTTTAATATCCAGGGCCTCTGTCTCTGCGGTGGTATTGCGTCGTCTTATCTGGTTGAAATGCTGGTCTGCTGACCTAGCCTCTAAGAAGCTCCTGACGGATCTACCTTTTTAAGGGTGGTAGACTTTTTGGTGCTGCTCTGGGTGACATCATCAAGGATGTCACGGGAGGTAAAAGCACTCTCCTTCCTCAGACTATCAAGGGTAAGGAGGCCTGCCGTAAACTGGGTCCTTCCTTTCCAGCAAAAAGGTTGTTGTTTTTTTTCGTCAGAGTCCACGGGTAAGCCCTCCCAGACTGACAACAGTGCGGCTGGTGGACACAAGCGCCCTTGGGTGCGTAAGCTGAACAAGCCAGCTCCCAAGCCTGCCTCTGTGTGAAGTCTTGCCCCCGCCCGACTCTGGGGTGGGAGGACGACTTCGCAGGTTCACGGATCGGTGGACCTCCCGAATCTCCGACCGGTGGGTGTGCGAGGTGGTCACCTCAGAATACAGAATAGAGTTCCGTTCCTGGCCCCCAGACAGATTCTTTCCCTCAAATCTCCCTCTCCTTTCTGCCCGTCGGGCAGCCCTCTTGGGGGCTGTACAGGATTTGATCGGGTCTGGGGTGATTGTGCCAGTTCCGTCCCAGGAGAGGTTTCAGGGGTTCTACTCAAATCTGTTTGTTCCAAAAAAGGACGGGGTTCGGCCAATCCTGGACCTCAAGGCCCTGAATGCCTTCGTGAAGGTGCAAAAATTCCGCATAGAATCCATTCGCACAGTGATCGCTACACTCCATCGGGATTTTCTGGCGTCCTTGGACATCAAGGACGCCTACTTGCATGTTCCGATCTGCGCGAGTCACCAGAAGTTTCTGCGCTTTGCGATCGGCGAAGTCCACAATCAATTTGTGGCTCTTCCCTTCGGCCTAGCCTCGGCACCGAGGGTGTTCACCAAGTTGCTTGCTCCGGTTCTAGCTTTGCTGAGACAGCGAGGCATTGCTATCGTGGGCTATCTGGACGATCTTCTTCTAAGAGCACACAGTGGCTCAGAATTAGAAGAAAGTGTGACTATCGTCAGTCAGACCCTCAGGGACTTCGGGTGGCTCCTGAACATTCAAAAGTCGGTCCTGGTCCCGACTCAGCATCTGGAGTATCTAGGTCTGATTCTGGACTCCTTGGAGGGCGAAGGTATTCTTACCTCCGGAGAAGCCGCTGACACTTCAGTCTGCAGTGCTGGTGTCCCGAAAATGGTCGTCAATCCGTTTTTGCATGAGAGTCCTGGGACTCATGTGGCCTCTTTCGAGGCCGTTCCGTATGCCCAATCACACACCCAGGGCATTACAGAAAGAGAGATCTTGTTCACTTGGGACAAATCCCCGTTTTTGTCCTTGGATCTTCAGATCCAGGTGAGTCACCTGGTCAGGGCATCCCTGGCGTGGTGGTTGAGGTCCCCGGCTCTTCGGTCCGGGAAGTCGTTCCTCCCCATCCGATGGACGGTGATCACGACGGACGCCAGTCTGACGGGCTGGGGGTGGAGTCTGGGGAGTCCTGTCGGCCCAAGGGCTTTGGACTCCTTACAAAGCCCGTTTACCGATCAATGTTCTGGAAATATGGGCAATCAGACTGTCCAGTCGGACAACGCCACGGCGGTGGCGTATGTCAACCATCAAGGGGGGACTCGGAGCTCAGCTGCGGCTTCCGAGGTAGCCCGCATCCTAAGGTGGGCCGAAAGAAGCGTGCCGGCTCTGTCGGCCGTCTACATTCCGGGCGTAGACAATTGGCAGGCGGACTATCTGAGTCGCCAGACGCTGGACCAGAGAGAGTGGTCTTTCAACTCCTTTGCCGATGGGGCACGCCGGATGTGGACCTGATGGCCTCTCGACTCAATCGCAAGATGTCGAGGTTTGTGGCCAGATCCAGGGATCCTTGGGCGGATGCCTCGGATGCGTTGGTGGCCCCATGGGGTCATTATCACCTGATATACGTTTATCCTCCGCTGCAGTTGCTCCCTCGCCTGCTGCGCAGAGTGGCGACCGAGGGAATTCCGGTGATCCTCATTGCTCCGTATTGGCCTCGGCGTCACTGGTACGTCTCGTCGCGGACGTTCCCTGGTGGTTGCCAATGAGGGAGGACCTTCTTTCTCAAGGTCTTGTATTTCATCCTGCTTTACAGTCTCTGGCTTTAACGGCATGGCTATTGAAAGCCAGGTGCTGAGACAGAAGTCTCTCGGATTCGGCCATTTCGACCATGTTAAGGGCACGGAAGTCTTCCTCCAGAAAGATCTATCACCGTACTTGGAAAGCTTACATCGCCATGTGCGAAGAGCTGGACTGGCGTCCACGGACGTATTCCGTCCCCAGAATCCTGCTTTTCTGCAGCGTGACGTGATTTTAAAAGCTTGCTTGGAGTACCATTAAGGGTCAGATTTCGGCCTTTCTTTCAGCGACTGCTGGCGGGGCATTCTTTGGTTGGCACCTTTTGTGCAGGGGGTTCGCCATGTGCTTCCTCCTGTCAAGCCTCCTCTCCCCCTGTGGGATCTGAATTTGGTGCTCTCGGTTCTCCAGGAACCTCCCTTTGAAAATATCAGAGATATTCCCTTCTTGACTTTGTCTCAGAAGGTGGCTTTCTTAGTGGCCATTACTTCTGTTAGACGGATGTCTGAGTTGGCGGCCTTGTCCTGCAAGTCGCCCTATTTGGTCATCCATAAGGATAAGGTGGTGTTGCGTCCGCGACCTTCTTGTTTGCCAAAGGTGGTCTCGGCCTTTCACCTAAATGAGGACATTGTCCTCCCGTCCTTGTGTCCTCACCCACCGCATCCCACAGAGTTTGCGCTTCACACGTTGGATGTGGTACGAGCCTTGCGGGTGTATCGGTCTGTCTGATACTGCTTCTATTAGGAAGTCTGACTCACGGTTTGTGACTGTCTCTGGTCCAAAACAGGGCCAAGCGGTTTTGTCTGCCACCATTTCTAGGTGGATCAGACAAACCGTTATTCAAGCCTATGCTCTCAAGGGGCGGGCGCCTCCCTTTCCGGTTACGGCGCATTCCACCAGGGCAATTGGTGCTTCCTGGGCTTTCTGACATAAAGCGTCGGTTTCACAAGTGTGCAAGGCGGCGACCTGGTCATCCGTTCATACCTTTTCTAAGTTTTATAAGGTTGATGTGGCTGCATCTTCGGATGCTTCCTTCGGCCGCAAGGTGTTGCAGGCCGCTTTTTAAAGTTGCAACTCCTTCGTTGAGGAGCTCTGCTGTGAAGTTTTTGGTTTTTCCATTTATACTGGTCCATCCCTCTTGACACTGCTTTGGGACATCCCACGTGTAAAGAGACGCTGTGTCAGTCCATGGATGATAAGAGAAAATAGGATTTTTGTACTCACCGTAAAATCCGTTTCTCTGACATCCATGGACTGACACAGCACCCACCCTTCCTTTATAAGGTTTGTACTGCTTTTGTTACGAGCTGAGGTCTGCTGACTGCAGTGGGAAGGTTATGTCCGGAGGGACCACCCCCCTGGGTGGGGCTGTTCAGCTCTGCCTTTTTAGAATGTATGTATAACATTTCACATTCTGCCTAGGTCTTCTCCTGCAAGCAGGGACATAACCCACGTGTAAAGTGTAAAGAGACGCTGTGTCAGTCCATGGATGTCAGAGAAACGGATTTTACGGTGAGTACAAAAATCCTATTTATTTTTTTCTCTTGGACGAGAAAAATGACCGTGTAGGCTTTCCTGCATTTTTCCTGTCGCGAAAAACGACAAGAATCACGACGAGAAAAATTAAAACATGCTCTAATTTTTCTCGTTGAGAATCGCGGAATTTTTTTTCGCTGCAGTTTTCCCATAGGGAAACACTGCTAGAGAGCCTACACACGGCTGGTTTTCTCGACCAAGAGATAACATGTTGTGAAAAACGACCGTGTGTAGGGGACCAAGCCAGTCCTTGTTTTTCCCGGTGGTGTTTTCACCGCCGTGAAACTCGATCGTGTGTACATGGCATTGGACATCGGTCTTTAACCACAGGTAACTGTGTGGCTACATGTGAACAGCGGCAGCTGATGTCAGCCTGTCATTTAGTTTTATATAGGCTGAGTTGCCGCTGGAATCTGGTGGCTGCATAAAAACAGCCGTGTGAAGGAAGCCTAAATTCCAAGATATTATTGGCCTGCCTTAAATGCACAGCATGTTCTGGAAGTGCTGGATGCTGTAGGCTCAGTTAAGGGCCAAAGCTCTTGTTCATTACAATTTGCGCATATTGCTTTTTAACACATTCATTCCTGCAGTTATTTACTATGTCTGCCTTACTAAAGCAACCAAAAATGTTATTTGGTTAGCGATGCCCAAATCTTAGCATAAAACTACAGATACAAACAATTACAATCACATCATCGTTAATCATATGTATACGAACTGTATTTTTCCACAGTAATTGAACAACCTGTTCTGTATTTTTCAGATAAAGCACATATAAAAAGCACATTTAGAATCCTGTATATAATGGGTTTGAGAATTTCTATTGTCTTTATATCCTTTGTCCTACTCTGTTGTAGACGTTGCATTACAGAACAGTAATAAATGGGGATTTGCAATGAAAAATTGCTTGTTTAACCTCTTATGATATAGCCCTGGCGACATGCTGTCCTCTATTGTAAATCTCTAATTTTCTCTGTCAGGTGTAGCTGTATCATCTACCCTCTTGGCTTTATCGGTCCGCAGCGATTTATATAGGCTTCTCATGACGTCACACTCGCATGCTCCGGGTGGCCCCGGAGCATGTGACTGTGACGTCATGGGAATGTGACTGACGTCATGAGAAGCCTATATAAGTCGCTGTGGACCGATAAAGCCAGCATTACAGCGGGAGGAAGCGACGAGTCAACATTGAGGAGGAGAAGAGGGAAGAAGACGGCGACTGGAAGACCGGACCCCTCCACTAGCAAAAGAGCTAGAAGAAGGTGGTGGAGGGGCCGGCAGAAGGACAACGGAGAGCCGGACGAGACGACGGGGAAGACCAGGCCTCCGCTAGCAAAAGAGCTGGAAGAAGATAGCGGAGGCCCGGCAGAAAAAAAAAAAGAACCGGAGAGCGCGGAGACGACACCGGAGACCCCCGAAGTCGGAAGAAGACCCCCGGAGCTGTGTAATAAATTACTTTAAAAAGCTGTGTGTTTTTTTTATTGCCATTTTTTTTCCACCAGGTGAATGGGTAGGGGTACGATGTACCCCCATACTCATTCACATAGGGTGGTGGGCCGGCACCTGGGGGCCCCCTTATTAAAGGGGGCTCTCGGATTCCAATCAGACCCCGACAACCAACGGCCAGGGTTGTCGGGGAAGAGGCCCTTGTCCCCATCAACATGGGGACAGGGTGCTTTGGGGTGGGGGGGCCGCAGGTCGCCCCCCCTGCCTCAGAGCACCAAAAACCCCCCCCATGTTGAGGGCATGCGGCCTGGTACAGTTCAGGAGGGAGGGGGGCCGCTCTCTCGCCCCCCCCCCTCTTCCCCTGCAGCCTGCCAGGTTGCGTGCTCGGATAAGTGTCTGGTTTGGATTTTGGGGGGAATCCTGGTATTGGTGGGAATCCACGTCGGATCTCCGTCTACCGGCAATGCGTGTCGCTTATTGTGAAAGGGAAAAACAACTTTTTTCCTTTCCCGATGACGAGATAGCTCGGCGCTGGCTCTCGCGACGGGGCTCATAGGGTGTCAGTCTCGCCACTAGAAGAGAGGCGAGATTGACACAATATCGGCGGCACCTACTGTAAGTGTTCAGAGTAGCATACGAACACCATACAGAGACCGGAGGAAAAATTACCTAGTGAATATGAAGAGAAATTGATGCAGTCTGCTCCCCAAAAGGGGCACTGTGTAGTGTTGCCTAGAAGTGGGAGATGACTGAAGTGCACCGATCACGATTGCCATTTTTTATACTAACAGACCAGCGGAGATATCATCCGCAGCTGCAGTAAATTTCCACCACGCCAGCTGGTGTGCATAATGGGCCTTGTGAATGGACAACCTTTTTTACTTTTATGCACATTTTAAATAAACGGTATTGCGCTATGATATCTCTTATGCTTTTTGTTGTTTTTCCTCCTAAGTTGGATCCAGCTACATGGTCATACCTCTGAGTGTTACATTACTCAGAAGCCTTGTAGACCTGCCTAGGTGTAAACCTAGTGGGTCCACACTTGCGAGTGACCACCCTGGTGGGAGCTTGCATGGGGATTTGCAATAATATATTTGCATGTGCATGGTGCACATTCGTGTTTTGTTTTGTATAGAATTTCCTTGAGGAATTATCTTCTTTGCCCTCACTGGGAACATACTTGGATTTTATTGTATTGACTTTTTCTTCTTTTGAGTTACTTATTTATGTACAAGCATTATTTTTAATTTTTTTTATGCACTAGAAAGCACTTTTATGTATGCATACATTGCACAATTAAATTGAATTGTTACACCTGTATTTGTACACGTTTATGCACTGTTGGCATTTTAAAATATACATATACTTACGGTACACGTAATAGGATAGCGCAGCTTACATACTAAGTTCCTTCCTGTCCTACCTTGCACCTGATTCTGCCTGTGATTTTACTTTACCGAATATTCTGAGTGTTCAAAATCCCTCTCTGTTCGGTAAACATGTGGAGCAGATACCTGTGACATAAAGGCCTCATGCCCACGGACGTTTTTACAGCTTAAAAACACCTGTCCATGTTGGTCTATAGCTTCATGCCCACCTAGACGTTTTTGAGCTGCAAATAGCATAGACGTTTTTAAGCTGTAAAAAAAAACAGGACAAGTGCGTTCCTCAGCGTCAGAATTAGGCAGAAAAAACGCGAGCGTCAAAAAACGCAGCGATTGCGTTTTTCAGCTCCGCGTTTTTTTTCTTTTTTTCTTTTTTCAAAAAAATAAAAAAATATATACAATAACATGCATAGGCGTTTTTAAGCTGTAAAAAACGCAGCTGTAAAAACGTCCGTGGGCATGAGGCCAAAATTTTAACTGTGATGGTTTACTGGAAAACCCGCAGTCTTTTTTTTTCTTGAATGTGTCAGTGCATGTACGAAGAGAACTTTGACTAAAGTGCCACATGGTTAAACTGTCTTAAAGCGTTCAAGCTGTTCTGAGATGTTTTTTTTTTTACCCACATGATCTTCGAGGCACAGCACCTATTTAGACCAGCTCTAGATATTCTCATCAAGGATGTCGCTGTCGGCAAGGTCACTTGTCTTCCCCCAGCAAAAGAAGACTAAGGAGCGGATGGAGAACTCCTCTCCCTCTCTGAGTGTCCCTTTCATTTCTCCACTTCCATAACTTCAGCAGCCATCAAGGTCGTTCAAGCTTGGCTCCCTGTCCACCCACTAAGTCTGGCACTCCACATCTGTCTGATCCTCAGGCAAACCTTCCTCCAAATGAAGGCATGCCCCCACTTTCCATAGTGTAGGAATGTCTGTTGACCTTTTGAAGATGTTTGGACAGGTTGCATTACAGATGCCTTGGTACAATAGGTGGTGTACCAGGGCTACAAACTCGAATTACATTTCCCTGCCCACTCTTCACTTTCCCCTTTCAACCCTCCTCTGTGTGTCCTTACAAACTGGCAGAACTCCATCTGGCTTTTTTGGATCTTCTGGACCAGGGTGCTATAGCTCCAGTCTCTGCTTTGGAACAATTCCAGGGGTTTATGCCAACCTGTTAACCGTACCAAAACCCAAAGGGGGCATTTACACAATCTTGGACCTCCAAAGCCTTGAATGTCTACATTTTGGATCCACAAATTCCAGATGGAATCGACCAGATCTGTCAGTTCCTCTCCTCATCAGGGACATTTATATGGCTTCTGTGAACATAGAAGATGCTTACTTTCATGTGCCTATCTTTTCAGCACAACAGCATTATCTAATGTTGTAGGACCACTTCACTACAAGTTTGTGGCCCTGCCATTTGGCCTATCTTCTGCCCTTTCAATGTTCATCAAGCTGTTGGGCTTGTTCTGCTCTTGTGGCTTCTCCACTGTGGAATACTCAGACAAAATCCACTTAATGGAACTGTCAGTGGGGACTCGGGTTCCCTCCTCAGTAATGCTTCAGATTCTCCAGTTTTTTAAGTTCAATTTCTTCAATGCAGAAGCTATCCAACACTCTCTCTGCTTTTTGCATGAGCGTCTTGGGACTGTTTGTGGACTGGGGTGGCTCCCTTTGTCAAATTACTCTACAGACATCTGCAACACAGTACTCTGTCATTATGGGACAAATCAATTGGTCTCACAGCAGACCTATTCAGTTTTATGCCAACTACAAGGCTACCCCTGTCTTGGTGACTCAATCTGGCTGTGAGATTGGAGTATGCATTGGGAAGGAGTCCTAGGCACCTTGTCAGTGCCAGGGAATTTGTTGCTGGAGGGAGGTGGTTTGACTGTGCCTTTTCAGCTTTGAACCAATCTGTATTAAATCCAGCAACCTTGCAGTGGTGGTGTACATGAACCAACATGGTGAAATCTCGCCGTGGCAAGAGGTAACTTGAATACTTTCCTGAGCAGAACTTCGTATTCCAGCCTTCTCCGCTGTGTACATTCAAGGTGTAGACAATTGGCAGGCAGATTTCCTGCTTCTCGGTTACGGCCTTTAATGGTAAAGTTGTAGTTGATAAGGTTGGAAAAAGACAGGTCCATCCAGTTGTGTGTGTGTGTGTGTGTGTGTGTGTGTGTGTGTGTGTGTGTGTGTGTGTTTCTTTTTCTTTTTTTTTTTTTCTCCAACAATCCTTATTCCTATATAGTCTGCTTCCTGAGGAAGTCGTATAAAACTTTTTTGAAGTTGTTTACACACTCGGCTAGTACCACTTCCTGGGGGAGGAAGTGCCACATTTACTGCTCTAGTAGTAAAGAACCCTTTCCGGAATCTTAAGGTTAAACTTTTTTATTTTTTTTCTCCTATTCTCAAATAATGGCTTCTTCTGGGGCCTTAGAGTACATAGTTTATTACAATTACTGGAATCCGCATAACTGTTGATGCACAGGTTCTAAGGCAGAGGGCTATCCGAGTCTGTGATTTTCTGTGATGCAAAAGTCTAGAAAGTCCGCTTCCCACACAGTTTACCATCGAAAGTTAGAGGCATACTTTTTTTTTTTTTTTTTTTTTTTTTTTTTTTTTTGTCACACGGCCAGGTAACTGGCAGGTTCAGGGGAAAAAAAAACCAAATGTGGCCTTTTTTTTTTTTTTTTTGGGATTTGTAGTTTTTTTTTTTTTTCAGTGTCAGTACAACTTGGGACTGGTTAAATAAGATCGAAAGGAAAACAAGGGTCAAATGCCAGCAGTTATTTATCTGCTAATATATTTCATTTCAATACTTTGTACTGTTTGTTTATGCAAAACTAAATACAAAGGGAAAAAGAACAGTCTCCATCTTTTTCCAAATAGAATTTAATTACAAAAAAAACTGAGTATTACCGCATTGTTAAAACACCAGACAAAAACTTTAGGTCCTGCTATAATGCATATATAGAAACCTGCATTCTCCAAGTAATGCTTCCATAGCATGGCAATCGAGTTATCCTGCAAACATGCCACTAATAATCATATACTATAGGGGCGTCAAACTCCATTTCATTGTGGGCGGCATCAGTATTATGGTTGCCCTCAAAGGGCCAGTTGTGTCTGTAAGGCTATGTAAATGTATCTACTTTATCTTATTATTTAAATAATTGCATCTGCGTTCGATTTATTACTGATTTTAGTAGTAACTTAAATTGTTTCTTACAGTAAATGTTCTTCTTCTATAGTTTCTTCTGATATATAACACTAAGCTCCCCAGTAGAGGTAATTTTTAAAAATATGTGGTATAATGGCTTACTTCAGAGTGCCGTTCGGCGCTCACGTGACAGCCTGCCGGTCTCCTGTCCCGATCTGATAGCTGCAGTGGGAGGTGCTGGGAAACCCCCGCTGACGTTGGCTGAGAGGAGGAGACCGGCGGGCAGTCATGTGAGCACCGAATGGTGCTCTGAAGTAGCTATAAATACTGCACATTTTTAAAAATGATATCCATTGGGGAACTTAATGTTGTATAATAGATGGACCTATAGAAGAAACACTTTTTTTTTTTTTTTCTTTCTAGCAGGAGGGGAGGATCAGGGAGCTTACAGACAGGGAGACAGACACAGGAGAGCAGGGCTGAGGCTGACGGAGGCACGTACTCTGACCACGGTGTCCGGGCTCAGAAACCTGATTATCGTGGTCAGCATAGAGGGGAGGGTGGAAACTGACAGGATCAGCCAGGTATTTCAGGTGATACTGGGGGCAAAGTTACACAGCACAAGCACTGTGTTGTATAACATGCTTTAAGATATATATATTTATTTATTTATTTTTTGGCTTAACAAACGCTTTTAGACTTTAAACTGTGAAGGGCAGCTGCAGACTGACACGGAGCCAACTCGCACTCCTGCAGCAGATAATGCAAGTCTGAAAAAGGTTCGCACACAGCTGGTATCATCCACATGAAACTTTATTGGAGACTGCCATGGTGTTCTGAGCAGTCCCCAATAATGTTGCTTGTGTATGATGGCATTGATGTGCAACCCTCTTTTTCAAATGGCATAGAATTGTATTATTCTCATAATTGCAAGTGAATGTCTAGAGCATCCCAAGCTTTTACATCAGAACCCCTATTATGTCAAGAACTCCACCATCAGAAGTCAAGCATCCCCTAGCCTCTCTACATCAGTGCACCCCCCTTACCTTTGTGCTACTTCCAGGAAGAAGCTGGGGATGGAGCTGGGAAGCAGAAAGTATGGGGTCTAGAGGAGGACCAGAGGGGGACTGGAGTCTGCTGAATGTTGAGACCAGGGAAGACAGAGAATAAGGGGTTCTACAGCTGCAAAGAGGAACATGATCTGTAGGATGAGTTCTGTACACTGTGTTGCTGACTACTGAGGTGGGGGGGGCAGAGACAAGCCTGTCTGCATGGAGAAGCACAGGATCTGGCAGAGGAGTTCTGTCGTCCTCTCGACTGCTGGGAGAAGGTGGGGCAGAGATGAGGGGGGAGTTCCGCTGCTGCAGGAAAGGTGCGAGGGCCACATGAAATTGTCCTGGCGGGACAGGTTCAGCCAATGAGCCTTTGGTTTGATGCATGTGATTTACGGTATATTTTCAAAAGTGGAACATGACAATAAAGCAATACTCATACATAGGTGTTTGGTAGCTATTTAGTGTCAAACCACTGCACCAAAGGTTTCCAAAGTGATGCAGTGTTTGTGTAGATACCCCCAATAGAAACCATCATCAGTTCATATGTGCAGTGTGTCTGTAAAATAGCAAATATTTCAGTGAAAAAGGGAGCAATATTGGATTTCCAGTGCCTCAGGACCCTCAACATAGCCACCAACAGTATATGTTTGGCAGTATTTCTAAGCGGGTAAAGGACAGTTTCAGTTTCAAGGTCTAAACGTGCTAATCCAGGAGAGTGAGTCGAAAGAAAAACGGTCACCTCTGAGGCAATCTGAAAAATCCTATTCCAATAACTTGTAAGGTTTTTGTATGACCATAAAATATTATAGATGTTACCTATTTGACCACATCCACTCCAACAATCTGGAGAGGTGCTGACACTAAATTTGTAGAGTGGTTTTCTGGGTAAGTTCTCATAGGTTAGTGCAGCATGTAGCTTTTATATATGGTTCTTATGGCAGTAGACCATTGGGAAATTGAGTATTGGGTGCCTAGCCCAGATTCCCATTTCTTGAAGGGAAATCGAGAATAAAAATATGAGCATTAAATACAGATATACCTGTCAAGTTGTTGCGGTCCGCATAGGAATATCACCAGGCATTCCAGGACAGTTTTCCCCTTACTTTAGGAGTTTGTATAAAGCCATGTACTATTTGGACCTAGAAGAGTGAAACAACTTTTGGAGGGTGTAAAAGGATTTTAGAGCATCGTTGGAGTGGAAGTCCCCAACATATTGGATTCCAGCCATTTTCCAGAATTGAAGGTTCAGATTGTGGATAAGGAGCTGTTGGACAGCAATAGGTATCTAGAGAGGGATCATATTGTGTCCCAAATGTTGCATTAAAGTGGTTGTAAAGGCACAAGGTTGTTTACCTTCATGCATTATGCATGAAGGTAAACAACCTTGTGTGCAGAAGCCCCCCCCCCCCCCCCCTAATACGTGCCTGAGCCCACGCACGATCCAGCGATGTCCAGGAGAGCCTTGCCTCCCTGAGGACTTGCCCTCTTGATTGGCTCACTGGCTGTGATTGACAGTAGCCAATCAGGAGTCTGAGGGGCGTAACCAGGCCGCAGCTCCATGTCCGGACACACAGAGCAGCGGCTTGGCTCGGGTGTCCTCATAGCAAGCTGCTTGCTGTGGATGTGCTCGGCAGGAGAGAAAGGCCGGCAGGGGACCCGAGAAGAAGAGTGTCAGAGCTTCTCTGTGCAAAAACACTGCACAGAGAAGGTATGACATGTTTGTTTATTAAAAAAATAAAAATAAGACTTTAATATCACTTTGGTGAAGATTTTTGCCAGGCTTTATTAGAGGCATATATAGTTGGGGGGGAAATATAGTGGTAGTGAAATGTGGTCCGTAATACTGAGCAGCCACATGCATAAATTCTTATCAGCTAGTATGTTGTAAAGCACTGTGCAAACTGTTGGCGCTATATAAATCCTGTATTATAATAAATAAATAATTTTAAGGTTGCAGGAGATTTTGCAGCAATAACTGCTTATTATGGCTGTTTTTTAGATTTCAAATTAAAGATTTTAATGTTTTTAGATCAGTGATCCTACTCAAAACATACATGTTTAAAATGTATTTAACTTTTATATGCTTTTCTGTGAGGAGCTTTGGGACCTACAAAGGGTATAAAGATATTTGATTTTTACAATAGTGCTTCTCTAAGATCGAGACAGTGGGGGATTCTGGGCACTTCTCTATACTCCTCATTAGGAGTATAGTAAAAACCTCCTGGCTGGTAAGTGCCTAACACTGCATCAGTTACTTGAGAACCCATTGAAGGTAATACAGACAGAAGTGGTCTTCTAGGAAGAAATCTTTTTTTAAACAGAATGTTTTAGTGGCTTTGTATATATTCTTACCATCAGGGATTTAGATAATAAACAAAAAACAAAATAAAATGCCAGGCATGAAGACCTTTTTTACGCCAGAAACCTCATCTTTCTTTCATTCTGCATATCAGGTACTTCTCGAAAACCCATGATTTCTTTCAACTCTTTAAACTTAGCAGCGAGCTTAAAGTGGGAACGAGATTTGGGGGTGCCCATTGTCTGAGGAAGCTTGGGACTCGGTCCACATGAGTCACAAAAGCTCCTTGAACATAAAATGTGCTAGAGAACAGTTTTAAACTAAGAACTAGATGGTATTGTATGCGTCTGCAATACTTAAATTCTATTCTGAAGCTACTAATAAATGCTGGAGCTGCTAAGCAGGTGTGGGAAACCCGATTCACTTTTGGCGGCAGTACCCCTCTTTAACCACTTCAATACAGGGCTTTTATACACCCTTCCTTACCAGACCAATTTGTAGCTTTCAGCGCTCTCACACTTTGAATGACAATTACTCAGTCATGCTACACTGTACCCAAACCAAATTTTTATCATTTTTTTCTCACAAACAGAGCTTTCTTTTGGTGGTATTTAATCACCGCTAGGTTTTTTATTTTTTGCAATATAAGCGAAAAAAGTTAGATTTTTAAAAAAAAAACACTTTTTTTTTGTTTTTATTGTAAAATTTTGCAAATAAGTAATTTTTCTTCATAAAATTGGGCCAAAATGTATACTGCTACATATCTTTAGTAAAAATAACCAAAAAAGTGTATATTATTTGGTCTCTGTGAAAGGTATAGAGTCTACAAGCTATGGTGCAAATCATTGAAAAATTATCACATCTGATCACACCTGATGTACTGAAGGCCTATTTCATTTCTTGAGACCCTAACAAGCCAGGAAAGTACAAATACCCCCCAAATTACCCCTTTTTGGAAAGCAGACATTCCAATGTATTTAGTAAGAGTCATTGTGAGTTTTTTGAAGTTGTACTTTTTTCCCACAATTCTTGGGAAATTTTTTAAATTTTTTTAAATTTTTATTTTTTTGCACAAAATTGTCATAATAACAAGTTATTTCTCTCACACAGCACATGCATACTTGCAATGACACCCCAAAATACATTCTGCTACTCCTCCTGAGTATGGCGATACCAAATGTGTGAGACTTTTACACAGCCTGGCCAAATACAGAGGCCCAACATTGAAATAGCCCCTTTAGGCATTCTAGGAGCATAAATTACACATCTCATTTCTCAACCACCTATTACAGTTTTGAAGGCCCTGGAGCACCAGGACAATAGAAACGCCCATAAAATGACCCCATTTTGGAAAGCTAACACCCCAACATATAATCTATGAGGCATAATGAGTCTTTTGAACGGTTCATTTTTTTCCAGAAGTTTTTGGAATATGTGGGAAAAAAATGAAACCGCATTTTTTTTTATACAAAGTTGTCCATTTATAAGATATTACCAACACATAGCATGTACATAGCAAAAATTACACCCCAAAATACATTCTGCTACTCCTCCTGAGTATGGCGATACCAAATGTGTGAGACTTTTACACAGCCTGGCCAAATACAGAGGCCTAACATCTAAGTAGCACCGTCATATGTTCTAGGAGCATAAATTACACACATAAATTCCTGACAACCTATCACATTGTTGAAGGCCCTTCATATTTCTAAAACATAGCATGTACTGTACATACCAATTATAAACCAAAATACATTCTTCTGAGAAAAAGGGTAAAGAAAAGATTACCTGCGGTTTTAGTAGTGCAGTGGTCCAAAGAGGAGAGCATCGGTCCAGGCAGCAGGCAGGAACGTGGACAGCGACAGCAAAACAGGCAGCAGGCAGGAATAGTCAGTACAGGTAGAGATGTCAGCACAGCCAAAGCATTGGTCCAGATAGCAGGCAGAGATGTGGTCAGCAGTAGCAAAAGGAACAAAGGATCATCCATGCAGCAGGCAGGAATACTGTCCATAGTTAGTACATGCAGCAGGCAGAGGTATGGTCAGCACAGCCAGAGTATTTGTCCAGGGAGCAGGCAGGACCATCAAGCTTAGGGCAACGGTCAGGAAAGAATGGGGACAGGGGTAGAGGCTTCTCCCACCCAAATCGCTTTGAAGCCTCCGGACAACCAGACCCTGTTCTGGGAACACAGAAAACCAAAAACTGGTTTTCTGAACTCAGAACACTATTCTGGAGCCCCTCACATATGTGAGACCCCTGTGTAGCAGGGTGAAAGATCAGTCCAAGGGGGCAGGCAAAAACATGGTCAACAGGCCGAGGTCAGTGCAGGTAAAAGGCAGAAATAAACGGTAGGCAGAGGCATAATCCATACAGTCCAGGGTCAGTTCACGTGAAAGGCAGAAACATGGCGGATAAACAATGCAGACGGTAGGCAGAGACATAGTCGAGAAACAGGCCAGGGTCAGTTCACATGGAAGACAATGATATGGTTGGTTGAGGCAGGGAAATATTCAGGACATATTGAAAACGGGGAAATGGCAGTATTAGAAATATGGGCTAATAGTTTTCGAGAGTGTGATATCGCTTGAAGCATTTTCCGATGCAAAGGCCAGGTTGGGAGGGACAGTCGGGACAATGGAAGCTGGTGTCTTTCCTAATTCCTCTTCTGGTGCACACCCGACTTTTTTTGCCGTCGTCTTCCGGATCGTGATGGTGGAATATGGTCTGAAAAATGGCGCTCATGTAGTCTGCTGACACAATCTGAGTGAATGCTTTCTGGGGGGGGTGTTTGTTGGTAGATCAGGGCAGTGACAATGTCTTCAATAAATCTCATGAAGGTGGTGGGTCTATGTGTGGATTTTTGGTAGACTATGAAAGAATTTAACAGGGCCAAATGAAAAAAGTAAATTGCGATTTTTTTAAACCAGAAGAGGGATTTTCGGGTTGAAAGATAGGGCTGCAACATTTGATCATTTAAATCCACACCCCCCATGAATTTATTGTACTCATTGATGCAGGAAGGCTTGCGAACGGTACTGCGTCTTCTGTGAAGTTCCACCGAGGTGTCATCGTGGATGGTGGACATGATGTACACATCTTTCCTATCCCTCCACTTCACAGCCAACACTTCCTCGTTCCTCAAGCTTGCCGATTCCCCCTTTTGAATGGTTGTGGTGACAAGACGCTGTGGGAAGCCCTTTCTGTTTATTCTTGTTGTACCACACGCCAGAGTTTTTTTTAGGTAGAGGTGGCGGAGAAGGGGCAGGCTGGTATAATAGTTGTCCATATAAATATGATACCCCTTTTGGAGGAGTGGAAATACCAACTCCCAAACAATTTTTCCACTTATTCCCATGTACGATGGACACTCAGGGGGCTCGAGCTGGGAATCTTTGCCTTCGTACATGCGGAATGAGTGCACATAACCAGTGGCGCTTTCACAGAGCTTGTTGAGCTTCAAGCCGTAACTCGCCCGCTTACTGGGGATATATTGCTTGATTCCCAGCCGGCCTGTGAAATGCACCAGGGATTCGTCCACAGAAATGTTTTGGTCAGGGACATAAAGTTCGGCAAACTTCTTGGAAAAAAAATTAATTAGGGGGCGAATTTTATATAATTTGTCAAAGTTTGGGTGATCTCGGGGGGGGCACTGTGAGTTGTCACTGAAATGCAGGAACCGCATTATAAGTTCGTATCGGGACCTGGACATGGCCGATGTAAAAATTGGCATATGGTGGATGGGTTTCTTCGACCAATACCTATTCATTTCATTTTTTTTTTGTAAGCCCCGTGTTAAACGTTAGGCCTAAAAACAATCTAAGCTCCACCACTGTTAGGGGTCTCCATTCAAAAGGGCGGGCATAGCTGGAGCTGGGGTTGTTTTCAATGAATTGTTGAGCAAAAAGATTAGTTTGCTCCACAATGCCTTGAACCAATTCATCAGGGAAAAATAAATTTAAAAAATCAAGTTTGGAAAAACCCTCAGTGTTGACCTGCACACCTGGCTGTGCTGTAAAAGGGGGGATCGTGGCTGACCCTGAGGTAGAAGGCAGCCACAATGGGTTTGCCAAGCCATCTGGAAGCTGGGTTCGGGTCCTACTTCTTTGGCGTGTACTTGCACTGGGCCTTTCCTCCTGGGGTCTAGCAGCGCTTGCACTGGGCCTTTCCTCCTGGGGTCTAGCAGCGCTTGCACTGGACCTCGCCTCCTGGGGTCTACCGCCGTTGGCACTGCTGGTCGCTGCCTGGTGTTCAGACCGTCTTCTTTTTGGACGGACTGTGTCCTCCTCTAATTCGGATCCGGATGTGCTGCCTTCGGGGGGTTCATATTCCGAACCAGAATCGGAATCAGAACTGAGCGGTGAGAGCTCCCCGTTGCTCTCATCGGTCAGACTGAGTATTTGATATGCTTCTTCTGGGGTGTACACCTTTCTGGACATAGTGGGTACGCTGGTGAGGTGGCAGGTACTCTGGTGGCAGGTTCTCTGGTGAGGTGGCGGGTACTCTAATGGACAGGTACTCCTGATGGATTGGTGGTGGGTACTCTGGTGAGGTGGCGGGTACTCTGGTGAGGTGGTGGGTACTCCTGATGGACAGGTACTCCTGATGGACTGGTGGCGGGTACTCCTGGTGAGGTGGCGGGTACTCCTGGTGAGGTGGCGGGTACACCTGATGGACAGGTACTCCTGATGGACAGGTACTTCTGATGGACTGGTGGCGGGTACTCTGAGGTGGCGGGTACTCAGGTGAGGTGGCGGGTACTCCTGATGGACAGGTACTCCTGATGGACTGGTGGCGGGTACTCTGAGGTGGCGGGAACTGCTGATGGACAGGTACTCCTGATGGACAGGTACTCCTGATGGACAGGTACTCCTGATGGACTGGTGGCGGGTACTCTGAGGTGGCGGGTACTCAGGTGAGGTGGCGGGTACTCCTGATGGACAGGTACTCCTGATGGACTGGTGGCGGGTACTCTGAGGTGGCGGGTACTCAGGAGAGGTGGCGGGTACTCCTGATGGACAGGTACTCCTGATGGACTGGTGGCGGGTACTCTGAGGTGGCGGGTACTCAGGTGAGGTGGCGGGTACTCCTGATGGACTGGTGGCGGGTACTCTGAGGTGGCGGGTACTCAGGTGAGGTGGCGGGTACTCCTGATGGACAGGTACTCCTGATGGACTGGTGGCGGGTACTCTGAGGTGGCGGGTACTCAGGTGAGGTGGCGGGTACTCCTGATGGACAGGTACTCCTGATGGACTGGTGGCGGGTACTCTGAGGTGGCGGGTACTCAGGAGAGGTGGCGGGTACTCCTGATGGACAGGTACTCCTGATGGACTGGTGGCGGGTACTCTGAGGTGGCGGGTACTCAGGTGAGGTGGCGGGTACTCCTGATGGACTGGTGGCGGGTACTCTGAGGTGGCGGGTACTCAGGTGAGGTGGCGGGTACTCCTGATGGACAGGTACTCCTGATGGACTGGTGGCGGGTACTCTGAGGTGGCGGGTACTCAGGTGAGGTGGCGGGTACTCCTGATGGACAGGTACTCCTGATGGACAGGTGGGTGGCTGGTGATCTGGTGGCAGGTACTAGATGACAGGTACTCTTTATTTAGGGGGGGCAATCTGGGCACAGTAGTACATATGTATATGTGTATAACATATGTGTAACTCACTGTTAGCTGATCTCCTCCTCACAGGTGTGTGAAGAGGAGAACCAGGCAACAGTGAGTTACACACAATTGTGTGTTTTGTTTACATTTAGTGACCTGCTGTGATTGGACACAGCCGGTCACGTGGTAAAGAGCCAATTTCATTGGCTCTTTACCCTGATCGAGGCTGGGCTGTATCCAAGGGAAAAACCTCAGCCCCGATCGCCGCGCTGCGCGCCTCCGGTAAGTTTATACCGGAATCTCCGCCGCCCGCCGCCACATTACTTGAATCGGTGTGTCCAGAGGGACACACCGGATCCCAGATCGCCGCGCTGCGCGCCCCCGGGGGCGCACGCGGGCGCCGTGCACGCTGCTGCTGCAGCTCTGCATATGGGAGCCGGTAAGCCGCTCCGCTGCCCGCCGCTGCTGCTCCGCCGCCACTCATTTACCCCCATCAGGGAACTGCTGTGTCCTAAGGAACACAACGGTACCTGGGAGAGCCGGCGAAGCACTGGATGGCGGCGGGAGGGGGGGTGCCCCCTCCCGCCGCCTATAAGAACGATCAAGCGGCGGAACCGCCGCTATGATCGTTCTTATGGTGCAGAGAATCGCTGGCAGAACAAAAGGATATCTGAATGATGCCTCTAGCTGCAGGCATCATTCAGATATTCCCCTACAAAGCAGAGGACGTCATATGACGTCCACCCAGGATGGGAGATCCCATCTGTGGACGTCATATTACTATGGCTGGGTAGGGAAGTGGTTAAGGAGGGAGGTTCATTGCATAACTCTGTAAAGGGTTGTTGCTCAGATTTTACTCCTGCTCAGTATTTGCTACACCATACCATTCTGTCTAAACATCAGTATTTCAAATCCCTAGCGATGCATATGGTGAGCACAATGTGAGACAGAAAATAAATCCCGCTAACCCGTGACTATTAAATGATGATAAATAAGTGAGCAAAATATAAAACACTACATGAATGACTCAAATAATGTGATAAATAAACACAAAAGATGTGAGACACAACTGATTGTGAAACACAAAATAAATGAATTTGATAAGTTGAATCCATTAGTGAATAAATAAAACAATGTCCATTCTAAACACCAGTGCTCTGTGAAAAGGAAGTCCATATGGTGAGATGTTGCATCCAAAAAATAAATGTGTTGATCCACCACCAATCGGAAGAAATTCCTCCTTACCAACTAGTCACGATCCCCCATGACAGAGGATCAATGAGTGCATGAAGTAAACCAGCTCTTTCCGCAGATCAGCAATCACAATGCGTTATTCCTTGGCAATAACCCCCGACAACCATCAACAGATACACCCGATATGGAAAAAATAATATAGGCTCCCCATAGTGCATTAAAAGTATATAAGGTTTATTAAAACAATAGATATGCACTTACACTTATGTAGATAAAATAGGCCTTTAAGTCTGGTGTGCCGGCCGGTGCACATACAACGGACACCCGTCCTACTGGGAACTGTGTGAAGCACGAGGTGATGTCACCTCGTGCTTCCTTTCTTCTTCTCGGTGATTTGCTGAAGTATACAATCACAAGAGTTTTCTTTTTCGTACATCACGGGACACAGAGCGACTTAGTCATTACTAATGGGTTATATAGATTACCTTCAGGTGTTGGCACTGGCCAATTCCAAACCGGAAGTACCCTCCCCTATATAAGCCCCTCCCACCCGGGAGCACCTCAGTTTTTTGCCAGTGTCTAAGGTGTTGGCCAAAGAGTAACATGTGTTTTCACTGGGCTTGCGTACAGGTTCTTTTGGGCCTTAGTAAGCTGTTCCGGATCCCACCAAAAAAGCTTCATAGCTAAACGGTCGGTACCCGGGCCTTGCAGCAGAAGAGCAAGGTTTTGCCTGTAATGCTTCTCTTAGGAGGGCTGGACCCTGGGATCCAGAGCTCTGGTCATACCCACGACCAAGATGTTGTCTGTGCAGGGTGCTATACAGGTCCAGGGGAGTGGAATCCTTGGGAACCCGGTCCCTGAAGGTTTAATTACAATGCCTGCCGTGATAGGTGAAGTTTGGACTTCTGTGGACCAAACAAAGTCCTGCGGCGGGGATCAGGTAAGTGGGGGCCCCCAGGAACTTGGTTCTATTGGGGGACCCCCAAGCCTAATTTGTCTTTCTGTCTGTTACCTAACGGTATTCCCGCTAAATATCTGTGTTTGCCTATAACTACTGAAAATGTAAAATTTTAATAGTAGTCAAGAAAAAAAAAAAAAAAACAGGGACCGCGGTACCTGTGTTAAACCACTAGAGGCCGCTGTAGTCCATTTTTCTTGTCATGTGGATCTTTGGTTTTCTCAAGTCAAAAGATCCAGGCAGCTGGTAAGTTTCTCTGTGGGAATCCACTTCCTCTGCCCTGTTGCTGCGCTCATCCACCGCACAGGCCCTCCGGCAAAAAGGGCCCTGGCTCCTAGTCCCCTGTTTGATTTCGAAAAGGGCGCACGGGCGCGCGCGCGGGCGCGTGCACGCGCCTCCTATGAAAAAAAGGGGCGGGGCGGGTGGATGACGCTCGATGCGCGCCGCGGCGCTTCTGCGCATGTGCGGGCGTCCCAGCATGGTTAAAAGACACCGTACAAGTGTCAGCTGCATGCAAACAGAGCTAGCAACAAACAGTGGCACACAGAGGCGGTTGATGCAGGCATCCCCATAGAAAGGCACTTTAGTGGACACCAGCTGGTATATAGCAGCACCTGTGTTAGACTATTACCAGCAAAATTGGTGTATGACGACGGGAATACCTCAGCTTTGTGCTTAAAGGATATGTCGTCCAGACGCTCCGGAAATAGATCTTCCAGGAAGCCAAAGGGGTCTCCATCGGGCTCTGAGGATATTGGGCATGCTTGTACTGCACCAATCTCCCCTGAGAATTCAGAGGTCAGTAGCCGTAGAAACCCCGCAGGAATGCCTGGTGCTGCGGCTGTCCCCAGTCCACCTGCTCCTGTATATATAACAGAGGAGGTTTTATCCTCAACTCTGGGAGGATTGGAAGAGAGATTAACAGCATTGATCGCTGCTTCCCTGTCTCAGGAAAAGCGCGTCCGATCTCCGTCTCCTCCTTCAGAGTGCCTGTTAGTGGAGGAACAGCCCCACACAGAGATCGACCTACCTGAAGGGGATCAGGATGAGGTTGATTCAGTTATGGAGGAATCAACAGTGGAAGAACCTTTCTCAGCTTCTCAGGCTGAAAGATTATGGGTTCAGTCTCTGACTAATATGGTCCGATCAGCATTTAAAATGCCTCTGGCGGAACCACCATCCACTACGGTTTCCTCGCTGGGGTCGCTAAAAGCTCCCCAGGCTGTCTGTTCCTTCCCAATCCACCCTTTATTAGAAGGGCTTATTTACCAGGATTGGGAGCATCCTGATAAAATATTTGCTCCCCCCAAGAGATTTCCGGTGATCTATCCCATGGAGGATAAGAAAGTGGAGGGTCCCTACAGTGGACGCAGCCATCTCTTCTGTTAACAAATCACTGACATGTCCAGTAGATAATGTTCCAATGTTCAAAGACCCAATAGATAAAAAATTGGAGTCTTTACTAAAATCTGCTTTCTCTACAGCAAGTATGGTGACACAACCTGCGGTAGCAGCGATTGGAGTCTGCCAAGCAGTGAAAGATCAGTTGAAACAAGTCTTAAGGGACTTACCAGATCAGCAGGCTCTTGCCCTAGCTGACCTGCCTAGAGCCTTGTGTTTTGCGGTGGACGCCATAAAGGATACAATCCAACAGGCCTCCCGCTTTACGCTGTCTATAGTACATATGCGTAGGCTTCTGTGGCTCAAAAACTGGTCTGCTGAAGCTCCCTGTAAAAAACTGCTGGTTAGCTTCCCATTTCATGGAGAACGCTTATTTGGAGAAGATCTGGACAAATATATCCAGAAAATTTCTGCCGGTAAAAGTTCACTCTTACCGGTTAAGAACAAGGGTAGAAGTCCTTCTTTTAAGAGGCCTACTTCTCCAGTCCCGGGCACATCGGCTGTGAAGCAGTTCCGACGGCCTCCGCGGTCAAATTCAGGGGGCAGAAATCAGGGACAATCACAGGGTAACAAGAAGCCCTGGATCAAGAGAGGTACAAAACCTCCCCCCAAGGCATGAAGCGTTGCCCCCACTCAATCGGGTGGGGGGAAGACTTCAGTTGTTCACAGAGACCTGGCGGGACACCATCAGAGACAGATGGGTGCTCTCCGCAGTAAGTCTGGGATACAAGCTGGAGTTAAAAGGCACTCCTCCTGCCCAATTTATGAGGTCAAACGTGCCAAGAGATCCCCAAAAGAGAGGATCCCTCCTTCTGGCACTAGAACAACTATTGCTCCAAGGTGTAATCATGAAGGTTCCCCTGGAAGAAAGCGGATTCGGGTTTTACTCGAACCTTTTCACAGTCCCCAAACCAAATGGGGACGTGAGGCCCATATTAAATCTAAAAGGGCTAAACAAGTTCCTAAATATCAGGACTTTTCGGATGGAGTCGATCCGATCGGTGGCCACCGCCCTACAAGGGCAGGAATGGCTAGCCTCGATCGACATAAAGGATGCTTATCTGCATATTCCCATCTTTCCGGCCCACCAGAAATTTCTACGCTTTGCAGTAGAAGGGCGCCATTTTCAGTTCAGAGCCTTACCTTTCGGTCTGGCCACAGCACCACGAGTGTTCACAAAAATTCTGGCCCCATTATTGGCCAATCTAAGAACACAGGGTGTAACGATAATGGCATATCTAGACGACCTGCTACTAATAGACCACTCAGTGGAAAAGCTGGAAGTAGCTATTCACAAGACAATCGAGTATCTGGAATATCACGGTTGGATTATCAACCGGGACAAGTCAGCTCTAAGACCAGTCAAAAGTCTGGAATACTTAGGGCTAAGGCTGGATTCAAATCAGAGAGATTTTCTTACCTCCAGAGAAGGTGTCGTCTTTAAAAGATTTGACCCACTTAGTGGGTACAAAAAGAAAACCATCCATACGCCTCTGCATGAGGCTGCTGGGAAAGATGGTGGCTTCATTCGAAGCGGTACCCTACGGTCAATTCCATTCAAGGAATTTGCAAAGGGCCATACTGTCAGCCTGGAACAAAAAAGTTCAGGCTTTAGACTTACCAATGTCCCTGTCCCCTTCCGTTCGCAAGAGCCTCCATTGGTGGTTGGTGCCCCAGAATCTGGAAAGAGGGAAACCCTTCAGTCCGGTTTCTTGGAAGGTGGTCACTACAGATGCCAGCCTCATAGGCTGGGGGGCAGTACTGGAGCAATGGTCTCTCCAGGGCAAGTGGTCAGAAGCAGAAAAGGCCCTGCCCATTAATCTCTTAGAGATACGAGCAGCCCGGTATGCCCTAGTAGCATGGACATCCAAACTCCAAGGGTCCCCTGTCAGAATTCAATCAGACAATGCCACGGCAGTGGCATATATCAATCACCAGGGTGGCACCAAGAGTCGTGCAGCCCAGAGGGAAGCAAATTGCATCCTGGAGTGGGCAGAAAAATATGTCCCAGCCATATCCGCGGTTTTCATCCCAGGAGTGGAAAATTTGGAGAGCGGACTTTCTAAGTCGCCAACAATTATGCCCGGGGGAATGGTCTCTTCACCCCGAGGTTTTCCAGGCAATATGCCAGCGGTGGGGAACACCGGATGTAGATCTGCTAGCATCCAGATTCAACGCAAAAGTGGACAGATTTGTGTCTCGCACAAGGGATCCCCTAGCTTGCGGCTCGGATGCCCTAGTGTTCCCTTGGGATCAGTTCGAGCTGATATATGCATTCCCACCGCCACAATTGTTACCGCGATTACTCCGCAGAATCAGGGTAGAAAAGAAACCAGTGATTCTGGTGGCTCCAGCGTGGCCCCGAAGGTCATGGTACGCGGAGATTGTAAAAATGTCAGTGAGGAGTCCTTGGACCCTCCCACATCGTCCGGACCTGCTGTCGCAGGGACCGATATACCACCCTTCCTTACCAGCCCTAGGTTTGACGGCCTGGCTATTGAAGCCCACATTCTGAAAAAGAGAGGGCTCTCTAATTCTGTGGTATCTACCATGATCAATGCCAGGAAACCGGTATCCAGGCAGATCTATTATAGGATCTGGAAAGCGTACATTACGTGGTGTGAGGCCAGGAAATGGCATCCACGTAAGTACGTGATAGGGAGGATTTTGGACTTCCTACAGTGGGCTGTAGATAGGAAGCTTGCCTTGAGTACTATCAAGGGTCAGATTTCGGCCTTGTCAATATTTTTTTTCAAAGGCCCTTGGCTTCGCATTCACTAGTCAAAGCCTTTATACAAGCAGTGATGCGTATTAGCCCTCCGGTTAGTATTCCCATATGTCCTTGGGACTTAAACCTGGTTCTGTCGGTTCTACAGAAACAACCGTTTGAACCATTACAACACATTTCCTTGGTTCTTCTCACCAGGAAATTGATTTTCTTAGTAGCCGTTTGTTCGGCTAAAAGAGTATCGGAATTAGCCGCCTTGTCCTGTAAGGAGCCATATCTGGTTGTCCATAAGGACAGAGTAGTATTACGTCCTCATCCAGCCTTTCTTCCTAAGGTGGTATCGAGGTTTCATTTGAACCAAGATGTGGTTCTTTCTTCTTTTTTCCCCAAACCTAGCTCGGTAGAGGAAAAGTTATTACATTCTTTGGATGTAGTAAGAGCAGTTAAAGCTTATCTAAAAGCCACTGCTCAGATTCGCAGAACGGATTCTTTATTTGTTCTGCCGGAAGGCCCCAGAAAGGGTCAGGCAGCATCAAAATCTACTTTAGCCAAGTGGATTCGACAGGTCATAATACAAGCCTATGGCTTGAGAAAGAGACCGCCTCCGTTCAAAGTTAGGGCGCACTCCACAAGAGCAGTTGGAACTTCATGGGCAGTGCATCACCAGGCCTCCCTGGCTCAAGTATGTAAGGCCGCAACATGGTCTTCGGTACACACGTTTACTAGGTTCTACCAGGTAGACGTTAGAAGTCAGGAGGATGTCGCCTTTGGGCGCAGTGTGTTGCAGGCCGCAAAAGATCCTCATGCCTGATGGCGCCCAGCTTATGTATCCCTCCCCTCATTTGGCATTGCTTTGGGACGTCCCATTAGTAATGACTAAGTCGCTCTGTGTCCCGTGATGTACGAAAAAGAAAAAGGGATTTTTATAACAGCTTACCTGTAAAATCCTTTTCTTGGAGTACATCACGGGACACAGAGCTCCCACCCCTCTTTTTGGGACACTTATTGCTTGGCTACAAAACTGAGGTGCTCCCGGGTGGGAGGGGCTTATATAGGGGAGGGTACTTCCGGTTTGGAATTGGCCAGTGCCAACACCTGAAGGTAATCTATATAACCCATTAGTAATGACTAAGTCGCTCTGTGTCCCGTGATGTACTCCAAGAAAAGGATTTTACAGGTAAGCTGTTATAAAAATCCCTTTTTTTCTTTGTTACACATTTTTCCATTGCTGGGCTACTAGTGCAAAATCTGGTGGAAGAAGTGACTGTGCTTTTGTTATTTTGACTACACTCTGGTGTTAATTGTATTCTTTGTTATGCTTGTAATGCCTCACACTGTAACTTGGTCACTGTTTGTGTTTGCCTTGCACATGTTTTTTTTTTTTTTTTTGCAATAAAATTTTTTGTGGAAAGAAAAAATGTCAGGCATGAAATATTGCCAAGTATTTTTTTTCACATTTTTTTCACATTTTATTTAGAGTGTTATGCATTTTTAAAGTCTCTTGTGTTTAGAGTTCTGCAGCCCAAGCTCCGATTGCCTTTTTAGATAACCCATAGAGCTTTGTGAATCCGTTTTGTCATGTATTACATTTTATTTTATTTTGTTAAACTGCATACATACTATAAATTACACACATTTTATATATGTTTTTTTAAGTGTGAAGGTAACTTTTTTTTTTCCAATTTTTTTTTTTTTCTTTTTCCTTGCAAAATCCAAACTGATAACTTAATTTAGGAATAAAATTATAGCAAGAAGGATACGTCTCTTATTCCAGTATAATCATGTAGCATTTCCAAGTGTATGCTTAGGTTCATAATAGCGTGAAAAGGTGTATATGTATTTAAATTAAGCTTCAAATAAGATTTTATTTCTTTTTTTTCGTCATCGTGTTCTATTTTAGAGTAAAAATTTTAAATAAGGCCATGTTTCTCTTTCTTATTTGATAGCGGCATTTCTTACCCAGACTGTCTGCCTTGATGATACAACAGTAAAGTTTGAAATCTGGGACACAGCTGGTCAAGAACGATACCACAGTCTAGCTCCAATGTACTACAGAGGAGCACAAGCTGCAATAGTTGTATACGACATCACAAATGAGGTACTGTGAGTCTTTTATTATTCATGTTTTGTGTTTGGCTTGTTTTTGCATATATATGTATATATTATAGAAGTGTATAGATGCATCATTATTTCTGGGACTCCTGTAAAAGGAAACAGACAGCAAAAAACAAACTGCTAATAGCCAGAACATCCACCCAGTGTACCATAAACAAAACCCTTGGGCAGTATAGCGGCGCTATTTTTAGCGTCGCTATATCGTTGTTTTCCCGCGATTTTAACACCCGCTAGCGGTCGAAAAAGGGTTAAAAACGCCCGCAATAACGCCTCTGCAGCGTTTTGTGGGCGTTTTGGAGGCGCTACCCCATTGATTTCAATGGACAGGGGCGCTATAAGAGCGGTATTTTTACCGCTCCTATCGCGCCTCAAAGATGCGGCTTGCAGGAGTTTTTTTTTTACCCTCCTGCCAGCGCAACGCTCCAGTGTCAAAGCCCTCGGGCTTTGACACTGGATACAATGGAGCTGCTTTTTTGGGGCGCATTGCAGGTGCTATTTTTAGCGCAATAGCGCCTGCAAAGCGCCTCAGTGTGAAAGGGGCCTTAGAGAAGCATGCACCATGTCATTCTGAAAAACAAAATCCTGCCCATCCTACTTATGTGTAGACTTTTTAAAGTTCAGGTAAAGCCACCCTGTCGTTTTTTTTTTATTTTTTTTTTTCCTTTTTTTTTTTTTTTTCCTTTTTATTTATTTTTTCTTTTTTTTTTCTTTCTTTTTCTTTCTATCATTGTTCCTTCAGGGAGATTTCACTTTCTGTTACAAAGACAAAGCAGAAGGTTAGGGGTGGTCTTTCCAAAGTAGGAAATCTTCTTAGTTGTCACCTACTCAAAGTTTGGATTTGGTGGACAATGATCATCGGGATCAACAATGAGCATGAATCAGCCCAGCAAAGACAACAGTAAAATCCTGACAGTCTTTCTTTCTTTCTTATCTATCCAAAGTTGGAAAAAAAAAATAACGTGATTTACCTATTTTTTTTTTTTTTTTTTTTTGTTACCCAGATCAATTATAATTAGGAATTTTTCCCCAGCTTTCATTTGATACATGCTTGTTCCAGGTCTGAGACTCTGTGAGATGTAAAACCTAGGCAACCAGCACTTTAAAAATGTAGCCAACAATGGCAAACCACTTTTTTTTTCCTTGTAATGGGTGAATCCTAAAGGTGCATGACACTGAAATAAACGCAAAGGACATGGCCCACCTGGTTTTTATTTAGTTATTAGTGTACTTGGGCAGAACATCTTTCTGTCAAAACTCACTTACTGCTGACGACATGTTAGTATGGAAGCACCATTCTATCTGCCTTTTTGTAAAGTGTGTGCTAGGTGTTCCCAGCTTGTAATCTCACTAAGCCTGATGACCTTATTCTCCCTCACTTAGTCCTGGTCCTCGTCAGCACCTGATCCATCTCTGAAGCCTCCCCCAGCCAAAGCAGGGGGATCATGAAGAATTACAAGAAATTGCAGCCTCACCAAGAAGCCCTTTTTTTAAATCGTGTCTCTTGTTGGATTGAAATTCTGCTAAACTCAGAGTAGGGTGCATTTTGTGCCCTCGCCATAGGACATTTGAAGTATTTCCTGGAAAAACTAAGCATTTAAATAACCACTTGCGCTCCGGAAGATTTTTTTGCACTATGAACAAATCCCATTTTGGGGAAAACATTTTTTTACTTTTGTGCTATAAAACATATGTCCATTAAAACCCATTTAAGAATCGAATTTCTTCATAAATTTAGGTCAAAATGTATTCTGCTTCATATTTTTGGTAAACCATTCCAATAAGAGTATATCGATTGGTTTGCGCAAAAGTTATAGCGTCTACAAACTTTGGGATATTTTTATTTTTTTACTTGTAATGGCGGCGATCATTGACTTTTATAAGGGGACTGCGATATTGCGACAAACAAATCGAACACCTGACACTTTTTTGGGAACCAGTGACACGAATACAGTGATCAGTGCTAAAAAAAAATATGCGCCGTCGCTGTACTGACACTGGCTGGGAAGGGGTTAAACATCAGGGGTGATCAAAGGGTGCATTATATGCATTAAGATAAAAAGCTTTTCTGTGTGTAGCAGGCTCCCCAGCACCCCCTAATTACTTGCCTGAGACCCATCTCTCTCCAGCAATGTTAACAAGTGTCTTGGCCATCCGGGACTCTCCTCCTGATTGGCTGAGACACTGCAGCGGCGCCGTTGGCTCCTGCAGCTGTGAGTTGGCCAATCGGAAGAAAGAGGGGGTCAAATCTCCATGTCTGAATGGACACACAAAGCTGTAACTCGGCACAGGTGCCCCCATAGCAAGCTGCTGGCTAAGGGGCACTCAAAAGAGGGAGAGGCTAGGGGCAGCAAAGAGGGACCCAAGAAGAGGAGGATCCGGGCTGCTCTGTGCAAAACCAACTTCACAGAGGAGGTCAGTAGTTCATGGTTGGGGTGTGTGTTGTTTTGTGTGTTTTTTTTTGTTTTGTTTTTAACCTAGACTTTACAATCACGAACTGTAAGCCTGGCTGGTATTTTTCTTACTGACTGTGGGGGATGTGCTTTCACTAAGGGAAGACATGGATCCATGTCCCTGCTTTGCAGAAACACAGGGTCCATGTCTTCCCTCCTGACAGAACAGCAATCTGCCTTGTTTACATAGGCATAGAAAATAAAACATTGCTAAGTGGTCAAAAGACTGAAGTTGCATCACTTGTGTAATGTACAACCTCCCATGTCTTGGGGCACTGGGTTGGGGTGAATCTTGGTTGTAAATATACTTAGTTACTAGGTTTGTGCAAATTGAAATACGGCGGTCCTGAATTGTGCATAATTTAATAGCAGGTTGTCTGTTGAGCTATCCACTACCACTGTTTTCAGTGTGAATCTAATCGGTGATTGAGACTTTTGTCCTGCCCAGTGGCAAGAAATCTGAGAACACCAGGTTGGAAGTAATGGGGTGTTGCTCATTTATTAATTTTTTGGTGGAAAATCTGAACTTCTGCTGCCGTGCTGAGATATGGTAAAGAAGTGGTGCATAGCCGAGCCGATGGCTGCACAACAAATGTGGCGTTTTTATTTAAAGGTTATAAACATGCATCAAGGTGCAGTTTCGAATTTGGAAATGTTTACAAGGTTTACCATATCTAAACAAAGGAGCACCATTACATCTGAGTGGCCAGCCTTGGACAGTGGGATGAGAGTGGGAGTGCAGCTACTGTAATTCTTGCATAGTGCTTGTTGGAGAGGAGACTCGTTGCTGCATTGATACGTATGAAAAGCGGCTCCCCAATTTAGATTTAACTAAATATTTTGAAAAACGGTGTTTAATGAGAGAGAAAATTCCATAAGCTTCTATGTCAAAAACCATTAAATGAAAGTTGTTTCTCTTCATTTTCACTGTATGCAAGTGTTAGCCATGACTGAGCACTGTACTGCTTTCATGCTTGGCTGCCTTTTAAGTCCCAGCAGACATAATGTGTCTGTTTTTCCAGCACAGTCATTTATTGTAGATTAAGAAAAGTAAAATGTGAGAAACCTTTGCCTGTTGAGATATAAACACTGTCCTAAAGGCAAATTCCAGGTTATGCCATGTTCTTTTCACGTAATACAAAAGGACCTCTTTGTGACATCTTTGACGGAGTACAATTATCTAAAGCTGCAATATAATAATGCCATTTACATAGCCGTGTGTTTTTGGTTCTAATCAGAGCTTAATGTATTTATTATTTCTACAGCTAGACGTATTGCCCAATGTTTTCACTTATCATTTCTGAGCCATTGTTCTCTTCATACTTTTGTACTTGATGTTGCAGAAAAATTTGAATAAGCATAGTATAATTTCAAACCGCGAGTATTTTGAGTAGCTTTTGTTGTGTTTGACACACATTTATTACTTTTTTTTATTTTTCATCCTTGAAATCACTTCCTTCCTTCCTTCTTTCTAAAAGCTGATTTACAGGCGCAAGTATCTGTTTGAAATACTTACATTACAGAGCATCCGGAAAGTATTCACTGCGCTTCACTTTTTCCACGTTTTATGTTGCAGCCTTATTCCAAAATGGATTAAATTCATTATTTTCCTCAAAATTCTACAAACACCACATAATGACAACGTAAAAAGTTTTTTGAAATCTTTGCAAATGTATCCGGTCCCCGACCGGCTTAGACATTTTTACTGCGGCACAATGGCACCACTGTACGAAACCCTGTGATTGAAGGACAGAAAATTGCATAGTCTATGGCTAGCCCTAAAGTCTAACTAAATGCAAAACCCATGGTTGCGGGAAAGAATCATTCCGTCTATGGCCAGCCTTTGCCTACTGACTGGACAGTAAAAGAGCAGCAGCAGGCTAATGAAGTACTCTCTCTGCTTTCTCCTACTGTGAGCATTTTTCTGGTCATCAGTTTTCATGCAACACATCTGATTGGCCACAAGTTCTGCCCCTCCCTCTATGTGTGCATGTTGCTGTACAGGAATTGCAAGATACTGATGCCAAGTTAAATTCAGGTATTTAAGTGGTTCTAAAGGCAGAACGTTTTTTTACCTTCATTCAATCCCTTAACTGTTCCAGTGCAAGTATCACCCCCTCTTACCATCTCCCCCCTTAAACTTACCCGAGTTCTATCTTAATCCAGTGCTGGTCTCCCTCTCCTCACAGGACAGAGAGGCAGCAGCTGGTCCAATGGCTCCTGCTGCTGTCAATCAAATCCTGAAAGCAGGGTGTGTGTGTGTGTGTGTGTGTGTCCAGCTCAGGAGCGAGCCTGCAGGTGCACCCAATAGGAAACGGCTTCCTATGGTGGCGCACTGAGATGAGAAGGCGCTTGGAAGGAGGTTCGGGGCTGCTCTGTGCAAAACCAATGTACAGAGTAGATAACTATAACATGTTTGTAGAAAAAAAACTGAGCCTTTTACAAATACTTTAAAGTGATTGCAAAGTCTCAAGGTTTTTCACCTTAATGCATGCTATGCATTAAGGTGAAAAAAAACGTCTTTGCTGCAGCTCCCCCCCCCCTTTTACTTGCCTGCGCCCGATACAATCCAGCGATGGGCCTGAGCCCAGAGGCTTCAGCCATTGTCTCACTCGTCATTGGACAGATTGATAGCAGCAGGAGCCATTGGCTCCCGCTGCTGTCAATCAAATCCAGTGACATGGGAGCGGAAGGCGGGGCCGAATCTGCTGTCTGTGTCAATGGACGCAGTAGTGGGACTCGGGAGGGTGCCACCATGGAAAGCAGCTCTCTGTGGGGGCACTCGAAGAGGAGGGCCAGGAGCGCTGGCGGGGTACCCCAGAAAAGGAGGATCTGGGCAGCTCTGTGCAAAACCCTTACACAGAGAAGGTAAGTATAACATGTTTGTTATTTTTAATAAAAAAACTAACCTTTCTTTATCGTACACCACGGGACACAGAGCTAGTCATTACATAATGGGTTAAGGGTCACCAGCGGTGATTGGACACTGGCACAACCAATGGAAGACAGTTCCCCTCCATATAACCCCTCCCATCAGGGAAGTACCTCAGTTTTTTCGCCAGTGTCGAAAGGTGTTGGACGCGTTAGGAGGTGCTAAAGGAAAGCTCTACCAAAGAGACCCTCTGGGGGTAAAAGAGCTATGCTTTCGGATCCATCCAAGACGCCTACAAATGAGCTGAATCTGGATGGGATCCGGGCCTCATCCATGAGGCGTCGCCTGTAATGTCTCTCTTCGGAGGACTGGGCTCTAAGATCCAGCACTTTCGCTATTTCGCTATAAAGTCCTGGTAAGAGTCTTGTACAAGGCCCAGGGGAGAGGTATCCTTTAAATAGGAACCCATACCCCTGAAGGTTGGCACACATAGCCCACCGTGAAGGGTGAAGTTTGGTATCTGTCTGAAATCTTTCAGCAGAAAAACCTGCGGCGTGGATAAGGTGAGATTAGAAGGTCCATAACTAGGTTGGGACCTTTTTTCAAAAAGTGGATGTCTTCTTTTTTTCCACCACTGGGGGGAGTAAAGAGCTGAATATACTCACCTCACTCTGTTCAGTGTCGGCTTCGGCGAAGTACACTGCTCGTCACCTCCGCTGCTGAGCTTGCTGGGGCACCCCGATCCTCCTTTCGGTGGCCGACCAGACACCTGCAGATGCAGGTAAGTGGGAACAAAGGCTGATGAGAGTCCTCTCTCACTATGGCCACCGCCATAGCGCTAAGGGCCGCGCGCGCGGGAGCGCGCTTTATCGGAGGGGGGGCGAAGGCGTGCGCGGGCACGTGGCGCGCGCAGGCACAGAAACGGCGCCAAATTTAAAAGACTGTCAGTGTGAGAAGCACTGCAGCAGCAAGCAAGCTCGTTAGTTCTCTTATTCCTGGCAGAGAAACACAGCAGCTATACAGGGACGTAAGACTCCATGTGGTTGGATTGGGTACTTCCTAGAAGACATCCATGTTATGCATAGTTATGTGTTAAAAGTTGCATACTTAATGTATTTGCTAAACTAAACACGGTAGTATATGCATTTAGGTACCTTGTATTTTGTCTAAACAGTAAGCCTTCCAGGGGAAGTAATACAGACAAAAAGAGATAAGAAAGCACCACCGCCTGAGAGGAGGCTCTAACTGTGCTGACTCGGTACCTTTCTCTCCTGTGTTGCTAAATGCACCTGTTCAGGATGAGCCATTACCTCTGTCGGGTATGGCGGCTTCCCCAGTGAAGCCTGGGCCTGTATATGTCACTGAGGACACTTTATCAGCTGCCCTAAATAATCTGGAGGAAAATATTGCTACCTAAATCGCTAAGTCCTCTAAAAAGGGACAATAAGCGAAGCAGGTCTCTTCCAGTATTGGACCTCCCTTCAGAAGTACCTGAGGGAGGAGGATGAGGAGGAGGAGGCTACATCAGCAGAGGATGAGGAGCCAGATTTTAAGGTCACAGGTACAATGCTATAGCAGTGCATTTAAGTTAACCTCTGCGGAGGTAACGGAATTACCTGTCTCCTCCCTAGGGTCATTAAGATCCCTGCAAGGTGCATGCTCCTTCCCGGTTCATCCGTTACTAGAGGATCTAATATACGCAAACTGGCAACATCCAGATAAGCGTTTCTCACCTCCAAAAAGGTTTAACATTCTTTATCCTATGGGGGAAATTTTTTTTTTTTAAAGAAATGGAGCCTGCCTGCGGTAGTTGCGGCTATTTCTTGTGTAAATAAAAACCTGACATGTCCGGTGGATAATGTACAAGGGTTTAAAAGATCCTTCTGAGAGGAAGTTGAAATCCTCCTTCCTTTTGGCCGGCTCAATTACCCAACCTGCAGTAGCAGCAGTCGGTATGGGTCAGGTCATCAGCCAACAGGTAAAGCAGGGGCTGAAGGAACTGCCTTCAGAGCAGGCTAGAAATTGGGAAAATTTGCCTAAAGCCTTATGCTTCACAGTGGATGCCATGAGAGATTCTATCATACAGGCATCACGCCTTACACTCCAGCTGGTACAGATGCGCAGAGTACTTTGGCTTAAGCATTGGTCAGCGGAGACCCCATGCAAAAAGCTGTTGGCAAGTTCCCGTTCCATGGCGAACGCCTATTTGGGGAAGATTTAGAAAAATATATACAGAAGATCAAGTGGTAAAACGACTTTTACCTGAGAGAAAGAAAAACAAGAGATCTTGTTTTAAACGCTCTCTCCCCAGCTCCCGGGAAATCTGACTCCAACCAGTGGCGGCGGCCTGTTTTAGCCGCCCACAGGCAAAAAAGCTCAGAAGAACAAGAAGCCGTGGGGTGCAAGAGCTAATAAGCAAGCCCCCAAAGCCTCTCAGTGAAGGGGCGCCCCCGCTCGGCCGAGTGGGAGGAAGGCTTTGTCAGTTCTGAGCAACTTGGTGGTCAGAAATCCAGGACAATTGGGTAGTATCCACAATATCCTCAGGGTACAAACTGGAATTTCGAGAGATCCCATCTTCTCAATTCCGAGGTTTAAGACTCTCCAAGGATCCACAAAAAAGAGAATCCTTCTTCAAAGGTTTGAATCACTTAATGGCTCAAGGGGTAGTTACAGACGTACCCCAAAAAGAGCGAGGTTCAGGTTTTTACTCAAACCTCTTTTTGATTCCAAAGCCAAATGGAGATGTCAGACCCATCCTGGATCTAAAATCCCTAAATCGGTTCCTGAACGATCGCCATTTTCGAATGGAAACGATCCGATCCGTGGCCGCCACTTTAAAGGGCGGAAAATTCATGGCGCCCATAGATATCAAGGACGCACATTTACACATACCCATCCTCCCCGCTCACCAAAGATTCCTAAGGTTTGCGGTAGAAGATCGCCACTTTCAATTTGTGGCTCTGCCGTTTGGTGTAGCCACCGCGCCCATAGTATTCACAAAGGTGCTAGCTCCTCTGTTAGCAAACCTAAGAACACGGGGCATTGCGGTAACAGCCTATCTGGACGATCTACTAGTAATAGATCAGTCAAAGGACGGATTGGGTCACACTGTACACACTACAGTAGGATACCTGGAGCATTTAGGATGGATTATAAATTTACAAAAATCCTCTCTCCAGGCCCAAAGAAGGATAGGGTACCTGGGCATGATCATAGATACAGCCCAAAACGGGGTATACCTGCCAGAACCGAAGATACAGTCTCTGAAAGACCTGATCCACAAGGTCAAAGCAAACAAGAGGCCGTCTATTCGCCTTTGCATGAGACTATTGGGAAAGATGGTAGCCTCCTTCGAGGCGGTCCCTTACGCCCAGTTTCATTCGAGACTACTTCAAGGCAATATTTTAGCTTCCTGGAACAGGAAGAGCCAAGCTCTGGATATACCCATGCGCCTGTCCTCACAAGTACGCCACAGCTTCGATTGGTGGCTAGAAGCCAGGAATTTACGGAAGGGAAAGTCCCTCCTCCCAGTGGCCTGGAAGGTGGTATCTAGGGATGCCAGCCTATCGGACTGGGGTGCAGTATTCGAGGAGGCTTCTACCCAGGGAACCTGGGCCAAGACTCAGGGGATCCTGCCCATCAATGTGCTAGAGATCCGGGCGGTATATCTAGCCCTCAAAACCTGGACATACAGGTTACAGGGCTACCCAGTTCGGGTTCAATCCGACAATGCTACTGCAGTAGCTTACATCAATCACCAAGGAGGCACCCGCAGTCGGGCAGCCCAAAGAGAGGTGAACCGGATCCTGGCATGGGCAGAAGAGCATGTACCTTGCCTTTCTGCAATCTTCATTCCAGGGATGGAAAATTGGCAAGCAGACTACCTGAGTCGTCAGCAGCTGCTACCAGGGAGTGGTCTCTTCACCCCGAGATCTTTCAGGCCATATGTCTGAGATGGGGAAACCCAGATGTAGACCTGCTAGCTGCCAGGTTCAACAAGAAATTGGACAACTTTGTGTCCAGAACGAGAGATCCTCTAGCCTACGGGACAGACGCTCTAATAATACAGACGCTCTAATAACTCCATGGAATCAGTTCTCACTGATCTAGGCATTCCCTCCGATCCCTCTTCTACAAAGACTGCTTCGCAGGATCAAGGAGGAGGGAATACCAGTAATCCTAGTGGCCCCAAACTGGCCCAGGAGGCCTTGGTACGCCGAGATTGTAAAAACGGCGATAGGAAGGCCCTGGAAGTTTCCACTCCGACACGACCTGCTGTCACAGGGTCCAGTATTCCACCCTTCCTTACAAAGGCTAAAGTTGACGGCCTGGCTGCTGAGACCCACATTTTTAAAAAGAGAGGGGTCTCTGGTCCGGCTCTTTCTATGCTCATTAATGCTAGAAAGCCAGCCTCCAGACTCATCTATCAGAGAGTCTGGAGAGCATACGTTTCCTGGTGTGAATCCAGATGTTGGAATCCTCAGAAGTATGAAATAAGTAGGATTCTTGCTTTTTGCCAGTTAGGATTTAGCCCTTAGAGCCAATATTTGCCCTTTGATGGTGCTATCAGTCTTCTTTCAGAGACCATTGGCATCTCACTCCCTAGTTCGGACATTCATTAAGGGGGTACTGAGGATAAATCCTCCAGTTAGGACTCACTTGTGTCCATGGGATTTGAATTTGGTATTGTCAGTGTTGCAAAAGCAACCTTTTGAACCTATTCGCCATATTCCTTTAATTATATTAAGTAGGAAGTTGGCCTTTCTGATTGCTATAGCTTCTGCTAGGAGAGTATCAGAGCTAGCAGCTCTTTCTTGTAAAGAGCCTTATCTAATTTGTCACAAGGACAAAATCGTACTACGACCCCATCCGGCTTTTCTACCTAAGGTGGTGTCGGCTTTTCACTTGAATCAAGACATTGTTCTGCCTTCCTTTTTTCCAAACCCGCGGACGGCGGGGGAAAAATTATTACACTCTCTAGATCCAGTGAGAGCGGTAAAGGTGTATCTGCAAGCAACCGCTCAGATACGTAAAACAGATGTTTTGTTTATTTTACCAGATGGGCCCAAGAAGGGCCAAGCGGTATCAAAATCCACCATTTCCAGGTGGATTAGACAAGTAATTATTCAAGCTTATGGTTTAAAGAACAGGACTCCTCCTTTTCCTGTTAAAGCGCACTCTACCAGGGCGATAGGTGCTTCATGGGCAGTGCACCACCAGGCTTCGATGGCTCAGATCTGTAAAGCTGCAACTTGGTCTTCAGTCCATACATTTTCCAAATTCTATCAAATAGATGTGAAAGGACATGAGGATTCCGCCTTTGGGCGAAGTGTGCTGCAGGCAGCAGTATAGGGCTTCTGGTCCGCAAGCGGCCTGTTTTGATCTGTGTCTCCCCCCCTTCATATGAGCATTGCTCTGGGACGTCCCATTATGTAATGACTAGCTCTGTGTCCCGTGGTGTACGATAAAGAAAATAGGATTTTTATAACAGCTTACCTGTAAAATCCTTTTCTTGGAGTACACCACGGGACACAGAGGTCCCCCCCTTCTTATGGGAACCTTACTGCTTTGCTACAAAACTGAGGTACTTCCCTGATGGGAGGGGTTATATGGAGGGGAACTGTCTTCCATTGGTTGTGCCAGTGTCCAATCACCGCTGGTGACCCTTAACCCATTATGTAATGACTAGCTCTGTGTCCCGTGGTGTACTCCAAGAAAAGGATTTTACAGGTAAGCTGTTATAAAAATCCTATTTTTTTAACCCCTTTAAACTGGTTGCATTTGCAATGTTAAAAATATAATTTATTGATTTAGTATTCATAAATACATTGCAGAATTAATTTGTGTCTTTTCCATCTGCCTGGAGTTCAGCTTCAGAATTGTTTTAAGATATCTAGAAGGGAGTTCAGTATTTTCAGTCACAGATTAGCCTGTGATTTGCCTTTATCCATGCATGGGAGTTCTGCCCCACTAATGGAGTACCCATGTGGGACCAGCACAACCCCCCCCCCCCCACTCTTACTTTTGGTTATAGTCTGAACTCTCCAATATTCATTATTGAAGTATGACAACCAATCAGAATTTCTGACCTACATGGTATGTGACATGGTAATGGCCACTGAATAAGTTCTTTTGTGTGAAGGCTGTGTGTAGATTGACAGTAGGTAGAATTTTGTACTGTTTGAATTTAAAGTACTATATATTAATCCTGCTGCCATACAGAAGCACACCATAACCTAGACTTGTGAATTAAATATGTTTCAGGAATCGTTTGCAAGAGCGAAGAACTGGGTGAAAGAACTTCAGAGACAAGCAAGTCCCAATATTGTGATAGCTTTGTCTGGTAACAAAGCCGATCTTGCTTCTAAGCGGGCTGTGGACTTTCAGGTAAGCTTGGCCTTTCCTGTTTAATTCATAGAATCTATTTTATACTTCTCACCTAGCTAATAATGCCTTTACCATTTGTGCAATAGAATGTGTTTTGTATCTTAAAGTAATTGCAGTGTTTTTGTCTTTGGGATACATCTGCGTGCAATACAAAGCTATAATTATAGAGTATAATTGCTATTTCTGTCAATCCTGTCTTGTACTTGTACATTTGTTTTCATTTCAAACCATTATAATTGCATTTTACTTCCTTTTTTATATCGTGGTAAACCAATGTCAATGGATGCTTGATTTTTTTTTATAGTGTGTGATCTGATGTTGTTATTACCAGAATGTACACCGTGTTCAGTAGAATGTGTTATAGCACATTTTCTTGATTACGATTGTAAACGGCCTTCATCATTAGAGCATGAAAACTGAATTTATGCCAAGCGGTAGTGTCAGTCAGGAGGCATTTTAGCAATTGGAAAACACTTTATCAATCAGGTGTTTGCCTGGTCTGTATCCTACCTCTGCCAACAAATTGGCTTAGCCTAGGTTTACACTGTGGTGCAGGAAACCACTTGATCTGTGCGTCTTTCCTGCACCGCATTCAAATCACACTGCATTCAAATCACACTGCATTGACACCTGCTGCAGATTGCAAGGGCAATCTTAAAGACACCCCAAACACAGTGCGTTTGGCCGCACCAGATTGCAAGGTACAAATGTACCTTGCGATCTGCTTGCTGTGAAGTTTCAAAACTGATGCAGCTTTGGTGTAAAATGAATGCGCTGAAATCGCACAGCACTGAATTGCATGTAAATTGAAGAACGCCGTGCAGTTCCTGGGCGATTCACTTGTGGTTCATGGTGTGAACCAAGGCTTAATCCAGGTGCTTAAAAAATTGTAGAGATCTACAGTTAAATTTATTGAAGTGCTAGTCAAGAGGGATGCGACCATTTCCTTTTAAAGGGTTAGTAGCCTTTTACAGAATTTTTTATTTTTTTTAAAGTGAATGAACACCCTAAACCCAATCGGAATTGCGTTTGGCAGTCAAACACGTGTATTAAAGCCATTGGGCACAGTAGAATATTCAACGCCTGGTGATTGGGGGCTGTTCCTCTCGTGTCTAAATCACCCTTCATGTTTTTTCCCTTACACCAGATGTATGTATGTAATACATATAAATGTATTACTTATACTTACAGGTCGTGAGCAATATCCCACTTATTCCTAAGATGACAAGTGCTAAATGATTTTAGATAGGAATACATTTTATAAAATGGAAAGGTCCCAGTTGGTGTAAAGGAGATTTTACAGTTTACTAATAATGGAAAATCCCTTTAAAATGAGCTGAGACTAAATCGCTATGCTTCTACTGAATGTTCAATGAACAAGCTTTGAATTATTTTACAGGAGGCTCAAGCTTATGCAGATGATAACAGCTTGTTGTTTATGGAGACTTCTGCCAAGACATCAGCAAACGTGAATGAAATATTTATGGCAATAGGTAAGTGCATCTGCCACAAGGGAGAGGCAATATGGATTGCATAAATGTACTTTGTATAAGTAGTTGTATGACAATTCAATACAGAAAATGGTTTAAAGTGGTTGTAAACCGTTATGGGTGCTCAACCTTTTTGAAGAGAACGAGTGATTTGGTAACTGGTCACAGGCCACAATGAAATGGTTCAGAATTTAAAATTTTTTACTTTGAATAGCATAATGAAGATTTTAAACAGCAATCAGGATAAACTTTTCAATGGGACCAATCCCCGTTGGATGTTTACCCACTGTTTGTTCACAATTTTTTGTGGTTGTGATTACTCAAAATAAAAACAGACCAGGGAAGCCTATGTGAACACCTAATGCATCACATGCTCCCACAATGATACCAAGCTCATCACCCAACTGTGAGAATCCTTCAGAATCTTGTATTGATGCCACTAGATGTAATCCACTCGGCTAAGGCTCCTTCTCTCCATGTCTCTTTTGTAAGAAAGAGAAGAGTGGGTATCCTGCCGCAATAGTGGCTTGTGTATGACAGCCGCTGGGATTATGGAGGACCATCAATCATTCAATAGAGCTTTGTGCATCTGAAAGTGGCTGTGCAGGTTGCCATTGGTTTGAGTTTGCGGGCCCCACAGGTTGAGCTATGCCTGCCTTGCATAATACCCAGTAAAGTGATTAGCCTCAGGTGATGCACAGAGATTGTACTTGTTTATCTGCAGCTCTCTCTCCTCTACAGCCTTCTAAAACACACATTTCACCCAGCATCTCTCTGCTCTAGAAAGCAGGGGTGGGGATCTAATGTCACACAGTGCAGAGCTAAAGCGCAGAGTTCCTTGATAGTGGAGAGTGAAAGACCCACACCCCTGTAATATGCTCATAGAAAAACACATGGAGCTGAGTCTGAGTCACCTTCTGTATGGGGGGGGGGGGGCGGCACGGCGCATCTCACACCCTCATGGCTGTTGTCGACTTCGGGACTTTTCAGTGACTTGCAGAGAGAGGAGAGATCAAAGAGGAATCGCACTTGGTCCTTTTGGATTAAGGCTAGTACACACTATAAAGAAATGTGCTTTGTTCATGTTTCATATCCGAGGTTTACAACCACTTTAATTATTATTACAGTTGATTCACTGTGATTTTTTTTTTTTCATTTGTTTAGATGCGTAAAAGCTTTCAAGTGCCTGGTCATCATGTGCATGTGATTTTCTTGACTTAAAACTCCTATGCATGTTGTCAAACCCCAGTAGGTTTTTTCACCAATTTTTTTCCCAAATTTTTATTGCTTTCTGGATTTTTCACCATTTCAATATTTCTTTTAAAGCGGAGTTCCACCCACAAATGGAACTTTTGCTTTTCTGGTTGCTCGCAACCACCCCCCCCCCCCCCCCCTCCGGTGTCACATTTGGCACCTTTCAGGGGGGAGCAGATAGCTGTCTAATACAGGTCTTTTCCCCCACTTCCGGCAATAGATCACTGCAGATTCCGCAGCGATCTACGCCATGTCTGGCCCCTCCATTTCCTTTCCGGATGCTTTTTTTCCTTTTTTTTTTTTTTTTTTTTTTTTTTTTTAACTGGGGGCCGGTGCGGTTTTGATGAATTTTACCACATTCCAGTACAGTTCTGTGCGGAAAAAACATAGCATGTTCTACTTTTTTTTTTTTTTTTTTGGAACCTAAAGCATCAGTGTGAACTATGCAATTGTAAACCATATAACCTATGCAAAAGCACTGGAACGCATGTGGTGTAAACTAGCCCTGAATGTGTAAGTTCACTCTTACAGAAAATCTGTAAGGTGACCTTACACCAGCCCCCAGGGTGTTCATCATTTCCATCCTTTGTTTTCGGATTCCAACATGAGTACACTGTAAAGAATTCTATCCAATCATTTTTAATATGTATCAAACTTTTTTTATATTCTGTATTAATAAAGATATTTGTTAACTTTTAACTATCTAGAAATACTTTCCAAACACTTGGTGACCCAGTACCATTTTAAGTCCCACTCTGAGGGTTTTTCTCTATACATGTAATTTAGGGATGTCGGTACCCCACAAGCTACTATTTTCATTCACCGTTTGAAAATAAATCGGCAAAAGCTTTATTCCCTTTCCAGCGCTATGTAAGAGAATTCAGATTGCATAAAAACATTAAGCCCCTGTTTATACAAGTGTGATTTTTCATGCGACTTGACAGTTCCAAATCGCATGACAAACCAATAATCTTCCAGGTTTTTTGTCAGCTTAATTGAACAGGTTGAAATTAGAAGCCGATTGGCTACCATGCACAACTGCAGCAGATTTTGAACCAGTTTTGGTAAATCAACCCCACTGTGATCTGATTGATTAAATATCATCCACTGTGTATTGGTAACTACAGGTGCCAGCTGTTGCCTTTTCTTTAAAGTGGTTGTAAACCCTAGAAACAAAAACAAAAAAATCCTGCAAGATAAAAGCATAATGAGTTAGTATGCATAGCATACAAGCTCATTATATATTACTTACCTCAGATCGAAGCCCCCCACAGTGGTCCTCGTTAACTGCTCAGGCAGGCGACATCGCTCCTGGAGTTACTTCCAGCCAATCACAGCGCCGGAACCCGCGATACCTGGAACTGGTATGCGCACAGGAGCCGCCAGTAACGGCAGAGTCTAATTGAAGCAACGGCATGTATGTGCCGTTGCTTCAGTGCGCATGTGCTGATGACGTCGGCACATGCACAGGGGATATCTCCTAAACTGTGCAGGTTTAGGAGATATCCAGGGTATCTACAGGTAAGCCTTATTATAGGCTTACCTGTAGCAAAAAGTGGTTAAGGGTTTACAACCACTTTAATGCTGCCTTTACACCTGTGCAAAAGGTTGCCGGTTTTGTGAATTTGTCACATAGGGCAGGGATATGCAATTAGCGGACATCCAGCTGTGGCATAACTACAAGTCCCATGAGGCATAGCAAGGCTTTGACAGCCAAAAGTATGACACCCAGAGGCAGAGGCATGACGGGATTTGTAGTTTTGCAACAGCTGAAGGTCCGCTAATTGCATATTCCTTTCATAGGGCATCCTATTAATTTGACTGTGCTGCCCTACATGCGACAAATGTACCAAAGTAGCTCCTGCACCTGTTTTTGACATTTTTGTTTTGGTGCACTAAACACGCAACTGCTACTTGCATTTAGCGATTTTGCAATGCATTGTTGTTGTGTTTTATGAGCATTCCCGGAAGGCAAAGGTGTGAATGGGGCCTAATAAATATTTTTTTCATTTACCGGTCCTCTAATAAGTGTTTCGTAATATTTACACTTCTCATCCATTTTGTCTCTATTATTACAGCTAAAAAGCTTCCCAAAACAGAACCACAGACAAGCGGAGGCAACACGGCTAGAGGAAGAGGAGTAGACCTTACTGAAACTGCACAGCCTAGCAAAAGTCAATGCTGTAGTAACTAAGCCTTCATGTACTTTTAAACTGTAATGATATTCTCTTCCTAATTGTTAAAATAACAATTGAGTGTTTAACCCTTTTTCAGCCTCAGTGCCGACCCTCCAGCGCAGTGTGCTGCAAGTCCCCTTGGTATTAATGACATTAACATGGCCCAGTGAGTCTTTAAACTTAGAGACTTGCAGTGTGGGCTCACCCCTAATACTGAGTTCTTTAAGTGCTGAATCTGGTTTTTAACATGCATGCATTAATTTCTAAGAGCAGTTAAACAGTTTTGTGTAGTAAATACACTCTTAATATTGAAATTGAATTTAAAGGCAAAAAATAAAATACTGTTGCCCAAGTTTGGACCTTGGAAATAACTAAAATAGCTTCTACTTGTGATGAATTGCAGATCCGTCTGCTTAGTAAAATGGTAATTATTAACCCACAATGAAACCTTTTAATCCTTTTGTTCTAATTAAATGATTTTTAATAAAAGGTAATGATATCAAATGGTTTCTTCTTCACAGTATTCATTGAATTTCACTTTCTCTATAGGTAAAGTGTACATTCCGCTTCTTAATATATAACAATCAGCCACTAATTGTTCTGCTTCTTACCTAGGAAAATAGTAAACATATACTGTTTGCTTCCACCATTGTTTTTCATTAGATCTTTGGGGGATAGACTTGTTTTATTTTAAAAGCAAATCCTTAAAACCATGTTTGAATCCTGTGAGCTTTATTATTCAAAGTGATTCGAGATGTAATTTTTTTTTTCTTCATGGAACACAGAACACTCTAGTATCCGTTAATTCTGCTTTTATGGGATTTATTTTTGTCTTTGCCCAGTACAAATACAATGTTCTAACGATTATGTGTACTCCATTTAGTTCTCTTAAAATTGAATGGTAAAATTGTATTGTAAATAGGGTACTGGATTGTAGTCTTCATTTATGTTTAATATGTTCTGTTACTTGTAAGATTTGGTTAAAATTGTACAGTTACTAAAATGATGAAATAAAAAAGCTAATGTTTTTCCTCTACCTGTATCGGTTTTTCTGTGATTTTTTTTTTTTTTTTTCTTCTAAAGATTAATGTAACTGATTGGCTTGTACCTGTTTAAAAAAAAAAGTAAACAGATTAGCAGAGGTACATAATTAAGTTTCAGTTATGCTTGGCATACACTAATGGGTAAATTGGCCTTTATACAGTGCCTTGAAAAAGTATTCATACCCCTTGAAATTTTGCCATGTTGCAACCAAAAACGTAAATGTATTTCATTGGGTTTCTATGATACACCAACACAAAGTGGCACATATTTGTGAAGTGGAAGAAACATGATAAATGGTTTTCAAAACTTTTTACAAATTTATATCTGAAAAGTGTGGCATGCTTTTGTATTCAGCCCCCTTTTCTCTGATACCCCTAACTAAAATCTAGTCGAACCAATTGCCTTTAGAAGTCACCTAATTCGTAAATAGAGTCCACCTCTGTGTAATTTAATCTCTGTATGAATTCTGCTGTTCTGTGTAGCCCTCAAAGGTTTGCTAGAGAACCTTGGTGAACAAACAGCAACGTGAAGGCCAAGGAACACACCAGACAGGTCAGGGATAAAGTTGTGGAGAAGTTAAAAGCAGGGTTAGAATATAAAAAAAAAAATTCCCAAGCTTTGAACATCTCATTGAGCACTTCCATCCATCATCTGAAAATGGAAAGAGTTATGGCACAACTGCAAACCTACCAAGATATGGCCCTCCACCTAAACTGACAGGCCGGGCAAGGAAAGCATTAATCAGAGAAAAAACTTAGCTTGGTTAGACACATGGCATATGTGAGAGGGCTGCGCATCCCGATTTTGAGTGCTAGACATGGAGAGAAAGTTTCCCGTGGGATTTTTTAGCAGCAGGAAATAATTGAAATCATTATTTAATAAAAAAGTTTTATTGGATGAAAAGGCGCTTGGCCCTAGTAGATTAAAAATTGGTACATATATTTATGAGCTCCAGTATTTAACAAAGCCAGACCATGGTGTGTACAAAGATGGTTCAAGTCATGTACAAAGGTGGACAAGATGAATAATAAGATCATACGTCTTGGATGCATGTAAAGCACAGAAGAGAGCCCCGATGCATTTCGACCCATTAAGGTCTTCCTCAAGGGGGTCTTATATTCTATGGAATATCAATAAACAAAATATTAGGATTAAAGCATACTTTAAACGTCTCCCATTGGTTACAGTAAGTCATATACGGTAGTTAATACATAATATCTTTCATAGTAGTCAATGTCAGTTAATGGAGAGACAGCAGAAAAAAGAATGCTATACATATATTTATTTCTGGAAAAAATTGCCTATTTACCTTCTTTGCCACATAGTATGGCTGAACCGGAGATTTAAAAAAAAAGGCTAGATTCCGTATGATCTCCCCAAGTTTCCCAAGAGAGGTCCATGCCGCCGAGGCGTCCGTCCCCCGCTCCAAGGTGGGTCCGCCCCACAGGCAACTCCGCACTGCGCGCCTGGCCTTCGGGGACGCCATGGTTTTCATTCGGCGGAGACGGCTGTGCCGGGACTTAGTCCACTGGAATGACGAGGGGGCCACTCACAGGGAACCCTAAGCGGACGGCAGGGGGGAGAAGCATAGCACCTGCTCACTATCAGGGAGGACACGCAAATTAGCAGACAGGCAGGATGGGTATATAAATCACACACTTCAATGGGGAGTGTCTGATGACCTCCTGTGAAGCACACCACACCTGACTTCTTATTTCCTGAGAGGTAAGCATGCAGCCGGCAGGCTATTGCTCTAAGCTAGCATAATTTCCAATACCTTAAAAAAACCAATACCTTTACTTGATTTCTTAACTGATACAATATACCATTTCTTTTGAAGGGTCCCCAACTCCAATGTTTCTATCAAGACTTCTATACTCATATCACAGAGCCTGTGAATCTGTCTTTTACAGCCTACACTTTTCAGCATACCTAATCAATATAACTCCTATGTACACCTTTTATATTTATTGCCACATCATTACTATTTAATATACTACATGATATTTGCTCTTTAATGAATAAATATAAGTAATCTAGACACACTCTACTATCCACACTCATTTTTTATAGTTTCACATCACTTAATAAACTACTAGCTTTCTCATCCTTCACAACCACTATTTGTTAGTAATATAACATTTTTTCTTTAATTGTCACCTATAGGTCACAAATGCCCCACTTTGCACTCATATTTTATTTCCCATCACTTCACTCGCACGTACACTACTATTTATTTAATCCTTTATATAATCATTGAATTAATTCTTTATACAAAATATTACTCTAACATAAATACAATGAGAAACATTTGCCAGCATTTGTTATTTAATCAATGCTGGTGTCTTGGGGTATACCTTGGATATATTAGTAAATAAGAATAGGACAGCCCCAGCAACGCCTGCAAGGATCATATTCACCTCTCAAGTGAATCAGTTAAGAGCTACAGCCTCACCTGTTTGAAGCTAATATAAACTAATAGAAAGTGCAACATATATGTCACATTGAAATTAATTATTACAAATTCTAGGTGCTCGGCACAGGGTACACAGCTACCCACTCACCCTACCTGCTTTCTTGCCTGCAATTGGGGCGCCCATCCCAAGTGCGTGACCCCCTGTGAGCGGAGTTGCCTGTGGGGTGGACCCACCTTGGAGCGGGGGGCGGACGCCTCTGCGGCATGGACCTCTCTTGGGAAACTTGGGGAGATCATACGGAATCTAACCTTTTTTTTAAATCTCCGGTTCAGCCATACTGTGGCAAAGAAGGTAAATAGGCAATTTTTTCCAGAAATATATGTATAGCATTCTTTTTTCTGCTGTCTCTCCATTAACTGACATTGACTACTATGAAAGATATTATGTATTAACTATATGACTTACTGTAACCAATGGGAGACGTTTAAAGTATGCTTTAATCCTAATATTTTGTTTATTGATATTCCATAGAATATAAGACCCCCTTGAGGAAGACCTTAATGGGTCGAAATGCATCGGGGCTCTCTTCTGTGCGTCACATGCATCCAAGACGTATGATCTTATTATTCATCTTGTCCACCTTTGTACATGACTTGAACCATCTTTGTACACACCATGGTCTGGCTTTGTTAAATACTGGGGCTCATAAATATATGTACCAATTTTTAATCTACTAGGGCCAAGCGCCTTTTCATCCAATAAAACTTTTTTATTAAATAAGGATTTCAATTATTTCTTGCTGCTAAAAAATATCACGGGAAACTTTCTCTCCATGTCTAGCATTAATCAGAGAAGCAGCCAAGAGGCCCATGGATCCTCTGGAGGAGCTGCAGAGTTCCACAGCTCAGGTGGGAGAATCTGTCCACAGGACAACTATTAGTCGTGCACTCCACAAATCTGGCCTTTATGGAAGAGTGGCAAGAAGAAAGCTGGTGTTGAATGAAACCAATTAGAAGTCACATTTGCAGTTTGCAAGAAGCCATGTGGGGGACACAGCAAACATGTGGAAGAAGGTGCTCTGGTCAGATGAAACCAAAATTAGATTTTTTTGGCCTAAAAGCAAAACGCTATGTGTGGCGGAAAACTAACCTCCGCATCACCCTGAACACACCATCTCCACCATGAAACATGGTGGTGGCAGCATCATGTTGTGGGGATGCTTTTCTTAAGCAAGGACAGGGAATCTAGTCAGTTGATGGGAAGATGGATGGAGCCAAATACAGGGCAAAACCTGTTGGTCTGCAAAAGACTTAACTGGGGTGGGAGTTAATCTTCCAGCAGGACAACAACCCTAATCATACAGCCAGAGCTACAATGGAATGGTTTAGATCAAAGCATATTTATGCGTTGGCATGGCCCAGTCAAAGTCCAGACCTAAATCCAATTGAGAATCTGTGGTAAGACTTGAAAATTGCTGTTCACAGATGCTCTACATCCAATCTGACAGAGCTTGAGCTATTTTGCAAAGAAGAATGGGCAAAAATTTCACTCTCCTAGATGTGCAAAGCTGGTAGAGACATCCCAAAAAAGACTAGCAGCTGTAATTGCAGTGAAAGGTGGTTCTACAAAGTATTGACTCAGGGGGGCTGAATACAAATGCACGCCACACTTTTCAGATATTTATTTGTAAAAAAAATCAAACCATTTATCATTTTCCTTCCACTTCAGTTACGTGCCACTTTGTTGGTCTATCACATAAAATCCCAATAAAATAATACATTTAAGCTTTTGGTTGTAACATGACAAAATGTAGAAAATTTCAAGGAGTAAAAATACTTTTTCAAGGCACTGTATATACAGCATACTGCCTACGTTACTGCCTACATGTGTACCTCCTGTTTAAAAGGGTTTCTAAACCATTTTTTCCATGTTATGGTCTTTTTAATTAAGTTACATATATCAGGTTTTTTTAGTTGTGGGTGTGATAAGTAAATGGAAATTCAGTAATTTTCAAAGTATCACTTTGAAGTATCACTAGAAAATGGCCTGATAATGAAAGGGGTATTACAGGCTGGTACTCAGTGGTTAAAGCCAAACTACTTCTAGTGTGTTCTCTTTGGAAAGATCATGATGCCTTTTAACCACTTAAGGACCCGAAGAATTTGCCTCAATGACCAGGCCATTTTTTCCGATACAGCACTGTCGCTTTTAAATGACAATTTGCGAGGTCGTGCGACGTTGTACCCAAACAAAATTGACGTCCTTTCCCACAAATAGAGCTTTCTTTTGGTGGTATTTGATCACACCTGCGGTTTTTATTGTTTGCGCTATAAACAAAAAAAATTTACACTTTTGAATAAAAACCTAATTGTTTTTACTTTTTGCTATAATACATATCCAAAATAAAATTTTAAACAAATTTTTTCATCTGTTTAGGCCAATATTTTATTTTTTAAATTTTTTTTTGGTAGTAAAATCGCAATAAGTGTATATTTGTTTTGCGCAAAAGTTATATCTACAAAATAGGGGATATATTAATGGCATTTTTATTATTTTTTCATTTTCTCACTACTGGCAGCGCCTGGCCTTCGGGGACGCCATGGTTTTCATTCGGCGGAGACGGCTGTGCCGGGACTTAGTCCACTGGAATGACGAGGGGGCCACTCACAGGGAACCCTAAGCGGACGGCAGGGGGGAGAAGCATAGCACCTGCTCACTATCAGGGAGGACACGCAAATTAGCAGACAGGCAGGATGGGTATATAAATCACAATTTTTTTTTTTATACTAGTAATGGCGGAGATTAGAGACTTATAGTAGGATGCAATATTGCGGTGGAGAATTGAACACTGACACTCTTGACACTTTGCAGTTACACTAATACAGTGATCAGTGCTAAAAATATGCACCGTCGCTGTACTAATGACACTGGCTGGAAAGGGGTTAACATCTAGGGTGATCTGTGTTAACTGTGTGCCTAGCCAGTGTATGTTTGATTCTGTTTACTTTGTGTGCTGCCTTTTACTAGGGGAAGAGATACATTTTAGTTCCTGCTTCACATGAACATAGAATCCATCCTACCTGCCCCCCCCCCCCCCAGAACATAATTCTGCTTTGTTTACATAGGCAGAGCTCTGTTCTGAGTCTGTGTGCCAGCAGACATTGCGTGCCCGGTACACGCAGATTGGCTTCTACTGTAAATAATCGCAGCAGAAGCAGCCCGCGTGCGCCCCCTGCGGGCAGAAGTGTTGTGGGATCACGTGTATATATGTGATCCGGTGCACAGCTGCCACCCTGTAGCAGCAAAACTGCTATAGAGAGGGCGGTCAGCAAGTGGTTGATGGGTTTTTTTTTTTTCCTTTTCTTTCTTTCCATCAATTTCACTACTGACTCTGAAAATTGTTTGAATAAAAAAATGACCGTTTTTTTTTTTGTTTTGTTTTGTTCCATGAAGAATTGGATATCGGCAGTTGAATTGAGCACGTTAACCATTAAAAAATAGAACGATTGTTAGTCTTTCGTTCATGGACGGACACAGCTTCCTATTGACAAGTGGGTATTATCCTTCATTTAGGAGTGACTAGGCAGAAAAACTTGTAAAAAGTGTTATATCACACGTTCTACAGCACCGCCCAGGGGGCGGACCCACTGGGCATAATCCCTCTCTCTGCACCTCGCAGATCAGTTTTTTTTTCTGCCTAGCAAGGAGAAGGACATGGCTCCCTTCGGGCCCACTGGTCCGGGGGCATTTTTTCTACGTTTTGTTGTTTTGTTTCCTGCGATCTTCGATCAACTGTCGACTGGGTGACAGGCTGGATCCTCGTTCGGCCATCGAGCGTGTGCCGACCCTAGCTACGCGCTGGGTTTTCCACAACATGCCCATCGCTCTACGGGTGGCCGGTGAGCCTACGCTCCAGGGCTTGCATCGGACCGCTAAGCTTCGGCTGACCTTACGGCCGAGTCGCAGTAGCCTGGCCAGTGAGCTTGCGCTCCAGGGCATGCATACGATCGTTCCCTAGGGCTCAATCACAGCATGCCTGACCGACAGTCACCTCCGTGCGTGGATGATGATCTGTCCGGAATGTCTTCCAGCATGATCCACGGCAGGGTTACTTGGCTGGACATTCCTGGAGAGATCAAGTAAGTGGTTGTGGCCCCTTTCTTCTCTCCCTGCCTTCCCTCCTCCCTAGGCACTGAGCTAAGGTTTCTGGGTGCTGGGGGTCACCTAGGGGGCTCCATCTGGAGCGGGGCTGCGCTGTAGCTGTCATTTAAAAGTTGTCATTTTCTGCTTACCTGTGTGTGCCTTTCTCCCTCCATGCTGTCGGCGGCCATTTTGCGATGGTCCATGCCTGTTTGACCTCTAGTGACTGTCCGACGGCCATTTTCTTGTGGTTCGCGCCAATATGTATATATCGCCGCTCAGCGGCCATTTTCTTGTGGTTCGCGCCCGCTTTGGCCTCTATCGACTACTCGGCGGCCATGTTTCTTATGATTCACACCTGTATGTATAGACCGCCGCTCTGTGGCCATTTTTTTGTGGCCTGCGGCCGCTTTTGCCTCTGACGGCTCGGCGGCCATTTTCTTAGGGCCCACATGGCTTTCAATACGGCCGCTTGGCGGCCATTTTGCGGAAGTCTCCGGCCTCTAGGGTGCAATTCACTGGCGCGAATCTAACACTGGAAAACGCTGATAAAAATCAGACTGACACAGGCAGCGGTGGGATAACTTCACAGGCGGAGCACACGGCAGCAATAGCGGTACCGTTCCAAGGGTGATAAGTCCTCTGGGAGACCCTGCATCTTTGTATCAGCTAGGAGGGTGGCCTATTGATACCTTGCCTAGAGTCCCTGTGGGTGTCAGTGCGTGGGTCAGCATGGCGTCTGAAGCAGATGTTTTTTCCCCTGAAACACCTGACTTTGTAGCTGGTGCCCCTGATGTATCTGTGGACGCCATGTCTGCAATCCTAGAGGCTTTTGTTGCCAGGGTGGAAGCGGCACACGGGAACACGGGGGGTAGTAAACGCCCCCGTCCCCTGCAATCTTCCAGGGATAATTCTGATGCAGAACCAGGCCCAGCTATGGCTCAAGGCCCGGATTCTGATGCATCAGAGACTGCAGACCATGACCGATCGGACAGTGAGAATGACTCCAAGTCCAGGTCAGCACTCAAAGAGGCTTTTTGGTATCAGACCTTACCACTGCATGGTTGGAGAATGCTGCAGAAGCAGCAAACACACCGGTTCCCTTTGGGTTCCGTAAACCGACCCGCATTACTAAGGTTTCCTTGTGTGTCTTATCTTGATAAGCCTTTGTACAAGGAGTGGGGAAACCCACTGAAGGTTTTTTTTTTGCAACCCTAAACAAAAAGGGACCTCTCCCCCTTGTGTCCAGACTTAACAAGTTACCACGATTCCAGTGGAAGGGGCTTCTGTCTTCAGGGACACTCGCTACCTATACACAGTGGGGGGCTCAGCAGTGCATCCAGCACTGGCAGGGGTTTTCTGATGGCTCAGGCACTGACTGAGTGAGTACTCAAAGAGGCTACTCCAGGGGTTTAAGGCACAGGAGACTCCTCCGAACGAGGTAGCTCTGACCGACCAGTTGGTACTGGGCCTTGAGTCTGCGAGTCAGACATGGATACTATTCCCTTGCTGTCTTGAGCCTCCATTTATGCGGTGGGGTTACGCCGCCTGATCTGGCTAAGGTGCTGGTCTGCGGACCAATCTTCCTAGAAGGTCCTGTTGGATCTGCCCTTTTAAGGCGACAGACTTTTTGGGGCTTCTCTGGATGACATCATTTACAATGCCACAGGAGGTAAGAGCACATTGCTTCTGCAATCCAAAAAAGGTAAGGAGCCACGCCAAAGGCTAGGGCCCTCCTTCACCGCGCACAAGCGGTTCTTTCGTCCGCCTAGGGCGGCAAGTAAACAACCCCAGGCCGATAAAGTGCCTGCTGAGATACAGTAGCGTCCCTCGGTTCGCTAGCCCGACCTTGCTTGCCTACCAAACAGATTTTTTTCCCCTCTTAACCGCCAGCTTCAGCCGACTTGTCGGGAAGACCTGCTGATACGCAGGGTGGGCCTTCCTGTCTTAGTACAGAAACGGGTTCAGGGGTTCTACTCAAATCTGTTCATAGTGCTGAAGAAGAAGGGGATTCATTCTATCTTGGATCTCAGGACCCTTAACTGCTTTGTGAAAGTACAAAGATCCGGAAGGGAATTGGCTCGCTCTGTTGTCGCTGCCCTCCATCCGGGGGATTTTCCGGCATCCTTGATCTTCAAGGACGCATGCTTGCATGTCTCCATATGCACTAGGCATCAGAGATGTCTGTGTTGGCGGCCGGGGAAGACCACTACCAATGGTGGCTCTCCCCTTTGGCCTGGCATCAGCACCAAGGGTGTTCACAAAGGTGCTTGCCCCGATTCAGGCCCTACTAAAACAGCGTGGCATCGCTATCGGGGGCAACTTGGATGATCTTCTTCTGAGGGTTACTTAAAACTTAGTTAGAAGTGAGCATGTCTATAACCTGTCAGACCCTCCGATACTTGGTTGGGTGCTGAACACTCAGAGGTCTGTATTGGTACCGTCCCAACTCCTAGTGTGTCTAGGGTTGATTCTGGACTCCTCAGAGGCGCAAGTTTTTTTCTCCTTGGGGAGAAAGTTGCAGACCCTTCGGGCTGCAGTGCAGCAGTTGACATCCCAAAGATGGGTTGTCACACCACTTTTGCAGGCGAGTCCTGGGCCTCATGGTAGCCTCCTTCGAGGCGGTACCATAGGCACTATTTCACACGCGAGTGTTACAGAAGGTAACTCTGTCCTGCTGGGTCAAGTGCCTTCATCCCTGGATTATCGAAATCCGGGTGAACCACCTAATCAGGACCTCCCTAGTTGGTGGCCGACATCACCGGCAGTTCTGTCTGGGAAGTTGTTCCTTCCTTTTTACTAGATGGTTGTCACGGCGGATGCCTGTCTTCCCGGTTGCAGAGGAGTCTGAGGAGCTCAGTCAACCTGGGTCGCTGGACTCTAGGGGAATCCCATTGCAGATCATTGGCCTGAAATCCGGGCGATCTGGCTTTGCCTCTCCACATGGTTTCAGAGGCTACAAGGGCGTCCAGTCAGAATCCAGTCGGACAAACACCACAGTTGTGGCGTATGTCATTCATCAGGGAGGAACAAGCAGCTCTGCTGCAGCATCGGAGGACGCTCACCTCCTAAGGGGGCTCCCTTACCAGAGGGGATGCACGCCAGTCGTATATCTCCTGGCCTCTTGACTCAATCGGAAGGTATTGAGGTTTGTGGCCAGGTCAAGAGACCCATGGGCAAACACGACAGATGAGGGCACTGGGGAGTCAGTACCGACTAATCTGCTTCACAGACTGGAGGCAGAGAGGATTACAATGGTCTCAATTGCTATGAATTGGCCTCGGCATCCTTGGTACGCCGATCTAGTGCGTCTGGTAGCAGACGCCTTTGGGCTTCTACCGCTAAGGAAGGACCTGCTGTCGCAAGGTCCCATACGCCATCCTGTTTTACAGTCACTGGCTTAACGGCATGGCTCGAGAGCCAGATGCTAAGAGACCGGGGCCTGTAAGACTCGGTGATCTCTACCATGAAGAGTGCTTGGAAATCATCCCCTAGGAAGATTACCATCACACTTGGAAGACCTGCATATCCATTTGTGAGGAAATTAGGTGGCATCAGTGTACTTATTTGGTTCCAGAGTCCTGCTGTTGTTCAGCAGGGAACGGGCCAAAAAAATGTTACTTTAAGTACAATTAGGGTGCGGGTATCTGCGCTGGCTGTTTTTTTTTCAACGACCCCTGGTGGCTCACTCTCTAGTGAGAACGTTTGTACAGTGGGTTCGGCAGGCGGCCCCTCCACTACCTCCGTGGGGCTTGTGTAGCAGACGTCCTTTTGGCATCTATCACTATGAGAGGACCTGCTGGCGCAGGGTCCCATATGCCATCCTGCTTGCAGTCAATGGTTTTAACGACATGGCCTCTAAGTGCCTCAGAAACCTCCGTTGAGAACATCAGGGAGATTCCCTTGTTGACACTTTCTCAGAAAGTGGTCCTTTTGGTGGCTGTTATGCCAGTAAGACGGGTTTCTGAGCAGGCAGTCTTGTCATACAAGCCTCCCTATCTGATCTTCCACAAAGATAAGGTGGTGCTGCGTCCGCAGCCTTCTTTTCTTCCTAAGGTCGTGTTCGACCTTCCATCTCAAGGAAGACATGTACTGCCATCCTTGTGTCCGCACCCGTCGAATCCTAAGGAGACGACGTTGCATTCCTTGGGCGTTGTCCAAACTCTGAGAGAATGCTTGTCTGGTACTGCTAAGTTCGTGACATCCAGACTCACTGTTTGTTTTAGTGGCTGGTCCCAAGTAGGGCCCAGCGGTCTCGTAGGCCACCATCTCTAGGTGGATCCGACAGATCGTGATCAGGCTTGTGCCATGAAGGGTCAGGGGCCTCCCTTTCCCGGCGCATTCGACCAGGGCAAGATATGCCTCTTGGTTTACTTCAGTTAAGATGGTTTTCTGAGATGGCAGCATTGTCATGCAAGGCTCCTTACGTGATCTTCCACAAGGATAGGTGGTGCTGCGTCCGCAGCCTTCTTTTATTCCTAGGGTCGTTCGACCTTCAATCTCAAGGAAGACATTGTACTACCATCCTGTGTCTTCATCCGTCAAATCCTAGGAGACTACGTATTTTTTGGACGCTGCCCGAGCTCTGAGAGCATCTAGCAACTATTTCACCAGGTGTGTAAGGCGGCGACCTGCTCGTTCGTTCACACTTTCACTAAACTTTACAAGTTGATGTGTGCGCATCTTCGGATGCTTCTTTCGGCCGCAAGGTATTGCAGCGGTTTAGAGTTTCAACTCCTCCATTGAGGAGCTCTGTTTTGTTTGGGGTGAAGTTGTTTTAATGCTGTTCCCACACCTCGTTTTTAACACTGCTTTGGGACCTCCCACTTGTCAATAGGAAGCTGTGTCTGTCCATGAACAAAAGAGTAAATAGGATTTTTTACTCACCGTAAAATCCTTTTCTCTGAGTTCATGGACGGGCACAGCACCCACCCCTCGTTTAAGTTTGTACTGCTTTTTGACAAACTGATCTGCGAGGTGCAGAGAGAGGGATTATACCCAGTGGGTCCGCCCCCTGGGCGGTGCTGTAGAACGTGTTGTGTAACACTTTTTACAAGTTTTTCTGCCTAGTTACTCTTAAATGAAGGATAATACCCACTTGTCAATAGGAAGCTGTGTCCCTCCATGAACTCAGAGAAAAGGATTTTACGGTGAGTAAAAAATCCTATTTTTGCTCAAATTTACTTTCAATATTCTACCCATCTATGGCGGGTCTAAAGCACGGGGTATTTCACAGCTGTGAATGGGCAAATTAAGTGTCTTTAAAAACATAATAAAATAAATGACATTAACCATTAAAGTTTCACTTCATATAGGTTACAGTTGATCCATGAACTGTTAAATGCCGCAGGAGTATTGCTTGTGATACAAAAACTTGTCTCAATTTAGCTTGCTTACTGTACCTTTCAGTGTTCTAAATCTCATTGCAATAGTTGCACTTCTCCATTTCATCCAACTGCAGGAGGATTTTACAAGGGGAGATATTGAAGAGGTTTGTGTCGTTGAGTAAACAGACGCATGATCCACTTCCTCTAAAGTACATATGAAAATAGAGCTTTGAAGCCAATTAGTAATTCTGATGGAGAAGTGAAGTGTGAGAAAAAATGGTTGCTAGAAATCTCCATCTGATCATACTTTATACTTTGCAAGTGACTAGAATGATTAAGAATTGATCAAATAATTGATCCTTATAGCACTGGTGCTTTCAATTAGCAGATGTGGATGGTACTCCGCCAGCTAGATCCTTAACCACTTAAGCCCCGGACCATTTGGTAGCTAGAGGACCAGAGGTGAATTCAGAATTTTGCACTGCGCTGCTTTAACTGTAAATTGTGCGGACATGCAATGTTGTACCCAAACGAAATTTGCGTCCTTTTCTTCCCACAAATAGAGCTTAAATCGATATAAACGGAAGAAGACCGAAAATTTTGAAAAAAAAATGATATTTTCTACTTTTTGTTATAAGAAAAATCGAATAAACTCAATTGTAGTCATACATTTAGGCCAAAATGTATTCAGCCACATGTTTTAAGTAAAAAAAATGTCAATAAGCGTATATTTATTGGTTTGCGCAAAAGTTATAGAGTTTACAAACTAGGGTACATTTTCTGAAATTTACACAGCTTTAAATTTATGACTGCCTATCTCATTTCTTGAGGTGCTAAAATGACAGGGCAGTACAAAACCCCCCCCAAATGACCCCATTTTGGAAAGTAGACACCCCAAGGAAATTGCTGAGAGGCATGTTGAGCCCATTGAATTTTTTATTTTTTTGTCCCAAGTGATTGAATAATGACTAAAAAAAAAAAAAAATTACAAAAAGTTGTCACTAAATGATATATTGCTCACACATGCCATGGTTATATGTGGAATTTCACCCCAAAATACATTTTGCTGCTTCTCCTGAGTACGGGGATACCACATGTGTGGGACTTTTTGGGAGCCTAGCCGCGAACGGGACCCCGGAAACCAAGCACCGCCTTCAGGATTTCTAAGGGCGCAAATTTTTGATTTCACTCCTCACTACCTATCACAGTTTCGAAGGCCATAAAATGCCAAAATAGCACAAAACCCCCCCAAATGACCCCATTTTAGAAAGTAGACACCCCAAGGAAATTGCTGAGAGGCCTGTTGAGCCCATTGAATATAATTTTTTTGTCCCAAGTGATTGAAGAATGACAAAAAAAAAAAAAAATTACAAAAAGTTGTCACTAAATGATATATTGCTCACACATGCCATGGTTATATGTGGAATTACACCCCAAAATACATTTTTCTGCTTCTCCTGAGTACGGGGATACCACATGTGTGGGACTTTTTAGGAGCCTAGCCGCGTACGGGACCCCGAAAACCAAGCACCACCTTCAGGATTTCTAGGCACAAATTTTTGATTTGACTCCTCACTACCTATCACAGTTTTGAAGGCCATAAAATGCCAAAATCGCACAAAACCCCCCCAAATGACCCCATTTTGGAATATAGACACCCCACGCTATTTGCTGAGAGGAATGGCGAGTATTTTACAGCTCTCATTTGTTTTTGAAAATGAAGAAAGAAAATATATATATATATTTATTTATTTTTTTCAATTTTCAAAACTTTGTGACAAAAAGCGAGATCTGCAAAATACTCACAATACCTCTCAGCAAATAGCTTGGGGTGTCTACTTTCCAAAATGGGGTCATTTGGGGGGGTTTTGTGCCATCTGGGCATTCCATGGCCTCCGAAACTGTGATAGGCAGTGAGAAGTGAAATCAAAAATTTACACCCTTAGAAAGCCTGAAGGCGGTGCTTGGTTTTTGGGGTCCCGTACATGGCTAGGCTCCCAAAAAGTCTCACACATGTGGTATCCCCGTACTCAGGAGAAGCAACAGAATGTATTTTGGGGTGTAATTCCACATATGCCCATGGCATGTTTGAGCAATATATCATTTAGTGACAACTTTGTGCAAAAAAAAAAAAAATTGTCGTTTTTCCGCAACTTGTGTCAACATATAAAATATTCCATGGACTCGACATGCCTCTCAGTATATAGCTTGGGGTGTCTACTTTCCAAAATGGGGTCATTTGGGGGGGTTTTGAACTGTTCTGGCATTTTATACACAACATTAGGAAGCTTACATCCACTCTTCTAACCACTTGAAGACAAAGCCCTTTTTGACACTTTTTGTTTACATGAAAACATTTTTTTTTTTGCAAGAAAATTATGTTGAACCCCCAAACATTATATATATTTTTAAAGCAAAGGCCCTACAGATTAAAATGGTGGGTGTTGCATTTTTTTTTTCTACGCAGTATTTGCGCAGCGATTTTTCAAACGCATTTTTTGGGTTAAAAAATACACTTTTTTTTATTTTAATGCACTAAAACACACTATATTGCCCAAATGTTTGATGAAATAAAAAAGATGATCTTAGGCCGAGTACATAGATACCAAACACGACATGCTTTAAAATTTCGCACAAACGCGCATTGGCGACAAACTACATACATTTTTAAAAGCCTTTAAAAGCCTTTACAGGTTACCCCAGTAGATTTACAGAGGAGGTCTACTGCTAAAATGATTGCCCTCGATCTGACCTTCGCGGTGATACCTCACATGCATGGGGCAATTGCTGTTTACATATGACGCCAGACCGACGCTTGCGTTCGCCATTGGGCAAGAGCAGGGCAGGACAGGGGTGCTTTTTTTTTTTTTTTTATTATTAATTTTGCTTTTTTATTTTATTTTTAAATTGTTCTTTCCAAGTATTTTTTTTTTTTATCATTTTTATTGTTATCTCAGGGAATGTAAATATCCCCTATGATAGCAATAGGTAGTGACAGGTACTCTTTTTTTGAAAAAACTGGGGTCTTCTAGACCCTAGATTTTTCCTCTGCCCTCAAAGCATCTGACCACACCAAGATCGGTGTGATAAAATGCTTTCTCAATTTCCCAATGGCGCTTTTTATATCCGGGGGGGGGCATTCCCTCCCACTGCTTGTAAAAGCAGTCCAGAGGCTAATTAGCCGCTAGGATTGCTTTTACATGAAAGCCGGCCGCAGGCTGAAAAGAATGATACCAAGATGATACCTAAACCCGCAGGCATCATTCTGGTATAAACATTCAAAGTCCAGCAACATACCAGTACATTGCTGGTCCTTGTTGGACATGTATTGTAATCTTTTTATTTCATGCAGCCAGTTGGCTGAACGAAAAAAGAGATTGATCGGTGGGTATGCCCACCGTTAGAATACCGCCCTTCATCCACCCACTTCCAATGATGGGCATACACGCACCATTTATATATGCCGAAGCATGGGGGCATCCTCCCGCAAAAAAGTTATGCCGCACACACATGGTCGGACTTTTCCACGGGCAAGCCTCCGTCGGAATTTCGACCGTATGTACGCGGCATTAGGAGCTAAATCGCTCCTCCGCCCCTGCTGCCCCAATGCTTCGGCATTTTTGCTTTTTTTTTTTAACTGTGGTGGTGAAATCGCCTCCTACAGCACTGGAGTCGCAGGGATCAGGCCTGTCTCTGCGAACGCTGCAGTTATGTGTGTTGTGTTTTGTAAGTGACAGTGATCGATCGATACTGCACTTGGGTGGCCTGGGCTGGACGGAGGGGCAAAACGCAGGTGCCAGCAGGTATCTGGGCTGATCCCGCTAACACTGCGTTTTTGGGAACCCTAAACTGCTGGGGACGCTAGTATAGATCTGATCAGATCAGATATTGATCTGTTCAGATACTATACCACTAAGGGGGGTGTATGCTTCACGCGTGGGTGTTAGCGTTACTGGCACTAACCTGACGCTGCCCGGGGTGTGACTCAGACCCTCTCTGACGCTAAAACCTAATTGATATCACCCGCCGGGCGATCAGGGGGTTAAACCTTTATTGGGTTATATACACGGCGGGTGCCCTGACACTATAAAAAGCAAACTAACTAACCAGCGTCACCCGTAACACTTATATGGTGATCACTGGTGAAAGGGTTAACTAGGGGCAATCAGGGGGTTAAAACCTTTATTAGATAATATATGGGGGTACCTGACGCTATAAAAACCTGCGGCGAACCTAAAAAAAATTACCAGCTACCGATCTGCATCACCGACACTAAGACAGCGTTTAGAAAAACGATTGCTTAGCGACAGTGGTGATGGGGGTGAAAGGGTTACCTGGGGGGGCGATCAAGGGGGTTAAACCTTTATTAGATAATATATTGGGGTACCTGACGCTATAAAAACATGCGGCGAACCTAAAAAAAAATACTGGCTACGATCTGCATCACCGACACTAAGACAGCGTTTAGAAAAACAATTGCTTAGCGACAGTGGGGATAGGGGGTGAAAGGGTTACCTGGGGGGCGATCAAGGGGGTTAAACCTTTATTAGATAATATATTGGGGTACCTGACGCTATAAAAACCTGCGGCGAACCTAAAAAAAATTACCGGCTACCGATTTGCATCACAGACACTAAGACAGCGTTTAGAAAAACGATCGCTTAGTGACAGTGGTGATAGGGGGTGAAAGGGTTACCTGGGGGGCGATCAAGGGGGTTAAACCTTTATTAGATAATATATTGGGGTACCTGACTCTATAAAAACATGCGGCGAACCTAAAAAAAATTACTGGCTGCCGATCGGCATCACTGACGCTAAGACAGCGATCAGAAAAATGATCGCTAAGCGACAGTGGTGATAGGGGGTGAAAGGGTTATCTGGGGGGTGATCAGGGGGTTAAACCTTTATTAGGGGGGGTTAGGGGGCTACACTGGACCTAAAACTAAACTTTGGTGACACTTTTACAGTCACAAATGTCACTGATTGCAGTGATCACTAAATAAATGGTCACTGCAATCAGTGACACTGTGACTGGGGGCTGGGGGGGTGATCTGGGGGGTGTCCGGGGGGGCCTGGGGGAGGCGATTTATGTCCCTATGTGTCCTGGTGTCAGTGTAGTGTTGTGTGCACTGACCTGATATCTTCTCTTGTACGGCGCTCGGTATATGTGAGCGCCGCACCAGAGATGACATCACTTCCTCCTGCTCCCTCTGTCTGACACAGACAGAGGGGGCATTTCCATTCGCCGGGAGCGATCGCGAGGGGGTGGCCAGAAACGAATGGCTGCCCCCTCATCCCGGAACGCTCCCGGACACTTAGCCACCGCTCACTGTACAGAAGGGGGGTCCGATTGGACCCCCCAACTGTACAAAGGCAATCACGTACACTCTACGTGATTGTGCCTGTCGGTGCCATTCTGCCGACGTATATATACAGTGAGCGGTCGTTAAGTGGTTAATAATAACCCCAACAGCAGCACAGCATTGTAAAGAATATTCCTATGCTTACTCTGCTGTCCATTTTGGGAAGCATTTTTCCTTAAAGCATAAGCCCAAATGCGAGTGCTGCAGCAAAGGGGATTACAGGAGACTGATATCAGGGCAAATTCAGGTATGCTAAAGGGTAAACCTTTGACTATAACACTTTTATGAGTGTGTTGGTCATCCTATTCCAAAACCATGGGTATTATTGTGACGTTATTCCCCTGTTGCCCATTATGTGGCTATACCAGCCTCCACTCTACTGGGAAAGCTTTCAACAAGATTTCAGAGTGTATGTGGGAAATTGTTCTTATTCAGCCCACTATTCATAGGTAAGGTCAGGTACTGATGGATGCAGAGACATGGCTTACAATCATTCAAAAGCTGTTTGTTTGGGTTTGGGTCAGGGCTCCATGCAAACCACCCAAATTTTTCACCGGCTCATCAGACCTTGTTTTTATAGAGTCAGCTTTTTGCACAGGGGTAGTGATTGTGGGTAGTAAAAGGCCGCCTTCAAACTATTGCCACAAGGTTGGAATTGCATAATGGTTTAAAATGTTGCTGTGCCATCAGTAGTAGCATTCAGTGAAAAAAACCTGAACTCGCTCATTTGGAGGGGTGTCCACATACTTTTGGCAATATAGGCAGGTGTGACGTGACAGGCAGGGGTCCACAAACATTTGGCAATATAGTATACAAAGTTTACTGTAGTATATACTAGCTGTTTTTAGACTCCATGCACACTATAACATGCCAGCTTTTAGCGGCAGTTAGGAGCAGTCAGTGTTTTTTTTTTCCTGTACAGATATATATTTTAGATAAATACTAGTGTGCATAATTCAAGTATTTGTGTATACATATGGACTTTTTTTTAGATGCGTATTATATTCTTAGTAATTATAAACAAATTAATCATAATATACTTCATTGAAATGGATGACACGAGACAGGAACAGCCCTTCCGTTGTCTCTCCTGCCCTACATGTATATAGTGCGCAGTGAGTAATGTCCAGGTAGAACCTCCGGTCCCAGTCGGTGCCTTGTATGGGAAAACGCGTTGGGTGGAGCAGCAATCCTTGACGTCACCACATATCGGCCAGCTGGTTAGAGCCACGGCTGTGTGATTTTACACTTTCTACCGTGATTTTGCATATAAGTGCTATATTAATTTTGAATTAAATCTTTGGAAAAACTGCACCACAAAGCCTCTTTCTTCTATCCTATGATATGCCATGATGCTGGAGATTACCTGGAGAAGGTGTTTTTTTGTGTCTCGGTATCAGACAGCCTGTTGTATGAAAGAGGATCTTTCTCTTGGATCAGCTGAGGAGGAGTATTCCCTGTCGGCCGTTTCTGGTGTGAGTGTGTATTAGGGCTTGGGAAAAATTTATTTGAATCTTATATTGAGTTGAGGGGTCAAATCGATTCAAATTTTTAGAAAATCGATTTTTCCGATATTTTTTTTCACCAGGACCGGCGCCGACACCGCATCGGTCCTGAGGAGCTGCGGGCAGGAGTTTTTAGGCGAGGCCGTGGCTTCGGCCTAGTCCGCGAGGCCGGATGTCGCAGACTAGGCCAAAGCCGCGGCCTCACCTAAAAACTCCTGCCCGCAGCTCCTCAGGACCGGCGCGGTGTCCATCAAAAAAAAAAAAAAACTTGATTTGAACCGTGAATCAAGTTTTTTTTTTTTTTTTAAATCGCTGATTTTTTTTATTTTTTTTAATTGCCCAGCTCTAGTGTGTATGATCTATATAATTTGAGATCCAATAGTTCTGGTAAGCGGCGCAGGTTTATCGTTGTATGAACAGGAGCATCGGGTGAACTTACCAGGTCTATCTACCTTTTTGCATATTGTGGAGCAACTTTATGGACTTTTTTCGTTTTTTCAGATTTATGATTCACTATTGCATTAATTTATTTTGTCTTTTATATTAAGATTTTTTTGTATTGGATGCGCACTTAATTTTTACACAAATATGAAATATTGCATATGTACCAGTGTTGGCCTGTCCATTAGGGTAGCAGGGACACCGCCCCCCTAATCCATGCGCCCGACCCCTAATCTACAAACAGGATGCCAGACGCATTGGATTCCAATGGGGTTTTTTTTTTAAGCACATGATTAGAGCCTGAGGCTCTAATTGGCTTAAAAAAAAGGGTGAGCTCAGGGCGGAGAGCACTGAGCCCACCCAGTCGCTATTGTCTTCCTGATTTTCCTCCTGGCCAATCAGGAAGCAGGTCCTGAGACCTAAATTGCCAGGGAATTTTAGGGCCCGCTTCCTATTCTGCCATGCGGAGAGCACCGTCTTCCTGTTCGTCTCCCTTGGGGGGAGGGGGGGTGATGGCTGCCCCCCCCCCCGTCTCCCGGCAGGGGGCGGCATTGGTTTGCTGCCTCCCCCAAAGTATTGAGCACCAGCCACCACTGATATGTACACTGTTTATGACATACTGTGTATACAGTATTTATACATACAGTGGTTATAAAAAGTCTACACACCCCTGTTAAAATTACAGGTTTCTGTGATGTAAAAATATGACACAAAGATAAATCATTTCAGAACTTTTTCCACCTTTTAATGGGATCTATAAACTATAACTCAATTGAAAAACAGACTTAAATCTTTTAGGGGGGGGGGAGTAAAAATAAAAAACTAAATGTGGGATGTAGCTGTGTTCAGAATTAAGCAATCACATTCAAACTCATGTTAAATAGGAGTCAGTACACACCTGCCATCATTTCAAGTGCCTCTGATTAACCCCAAATAAAGTTCAGCAGTTCTTGTAGGTCTTTCCTGACATTTTCTTAGTCGCATCCTACAGCAAAAGCCATGGTCCGCAGAGAGCTTCCAAAGCATCAGAGGGATCTCATTGTTAAAAGATATCCATCAGGAGAAGGGTACAAAAGAATTTCCAAGGCATTAGATATACCATGGAACACAATGAAGATAGTCATCAAGTGGAGAAAATATGGCACAACCTCCAAAATTTATGAAAAGATGAGGAGAAAACTGGTCAGGGAGGCTGCCAAGAGGCCTACAGCAACATTAAAGGAGCGGCAGAAATATCTGGCAAGTACTGGCTGTGTGGTACATGTGACAACAATCTCCCGTATTCTTCATATGTCTGGGCTATGGGGTAGAGTGACAAGACGGAAGCCTTTTCTTACGAAGAAAAACATCCAAGCCCGGCTAAATTTTGCAAAAAACACATCTGAAGTCTCCCAGAAGCATGTGGGAAAATGTCTTATGGTCTAATGAAACCAAGGTTGAACTTTATGGCCATAATTCCAAAAGATATAATATGTTTGGCGCAAAAACAACACTGCACATCACCAAAAGAACACCATAACCACAGTGAAGCATGGTGGTGGCAGCATCATCATGCTTTGGGGCTGTTTTTCTTCAGCTGGAACAGGGGTCTTAGTGAAGGTAGAGGGAATTATGAACAGTTCCAAATACCAGTCAATATTGGCACAAAACCTTCAGGCTTCTGCTAGAATGCTGAACATGAAGAGGAACTTAATTTTTCAGTATGACAACCTCCCAAAGCATTTATCCAAATCAACAAAGCAATGGCTTCACCAGAAGAATATTAAATAATTGCACTGCTCCAGCCCTTAATCCCATTAAAAATCTGTGGTGTGATCTGAAGAGGGCTGTGCACAGCAATCAATCTGACAGATTTGGAGTGTTTTTGCAAAGAAGAGTGGGCAAATATTGTCAAGCCAAGATGTGCCATGCTGATAGTCTTTTTGGGTAGGAATCTGAGTGCTGCAATAAAAAAAAAAAAAGGTGCTTTAACAGAGTATTAGTTTAAGGGTGTGCACACTTATGCAACCAAGACTTTATGCTTGAAAAAGAGGCGCGGCCATTCTTCCACCAATGGCTTGCTAGCTTTGAAACATGTCGCATTTGTGTGATGTCATTGCCGGGCGCCGTGCTGTGATGCTCTCCTAACCTCACCAAGCCTCACTCTGAATACACGGCCGTGTTTACTTCCTACTCCTACAGAGACAGAGTGCACACTGAAGCCACAGCACGGCTTGCTATAACCACTGACGCTTGTCCTTCTCGACTACACCTTACCTGGAACCCATATCTTCTTCAGACGGTCTTTCTTTGATAGACCAAGATATGCCCAAGCCTGGATCACTGAAGAAAACCACGCTGTGCTCAGCCATCCCACTCCATCCTGCACGGATCTGATGTGGTGCAAGCTTTACAGGACTTGCTGTCAGGCCCGGATTTACTCCCTTTGCCGCCCCAAGGCCGGGTCCTTCAATGCCGCCCCCCCCCCCACCATCACATAGGGGGGGGCGGGGGGCGACGCGCAGGGGGGGTAATCGATTTTTCGCAGACAATGACTGGTGTTGGTGCTTCAATCATTCTGGCACCATGGTTGTTATGGTGTCAGGATGAAATGCATTGTTTCTATCATTACATTGTAATATAAAAAGAAATAGTTCAACTCACCATAAAGCAGAATGAGTGGGAGCCCTGAGCGTGTCACTTGCCACCGTCGCTTGTCACCAGATGGGAATGTCACTTACCACGCTGCCTGCCACTACATGGGAATGTCACTTGCACTCTCTGCCCCCGTCTCTCACTCTCCATCTGCCTCTGTCTCTCTCTGCCTCTCTCTTTGCCTCTGTCTATTTCTCTCTCTCTTTCTCTCTTTGCCTCTCTCTTTCTCTCTCTCTTTGCCTCTGTCTCTCTCTCTCTTTGCCTCTGTCTCTCTCTCTCTCTTTGCCTCTGTCTCTCTCTCTCTCTCTCTCTTTGCCTCTGTCTCTCTCTCTCTCTCTTTGCCTGTCTCTCTCTGCCTCTGTCTCTCTCTGCCTCTGTCTCTCTCTGCCTCTGTCTCTCTCTGCCTCTGTCTCTCTCTGCCTCTCTCTCGCTCTTTGCCTCTCTCGCGCTCTTTGCCTCTCTCTCGCTCTTTGCCTCTCTCTCGCTCTTTGCCTCTCTCTCGCTCTCTCTTTGCCTCTCTCGCTCTCTCTTTGCCTCTCTCGCTCTCTCTTTGCCTCTCTCGCTCTCTCTTTGCCTCTGTCTCTTGCTCTCTCTTTGCCTCTGTCTCTCGCTCTCTCAGTGCCTCTGTCTCTCTCTCTCAGTGCCTCTGTCTCTCTCTCTCAGTGCCTCTGTCTCTCTCTCTCAGTGCCTCTGTCTCTCTGCCTCACTCTCTCTTTGCCTCTGCCGCTCTGTCTCTGCCTCCGTCTCTCTCCCCAGTCTGTGTTCCTCCTCACCTGCTCTTCCTGCATCATGGACATAGGTCCGGAGGATAGGAGGAGGCGGCCGCCATGTTTGTTCAGTGTCCCGGGCACTGCGATTGGGCGTATGGAGGTCATGTGCAGAGGGGGGAGTTCAGGATCATGGACAGGCCAGGCCCACACCGCACATGACCCCCATGGCCCAATCACAGTGCGCCGGACTTTGAAAAATGGCGGCCGGAGCTTCAGGCGGCTGGGGACACAGTAAATGAATTTTAGGAGGACTTGTCTCCTCCACGGCGCCGCCCTTTCACACAGTGCCGCCCCGAGGCCTGGCCTTGTTGGCCTTGTGGGAAATCCGGCCCTGCTTGCTGTGACTTGCAGTCCCACTCCATCTCTTCAGCCCAGCAACTGGACCTGAATGCAACTTACCTGTTCTCCATGAGAGTGGATGTTGTTGTTTATTAAATTATTCTTATGATATATACTCAGAGGCGCCACTTTTCTTGTTTTTTTCCTAGCATACTGGAACCGGCTTTTGGTTTTCTTGGTGGCTGCCCTGACTGATCCCCTGCCATATAGTTCTATGTGTGCATATATATGTGTATGCACACACCTTCTTACCTCTGCCCTTGGACTATTGGGTACTACTACTTGAGGTACCTGTGCTTTGCGCCTTTTTTACTTATTTAATTTTTTTATTTTTACTTCCCTCCACCTAAAAGATTACAGTTTGTTGTTCAACTGAGTTGTATAGTTTATAGGTCACATTAAAGGTGGAAAAAGTTCTGAAATTATTTATCTTTGTCTCATTGTTTTACATCGCAGAAACCTGACATTTTAACAGGTGTGTAGACTTTTTATATCCACTGTAGGTGTATGTATCTGACAGGAATGATGCTACTTTCTCATACAGCAGCAGCTCTGCTCACTCCACCCCTACACTGTCCGTTCACAGAAGGCTTTGTATTTTGTTATTGGGTTCACATAATACAAAGCACACTCTGATTGCACAGGAGGAGGGGAGGCCAGAGTGGCTGCATACAGTGCTGCAGGATCTGCAATCAGAAGGAGCACCAGAAGTATAGCAATAGCTGTGCTCCTGGCGCTTAGTAAAATGTAAATTAAAGGGGTAAGTCCACAAGGTGGCATGCACCTTCCAGAAGTATAGCAATAGCTGTGCTCCTAGCTCTTCGTAAAATGTAAATTAAAGGGGTAAGTCCACGAGGTGGCATGCACCTTCATGGACTTTACTGGTAGTAATCTGGCACATTTTTAAAAGTTTGGAATGGGATTCCATTCAGGTAGCAGGTCTGGAGGAAATTATAATTGTTTTTGAACAAAATTAGTTGACTCATTGATGGCAAGAAAAAATGTAATGATGAACATTTTTTCTACAAATATTCTTTGTGTGTGGCCAGCTTTACACTGACAAAGGTGGTGAGGGTGGAGCACCACTGGCTGAAGTTTGAGAAACCTGTCTCTGGGCAATCTACAGTATAGGCATAGTTTCTTGTCTTCCCATACTCTTGCGAATGTAAGGAATGTCTCTTAATATAATCCAGCTTTCAGATTTTACATGCACATGCAAGAGGTTTTTTTAATGCTAATACACTTTGGTCACTGAGAATAATTGTGGATAACTATTATGAAAAAAAAACATTATTTCTGCTCCCCCCCTTCTCTATAAAGGAAATAATTTCAGTGCATATAATGTGCATGATGTTCTTCTGGTTAAATTAATAAATAATTTTAGACCTTGCTCAAGTGATTATTGGAAGTGAGAAATCTTTTATTTTTTCACATTTTAAGAAAGCGTTATCACATTAAGTGAGCCGTATGGTAACATGCTGTTTGAAAACCAAAGGCTAAATGCTGAATGCTTAGTCCACATTTTCCTTTAGGAGCCAATTTCCGTTATCTGTAGGTCATGTAATTGTAATTGCTAAGAGAAAACCAGGCCCTTACAAGTCCTAAAATGTGTTTGGCCTTTCTGGAGCACTTATTTAAATAACTGACACTATCCATAGTTCTATTCTTATTTTCATTTTATATCTCTATTGCTTTTATGCTCACAAGATGTAACCGAATTTCTGCTTCCACCCACTCTCTTGACACCTGTAATTAATTGCCTTATTTGCCATTCTGTGATAACACTCTAGAATATTACCTATATTATAATGTGTTATCACAGTGTAGCACTAAATAATGAGATAGAAGTGAGTGAAGAGTACAGGGAATCCGGATACTCAAAATTCCCAGAAGGCTACAAGCCTGAACCTGAGCAAGCATTTATGCAGCTCATGTGGTTATATATGCAAGTTTCTATGCATGTCTCAGTATATGATTGCAGCGTTACTTGTGAGTGAATGGTGATTTCGTAATGATCATTTTGGAAGGATAACATTTATGGCATTAAAAACAAAGAACAAGATGTGTATCTTTTAAAGAAGGGGTGCCCAACCAGTGGCCCGTGGAGCCTTCTGATGTGGCCCGCGACCTCCTGCTCTGGGATGGGGGTTTGGCAAGCCCAGATCGCAGGTTGCTGACCCGTCATACCAGACCATCAGTGTTGTGAATGAAGCCGGTGGTAGAGAAAGCAAGCAGCTGCAGAGCCACATAAGCTGATGCTTCCTGTATAGCGCCAGCTCCTGTCTCAATCGATACCAAATGCACTCTGCCTGGGCCAGCAACAGCAACTGAATGGAAGCCTGTTATTAAAGGTAAGTTTATTACTGAAATTACAGTGTGTATATATGGGTGTAACGGCACCCCAAGTATGAAAGGGGTTAACGCCGTTTAGGATATTCCCTGTCCGAACACACATCAGCTACCGACACTCCACAGTCAGGCGACCGAGACCCATAGGAATAATTCTTCCAGAAATACGAGACAAACGCTCTGTATGAGGTTTCCAACTGGTCTGACCCTTTATTGAGAAAATAACTGGCTTTTATATACACTAAACGAATACTGTACTCCAAATGAACAACTCCACCCACAACATCACACAATGGTCACATAATGAGCCCCCAATACACATTCTGACATCTCTTAGCAGACAACAGATGAGTTCATTAGCTAATCCCTTCTCAGCTTAAATGACTATGCATAACCTTTATGTTCCCCAGACTGTCTGTCTGCTAATTTACAATACCCACAATTACAGAGTTAATTATCACACCCCACAATGAAAAGATCTTTAGAATAGTTGTGATTCATTACCATTACACAGGCAGACAGGTGATTGAAGTTGAACACATCAGCCCTTTTAATTAACCTGTTGAGTTCAGGATCAACAAACAGTAAATAGTTATTTACAGATATCCTGGGGAATATGGTGGATTAATATTACAGACCCATTTTAAAGCATTCCAAGACATATTCTCAATGTCCATTATTTCCTGGCTCATACTTTCTAAGAACTTCTGGGTTCCACGGGCCCTCCCGTTACAATGGGCATATCTGTTTTGCAGTGGTTATTAGGCTGCTTTCAAACTAATCCGCAGGTGCAGTGCACCTGAAGTTTACCTGCACTGAACCATAGATTTCTGTTACCTGTGGGTTTGGTGCGCTTTCAGAAATTGCACCACACCTGCAGGATATAATAGAAGTCTATGGCAAAGTGCAGCTAATCTGCAGGAAAGCCACAGGTGCATGTAGTCCATCAGTGTGAAAGCAGCCTAAGGACCCAATCGGACCCTCCATTCACCTCTATGTCCATTTACCCCAACTTACCTCTAATCCGATCCGCTTAAAACAGAAGGCGGATTGAATTGGAGGGCCCATAGAGTAGCGTGGGCTGTGTCCGTTTAGCATATGCAGCGTGAACACAGACCTGTCATCCGCCCATTCCACTCATTTTTGCCCGGTTACCAAGTCGCTTCTGTGGCCCTCGCTCTTCAAAAGGTTTGGCACCCCTGTTTTAAAGTATGGATGAACACAGGAAAGTTCAATCCAGTCGTAAGGCAGTAAACTATATTTGTGAACTATAATTGCTTTTGTTAAAAAGAGCAATTGGACATTGAAAGCAAAAACATTTTGTTCCTTATTTTTGCTCTTTATTTGGCAATCACATGACTGTACAGCCTCCCACACATCCTCCTTCCCCACAGTGGAGCATGTATCTCTAAAGAAAATGGGCAGGCAGAGTATTTGGTTACACACAGCAGCAAAAGTACATTTTCCTTTTGTGTGTGCTATGCTCTTACAGGCTGAAGATGCAAAAGGCTGCGCGGGGGGAGTGTGGTGGCCGTATTGACTACAGGAGATATAGGCATGCTGTGGTTGAGCACAGCATCCTGCATCTCCAAGAAGGGAGTTCCAATACGCAAACTGACCTCGTCGGATACCGAAAGCAGAATCACCCGGTATTGACAGCAAAGACAAGAAAAAGAAAAAATATTTTATTAACATCCACAGGGAAAAACAGACACATAAATAAAATAAAAATGACATTTTGAAGTAACGTACACTGTATAGTATGTAGGTAGCATCTGGCTATCCTTCATCTTCAAAGAAAACTTTCTGTTTCTATGGCCACATAATCTTGCAGGATATTTTTTGTGCATTTTGTACCTTCCTTAAAATAGTTCTCCCTCGTGCTTCCCCCAGATTGCTAGACTGGTGCCCGCAGCCTCATCGATCCTGTGCTCTGGTAGTTGCAGGTCCTTTTACGTTGTCAAGTACAATGCATTGCCTATAGCCCTATATAATGCCAACGAAAGAGTTCACCACTGCAGAATAGGGGAGAGTCGGCTGCCAGGGGAGTGGGGCTCACATAAATAAAATTGCTTCTTCTGGTCCCCTAGACATAAACAAGTTATCAACCCTTGCAGTGCCAAGGCAGCCCCATTGCAAGGGTGAATTTTTGTTTTTACAAGGACAATTACGTTCAAACAACGAAATACATAACTGAAACAGAATGAACATATGAACATTCTCAGCAGCCAACATATCTGTGAATGCATATTACTCTTTCGTCCATGGACCGACACAGCTTCTCTATTGACAAAGTGGGTATTATCCGTTAATTAGGAGTGACTAGGCAGAAAAACTTGTAAAAAGTGTTGCATCACACCTTCTACAGTACCGCCCAGGGGGCGGACCCTCTGGGTATACCCTCTCAGTCTGCATCTTCGCAGATCAGTTTTTTTCTGTCTAGCAAGGAGTAGGACATGGCTCCCTTCGGGCCCATTGGTCCGGGGAAAAAAGATATATATATATATTTTTATTTTTTTTGCTACATTTGTTGTTTCCTGCGATCTTCGATCAACTGCCGACTGGGTGACAGGCTGGATCCTCGATCCTTGTAGTCTCCCCAGTTTCGGCCATCGAGCGTGTGCCGACCCTAGCTACGCGCTGGATTTTCCACGACATGCCCGTCGCTCCACGGGTGGCCGGTGAGCTTACGCTCCAGGGCCTGCATCGGACCGCTCAGCTTCGGCTGACCTTACGGCCGAGTCGCAGCAGCCTGGCCGGTGAGCTTACGCTCCAAGGCTTGCATCGGACCGCTCAGCTTCGGCTGACCTTACGGCCGAGTCGCAGCAGCCTGTCCGGTGAGCATCATGCTCCAGGGCATACATATGATCGTCCCTTCTGGGTCCAATCACAGCATGCCTGGCCAACAGTCACCTTCCGTGCGCGGACGATGATCTGTTTGGAATGTCTTCCAGCAGAATACATGCAGGATAGGTAAGTAAAACTCCCCTGCCTCGGCTGGGTGATTTAGCTGGACATTCCTGGAGAGATCAAGTAAGTGGTTGTGGCCCCTTTCTTCCCTCTCTCCCTGCCTTTCCCTTCTCCCTGGGCTTCTAGCTAAAGGTTGCTGGGTGCTGGGGGTCACCTAGGGGGTCCCACTGGAGCGGGGCTGGCTGTAACTAACATTTAAAAGAAATGTCATTTTTTCTTACCTGTGTTTGTGTCCTTCCTCCTCCATGCTGTCGGCGGCCATTTTGAGGTGGTCCATGCCAAGTTTGGCCTCTTGTGACTGCCCGGCGGCCATCTTCCTGGTGTTCGGCCACACCCACTGGCCCCTATCAGCTGATCGGCGGCCATGTTTGTCCACCCTGTATGCAGATATTGCCGTTCGGCGGCCATCTTTTTGTGGGCTATGGCTGCTTGACCTCTATCTTCTGTCAGCGGCCATTTTCTTAGAGCCCACATTATCTTCCATACAGACGTTTTTGGCGACCATTTTTCGAGAGCCTCCGGCCTCTAGGGTGCATTACACTGGCGCGAAAATTCACACAGGAAGTGCTGATAAAAGAAGCAGACTGACACAGCAGCAGGGGGACAGCATCACAGGCGCAGCATAGCAGTACCTATCCAGGGTGGTGAGTCCTCTGGGTGACCCGGCCTCCCTGCAGCACAGGAGGGTGGCCTATTGATATCTTGCCTGGAGCCCTGTGAGTGTCAGCGTGTGGTCAGCATGGCATCTGAGCCAAATGTCTTCTCCCCTGAAACACCAGATTTAGCAGCTGGTGCCCCTGAGGTGTCTATGAACGCTATGACTGCAATCCTAGAGGCGTTTGCTGCCAGGGTGGAAGCAGCACACGGGAATACAGGGGGTAGTAAACGCCCCATCCCCTGCAAGCTTCTGGGGATAATTCTGGTGCAGAACCAGGTCCAGCTATGGCTCGGGGCCCAGATTCTGACGCATCAGAGACTGCAGACCGTGACCGGACAGTGAGGAGCACTCCAAGTCCAGGTCAGTACGCAAGACGGCTTTGGTATCTGACCTTATTACTGCAGTGCGGGATATGCTAAAATTGGAAAATGCTGCAGAAGCAGCAGAGACTCCGGTCCACTTGGGTTTCATAGACCTGCCCGCACTGCTAAGGTGTTCCCTTGTGTGTCTTTTGATAAACTCTTATACAAGGAATGGGAGAACCCACTGAGGGTCTTTACAGCCCCAAAGAGGTTTGCGGTACGGTACCCCTTTTGAGGAGAGTTTTCTGAAGAAATGGACCTCTCCCCCCTATAGTGGACCCTCCGGTGTCCAGACTTGATAGAGCCACCACAATTCCTGTAGAAGGGGCTCCTGTTTTCAAGGACCCTGTGGATAAGAAGGCTGAAGCACTCGCTTGCTACCTATACTCAGTGGTAGGCTCGGCAGTATACCCGGCATTGGCGGGGGCCCTAGTGTCTCACACACTTACTGAATGGGCAAGATTGCTACTCCAGGGGTTAAGGAGCGAGATTCTCCTCCTGATGAGATAACATTGGCCGACCTGTTGGTCCAGGGCCTTAGGTTTGTCTGCGAGTCAGACATGAATACTATTCCCCTGCTGTCTAAAACTTCGGTTTATGTAGTAGCAATACGCCGCCTGATCTGGCTAAAAGGCTGGTCTGCGGACCAGACTTCCAAGAAAGCCCTGTTGGATCTGCCTTTTAAGGGCGACAGACTTTTTGGGGCTTCTCTGGATGACATCATCAAGGATGCCACAGGAAGTAAAAGCACTTTGCTTCCCCAAATTAGCAAGGGTAAGGGGCCACGCCAAGGGCAAGGGCCCTCCTTTACTGCACGCAAGTGGTTTTTTCGTCCCCCTAGGGCGACAGGGAAAAGACCCCAGGCCGATAAAGCGCCTGCCCAAGGACAAAAGCGTCCCTGGTCCCGCATACCCAATAAGCCTGCGGACAAATTTGCGTCCGCATGAAGGTCCACCCCCACCCAGCTCTCGGGTGGGGAGACGTCTTCGCAAATTCGCGACTCAGTGGACAGCACTAATCTCCGACAAGTGGGTTTGCGAAGTAATCTCCTCAGGCTACAAGATAGAGTTTCTCTCTTGTCCACCGGACAGATTCAACACCTCCAATCTCCAGCTACTACCGACCCGCCGGGAGGCCCTGTATGGGGCGGTCCAGGGTCTACTGGAACGCGGGGTAGTTATTCCAGTTCCAGAACTGGAACGGGGTTTTTACTCAAATCTGTTCATTGTGCCGAAGAAGGAGGGGGTTCGTCCATGCTTGGATCTCAGAGCCCTCAATTGCTTTGTGAAGGTACAAAGTTTTCGGATGGAGTCGGTTCGATCTGTAGTCACGGCTCTCCATCCGGGGGACTTTCTGGCCTCCTTGGACATCAAGGACGCATACCTGCATGTCCCCATATACTCCAGACACCAGAGGTTTCTGCGATTTGCTATCGGGAAGGACCACTACCAGTTTGTGGCCCTCCCGTTGGGCCTTGCCTCAGCACCCAGGACGTTCACCAAGGTGCTCGCTCCGATTCTGGCACTTCTAAGACAGCGGGGTATCGCTATCACAGGCTACTTAGACGACCTTCTGCTGAAGGCCCCTTCAAGCTCAGAATTAGAGGTAAGCGTGTCCTTAACCTGTCAGACTCTTCGAGACTGTGGTTGGATACTAAACACGCAAAAGTCAGTATTGGTGCCCACTCAACGCCTAGGGTACCTGGGGTTGATTCTGGATTCTTCAGAGGCAAAGGTATTCCTCCCTGTGGAGAAGTTGCAGACCCTCCGGGCTGCAGTACGGCAGCTGACTTCCAGGAATTGGTCGTCACTCCGTTTTTTGCATGCGAGTGTTGGGCCTCAGGGTAGCCTCCTTCGAGGCGGTTCCATATGCTCAATACCACACTCGAGTGTTACAGAAGGAAGTTCTGTCCAGATGGAACAGATGTCCATCATCTCTGGATTATCAAATCCGAGTGAGCCACATAGTCAGGAGATCCCTGGTATGGTGGCAGACAGCACCGGCTCTAATGGCCGGGAAGTCATTTCTTCCGGTTTACTGGATAGTGATCACGACGGACGCCAGCCTTACAGGTTGGGGGGGAGTCTGGGGTGTTCAGTCGGCGCAAGGTCGCTGGACCCCAGAGGAAGCCCTCCTGCCGATAAATGTCCTGGTAATCCGGGCGATCAGGCTGTGCCTCTTCAAATGGTCTCAGAGGCTGCAAGGGCGTCCAGTCAGGATCCAGTCAGACAACGCCACAGCAGTGGCATCTGTCAATCATCAAGGAGGAACAAGAAGCTCAGCTGCAGCATCGGAGATCGCTCGCATCCTGAAGTGGGCAGAGAGGAGCGTACCGGCACTGTCGGCCGTGTACATTCCGGGTGTGGAAAACTGGCAGGCGGACTACCTGAGCCGCCAGATGCTGGACCAGGGAGAAGGGTCCTTACACCCGGAGGTGTTCCAACTCCTCTGCCAAAGAGGGGGCACACCAGACGTAGATCTTCTGGCTTCCCGACTCAATCGGAAGGTATTGAGATTTGTGGCCCGGTCAAGAGACCCATGGGCAGACGCAACGGACGCGTTGGTAGCATCGTGGGGTCAGTATCGGCTAATCTAGGCCTTCCCTCCCTTAAGGCTTCTTCCTCTTCTGCTCCGCAGAGTGGAGGCAGAGGGAATTCCAATGATCCTAATCGCTCCAGATTGGCCTCAGCGTCCTTGGTTCGCCGATCTAGTACGTCTGGTAGCAGACGTCCCCTGGTAGCAGACGTTCCTGCGATCTTCGATCAACTGCCGACTGGGTGACAGGCTGGATCCTCGATCCTTGTAGTCTCCCCAGTTTCGGCCATCGAGCGTGTGCCGACCCTAGCTACGCGCTGGGTTTTCCACGACATGCCCGTCGCTCCACGGGTGGCCGGTGAGCTTACCCTCCAGGGCCTGCATCAGACCGCTCAGCTTCGGCTGACCTTACGGCCGAGTCGCAGCAGCCTGGCCGGTGAGCTTACGCTCCAAGGCTTGCATCGGACCGCTCAGCTTCGGCTGACCTTACGGCCGAGTCGCAGCAGCCTGTCCGGTGAGCGTCATGCTCCAGGGCATACATATGATCGTCCCTTCTGGGTCCAATCACAGCATGCCTGGCCAACAGTCACCTTCCGTGCGCGGACGATGATCTGTTTGGAATGTCTTCCAGCAGAATACATGCAGGATAGGTAAGTAAAACTCCCCTGCCTCGGCTGGGTGATTTAGCTGGACATTCCTGGAGAGATCAAGTAAGTGGTTGTGGCCCCTTTCTTCCCTCTCTCCCTGCCTTTCCCTTCTCCCTGGGCTTCTAGCTAAAGGTTGCTGGGTGCTGGGGGTCACCTAGGGGGTCCCACTGGAGCGGGGCTGGCTGTAACTAACATTTAAAAGAAATGTCATTTTTTCTTACCTGTGTTTGTGTCCTTCCTCCTCCATGCTGTCGGCGGCCATTTTGAGGTGGTCCATGCCAAGTTTGGCCTCTTGTGACTGCCCGGCGGCCATCCTCCTGGTGTTCGGCCACACCCACTGGCCCCTATCAGCTGATCGGCGGCCATGTTTGTCCACCCTGTATGCAGATATTGCCGTTCGGCGGCCATCTTTTTGTGGGCTATGGCTGCTTGACCTCTATCTTCTGTCGGCGGCCATTTTCTTAGAGCCCACATTATCTTCCATACAGACGTTTTTGGCAACCATTTTTCGAGAGCCTCCGGCCTCTAGGGTGCATTACACTGGCGCGAAAATTCACACAGGAAGTGCTGATAAAAGAAGCAGACTGACACAGCAGCAGGGGGACAGCATCACAGGCGCAGCATAGCAGTACCTATCCAGGGTGGTGAGTCCTCTGGGTGACCCGGCCTCTCTGCAGCACAGGAGGGTGGTCTATTGATATCTTGCCTGGAGCCCTGTGAGTGTCAGCGTGTGGTCAGCATGGCATCTGAGCCAAATGTCTTCTCCCCTGAAACACCAGATTTAGCAGCTGGTGCCCCTGAGGTGTCTATGAACGCTATGACTGCAATCCTAGAGGCGTTTGCTGCCAGGGTGGAAGCAGCACACGGGAATACAGGGGGTAGTAAACGCCCCATCCCCTGCAAGCTTCTGGGGATAATTCTGGTGCAGAACCAGGTCCAGCTACGGCTCGGGGCCCAGATTCTGACGCATCAGAGACTGCAGACCGTGACCGGACAGTGAGGAGCACTCCAAGTCCAGGTCAGTACGCAAGACGGCTTTGGTATCTGACCTTATTACTGCAGTGCGGGATATGCTAAAATTGGAAAATGCTGCAGAAGCAGCAGAGACTCCGGTCCACTTGGGTTTCATAGACCTGCCCGCACTGCTAAGGTGTTCCCTTGTGTGTCTTTTGATAAACTCTTATACAAGGAATGGGAGAACCCACTGAGGGTCTTTACAGCCCCAAAGAGGTTTGCGGTACGGTACCCCTTTTGAGGAGAGTTTTCTGAAGAAATGGACCTCTCCCCCCTATAGTGGACCCTCCGGTGTCCAGACTTGATAGAGCCACCACAATTCCTGTAGAAGGGGCTCCTGTTTTCAAGGACCCTGTGGATAAGAAGGCTGAAGCACTCGCTTGCTACCTATACTCAGTGGTAGGCTCGGCAGTATGCCCGGCATTGGCGGGGGCCCTAGTGTCTCACACACTTACTGAATGGGCAAGATTGCTACTCCAGGGGTTAAGGAGCGAGATGCTCCTCCTGATGAGATAACATTGGCCGACCTGTTGGTCCAGGGCCTTAGGTTTGTCTGCGAGTCAGACATGAATACTATTCCCCTGCTGTCTAAAACTTCGGTTTATGCAGTAGCAATACGCCTCCTGATCTGGCTAAAAGGCTGGTCTGCGGACCAGACTTCCAAGAAAGCCCTGTTGGATCTGCCTTTTAAGGGCGACATACTTTTTGGGGCTTCTCTGGATGACATCATCAAGGATGCCACAGGAAGTAAAAGCACTTTGCTTCCCCAAATTAGCAAGGGTAAGGGGCCACGCCAAGGGCAAGGGCCCTCCTTTACTGCACGCAAGTGTTTTTTTCGTCCCCCTAGGGCGACAGGGAAAAGACCCCAGGCCGATAAAGCGCCTGCCCAAGGACAAAAGCGTCCCTGGTCCCGCATACCCAATAAGCCTGCGGACAAATTTGCGTCCGCATGAAGGTCCACCCCCACCCAGCTCTCGGGTGGGGAGACGTCTTCGCAAATTCGCGACTCAGTGGACAGCACTAATCTCCGACAGGTGGGTTTGCGAAGTAATCTCCTCAGGCTACAAGATAGAGTTTCTCTCTTGTCCACCGGACAGATTCAACACCTCCAATCTCCAGCTACTACCGACCCGCCGGGAGGCCCTGTATGGGGCGGTCCAGGGTTTACTGGAACGCGGGGTAGTTATTCCAGTTCCAGAACTGGAACGGGGTTTTTACTCAAATCTGTTCATTGTGCCGAAGAAGGAGGGGGTTCGTCCATGCTTGGATCTCAGAGCCCTCAATTGCTTTGTGAAGGTACAAAGTTTTCGGATGGAGTCGGTTCGATCTGTAGTCACGGCTCTCCATCCGGGGGACTTTCTGGCCTCCTTGGACATCAAGGACGCATACCTGCATGTCCCCATATACTCCAGACACCAGAGGTTTCTGCGATTTGCTATCGGGAAGGACCACTACCAGTTTGTGGCCCTCCCGTTGGGCCTTGCCTCAGCACCCAGGACGTTCACCAAGGTGCTCGCTCCGATTCTGGCACTTCTAAGACAGCGGGGTATCGCTATCACAAGCTACTTAGACGACCTTCTGCTGAAGGCCCCTTCAAGCTCAGAATTAGAGGTAAGCGTGTCCTTAACCTGTCAGACTCTTCGAGACTGTGGTTGGATACTAAACACGCAAAAGTCAGTATTGGTGCCCACTCAACGCCTAGGGTACCTGGGGTTGATTCTGGATTCTTCAGAGGCAAAGGTATTCCTCCCTGTGGAGAAGTTGCAGACCCTCCGGGCTGCAGTACGGCAGCTGACTTCCAGGAATTGGTCGTCACTCCGTTTTTTGCATGCGAGTGTTGGGCCTCAGGGTAGCCTCCTTCGAGGCGGTTCCATATGCTCAATACCACACTCGAGTGTTACAGAAGGAAAATCTGTCCAGATGGAACAGATGTCCATCATCTCTGGATTATCAAATCCGAGTGAGCCACATAGTCAGGAGATCCCTGGTATGGTGGCAGACAGCACCGGCTCTAATGGCCGGGAAGTCATTTCTTCCGGTTTACTGGATAGTGATCACGACGGACGCCAGCCTTACAGGTTGGGGGGGAGTCTGGGGTGTTCAGTCGGCGCAAGGTCGCTGGACCCCAGAGGAAGCCCTCCTGCCGATAAATGTCCTGGTAATCCGGGCGATCAGGCTGTGCCTCTTCAAATGGTCTCAGAGGCTGCAAGGGCGTCCAGTCAGGATCCAGTCAGACAACGCCACAGCAGTGGCATCTGTCAATCATCAAGGAGGAACAAGAAGCTCAGCTGCAGCATCGGAGATCGCTCGCATCCTGAAGTGGGCAGAGAGGAGCGTACCGGCACTGTCGGCCGTGTACATTCCGGGTGTGGAAAACTGGCAGGCGGACTACCTGAGCCGCCAGATGCTGGACCAGGGAGAAGGGTCCTTACACCCGGAGGTGTTCCAACTCCTCTGCCAAAGAGGGGGCACACCAGACGTAGATCTTCTGGCTTCCCGACTCAATCGGAAGGTATTGAGATTTGTGGCCCGGTCAAGAGACCCATGGGCAGACGCAACGGACGCGTTGGTAGCATCGTGGGGTCAGTATCGGCTAATCTAGGCCTTCCCTCCCTTAAGGCTTCTTCCTCTTCTGCTCCACAGAGTGGAGGCAGAGGGAATTCCAATGATCCTAATCGCTCCAGATTGGCCTCAGCGTCCTTGGTACGCCGATCTAGTACGTCTGGTAGCAGACGTCCCCTGGCGCCTACCACTACGGAAGGACCTGCTATCGCAAGGTCCCATATTCCATCCTGCTTTACAGTCATTGGCTTTAACGGCATGGCTGTTGAGAACCAGGTACTGAGAGACCGGGGCCTGTCAGACTCAGTAATCTCTACTATGAGAAGTGCTCGAAAACCGTCCTCTAGGAAGGTCTATCACCGCACTTGGAGGGCCTACATCTCCATGTGTGAGGAAATGAAATGGCATCCGCGTACCTATTTGGTTTCCAGAATCCTGCTGTTTTTACAGCATGGGGTGGACCAAGGGCTTGCCCTAAGTACGATTTAAGGGTCAGATATCTGCCCTGGCTGTCTTTTTTCAGCGACCCCTGGCGACTCACTCTCTCGTGAGTACATTTGTGCAGGGGGTCCGACATGTGGCCCCTCCGGTCCGTCCCCCGTTACTTCCGTGGGACTTGAACCTGGTCCTCTCGGTGCTTCAGAAGGCACCGTTTGAGAATATTAGAGATATTCCCCTGTTGACACTTCTCAGAAAGTGGTCTTTTTGGTGGCTGTTACGTCAGTTAGACGAGTCTCTGAGCTGGCAGCCTTGTCCTGCAAGGCTCCCTATTTAATTTTCCACAAGGATAAGGTGGTGCTGCGGCCGCAGCCTTCCTTTCTTCCGAAAGTCGTTTCGGCTTTTCATCTCAACGAAGACATTGTACTTCCATCCTTGTGTCCTCAGCCGTCGAATCCTAAGGAGTCGGCGTTGCATTCCTTGGACGTTGTCCGAGCTTTGAGAGTATACATATCTGCTACTTCCCTGTTCCGGAAGTCAGACTCACTGTTTGTTTCGGTGGCTGGTCCCAAGAAGGGCCAAGCAGTCTCATCGGCCACCATCTCTAGGTGGATCCGACAGTAATCCAGGCTTACGCCTTAAAGGGTCAGGTGCCCCCCTTTCCTGTCACGGCGCATTTGACCAGGGCAATAGGTGCCTCTTGGGCTTTCCGACATCAAGTGTCTGTTTCCCAATTATGTAAAGCGGCGACTTGGTCGTCCGCTCACACTTTCACAAAATTCTACAAAATTGATGTAGGTGCATCTTCGGATGCCTCTTTTGGCCGCAAGGTTTTGCAAGCGGCTGTTTAGAGTTGCAACTCCTCCGTTGGAGGAGTGCTGTTTTGTGTTTGGGGTGAAGTTTATTTTTATGCTGTTACCACCCCTCGTTTTTTCTCTGACACTGCTTTGGGACGTCCCACTTTGTCAATAGAGAAGCTGTGTCGGTCCATGGACGAAAGAGTAAATAGGATTTTTTACTCACCGTAAAATCCTTTTCTCTGAGTCCATGGACCGACACAGCACCCACCCCTCCTTTTAAGTTTGTACTGCTTTTTGACGAACTGATCTGCGAAGATGCAGACTGAGAGGGTATACCCAGAGGGTCCGCCCCCTGGGCGGTACTGTAGAAGGTGTGATGCAACACTTTTTACAAGTTTTTCTGCCTAGTCACTCCTAATTAACGGATAATACCCACTTTGTCAATAGAGAAGCTGTGTCGGTCCATGGACTCAGAGAAAAGGATTTTACGGTGAGTAAAAAATCCTATTTTTAGAGTTGTAAGACTGCATTCACACAGGCGCAAGTTGGCGGTCACTGGTGAGAATCGGTAGATTCTTCCTGGCAGTTCCAAACGCTGCCTACACAGTGTGTGCGACCAGCAATAGCTGTCAGCAAGGGATATCAGACTTGTGCACTGTACAAATCAAGGCCTGGTGCTTACACCAGGTAATCACTCATTTGAGAGGTTACATGGGAATACAGCCTTTAGTTGTCTCTGGTTGCAAACATTGTGCCTCCAGGGTCAGCTTTTCTGTGGAGTTCTGCCCGCACACTAACTGCATACAGCTAATCGGCCAGTCTGTATGCGGCCCAGAGTATTGCTGCATCCAGAAGCAGTGTTTAGCTGCCCCTATGCACCTGAGTAAATGTAGCCTAAAGCCTCGTACACACGGTCGGACTTCAAACAAACTTTTCTGTGGATTTTTGTCCGAAGGGAGTTGGCCGGGCACACCCATAGCATACACACGCTCGGACTTTTCTGCAAACTTTCCCAAAACTTTTCCAACATCACGTGGTTTTTCTGCTCTTTTCTGCTCTTTACCTCCACCCTTTGGTCAACTTCTGCTATTGTTGGTTGATTTTAACATTGGTTCTGGGCATGCTTATTTGTCCTTCGGACAAAAGTCCGATGGATTTCTGTACACACGGTCGGACTTTGCTCCATCGGACTTTTGTTGGCGAAAAGTTTGTCCATTTGCAGACCGAACATTTGTCCGATGAAAACCAAAAAAGTTTGTCCGATGGAGCGTACACACGGTCAGATTTTTTGTCAAACTTGCTCAAAATGAAGTTTGTTGGCAAAAAGTCCTACCGTGTGTACGGGGCTTTAGAAGGGTAACAACTCCTCTCAAGACCTACAGTAATATTCATTCAGGGTTGAATGTATGCAAATCAATACAAGTATGCAAGTAAATTGAAGTTATCAGGAAATCGGCTCATTTGAATTCTCAACATTGTGCTGTAAGGTAAAAATTGATCACTAAAATCTCATGTAAGTTTTACCACTCAAAAGTTATTTCAAAACCATTTTTTGATCTAAAAAAGACAAGTTTCATTAAAAAAATATTTGGTAATTCTAACATGAGGGTCTCCCGATTGCACTCAATCCGTTGTCATTGTTGAATTCCAGTGCCACTGATTTAGCCAAAGTATGAAAGTAGATGAAAATATTGTATTAAAAAAAAAAACATGAAATTGTTAATGGTAGACATCAAGTCTAGTTAGCAAACTAAGGGGGTTATTTACTAAAGGCAAATCCACTTTGCTCTACAAGTGCAAAGTGCACTTGAAATTGCACTGAAAGTGTAGTTGCTGTAGATCCGAGGGGGACATGCAAGAAAAATAAAAAACAGCATTTTAGCCTGCACATGATTGGATAATAAAATCAGCAGAGCTTCCCCTCATTTCAGATTTACCCCTCAGATTTACAGCGACTGCACTTCCAAGTGCACTTTTAGCGCAATTTCAAGTGCACTTTGCACTTGTAGTGCAAGTGGATTTGCCTTTCGTAAATAACCCCCTAGTGTGTCATCCAGGTAGGCCTCTTTCACATAGGGCAGACTCTGATTAGATTAGCAGGTGATCTGTCCGCTGATCCCCTGCTTAGAGCAGAACAGGCGGGTGACAGGTCTGTGTCCACTCAGTTTATGCAGAGTTGACATGGAGCTCTCTCTGCTCTATGAACAGCTGGGTGTTACTGGACTCTGCCTGTCCCTCTGATGTGCCTGGACGGAGGGTGATGGATCCCCTTCCTTTAATTTTTTAGCAGACCAGATCAGATTGGAGGTTGGCGGGTGTAAACAGACACAAGTACTTTACATTTACAGTTGTCTGTCTATAGCGGTAAATGGGCATGACCAGGCCTGCCTGAAATGCTGACAGGCAGACCTGATCAGACCATTCATGTGAAAGGGGCTTTAGGGTTTAGATCTCCTTTAACCACTTGCCGACCGCCTCCTGTACATTTACGTCGGCAGAGTGGCACGGCTGCGCAAAGTAACCTAACCGTACGTCACTTTGAATTTGCCGCGCGCCTGCCACAAGCTCCGTGACTGTGCCCGCGGGACCCGCGGACTTGATGTCCACCGGGTGCCCGCGATTGTGTCACGGAGCTGAAGAACGGGGAGATGCCCGTGTAAACACAGCATCTCCCCATTCTGCCTAGTGACAGGACACTGATCGTCTGCTCCCTGTCATCGGGAGCAGCGATCAGTGTCGTGTCACTGCTAGCCCATCCCCCAGACAGTTAGAATCACTCCCTAGGACACACTTAACCCCTTCCCTGCCCCCTACTGGTTCACCCCTTCACTGCCAGTCACATTTACACAGCGATCAGTGCATTTTTATAGCACTGACCGCTGTATAAATGACAATGGTCCCCAAATAACGCCAAAAGTGTCCGATGTGTCCGCCATGATGTCGCAGTCACGATAAAAATCGTTGATCGCCGCCATAACAAGTAAAAAAAAAATATTAATAAAAATGCCATAAAACTATCCCCTATTTTGTAGACGCTATAACCTTTGCGCAAACCAATCAATAAACGCTTATTGCAAATTTTTTTTACCAAAAATATGTAGAAGAATACGTATCGGCCTAAACTGAGGAAAAAATGTTTTTTTTATATATTTTTCGGGATAGTTATTGTAGCAAAAAATAAAAAATATTGCTTTTTTTTTTTCAAAATTGGCACTCTATTTTTGTTTATAGTGCAAAAAATTAAAACCGCAGAGGTGATCAAATAACACCAAAAGAAAGCTCTATTTGTGGGAAAAAAAAGGACGTCAATTTTGTTTGGGAGGCACGACAGCGCAATTGTCAGTTAAAGCGACGCAGTGCTGAATCGCAAAAAGTGGCCCGGTCATTTGGCAGCCAAATGGTCTGGGGCTGAAGTGATTAAGGCTGAATTCCAGCCATACCTTAGGACTTGCATAGTTTTACTGGCTCCTCTCCTGTACTCAAAATTGCTTACTTTGATTTCACTGCATACTTCTGCATTCGAAGCTGCAATAAGTCAGGGAGAGCCCACCTTATTTGCTGACTGGAAGACATCCTGCGTCATCTAGTGTTTTATTCTTCGGCCTTACTGCCCCTGGCCCACCCCCATAGGTATTTTAATCATAAAGGCTCGGCATCACATATGGGTGTTACTTAGGGTGAACTGTCTGCATGCAAATACTGTCTGCCTAGGAATGCCCACTTCTCCAGTCTGACATCCACTCATCATGGCAAATTTTCATAACTCCAAGAGCCAGCCCCCTGCTTGTATTGGAATGACAACCTTTGAAAGGAGTACTGAGGCAGGTGCTGTTTTTTTTTTTTTTTTTTACAGGAAGCCAAGTACAGCACCCTGTCAGCCCCTCTCACCAGCCATGATCAACCTGCATTGCATACAAAAGCACAGAGACCCAGTTTTCATGTCACTGGGGCTAAAATAAGGTATGAAATTAAAATGAAAAATGTTAATTTAAAACTGTTATTAGCATGCTTAAAGTAGTTGTAAACCTCAATCATCTGAACAAAGCACATACAGTATCTCACAAAAGTATACTATATACCAGGGATATGCAATTAGCGGACCTCCAGCTGTTGCAAAACTACAAGTCCCATCATGCCTCTGCCTCTGGGTGTCATGCTTGTGACTGTCAGAGTCCTGCTATGCCTCATGGGACTTGTAGTTCTGCAACAGCTGGAGGTCCGCTAATTGCATATCCCTGCTATATACTATATGACTCGTTAGTGTTACAAGGTCTCTGGTGTGAATGGGGAACAGGTGTGTTGAATTTGGTGTTATCGCTCTCACTCTCTCATACTGGTCACTGGAAGTTCAACATGGCACCTCATGGCAAAGAACTCTCTGAGGATCTGAAAAAAAGAATTGTTGCTCTACATAAAGATTGCCTAGGCTATAAGAACATTGCCAAAACCCTGAAAGTGCGGTGGCCAAGACCATACTGTTGTTTATCAGGACAGGTTCCACTCAGAACAGGCCTCGCCATGGTCGACCAAAGAAGTTGAGTGCACATGCTCAGCATCATATACAGAGGTTGTCTTTTGGAAATAGACGTATGAGTGCTGCCAGCATTGCTGCAGAGGTTGAGGGGGTGGGGGGGTCAGCCAGTCAGTGCTCAGACCATACGCCGCACACTGCATCAAATTGGTCTGCATGGCTGTTGTCTCTGAAGGATCCTTCACTCCTGTTTGCTGTGTGGAGGGGGGTGTGTGTCTTTCCTCCAATCAGCTCTCATATAGTGTAACTGCAGCTCTCCGCCCAATCCTCTGTAATACTAACAGATGGAGAAGGATTTTAACAGGATTCTACCGTTTTGAAGGGGTGTGGGGAAGAGAAGACTGCAGATAGACAAGTAAAACCTATGTAGGAGGATTTGTTTCATCTCTGTGTATGACCTGAAGCCAGTCACTTCATTGGGTATATAGAAGGGGTTACCACCACTTTAAGGGGAAATAATGGAAGGCAAATTCTAAGCATATTAAACTACAGCTTTAATAACATTGATTCAGAGATCAGAAAATGTAGCTTTATCCCATCCAGGTAGGAGTATGAGACATATTGTAATGTTTTGCTGAGATCCTGCTAATATAGCAGTCTTTATTATCTGCTGGCAAACATAAGCTGTGGTCTCATCATGTTTTTCATCTGTGTAGTGTATATTAGAATTGCTAGACATGTCTGTTCTTGTTTCACAATCCGTAATGCTGTTCAACATTTCTGACTTTTTATCATCGCCCCCATTATCTTCAAGATATTCAGATGCCTTTACATTATTATGGTTTTCCTGCATGTTATGTTCCTGAAGGTTGTGTTCACTGATGAAATCTTTTGATCTGTCACTAGGTGTGCATCCTGAAAATGCTGCTAGTAGGTCCTGTACCATTGTGACAACTTCACAATCACTAAAGACCTCCCATAAGCCACTTGATGCAAGAATGAGAAACTGGCATGTGCCATTTACTGGAATGGAAATCGTATGAGGTGTGGGGATGACTGAAGCCTTAAGTTTGGGATCGCCATGGAAACCAAGTCCTCTGGTTATTCTGCTGCATCCTTCGATTAAACCACAGTCTTCATTGGCACTGACAGATCCACCACGTTCCAGAACTCGTTGCATTTCTAGAGGATTGCCAGTGCTATGATCTCTCGTAAGGCAGTAACTTTTTCCATTTCTACATAAAACTGCCTTAAGGTTTCCTGTAAAATGAGATTATAGTATTAACTAAACAACCAATGTTTCCACACAATTTTATTCTACTAAAAATGTTTAATTTAAGTCAAAGATTCCAAAAGACCTGTTCAAATCTATATGATTTTATCACATTTCTCATGCATTAGGAATACTTAAGAACTTCGTGAGAGGTGAGTAAGTAATGAAAAGTATGTTGCACCAATGGTTCACCTGATTAAAGCGGAAGTAAACCCATCGATTTAACAGTTTCAAAAAGCGATCCTGGTCACAAAATCTTAGCAAGTAGAATCAGGCAATCGCATCAAGAGTACCCTGCTCCCAAAACACTAGCTCTATGCTAAAGTTGGAAGCAGATAAGTTGCTACTCCTGGTAAAAGATACTTACCCCTTATTTCACCAGGATCTTTTATCTGCATAGCCCCCATCAGATATCCTCTTTATTTGAGAACCTTTCCAGGTGACTTCCAGCTACAGAATGAAAAGTAACTGGCATGTAGGATTCTGGTAGTTTCTCATGTTCCATTTCCCATATTGTGATTGATCAAGATCTCTGGAGGCAGTTCTCTGAAAAAAACATATCTGATGACAAACCCGCCTCAAACTACTAACCCATCCTCAACATAAACATCCTCTTAGTTGAAGATGGGGGACTTGTTTATGGTGAGCAATAGCATGAAAACACCAAATTTCCCCTAACTAGTTTAGTATTACACCTCTTCTTGGTAATAACTGTATTAAATTTCCCTAATAGGCTGCCTCAGTATCCTACTAAACCCACTAAAAGAAACAGTAGATCCCACACTGGTATCATTTAGTGCAGGGAGGGCTTGACTTGTCTTCTCGGCAAAGAAAATGCAGAAAAAAAGTGCCTCAAACCATGCATAAGGGAGTTAAACATACAGGAGAGTGGGTTGGGTTTATAGGAAAGGTTCTTGTTACAGTAAAGTTTAGTGTGAGGGGTTTTTTTTTTGTCTCTATTGCTGCCGTTCCTTGCCCAAGAGGGCTTTCATTGGTAAGTCACGCCGACTTTACAATACTCCAAAGAAAATGTGTTATTGCTAGCTTGCTACAGTATTGTTTTAAATTATTTTGACATCATAATTATGAGACTGTATTCTTCTTTAGATGTTCTTGGTTGACCCCTCCTGAAGAAGCGGCATTGGCCGCGAAACTTGTAGAGGACTACGTCTATACCAACATCATTGCGCCTCCACACATCTGTGGGGCTCTTATGGTTTTAAGTGTGAATTTATTGTAATTTGTTTCAACAATTACTTCTTTGTTCTTGTTGCAATGTGTGTATCTTTTGTAATTTTTGTAATAAATATTACTTTTTATAATTTCCCTGCGTAATTTCTGGGTACCAAGATAGTCCTCACACCACTGGCGTCTCAAGGGCCACACTCCGTCCTTTCTTTATTGGTGTTACCTGAAAAAGTTCCATGTCTAGACTATGTCAGTTGGCTGCGCTTGGTTTAAATGCGAACCAACTCTCCGGAAAAATATATTGGATGAGACATTCTAATGCGGCGTACACACGATCGTTTTTCATGCCATTTTTTTAACCGACGTTTTTCTCGTTGTTTTTTTCATGTTTCCTCTCAAGCCTGTCTTGCATCCACACGATCATTAAAAAAAACGCTCGAGCAAAGCGCAGTGACGTACAACGGCACTATAAAGGGTAAGTTCCATTCGAATGGCGCCACCCTTCATGTTAGTAAACTTTGTTGAGCGGCTATTCGCGCTTTTCAGCCTCGTGCGTTTCAGTCCGTTACAGCGTGATGAATGTGCTATCTCCATTACAAACGCTAGTTTTACCAGAACGAGCGCTCCCGTCTCATACTTGATTCTGAGCATGCGTGTTTTTTTTCCCCTCGTAAAAGCATACACACTATCGTTTTTCACGTCGTTAAAAAAAACGACATGAAAAACGGCGTGAAAAAATAGAGCATGTTCGAAATTTTTAATGGCCGTTTTTCACGCCGTTAAAAATGCTCTGGAGCATACACACGATCGGTTTTAATGCCCATTTAAAAAAAATGCATTTTTAACGGCATGAAAAACGATCGTGTGTACGCCGCATAAGGGTCTTTTGATATGGTTGGAAGATAACTGAAAAGCCTTCAGAGATAATTGTTTGACTTCTTTCAGCAGCCACTTTCAAAGCATTGCTGAATCAAACATAAGAGCCAAGCTGTCTTGGAACAAATAGTTCAGTGATCCCAAAGGCAGCTGACCTAAAAAAGAGTGTAAGTGGTGTATGTTATATGAGAATGCAGAACATCATGTTCTTTCAGCCACTTCTAAGCTGAGACACGTGTAGGCTAATTTTCCACTTTATTATCACATTTGTATAATAAGAGAGACAACATATATGACAAGTATTGACATGAACCATTTCCCTAAGTAGTTTCTATAAATGTACTCCTCATATGTCTAGGAAATGTAAATGTTCAACAATCTTTGCTTATGTGCTTATACAATAAGGGCACTTAAAACAACACCATAAAAAGAAAAATTAACTAAATTTCAGGATACTAAAACAAGGATCCTAATTAAGCTGTTATACGTCAATCAAACTGGTTCTAACCCAGGATAAGTGCTTTTTTGAAGCTGCATTTGGCCCTAAATCCCAATATGACGAAGAGGAACTTCCAGTCTGCCACAGAGGTCCCTTCTCAATCCTTATCATGGTATCTTGGGGAAGAGTAGCAACAACAGCAGCTGCAGTTCCATAGGAAACCCTAAGAGCCCATTCACACAGGGACGACTTTGGATCCGACTTCAAGTCGCCCCAAGTCGCCTCAAGTCGCGCTGCATGAGAAAATCAATGAAAGTGAATGGAGCCGTCTTAATGCACACTACTGCAGTCTCTCCGACTTCAGAAAAGGTTCCTGTACTACTTCAATCCGACTTCTAGGCGACTTGCAGGCAACTTGTACCCATTGATTTCAATTAGGGTTGTCCCGATACCACTTTTTTAAGACCGAGTACAAGTACCGATCCTTTTTTTCAAGTACTCGCCAGTACCGATTACCAATACTTTTTTTTAATGTCATGTGTCAGTATTTTTTTTTTTTTTTTTTACAGTGCTTTATTTTCATTTATTTTTAGGGGGGGGGGGGGTGGATTGTGTCAGTGTGTTTTTTTTATTTTAATTTTTATTATTTTTTACAATTCCTTTTTTTTCCCTTTTTTTTAGCGCTGTTGGGGGGCTTTGGTGAGATATCAGGGGTCTTAACAGACCTCTGACATCTCCCCTATGAGACAGAGAAAGGGACTGAGGACACAGATTCCCCAGTCCCTTTCTCTGCAACCTCAGCTAAAATGAATGGACAGGAGGCTCCTCTCCATTCATAAACTGAAGCATCGTAAACACAGTGATCACTGACTCTGTTCATTCGAAAAGGAAGGAGCCGGGTTTAGCGGCTCCTACCTCCGCTCTCCATCCTGACAGATCGAGGACAGAGGGGGTGAAGGAGGACATGGTGGGGGGACTCGGAGCGCGGAGGGGGAGAGCAGCAGGAGGGTGACACGGGACACGGAGCGCAGACAGCAGCAGCACGGAGGGGGATACAAGGACACCCGGAGAAGGAGAGCAGCACCAAGGGGAGCATGGAGGGGGAGAGCAGCACAGAGGGGGACAATGAACCGGAGAGGGAGAGCAGCACCGAGGGGGACACGGAGCGTGGAGGATTATAGCAGCAGCACGGAGAAAGATAAAGGGACAGTCATCGGTGATCGGTGCGGCTTTGGGGGGAGTTACAAGCACTGATCACCGCTGTATAAATTTATAAATTTCACTAAAGCAGCTGAAAGGGGGGGGGGGGTCCGGGGAGAAGCTGTCAGGCCTTATTGAAATGTATACAGGCAGATCAGTGCTTGTAACTCCCCCTGCCGCACCGATCATCCCTGACTGCCCAGGTATCGGGTGAAGCATCGGAGCATTTCCCCGATTACAAGTACTTGGGGAAATGCTCGGTATCGGTGCCGATACCGATACTAGTATCGGTATCGGGACAACCCTAATTTCAATGGCAGTCACCTCAGAATTCGGATCACTGTCTTAACAGAAGCAACAATACAGGAAGAGAACTTACAAGTTGCCTTGTAAGTTGCCTCATGTCGCACTATGATTCATACTCAAGTCGTGTCCAAGTTGCCTCCCAAAGTCACGCTGGAAGTCGTGTTGCCCCTGTGTGAATGGAGTCTAAGGCCTCATGTACACTGCTGCTGGTAAACGGACGTTTAGGAGCAGTTGGGCAATTTTTTCAACTGCTCCTGAACTCTCTTTTATGTTATCTTATCAGTACACAGGGTCGTTTCTAGGCAGTTGAGTTTAGAGCCTTTTTTTGGAAAGCAAAAAAATGAGTTTAGAGGCATTTCAAGCGCCAGACGCTTCTAAACGCGTTTAGCCGCATTTCATTTACAGGCGTTTTTCGTTTTTGACTATTTAAATAATCTTTTTTTTTTTTTTTTTAGAAACTCTTCTAAATGCAAACGCGGCATGTAAACGCGGCAAAACGGACGTTTTAAACGTGGGTTACTATCTGTCAAGTTAAATCGATCAGGAGAGGTTGTAAAAATGTCCCGTGTACATTAAGCCTAAATAATCTGGCTCTGATGTGAACAGGAGACTCTGATGTGTAGGGGACTCTGATGTGAACTGTGGATTCTGTTGTATAGAGGATTTGTTGTATAGGGAACTCTAACGGGAACAAGGGACTCTGTTGTCTAGGAGACTCTGATTTATAGGGGGCACACTGATGTCAATGTGGGTCTCTGTTGTATAGTGGACTGTGTTATATAGGAGATTCTGATGTATTGGGGGCACTCTGATGGGAATGGGGGACTCTTTTGAATAAGAAATTATGATGTATAGAGGGCTATGATGTGAGCAAACAATATGCATTGGACACACAGGGAAAAAATACCCTGGCTGGGCAAAAAAATAAAATTATTTAAAGGTAGGCACTGGCTATCATAACTGGTTAAAATATTTTTTTCTTTTGACTAGAGTTGCTTTTTGAACGTGAAAGGCTATATTTTAAGTTGCATTTCTTTGGAAATTACAACTTAAAAATATATATATACAATTTACAGAGAATATTACCAAGCACATCCTGGTTTTAGAAAAGGGAAGTGCTTAGAATAAAGGAAAATGTTCTGTGCCTATTTTTTCCACACATTACACATATCATAAACGTTCAAGATCAAAGTATTTCCTGAGAATGGAATGTGGAGTGTCTCGAGCTTCAGAAGAGATAGTGAGCCATAATAAAAATCGGAGAAAATTCTTCACTGTGAAAATTGCCAGTTAATGGAATAATCTTTTGTCAGCACATTATTTGTGCAGTCTGCTTAATACATTAGTCTTCAATCCGCTACCCTTTAACCTGCAAACCAGGAAACGTCTCTGTTCCTGATTTAGAATTTCTTCCATTAGCAAATATATACCCTGGTTTGAAAAAAATTATGCTTATTGTTTGGTTAAAATATATACTTATATAGAACTGCACTTCCTATACAGTATTTGTGCCTCTTTTTTTTTTCATGAAAACAGCTCCAAAAGAAATTCATTCAGATATACAGATTCTTGCATCGCTGGTCATTTGAAAAAAAATTCAGACCATTTCCAAGGACCTGGAGTGGCCCAGCCAGTCTCCAGACCTTAATCCCATAGAAAATACGTGGAGGGAGCTGAAGGTTCGAGTTACCTAACGTTAGCCTCAAATCCTCTATGACTATGACCTGCAAAGAGGAGTGGGACAAAATCCTTCCTGTGATGTGTGCAAACCTGTAGGCCAACTACAAGAAACGTGTGACCTCTCTGATTGCCAAAAAGGGTTTTGCCACCAAGTACTAAGTCATGTTTTGAGAAGGGGTCAAATACTTATTTCACTCATTAAAATGCAAATCAATTTATACCTTTTTGAAATGCATTTTTTTTGGATTGTTTTGTTGTTATTCTGTTTCTCACTGTTAACCACTTACCGACCGCAGCACGACTATATACGTCAGCACTTTGAAGAGGGATATCTCGGTAATGGCAGCAGCTGCTTCGCCGCAAGATCACTGTTAGCGGCGATCGGGTCCTGTCACGCCAGTGGTATGGATACGAGTGAGGGCAAGATGGCCCCCACCCGTCTCCATACCAAAACAGGGTGGAAGCGACGTCAAAACTTCACTGCCGCCCATAGCTCTTAAAAGGGCCATTTTATTTTTGTCATTTTTTCAAATGTCAAATTTTTTATTTATTTTTTGTTTGCATTTTAGTGTAAATATATCTTTTTGACCCCATATCTCATATTTAGGAGGACCTGTCATGCTTTTATTCTATTACAAGGGAGGTTTGCATTCCTTGTAATAGGAAAAAAAGTGATCCATTTTTTATTTTTATTTTAAAAGTGTAAAAAGAAATAAAATCAAGTAAAAAAAAAAAAAAGATTTTTAAAATGCCCCGTCCCGACGAGCTCGCATGCAGAAGCGAACACATGCGTGAGCAGCTCCCGCATATGAAAACGGTGTTCAAACCACACGTGAGGTATCACCGCGATCGTTAGAGCGAGAGCAATAATTCTAGCCCTAGACCTCCTCTGCACTAAAAACATGCAACCTGAAGAATTTTTTAAACGTCGCCTATGGAGATTTTTAAGGGTAAAGGTTTGACGCCATTCCACGAGCGGGCGCAATTTTGAAGCGTGACATGTTGGGTATCAATTTACTCGGCGTTACATTATCTTTCATAATATAAAAAAAATTGGGCTAACTTTAATGTTGTCTTATTTTTTAATTAAAAAAAAGTGAATTTTTTCCAAAAAAAGTGCTCTTATAAGACCGCTGTGCAAATACGGTGTGACAAAAAATATTGCAATGACCGCCATTTTATTCTCTAGGGTGTTAGAAAAAAATATACTTTTTAGTGTTTGGGGTTCTAAGTAATTTTCTAGCAAAAAAACTTGTTTTTAACTTGTAAACACTGAGTCCGAAAAACAGGCTCGGGGCTGAAGTGGTTAAAATAAGCCAACCATTAAATCTATAGACTGATCATTTCTTTGTCAGTGGGGAAACGTACAAAATCAGTAGGGGATCAAATATTTTTTTCTTTCACTGTACATCATAATATCACAATAAATCCACAGGCCAATGAAGGTATAGAATGTTTTAACTGGACATTTAAAAATGGCCTAAAGACACACTTTTATTGTACTTTTTTTCATAAGAAGACTATTTTATTATTTTTCTTATGCATTTATTTTTCATCATGTTCTGTTTCCTCACAACTATATTGTTTTTGGACTTTAGTTTTATGCAATTATCACTTTATTAACATCTTGACACTGTTTATCACATTATTTTCATTATTTATCACTTAGTTTTCAGCAGCGCTATCACACTTCATATATCATACTAATTGCAGTTTTTGTGAAAACTTTTAGGTGATAGCAGCAGCCTATTATTCATTATTACACATTGTGTTTGTACTCACATACTGTTAGGTGGCAGCGCACAACTATCACAGTATCAATTAGTGCTAGAATTATTGCTCTCGCTCTAACGATCGTGGAGATACCTCACATGTGATTTGAACATTGTTTACATTTGATGGGCAGGACTTATGTATGCGCTTGCTTCTGCACGCTAGCATGGAGGAATAGAGCGCTTTAAATTTTTATTTTTATTTTTATTATTTATTATATTTTTTATTTTATTTTTTTACACTGTCCCTTTAAAATATTTTTTTTTTTTTTGATCACTTTTATTGCTGTCACAAGGAATGTAAACATTCCTTGTGACAGTAATAGTCAGTGACAGGTACTCTTTATGGAGAATTTGGGGTCTATAAGAGAGCCAGGGCAAGCCGGGGAAGGCAACGGGCGGCCTCCCACTGCTTGTATTAACGATCGAGCAGCTGCTTAGCCATATCAATTTTTATCATAAGAAAGACAACCGTCGGCTCTAAAAAACGGTACCAAAAACGGTACAGCTCCTTCAAGCCAAGGGCCGCATATTTGCGTTACGTCGGCATGAAGGGGTTAATAAACCATTTCACATCTCTCATTGTCCCTGATTGGAAAAGTTGATCTTCTTAAAATGAAGATTTTACCAGTCTTCTTATATTTCCTGCGGAACACACCGATCTGGATCTCATGTTCTTTTTTTAGAAGGGTGAACGGCTTATTTAGCTCCTTCCTATGGTCTACTGCACTCCCTAGAATTAGCCTCCGTACTCTGCAGTAGCCATTGGGTCAGGGTGGACTAGCGCTGCCTGACCTGTTTAATTATTTTATAGCAGGACAAATGGTGGTTGACAAGAGATGATGGGGATTCCGCAACAGTGTTAGAAGCAGCCCTGATGGGATCGTATGAGAGTCTGTTCTACCTAGTGCACAGGGGACCCCAGGCTTCTCCGTCTTTGACTGGCTTGATGCGTGTCACTGTACGCACAAGGGCACAGGCGCTGATGAAATCTGAGGACAGGGGGTGGTCGCAGGATACTCCCCTTTGGTTCAACCCTAGATTGCCCTACTTTGGTGAAATCCCTGACCCAATAATATGGGCCAGGGTTGGCATTAAACAACTCAAACATATAGTGGGGGTAATAGACTCCTTACCTTTGACCAAATTAAGGGCAAATACAATCTTTCCAACTGGTATTTCTTCCGATACCTTCAGCTGCGACACGCGTTCTGGACGCAGTTTAGCTCAGATACACTGGAGCTGGGTGCCTCCCCATTAGAGACCATGCTGGAGAGTGTAGTCTTATCAAAACCATTATCGGAAGTTTACAAAGAATTGTTTGTGGAGAGGCCAAAAATGCTCAACAAGTGCAGGGATACCTGGAGTGCAATGGTGACAGATTTTGGGGGGGAGGATTGGGATGATATGTGGGATTACCCTTTCCGGACTTTGGTGTCGGCTAGAGATAGGCTCATTCAATTTAAAATTCTACCTTGGGTATATTATACCTCAGCAAGGATAGCTGGTATTTATGGTACTAGTACAGCAGAGTGTTGGCGCTGTACGACTAACCATGCCGATTTTGATCACATATTCTGCTATTGCCAGCCGATACAGGAGTTCTGGAAGGGGGTAACACATGCTATACAGAAATTGCTTTCGGTCACGCTTCCTGTGACGGTTTCAGTCTGTTTGCTGGGACTGGTGGAGGAGTTGGCACCTCGTAGGGCGCAAAGGACCATGATTTCTATTTCCCTTTTTTTATGCACGAAAAGCTATTCTATTGTATTGGAAAAAACCTGAACCACCCACAGTGTCCTACTGGAAGGACTTGGTTAATAAAGCACTGCCATTATACAAAGCAACATACTTGAGTAGGGGTTGCCCAAACAAATTTGAGAAAGTATGGCAGTGCTGGCTTGACGCTAAGGACATGTTGATCTAATATGCCATGGTGGGAGGGCGCTTTGCCAAAGTCGCTCTCAGTATTATTGGTTGTTATGAATATGTAATGTTGACCAAGTAATTATCTGACTGTGTGAGGATTGGGTGCACTACCGACTCCGTGGGTAGATTTATTTCTTATTGAAAACAGTTATGAGCATACCATATGATTCTGGGTGGAAGGAGGGGGTGTGGAAGGGGGGACCATTGGTATATTTTTGTACTGTCTGTGTTGTTTAAAACTGCAAATAAATAAAAAAAACTTAAAAAAATAAACCATTTCGCTAGTATCACGTGACATAAAAAATTGCAACTACCACCATTTTATTCTTAAAGAGGAAGTAAACCCGGTATTTTATTTTTATTTTTTTAAAAACCCTGCAAAAGAGAGGGATAATGAGCTTGTATGCATAGCATTCTAGCTCATTATGAATGACTTACCTGAAATCGAAGCCCCCGAACTGCTCCTCATTCCCCGCCACCGCTATCTTGCCTCGATGTCCCTTCCGTGTATCGCCGCTCCGGCGCTGTGATTGGCCGGAGCGGCGATGGCGTCACACACATGCGCGCGGGGCAGGCATTCTCCCATTCAGAAAACCAGCACCGCTCAGTGCGCCTGCGATGTTGTCTACGGCGCACATGCGCCGTAGACATCGGTGCAGGGTTTTCAGGAAATATCTCCTTAACCGTGTAGGTTTAGGAGATATTTCTTGCACCTACAGGTAAGCCTTAATCTAGGCTTACCTGTAGGTGCAAGTTGTGTGGTTGGGTTTACAACCACTTTAAGGCTGCATTCACACCTGTGCGTTTTGTAGCCTGAAGCCTGAAGCTACAAAACGCTAGAATGGGAAAAAAACATTATTCTCTATGGAGATGGTTCACATCTCCACTCCAAAACGCCTGAAGCTCAAACAAGTTCTGGACCCTTTTTTGTCGCATGAATCGGGCAGATGTGGGCGTTTTAGGAGTCATAGAATGTAATGGAAACGCTCGATTCAAGCGTTTAGCGCGACAACTAGCGTTTCGACGGGCTCAAATTTGCGCGACAAAACGCCGGTAAAAACGTCGGTAAAAACGATCGAAGCGCTACGCTCAGGTGTGAATGCAGTCTAAGGGTCTCTGCTTCCAGGAAATGTCTAAAGTTTGGTGGTTTAACTAACCTTCAGGCCTAAAATGTGGATTTTATCACATGTGAAAATGGCTCTGGCAAGAAGAGGATTAAAGAACTTCATTATGATTGAAAACACGGCATTGTTTCAAAACAAGGAGCTGTGAAAATCTATAAATAAAACCAATTAACAGTTTTAGCTCCTTCCCTGCAGTGGGAATCCGCTAATATGCAGTCATGTGTCTCACACCTTATAAATGATTCTGTCTGTCAGTACAGCTTACATAAAACAGTATAAGGAAAGCTGTTATTATATTATTGGAAGAGAACATGCTGGTTCAGGCCTACTCAGCTATGACATGCTAAGGATAAGACCTGCCCACACACGTCCTATTTTTATTAAAGTGTATCCAAACTCAAGAACGAAAATGTTCTTGCAGATTTCTCAAACCTTTATTTGAGGTTTGAGAAAGAAGTTATTGGCTTTGATACGCATTTCCACAGCCCCTGTCATGCCCACTTACTACTCCTGTCCATGACATATCTCCTGGGATTCCCCAGCTGTCACCTGCTCACTCTTGAGTGTGCTCAGAGGCCCCTGTGTCTCCCTGCAAATTGGCTTCCCTCGGCTGTTTATATATGAATAAAGAGTTTCTTATGCTACACTTGAATCTGCGCCCTCTTTTTTTGTTTCATGTGCTGTCAGTTGAAGGATTCTCCCAGATCTCTCAGGGGAGCTGCGGTGAAGGTGTTCGATGAAGGTTGCCAGTTTAACCCTGTCTACACCATACCTATGATTTTGGATATACAGTATCCTTCATTTGTTTACATGGACAATTTATAAGTTTTTAACCTACAAATTGTTTACTTTTGAGTGATGCTACCAGATTGTGTACTACAGTTACAGTTTGCACCCTCTAGTGTTTTTCTTTTGCCTGTTCGGCAATAAAAGCACAGAAGAGTCTCTAATGCCTAGTGCACACAATCAGAAAAGCAGATGAAAAATACAGCTTTCAAATCGATCATACGATAATCTGATTTTTAGTACACAGCTTTCGAGAGCTGATCACGACAGTTCATTCAAAATTATCCAAAGGGACCAACACGAAACAAAAAATCATGCAATACCAGAAGGAACGATTTTCGCTTAATCAGTACAGTATTTGTCCGAAAAAACTTGGAAGACCCAAACCGTGCATGCTTGGAAATGAAAGAATACATTACAATACATTACATCACTTCCGGAATTGTATTCTGACGTATGAAAATTTTCGGAATTTAGTAACATCTTCATTTTCGATATAAGACTAGCATGCAAAGACAAAACCAAAAAAAAACAAAAACCCAACGATCATTAATTCAATGTTCTCATTGTGTGTACCGGGCTTAAAGTGGTTGTAAAGTCACATGTATTAATTACTTTGATTCTCTCTGTTTTAGGTCACTGATCAGTACAGTGTGTGTTTTCCTAAAATTATCATGCTAAATACCTCCTTTGCAGAGCTCCGCTGGGCTGTTATGTGACATCCCTCTGCTTTCCTTCCCAAGAGCACAGTGGGAGGGGCTGAGATTCCCCTCTGATGAATGCAAGCTAGCAGAGGGGGGACACATGTCTGCACAGCGGAGCTGTGCAAAGAAGGTATTTAGCATTATAATTTTTTACTTTACCAGCACTGGAGCAGCTACAGGGATACAATTACACAGGCAGGAGAGGAGAGGAGAGGAGAGTGAAGGAGAGGGGAGGGGTGGGGAGGAGATCGGCTCTCACACAGACTAGGGAACTGACAGGGAGGGGTGGGGGAGATGCAGAGATGTTCTGGAGATAGCTGGATGACGGAGGCACGTAAACTGACCACGCTATCACAGATCAGCAACCATGATAAACGTGGTCAGTTTATAGAGGGGAATACAGGAACAGGCAGGATGAGCCAGATATTGTACAACATAGAAAGGAACAATTGGCATGGTAAAAGCACTATGCTATATCTCGTGCCTTAAAGGCACAGGTGCGTGTTTGTTTGTTTTTTGGGGGGGTTACAACCACTGTAAGTCTTCCCCACTCAGCCCAAAAAAAATTTTTTGATCTTTTTCTGTTCTCCATTGAAGAGATTCTTTTGACTTCCACATAGGAAACAAGGAGACACTAATGGGAGCACCAACAGCAATGAAAAGTTTACAGAATGCCTATCTTCCTCACTGTATGCAAAACAGAAAACATATTATGGCCAGACTCCGATTTTGATTAAAGGTCATACTTACCAACATTAGCTATATGAATCACACCAAGCCTTCCTTTGTATTCTGTGGGCATATGCATTGCTTCTGTATTGTCATTGGTAAATCCATCCAGTAGACAGGTCACGACAGCGCACCCACTCCACCGTGACTTTGAATTCTCTCCTCTTCCTAACTGCAACATTCTATCCATGCGCCAGAAAGCCTTAGCATGTGCTATATGTATGCCTTCAATATTAACATTCTTTGCTTCTCTTCTAATGTCTGTTGTGAAACTGTCCTCTGTTTCCTTGTAGTCCTCCTTAAAGACTGTATCAAAAGAACTAACAAAGACCTTTTCTTCTCCCGTCAGTTTATATGATGCGTCTATGATTGACATATGATCTAATAATAAAATAGGAAGCTCCACTGCTGCAGCACATGCTGATGATTTTCCATGATAGCCATCAAAAATGCCAACAAAACAGGTATTTTGTCTTTGCCCATAGTTATTAAGAATGGCAAATGAGTCTTCCATGTCACTTTGCCAAGATGCATTTCTCTCAGAGCAAACGGCAATAGATCTTACTATATCGTTATTTATATCCATATTATTAACTTGATAAATGGCTTCAGAAGGCATGTTCATTCTATTAATATTTGGTGTTAAGAAAAGCAATTTTTCTTTTAAAATTTCATAAGAGTGATTGATCTTCTGGCATTCTCTCTGTTTGTATTCAGAAGATGCTTTTATACAAGATATTTTTTGTTCTTTTTGAACGATGAGGCTGGGAAGAACTGATGGATTGTCGCCTGTTTTATAGCCCAGTAAAGAACAAGCTTTGTGGTGTTGTTTGTGGCGTAAAACGTTCCATGGATTGATGTGTTCTTGGCATATACAGCAAGTGAACCATAAATCCTTAATATGAGATCTTTGCTCTTCTTTATCATCTACATTCTGCACTTCAGTGTTTAATGTTTCTACAATAGTTGGCAAGCGTGAGTTCTTCATTCTAAAGCGAAATAGATACAATCAATTTCAGAATTCTGATTGATACAAAACAATGAAACATTCTTTTTTGTGCACCACTCATAAATTATTTGTTTAAAGTGGTTCTAAACCCATAAGGTTTTTCAGCTTAAAGCGGAGGTCCACCCAGAATTTTTTTTTACTTTAAAAATCCTAAAAAAAAAAAGAAAAAAATTAATAGAATTTTTTTTTTTTTTTTATACTCACCCGAAATGCCTGTTGCTATGCGGAAGTCCTCTAATCTGCCTCTACTGTGCCTCTTCCTTGTCCTCGGATTGAGAACTTCCGTTTCCTCTTCTTGTGAATGGGGCGCGCTGCCTTCTGGGAACTGTGTGTATTCCAGGAGACAAGCCGCCCATTCACAAAGCGCCGTGCGAGTGGCGCATGCGCAGTAGGAAACGGGCAGTGAAGCCGTAAAGGCTTCATTGCCTGTTTCCCTTAGTCAGGATGGAGAAGCCGTTACCTGCCAGCAGCGAACGATTGGCCGTGGCGGGACCGACATCGCGGGCGAGTAGGACAGGTAAGTGTCCTTATTAAAAGTCAGCAGCTACACTGTTAGTAGCTGCTGATTTTTTTTTTCTGGCTGCACCTCCGTTTTAACCACTTCCCCCCCCCCCCCCCCCTTCCTGCCCAGGACAATTTCCAACTTTCAGCGCTGTCACACTTTGAATGACAATTGCGTGGTTATACAACACTGCACCCAAACTAGATTTTCATAATTTTCTTCTCACAAATAGAGCTTTCTTTTGGTGGTATTTGATCATCGCTGGGTTTTTGTATTTTTTGCTAAACAAACTAAAAATGACCGAAATTTTTTGAAAAAAAAAAGTTTTCTTTATTTTTGTTATAAAATGTTGTTTTCTCCTTCACTCACGGGCACTGATGAGACTGTACTAATAGGCACTGATGAGGCGGCACTGATGGGCACTGATGAGGTGGCACTGATGAGGAGGCACTGATATGTAGAATTGATGGGCACTGATAGGCAGCACTGATATGCAGCACTGATGGGCACCGATAGGCTACACTGATATGTAGCACTGATAGGTGGCACTGATGGGCGGCACTGATTGACACGTAGGGGTGGCACTGATGGGCAATAATAGATGGCACTGATAGGCAGCACTAATGAGGAGATACTGACAGGCATTACTGATGGGCATCTGTGAAGGGCACTGACAGGCTTTACTGATAGGCACTGATTGGGACTTTGATGGGCACTGATTGGCGATTTGGGTGGGCACTGACTGGCATTGTGGTGGGCACCTCTGATGGGGGCTGCGCTGATAATCAATGTGCTGATTATCAGTGCACACCCCTCCTCTGACAGGACAGCCACCGATCGGCTCTCCCTGTCAGCGCAAACCGAGGAAAGCCGATTACTGGCACTTTTTGGTTCACACTGTGATCAGCTGTGATTGGTCAAGAGGTTTGGGGCTTCTCTGTGCAAAACCATTGCACAGAGCAGGTAAGTATGACATTTTTGTTAAATAAATAAACAATTAAGCTTTAGTGACGCTTTGAGCATTTTCAAAGAATCAGTGCACTTAATATTTAATATTTTTGATACAGCTTTACTGTAGCATAGACATATATCCATATATCCTATAGAGCCTTTGCTGTAGCAGCCATAATTTCATATAATGTGTACAGTGTGACTTCAGATGAATGCCATATATAAGGTCTTTCCTCTGGTATAAGCATATGTTTACATCATATTGTATATTCTGTGGCACTATGGGCAGAATAAAAAATTTAATTTGTGACACAGTCTGTCTATAGTAATTTGAGTCCCCCCCCCCTCCCATATCATAATTTTATTACCTGTTAATCCAGCCAGTAATGTTATTTATCAACTTCTTTTAACCACTTCCCGCCAACCTGGCGCATGTATGCAGCAAGTGGGCTTTAACGTCAAGCATGCGGCCTCAGATAACATTTTACTCTGCTGAGAACACACTTCCTGTACTCTCCCAGCACAGTAATGAGTGGGTACTGGAAAGCTCCCGCTGCATGCTTGCAATCAGGCACTTTCTGATCATGTGACGACTGTTACTGCCAATCACAGCAGTCACATGTTTGGAATGCCTACCTGCTCCCATTTTGATCCACCTAGAGGGCCTGAAGGCGGAGGCGGAAAGGGGTTAAAGTAGTTAACAAAAAATTGGGAACAGGCAGGCTGTTTATTCAGAAGAGACATGCAGTGTCTCTTCTGCAGTAAATTAAACGTACCTGCCTGTTTGCAAACTCCTGCAGAATGTACGCTGAGCTGCACACGCGCAGCTAAGTTTACACTTCTGGAATGGTGCCTGTGTGCTGGGATGAATGACTCCCGTGCATCTGCAAGAGTGACATCATCCTGCGCTGGCTAATCAAGACAGCTGAAGACCAGCCCCAGGAGGAAGCCAGGAAGTAGATGCCGGTGCTGGTGAAGGACCTCACAGGCATTGGACCGGAGCTGGACGTAAGCATTTTCGACTTTATTTCCGCTTTAACAGACCAAGCTGTCCAGAAGTCAAAGTTAGTGTGAAGACAAACCATTTAACGCAGAAGGGGATACTTACAACAGTCAGTTTTTATTCATATAGTTAAAATCTTTATCCCAAAAGGAAAAAATATGTTGCTGCAACTGCTTAAGTAGTTTAAACTGAAATTAAACTTGAATTTGTTAGTCACTTAGACTGCAATCTACTACTCCATCAAACCCTACTCTATCCATAGGTTGGCCATGCTGCTGTCCATGGGTGACTATGTTGGTCCTCCATTGATGCACAGGAGAAGTGAGCGTAGCCACCCTAAAGCCCCATACACACGATCGGACTTCAAACAAACTTTTCCGTGGATTTTTGTTTGAAGGGCGTTGGCCGTGAACTTGGTATGCATACACACGGCAGGACTTTTTCAGCAAACTTTCCCAAAATCACGTGGTTTTTCTGCTCTTTTCTGCTCTTTACTGCCACCCTTTGGTCAACTTCTGCTATTGTTGGTTGATTTTTTTTTTTTCATTCAAGTTTTAGTTTATTATCTGAATAAAGTCAGTACAATCTTTACAGAAAAAAGTACAATGTAGTATCACAATATAATATGCAAGCGAACAAGTTAAATATCAGTAGATCTCAAATTACAATATTACCATGTTGGAATACATCAATGCAAAAATACCATAAAAACTGAAAATATTGAAATATATTTATCAAAAATAGGAGTAACCCCCTACCTCTACACCCCCTCATTCTAACCCTCCCATCTTCGAAAGTAAGTAGCAATGATGGCCTATTAAATATCTCAAAATATATGTATATAGTTACCAGAAGATGAGGAGATCCTCCATTCCCCCAGACACCCCTAAAGGGAACATACTGTGCCTGAGAAGGCAAGAGGAGCTCCCCCCCCCCCCCCCCCTAAGCAACCCAAAAACTTTTTTTTTTTTTTAGAAAACATATGACCTTAATTCGAGTATATATAATAGTAAATATAGTAGTCTACTATAAGTTTACTCGGGTGTAAAAATCCTTCTCAAAATAATAAATCAAAGTCAAATGTTCTGACCCTAAAATAAGAGAACGTTGTATGAACCTGAGAAGTCTTAAAACAATCTAGTACAAATACCTATTGTTTATATTCCATATAACAAAAATAAATAAGAATGGGAGAAAGAGAGAAAAGAAGAGAAAATATTTAGTGTTCAGTAGGAAAAAATGAAGAAATAGAAAAAGAAAGAAAGAAAGCCTACCTGCTCAATGTAAACATCAATATTCAGCGATTGGTGTTGGAATTCCCAAAAATTGTATCCAAGGTTCCCATATAGAATTAAATTGAGTAGATCTGTCCAACGTTGAACTAATCATTTTTTCCTGTTCCATTATCCATGTAACTTTTCTCTTCATACATAAAAGAGAAACTGATGTTTTTTTCCATGCTTTGGCAATGGTTATTCTAGCCCCTGTAAGTATGAATAGAATCAGTTTTCTGGTAACCTTGGGAACCTGTGGTATAAATCCGTTAAGTAAAGCGTCCAATGCGGTACACCCCCTTATCATGCCACCACTTAAAGGAACCAACATCCCCTTTTGAGATAAATAATGGATTCTGAAATAGATCAGCCAATGGTTGCAACTTAGAGACCAAAGAAGGGAGACTCCTAAGCGAGTCCCACAAAGCTAAAGATTGTGATAGAGCAGGAGATAAAATAGGTCTGTTTTTGGGAGGACACCACAATAAATTTTCCAAAGAAAATTTAGGGGAAGCCAATTCTTCTATACGAATCCGGTCAGGTTGTTCATTTTTGAGGTATATATCAGACAACTGTGCCAGTCTAGCAGCTTGGTAATACCACCAAAGGTTCGGAAGTCCCAAGCCTCCCTGCTCAGGGAGATTATACAGACTGCGGGAAGAAAGGCGTGGACCTTTTCTGTTCCAAATAAATTTAAGGATTTTGCTTTGGAAGGCTTTTAGGTGAATTTTTTAAATCGGAATAGGGAGCGAGCGAAAAAGATACAACAATCTAGGTAGGAGGGTCTTGTTGGTTGATTTTAACATTGGTTCTGTGCATGGGTGTTTGTACTTTGGACTAAAGTCTGATGGATTTCTGTGCACACAGCAGGACTTTGCACCGTAGGACTTTTGTTGCCGAAAAGTATGTTCGTTTGCAGAGCGAACATTTGTCCGATGAAAACCGGAAAAATTTGTCCGATGGAGCGTACACACGGTCAGATTTTTAAAAAAACCTGGAAATTTAGAAGTTTGTTGTCAAAAAGTCAGACCGTGTGTATGGGGCTTAAGACAGGATAAGTGTTAAGCCTCGTACGCACGATTGGATTTCCATCGGACAAATCCGTGGAATTTTGTGTGAAGGGCGTTGGCCTAGAACTTGTATTGCATACAAACGGCAAAACATTGTTGGCCAACATACACAAAACTACGTGGTTTTTCAGCTTTTTAGCGCCACCCTTTGGGCAACTTCTGCTAATGTTGTCTTATGATTAGCATTGGTTCTGAGCATGCGTGTTTGTACTTTGGATTTTTTCCGACGGACTTGTGTACACACAATCAAATAATCCGACATCACACATTTGTTTTTAAAAAACGGAAAATCCGACAACAATTGTCCGATTGAGCATAGAACGGTCGGATTATCCGACAACATCCTGCCAGCATACAATTCCTGACGGAAAGTCCGATCGTGTCTATGAGCCTTTACTGTCTGGATCAATAGGTAAATATAAAGAAAAAAAACTTAAAACAGGAAATGAATGCAGCCACAACATCTAAGGATTTGTAATTGGTTTAGATATGCTTTAATATGATTAACGTCATTGTAAATATAAAGTAATTTATACTGTACGATTCCTCGTGAATGGTGTGTGTTCTAAAGGTGTATATGGTAGGTTTAAGGATGGATGTTAAATAAAGTAAAAAAAAAAATTCAAGCAAAAATAATTCTTATATTAAACATACTGCAGATGGCACTTATAATCTGGGGATAAGCTCATTTACAATTCTAAAAGAAAATTATCATAATAAATCATAATTCACGTTATTAATAGCAATCAATAAAAGATAGATTCAGAGTGGGTGGTATGGATGCTCTTCCCATTGTTTTATTTTATGTTTTAGATTGGTATACGCTACCTATAAAGCCGTGTACACACGATCAGTTTAACCGATGAAAACCGTCCGATGGATTGTTTTCATCAGACAAACCGATCGTGTGTGGGACCCATCGGTCTTTTTTCCATCGGTTTTAAAAAATAGAACATGTTTTAAATTTTTCTGATGGATAAAAAACCGATCGAAAACTCCGATCGTCTATGGGCAAGTCCATCGGATAAAAAACCCACGCATGCTCAGAATCCAGTCGACGCATGCTCAGAAGCATTGAACTTCATTTTTCTCGGCTCATCGGAGTGTTTTACGTCACCGCATTTGGAACGGTCAGTTTTTTGACTGATGGTGTGTAGGCAAGACTGATGGAAGTCAGCTTCATCAGATTTCCGATGGACAAAACCATCGGATTAGAATCCATAGGATATCCGATCGTGTGTACGAGGCTTTAGAAGGTATTGGCAATAAATGTGCCAACCTTTGGAGGTATTTCAGGTAAACAGGAATGCATCAGAGGCACCTGGTAAATATGTTCTATAATTTGAGGGTACATACAATAATAAGGTTGGGAGACACTGCAGTAAAGAATGAAGTATAGTAAATATGGACATTGCAATGCATACTGTACATATTACATTGTAACACACATGGGTACTAGTGATAGATGAAGTAAATATATTCTCTAGAGTGATGTACTAACAAAGCAAACTCACCTGCTAAGTTAATGGCTTCTGATCATTACCAATACAGTGTGTAGGTGCAGCACAGGTAATGTCTTTATCTTGGTGTATGTACCTGGGTGTTTACCTGCTGCTATAGTTACCATCACCTTAGTCACAGACAAGCCTGGTTATCACCTTAGTATATACACACTGAAACGTACAATGCTTAATTACTTAATTAATAAGAATCCTAGCTTCACAACATGAAAACACAAGGCAATGAAGGTAATCCCACATCTTCCCTCACAGGATCCAAACATTTCTATATATTTTGAGAAACCTCACAAGTCGTATTAAGCAATGAATTTCCCTTGCTGCTGCAGAGTTTTTTTTTAAAGGGAGGTACAATTAAAGGTTGATATATATATATATATATATATATATATATATTATATGTACATGGGTATATATATACTGTGTATAAATATACTAAAGCGCTGATTATGTGAAAATCGTGAAAAATCCAAGTAATAGATAACTAAATGGTGACTGCTGCAATCAAAAAGAAAATCTGTGCTCTCCAAACAATAGAATAAAATATATAGAAAGATGCGCTGAAACCAACCTATAAATTGTGCACAATCCAGTGAACAAATACAAACAATCACTAGTGACAGTGTTTTACAACTCAATAATAGTGATAATAATAATGATACAGTGGTAAAAAACAAAAAGGAGCAACATGGGTGGAAATGATGAATGCAGCGATCCTGCTCACCCAGCCTCCCTCCACTCTGCGGGCTTATCCCACGTACAATATTCAATAATCACACTGAGAAGGAATCTTGCTAAGCAATACACCATCAGCAGGCTCATTCAGTCAATAAGCTAATAGTGCAGCCACTTCAACGGTCAGAATCCTTATCCTCCTCGTTCTCAGAGGTCTCCACATGCATAAATAAACAGAGAACTATCATTGCGCAGTGTTCAATACAACAAACACGCTACAACAGCTGCGACTGTACTCACGCAACCCTCGATATAAACAGCGCTTAGCTCAGCTCAGTATGATGAGATTTCCTCCTCAAGCTGCTGGAAGCGTCTCTAGGCTCCCCCCTACGCGTTGCGTCATCGACACGTGACTTAATCATGGGTGAGCAGGATCGCTGCATTCATCATTTCCACCCATGTTGCTCCTTTTTGTTTTTTACCACTGTATCATTATTATTATCACTATTATTGAGTTGTAAAACACTGTCACTAGTGATTGTTTGTATTTGTTCACTGGATTGTGTACAATTTATAGGTTGGTTTCAGCGCATCTTTCTATATATTTTATATATATACTGTATATACAGTATCTCATAAAAGTGAGTACACCCCTCACATTTTTGTAAATATTTTATTATATCTTTTCATGTGACAACACTGAAGAAATGACACTTTGCTACAATGTAAAGTAGTGAGTGTACAGCTTGTATAATAGTGTAAATTTGTTGTCCCCTCAAAATAACTTAACACACAGCCATTAATGTCTAAACCGCTGGCAACAAAAGTGAGTACCCCTCTAAGTAAAAATGTCCAAATTGGGCCAAATTAGCCATTTCCCCTCCCCTTGTCATGTGGCTCGTTAGTATTACAAGGTCTCAGGTGTGAATGTGGAGCAGGTGTGTTAAATTTGGTGTTATCGCTCTCACTTTTTCATACTGGTCACTGGAGATGCAACATGGCTCATGGCAAAGAACTCTCTGAGGATCTGAAAAAAAAAAGAATTGTTGCTCTACATAAAAATGGCCTAGGCCAGGGGTGCCCAACCAGTGGCCCGGGAGCCACATGTGGCCCGCAGAGCCCTCTGATGTGGCCCACGACCTCCTGCTCTGAGACAGCTAAGCCACAGGTGCACTGCTCTGCACCCTTGGTGTGGGTAAACCACAGTGTGTCAGTGTGAAAGCAGCCTTAGGTCCTACCCAATCAGACCCTCTATTCACCTCTATTGAACCAAAGATGTAAACGAACTTATGGCCATTTACACCCACCTACCTCCAATCTGATCCGCAAAAAAAAAAACAGAAGGGGGACTTGTCCCCTTCCATCTGGGCAGATCGAATTGGAGGGCCCATAGAGTAGAGCGGGCTGTGTCAGCTCTGCATATGCGGAGTGGACTTGGACCTGTCATCCGCCTTCTCCGCTCATTGTGGCCCGTGACCGGTTACCAAGTCGATTAAGTGGCCCTCGCTCTTCAAAAGGTTGGGCACCCCTGGCCTAGGCTATAAGAAGAATGAAGAAACTGAGCTGCAGCACAGTGGCCAAGACCATACAGCGGTTTAACAGGACATGTTCCACTCAGAACAGGCCTCAACATGGTCAACCAAAGAAGCTGAGTGCACGTGCTCAGTGTCATATTCAGAGGTTGTCTTTGGGAAATTGTTGTATGAGTGCTGCCAGCATTGCTGCAGAGGTTGAAGGGGGCAGCCTGTCAGTGTTTAGACCATACACCGCACACTGCATCAAATTGGTCTGCATGGCTATCATCCCAGAAGGAAGCCTCTTCTATAGATGATACAAAAGAAAGCCCGCAAACAGTTTGCTGAAGACAATCAGACTAAGGACATGGATTACTGGAAACATATCATGTGATCTGATGAGACCAGAATAAACGTATTTGGTTCAGATGGTGTCAAGCGTGTGTGGCAGCAACCAGGTGAGGAGTACAAAGACTAGTATGTCTTGCCTACAGTCAAGCATGGTGGTGGGAGTGTCATGGTCTGGGGCTGCATGAGTGCTGCCGGCACTGGAGAGCTACAGTTCATTGAGGGAGCCATGAATGCCAACATGTACTGTGACATACTGAAACCGAGCATAATCCCCTCCCTTCAGAGATTGGGCCACAGGGCAGTATTCCAACATGATAAGGACCCCAAACACACCTCCAAGACGACCACTGCCTTGCTAAAGAAGCTGAGGGTAAAGGTGATGGACTGGCCAAGCATGTCTCCAGACCTGAATCCTATTGAGCATCTGTGGGGCATCCTCAAATGGAAGGTGGAGGAGCGCAAGGTCTCTAACATCCACCAGCTCTGTGATGTCATTATGGGGGAGTGGAAGAGGACTCCAGTGGCAACCTGTGAAGCTCTGGTGAACTCCATGGCATGCCCAAAAGGGTTAAGGCAGTGCTGGAAAATAGTGGTGGCCACACAAAATATTGACACTTTGGACCCAATTTGGACATTTTAACATAGGGGTGTACTCACTTTTGTTGCCATTGGTTTAGACATTAATGGCTGTGTGTTGAGTTATTTTGAGGGGACAGAAAATGTAATTGTTATACAAGTTGTACACTCCTTACTTTACATTGTAGCAAAGTGTAATTTCTTCAGTGTTGTCACATGAAAAGATATAATAAAATATTTACAAAAATGCACCCACCTGAACACACTGTAGCAGACACTCGAATGGTCTTGGCTGGCTTCGGACCGGAACTGCACATGCGCAGTTCCGAGCCGAGCGTCACAGCTATATTTTTTACTGGCAGCCTTTTCCTGTGACTGGCAATTACTGGCAAGAGAAACGTGCCTATTTTTTACTGGCTGCCAGTAAAAATACTGATGGTTGGCAACACTGGAGCTTTCCGATACCTGCGTTATTGTGACAGGTGTGTGCAGGGAGCGTGCACTTAGCACAGTAATGTTTTTACATAGGGACGCAGCCTCTCTGCGTTAAAACCAACCCTCTGAGAAGACAGAAATATGTGTATGGCTGGCAAAAGAGGATAAGGTAAAAAAACTTTTTGTTTTGTTCTCCCCTAGCCCCCTAAATATTTACCTGAGCCTGATCTCTGAATCCAGTGCTGTACGAAAGTCTCTCTCTCTCCTCACTGGTTCAGAGACAGCAGTGGAAGCCATTGGCTTTTGCTGCTGTCAATCACAGCCTGTGAAGAGAAAGTGGTGGGCGAGCCTGAGCCGCACTGTCTGTGTCTATAGACATAGGCAGCATGGCTCAAGATTGAGCCCGCAGGTGTGCCACAACAGGAAGCCACTTCCTATGTTAGCACACCGAGATAAGGAAGAGCCAGGAGGGCCGGTGTTCTGTCGAGAAGTGCCCACTATCAAGAAGTGCCCGGGATGTACTGCGCATGCGCCATACGGAACAGCACAATAGCTGATTTGACGATCAGCTGGGCTGACGTAACCATGGCGCATGCTCACATCATAGGAGGTATCTCTCGATGGGAGATACAATTTCACAGGCACAATTTAAACCTGTACAAACAGCGGGGGGAGACCATAGTTCTCAGATTGTGCATCGCTGCTGTTGGAGGGCGGCATGTGGCTGTGTTGAAGGGCTGGTTTTGTCTGTGTTGCAACCTACCCTTTCACACAGGCAAAACCGGCCGTTAAACACAGCAAACCCGCCCTGCAACACAGACAAAACCGGACCATCAGCATACTGTTAAGTCGCCCCGCAACAGTGAGGCACAATCTCAGAACTACGGTCTCCCCCCGCTGTTTGTATAGGTTTCAATTGTGCCCGTGAAATGGTATCTCCCATTGAGAGATACCTCATACGATGTGCATCGTAAAATCAGCTGTTGTGCTATGACGTACGGCGCATGCGCTGTTCGTCCTGGGCACTATTCGATGGGGGGGGGGGCACTTCTCGACAGAACACCAGCAAGGGGATCAGGATTGGTCTGTGAAAAACCATTGCAGAGAGCAGGTAAGTATAAAACTGTCTCTATTTGGACATTATGCTGCTCTAAGCAAACCTGGATGATGACATCCCTTTGTATAAACTCTGCCCTGCTTGTATCATGAACTATTTCTAAAATGCATTACTGAACACAGCACATGGTTAACTCTATGACTTTTAATGGTACAGACCACCAAACCAGAGAAAAGGAAAGATAGTTTATTGCCCAGAATCGGCGAGAAGAGAAAAACAAAATAATAAAAAAAGGTTTTCAGAATTTGTATTTTCCTGAAGGCTTGCAGCTACTGCTCTTGGTAATGGCTCTGGAGTTTAAAGAGGACCTTCCTTGAAAATGGAATGCCAGCTCTATTGACAACCAAAGTCAAATTCTCATGGAAGGTCCACTTTAAATACAGCCAGAATTCCAACACTAAAGCCTGTAGGCACACAATGTTTAGTACCCAAACAGTACCACCAAGTTTTACACGGAACATTTCCCCATTTCACAACTCCCAATATTTTGAGTGGAACATTTTGATATGAAGTAAATAAGCTTATATCAGATGACTATACAATAAAGCATTTCCTCTGTCACCTATAGAAACAAGCATATTTTGCCTAGGGGCTAATGTATTTAGGCCTGGACTTTGACTGGTCTATTTTACCACATGAATATGCTTTGATATAAACCATTTCATTGTAGCTCTGGCTGTATGTTTTGGGTCGTTGTCCTGCTGAAAGTCTTTTGCAGACTTTGACAGGTTTTCTTCTAGGATTGCCCTGTATTTAGCTGCCTCCATCTTCCTATCAACTCTGATTAGCTTCCCTGTCCCTGCTAAAGGAAAGTATCCCCACAACATGATGCTGCCACCACCATGTTTCATGAGCCGAACACCCCCGGTTTGGTTCGCACCAGAACCTGCGAACGGACCATAAGTTTGCGCGAACTATCGAACCTCGTTAAAGTCTATGGGACTCGAACGTTCGGAATCAAAAGTGCTAATTTTAAAGGCTAATATACAAGTTATTGTCCTTAAAAGGGTTTGGGGACCCGTGTCCTGCCCCAGGGGACATGTATCAATGCAAAAAGAAGTTTTAAAAACGCCTGTTTTTCCAGGAGCAGTGATTTTAATGATGCATAAAGTGAAAAAAAAAAAAGTGAAATATTCCTTTAAATATCGTACCTGGGGGGCGTCTATAGTATGCCTGTGAAGTGGCGCATGTTTCCCGTGTTTAGAACTGTCCCTGCACAAAATGACATTTCTAAAGGAAAAAAAGTCATTTAAAACTGCTTGCGGCTTTAATGTAATGTCTGGTCCCCCCAGGCCCTATGTACTCTGAACAGCAGTATACAGGCGGTGCAAACAAGACAGGGACTGTAGGTTTGTTGTTACGTAGAATCTGTTTGTAATTTTGAACTGGTACATTTTTAAAGTGTAGCTCCAGCCAAAAAATAAATTTTGAAGCTTTTTGGAAAACATAGGGAAGGGTTATCACTAGGGTTGTCCCGATACCACTTTTTTGAGACCAAGTACAAGTACCGATACTTTTTTTCCCAAGTACTCGCCGATACCGATTACCGATACTTTTTTTTCAACGTCATGTGACAGTTTGAAAGATGGGGACTGATAGGTGGCACTGACAGGTGGCACTTATGGGCACTGACTGGTGACTGGCGCTGATGGGCACTAATAGGTGGCTGGCAATGATAGATGGCACTGATTGCACTGATAGGTGGCACTTATGGGCACTGATGGCACTGATAGGTGGCACTTGTGGGCACTGATAGATGGCTCTTATGGGCACTGACAGGTGGCACTTGTGGGCAGTGATAGGTGGCACTGATAGGTGGCACTTGTGGGCCCTGATAGATGGCACTGAAAGGTGCCACTTGTGGGCACTTATGGGCACTGATAGATGGCACTTATGGGCACTGATAGGTGGCACTTGTGGGCACTGATAGGTGGCACTTGTGGGCACTGATTGCACTGATAGGTGGCACTTGTGGGCACTGATAGCACTGATAGTGCCATCTATCAGTGCCCACAAGTGCCATCTATCAGTGCTATCAGTACCATCTATCAGTGCCCACAAGTGTCACCAATCAGTGCCCATAAGTGACACCTATCAGTGCAGTCAGTGCCATCTACCAGTGCCACCTGATAGGTGGCACTGGTAGATGGCACTGATTGGTAGCACTTGTGGGTACTGATAGGTGGCTGGCACTGAAATGCTGTGGGGAAAAAAAATGACAGGATTTAAAAAAAAAAAAAAAAAAACTGCTGCAACGCCCATCTTGGTACACCCTGCACTCGGCTGAAGTAAGCAGCAGCAGACATCTTGTTACACCCAGCCCATATAGCTCGGGCTGGGTGTAACAAGATGTCTGCTGCTGCTTACTGCAGCCAAGTGCAGGGTGTACCAAGATGGGCGTGGGGACGTTCAGCCGCTGACGGCGACCGAATGTGACAGCACCGGTCACCGATCCTGATGCGGCTGCGCCCTGCACCCCTGCCAGCTTACCAAGTTCAACTGCAGGTGAGGGACTCGCTCTCCGCCCGCGGACTCCGTCCATCGACTGTGCCCGCCCTCTCCAGCCAGACTCCGCCCGCACTTTCCTTCAGAGACTCAGCCCGCCCCCTCTCCAGCCAAACTCCGCCTGCACTAGCTCTGTCGACAGACTCTGTCCGCCCTCTCCAGCCAGACTCCGCCCGCACTCCCCCGCCCTCCCCAGCCACTGACTCCTCCCGCCCTCTCCGGCCACAAAAAAAAAGTATCGGGTGAAGCATCGGGAGCATTTGCGCGGGTACAAGTACTCGCGCAAATGCTTGGTATCGATCCCGATACCGATACTAGTATCGGTATCGGGACAACCCTAGTTATCACCCCTGTAACATTTGTTTTGCTGTCTGTGCCCCTGTTCAGAAGATTTCACCTCACTTTCCGTCCCAATGACAACTGTTTTTTGAAAATTTGGGTTTTTTAGTGAAACAAGGATTGGTGATAAAGCATCAGTGGAGAGGAGACGCCTTTTTCCCATATTAACTCTTAAGCCGTGTACACACGATAGGTTTTACAGATGAAAACAGTCCGATGGACTGTTTTCATCGGACAAACCGATCGTGTATGGGCCTCATCGGTCTTTTTTCCATCAGTGTTTAAAAATAGAACATGTTTTGAATTCATCCGATGGTTAAAAAATTGATAGCAAATTACTATCGTCTGTGGGGAACTCCATCGGATAAAAAACCCACGCATGCTCAGAATCAAGTTGATACATGCTCGGAAGCATTGAACTTCATTTTTCTCGGCTCATCGGAGTGTTTTACGTCACCGTGTTTGGAACGGTCGGTTTTTTGACTGATTGTGTAGGCAAGACTGATGGAAGTCAGCTTCATCGGTTTTCTGATGGAAAAATCCATCGGTTTAAAAACCATAGGAAATCCGATCATGTGTATAGGGCTTTAGGGCTCGTACACACGACTGGTTTTCTCGTCAAGAAAACTGCTGGCAGAGCTTTCTTGCCGAGAAAACCTTGCGTGTGTACGAGGCTTTCAGGTTTCGTGTCAAGAAAACTGCCCAGAATCTCCACGAGAAAAATAGAGAAGAAAAACCAAAAAATGCAGCGCTAGTAATGGTAGGACATTTCAGATAACTGAATATATGAAATGACCAAGTGCACAAAAAGTTCCAGGAAGAAATGGGACATTTAGCCTGCTTGGCTCTCTCCACCACGCTTGTTTTTGTTTTTATCTTTTTGTACATGCACCTTCGAGCTGCTTGTATGTGGATATACATTTTTTATGTCTTGTTTTTAAGCCAATAAAGGCCAGTTTTTTACCTTACACCCCGGATTTATCTACACTATGTGGAGCGTTGTTTCTTGCTTTCTTCCATGTTGAACCAAATTTATTTTGGATACCATATGCTCCGGGCTGGTGAGATTCTGCATTCTGCATCTATGGTAGATAGTCCATGATGGTGACAATGTTTGTTGAGACATCCAGCGTTTCCTCCTTGAACATCACTACTTGGAAGCTGATCCCACGATACCTGGTCTATGCATGACTGATACACCGTCGCTGACGTGTGTGTCCTCTACGAACAGTAAGAGTACCCGTTTCTTACCTCCTTGTTATAAAGTGGATAGTATACAAGCTCAAGGTCTACAGGGGATACACAGTGTATACAGCAAGCCTACCACGTTGGTACAACTAAGATCTCCATTCCTTGTTTCTCCATTCAAAGTGAACTTATCCATTTGATCCTATCAAGAACTCATCCTTACATTGTATCACATATGTTTTTGGTGTTAGTACCACTGATTTCAGACCTTGGTTCACCCACTGAGTTCATCCAGTGTTGATTATCACTGTTCTTTACTTAGGGCACCCCACTAGTGCCAAAAAACAAATGTCACTGCCCCCACCTACGACTGGTCTTCACAGCAAGGAGCACTGGATGGGCAGATGCATGTAAACAAAAAACACAGAATGTCCAAGCTCAACTTACCAACCAATCAGCAACCAACCGAATTCACCTGTCTAACGGTGCATTTAAAAACAGGGGTTAAGTTGCACGCATTTGCAAATACATGTGTAAGCTGCAGGCCTCGTCAAGGCTCCCTGTGTGCTGCAGTCCTAAATCTAAAATTTAAGGTCTCCTCAGTGGAAGCACATGTATGCTGATGAATAGATAAGGGGCAGATGACTGGAGGAAGCCCACCCTCCTTAAAGGGGCAGGAGCACACTAAACACCCAGCACATAGAAGCAAAGGTGCTAGTGAGTTGCCTGACCACAATGACGACAAGACAGAAAACAAATGTCACTGCCCCCACCTATGACTGGTCTTCACAGCAAGGAGCACTGGACGGGCAGACGCATTTAAACAAAAAACACAGAATGTCCAAGCTCAACTTCCCAACCAATCAGCAACCAACCAAATTCACCTGTCTAACGGTGCGTTTAAAAACAGGGGTTTAGTTGCACGCACTTGCAAATACATGTGTAAGCTGCAGGCCTCGTCAAGGCTCCCTGTGTGCTGCAGTCCTAACTCTAAAACTTAAGGTCTCCTCAGTGGAAGCACAAGTATGCTGATGGATAGATAAGGGGCAGATGACTGGAGGAAGCCCACCCTCCTTAAAGGGGCAGGAGCACACTAAACACCCAGCACATAGAAGCAAAGGTGCTAGTGCGTTGCCTGACCACAATGACGACAAGACAAAAAACAAATGTCACTGCCCCCACCTATGACTGGTCTTCACAGCAAGGAGCACTGGACAGGCAGACGCATGTAAACAAAAAACACAGAATGTGTCACGTACCTGATGGTAGTGAGCCCGAATTGCAGGGGACGGCCTCCCTTACGGCTCCCACTCCCGGCCCCCTGGTAAGGTAACAGTTGGCACAGGAGTAAGGAGTGGCACGGGTGCCTGGCAGGATCAACTGTGGTGAGGTGGTGATTCAAACACCCGGAAGCTTCCTTGCAGAATACCGGAACTGGAACGGCTAGCAGGCTGGATCGGAAGTAGCACAGCAGACTGGATCGGCCTCGCAGACTGGATCGGAAGAAGCACAGCAGACAGGATCAGCTAGCAGGCAGGTTCAGCTTAGCAGGCTGGATCTGGGACAGCTCAGCAGACTGGATCGGAAGAAGCACAGCAGACAGGATCAGCTAGCAGGCAGGTTCAGCTTAGCAGGCTGGATCTGGGACAGCTCAGCAGACTGGATCGGTTTAGCAAACTGGATCGGAACCAGGAACAGGGTAGTAAACAGGCCGGGTCAGATATCAGGCGGGCAGCAGAAGTACAGGATGCAGGCAAAGGGTAGTCACAACAAGCCGGGGTCGGGTGCAGGCAGATAACAGGTTGGTCAAGGTAAGCCGGGTCTTTTAGCACAGGTATGGTTTCAGATCAGGGTTTAGCACACAACGCTGTAGAGCAGACAGCAGGGACTGTCTGTAAATGACAGGTTTAAATAGTCTCTCTGGCGCCACCCGCTGGACGCACGCGCGAACGGAGACCAGGAAGTCCGGGGCGCCTGTTTCTGGCAGGATCTCCATGACAGAATGTCCAAGCTCAACTTACCAACCAATCAGCAACCAACCGAATTCACCTGTCTAACTAGTGCCTCTTTACCTTATTATATTTTTCTTTGTCACTTCTTAGTTTCTTCCTGGAACTTTTTGTGCACTTGGGCAATTCATATATTCAGTTATCTGAAATTTCCTACCATTACTAGCGCTGCATTTTTTGGTTTGAAATTTTTTTGGGCAATATATCACATTGTTGATGCTAGCTGCTTTTTGTATATATTTTTTATAGTAGCGCAACTTTTTCCTCCCACTTTTTTTATTTTTTTTATTTATTTATAACAGAGGAGTCGATCCACACGGACCCCAATAGTAAATAACAGACATATACATCCAAAATAAAATATGGCACAGCAGTACAGGGGGACCCCCTTGGAGCTCAGATCTCCTAGTGGTCGATCGTATAATTAAATTCCCCAATGGGGGGGTGAAGCTCCAACTGGTCCCCAGTGCATCCCTCCGCCGCCAACCTGAACATGTCCGTCAGGATACCGTTGACGTCAGAATGCCCGGGTCCTGTGGAGATCGCCTCCCTTCTAGTTTTATCCAAATAGTATAGAAACAGGAGGTATAGTACCTCAGATAGAGAAGAATTGGGTTGAACCCAGAAAAAAGGAAAAGGAAAGAAAAAGGATTTTCCTCCCACTTTTATATTTTGAGAAAAATAGAGAACCTGCTCTCTATTTTCTCATCGGGATACTTGTCGACCTGTTTCCCGACGAGAAACCCGAGAGTGTGTATACTTACCTGTTGCCGTGAAAACCCATGCATGCTCGAAATGACTTTGAGGCATGCGCGGTAGTTTCCTAGGCATAGGTAGGGTGTAGCAAGATGGCAGCGATGGCATCGAATGTGACGAGCGCATGCTCGTCGTAGTCAATGATGTCACCGCGTTCGTTCCATTCAAAAGAGTGGCGGTTCTTTTGAATGGAGTGTGTGTACACTCGGCCGGGACAAGATTCTTGTCAAGAATCTCATCAGGAAAAACAACGGGTTTTTTCCTGACGAGATTCTCGGCCGTGTGTAGGGATGAGCTTCAAGTTCGAGTCGAACTCATGTTCGACTCGAACATTGCCTGTTCGCCCGTTCGCCGAACAAATTGGGGTGTTCGCGGCAAATTCGAAAAATCTATGGGAGAAATCTAAAGTGCTAATTATAAAGGCTTATATGCAAGTTATTGTCCTAAAAAGTGTTTAGGGACCCGGGTCCTGCCCCATGGGACATGTATCAATGCAAAAAGAAGTTTTAAAAACGGCCGTTTTTTCGGGAGCAGTGATTTTAATAATGCTTAAAATGAAAAAATAAAAGTGAAATATTCCTTTAAATTTCATACCTGGGGGGTGTGTATGATATGCATGTAAAGTGGCGCATGTTTCCCGTGCTTAGAACTGTCCCTGCAAAAAATGTCATTTTTGAAAGAAAAAAAATGCATTTAAAACTGACTCGCAGCTATTAATGAATTGTCGGCTCCCGGCAATACATACAAAAGTCATTGATTTTAATGAAGCCTGCGCCATTTAATATACTAAATATTTGCTATATATAAGCTGCACCTCAAATTACAGTGAAATACTGAAATCAATAGTGAAAATAGTGAGAGAGGAGGGCGCTGATATGTAAAAGTAAATCTAAATTCATTATAAAACGGTAGACATATATAGAAAAAACAATGTAATCTCCCCACTTAAATTAATGCTGTGTATAAAAATCAACCAGTGTATACAAAAAAATTCCAAATAAATTTGTGAACAACAAAGATTGACTATCATATAAATCAATACGAACAAGGTAAAAATTCAATTGAAACTTATTGCAAATAAAGTCCAAACCAATGAACCCCCAAACAAGGGTTAATAAATGCAAATAAATGTCCCACAAGAAAAAGTGTTGTATAAACACCAAATAAATCCACTTCAAACAACGTATTGTGAAAAAATCCAATGTGATTCTTGAGAGAAATGAAGATCCACCTTCACCAATAATAATATTGACACCCGATAGTGCACATTAAGTAAGGATGGCAGCTTACCGCAGCAAATTGACCCTTTTAATTAAAAAAGAAGTCAAACAGGCTTTCAGCAAGTTCCAATTGCTAAGGATCAGCGAAATGTTGTCCACCATGCAGGTAACGATAACGCTTGGATTCAGTGGTATATAATCAGAAAAAGGAGAAGCGAGCAATAGCGTGATACCGTTTTTATTGCATATAAAATTTCTAAAAAGCCAAAATCATGCTTACATGGTTATGTGCCCCGACCCGGCACTGAGGCTGTAAAGGCGTAGGGATAACGAATGAGAGTCCTGTGGATACTGGCGTGCGCTCCACCACTATGGAGCAGACAACCAGCTGGACCGGAAGTGACGTCAATTGCGTGACCTGTATTGCGCTTCGACGTACGTTTCGGGTTCCGTCATCAGGAAGCACTACAGGTCACGCTGTGAATGCCATATTTATGTCACTCATAATTAGAATATGGGAGGGGATATTCAAACAGCCTCTGTCCCGACCCGGCAATGGTTACATGGAACATACTATTGGCGTTTGTATTACTTTACACAATTAAGAATGAACTTTAATATGCAAGAAATTATATATAATAGTTATCTATAAAATACATAAACAAAACTATTATATAATTAAAGATAAAATTAAAAATAAAATAAATAAAATAATTTAATATAAAAAAAAATTAAAAAAATTCCCCAAATAAGGGATTCATACTAAAATACTGTGAGGGGGTTAGCTCGGCAGCGGGTGTGTGTGACCCCCGGGATGGGCTCCCCACACAAAACAGGCCCAGCAAACGGAGGTTGTGGTTTTCAAAATCAAAAAAGGTGCGGTTTATTTTCTATTTACAGTGACAAAACACAGCAAAGCAAAAGAAACATAACCAAAATAAATCCTGGTCAAGTTGACCTCTGACTAAACATACAGGTTTCCTAACTAACAACTGGGATCAGCCTAGTGCTGTCCTAGTCCCTAAGTCCCTGGTTTAGTAAAAGTCCAAACAAATAGCCACACAGGCTTTGCCTCACCGCACAGGGGTTCACTCTCCCTAGACAGTCCACACAGGTCTGGTTCCAGGCATGAGCTAACATCTAATGAAGCTGGGAGTTCTTATAGAGGCCTAAATGAGCTGACAAGGTTCAGCTGGTCTCCTCATCTCTGTCTGCACGACGCCCCACACTCTCCCTAGAGGTATGAGTCATCCATGAGCCCACTAGCCTTATACAACTCTCCACCTAGTTGTATAAGTCGGCGTAAAGCCTGAATCTGGGCGAAATATATCTACCCCCCTGGATGCAACCAGGTGACTTTACCTTCCTGCTGTCACATACCCCCCCCTCTTGTTTTAACCTCGGGGTTGGAACACCAGCAATCAGGCATTCATGTACTCGAGACAAAGCATCCACATTCCCCATTTGAACGCCAGGGCGATGCTTTACTGTGAAGTTGAATTCCTGGAGGGCCAGGAACCACCTATTCACTCTTCTATTTGTTTCCTTGTTTTGAGCCATCCACTTTAACGGAGCGTGATCCGTAACCATGTCAAAGTGCCTACCTAGCAGGTAGTACCGAAGGGAATCTAGAGCCCACTTCACCGCTAAACACTCCTTTTCAACGGTGGCGTAATTTACCTCATGGGACTTCAACTTCCTGCTGAGGTAAACGACTGGGTGCTCTTCCCCGTTCCAGACCTGGGACAATACTGCTCCTAACCCCACATCTGACGCATCACTTTGTACGACAAAGTCTTTAGAGAAGTCGGGTGAGTACAACACTGGCTGGCTACATAAGGCTTGTTTCAAGAATTGGAATGCTGCCTCAGCCTCGGGGGTCCATTTAATCATGACCGACCCTTTCCCCTTCGTCAGGTTGGTTAGGGGCACAGCCTTAGAAGCAAAGTGGGGAATGAATCGCCGATAATACCCAGCGATTCCCAGAAAGGCTCGTACCTGCTTCTTGCTGTTGGGACGTGGCCAACTCTGGATGGCCTCGACTTTGTTGAGTTGGGGTTTTATTACTCCCCTCCCAATGGTGTACCCAAGATATTTGGCCTCCTCCTGCCCAATGGTACACTTCTTGGGGTTAGCCGTAAACCCCGCTTCCCGAACAGAGTCCAGGACTGCTTGCACTTTTGGCAGATGTGAGGCCCAATCTGTGCTATGGACAATTACGTCATCCAGGTAAGCCGCAGCATACTTCCGATGGGGCCTCAGCATCTGGTCCATTTTCCGCTGGAATGTGGCCGGCGCATTCTGTAACCCGAACGGCATTCTTTTATATTGGAACGCCCCGTCTGGGGTTACAAATGCGGTTTTCTCTTTGGCCGACTTGGCCAGGGGGATTTGCCAATACCCTTTTGTGAGGTCAAGAGTCGTCATGTATCGGGCTGTTCCCAGCCGGTCGATCAACTCATCTATACGTGGCATGGGGTAGGTGTCAAATTTTGTAACTTTGTTCAACTGACGAAAATCGTTACAAAATCGCCAGCTCCCATCCGGTTTAGGCACCAACACGATGGGACTAGACCAATCACTTTGGGACTCCTCTATCACCCCTAAGTTCAGCATTTTCTGTACTTCCTCCCGTATTGCCTCCCGTCGAGCCTCTGGGATCCGATAGGGTTTTAACTTCACCCTTTCACCGGGCGGGGTAATGATGTCATGCTCTACCCCAGATGTTTGTCCCGGCAGCTCAGAGAATACCTCCTTGTTGCGAAGCACAAACTCCTTAACCTCCTGTTGTTGGGGTTGTGACAAGGTGGCTGCTATTCCAACCTCAGGAATCACGCAACCAGTTTGAGCTGGTGACCAAGTGTCTGCGACTAGGGACTCTCTATCCCTCCAGGCTTTCAACAGATTAACGTGATAGATCTGTTCGGGCTTTCGCCTTCCTGGTTGTCTGACCTTGTAATTCACTTCGCTCACTTTTTCCATTATCTCGTAGGGGCCTTGCCATTTGGCAAGGAATTTACTTTCAACCGTAGGGACAAGTACCAATATCCTATCCCCCGGGGAAAAGGTACGGGTCTTGGCTCCACGGTTGTACACTCTCTGCTGTGCCAACTGCGCTTGGGCCAAATGTTCCTTCACGATGGGCATTACCTGTGCAATTCGATCTTGCATCAGGGCGACATGCTCAATCACACTCCTGTGGGGAGAACTCTCACTTTCCCAAGTTTCCTTGGCAATATCCAACAGCCCTCTTGGGTGTCTCCCATACAGTAACTCAAAGGGGGAGAATCCCGTAGAGGATTGGGGCACCTCCCTAATAGCAAACATCAAATAAGGAAGTAAACAGTCCCAATCCTTTCCATCTCTATCCACCACTTTCTTCAACATTTGTTTTAGGGTTTTGTTGAATCTTTCAACCAGCCCATCGGTTTGGGGGTGATACACAGACGTACGCAATTGCGTCACTTTGAACAATTTACACAGCTCTTTCATAACCCGGGACATAAAGGGTGTACCTTGGTCCGTAAGCAGTTCTTTACAAATACCCACCCGGCTAAAAACAAGAGATAGCTCTTTGGCTATGGTTTTGGCCGAGGTATTTCGGAGAGGGATCGCTTCTGGATAACGGGTGGCATAGTCCATTATAACTAATATGTACTGGTGCCCCCTAGCGGACTTGATTATAGGACCTACCAAATCCATGGCGATCCTCTCAAACGGGACCTCAATGATGGGTAGAGGGACCAGCGGGCTACGGAAATGTGGCATCGGGGCCAACCTCTGACACACAGGGCAGGAGGAACAATAATTTTCTACGTCCTTCATCACCCCCGGCCAATAGAATCTCTGTAATACCCTCTCTCGGGTTTTCTCTGTCCCCAGATGACCTCCAAGAATGTGCCCATGGGCCAACTCCAACACCAACTTCCTGTAAGGTTTGGGCACCACAAGCTGCTCAACGGTTTCTTCTGCCCTTTTTGCCACCCGATACAGTAGGTCCTTCTCTACGCTGAAGTATGGGTAAGTGCAGGTATTATCTGGGTTCACTAACTCACCATCTATTTTCACTACGTTTTCCCGTGCCTTTATTAGGGCGGGGTCTTTCAACTGTTCTGTGGCAAAGTTTTCCCTGTGAACCTCAAGATCAGAAAACTCCACAGACGGTAGGTTTTCGTCTGAGGAGGTGGGCTCCTCTCCAGTTTCTTGAGTCTCCCCTGCCAATACTGATAAGGGAAATTCCGGAGAGTCCTCACCACTCTCAGGGGAGTTCTGGCTATCACATTCCTGGTACATAGGGGCACCAGTGAGGGGCTCAGGATCATCCCACAGTTCCCAGAACTTCGGAAAATCCCTTCCCACAATGGCGTCATGCGGTAACTGAGATACTAAGCCCACTGGATGAGAGAGGGTACCTTTGGGGGTCTCGAAACACACTGTAGTCACTGGATACTCTCGGGTGTCCCCATGCACACAAATAACAGCTACCTTGCTATTCCCAGAGACCTCTGTTTTAACTAACTCAGCCTTTATCAGGGTCACAAGGCTACCTGAATCCAGCAATACCACAACATTTCTACCATTAACACACATTTTGCATAAATGTTTCTCAGTTCCTCGAATGGCAGTGCATGCGACTGTCGCACACAGCGACTGACGTCTGCCCGTCAGAAAGTCACACTGCATGGGTTCCTCCACAACCGGGCAATTGGCTGCAATATGTCCCGCTTGCCGGCAGCGGTAGCAAACGATCCTTCTTGCCGCCTCTTGAGCCGCTGATTTCCCAGGCTGTTCTCGCCAAACTTGGGGTAGAGCTCCCACCCTCTCACTCTCTCCACCCTCACCCCTTGGAATCCTCTTATCCGCCCCTGGGGATGGTCTGGTCTTAGGGTGGAAAGTCCGAGTGTCTCTGGAAGAGGCCGTCAGGTTCTCTGTAGCCAAGTATTTCTCCACACGATCCACAAGACCATCGGCCGTCTCTGGGTCTCCATGGCTTACCCACTTTTGGATGGCAGTAGGAAGAGCTCTCAAAAACCGATCCATTACAACACGTTCCACAATCTTTGGTGCGGACAAAGTCTCTGGCTGTAGCCACTTTCTGCTCAGGTGAATGAGATCATACATTTGAGACCTGGGGGGTTTTCCAAGCTGGAAAGTCCAGTTATGCACACGCTGAGCCCGGACAGCCTGGGTGACACCCAGCCTTGCCAATATTTCAGCTTTTAGCATCACATAGTCTTTTGCTTGGTTAGGCTCTAGGTCATAGTAAGCTTTCTGCGATTCACCAGTTAACAGAGGAGCCACCAGTCCAGCCCACTGCTCCTCGGGACACTTTTCTCTTTCAGCGGTCCTTTCAAATGTGGTCAAAAATACCTCTGGATCATCCTCTCCAGTCATTTTTGTCAATAAACGACTCACCCCAAAGGACGCGGTATTAGTGGGACGGCTTTCCTCACTGGTCTGCGGACGTTGCTGCATTACTGCTTCCATCTGTTGTTGTAGTCTCTGCTCTTGCTTCTGCAACAGGTCTATGAAGCGGGCCTCAGATTGCTGTTGGGCTCGTTGCTGAGCCTCCAGACTCTGTTGCAAAGTTGCGTTTGTCTGCTGCTGGGCTGCAAGGCTCCTTTGCAAACCTGCATTTGTCTGCTGTTGATTGGCATTTGCTAGAGCCAGCTGCTTCAGTATCTCCTCCATGCTGGCTTAAAAAAAACTGCCACTGGTTCTCCACCAACTGTGAGGGGGTTAGCTCGGCAGCGGGTGTGTGTGACCCCCGGGATGGGCTCCCCACACAAAACAGGCCCAGCAAACGGAGGTTGTGGTTTTCAAAATCAAAAAAGGTGCGGTTTATTTTCTATTTACAGTGACAAAACACAGCAAAGCAAAAGAAACATAACCAAAATAAATCCTGGTCAAGTTGACCTCTGACTAAACATACAGGTTTCCTAACTAACAACTGGGATCAGCCTAGTGCTGTCCTAGTCCCTAAGTCCCTGGTTTAGTAAAAGTCCAAACAAATAGCCACACAGGCTTTGCCTCACCGCACAGGGGTTCACTCTCCCTAGACAGTCCACACAGGTCTGGTTCCAGGCATGAGCTAACATCTAATGAAGCTGGGAGTTCTTATAGAGGCCTAAATGAGCTGACAAGGTTCAACTGGTCTCCTCATCTCTGTCTGCACGACGCCCCACACTCTCCCTAGAGGTATGAGTCATCCATGAGCCCACTAGCCTTATACAACTCTCCACCTAGTTGTATAAGTCGGCGTAAAGCCTGAATCTGGGCGAAATATATCTACCCCCCTGGATGCAACCAGGTGACTTTACCTTCCTGCTGTCACAATACTTAAAAATTACAAAAAGACCCTGCTGGCTTGAAGACCTTATTCATTAGTAAGAAAGCAATTTAAATCCAGCTCAATGTTTAAACCCAACGGCTGCATCGATCGAAGGCGGTACAGCCATTGAGTCTCATTCTGTGATATTGCCTTCTTGAGGTCTGTTCCTCTCCAGTGCCCTGCCATCTTATCAATCCCATAGAATGTCATTTGCCCAGGATCCTGGTCGTGGAATTGGGCAAAATGTCGAGAGACACTATGATTAGGAAAGCCCTTTAAAATGTTACTCACATGTTCATTAATCCTGACCTTTAGTTCTCTAGTGGTCCTCCCCACATATTGAAGGGAACATTGACATTCTAAAACATATGTGACATACTTAGAGTCACAAGTGATAAGTGGTTTAATCTCAAATTCTTGACACGTAACATTCGATCGGAATTTACTGATTTTCCTTGTATTTCTCCTGGTTTTCCGGCAGGATTTGCACCGGGTACAATAATAGAAACCTGAACTGTCTAAAAAGGTAGAGGAGAACTAAAGGTCAGGATTAATGAACATGTGAGTAACATTTTAAAGGGCTTTCCTAATCATAGTGTCTCTCGACATTTTGCCCAATTCCACGACCAGGATCCTGGGCAAATGACATTCTATGGGATTGATAGCGCAGTGACCTGTAGCGCTTCCTGATGACGGAACCCGAAACGTACGTCGAAGCGCAATACAGGTCACGCAATTGACGTCACTTCCGGTCCAGCTGGTTGTCTGCTCCATAGTGGTGGAGCGCACGCCAGTATCCACAGGACTCTCATTCGTTATCCCTACGCCTTTACAGCCTCAGTGCCGGGTTGGGGCACATAACCATGTAAGCATGATTTTGGCTTTTTAGAAATTTTATATGCAATAAAAACGGTATCACGCTATTGCTCGCTTCTCCTTTTTCTGATTATATACCACTGAATCCAAGCGTTATCGTTACCTGCATGGTGGACAACATTTCGCTGATCCTTAGCAATTGGAACTTGCTGAAAGCCTGTTTGACTTCTTTTTTAATTAAAAGGGTCAATTTGCTGCGGTAAGCTGCCATCCTTACTTAATGTGCACTATCGGGTGTCAATATTATTATTGGTGAAGGTGGCTCTTCATTTCTCTCAAGAATCACATTGGATTTTTTCACAATACGTTGTTTGAAGTGGATTTATTTGGTGTTTATACAACACTTTTTCTTGTGGGACATTTATTTGCATTTATTAACCCTTGTTTGGGGGTTCATTGGTTTGGACTTTATTTGCAATAAGTTTCAATTGAATTTTTACCTTGTTCGTATTGATTTATATGATAGTCAATCTTTGTTGTTCACAAATTTATTTGGAATTTTTTTGTATACACTGGTTGATTTTTATACACAGCATTAATTTAAGTGGGGAGATTACATTGTTTTTTCTATATATGTCTACCGTTTTATAATGAATTTAGATTTACTTTTACATATCAGCGCCCTCCTCTCTCACTATTTATACAAAAGTCATTGATAAAAAAAAAAAAAAAAAAAAGCGTGGGGGTTCCCCAGAATTCAATTACCAGGCCCTTCAGGTCTGGAATGGATATTAAGGGGAACCCTGCCGCAAATTTAAAAAAAAATTGACGTGGGGTTCCCCCAAATATCCATTCCAGGCCCTTCAGATCTGGCATAGATTTTAAGGGGAACTCCACCCCAAATTTTTTAAAAAAATGGCGTGGAGTCCCCCTAAAAATCCATACCAGACCCCTTATCCGAGCACGCAACCTGGCTGGCCGCAGGGGAAAGGGGGGGGCGAGAGAGCGCCCCCCCTCCCTCCTGAACCGTACCAAGCCACATGCCCTCAACATGGGGAGGATGTCCCCATGTTGATGGGGACAAGGGCCTCATCCCCACAACCCTTACCATTTCACGAAGAAAGCGTAAAAAAAAAATGTTTAAAAAAACACACAAACACCTTGAAAAAGTCCTTTATTTAAAAAAAAAAAAAAAAACATTCCAGCGGTGAAATCCAGTGTCCCGCGGCGATCCCGATGTCCAGCGCTGTCCTTCATTGGTTGTGCCTGAGCGGACCTGATGGGGAACTCCCTCTCAGTATTTTAAATGTATAGACCCGCCCCTTCTAAAGTTCCCCATCAGGTCCGCTCAGCGGACCAGATGCGGAACATGAGAAGGGGCGGGTCTATACATGTATTACCACAGTGAGAGAAGTTCCCCATCAGGTCCGCCCCCTCGGTATGTCGGACCCGCCTACGTCATTGGTTTGAGCGGGGAACTTCCTTCACTGTGTAATTTAAATTTACATAGTGAAGGAAGTTCCCCGCTCAAGCCAATGACGTAGGCGGGTCCGACATACCGAGGGGGCGGACCTGATGGGGAACTGCTCTCACTTTGGTAATACATGTATAGACCCGCCCCTTCTCATGTTCCGCATCTGGTCCGCTGAGCGGACCTGATGGGGAACTTTAGAAGGGGCGGGTCTATACATTTAAAATACTGAGAGGGAGTTCCCCATCAGGTCCGCTCAGGCACAACCAATGAAGGACAGTGCTGGACATCGGGATCGCCGTGGGACACTGGATTTCACCGCTGGAATGTTTTTTTTTTTTTGTTTTTTTTTTAATAAAGGACTTTTTCAAGGTGTTTGTGTGGTTTTTTTAAACATTTTTTTACGCTTTCTTCGTGAAATGGTAGGGGTACAATGTACCCCTTACCAATTCACATAGGGGGGGCCGGGATCTGGGGGTCCCCTTTGTTAAAGGGGTCTTCCAGATTCCGATAAGCCCCCCGCCCGCAGACCCCCACAACCCCCGGGTAAGGATTGTGGGGATGAGGCCCTTGTCCCCATCAACATGGGGACATCCTCCCCATGTTGAGGGCATGTGGCCTGGTACGGTTCAGGAGGGAGGGGGGCCGCTCTCTCGTCCCCCCCTTTTCCCCTGCGGCCGGCCAGGTTGCGTGCTCGGATAAGGGGTCTGGTATGGATTTTTAGGGGGACTCCACGCCATTTTTTTTTTAAATTTGGGGTGGAGTTCCCCTTAAAATCCATGCCAGATCTGAAGGGCCTGGAATGGATATTTGGGGGAACCCCACGTCAATTTTTTTTTAAATTTGCGGCGGGGTTCCCCTTAATATCCATTCCAGACCTGAAGGGCCTGGTAATTGAATTCTGGGGAACCCCCACGCTTTTTTTTTTTTTTATCAATGACTTTTGTATGTATTGCCGGGAGCCGACAATTCATTAATAGCCGCGAGTCAGTTTTAAATGCATTTTTTTCTTTCAAAAATTACATTTTTTGCAGGGACAGTTCTAAGCACGGGAAACATGCGCCACTTCACATGCATATCATACACACCCCCCAGGTACGAAATTTAAAGGAATATTTCACTTTTATTTTTTCATTTTAAGCATTATTAAAATCACTGCTCCCGAAAAAACGGCCGTTTTTAAAACTTCTTTTTGCATTGATACATGTCCCCTGGGGCAGGACCCAGGTCCCCAAACACTTTTTAGGACAATAACTTGCATATTAGCCTTTATAATTAACACTTTAGATTTTGAACGTTCGAGTCCATTGTATTTAATAGGGTTCTAAAGTTTACACGAACATTTTGTCTGTTCGCAGGTTCTGGTGCGAACCGAACAGGGGGGTGTTCGGCTCATCCCTGGCCGTGTGTACTAGGCTTTACAGGAGAGAATTTCCCTTCCTAGGGGTAGATTTCCTCTCACTTCCTGTTGTCTCCTTCCGTTTGCAAGTAGGAGTCGTTTGTAAGTTGATGTTTGAAAGTAGGGGCCTGCCGTATATACTCTGCAGAAATTTGGCCCTTCCAGGTGTTGGTGTTGCCACAACACTGTAAGCCCTCACAGTTACTCTTGGTGTGCGCTGGAACGCCCTGCTGTGAACTATTATATCAAGAATTGTAATTACATGCCATTGTTGAACAGTGGTAGGAAAAATGCGGCCTTTGGTGGTGGTGGTGGTGCTGGTGCCACAACACTGTAAGTCCTCAGAGTTACTCTTGGTGGGCGCAGGAATGGGCCCAGCTGTGAAATATTAGATCAAGAATTGTAATTACATGCCCCTGTTAAACAGGGGCTGAAAAATTGGGCCTTAGGCACTGGTGCTGGTGCCACAACACTGCAACCCCTCACAGATACTCTAGTTGGAGCGCAGGAATGAGCCCTGCTGCAAAGTATTGCATCAAAAATTGTATTTACATGCCCCTGTTAAACAGGGGCTGAAAAATTGGGCCTTAGGCACTGGTGCTGGTGTCACAACACTGCAACCCCTCACAGATACTCTAGTTGGAGCGCAGGAATGAGCCCTGCTGCAAAGTATTGCATCAAAAATTTTATTTACACGCCCCTGTTAAACAGGGGCTGAAAAATTGGGCCTTAGCCACTGGTGGCGGTGCCCAGAACCAAAAATGTTCTTACAAGCTATTAGCATGATCATTGAGGAGGAAGAGAATAGTCATTCAGCATAACAGGATAGTCACTCAGCATCAGCATAGGCGGTCTTGAAGGGATCTGACATTTAAAAAAAAAATATTCGGTTACATCAGCATCAGGTGCTTGGTAGCTGGTGGTGATCCAAGACTGATTCATTTTTATGAAGGTCAGTCGATCGACGAGTCGGTGGACAGGCGCACCCTGTGATCGGTTACAAAGCCTCCAGCAGCACTGAATGTGCATTCCGAAAGAACGCTGGATGCAGGACAGGCCAGTAGCTCAATTGCATACTGTGCAAGCTCTAGCCAGTGATCCATCCTCAAGACTCAGTAACCCAGAGGATTTTCGGTGGGAAAGGTGTCCGAGTCTGATCTTGCCCCTAGGTATTCCTGCACCATGTAAACCAGACGCTGGCGATGGTTGCTGGAACCATTCATACCTTAGGGCTGCGTACTAAAAAATTGTCTGAACGCATCGGTCAGACGGCCACCTTCTCCACCTCTCCTTCTTTGACTGACCAAAGCCTCAGCAACACGTTGTCCAGGACCAGGAATTTGTAACCTCCCAGTCTCTGGGAACACGTTGCACAGACCTTTCTGCAAGGCCTCCCGAAGATGCTTCATCCTCTGCTCCCTCTGCAACGGCAAGATAAGGTCCACAACCTTATTCTTGTAACGTGGATCAAGGAGGGTTGCCAGCCAGTAATGATCCCTATCCTTGATCGCACAAATACGAGGATCCCTCCGCAGGCTTTGCAGGATCAGGGAGGCCATGTAGCGTAGGTTTGCTGAGGCATTTGGTCCGGAGTCCTCTGGGTCACTCAGGACGACATGATCTGCAGCCACCTCCTCCCAGCCACGTACAAGTCCATGGGTGTCTTGGGACTGTAATTGATCCCTTGAAGACTGCTGCTGATGCTGAGTGCTAGGCTCCACCTCCATGCTGACACAATCCTCCTCCTCCTCCTCCTGTGTGATAGCCGGGCCAGCAGGAACACTGTCTGGATAAAGGGGGCCTTGAGAGGCAAGGAAGTCCTCCTCTTCCTGCCTCTGTTCTGCCTCAAGTGCCCTGTCCATTATTCCATGCAGCGTGTGCTCCAACAGGTGGACAAGAGGGACAGTGTCACTGATGCATGCACTGTCACTGCTCACCATCCTCGTGGCCTCCTCAAATGATGCCAGAACAGTGCATGCATCCCCGATCGTGGCCCATTAACGTGGGGAAAAAAATCCAAGCTCCCCTGACCCTGTCCTGGTGCCATATTGCAACAGATACTCATTGATGGCCCTCTGCTGCGTGTGCAGCCGCTGCAGCATGGCCAACGTAGAGTTCCACCTGGTGGGCATGTCACAGATTAGGCGGTTCTTGGCCAGGTTGGATTCCTTTTGCAGGTCAGCCAGCAGAGCACTGGCATTATATGACCGGCGCACAGACTTTCCTGGCCTGCCTCAGGACTTCCTGTAAGCCCGGGTACCTGCCCAAGAACCACTGCACCACCAAGTTAAGGACGTGAGCCAAACAGGGCACATGGGTCAGTTGTCCCTGTCGGAGGGCGGAGAGGAGGTTGGTGCCATTGTCGCAAACCACCTTTCCTGGCTTAAGCTGGCATGGCGTCAACCACCTCTGAGCCTGCCCCTGCAGAGCTGACAGAATCTCTGCCCCAGTGTGGCTCCTGTCCCCCAAGCACACCAGCCCAAGCACCACATGCCATCTTTTTGCCTGCGTTCTTGTGTAGCCCATTGAATGCCTATGAAGCACCTCTGGTTCCGAGGACAAAGCACAGGTAGAGGCCATGGAGGAAGAAGAAGAGGAGGGGGTTGAGGAGAGAGGTGTGTCAGAATCACCAGTAGTAACATTTTGGAGGCGTGGTGGCGGAACAACCTCCAACACTACTGCACCTTGTCCTGCATCCTTCCCAGCTGCCAGCAGAGTCACCCAATGCGCCGTGAAAGATAGGTAACGTCCCTGTCCATGCCTGCTGGACCATGAGTCAGCAGTAATATGCACCATACCGCTGACCGCCCTGTCGAGCGAGGCCAAGACATTGCCTTCCACATGTCGGTAGAGAGCTGGAATCGCCTTCCGTGAGAAAAAGTGGCGTTTGGGAACCTGCCACTGAGGAACCGCACATTCCACAAACTCACGGAAGGGGGCAGAGTCTACCAACTGAAAAGGCAGCAGTTGAAGTGCTAGCAATTTAGCCAAGCTAGCATTCAACCACTGGGCATGTGGATGGCTGGGAGCAAACTTCTTTCTGTGGTGCAGCAGCTGGGGCAGGGAAATTTTCCTGGTACAATCTAACGTCGGTGTACCGATAGCAGAGTGCCCGCAAGTACTTGGCTGTGACACACCTAATTCTACACATTCATTCCTCTCAGTGCACGTTTCAGAGAGGACTGAAGGTATAGTGGGGTTGGAGATCCCAGCTGATGAGGAGCAAGGAGAGGTCCGCTTTGTTCTTTGGTGTGGGTCTTTTAGGTGTGCTTGCCAATGAACTGCATGGCAGGTCGACATATGTCTGATCAAGCATGTGGTGCCCAAGCGGGTGGTGTTTTGGCTGCGCAAGATATGCCTGAGACATATGTTGCAAATAGCAGCGCTGCGATCTGATGCACTCGTCTCAAAAAAGGCCCACACCAAAGAACTTTTGGAATAATGCGCAGAGACAGCAGCGGCCTGCACATGCGGAGCGGTGTGATGCTGTCGGTGTGCTGCCCTTAAGCTGGCCCCTGGAGGGCATCCTGCCTCATTGGAGATGTGCCCCCTCCTCCTCCTCTCTCCTATCAGGCACCCACGTAGAGTCCGTGACCTCACCATCCCCTCCCTCCTCATCACTGTAGCAAACCTGGCAGTATGCTGCAGCTGGGGGGAAATGACTGCCAGATTGCTGTCCTTCTTGGACACCCCCTCTCTCTGGGCTCACGTTACTGCTTTCCTCTAGCTAAGTACCCTGAGCCTGGGTGAGAGAGGATGAGGAGGATGAGGACGGCTTGGTCATCTACTCTACCAAGTCTTCGGCATGTTGCGGCTCAACACGGCCAGCTGCCAAAAAAAAGGACAATCGTGTCCCACGGCCACGTGCTGATGAGGATGCACCGTGACCACACTGTGCAAAGGACACTAAAGCTAAATACTGCAGCTCCCTGCCTGTATTTGTATCAGAACACCAGCAATTGTATTGAGGTAAGCTTTAGGTGCACACTGTGAAAAGGACACTAAAGCTAAATACTGTAGCTCCCTGCCTGTATTTGTTTTAGAACACCAGCAAAATTGTATTGAGGTAAGCTTTAGGTGCACACTGTGCAAAGGACACTAAAGCTAAATACGGCAGCTCCCTGCCTGTATTTGTATCAGAACACCAGCAATTGTATTGAGGTAAGCTTTAGGTGCACACTGTGCAAAGGACACTAAAGCTAAATACTGTAGCTCCCTGCCTGTATTTGTTTTAGAACACCAGCAATTGTACTGAGGTAAGCTTTAGGTGCACACTGTGCAAAGGACACTAAAGCTAAATACTGCAGCTCCCTGCCTGTATTTGTATCAGAACACCAGCAATTGTATTGAGGTAAACTTTAGGTGCACACTGTGCAAAGGACACTAAATCTAAATACTGAAGCTCCCTGCCTGTATTTGTATCAGAACACCAGAAATTGTATTGAGGTAAACTTTAGGTGCACACTGTGCAAAGGACACTAAAGCTAAATACTGTAGCTCCCTGCCTGTATTTGTTTTAGAACACCAGCAAAATTGTATTGAGGTAAGCTTTAGGTGCACACTGTGCAAAGGACACTAAAGCTAAATACTGCAGCTCCCTGCCTGTATTTGTATCAGAACACCAGCAATTGTATTGAGGTAAGCTTTAGGTGCACACTGTGCAAAGGACACTAAAGCTAAATACTGTAGCTCCCTGCCTGTATTTGTTTTAGAACACCAGCAATTGTACTGAGGTAAGCTTTAGGTGCACACTGTGCAAAGGACACTAAAGCTAAATACTGCAGCTCCCTGCCTGTATTTGTATCAGAACACCAGCAATTTTATTGAGGTAAGCTTTAGGTGCACACTGTGCAAAGGACACTAAAGCTAAATACTGCAGCTCCCTGCCTGTATTTTTATCAGAACACCAGCAATTGTATTGAGGTAAGCTTTAGGTGCACACTGTGCAAAGGACACTAAAGCTAAATACTGCAGCTCCCTGCCTGTATTTGTATCAGAACACCAGCAATTGTATTGAGGTAAACTTTAGGTGCACACTGTGCAAAGGACACTAAAGCTAAATACTGAAGCTCCCTGCCTGTATTTGTATCAGAACACCAGCAATTTTATTGAGGTAAACTTTAGGTGCACACTGTGCAAAGGACACTAAATCTAAATACTGCAGCTCTCTGCCTGTATTTGTATCAGAACACCAGAAATTGTATTGAGGTAAACTTTAGGTGCACACTGTGCAAAGGACACTAAATCTAAATACTGAAGCTCCCTGCCTGTATTTGTATCAGAACACCAGCAATTTTATTGAGGTAAGCTTTAGGTGCACACTGTCAAATGACACTAAAGCTAAATACTGCAGCTCCCTGCCTGTATTTGTATCAGAACACCAGCAATTTTATTGAGGTAAGCTTTAGGTGCACACTGTCAAATGACACTAAAGCTAAATACTGCAGCTCCCTGCCTGTATTTGTATCAGAACACCAGCAATTGTATTGAGGTACGCTTTAGGTGCACACTGTGAAAAGGACACTAAAGCTAAATACTGCAGCTCCCTGCCTGTATTTGTATCAGAACACCAGCAATTGTATTGAGGTAAGATTTAGGTGCACACTGTGCAAACGACACTAAAGCTAAATACTGCAGCTCCCTGCCTATATTTGTATCAGAACACCAGCAATTGTATTGAGGTAAGCTTTAGGTGCACACTGTGCAAAGGACACTAAAACAAATACAGGCAGGGAGCTGCAGTATTTAGCATCAGAACACCAGCAATTGTATTGAGGTAAGCTTTAGGTGCACACTGTGCAAAGGACACTAAAGCTAAATACTGCAGCTCCCTGCCTGTATTTGTATCAGTACACCAGCAATTGTATTGAGGTAAGCTTTAGGTGCACACTGTGCAAAGGACACAGTACACTAAGTGAAAATACTGCAGCTAGCACAATCACCTGCCTGCCTGTCGGTATAGAGAGTAACAGGAACGGATCTAGCTAAACTGAATACAGTGTGTAAATATATATACCACACCTAGGATGCATATATATCCTCTACACACTGTAACTGCAGCTAACTGACTCGCCTGCCTGCTCTATCTAACTCAAATCAAATTACACTGTCTCTCTCTCTCTGTCTGTCTTTTAACAAACACCGCAACACACTACACAAGGCCGCCAAGCCGGGGGCCTTATATAATGTGGGGCGTGTACCTACTCCTCTGAGCCATGATTGGCCAAAGCCACCCTGGCTTTGGCCAATTTCGGCTCTATGTACTTACGGCGCTGTGATTGGCCAAGCATGCGGGTCATAGTGCATGCTTGGCCAATCATCAGCCAGCAATGCACTGCGATGCTGCAGTAAATTATGGGCCGTGACGCGCAACTCGAATTTGGCGCGAACGGCCCATAATGTTCGAAATTCGGCGAACGGCCGAACAGACGATGTTCGAGTCGAACATGGGTTCGACTCGAACTCGAAGCTCATCCCTATTTCACAGTAGGGATGGTGTGTTCAGGGAGATGTGCAGTGTTCCTTTTCCGCCACACACAGCATTTTGCTTTTAGGCCAAAAAGTAAAATTTTGGTCTCATCTGACCAGAGCACCTTCTTCCACATATTTGCTGTGTCCCCCACATGGCTTCTCGCAAACTGAAAACAGGACTTCTTATGGTTTTCTTTCAACAATGGCTTTCTTCTTGCCATTCTTCTATAAAGGCCAGATTTGTGGAGTGCATGACTAAAAGTTGTCCTGTGGACAGATTCCCCCACCTGAGCTGTGGATCTCTGCAGTTCCTCCAGTTACCATGGGCCTCTTAGCTGCTCCTCTGATTAATGCTCTCCTTGCCCGGCCTGTCAGTTTAGGTGGACGGCCATGTCTTGGTAGCTTTGCAGTTTTGCCATACTCTTTCCATTTTCAGATGATGGATTGAGGCTCGCAGCAGAGGTCCGGTGCATCCCTGTTCTCCGTTTCAGGGACAAATCAGGGCCGAATTCTTGCCTGAATTTGTCCCTGAAATGGAGCCAAAGCCGCTCCACATCCACAACGAGATATGTGAACTGGCTTCATAGAGAGCCGATCACAATCTCCTGTCATGCGAATTGGAAGCAGGGAAACCCGCATCCAATTTGCAGAGGTGTGAACCCAGCCTCAATAGTGCTGTGTGGGATGTTCAAAGCTTGGGATTTTTTTTTATAACCTAACCCTGTTTTAAACTTCTCCACAACTTTATCCCTGACCTAAATCCAAAGTGAAGCGCTACCTCACCAATATAAATCCCATAATGGAGTGCCCAAATATTTAACCAATACAACCAATACAATAGTAACAGTGACCCCTGCTGGAGTCTCAATAATCTACAAAAATCACGTGCTGCAATACATATATGATCAAACAATAATAGTGTCAATAGAAACTACTAGCATGAAATACAAAACTTTAAAACATAATTCATCCAGTCCGTTTATATTGTGCATTCCTCTGTAACAATGTGCAATCCTTACCACTTCCATACCGGGCCTTTTTTGGAACTTTTTGTTTACAAGTTTAAACTAGTATTTTTGGATAGAAAAATACTCAAAACCCCCAAACATTATATATATATATATATATATATATATATATATATATATATATATATTAGCAGAGACCCTAGGGAATAAAATGGTGGTTGTTACAACTTTTTATGTCACACGGTATCTGCGCAACTATTTTTCAAATGCTTTTACAGTACAGTTAGCCCATTTTTTTTTGTATAATGTGAAAGATGATGTTACGTTGAGTAAATAGATACCTAACATGTCACACTTTAAAATTAGGCACACTTGTGGAATGGCGCCAAACTTTGGTACTTAAAAATCTCCATAGGCGACGCTTTAATTTTTTAACAGGTTACCAGTTTAGAGTTACAGTGGAGTTCTTGGGCTAGAATTGTTGCTCTTGCTCTAACGCACGTGGCGATACCTCACGTGTGATTTGAATGACTTTTACATATGTGGGCGCGACTTACGTATGCAAAAAAGAGATAAAAAAAAATGAACGATCTCTTTCTTTCCAGAAATGTCCTCTGCATTGTTTACTTCTGCCGGCCGGACGTGATGTCATAATGTCGCACCTGGGCCTCCGAAGGTCATAGAGATGACTGGGGACTATCTGGTCACCGGAAATCTCTATGATCAACGTCTGGTGGCGGCAGATTCTTTGTCTGGATCGCCAATCGCATGGGCTAGCTGGTAGAAGCACCGGATGGCGGCGGGAGGGGGGTTGTCCCCTCCCGCCGCCTTTAAGAATGATCAAGCGGTGGAACTGCCGCTATGATTGTCCTTACAGTGTACACAATCAATGGCTGTAAAAGATGATATCTGAATGTTACCTGTAGCTGCAGGCATCATTCAGATATCCCCACTCAAAGTCAAAGATGTCATATGACATCCTTGGGCTGGAAGTGGTTAAAGTGTCCAATGGTGGATAATCAATAGTAATAGTGAACTTCTATGTACACCGAGTGTGCCCTCCACCAGTCACACTATACGCTCACCTCTCGGGATGACTCTAATGGGGTCTATTTGCACCTTCCCTTTAGGGGTAAAAAATCCAGTAGTCTTTAGCTTCAGTGGATAGACTCCTGATCTCTTATGCGTTATCCCTCATAAACATAGGTATCATAAGGGTAAGAAGAAAACTGACATAGTGTATGACTGTAAAAACACAATTTTTATTGAAAGATAAAAGAGTTCCACCCACATTTGTAAATGCACTAACCCTGGTGCATGCAGGTAGTACATTCTGCACAGTGGGGGTAGGACTCACCTAGGATCAATAAAGCATCTGCAGATCCTCGGCCCGACTTCCCTCGTGGATGGCTACATGCTTCCTGGTACTACGCAATGACATCACAAAGGTCCGTGACTTTATCAAGACCTCTTTCCACTCTAGAACGTTTCTCTGGAGATCGGAGTACTGTACGTTCCGGGCATTTCAGAATGCATGTCACGTATACTTCACACTTCAGCCACGGACATGTGTGTACAGTGCTGAATTTATAAGGGGGCAAAAACAGTGTATCCTGTCCGCAGCATCTAACTACCTCCTGTATCCTGTCCGCAGCCTTTAACCACCTCCTATATCCTGATCGCAAGCCTCTTACCGCCTCCTGTATCATGTCCACAGCCTCTAACCACCTCCTGTATCATATCTGAAGCCTCTAACCACCTCCTGTATCATGTCCACAGCCTCTAACCACCTCTTGCATCATGCCCCCATCTTCTAACCACCTCCTGTATCCTGTCTGCAGCCTCTAACCACCTCCTGTATCCTATCCGCAGCTTCTAACCACCTCCTGTATCATGTCCACAGCCTCTAACCACCTCCTGTATCCTGTCCACAGCCTCTAACCACCTCCTGTATCATATCTGCAGTCTCTAACCACCTCCTGTATCATGTCCGCAGCCTCTAACCACCTCCTGTATCATATCTGAAGCCTCTAACCACCTCCTGTATCATGTCCACAGCCTCTAACCACCTCCTGCATCATGCCCCCATCTTCTAACCACCTCCTGTATCCTGTCCACAGCCTCTTACCACCTCCTGTATCCTGTCCGCAGCCTCTAACCACCTCCTGTATCTTGTCCACAGCCTCTAATCACCTCTTGTATCCTGTCCGCAGCCTCTAACCACCTCCTGTATCATGTCTGCAGCCTCTAACCACCTCCTGTATCATGTCTGCAGCCTCTAACCACCTCCTGTATTACGTCAGCAGCCTCTAACCATCTCCTGTATCATGTCCGCAGCCTCTAACCACCTCCTGTATCATGTTTACAGCCTTGAACCATTTCTTGTATCCTGTCTGCAATCTCTGACTATTTCCTTGTATCATGTCTGCAGCCTCTAACCATCTTTTGTATCATGTCTGCAATCTCTAACCATCTCTTGTCTTGTATCATGTCTGAGGTCTCTTGAGGGGAGCCTGGAGAGGAGTCAAGAGTAAGAGTGCCGCCAGGGTGGAGATCACAGGAGGAGTCAGATGTGTGTGGACTGTGGAGAGGAGCCTTTTGGAATAAAACCAGAGCCGCCAAGCTGAAGCCCAGAGAGGACCGTCTGACTGAGCCCTGCACGGTGCACCTGAGAGGTCAGTGACAGCGCCGCTAGGCCAGTCTGAGGGGTGTCACTGATATAAGGGGGAGTGAATAATAGCATTTTTATTACAGCTTAACTGTTAAATTATTTTTCTTGGAGTACATCACGGGACACAGAGCAGCCATAGTAATTACTATGTGGGTTATACGCCACCTATAGGTTAATGGACACTGGTAAACTGAAAAGACAGGAAGTCCCCCCCGATATAACCCCTCCCACACAGGAAGTACCTCAATTTTGTAGCAAAGCAATAAATATATTTCACTAAGTGCAGGGCCAGATCAAGAACATCATGGGCCTGGTGCTGAGGATTTTGGTGGGGCCTTTTATAAATAATAAATAAATAACAATGCAAACAATTTTTTGTTATAACAAATTAAATTAAAGAGAGAGAGGGAGGATGAGAGAGGGAGATAGGGAGAGAGAGGGCAAGAGAGAGAGAAAGGGGAAGAGAGAGGGGTGAGGGGTAAGGGAGGGAGGATGAGAGAGAAAGTGGGGATGAGAGAGAGAGGATGCGCATGAGCATGCATGGGAATGACATCAACGCAGCCCGGCCAAGGCAAGTGACCGAAGGCACAGAACCCAGAAGGAAGACCGGGTGAAGATGGAAGCACCCAGGCCCCGCCGGATTGATCACAGCGCAGCACTGGAGGGCTCAGTCTGACAATTTAAGTGTACTCTAATCTGCTAATATGCTGTGAATTCTTGTATGTTGTGGCATAACCTACCTCAGGGCCTCTAAAAAGTAGTAATGTTAGCAAAGTTTACTACCGCTTTAATATCACAGGATCACAGGATCCCAGGAGCCTCTCATGGGGCCCCCTATTGACCCGGTGGCACTTGGGCAGTGCCTAAAGCCTTGTACACACGGCCGGGAATCCCGTCAGGAAAAAAACTTCAGTTTTCCTGACGGGATTCCTGGCAAGCTTTCCTTGCCAAGCCATGCATACAGATGGCCATTGAAAAGAACCACCGTTCTTTTGAATGGCAAGAACGCGGTGATGTCATCGACTACGACGAGCCTGCGCTCGTCACATTCAATGCCGTCGCTGCCATCTTGCTACACCCTACACTACCTCTGTATGCTACTGCGCATGCATCAAAGTCTTTTCGAGCATGCGCGGGTTTACCTGGGGACAGGTAAGCATACACACTCACGGTTTTCTCGGCAGGAATCACTCTGCCGAGAATCCCGACGAGAAAATAGAGAGCAGGTTCTCTATTTTCTCGTCGGGATTCCCGGCAGTTTTCTCGCTGAAAAAGCATACACACGCACGGTTTTCACGGCAAAAAGCTCTCCCAGCAGCTTTCTTGCCGAGAAAACCCGTGCGTGTGTACGAGGCTTAACCACTTCCATACAGGGCACTTATACAGCTTCCTGCCCAGACCAATTTTCAGTTTTCGGTGCGTTGCACTTTGAATGACAATTGCGCGGTTGTGCTACACTGTACCCAAACAAAATTTTTATCATTTTGTTCCCACACATAGAGATTTCTTTTGGTGGTATTTGATCACCTCTGCGATTTTTTTTTCTGCAATTTTTTTTTAAAAAGACCGAAAATTTAGAAAAAAAAACATATTTTTTTTGTTTCAGTTACAAAACTTTGTAAATTAGTACGTTTTCTCCTTCACTGATGGGCACTGATAAGGCGGCACTGATGGGCACCAATGAGCCGGCGCGGATGGGCACCAATGAGGCGGTGCGGATGAGCACCGATAGGCAGCGCGGATGGGCACCGATAGGCAGTGGGGATGGGCACCAGTAGGCGGCACGAATGGGCACAGATAGGCGGCACGGATGGGCACAGATAGGCAGCACGAATGGGCACAGATAGGCGGCACGAATGGGCACAGATGGGCACAGATAGGCGGCAAGAATGGGCACAGATGGGCACAGATAGGCGGCACGAATGGGCACAGATAGGCGGCACGAATGGGCACAGATAGGCGGCACGGCGGCACGGATGGGCACCGATAGGCGGCACGGCTGGGCACTGATAGGTGGCACGGATGGGCATGGATGGGCACTGATAGGTGGCATGGATGGGCACTGATAGGTGGCACTGTAATGTGTTAATGGATGCCAATCAGTGCCAAACAATAATGCCTGCCAATCAGTGATGCCCATTGTGGGCACTGATTGGCATCCATTAGGGGCACTAATTGGCATCCATTAGGGGGCACTGATTTCAATCCCTGGTGGTCTAGGGAGGCATACCTTGTAATGGACATCCCTGGTGGTCCAGTGGCATCCCTGGTGGTCCAGTGTGGGCATACTCGGGGGGGCTGTGCTGATAATTGATCAGCACAAACCCCCCCTGTCAGAGGAGCAGCCGATCGGCTCTCCTCTACTCGCGTCTGACAGACGCGAGTGAGGAAAAGCCGATTACCGGCATTTCCTGTTTACATGTGATCAGCCGTGATTGGACACGGCTGATCACATGGTAAAGAGTCTCCGTCGGATCGGTGGTAAAGAGTCTCCTAGATCGGTGTTGCGGGGTGTCAGACTGACACCCTGCAACAACGATCGCCGCGATGCGCGCCCCCGGGGGCGCGCAGCGGCTTAAAATCCTGAGGACGTCATATGACGTCCAGTCAGGATTTTAAAACGTCAATCCGCTATAGGGCGGGCGGCAAGTGGTTAAGTCTATAGTTGCCAACATTTAAAAAATATTTTCAGGGACACTTTTTTTTACAAGTGCTATATTAGGAGTAGCTGAGATCCCCTATGTTCCTCTATACATCACAGTAGTAATCCCTAAAATTAAAAAAGTACTAATAATGGGCAGAACAAATATGAGGACTAAGAAGATTTCCTTTAGTTGAACTAACAAAAGTGTGCCCATTCTAGAGCTGGTAACATTGAGGATATTCAGTATAATTTTAAAGAACTGTTTTTGTGGGTAAGAAGTATACGGTAGGAGTATGGATGGTATAAAAGTGGGAAGTATGTGCAGGTGAGGGAGAGGAATGTGGAGGGTCTAACAGTGGGCACTATGTACAGGAGAGGAGTAGGGAAGGTATGGCAGAATGCAATATGTACAGGAGAGGAGTGTGAAGGGTATGACAGTGGGCAGTATGCACAGCAGAGGAGTGTGGAGGGTATGCCAGTGGGCAGTATGGACAGAAGAGGAGTGTGGGGGGGTATGACAGAGGGCAGTATGTACAGGAGAGGAGTGTGGAGGGTATAAAAGTGGGCAGTATGTACAGGAGAGGAGTGTGGAGGGTATGATGGGGGCAGTATGTACAGGAGAGGAATGTGGAGAGAAAGATAGTTGGCAGTATGTACAGGAGAGGAGTGTGGAGGGTAAGATTGGGTTACAGTATGTACATGAGAGGAGTGTGGAGGGTAAGGTTGGGTTACATTATGTACAGGAGAAGAGTGTGGAGGGTATGACAGTGGGCAGTATGTACAGGAGAGGTGTGTGGAGGGTATGACAGTGGGCACTATGTATAGGAGAGACGTGTAGAGGGTATGACAGTGGGCACTATGTATAGGAGAGGAGTGTGGAGGGTATGACAGTGAGCAGTATGTACAGGAGATGAGTGTGGAGGGTATGACGGTGGGCACTATGTATAGGAGAGAAGTGTGGAGGGTATGACAGTGGGCACTATGTATAGGAGAGGAGTGTGGAGGGTATGACGGTGGGCACTATGTATAGAGAGTGTGGAGGGTATGACAGTGAGCACTATGTACAGGAGAGGAGTGTGGAGGGTATGACAGTGAGCAGTATGTACAGGAGAGGAGTGTGGAGGGTATGAGGGTGGGCACTATGTAGAGGAGAGAAGTGTGGGGGGTATGACAGTGGACACTATGTATAGGAGAGGAGTGTGGAGGGTATGACGGTGGGCACTATGTACAGAAAAGGAGTGTGGAGGGTACGACAGTGGGCACTCTGTACAGGAGAGAAGTGTATGACAGCGGGCACTATGTACAGGAGAGGAGTGTGTAGAGTATGACAGCAGGCACTATGTATAGGAGAGAAGTGTGTAGGATATGAAAGTGAGCAGTATGTACAGGAGAGGAGTGTGGAGGGTATGACAGTGAGCAGTATGTACAGGAGAGGAGTGTGGAAGGTATGACGGTGGGCACTATGTATAGGAGAGTAGTCTGGAGGATATGACAGTGAGCACTATGTACAGGAGATAAGTGTGGAGGGTAGGACAGTAAAAAGTATGTACAGTAGAGGAGTGTGGAGGATATGACGGTGGGCATTATGTACAGGAGAGGAGTGTGGAGGGTACAACAGTGGGCACTATGTACAGGACAGAAGTGTATGACAGCGGGCACTATGTACAATAGAGGAGTGTGTAGGGTATGACAGCGGGCACTATGTATAGGAGAGAAGTGTGGAGGGCATGACAGTGAGCAGTACTAGAGGTCGACCGATATATCGGCCGATTTTTGGCACTTTTTAATTAATCGGCATCGGCCGCATGTGCTGGAAAAAATATAAGCCAATTTACTTCAGCGCGACTTGCAAATAACTTCTGTATCATAGAAGTCAATGCAAGTTGCCTGAAGTTTGTGGAGCGACTTGTCTCTGGGCAGCCTGCCAAGTGTGAGAAAAGAATACAATGTTTCTACTTATCAATGAACTGAACTCTGTGTAGAGGTTCTTAGTTTAACCATTTAAAGACTAACTCTTTTATGACACTTGTTGCTTACAAGTAAAAATCCTGTATTTTCTGCTAGAAAATCACTTAGAACCCCCAAACATTATATATATTTTTTTAGCAGAGACCCTAGTGAATAAAAAAAAAATAAACAGTAAAGTTTGCCAGTTTTTTTTTTTCGTACAAAAGTTTTGATTACCTGTTTCTGTGCCTGCTTCCTGATTCCCTTACCGAAGATCGCGGGGGCAGCACCCGAGAGCCGAGGGAAAGATCGGCTTCGGGTGCCGACATCGCGGGCGCTCAGGACAGGTAAGTGTCCTTATATTAAAAGTCAGAAGCTGCAGTATTTGTAGCTGCTGACTTTTAATATTTTTTTTTCGGCGGAACTCCGCTGCTTTCACACAGGAGCGGGCAGGCGTTGACGGTAAAACGCCGCTAGTTTTAGCAGCGCTTTACCATCATTTTAGCAGCACTATACGGCTGCTAGCGGGGTGCTTATAACCCTGCTAGCGGCCGATGAAAAGGTTAAATGCGCCCGTGTAGCACCACTGCAGAAGCGCTTTGCAGGTGCTTCGGCAGCAGTGCCCATTCATTTCAATGGGCAGGAGTGGTGGAGGAGCGGTATACACCGCTCCAAAGATGCTGCTTGCAGGACTTTTCTTAACGTTCTGCCAGCGCTCGGGCGTTCACACTGAGACTGCAGGGAAGCTGTTTTGCAGACACTTTACAGGTGCTATTTTTAGCCCAAAAGCGCCTGAAAAACACCCCAGTGTGAAAGGGGTCCAACTGTTAGATTTTATGAGATGAAAGGGAAAAAAAATTAAAAAATCGGCCTAACATAACGGCCCAAAAAAATCGTCATCATATATCGGCCATCAGCCGCCGCGATTTCTAAATATCGGCATCGGCCAGAGAAAAACCCATATCGGTCGACCTCTAAGCAGTACGTACAGGAGAGAAGTGTGGAGAATATGACAGTGGGTACTATGTACAGGTGAGGAGGATGAAGGAAAAATGTAAAGGTTTGTGGAAGGATGTTTTGGGACTGCGTAGCGGTTAAGCGGGCCATACATGGATTTAAATTACGCCAATTAAGCAGAGACCAGCCATAGTCGATCTATGTATGGGCTAGCTGGTTTTACACAAGTCAATCTATTAACCGACTTGAGTACAACCAGCTTGTCAGGTTTTTTCCAAAACAATCAGTGCTGCCAGCTATAGTTAGCAACACTGTTCATTGTATTCACAGGCAGAACACAATAACACTACAGGAGTGATTCCCCCATCCACAAGTCAGCAGGTGAGAGGGTGTGTGGGGACAGGCTGGGGAGAGATACTAGTCAGTTCCTGGGTAGGCACTGGCTAGCTTCAGAGCCAGATACACTCAGGTTACATATGCCACGATCGTTAGAGTGAGAGCAATATTTCTAGCACTAGACCTCCTCTGTAACTCTAAACATGTAACCTGTAAAAAAAAAATTAAAGGATCGCTTAGTATGCAAAAAAAATCGCACTAACTAGTGTTTTTTTTTTATGGATGAAACAGTTTCTTTCCAAAAAGAAAACACGTTTGAAAAATTGCTGCACAAATACCGTGTAACATAAAAAGTTGCAAAGACCACCATTTTATTCCATAGGGTGTCTGCTAAAACAATATACATAATGCTTGAGGGATCTGAGTAATTTTCTAGCAAAATAAAAATGATGATTTTCACATGTAAGAGAGAAGTGTCAAAATTGGCCTGAGTGGCAAGGGGTTAATTACCATTAGTAATATACAAATAATTATTATAAGCACTGTGAGTTTATCCTCTCAGTCTGCTGCAGAGTGTGTCAACTTGTATTTAAACTGGCCGCTCTGTATGTAGCTTCTGATCGACTGCGCAAACAGCCCTGTATCTCCGAAACCATAAATGATAGCAGCCCCAGTGGTGGGGTAGGTCTTCAGCTACCTACCCCCCAAATGTGGGGTCTCTGTGACCCCTGTTTGCCGAGCTACAACCCTTGAAGTCGATATTTTTTATTTTTTTTGGGCAAATGGGCCTATCTTGAGAAAGGGGCCTGGAGCTGCATGTCAGGTCACCTGAGGCCAGGTGACAGATGCACACCGTTGGGGTCAGGAGTGCACCGCTAAGGTAGTGGACCCTATGGCTGACTGCTGCGGATGGAACTCTGGGTGGTTAAGGAAGGCAGGTCCACTGGAGCACTAACAGGGACTGGAGCACTAACAGGGATCCCACAGGGAGCTAGAGCCTAAGATTCCCCAGGGCACGGAGTCTAAGATCCAGCAGGTGTTCACCAGAGCCTCTAGTGGTGAGGATGGACTGGGCTGCAACTGGATCCATGTCGCGGCCCCTAGAGTCCCCCAGCTCACACTCACAGTAGGCTATAGAGGATAGAGGGGAAGCAGCAGCTCAGGATACAAGAGATAGTGAGGGGAAAGCCAAGGTCGGGGCGACTAGCAGACAAGGAAAAATAAAGGACACGCCAAAGGTCAAGGTCACAAGCAGACAGGGATAGTCAGAACAAGCCAAGATCGGTAACTGGAATCAGACGTAGAAGACACAGCAAGTCACACACGAAAGCTAACATACAAAGTTGATCAGCACGGCTGGCTTGCAGTGCACAGGTTAATATAGTGTTCCCTGATAGGGCCTGGGGTGGAGCCATGCTAGAGGAAAGATTACTTAAGCAGCCAGGTGAGAGTGGCTGGCCTCTAAAGCAGGACACATGGAGGAGAGGTGTGCTGAGAGACAAACATTACTGCATAACCATGACAGTACCCCCCCTCTTATAGGCCCTCCCCCTCCCCCGCCTGGGCCCAGGCTTAAAGGGAAATCTCAGATGAAACCTCCTCAACAGACGAGGTGCAATGACCTCAGATGCAGCGATCCAAGATGCCTCCTCAGGACCAAACCCTCTCCAATGCACAAGGTACTGAAGAATGCCTCTGTAGAGCCGAGAATCCAGAACTTGACTAACCTCGTGCTTTAGATTATCCTCAGAGACCGAAACCGAGGTAGGGAGAAGACGAGAGGACTTATTGAGGGCCAAAGGCCCTTTAGGAATAAGCAAGGGCATGAGAGGATTAACAGGAATCTGAGGAGGGTCCCCCAGACCCTTAAAGATGAACTGGGCATCTACCACAGGACCATCAGACTGGGCAGAGGTCAGTGGAACCCTGAGGTCAGGTTGGTTAGGAGGTGACATGTCACAGGAGTCAAGCTGTATAGCTGAAAGACAAGCATATGTGAGGCAGTGGCATATATATATATGTAGCGGGTATGTACTTTCCCGGATGTAATCACAGATCACAGACTCTGGGGTAGATAGGGCCCAAGAGAAGAGGAAAAGTTCCACGAGTGCAGTTACCACGATGCTGTCACCAGGTGGCAGTGTTGCGCAACGTTAAACACTTTTCACACACTCACTCCTTGGAGAAAAGGGATTTCTCTACGAAGAGGTTTCTTTTCTCTCACACGAATATATGTGTCAGTGTTTATGTGTGATAATTTTCTTTTTCTCTCTGCAGGAGAGCATCCCATCAAGACCACTGAGTATGGGGTGGGTCTTAGTCAGGATGGGTGGGAAAAACATAATGTGAAAAAAAAAAGTTATGGTTAAATGTTGTTGTTTTTATATAGGGCTCAGACACAATTGCTTCAGTTGATCAAGTTTAAAAAAAAAAAAGTTTTATATTTTTGTACAATTGTTAGTTGGTCTCTGGATTGGATTATGCCAGCCCTTGAGGGTATGATTTGTTCCAGACACTGGGGACCGGTGTCAAATTACCAGGGGGAGAGTGTAGCGGGTATGTACTTTCCCGGGTGGAATTCAAACTGGCAGAGACACCAGCGATGTACAGTTCCTTGCGGTCCAGCGGGTGGCGCTGTCGCCTTGGGCTGGGGTTGAACCATTGCTGTGTGCTGTGCCTCCTTTTTGTCCTCCCTCGGCAGCGGTATGTTGGGGCGGGGAACCCGCTGTGCTTGCTGGGAGAGGGTATAAAGGGGCCGGCCATCTTTGTCACGGGGTCGAGTCCCAGGCACCTTCAGCCTGTGGGCGTGTGTTTCGTGTCAGTCCTCTAGGCGGCCTAGGCCTAGAGGACGTCCGGAGATCGTGTTCCATCCCAGGCACCCTTAGCCTGGGGTGAGGTACTCGGATGGAGGTCTGGAGCTCAGTGCCCAACACTGAATTCCGCGAGGGAAGGAGGTCCTAGGGAACCCAGGGATTGGGTACCCGAATCCGGAAGGCGTAATGGACCGGGGGGAGCTACTCACTTAAAGACCGGGTGCAGCATATTGCCAGTGACAGGTGAGCCTCCCATCGGAGACCGCCTGGAAGGAAAATCCCCCCTCGCTAGGAGACCTCAGCCCACTTTCAGGAAGGAAAGTGGAGAGTTCATTGTCTCTGGGCCTACTCGCATCCACACCTCCTTGTTTGTTCTGTTCTTTAAGGGAGTCTAACTGATTGTGCTGTTCACTCGAGAAGAATAAAGGAGTGTTGGACTTTAATGGTGTGAGGCTCTTTTCTGGTGGACGTTGTTCAAGGTAACTCCAGGTGCACAACACTGACCCGAAGGTAGAGAAGGAACTTTGCTTACACCGCACGGACACATGTGGTAAAGGCTTGGCGTGGTGACCCCGCTCTCTACCCTCTAAGATACCCCTAGACAAGAAGAGAGACGAGCTGATGCAAAGAGGGGAGTGAGGAGGCCGCTACACGTGGGGGCTCGGGTCCGGTATAGTGTTTGTGTACTACGGAATTGAACGTGTCTGCCCGGAGGAGTTACGAGTAGGCAGGCCTTCATTGGCCGAAGTGCATCCCTGCTTGAAGTCGTGGACATGACCCAATGAAGGGAAAGGCCCGCGCAGAAGAGAGCGAGGAAAGGGGGAAGCTCAGCCGTGTGAAGGACTACACGTGGGGGCTTCTATTTGCACTGCGCCACCAGGCACACCCCCACCGCTTAGTTCGTGGGCGTGACTCAGAAGAAAAAAAAAGAAGAAAAGCCCGTGAACTGGAGCAAAGGGGAGGAGTCCAATACGTGTGAAGGACTACACGTGGGACGTTGGCGCAAAAACTTGGCAGTGTGCGATGGATCAGCAACAGGTCACCATGTTCGGACATACATCGTGGATTCCGGTTCACCCTTCTACCACGACACTGACTGCTGCTGCTCCGGTAACAGATACGGGGATCCAGCTAAAGCCAAGGGGTCGATTCGCCCTGTACTCATGCATGGACGTTGAGGCCCTGGGTGTGATTTGTCCCGGCTGTTCGGGACTGGTGTGCCAACTGAAGCCGTTCGGGCGATGCGAGGCCTGTGGGGAGTTTCTTTTTGAAGTGGATCCAGCGGTTGAGAAGCTGAGAACCATTTACCCTGGCCGTGCTGCAGGCAACACCACTCAAGGAGGAGGAATCACTGCTTTGACAGCCATCCCTGCGCACACTGCAGCGACCGCAGAGGAGGTCGTGAAAACTCAACGGGAGAAATCCGAGGATGCTGACTCGGTCACCACGATCTCGCAGCGTCCACCACCGAAGAGAAAGACCGGTATGGTAGCCCCGACCAGCGGTTGCGGTGGACCATCTCGCCCGCTTACGCCCGGCCCAGATGGATACATCGGCAAGAGTTCCGGACGTCCCATTTCAAGGAAAGGCCGAGGTAAGCCAGGCGGAGAGATTTGGTGTGTGGGAAGAGGTGAAAATTCAGTCTCCACTACAGGGTACCTACCCGCGGAGGAGTGTGACACCTCTGACCTGGAGCCGCTCTCGGACATGGGAGACGACGTTGCTATAGACGAACTGTTTGCAGAGAAGGGCTGGGACAAAGTACCTCTCGCTTCATCCCGCAGAACCAAGGATCCACCTATGTCTACAGGGGAAAGTACACCCCGGGTGGAGGCATCAGCTCCTGAAGAGGGGTCCCGTCCCCGGCCTGCCTCTACATCCCCGGTACCATCTGTACCGAAGACCGGGGAAAAGAGACTGCTGTTGCGGGCACCAATGCCCGGATCAGATGTAATCAAGGTCCCTCGCCACCCGGATTCGATAGTTTTGCCTGGCGAAGGGGACAGAGCTACTATGCCTCCTTTGGCCAGACTACAACGCCTATTTGGCCAGAAGGTTGCTGCAGAGTACGGATGGGAGTATCCATACTTGTCCAAGGAGCTGCTCTATGAGGTGGAAGTGTGTTGGGAGCGCTGGTACAATGACTTTGTGTGGACTCACCTTCAGATTCCACACGCTCGCAGGTACCTGGCATGCTCTCCCAAGGCCTCTCAACGTTTTAAGGACTGCAAGGCAGAGTGGATGTTGGGACGGCACATCCATGCAGACAAAGTGCTGATTCGGCGCAAGGAAGGAGAAGATGTAAAATATCATCTGGAGACCATGGACCAGCACTTGAAGCCACTTGTTCTGCCGCATCCCCGCTTCTACCTGTAGGAGAGAAAGACTCCGTTCTTGTTGTATGCTGCTGAACTTTCTGGGGCCCGTTGTCTTTGTACCCAGAGGAATGAAGGACTGTTCCTGTTTTGTTCTTCACTTTCCAGCAAGAGATCACAGACTCTGGAGTAGATAGGGCCCAAGAGAAGAGGAAAAGTTCCACGAGTGCAGTTACCACGATGCTGTCACCAGGCGGCAGTGTTGCGCAACGTTAAACACTTTTCACACACTCACTCCTTGGAGAAAAGGGATTTCTCTACGAAGAGGTTTCTTTTCTCTCACACAAATATATGTGTCAGGGTTTATGTGTGATCATTTTCTTTCTTTTCTCTCTGCAGGAGAGCATCCCATCAAGACCACTGAGTATGGGGTGGGTCTTAGTCAGGATGGGTGGGAAAAACATAATGTGAAAAAAAAAAGTTATGGTTAAATGTTGTTGTTTTTATATAGGGCTCAGACAATTGCTTCAGTTGATCAAGTTTTTTTCAAAAAAAGTTTTATATTTTTGTGCAATTGTTAGTTGGTCTCTGGATTGGATTATGCCAGCCCTTGAGGGTATGATTTGTTCCAGACACTGGGGACCAGTGTCAAATTACCAGGGGGAGAGTGTAGCGGGTATGTACTTTCCCGGGTGTAATTCAAACTGGCAGAGACACCAGCGATGTACAGTTCCTTGCGGTCCAGCGGGTGGCGCTGTCGCCTTGGGCTGGGGTTGAACCATTGCTGTGTGCTGTGCCTCCTTTTTGTCCTCCCTCGGCAGCGGTATGGTGGGGCGGGGAACCCGCCGTGCTTGCTGGGAGAGGGTATAAAGGGGCCGGCCATCTTTGTCACGGGGTCGAGTCCCAGGCACCTTCAGCCTGTGGGCGTGTGGTTCGTGTCGGTCCTCAAGGCGGCCTAGGCCTAGAGGACGTCCAGAGATCGTGTTCCATCCCAGGCACCCTTAGCCTGGGGTGAGGTACTCGGATGGAGGTCTGGAGCTCAGTGCCCAACACTGAGTTCCGCGAGGGAAGGAGGTCCTAGGGAACCCAGGGATTGGGTACACGAATCCGGAAGGCGTAATTGACCGGGGGGAGCTCCTCACTTGAAGACCGGGTGCAGCATATTGCCAGTGACAGGTGAGCCTCCCATCTGAGACCGCCTGGAAGGAAAATCCCCCCTCGCTAGGAGACCTCAGCCCACTTTCAGGAAGGAAAGTGGAGAGTTCATTGTGTCTGGGCCTACTCGCATCCACACCTCCTTGTTTGTTCTGTTCTTTAAGAGAGTCTAACTGATTGTGCTGTTCACTCGAGAAGAATAAAGGAGTGTTGGACTTTAATGGTGTGAGGCTCTTTTCTGGTGGACATTGTTCAAGGTAACTCCAGGTGCACAACACTGACCTGAAGGTAGAGAAGGAACTTTGCTTACACCGCACGGACATATGTGGTGAAGGCTTGGCGTGGTGACCCCGCTCTCTACCCTCTAAGATACCCCTAGACAAGAAGAGAGACGAGCTGATGCAAAGAGGGGAGTGAGGAGGCCGCTACATATATATACTGTATACAGAGGTATGTGAGGTAATGACACATATACTGTATACAGGGATATGTGAGGTAGTGACATATATATATAGTGCACCAACCCCAGACTTTACCTGCTTTTCTTCTGCTTGGCTCCTCCGCAGGAAAGAATGAGGCACACCGCACCACAAGCCCGTACCCTCCTGAATAGGGAGGTTGAGCGGTGTTAGTTTCTCGGGCCTGCTTGCAGCCAGTGTTTAAAAGCTTACAGTGCTGACCTCGTTTCTGCAGTAGTCAGAAGCAAGTCTTTAATTCTCCCAAGTAAGCAACTGTCCACACCAACTGAAAGGTCCAACTCTTATTTATTTTTCTCAGCACAATAAACAGTCTCTTTGAGAGCAGACAGGTTGGGACAAGACACAGGTCAGATAAGGTGGGAGGAGGTCCAGGCACAAACTTGAATTTGGGTTTTCTCCTGCACTGATCAGCACGAACAGGCTTGGTGCACGGTCTCTGCCACAGACCATGAGGGTGGTCACTGCCACTGATCGGGTGAAAAAGGTGAAAGTCACTGCTACTGACCTTGGGTGCGTAGTGTCACTGCCACTGTGATTTAAAGAACATGCACTTCCTTCCGTTAGTGAACTAGCCCTTATAGGACAAGAACATCCCTCCAGAGAGTTACCAGAGGCCCCATCTGTCACCACGACTCTGCGCTGGGTCTTCAGAAAGGTTCACCTCCCTGGACTCCTCGTCCTGGATACAGGTCCCCTCGCAAGGCAGATCCCTGGGAGTCTCGGTCCCTGGCGGATCCCAGCCAAAGGCCGCTGGGCTCCGGGCCTTTCTCCAAAGTACCTCACCCAAGACTGAAGGTGTCTGAGATGGAACAGCAGCTCTGTCTCCGGGCCTAGGGCACCCTGGAGACAACCCGACCAGGCCTCCGGGCCTAGGGCAGCCGGAGGCGACACACACGCACCCAGGCCTAAGGTGCCTGAGCGCGGAACCGACTCTCTGGAAGATGGCCGCCCCCTTTTATATCCTCTCCCGACAGGCACAGCAGGTTCCCCGCCCCGCCGTACTGCTGCCAAGAGGGGACAAAAAAAGACACAACCTTGTACTGCGGCTCAACCCGGGCCCATGGCAACAGCGCCACCCATAGGCCCCAGGGAACTACACACCAGTACTATCTCCCAGGGATAGAAATGGTCCATGAAACCTAACAATTACCACTCAGATGCTTCCCCTAAATGTAACCACCCACTACATATACATATAGATAGATAGATAGATATATATATATATATATATATATATATATATATATATATTAGGGCTGTGGAAATTAACTATTAATTCCTCGATTAATCGATTAATTGTTTTGACCGATCAAAATTCTTTTGATCGGTACGCACCTCTCTGCCGGCTTCCGGGTCTTCAGGAAGATCCGGTGACGTCACGGACACCGGCGGGGCTTGCCGTGTCCATCTGAAGGGCTCCTTTGCTGTGCCTTCATATCTGCATGCCGGCAGGACCTTACTATCTACCACACGCAAGGGCTGTTACACTTCCCTCTATCACTTCCCTCTATCAACCTGGGATTCTACAGCCATCCACTGGGAATTGTGATAGTTCCCTTCACGGGACATCTACATGCCGACGGACTGATGTTAGCCCCTCCTCATCTGGATTCAGCAGTGGTATCGTTGTACACATTTTTATACCAGTATCATACTTAGCTACATGTTTTTATGACTGCTTTTGCTACCGTTTGGTATTACTCGCACCATTTTTACAGTTTATGTAGCTACATCGATTTTATCTCCAGTGCAATATTTATTTTGTTACCTACTTGAAGACTATAAAAGTTTTAATGCTATTCCCATCGAGCGCTGCCTTTGTGTGCTTTTTGTATCCTGCTATCGATTTTTCCAGTGGTTGGTAGCTGCACTGGGAATCGGCCTGCAAGGAGATCAGCTAAAAGTAGTTGGATCTATGTGCGTTATAATTAATCTAAATTAGTTGATTAATCGATTAAAAAAAATCGATTAATCAAACACGAAAATTTTAATCAGTAACAGCCCTATTATATACTGTATACAGAGATATGTGAGTGAATATACAGAGATATGAGGTGAACTCTGAGTGCCATGCAAAGGCGTGCGCAGGGGGTGTGCCAGGTGTCCCTGGGCACACCCTAATTACCCTGTGCAGCGCAGATTCCCTGTGCTGATATTTCACCAAAGCTTCTAAAAAAAAAAAAAAAAAAAAAAAAAAAAAAAATATAAATAAAATTGTAAAAAATAATACAAAAATAAATAAAAAACTGACACTGTTCACTGCCCTACTGACATCATCCACTACCCTACTACATTTTAAAATGATTACATTTATTTAGTGTGTGTGTATCTATATATATATATATATATGCACCCTAATGCAATAGGCTGCGCACACATTGTTGTGGACATTCCTAGCCGTGTATGAGGAGTATTGTGGAGGAATGATGTGATGATTGTAGGAGTGATGAGGTCGGTGTGTATAGAAGTATACACGGACGGTGAGTCCCTCTCTCCCTCTGACGTGAGGGCGGTGTACAGATGAGGGAAGACATGGTGATGATGATGAGGAGGAGGAGGAGGAGGGATGGAGTGGACAGTAGAAGGGAAGGACTGGGAAGAAGAAGGAGGAGGAGGAGGCGGTGATGAGCGGCGGCGGCCTCCCTGCTGGGGGAGCGGCTGTACATCTCGTCACCTCGCCCAGGGATCTGTACACCGGAGGGGGGAGGGGGGCATTCTCCTCCCCGGGTTGGCTCCAGTGCCATGTCGGAGGCAGAGGGAGTCTCCGCGGTGGTAGCTCAGGGCTCTCCGGCCGGTGGAGGAGGAAGGGGAGCGGAGAGCCCGGCCGGGGGAGGTGCAGCGCCGATTAGAATCGCTGCCAAGAAGGGGCAACTCCGCTCCGCTCCCCGGGCCAAGAAACTGGAGAAACTCGGAGTGTACTCCGCCTGTAAGGTAATCACGGCGGTCTGTGTGTGTGTGTGAGTGAGTGAGTGAGTGAGAGTGTGTGTGAGAGAGAGAGAGAGAGAGAGAGAGAGAGACAACTTCACCTCCACACTGTGCAACACTGACACACACTACTACACTACATCACACTGCAACACTGACACACACTACTACACTACATCACACTGCAACACTGACACACACTACATCACACTGTGCAACACTGACACACACTACTACACTACATCACACTGCAACACTGACACACACTACATCACACTGTGCAACACTGACACACACTACTACACTACATCACACTGTGCAACACTGACACACACTACTACACTACATCACACTGTGCAACACTGACACACACTACTACACTACATCACACTGCAACACTGACACACACTACATCACACTGTGCAACACTGACACACTACTACACTACATAACACTGACACTACAACACCACACTGACACTACATCACACTGTGCAACACTGACACTACAACACTGGCACTACATCACACTGTGCAACACTGACACTACAACACCATACTGACACTACATCACACTGTGCAACACTGACACACACTACTACACTACATCACACTGTGCAACACTGACACACACTACTACACTACATCACACTGTGCAACACTGACACACACTACATCACACTGTGCAACACTGACACTACAACACCACACTGACACTACATCACACTGTGCAACACTGACACACACTACTACACTACATCACACTGTGCAACACTGACACACACTACATCACACTGTGCAACACTGACACTACAACACCACACTGACACTACATCACACTGTGCAACACTGGCACTACATCACACTGTGCAACACTGACACTACAACACCACACTGACACTACATCACACTGTGCAACACTGACACTACAACACCACACTGACACTACATCACACTGTGCAACACTGACACTACAACACTGGCACTACATCACACTGTGCAACACTGACACTACAATACAACACTGGCACTACATCACACTGTGCAACACTGACACTACAACACCACACTGACACTACATCACACTGTGCAACACTGACACTACAACACCACACTGACACTACATCACACTGTGCAACACTGACACTACAACACTGGCACTACATCACACTGTGCAACACTGACACTACAACACCACACTGACACTACATCACACTGTGCAACACTGACACACACTACATCACACTGTGCAACACTGACACTACAACACCACACTGACACTACATCACACTGTGCAACACTGACACACACTACTACACTACATCACACTGCAACACTGACACTACAACACCACACTGACACTACATCACACTGTGCAACACTGACACACACTACTACACTACATCACACTGTGCAACACTGACACTACAACACCACACTGACACTACATCACACTGTGCAACACTGACACACACTACTACACTACATCACACTGTGCAACACTGACACTACAACACCACACTGACACTACATCACACTGTGCAACACTGACACACACTACTACACTACATCACACTGTGCAACACTGACACACACTACTACACTACATCACACTGTGCAACACTGACACTACAACACCATACTGACACTACATCACACTGTGCAACACTGACACACACTACTACACTACATCACACTGTGCAACACTGACACACACTACTACACTACATCACACTGTGCAACACTGACACACACTACATCACACTGTGCAACACTGACACTACAACACCACACTGACACTACATCACACTGTGCAACACTGACACTACAACACCACACTGACACTACATCACACTGTGCAACACTGGCACTACATCACACTGTGCAACACTGGCACTACATCACACTGTGCAACACTGACACTACAACACCACACTGACACTACATCACACTGTGCAACACTGACACTACAACACTGGCACTACATCACACTGTGCAACACTGACACTACAACACACTGTGCAACACTGACACTACAACACTGGCACTACATCACACTGTGCAACACTGACACTACAACACACTGTGCAACACTGACACTACAACACTGACACTACAACACACTGTGCAACACTGACACTACAACACACTGTGCAACACTGACACTACAACACTGGCACTACATCACACTGTGCAACACTGACACTACAACACACTGTGCAACACTGACACAACAACACTCTGTGGCTGTGCAACACTGACACTACAACACACTGTGCAACACTGACACTACAACACACTGTGCAACACTGACACTACAGCACTGGCACTACATCACACCGTGCAACACTGACACTACAACACACTGTGCAACACTGACACTACAACACCACACTGACACTACATCACACTGTGCAACACTGGCACTACATCACACTGTGCAACACTGACACTACAACACCACACTGACACTACATCACACTGTGCAACACTGACACTACAACACTGGCACTACAACACACTGTGGCTGTGCAACACTGACACTACAACACACTGTGCAACACTGACACTACAACACACTGTGCAACACTGACACTACAGCACTGGCACTACATCACACTGTGCAACACTGACACTACAACACACTGTGCAACACTGACACTACAACACACTGTGCAACACTGACACTACAACACACTGTGCAACACTGACACTACAACACACTGTGCAACACTGACACTACAACACACTGTGGCTGTGCAACACTGACACAGGTCAGATAAGGTGGGAGGAGGTCCAGGCACAAACTTGAATTTGGGTTTCTCCTGTTCTGATTAGCACGAACAGGCTTGGTGCACGGTCTCTGCCACAGACCATGAGGGTGGTCACTGCCACTGATCGGGTGAAAAAGGTGAAAGTCACTGCTACTGACCTTGGGTGCGTAGTGTCACTGCCACTGTGATTTAAAGAACATGCACTTCCTTCCGTTAGTGAACTAGCCCTTATAGGACAAGAACATCCCTCCAGAGAGTTACCAGAGGCCCCATCTGTCACCACGACTCTGCGCTGGGTCTTCAGAAAGGTTCACCTCCCTGGACTCCTCGTCCTGGATACAGGTCCCCTCGCAAGGCAGATCCCTGGGAGTCTCGGTCCCTGGCGGATCCCAGCCAAAGGCCGCTGGGCTCCGGGCCTTTCTCCAAAGTACCTCACCCAAGACTGAAGGTGTCTGAGATGGAACAGCAGCTCTGTCTCCGGGCCTAGGGCACCCTGGAGACAACCCGACCAGGCCTCCGGGCCTAGGGCAGCCGGAGGCGACACACACGCACCCAGGCCTAAGGTGCCTGAGCGCGGAACCGACTCTCTGGAAGATGGCCGCCCCCTTTTATATCCTCTCCCGACAGGCACAGCAGGTTCCCCGCCCCGCCGTACTGCTGCCAAGAGGGGACAAAAAAAGACACAACCTTGTACTGCGGCTCAACCCGGGCCCATGGCAACAGCGCCACCCATAGGCCCCAGGGAACTACACACCAGTACTATCTCCCAGGGATAGAAATGGTCCATGAAACCTAACAATTACCACTCAGATGCTTCCCCTAAATGTAACCACCCACTACATATACATATAGATAGATAGATAGATAGATAGATAGATAGATAGATAGATAGATAGATAGATAGATAGATAGATATTAGGGCTGTGGAAATTAACTATTAATTCCTCGATTAATCGATTAATTGTTTTGACCGATCAAAATTCTTTTGATCGGTACGCACCTCTCTGCCAGCAATATAAGACTGCTGACACAACACATTGTACTGTCATACTGAAACAACAACATACAAGACTGCTGACACAACACAATATAGTGTAACACTAACAGCCAGCACTACAAGAGACTTCTGACATAACATGTTATAACATTGACAACAACAACACACCCAGCAATACAAGCTTGCTGACATAACATGTCGGAGTGTAACACAACACCACCCAGCACTACAAGCCTGCTGACACAGCATGGCATAGTGTAAATAAAGCCTGGTACACACTATACGTTTTTTTTTTTTTTTCCTTTATCTCAGCGGGCGGAATTAAATAAATAAACTGACAGATCACTGCACTAACACAAGCAATGTTAGTACAGTGATCTTCCCCGCTGTGCTATTGTGTTCCCCGACCACCGCCAGAACACACCGATTAGCGTTTGCAGCCATTGGCCAGCACTAGACTAATAGTTTGATTTTCATTTGGTTAGTGTCCTCACTGTGATAGTTGATTTTCATTTCAAGATCAAAAATGAACAAATCAACATGTTGCATTTTTTTTTTTTTTAAACAAACGATTTTCTAATTATTTGTGTCGTTCAAAAAATTTTTATAAAAAATTAACAGAAATGTGCACGAGCAATAGAGGTAGTAGTGGAAAACAAAAGGAAAAAAAAAAACAATGTTTAGTGTTAAAAACAATCGAAAAATTGTTGAAAGTCACTGGAAAGTTTCCAATATAATGATTGGGCCATCAAAAGAAAATTATTATTATTTTTTTTTCATTCTTCTTTTTTTTTTTTTTTCACTCATCTATGGCCAGCTTAACGCTTCCGCAATACACCTAGTACTACAAGACTGCTGACATATGTCATAGTGTAAAGCCTCGGACACATGATGAGAATATTGGACGAATGATTGTCTGTCTTTTTTTTGTATGCTAGTCTCATATCAAAAATGAAGGAGGTAACCTTCAGGCCTCATGCCACGGACGTTTTTTACAGCCGTGTTTTTGAGCGTTTTTTATAGCTTAAAAACGCCTGTCCATGTTAGTCTATAGCTTCATGCCCACCTAGGCGTTTTTGAGTTGCAAATAGCATAGGCGTTTTTGAGCTGTAAAAAAAAAAAACAGGACCAGTGCGTTCCGCGGTGTCAGCGTTAGGCATAAAAAAATGCGAAGCTTTAAAAACTGCGCAAAAATGCAGCGGCGGCGTTTTTGAGCTCCGGCGTTTTTATCTTCCTTTTTTTTTTAAATACCGTCAAAAAATGTATACAATAACATGGACAGGCATTTTTAAGCTGTAAAAAACGCTCAAAAACGCATCTGTAAAAACGTCCGTGGGCATGAGCTCTAAAGGGTAGTTCCAGCCTTTTTTATGTTCATTAAAAGTCAGCAGCTACAAAAAGTGTAGCTGCTGGCTTTTAATAAACATACACTTACCTGTTCCACTGTCCAGCGACACAACGCCTGGAGCTTCGCTCCTCTCCCCCCCCCCCCCCCTTCTCCGCCAGCGCCTCCATTCATAGTGTGGGCACCCGGGCGTGACAGCTTTCGGCTTCACGGCCGGGCACTCACTGCATATGCGCGAACGGTGCAGCGCTCTCTGAGTGGACAGGCGCTTGCCTGGGACTTGTCACGTGTCCCAGGTGATCGCCTACAGGGAGGGGCCATCTTAGACGATATGACGAGTCGCCTAGGTGGTCCCTGGGCGGAAGGAGGAAGTGGGACAGGAGGTCCCACTCCTACTGAAGCCCCCACTCCCCCCCCCCCAAAAAAAATGTCATGCCAAATGTGGCATGTAAGGGGGTGAGGAGTGGATTAAGCGGAAGTTCCAAATATGGGTGAAACTCCGCTTTAAGCGGAGCTCCACCAAAAAAGGGGAAGCTCCACTTGTCTGCCTCTTCCCCCTCTCCGCTGCCACATTTGGCACCTTTCGGGAGGAAGAGGGTACCTGGTTTTGACAGTACCCGCTCCCACTTCCAGCTGAGTTCGAAGTTCAGCCCCCCACCTGGTTCCCCCGCAGCCAGCCCATTCACAGAGCGCAGCGTGATTCGCGCATGCGCAGTAGGGAACCAACTGTGAAGCCTCAAGGCTTCGCTGACAGGTTTCCCTTAGCAGAGATGGCGGCGACTGCACCCGATTCCTGGACAGGTAAGGCCCCTTTCACACTGCCACGGCTTAAAAGTCGCACGATTTTACGGTGGCGATTTTGACGCAGTTTCAGGGAATGCCTGTGTAAACTTGCATGAAAGTCGCACCAAAGTAGTACAGGGACTACTTTGAAGTCGCTCCATATATGAATGGTTATCATTGGAAATGTTTTTGTGCTTGTCCCTTCGGATAATTTCATATGAACTGTTGTAATCGGCTCTCGGAAGCTGTATACTAAGGATGAGATTATTGTACCATCAACTATAAAAACGATATTTTTCATCCGATTTTCTCATCGTGTGCACTAGGCGTAACACTGACACAATACACCCAGCACTACGAGACTGCTGACACCACATGATATCACTTTAACAACAACACGCCCATTAATGCAACACTGCTGGCACATGTCATAGCTTAACACGGACACAACAACATCCAACATTACAAGACTGCTGACACAGCATTCTCTGCCTTGGCACGGTCGTACTCTGTTGTCACCAGGGCAGATGAGTTCAGACATGTTCAGGTCCTAGTCCAAACCCACCTGAGCTATCCCACCAAGAACTTGTCACTGTACAGCAGTGGTTCTCAACTCCAGTCCTCAGGGCCCACCAACAGGCCAGGTTTGCAAGATAACTGAAATGCATCACAGGTGATATAATTTGCTGCTCAGGAACTGCAGTATTCTAGTCCGCATCTCACCAAGGTAATACTTAAAATCTGGCCTGTTAGTGGGTCCTGAGGACAGGAGTTGAGAACCACTGCTGTACAGGGAAAATAATAAGCAGCCGAGGCATTCCCTGCCCACAGCCATACGTATACATGCCCCTTGTATACATGCAGGGAGGAAATGTCTTTGCTGCTCCTGATTGGCTCTATACAATGAGAGCTTCCTGGTGGGATCCCTCAGGAGGGTTTGACTTAGGATCTGAACACATACCTGAGCTCACCCGTAAACAGTTATTATTCACACAGTAGGCAGAGGGAAGTCTACAATCCAATCCTATACATTCTGCTGGATATATTGTACACTGAGACATTGTGACAGAACAGAGCAGGACTCTTTATATTCCAAGATACAACAATCAGTCCCTGGTAAATACTACAGACAGCTACTGGAAGTGTGCTTTAGAACTGATGTAGTGTTTTCTTTGAGGTCACTGTAATGTGACGCTATTTACACAGGAGCCTCATGCGGTGGAGTAATTGTGACAGTGTTGTGTGAGGTGCGAAACCATAATATTGACATTTTACTGCTAGTGAGTGTTGGTAGTTAGGAAATAAATATGCTACTATAAAAGAAGACAAGAACAGCTAATGTAAGTGAACTGTTACATACACTTTTAAAATACAATAGGTTTGAAGCCTCGTACACAACCGATTTTCTCGGCAAAAAACGACAAGAAACCTGTTGGGAGAGCTTTCTTGCCGAGAAAACCGTTCGTGTGTATGGTTTCTCGTCGAGAAAACTGCCAGGAATCTCGACGAGAAAAATAGAGAACCTGCTCTCTATTTTCTCGTCAGGATTCTCGTTATTCTCGTCGGCTTGTTTCCCCACAAGAAAACCGGTCGTGTGTATGCTTTTCCGAGTCTTAAAAAATCGTGCATGCTCAGAATAAAGTATAAGACGGGAGCGATCCTTCTGGTAAAACTAGCGTTCGTAATGGAGATAGCACATTCGTCACGCTAAAACGAACTGAATGCACGAAGACTGAAAAGCGTTTATCGTCTCTCCCCAAACTTTTACTAACACGCGATAACACGAGATCAGCAAAAGCAGCCCAAGAGCTGGCGCCATTGAAATCGAACTTCCCCTTTATACTGCCGTCGTACGTGTTGTACGTGGCCACACTTTCCAACAACGAGATTTGGAATTGACAGTGTGTATGCAAGGAAAGCTTGACAATAATCTCGTTCATAAAAACAACAGGTTTTTTTACGACGATATTCTCGGTCGTGTGTACGAGGCTTTAGAATTTAAACCTGTATAGTAGAATTGAAATTCAAGGGATACCCATTACAGTAAAACCTTGGTTTGAGAGTGACTTGGTTTGAGAGCGTTTTGCAAGTCAAGCAAAATTTTTAAATCAATTTTTGACTTGATATACAAGCGATGTCTTGATATAAGAGTAGCGTCATGTCACAACTAAGTGTAGCAATATGGTTACATTTAATGAAGGTACAACATTTAGAAATTCACATGGTTGATGATTAAAACAGGCACATCTAAGTATGGAGGCATCCGGGGTAAAGCTGTCCACATAGACCATCCTGCACACCACCATTGATGTCGCTCCTTCCACGAGCGGTTCAAGCCTCGGTTTTAGAACGCTGTACTGCAGGGTAGTCTTCCCGGTCACGATTGCAGACTGACATCGGTGAGAGCCAGCGGTGTGGGGACGGTCTATGTGGATTGCTGTACCCCGGATCCCTGCATACGTGGATGTGCCCCTTTTAATCATCAACCATGTGAGTTGCTAAATGTTGTACCTTCATTAAATGTAACCATATTGCTACACTTAGAGGCGCCTCTCTTCTTCTCTTTTATAGTCTGTAGCTCCTGCTGGATTTTGCTTCTAATCCTCTTGGGGAGGCTTCCATTTGTGGATGGACATTTTATGGTTACACAACCTATCACATTGCTATAATCTTTTTATATGGACTAGAGACTGAAGGACTTATGAATAAATGGTTGTGGAACGAATCATTTGAGTTTCCATTATTTCTTATGGGAAAATTCGCTTTTATATACAAGTGCTTTGGATTACAAGCATACTTCCGGAACAAATTATGCTCACAATCCAAAGTTTTACTGTATTAGTTACATTGAGCTATTAAAGAAGAAAGCTTTCAAACTTTGTGCGGCATTAAACCTGTGAAACAGCATAGCAGCATTTACTACAGATATTTGTCACTTTTTTATATTTTTCTTTGATTTATTTTGAGAACTCCAAAGTAAGGGGGTTCTTGTTTTTACTTTATTTCTTTATCATCCTTTTGAGAAACACAGGAATGTAGATATTCTTGGACATGTGGGTTATACTGCCACTATAAAGTGGGGTACACACTATAAGAAAATCAGGCAAATGTTCGTCCGATTTTTCTCGAAGTTTCACAGCAAATCGGAACTGAAAATTCTCGTAAGCCAAAGGCTTATTTTTTTTGTATATTGTTTCTGATCATGCGCAGTCTTTCTTGTACAAAAATTGTATGAAATTATACACACTAAGCCCCCTTTCACACTTATACGACTTGTCCCACGATTTTGGATTGCAAAATCGCATGACACGTCATTCTCCATGATTTTCAATGACTACCATTCATATTGGCACGACTTTAAGTCGTGCCAACTTCAAAGTAGTCCCTGCACTACTTTGGTCCGATTTTTATGCCACTTACACAGGCATACCCTGAAATCGCGGCCGCGAAATCGCGCGACTTTGAAGTCGCAGTAGTGTGAAAGGGGCCTAAAGGAAAATCATTCATTCTGTTCCCCTACAAATTTTTTTTTTGTAGTTTGACCCTTTGAGAATTTTGGTACGAAAATTTGGAATTGGCTTTTCGAAAGTTGTGTACACGCTATATGAAAATCGTACGAAAATTCTTTGGACGAAAATGTTCGCACAATTTTTCTTATTGTGTGTATGAGCCTTAAAGAGGAAGTAAACCCTCCTCAAAAAATAAATAAAAGACCCTGCAAGACAAAGGCATAATGAGCTAGTATGCATAGCATGCTAGCTCATTATGTAGTACTTACCTTCGATCAAAGCCCCCGCAGCCATCCACGTCTCCCCCTCCGGCCGCCGACATGTTGTCCCGCAGTTACTTCCGTGTATCGCGGCTCCGGCGCTGTGATTGGCCGGAGCCGCAATGACGTCACTCCCGCACATGCGCATGGGAATGGCACAGTACAACTGAAGCAACGGCACATAGTGCTATTGCTTCAGTTGGCTTAAAGGGGTTGTAAAGGTTCGTATTTTATTTTCTAAATAGGTTTCTTTAAGCTAGTGCATTGTTGGTTCACTTACCTTTTCCTTTGATTTACCTTCTAAATGTTTTTTTTCTTTGTCTGAATTTCTAACTTCCTGTTTCTCCTCACTAAACTTCACACCATCATCCGAGTGGTGTGGAGTCAGCCAGAACAGCTTACTGAACAGATTACTGAGGAGGAACAGGAAGTGAGAAATTGAGACAAAGAAAAAAAACATTTAGAAGGTAAATCAAAGGAAAAGGTAAGTGAACCAACAATGCACTAGCTTAAAGAAACCTATTTAGAAAATAAAAAACAAACCTTTACAACCCCTTTAAGTGCGCATGTGCCGCATGACGCCGACACATGCAAATACAGGGATATCTCCTAAACCGTGCAGGTTTAGGAGATATCCTTGTTAGCTACAGGTAAGCCTTAATATAGGCTTACCTGTAGCATAAAGTTGTAAACGAGAGTTTACAACCACTTTAAGAAGGTATGAACACTGAAAAACAAAATAAACTTTAAAGAGGAGCTTCAGTCTCCCCCACAAAAAGTACAAGTACTGTAGCTGCTGACTTTTAATATAAGGACACTTACCTGTCCAGGAAATCCAGCGCTGTGCTCACCCGAGGCGTTTTTTTTGTGAGCTTTGGGTCCAGGCAACGGCATCATAACTCAAGCCCTGTACACATGGGCGAGAATCCCGTAGAAAAAAAACCGATGGTTTTCTCGACGGGATTCCTGGCAAGATTTTCTTGCCAAGCCCTGTGTACACACGCACATTCAAAAGAACCGCCGTTCTTTTGAATGGCAAGAACGCGGTGACATCATCGACTACGACGAGCATGCGCTCGTCACATTCTATACCATCGCCGCCATCTTGCTTCACCCTACACTACCCTTGTATGCTACCGCGCATGCGTCGAAGTCTCATCGAGCATGTGCGGGCTTACCGGAGGACAGGTAAGTTTGTAGCATCGTACACACACACGGTTTTCTCGTCGGGAAACAGGCCGACGAGAATCCCGACGAGAAAATAGAGAGCAGGTTCTCTCTTTTTCTCGTCGAGATTCCCGGCAGTTTTCTCGACGAGAAACCATACACACGAACGATTTTCTCGGCAAAAAGCTCTCCCAGCAGTTTTCTTGCTGTTTCTTTCTGAGAAAACCGGTCGTGTGTACGAGGCTTAAAGGAAAACGCTGCGCTCTGTGAATGGTCCTGCAGTCTTCTGGGACCTGTTATGTTTCCCAGAGGGCTGCGGATGTAGTTGGGGGGGGGGGGGGGGGGTAAACTTCCGCTCAGATTGCCTAGGCAATCCAGACAGAAGTGGGAGCGGGTACCTGTTAAAACCAGGCACCCCCCCCCAAAAATAAAGTGCCAATTGTTAAAGAGAAGGGAGGAGGCGGCAAACTACTTCAGCTCTTTCTATATCTAGGGTTGCCACCTCATCCCTTTAAAACCGAACACATATTAATTACACAGATTCTGTGGCTGATTAAGGTGGTAATTAAACTCACTTGGTGCCTTATCTGCATTAAATTAGCCTTAGAATCTGTGTAATTAATCTGTGTTCGGGTTTAAGGCTGGGTTCACACTAGTGCGACACGACAGCCGTCCTACTTTGGATCCGACTTTGCCCCGCGACATGAAGCCGACATATGTCCGACTTTCAATGAACGGGATCCAACTTGGATCCCCGCCAATACCAGGCACTGTGTTTGGTATGAATCTTGAGGGGGAACTCCAGGCCAAATTTTAAATAAAAAACCAGCATAGGTTCCCCTTCCAGGAGCATACCAGGCCCTTGGGTCTGGTCTGGATTTGAAGGGGAGCCCCTACGCCGAAAAAATGGCGTGGGGGTCCCCCCCAAAATCCAAACTAGACCCTTATCCGAGCACGCAACCTGGCAGGCCGCAGGGGAAGTGGGGGGTTCGAGAGAGCGCCCCCCCTCCCTCCTGAACCGTACCAGGCCGCATGCCCTCAACATGGGTGGTTTGGTGCTCTGGGGCAGGGGGGTGACCTGCGGACCCCCCACCCAAAGCACCCTGTCCCCATGTTGATGAGGACAGGGCCTCTTCCCGACAACCCTGGCCGTTGGTTGTCGGGGTCTGCGGGCGGGGGGCTTATCGGAATACGGGAGCCCCCTTTAATAAGGGGGCCCCAAGATCCCGGCCCCCCACCCTATGTGAATGAGTATGGGGTACATCGTACCCCTACCCATTCACCTGGTGGAAAAAAAATGTCAATAAAAAACACACACAGCTTTTTAAAGTAATTTATTGCACAGCTCCGGGGGTCTCCGGTGTCGTCTCCGGTTCTTTCTTCTGCCGGGCCTCCGCTATCTTCTTCCAGCTCTTTTGCTAGCGGGGCCCGGTCTTCTCTGTCGCATTCTTCTTCTCCCGCTCTCCGGTTCTTCTCTCGCTCTCCGGTTCTTTCTTCCGCCGGGCCTCCGCTATCTTCTTCCAGCTCTTTTGCTAGCAGAGAGGCCCGGTCTTCCCGTTGTCTCGTCCGGCTCTCCGTTGTCCTTCTGCCGGCCCCTCCACTATCTTCTTCCAGCTCTTTTGCTAGTGGAGGGGCCGGTCTTGCCATCGCCGTCTTCTTCTCTCTTCTCCTCCTCGATGTTGACTCGTCGCTTCCTCCTGCTGTAATACTGGCTGTTCGCTCCGCTCCGAATTAATATAGGCTTCTCATGACGTCACAGTCACATGCTCCGGGTGGCCCCGGAGCATGTGACTGTGACGTCATGGGAGCATGTGACTGTATTCACATAGGGTGGGGGGCCGGGATCTGGGGGCCCCCTTATTAAAGGGGCTCCCGGATTCCGATAAGCCCCCCGCCCGCAGACCCCGACAACGGCCAGGGTTGTCGGGAAGAGGCCCTGTCCTCATCAACATGGGGACAGGGTGCTTTGGGGTGGGGGGGGTCGCCCCCCCTGCCCCAGAGCACCAAACCCCCCCATGTTGAGGGCATGCGGCCTGGTACGGTTCAGGAGGGAGGGGGGGCACTCTTGACCAGACCCAAGGGCTGGGGGGGGAACCCATGCCAGTTTTTTATTTAAAATTTGGCCTGGAGTTCCCCCTCAAGAGCAGCACAGCACAAGTCGCATGCCAAAGTCGGATCATGCAAGACTGCGGTCCGACTTTGATCCGACTTCAATGATAGTCAATGGGCTGAAGTCGGATCAAAGTCGGACCAAAGTAGTACAGGGAGCATTTTCAAAGTCGGACCGACATGTGTCGGACCAGTTAAGACAGCTCCCATAGGGAAACATTGACTTTCACAAGTCATGCGACATGAGCTCCCAATGTCGGAGCGTTTGTCGCCCCAGTGTGAACCCGGCCTCAAGGGATGAGGTGGCAACCCTATCTATATCCAAACTGAAGTGTTGAAGAGTTATGCACAAGCTGATGGCTGCAGTAGTGTTTCTTCAGCCAGTTCCTGACTCTAAAATGAAAGTGATCTTGGCAGCTGTATGAAACAGGAAGTTACACTGATTTTGTTACTTCCAGGTTCAGAGCCATCATTCCCTGGTTGATACAGCCAGGGAAGTGGCTAACTGAGCATATCCATGCTTGGTAAGTTGCTTTAAAAGGTAGGGGAGACAGTGGGGTCTAGCAGAACCTCAGTGTCTCCGTAAAGAGTACCTGTCAACTGCCCAGTGCTATCACATGGGTCTTTGTTAACCCCTTGTGATAGCAATAAAGTTTAAAAAAAAAAAAAAGGAAAACCAAAAACCTGCACACTCCCTTAAATACAAACGCAGCACATGGTGCGCACATGTATGTAAACCGTGATTGCACCACACATGTGAGGTATCGTCGCCAGCATTGGAGTGAAAGCAATAATTCTAGTACCATAGCTCACAGTTATGGAAATTTTTGGATACCAATGTTTTTTTGCGATATCACAGCACACACAATTTGAAGACTTGGCACATTTGGTATTTTTTTTTTCTCAATGCTAGTTAAGAAATTACCTAACAAGCTCCCAATAAAAAGTTTTGACGGCATGAAGAAAACCTAGAAAAATCTATTAAAAATAATGTCACTGTAAAAATATAAACTTAGCCTACCTTAAAAGTTAGCTTTAGTGAGAAACCCGGCATTCATAGTTACATAGTTAGTCAGGTGGAAAAAAGACACAAGTCCATCCAGTTCAACCATAAAAAAATAAAATATCGTACAATCCCATATACCCAATTCTATCTATACCCACAGTTGATCCAGAGGAAGGCAAGAAACCCCAGCAGAGCATGATCTAATTTGCTACAGCAGGGGAAAAAATTCCTTCCTGATCCCCCGAGAGGCAATCGGATTTACCCTGGATCAACTTTACCTATAAATGTTAGTACCCAGTTATACTATGTACATTTAGGAAAGAATCCAGGCCTTTCTTAAAGCAATCTACTGAGCTGGCCAGAACCACCTCTGGAGGGAGTCTGTTCCACATTTAGCTCTTAGGCCTTGTACACACAACCGAGTTTCTCGGCAAGAACCAGCAAGAAACTTGCTGGCAGAGATGTCTTGCCGAGAAATTCGTTCGTGTGTGGTTTCTCGTCAAGAAAACCGACAAGTAATCTCGACGAGAAAATAGAGAACCTGCTCTCTATTTTCTCGTCGAGATTCTCGTCGGCATGTTTCTCGATGAGAAAAGTGAGTGTGTGTACACTTACCTGTCCTCCGGGAAGCCCGCGCATGTTCGAAATGAATTTGACGCATGCGCGGTAGCTTCCTAGGCATAGGTAGGGTATACCAAGATGGCGGCGACGGCATCGAATGTGACGAGCGCATGCTCGTCGTAGTCGATGACGTCACCGCGTACGCTCCATTCAAAGAACCGCGGGTTCTTTGAATCGAGCGTCTGTACACTCGGCTGGGACAAGTTTCTTGTCCAAGAATCTCGTCGAAAAAAACGACATGTTTTTTTCGACGAGAATCTCGGCCGTGTGTACGAGGCTTGACTGTGAAGAAACCTTTCCGTATTTGGAGATGAAATCTTTTTTCCTCTAGACGTAAAGAGAGCCCCCTTGTCTTTTGTGTTGACCGTAAAGTGAATAACTCAACACCAAGTTCACTATATGGACCTCTTATATATTTGTACGTTGATCATATCCCCCTTATTCTCCTCTTCACAAGAGTGAATAAATTCAGTTCCTCTAATCTTTCCTCATAGCTGAGCTCCTCCATGCCCCTTATCAGTTTGGTTGCCCTTCTCTGCACTTTCTCCAGTTCCCCAATATCCTTTTTGAGAACTGGTGCCCAAAACTGAACTGCATATTCCAGATGAGGTCTTACTAATGATTTGAACAGGGGCAAAATGATATCTCTCCACTTTAATTCACATTTTTTTCATGTCTGTCTGGGGAGTAATTGGTCACCCCCACAAGACTGATGCAGGAGTCCATCATGAAGGCAAAACACTGGTACTTTCTGATTTCTGGGCAGTGTACATTGCTTTGAAAAAGTATTCATACCCCTTGAAATAAAATAAATATGGTATCTGAAAAGTGTGGCGTGCATTTGTATTCAGCCCCCCTGAGTCTATACTTTGTAGAACACCGTTTGCTGCAATTACAGCTGCAGGTCTTTTTGGGGAGGTCTCTACCAGTTTTGTACATCTAAAGAGTGAAATTTTTGCCCATTCTTCTTTGCAAAATAGCTCAAGCTCTGTCAGATTGGATGGATAGCGTCTGTGAACAGCAATTTTCAAGTCTTGCCACACATTTTCTATTGGATTTAGGTCTGAAATTTGACTGGGCCATTCTAACACATGAATATGCTTTGATCTAAACCATTCTATTGTAGCTCTGGCTGTATGTTTAGGGTCGTTGTCCTGCTGGAAGATGAACCTCCACCCCAATCTCAATTTTTTTGCAGACTCTAACAGGTTTTCTTCTAAGATTGCCCTGTATTTGGCTCCATCCATCTTCCCATCAACTCTGACTAGCTTCCCTGTCCCTGCTGAAGCAAAGAATTCCCACAACATGATGCTGCCACCACCATGTTTCACAATGGGATGGTGTGTTCAGGGTGATGTGAAGTGTTAGTTTTCAGTCACACATAGCATTTTGCTTTTAGGCCAGAAATTTCAATTTTGGTCTCATCTGACCAGAGAGAGCACCTTCTTCCAAATGTTTGCTGTGTCCCCTACATGGCTTCTCGCAAACTGCAAACGGGACTTCTTATGGCTTTCTTTCAACAATGGCTTTCTTCTTACCATTCTTTCATAAAGGCCAGATTTGTGGAGTGCACAACTAATAGTTGTCCTGTGGACAGATTTTCTCACCTGAGCTGTGGATCTCTGCAGCTCCTCCAGAATTACCATGGGCCTCTTGGCTGCTTCTCTGATTAATGCTCTACTTGCAGTTTAGGTGTACGGTCATGTCTTGATAGGTTTGCAGTTGTGCCATACTTTTTCCATTTTCTGGTTAATGGATTGAACAGTGCTTTGTGAGAGGTTTAAAGCTTGAGATATTTTTTTATAACCTAACCCTGCTTTAAACTTCTCCACAACTTTATCCTTGACCTTTCTGGTGTGTTCCTTGGCCTTTTATGATGCTGTTTGTTCACTAAGGTTCTCTAACAAACCTCTGAGGGCTTCACAGAACAGCTGTATTTATACTGAGATTAAATTACACACAGGTGGACTCTATTTACTAATTTGGTGACTTCTAAAGGCAATTGGTTCCACTAGATTTTAGTCAGGGGTAAGAGTAAAGGGGGCTGAATACAAATGCACGCCACACTTTTCAGATATCTATTTGAAAAAAAAAATCAAAACCATTTATCATTTTCCTTCCAATTATGTGTGACTTTGTGTTGGTCTATCACATAAAATCCCAATAAAATACATTTACGTTTTTGGTTGTAACATGACAAAATGTGGAAAACGTCACCACTTTTTCAAGGCACTCTGTGTAGTAGGTAGGGCAGTGTACAGGGCTCAATAGTAGGTAGGGCATTGTACAGGGGTCAGTAGGATGTAGGGTAGTGTACAGGGTTCAGTAAGATGCAGGGCAGTGTACAGGGTTTAGTAGGATGTAGGGCGGTGTAAAGAGGTCCGTAGCAGGTAGGGTGGTGTACAGGAGTCAGTAATTGGTAGGGCAGTGTACAGAGGTCAGTAGTGTACAGGGCAGTGTAGAGTAGTTGGTAGGGCAGTGTACAGGGGTCAGTAGGATGTAGGGCAGTGTACAGGGGTCAGTAGTATGTAGGGCAGGGGTCAGGAAGGCATGATACAGGGAGGGCAAGGTACAGGGGTGGTCAAGAGGGCACAGTACTGGGGGGTCAGAAGGGCAGTGTGTTGTCAAATGAGCATGCCTAATTTTTTGGATGTCTTGTTCCGTTGCCAGCCCACTCATTTCAGTGGGCTGCCTTAATGCAACACACGTTAACGCTCAAAAAAAAGTGTGTTAATGCAATGCACCAGGACACTGTTCTCAGTATGCCAAGTTTAGATTTGAAAATGTGGCCTACTAGAATATAAATATATTTTAACAGGTATTTGTAATATGAAGAAAAAGCAAGTATGTTTTTAATAATTTTCTGTGTTCTTTATGTATTGATAATTCATTTATAATGTTGTAAATTGCAATACTAGTTGTACAGAAAAACAAATCTTTAGGCAGGTAAAACAGTTCCTCTGTTTATTTCTAATGTGTACTTATCTTTCTGATTGGAGTTCAGCAACCATGCCCAGACTATGTACATTAAGGCCTAGTTCACACTGGTGCGACGTGGGATCTGACTTGTGAGAGCACAAGTCGGATGACATGTGAAATTCAATATTTTGCCTATGAGAACTGTCTTAACTGATCCTGCACAAGTCTGTCCGACCTTAGAAAAGGTTCCTGCACTACTTTGGTCCGACTTTGATACGACTTCAATGCCATAGAGTGTAAAAAGTCACATTAGGTCGGATCAAAGTCGGACTGAATTTGCAGGGCTAAGTCGGATTGGAAGTTGCACGACTTTCATGTCAGAGCAGTGTGAACCTGGGCTTATCAATTTACATATTCATAAGGTAGCACTATTGTGAAGCAAGCAGACACATTTTAGAGGAATATGACTTTTTAGTTTGCCAACAGCTACATTACGCGTGTCCTAGACCCATTTACTTAGTGATAAATGTCCCAGGCACAATCCTTATGCCGCGTACACACGACCGTTTTTCATGACGAGAAAAATTCAATTTTTAAAATTGGTCATTAAAAACGATCGTGTGTAGGCTCCAGATCATTTTTCCAGACGAGAAAAATGGCCATTAAAAATGTATAACATGCTCTATTTTTTCTCGTTGTTTTTCACGTCGTTGTTTTTCTCGTCGTATAAAGTACGCTTTATTGATGGGAAAAAAATGCGCATGCTCAGAAGCAAGTTAGACAGGAGCGCTCATTCTGGTAAAACTAGCGTTCAGAATGGAGATAGCACATTTGTCACGCTGTAACGGACTGAAGAGCACGAGGCTGAAAAGTGTGAATCGTCTCTCACCAAACTTTACTAACACGAGGGTGGCGCCATCCGAATGGAACTTCCCCTTTGTAGTGCTGTCGAACGTGTTGTCGAACGTGTTGTACGTCACCGTGCTTTGCTCGAGCATCTTTTTTTTCATGATAGTGTGTAGGCATGGCAGGCTTGAGAAGAATCACGTCGAGAAAAACTTAGTTTTTTTCAATGACATTAAAAACGGCCGTGTGTACGCGGCATAAGGGTGAACTTCTTATCCTCGGCTTGGTTAAAATGATGAGTACCATTCACTTAGGTTTGGATTTTGAAGATTTATTGCACGTCCATGAAGAAATGGGAAGGAGGGTGAAGGGAACACATGAAGAGCAAACATGCAGGTATCTTGCTTGTCTCTCTAGCTTTCGAGGTCCTACTCTCACTTGACTATATTGACTGGACAATGATTTGTTAGAACGGCTAATTAACAACTGAGGTTCATTTGGTAACTTAGACTTGAAGTTCAAGGTAGGACAGTACTCGGAAGGTCCCAGAGTTTCTTCCCAACCCGAGGTGTCTCACCACCTCCATTAGAGGGACCTCTGCAGTTTACTTCCTCTAAGCCCTTGAAGCCAATATTTTCAAAGAGCCCCACCAGGAGGGGAGACAGATTTTATGCTAACGTCCTCCCAGACTGAAACCCTGGAGGGGAGATCATGTGCCAGGAAGTGCCTCAGATATTTAAAATCTCTCTCAACATGCACAGCAGGCCCCCCAAGCCTGCTGATTGGCCAGGTATCAAATAAGCCTAAAGCTTTGTTCACACGGGTGTAACTGTACCGTGTACGCCTGTGTGAGGTCCATGTTTGTCTGCATGGGATGTTCAGGTCTTCAATGCATCTGTGTGCAGGCAGTCCTATTCATGTCCATTGGGACACAGTAGCCACATACTGTCTGCATTTGGGGCTTGTACCCATATGGATGTCAAATTGGAAGCAGCTGTTCCCAATTCCCATCCCCCTATTACATGTGATTCCAGACAGCCGGTCATCGAAAGCAACATGCAGATTTAGGAGAATCCCTGTTATATTTTTTCTTATTTGTGGTCTGGAAACATGCCATATTTGCCGGCCTATAAAGCGACTGGGCGTATAAGATGACCCCTAATTTTCCAGCTAAAAGGTTGGTTTTGGGATATACTCGCCGTATAAGACGACCCCCATCCGACACACACCTCACTGTGCTCATTGCCTACCTCACTGTGCTCATTGCCTACCTCACTGTGCCGATCTCCATACCTTATCCCTGTATGCAGAGTCAGACTTCGGGCGTCCATTGTTCAAAAGCCGTGCCTCCTCCTTGTCCTGTTCCATGATAGACGGAACACTCATTTTGCCACCAGAGCCTGTGTTCGGTGTTCCGCCTATCACGGATGTCTTCTCATACTCGGACGAGAGAACATCCGTGATAGGTGGAACACCGAACACAGGCTATGCTGGGAAACTGAGTGTTCCGCCCATCAGGAACAGGACGAGGAGGAGGCGTGGCTTTTGAACAATGGACACCCGCAGTCTTATTCTGCATACATGTACCGGCGTACAAGACGACCCCCGATTTTTGGGGGATATTTTTAAGTACAAAAGGTCGTCTTATACGCCGGAAAATACGGTATGTTGCACGCTGTGTATCCGCCAGCAGTTTGTGATCTCTAATGATTACATGAGTGCACTGCAGGATACAATTCATTTATTATGGCAGGTGACAGTGAAAAGAGGGAGTCTGATTTAAGTCTCTGTGATTTTCCATGCCCGTGGAGTCACCGGGCATGGTGCACAAGGCCTTACTTCTCCTGGCTTAAAACCTAAAGTGTATGTCAAGCCAAAATGTTTTACCTAATTTTGTATATAATGTGGTTTTACCATCCGGGCAGTTAGGCCCCATGCACACGAGACGCTGTTATTTGCTGTTGAACGCGCGTTCAGAGGCAGTTGGACGCTTTTTTCAACTGCCCCTGAACCCATTCAATGTTATCCTATGTGTCCATGCACACACTCTCGTTTTTTGGCGTTTACAAGCAGTTGCGTTTAACCTCGTTTTTTCAGAAGCAAAAAAATGGGTTCAGATGCAAAAGTTTTCCACGTTTCAGACGCTAAACGCGGTACCGGCGTTTTTCTGCGTTTGCGTTTATAAGCGTTTTTAAAGGTGACCTATTTTTTAACATTAGAAATCTCAAAAATGATGGCAAATGATGAAAAACTATTAAAAAATATAAAAGAAAACTGTAATTGCTTGCATTGCATTGTGGACAATCCACAACTTGTGGCAGGTAACGTGGCCAGTGGAAATCAACAACTTGTGTCAGGTGACGTGGTCAGTGGACAATCCACAACTTGTGGCAGGTGACATGGCCAGGTGACGTGGCAGGTAACGTGGCCAGGTGACGTGGCACGTGATGTGGCCAGGTGACGTGGCAAGTGGACAATCCACAACTTGTGGCTAGGTGACGTGGCCAGGTGACGTGGCTAATGGACAATCCACAACTTGTGGCAGGTGAAGTGGCTAGGTGACGTGGCAGGTAACGTGGCCAGGTGACGTGGCAGGTGATACGCTAAATACAAGTACACTGTGGCTCTCTCAGCTGCTGCTACTCTGGTCTCACAAACTGGCTGAAATGGTTAAAATTTACTGTTTTTTGAGCTTAGGGAGGGTCTTATGATGAAACGCTTATAAACGCAAACGCGGTAAAACGCCGCTAAACGCCAATAAACGCGTCTGCAAACGCGGCCAAACGCGCGTTTTTAAACGCCGGTTTCAGCGTTTAAAAACGTGTGTTCAGCAGAGTTTGCACCTGCGTCTCGTGTGCATGGGGCCTTAGAGAACTCACCAACAGTTAAGCAAACAAAAATAAAAATATTTTTTTTTTTAGTAGGGAAGGGTAAGGCTAGAAATCATTATTAGATTTTTATCTGTGCCCTTGATTTCCTTTCATTTTGTATTTGGGTATTCCTGTCAGCAGGACAGGAAGTAAGTCGGAAATCTCTCTACCAGTAAAAACCCAGCAGGGGTTCTGACCCATCTCTACTCTATCCAAAGCGGAAAAGAAAATATATTTTTTTGGCTTGAAATACACTTTAACCCCTTCATGCCGACCATACGCAACTATGCGGCCATGGCTTGAAGGGGTTGTACCGGGGTGATGCATGCAGATGCATGCATCACACCAGTACCGTTTTTTAGAGCCCGCGGTTGGCTTTCTTGGGATATCAACCAATGTTATCCCAAGCAGCGGGAGGGGACATCCTCCCTCTCCTGCCGCCTTCCGTGGCTCTTCCGGGCTCTCCCATCCCTCCGGGAGGCCCAAGCCACCAGCCACCACATCCACCGGCTGGCCGGGGACCCGAACAAATCTGGAATCGGCTTCGATCGGGTCTCGGATCTAGTAACCCAGAAGCGATGTCATGACATCACTTCCGGTTTACAGAAGACTTAAAGGCACCAAATTAAAAAAAATGACAGTAATCAAAACCACCAAACTTTACGTTTTGAATGCTTTTAAGTGCAAAGGAGGGATTTGGGGTCTTATGGATCCCAGATTCCTCCATAAAGAGTACATGTCACTGCCTATTACTGTCACATTCCTTGTGACAGCAATAAAAGTGATCAGAACTTTTTTTAAGTGACAGTGTAAAAATAAAAAAAAATAAAGTAAAATAAATTAGATTTTTTTTCTTTTTAAAGCGCCTCGTGCGCAGAAGCATACTTGCATTCACTTGTTGCATAGTTGCATTTGATGCACATGGAATGTATTTAGTTGATTTAAACTGAAAGTTCAAGTGGACTTTAAAGATCTCTGCTTAACACTGGAGCTGAAGGGTGCTTTTGAGGCTTCGAGAAAGCTGCTCAAAGAATTGTTAAATTTCTTGTAAATGCATTTTCAATTTAGTGCTCATCAAGACTAGTGTTGACAAGCAAGGAAAAACAAATGTCTTGTGTTTGTAGGGCCTTAGGTGTTCTTGAGTTCCTGAGCACCACTGCACTACATTGTGCCAGCTGACAGCTTATACAAAGTAAATTAGGGGAAGCTTCTACTGCTTCATGGGAGCAAAACATTTTTATGGCTCCTCGATTATGACATGAGTGTCAGCTTGCATACAGTAGCTCCTTTAAATTATTTGACCGGACTTTTGGATGTTCTTCAGAAAAAAAATATTTAAAAGAGACCCTGTCACTTAATACTTTTGTGACTGCCTTGGGAAGAGTCAATTCCTTAGATGGCCCCCTCCTTCTCTGCATAACGCTCTCCTCTTCTGAAAGTGTCTAATTACTCTTTGTATTGGCCTAGATTCTGTGGTCCTCCTCTCACCTCCCTACATACGTTTTTATATAGATGCTTGGAACGAACCAAAGAAAATTCTATTCTATAAAAAAGGAAAGTCTTCTGGGGCTGCTTCCATTTTATCTAAAATAGCAGCACAAAGAAGCAGTCTCAGGGCTTTTAGATGTCTACACTAATGGGGCTTTTACAGGTAAATATATTGTATAAAATATTTTAAATACACATAAATGTAATCTTATGTAGCACTACCCCCGAAGGAGCTGCTGATTTTGTGTTGGGTCTGTACTCTGGCTATCAACCCCAGGAATTTGGCTCAAACCCTCCCTTGGCACAACTGGTCTGCACAGAGATTGTGGAACCCACTGGTAATTGGGAAACACAATAATGTCACACAGTAATAAAATTGTAAATAAAGTTGTTACCTTGTAATGGCCACTTGTCCAACAGGGTAACAAACTCCTCACAGAATTCTGCTTAACCAAGAGTCAATTTTACTTGGTGAGAAAAGTAACAGAATTAGACAAAAATACAGTTGACTCCTACAGGGCCCTGCAAGAGTCAATGGTATAGCAGAAATTTTTTAGTTAGAAACAGTCAAAACAAAGAATCACAGTTCTGGTGTACACTTTCTATATATTTAGACTGTATGCTCACGAGCTCCCCCTAATGGGCAATACTGTACACGTGTCCCGGTACTACTTGTTCTAGACAGGCCTGACTAAGTCCAGTACAAAGTTCCTTCCAGCAGTAAGAGTCTTCGCTAGAATTTGTTGGTGCACATGAAACATTTGTAATCCATACGGTTGTGAAAAAGGCAAAGAACGAACATCCACAATGTTTATGAATATGTAACTCACTGACGGTGCAAACGCCAATCCTTAAAACACGCGGCCACTGCGAGATGTCCTTGTATGTGGCACACTACTCTAATAATAATGGCAAGTCTTTAAGAGTCATAGTCCTATGCAACAGTTAGTCAATATTGGGCAGGTGCCCCCTCACCAAAGCAGGCCTTGTCCCTCTGGTAAGTTCCGCTGTTGGTGTTCCGGTCCACGGTCTCTCCGCAACTTGCAGTCTCCAGTCCGTCACACAGCCGCACAAGGTGTCGGTACATGGGCGACTCCCGTCTCTGTGGAGCGAGAGTTAGACACACGGAAAAGGATCCCTCCTTGGGCTGAGTGATCCTACTTGACAACTGTAGGCCCAGGCTTTCCGGCCTAGACACTCCGGCAGCAGGCCTCAACGCAGGCTTCCTGCTTGATAGAAGGCGATGTCCAGAGAGAGAGTGCTGAGAGCTTACTAATCTGTTATATCACATCCCCCAGCAGTCTGTGCGGTGGGGCACTGCATCCTGGTAGCACAGGTGCAGTGTGGGTTAGTAGTTCTCCCTGTGTACCAGTCTATGGGGCCGTTTGGTGTGAGAACTTCATGTCCCAGCATCCATTGCTGCTCTCCCCAGTTCTGAACAATCTCCTCCATTGGCTGTTGTAACTCTCCTCTTAATTGGTTTTCCTCTGCAGCCATTAAGAACACAATAGAGGTCACTCAATCCAGAGCTGTGTGTGTCAGCTCATATTACACTACTCAAGTCTGTGAAAACAGGAAGGAGGAGGGGTGGAAATAAATCCAGACATGGCAGGCAACTTCTCCCTAACTGAAGCTGGAAAGCCTGTGTACATTGTTCTGGCAGGATCTGCGGGTTATATTGTGAGACACCCGCTACACACTCCCCCCACCAAAGGACCTTTGGTCCCCAAAGGAGATAAAAAGTCTGTAATCTGTTACATGCTTTTTATATACACGCAGAAAGAAAACAAGTTAATGTACACAGGAAAACAAACAATTCACATTTGCATAAGAACCTGGCAGAGGAACCTCCCACCAATGAGCATAGGAAGGGAGGTTGTCCTGCCTACAGGCCACTTTGATTGGAATGGCCCAGCCAGATGTGCCAGGGGGTGAGTTAAGGTTGCCTTTCACCAAATCTGTGGGTGAGAAGGTCAGGCTCTCTTGTTAACCCTTGAGGGGTGAGGATAACTTCTTCGGCGCTCTCACCCAGCACTTCACAAGTCGGTCTCTTGAGAGGATGTTTAACTCTTCGCTTTCTCTGTTCCACTGGCTCAGACATGGTAGGCTCACTAGCCTCTTCTTCCGGTTTGATTACTTCTGCCTCCTGCAGATTGGTTTCTTTCACTTCTGCTATGGATCCTTCTTCATCCACTGTGGAAAAGGGAGACACTTCCAACCCTTCTTCTGGCAGTGAAGGTAAAGAGTCACATCTGGGGACAACAGGGGCCAACAGCCGCTTCACCAGGTCTGTGTTGGTCCCAACGATGAGAGAACTTCTTGAGGGCCCTGGCAGCCAGGAACAGACAATGGCCAGTGTCTCAAAGTTCTGGGGCTTTCCAGCCCTCAATGGATCACACAACAACTTGATCCGCAGACATCCATCACAAGAGTACTCTTCTGCTGGAATACCCTGAATCGTGGTGTCTTCCAACTCTTTCAGGGGCAGGTATGACAGGTACTTCTTGTAAAAGTCTCCGGTCATCAGGGTAACCTCTGCACCTGTATCAAGGATGGCTCTGGTGTATATCCCTTCGATCAGAACAGGCACTACAGGCAGAGGGCCTACCAACTGGGTGGCAGTCTTTTTAGAAACACCTGTAACAGCAGACTGGCATACTTGGACTCGTGCTCTCTTCAGCTTCCTGCGCTGGGCACACCGCTTCCTTCGTCGGTTTAGAGACTGATAGGCATTTTTCACTGAAACAGTGTATATATAGCAGGTGTCTTCCATTGTTGCCTTGCAGATTTAGGAAAGTTCCTTTTGAAGGCCCGGATCTTCTCTCCATCCTTGGGTCACTTCTCTGAGGTCTCCGCCAGTCTTCTGTCTCCATTCGTGGACTTGGACATACTTGCTGGTAGTGACCTACACCTCCACAGTTTTGACAGACGTCTTGCTTCGTGGGCTTCTGGGCGGACAACCCAGTACGTTCTGCCATCAATTTGTTCATCATCTCCACCATCTGGGACACTTGCTTCTTCAGTGTGTCTATCTCAGACATGAGATCCAACGTCTCGGGCAACATCTCCATCACTTGTGCCATTTGAGACTTTAAAGTGGCTACTTCAGAGTCCGGTTCCACTGTTATTGCAGATCTGACTCTAGAGGGGTAGATGTTGGTTTAGCAGCTGCTTGCTGGTCATTTAACAGTGCTTCTTCATCTCTCACCACTCTGATAAGGTCAGGATATCTTAGTGACATGACCCCCACAGAGGTTTTCAGGTGAAGCTAGACTGGATCAGAGCGTAGAGCCCCTCTTAAGATTTGCTGTATCCTAGCTTGGTCTATGGCAGAGGGCACCATTCCTTTTTCTGGCACAATCTGACATAACATCTTGTTTAACCGTCTGATGTATTCAGAAAGACGCTCTCTTGGGTGTTGGAGGGTGTGTTCAAACTGATAGATTAAATCAACTGCCTTCTCTAGCTGCCCGAACTCTTCTTGTAACATCACCAAGTAATCGTAGGCTGTACAGGTGGTATTTCTGAACTTCAAGTTCCTGACAGCTTCCGCAGCAGTTCCTCACAAGCTCTCACTTATACGCTGCTTCTTTTGGGCCTCTGGCAGTTCCCATTTTTCCAGAGCTTGCATGGCTTGCTCTATCCAGACATCAAATTCTTCTTCCCCAGCCGGCACAGGCTTTTTCCCAGAGAAGATCCTCAGCTTCCTGTACCCAGCCTCAACACATACTGTGTTGCTCTTCTGGCACTTTGACACAAAATCCCCCAAAGCGTTAAGGAGTTCTGGACCAATTGTGGTCAGGGGTGCTGAGGAGGTTGCTGTTCCTCCAGCTGGCTCTTCCTGAATAATACCGGGGGATTCCTCACCTGGAGCTCTTGGGTGTACTATGTAGAACTTTGTCTTGTTCCCCAATTGCACGCTCTTCCCTCTGAAACTCTCAGGTACTCTCTCTCTCTCCACTCCAACAGTGCATGGGTGCGAGAAGTCCCTTGATCTGGCCTGAGGCCAATCACCCATGCTTTCCTATTTGGAGATAATGTCTTTACAATTTTATCAACTTCTTCCTCTTCCCAGTCCTCACCAGGGAGCTCAATTGCTACACTCGCGCCTACTGCTTCGCACCATTGGACCACAGCGAAAGGGTCCATGTTGGCACCGATGGGGTGGAGCTTGATTGCAGAGTACAGTAAATCCCGGACGAGCCTCCACGTGTAGCACTTACCCCCATTTAAGGGATCGGCTGGTTTTGTTGGGTCTTGCAAACTACCTCCAAGGCTTCCGTTGTCAGGGTATAGAAAGTCTCCAGAAAGGCCAATGTCCACACAAATGTAAAACCCAAACAATCAGGCTTTATTTACTTTGCTGAGGGAACTTGAGAGGAAAGTAGGAAACGAGAGAAGAACAGGGGAAGGTTCAGGCACGCAGCACTAAAGACACAACGTCGCCACTCAAGCCTGAGTGGGTATTGCTCACCCGGATAGTCCCTTTCACTGGTCCTAGCAGCCGGGATGATGCACAGATCAACTTTATCTGAAAACTTAAGCATGCGATCAGGAATCCTCTGCCACAGGATTATCAAAGTCCCGAACCTCCCAGCCAAGCAATAGAGAGAACCTTTAGGCCAGATCGGCGTATTGCTGGGCTTGTAATAATGAATCCCTCCTTAGTTGAGTTTACAGGCCTCCTCCCGAGACAGCAGTACCGTCGCTGGTCTCCTCTGGCGCAGATCCTCCCCTGGTCTCCTTTCCTAAGAGCAGGCTCCCCGCAGGTGGGTAGCTTGGGATCCCTTCCGAAGGTATAGGCCCCAGCCAGCAGAGCTGGGCCTACCAGGTAGCGATGTAACCTTGGGCTGAAGGTGCCCGGGGTTAGAACACACACACACGCACCCCGTGCCATGCGGGCCACGAGGCGCGCACACAGGAACCCCAATTAATGGCGTCTGCCCCTTTATGTACCCTCTCCCAGCATGCACAGCGGGTCAACCACGCCCACTGCACGGCTGCCGAGAAAGGACACCCAATGTGTTGTGATACCCCTGTAGTTCAACATGGGTCGGTGGTGGCAGTGCCACCTACAGATGAACAGGGAACACTACTGCCAGGCAGTATCACACCCAGAGCAGAAGCAATGTTGAACAATCAACTGATCTGAGCCCAACTATAGCTCAGACATACCCCTAAATTTACACATAGCGTCCCAACCATTTGGGAAGGGCGCTACACTTATGTGAAGATTTAGTTGAAATGAATGGTCTGGCAACTGGCTCTCTTTAAGCCCTTCACTTTTTTTTTTGGCAGGCCAGACCATTTTTAGGCCATTTTAAAGTGCAATGAATATGTATTGTTTATATACCATATGTAAAACTTCTTCTAGAATAATCACAAATGCATTAGACAAAGTAGACAAAGATTTTAGTGAAATGCAACATTGGATTGGCCCTTGCTCTTGTTTGTAGTGTTCTTGTATCTTATGCACATTCCTCTGTGTGAACACCGGATGAAATATAACCGTGCATTCATGTGCGAAAACAAGAGCAGCAGGCACAAGCCACAAGGTTATATAACTAAACCACTGAAATAATATCCAATACATAAGCAGTTATTAAGCACTGACCCATCAGAGTGCACTGCTTAGAAGCAGAGCAGACCCATTAGCATGCCTGTGTACAGTTATATTGGAAAAATACAAACACTGTATAGTAATAGACACTACTGCATACAGCTTAGCGATTATTTATACTGCAATGTGATAGCACACAATTAGCATCCGAGTATTGTCCTATATAAACTCAGTTACAGCACTTTTATATAATTAGTAATAGACTAGAAGGTGTGTAGCATTTTGAATCTAGTCTTCTAAAAAAAAGGTGTATTTTGTGATGAATGGTTTTATCAGTTATAGCGTCTACAAACTACTGGATTTTATAAAAAAAATTCCAGTATTGCCGGCGATAAGTGGCTTATAACGGGACTGTGATACTGCAGTGGACATTCTGACATTAATGTTTCGATGTGAGCTTTTGGTCGGATATTCCGACCGTGTAGGCTCCATCGGACATTTGCTGTCGGAATTTCCGACAACAAAGATTTGAGAGCTGGTTCACAATTTTTCCGACAACAAAAGTTGTTATCGGAAATTCCGATCGTGTGTATCCAATGCCGACGCACAAAAATCCTACGTATGCTCGGAATCAATTCGACGCATTCTCGGAAACACTGAACTTAATTTTTCTCGGCTCGTTGTAGTGTTGTACGTGACCGCGTTCTTGGCGATCGGAATTTCCGACAACATCTGTGTGACCGTGTGTATGCAAGACAAGTTTGAGTGAACATCCGTCGGAAAAAAATCCACGGTTCTGTTGTCGAAAAGTCAGATCGTGTGTACGCGGCATAAGGACACTTTCACACCGATCCGCTGCAAAAACGCATATTTTTACAGTGTTTGCAGTGCGGTTTTTAAAGCACACCAAGAATGCATTGCGGGTGCGTTTTTAGCTGCGGTTTTACCTTGTATTCCATTGCTTTCAATGGGAAAGTGCGTTTTTAGTGCGTTTTTTTTTCGTTTCCCAAACATGCTCCAAAGATGCTGCAAACAGGATTTTTTCACCGCAATGGAAGTACACCACCCCAGTGTGAACACATTCATTGATTTTAAAGGAAAGCATTTTTCTTGAGTTTTACAGCTGCTTTTTTCAATGCAAAAGTGCTTGAAAAACTCCTCAGTGTGGAAGGGCCCTAACTGACACTTTTGACACTTTATGGGAACGAGTGACACTAATACAGTGATCAGTGCTAAAAATATGAGCTGTCACTGTACTAATGAAGGGAAGGGGTTAAAGATCTAGTGCGATCAAAGTGTTAAATGTGTGCCTAGCCAGTGTTTGTGTGTACTGTGTTTGGTGTTTTCGCTAAGGCAGAGCTCCCTTCTGTGTGTTTTTTTTTCTGACGATCAGTAGGCGAATGGATGTCTGCAGCTGATCGGCTTCTGCTGTGACAAATCACACCCCCTGCCCGGAAGTGCTGGATCACGTAGTAGCTATGTGATCCGGTGGAGGAGAGCCGCTTTGCTGCCGTACATCCTCATGATGCAGTCAGCAAGCAGTTAACCGATTGCTGACCGCCCGCTGTCGATTGACGGCGGCACAATGGCACTCCTGCGCGAATCGCTGTAGCTTTACGGTGGGCGCTTTAAGGAGCATAGGGCGCGCGCGTGCGCGCCCACAGTGTGACGTAGGAGCTACTCGCGATTGCTCCTGAGAAGGAGAGAATGAAGATCTGTTAATGTAAACAGACAGATCTCCGTTCTGTCAGGGGTGAGGAGAGCGATCTGTTGTTCCTACTGCTTAGAAACAACGATCAGTCTCCTCACCCAGGCAGTTCCATCCCCCCCCACAGTTAGAATCACTCCCTAGGTAACACAATTAACCCCTTGATTGCCCCCTAGTGTTAACCCCTTCCCTGCCAATGACATTTATACAGTAATCAGTGTTTAGTTATAGCACTGATCGCTGTATAAATGTCAATGGTCCCAAAATAGTCAAAAAAGTGTCCGATCTGTCCGCCGCAATGTCGTAGTCCTGATAAAAATTGCAGATCACCACCATTACTAGTAAAAATCTATACTCTTCCTTAAATCTATCCCTTATTTCTTTCAAAATATTTTATTTTCATGAATAAATAGTACAGATTATTTCATTATATTAGATATAGTAAATAATAAAAAATAATAATAAATCCTGGAAAATGACAGTTCCAAATGTTCACTGTTATCTTATAACGAATAAAGATAAACCATTATATCAAAGGTTGTGATCCCTGTATGTAAGGTGAACAAAATTAATCAGGGGGCGATCCTCTTATTGGTATATTAGAGAGGGAGAGAGAAAACACTTGACAGCCCGGTGCCCCTATCGGGATCACACTGCACCAGGGGAAGAGACCTCCCACCGACTCCTTGGCTTTGTTTCAGGTTTCCCAAAGCCATCAGGTCAGGAGGGACGAACCAAAAAATAATAAACCATTTAAATTAGTCTATTATATCTATATATAAGAAAAAATATAAAAGTAATGGGGAACTAGGGTCCCCTCGAGTCATATTCCAGGAATCCCTATAGTAGGGGAGAAAAGAAATAAGAGCAGAGGACAGAAAAAGGATAGAGAAGAGAAATAAGGGGTACATGTCTATCTTAATGTTTTGTAGGCATTACCAAAGCACCTTGAACAAGCGAGGTCCCCATGAATTTAGCCCAAGGTTCCCAAATGTTTTCGAATCTGAGTAGTATTAGTCAGAATACTAGCTAATTTTTCCTGAGTCATAATACAAGATATTTTTTGTTTTAGTATCTGAAAGGAAAGGTTTAGGTTTCTTCCATGCTTTGGCAATTGTGAGTTTGGCTCCTGTGAAAATAAAGTGGATTCGTTTTTGTGTAGCCTTCGTCGGTATTTAAGAAATATGAGCATTTAAGACAGCGACTGGTAGGGACCTAGGGACCTGATACCCCGTTACCTTGAAAATCATATTAAACACTTTACACCAAAAGGGGCGAGTTTTAGGGCATTCCCACAAAATATTAGACATAGATCCGAGGAGTTGACAGTCTCTGAAACAAGTTGGGTCCGATGTGGGGTATATAGTAGCCAATTTAGAAGGGGTTAGATACCATCTGGTTAAGACTTCAATATTTGCCTCCATCAGGAAGACATTCAAAATCCCTTTGAAGGACTTAGAGAAGGCTGAATGCCAGGTATCTATGTCCCAACTAATTTGAGTATCGTTTTCCCAAGCTTCCATATAGGAAGATTTCGCTACAGGGTGAGTGAGGCACGAATATAACACAGATATGTCTCCCTTTGTACTCCAGCTTGGCCACACCATGTTTCATATTTCGTAAATTGGGGTGGTAAAGGTTTTTCCTTCCAGACTTGGTTTAAAAATGTCGAAGTTTGACCAAACCGAGATTTTTCAGAATCCGCAAGCTCCAGATTTTTGATGCAGTAATTGAGGGTTATAGATCCTCCAGAGTTAAAAAATTGTCCTATACGGTATAGTCCCTTGTCCATCCACCATTTAAATGCCTCCACATCTAATCTAGTCAGGCGTTGTGAGGTAAAAAAGGGGCTTCGTAGAAGCTGGTGGGGGATTAAGTGCCTGTGGGCGTCCTGCCTGGATTCCTGAGTGAATATTTAGGACCTCTGAGGAGATAACTTGCCTGTGGTCTGTGAGGCAGAGTGCACTTAAAGCTTAGGCTGTGCTGTGGCGGCCATTTTGGAAATTTCATCCGTGACCACGGACTAAAATGACAGCTTTTGTATCCTCCTAAATAGTATTTTGAGCATATAGGATTGTTCCCGTTCTATTTCGGTGTCTGCCTGTCCAAATTATAGGGCAAACCATTCCCCGTGCTGTGAGCTATGGGCGCCGTTATACACAGCTGGTGTGGAGGTCACAGCTTAAGCAGCCATTCACGGAGCCTCGTGCATGCGCACTCTCTATCCCCTATTTTGTAGATGCTATAACTTTTGCGCAAACCAATCAATATACACTTATTGCGATTTTGTTAACCAAAAATATGTAGAAGAATATATATCGGCCTAAACTAAAGAAAAACATTTTTTATTTTTTTTTATAGATTTTATTGGGGATATTTACTAGCAAAAAGTAAAAAATATTGTTTATTTTTCAAAATAGTCCGTCTTTGTTTATAGCGCAAAAAATAAAAACCGCAGAGGTAATCAAATACCACCAAAAGAAAGCTCTATTTGGGGGAAAAAAAGTATGTCAATTTTGTTTGGGTACAGCATCGCACAAATGCGCAATTGTCAGTTAAAACAACGCAGCGCTGTATCGCAAAAAATGGCCTGGTCAGGAAGGGGCTTGAAGTGGTTAAACAGACCAAACAGAGGCACATTTTCACACTGAGGTAGTTTTCAGGTGCTTTAGCGCTAGATATAGCCTCTGCTAAGTGCCTGAAAACCGTCTCTCATTCATTCCAGTGTGTCTTTTCACACGGGGGCGGTGCACTTGCTGGTCGTTCTGAAAAGTCCTGCAAGTAGCATCTTTGGGGTGGGTTGGGAGCGCTGTATTTAGCGTTCCCAAAAGGCCCTGCCCGTTGGAATGAATGGGTAGCGCTTTCCAAGTGCCTGCAAAGCGATTTGAAAGTGCCACAAAACTGGAGTTTTTAACCCTTTTTTGGGGTTAAAAGCTCCCCGCTAGCGGCAAAAAAAAGCAGCGCAAATGCATGGCTTAAACATCGCTTTAGCGCTACAGGCTGGCGCTTTCAGTGTGAACTGGTTCTTAGACCTTATATTTCAGCATTACATTTCCAGGTGGAATCCCAAGCACCATTACCTTTCAGTTGAATAATATGTCTACAGAGGCCAAAATAGTATTATTATTTTTTCTGTTTGATGAAAGAAAACAAGAACTAATGAAAAAAATAAATAAATAAAAACAAGATGGCATTAATGTATGTTCATCTAGTTATGGCCTAATTTTAGGAAAATACATTCAGTTATGGGTCTATTTCTGATCTAATCAACAGAATATTAATATGGACAATATCAGAGAAAGAGATGTTTTGCATTTCACCAAAACACAGTTTTGTTGTGCAATCAAAATTACGTTCAGCTTTTCATTTTCACATATTCATTTCCTGACCAACACACTCTTCTACACCCACAAGAATATAGACATGACTACACAACAAACCACCCAGTATTCTGCCAGTTTATAAATAATTGTCTGTTTACAGTCTAACTCTAAGGTATATACATATATGATGATATCATGATGACAGAAACAAAAAGCTCCTGGCATTGCAGAATACCTTCATAAACAAAGGAAATTTATCCACAAACAGTTAATGATCAGCTCTACACAGCCACTGAAATACCCAGGGACAAACTCTTGAAATGCGAACAGTCTGAAAACAGCAGAGTGCCAATTGTGGTTATATATAAACCACAACTGAATGTCCTACGAAATGTAGCCAAGAATTTACAGCAGCTTATACTCCACAAGAACAATAGACTAAAGGAAATGTTCCCAGATTTGTTTCTTCTCTCCTGTAGACAGCCGTTCAATAAAAGGAACACGACTGTCAGAACTTAAAGTGAAATTCTAGGCAAAAAATAAAATCTAATATTCTTTTCTTTACAACGAGTAATCACTTTTCCTATGATGCACTGTTTTTTTTTTTCTGTAGATTTCAAAATGATCATGGCCCTCTGAACCCCCCCCCCCCCCCCACCCATGTATTTCTGCTCTCAAAAAAAAAAGGGAGTGCAGTATGACTAAAAAACTCAAATGCCCTGTACACACGATCATTTTTTTTGCGCTAAAAAAAGTCTGATGGACTTTTTTCATCGGAAAAAACGATTGTGTGTGGGCCCATCGGACTTTTTTACATCGGTGTAAAAAAATAGAACATGTTTTAAATTTGGAAAAAAAAAACGATAGGAAATTCCGATCGTCTGTATGGAACTCCAACGGAGACCGCATGCTCAGAATCAAGTCGACGTATGTTCAGAAGCATTGAACTTAATTTTTCTCGGCTCGTCTGAGTGTTTTACGTCACCGCGTTTTGGACGGTCGGAATTTTGTCTGATGGTGTGTATGCAAGACTGATGGAAGTCAGCTTCATCGGAATTCCGACGGAAAATTCCATCGGATTTTATTCCATTGGAGTGTGTACAGGGCAGAAGAGTTCTATCAACCAGTAGGGTACATTTGCACATGTGAACATGCATACAGTGTATGGGCAACATTCTACGTAGGATCTGATCCCTCGTAAAAACATGCTCCCCATGTGCATGGCACCTTAAACAGGTCAAGATACCATTACTGTAGACAAGGAAAAGTGATAGACAATATAGTCACTTATCCGAAACACCTCTCAGCAGCTCACAGTAACACCAAATTCTATTTACATGACCTAGTAATAAAAAAATAAATTGAATAGTGGTCCTTTGTATATATTAAAGCAGAACTGATTACTCACCTCCATTCCAGCGATGTGACAGTTTGATCACATGCTGGCTGACATTGTCTCCGCGGGCTTCTTCTAGACGCTAAGTTTTTATCTTCTTGATTGGCAGGTATGACATGACACTTGTGCACATGAATGAGAATCCTTCATTCTGGTACCCTGACACTATGTCAAGCATGTATGCTGAGCTGGGCATACAATTTATATTCAATAGAAGCTTGTGAATAGGCATATAGGTTTGTTCTGTTGCAGAAGAAACATAGGGGAGTAGTAGAGCTGCACGATTAATCAGTAAAGAATCGAGATCAGGATTCAAACCCCCTTACGATCTTAAAACGGCATTTCCTCGATTCAGTGCAGAGACGTTCTCTGCTCACTGCTGACAGCTGGTAAAAACAAAAAACAAAACAGGCAGCATGTCAAGTTTATCGCATCGCTTAAGCAGAGATAACAATAAATATTGTAACATTTAGTTATTTTAGCTCAAAGGGATGAACTTTAGGTCAGTTTAACCACTTAAAAGAGAAGTATGGGTTTGCCCTTTTTTTCCATAATCATACTTAGGTGGATGCTGCATCTCTGCACTGAGAACCGAGCCATCGAACAATGCAGAGGGCTCGGCTCCCCAAACGGAGAGATGCTGCCTGTCAATCAGCAGCTCTCCTGCTCTGCTCCTCAACGCTCACTGGAGTGCTGAGCTGTGGAGTGGCAGGGAGCGGCCGTCTCAGAGGGGTGGCTTGTTGAGAGGCTGAAACAACCATCAGTCCAGGCAGCTGGCGAATCCAGACTTCCAGAGTCGGGATAACGCAGTGTCCCCACTGATCTGTGTGACGTCATCAGAGAGCAGACTTCAGACCACTCTTTTGACCCTTAGGAGAAGCCCAGGCTGGACTTCTCCTTTAAATACTAAACCTTTTTTCTGACACGTGTTGCTTTCAAGTTAAAATCAGTATTTTTTGCTAGAAAATTACTTAGAACCCCCAAATATTATATATATTTTTTTAGCAGAGACCCTAAAGAATAAAATAGCGGTTGCTGCAATAGTTTATGTCACTGTATTTGCGCAGCGGTCTTTCAAACACAATTTTTTTTTGAAAAAAATACACTTTAATGGATTAAAAAAAAAAACTAAACAGAAAAGTTAACCCAATTATTTTGTATAATGTGAAAGATGATGTTACACTACGAGAATCGTGATCTTTATTCTAAGCAAAAGAATTGTGATTCTTATCTTAGTCAGAATCGTGCAGCTCTAGGAAGTAGGTTTACTAAAACTGGTGCACTCGGAATCCATGCAGCTATGCATGGTAGCCAGTCAGCTTCAAATTTCAGCTTTTTTAATTAAAACATGCCTCTCTGGGTGAACTATGCACATTACAAAGATTTTGACAAACTTTGTTGCAGATTCCTATCTTTTGTTATTCTGAGGAAATCACTGTGTGTTTGTCTGTGCCCATGTTCAAAAGTGAGGCTAATTAAAGTGGTTTCATAATTATAAACCAGCTGCTGCACCTGCAAAGCTCTAATGAAGCCTGCACCCCTTTAGATGTGATTTTCTATTGGGGGTATCTTACCAAAAGTGACATTTTTGTTGCCGGGGTTGACTGAAATCCGACTTGTATCTTAGTGCCGACTTGTGGGAAAATCAGTGAGCCAATCACACAAGCAGGAAACAACATATCTGGGGGGTGTTCTGTACACATTCTGTGTACAGAACACCTCCAGGTAGCCATATTGCATTGCATCTCACATAAAATTACAGAGCTGCAGATTGAAAAGGAAAGGTCGTTTTTAATAACATTCAATTACAATATGACTTGTGTCGCAATTGTATGCGCTATATTATTTTTTTGTTATTTGCTATTTTTTTTCCACGAAAGTGGAGTTAACCTTTAACCACTTGCAATACATATACTGTGGCAGGTTGGCTCTATTGCGCGAAACTACGTACCTGTACGTCTTTTCGTGCAATAGCCGCCGGAGGCGCACACGCTGATTTGCCAGAGGGGGTGCCAATCAGCGGGTCCAGCCGGCCACCCGTGATCGCTCCCCAGAGAGATAGAACGGGGGTCTGCCGATGTAAACAAGGCAGACCGCCGTTCTGTCAGAGATGAACTCCGTGATCTTGTGTTCCTGCTAATCCGGAACACGAATCACTGTGTTCATCTAGTGAGTCCATCCCCCACACAGTTCGAAAGCATTCCCTAGGGACACATTCCCTGCCAGTGTCATTAATACAGTAATGCCTTGTACACACAACTGGTCTGTCCGTCGGAATAAAGTCCGACGGATTGTCCGATGGAGTTCCGACGGAATTCCGCTCAAGCTGTCTTGCATACACACGGTCACACAAAAGTCTGACCGTCAAAAACGCGGTGACGTACAACACGTACGACGAGCCGAGATCAATGAAGTTCAATGGCCAGTTCGGCTCTTCTGCTTGATTCTGAGCATGCATGGTTTTTAGTCCGTCGGCATTGCATACAGACAAACTGACTTTCCGATAGAAATTATTGTCCTTCAGAAAGAAACAGAACAAGTTCTCTATCTAAATCCGTCAGAATTTCAGAAAGAAAAAGTCCGATGGGTCTGACTTTTTTAATCGGAAAATCCGGTCGTGTGTACAAGGCATAACAGTGCATATTTTTAGCACTGATTACTGTAGTAATGTCACTAGTTCCCAAACAAGTGTCAAAAGTGTCAGTTAGGTGTCCGATCTGTCCGCCGCAATGTCGCAGTCCCACTAAAAATTGCTAATCGCCGCCATTTCTAGTAAAAATAAATAAAAATGCCATAAATCATACCCTATTTTGTAGAAGCTATAACTTTTAGGCAAACCAATCAATATATGCTTATTGGGATTTTTTTTACCAAAAATGTGTAGCAGAATACATATCGGCCTAACTTGATGAACAAATTGGCTTGTTTACATTTTTTTATTGTTTTTTTTTTTTATAGCAGAAAGTAAAGTTTTTTTTTTTTTTTGTTTCTAGCGTAAATAATAAAAAACGCAGAGGTGATCAAATACCACCAAAAGAAAGCTCTATTTGTGGGAAAAAAGGACATCAATTTTATTTGGGTACAGTGTCGCACGACCGCACAATTGTCAGTTAAAGTAATGCAGTGCCGTATCACAAAAAATGGCCTGATCGTTGAGGGGGTAAAACCTTCCGTGGCTGAAGTGGTTTAGCTGAAGGCAATAAAACCTGGAAGCCGATTGGTTTCTATGCAGAGCTGCACCTGATTTTGTACTTTTCAGTTTTAGTAAATCCCACCGTGTCTCTTCTGCAATAAAGAGCTGCTTGCTCACATTTTTTTTTGTTGCAGGTTTGTTGCACTTTAAGAGGGGATGATGAATATATCTTAAAATGTGGGCAATTTCAGCACTGTGTGAGGATTTCAGGGTGGCTTATTAAGCATACATGATAGGCAAACTGCAATTATAACTGTTGCTTCTGTAGGATCTCCCTTGCCAGTGGGGGGGGGAATAATCATAGGCAATGCCTGGCTTATGCTCTGCTTAATCTTTAGTACATGATTAAGGGCAGTAGATAAAAACATGACTTTATTAAAGCTCACTAGCTTGCTGCTGAGTTCATAATGAATTTTAGATTGTTCCCTCTCTTCAACTAGAATATTTATGGGAAAAAAGACACATATGATACTGCCTTGAAGTAATAAATGGGACGGCTCAAACACTGTGTTCTGTTGTCTAAAGGAACGTATAGTGACATTCTGCATCCTTTTCTTCTTTATTATTATAGTCAGGACTAGAAACATAAAATAGAAGAAAAAAATTTTTTTATTCAAATAAATATTTCAAATATTGCAAATTAATTATTTTGCCTTTTACTTTCACATCAGAATGCATCACTGCCTGCTAGATTTAAATTTGGAAAACAGGAGGAAAAGGTCAGCTTTAATTATTTCTAGCAATTTCTACTGCTGGGATATAGACTTATGCCGCGTACACACGATCGGACGTTCCGACAACAAAACCGTTGATAATTTTTCTGACGGATGTTGGCTCAAACTTGTCTTGCATACACACTGTTACACAAATGTTGCTCGGAAATTCCGAACGTCAAGAACGCGGGGACGTACAACACTACGACGAGCCAAGAAAAATGAAGTACACTGATTCCGAGCATGCGTAGGATTTTTGTGCGTCGGAATTGGATACACACGATCGAAATTTCTGACCACAACTTTTGTAGTCGGAAAAATTGAGAACCAGCTCTTAATCATTTGTTGTCGGAAATTCCGACAGCAAATGTCCGATGGAGCCTACACACGGTCGGAATAACCGACCAAAAGCTCACATCGAACATTTGTTTGTACGCAGCATTACAGTGTATACTGGTTCTTCATGCATGGCACTTGTGCTTTCCCCATTAATTCACCTGGTCCCCTCAGCTCCAGTCCCTCTTTCTGGTTTTAGGGTGGCTTCTTTCCCTTGCAGGGTCCTAAGGAGTCACATAAGTAGGCTCCAGGACTAAGGCCCAATGTACACTATTAGATTTTCTGCAGGTTTTTGTCTTCAGATTCACCAAAACCATGTAGTGCAAGGGCCTGACTGATTGCATACAAATTGAAACTCCTAAGGTTTGACCTCATACTATATGGTTTTGGTAAATCTGAAGACGAAAAGCTGCAGAAAATCGAATAGTGTGTATGGGGCTTTAGGGTGGCAAGTGCCTCTGTTGCTCAAGCTGCTGATGGACAGCATCTGCCACCTGTGCTGTCCGTTGTGATTTAGTAAAGAGTGTACACTCTCGCTATCAAGAAGTTAGTTGGAACTGTGCGGGTGGACCTGGAGCTAGCACCAGTGAATTCTTAAAAATTAAAGTGCTTGGGCAGATATGTTAACAAAATAATATACAGTGAAACCTCGGATTGCGAGTAACGCGGTTAACCAGCGTTTCCCAATACAAGCAATAATTTTTTTTAAATCCTGACTCGGTTTGCGAGTGTTGTTTTGCAAAACGAGCAGGATTCAAGCCTCTGCCATGTACAGTACCGCTTTTGGCCTAAGGAAACACTCGGAAATACTTGGAAATACTCCGTCCCGGAGTGTTCCCGCAGCCGAACGATCTCTGAGTATTTCCGAGTCTCTCCGTCGCCCCCCGCCACCTCTGGCCACATGTGGTATTGCATGCCATAAAGTCAATGTGGAACAAATTTTGTTTAGTTTCCATTGACTTCTATGGGGAAACTCGCTTTGATATGCGAGTGCTTTGGATTACAAACATTCTCCTGGAATGGATTATGCTCGTAATCCAAGGTTCCACTGTACCGAGGAATGTTTGACTGGTAGAAGAGAATATATTCATTTTACTTTGAGAACTGTATTTGCAGGATCAACAGGTAATAAACTATGTTACATGGCAAACTCAGAATAGAAAAAACGGCTGTTGTAATGCTAGTGAAATACTGTATCATATGTCATTTCTGGTTTTGCCCTTAGTTTCACCTTAAATTGATATGCATTACAAATTTATGAGTCCCAATGATGTCATAGTGACGAAACACATTGGGCAGGGTGTGGAACAATCTTGTGGAGAGGAGGCTGTCTGTGGGTTGACTGAGCCGAACAGGATACTGAGGAGGTACAGACATACTGAGGAGGTGCAGGCATACTGAGGAGGTACAGGCATTCATGGTAGCAGCAACACCACTTGATCCCAAAGCTATAAATTCTTTTTTTTTCTCCCATTCTCTCACGTGAGTGTGTTTTTACATTGTTTGTTTTATTTTTATTTAAAATATCACGGTGAGCACTATGTCTGTTCTCTGTCTCTCTGAACACTGGTGAGACTTATCCCAAACATCTGAGTTGCCTGAGCTGCTAAGATGATTACATATAGGACCTGCTGATGATGATGTCCTTGTGAGCAGTACAGCTGATTCAACACTAACTTTGGTTACCAGTGTCAGCCTTGGAAGTGATCTGTATAAATGTGCATATATCACCCTTATTGTGAGGGTGAGAGGGTGCCCAAAGTGGAGTAATGGTCTTCTGCAATTGAACTTCTCTTCACTGGTTACAATATTGATTGTGGTCTGATTCAAGGACTTGGCACTATTTATTTATTCAAGTTTATTTTTTATATTCATCTCTTTATTCATGTTGCACTATTGAGTTGAGTTCAGTTGCATGATTTGCATCTTATATACTATGCCACATTGATTTTGATTTATTGGACAATGGGACAACAACTTGTGATTGATTTGGATTGATTAGTGCAGCAAACACACCGTATATACTCGAGTATAAGCCGAGGCACCTAATTTTACCACAAAAACTGGGAAAACGTATTGACTCGAGTATAAGCCTAGGGTGTCCATCTGCATGCCTCACTGTGTCCATCTGCATGCCTCACTGTGTCCATGTGCATGCCTCACTGTGCCCATGCCTCACTGTGCCCATGCCTCACTGTGTCCATGACTAGACTGACGTTTAACATTGGAGTCTATTGAAGGGGTGCCCGTATTTGAAAAATCAGTGCTCCCCGGACGTAGGTCCCCCCAGACAAAAAAACTTTGCATACTTATAGAGGAGAAATGGGGCTACATGTGCGCCAAGTTTCGGGTCCATGGGACCTATGACCGGCCGGTACCAGGTCCCCAAATTCACCGGAGACATTACCGTTTAACATGGGAGTCTATGGAAGGGGTGCCCGGCTTTGAAAAATCGGTGCTCCCCGGCCGTAGATCCTCTGGACAACAAACTTTGCACACTTGTAGTGGAAGAGTGATGATATATGTGTGCCAAGATTGGGGTCCAGGGGACCTATAGCCGGCTAGTACCGGGTCCCCAAAGTCCAGGAGATCAGGCGCAAAAAGGTGACTCGAGTATAAGCCGAGGGGGCATTTTCAGCACAAAAAAATGTGCTGAAAAACTCGGCTTATACTCGAGTATATACGGTACATACAATGCAGAGGTGCATACGTTTTTAAAGACTCTGGTTCGGTTTAGTAATCCTGCCATGGAAATATACTGTAGTGTAGGTAATGACACAGCTTACCTCTCCTTTGAAATGTTAGTTGCTTGGGGTGCTTTGCACACTGTTCATACCTAAATTCAGTTCCACTTTAAGCATCCAGGGAAATTACATCATGTAATAGCTTTGGTTTAGGAAATGATGTGGTCACACATGCAGATGTCTCTGTGCACAATTTGGAGTGCAAACACCTCTCTCCTAAAACCCTTTGACTCATTGACAAGTTCTAATGGTCTCATTATAGCTGCTGTTTCTTACATGCCTAGATGGCAGACTTGGTATATAGATCATTCTCCTATATCCTCACACATCTGTTATCCCTCTGGCAGTGTGTGCGCTCTCCCTGTGTTGTGAAGAAGGAGCACTGAGGTGGAGCCTAGTTATTTTTTATTTCGCTTTGGCTCCAGTTGTTTTGCTATGACAGTTTGGAGAGGCTTGGCTTTAACTTGCAGCGTTTGCTTCTGTTTAGGAGTAACCCTCCCTTTAGAGACTCTTCATTATTTTTAACCTCCTGACTAATATTAACTGCTTGCAGAGTTGGCAGCTGAATCTAATTTACAAGAAGAGTCGGAGGTTTGGACAGATCATCCCTGAATTTTTTTGGGACATCAGCTTGGCTGCAGATTTTCCCTGAAAATGGTTATTAAAAAAAAATGGCATAACGAGCCATCTACCACCTGATTATTTATTTTTTATTAATTTTTTTTACAAGGAAAAATATATCAGTGCTAACATGAATCTTAATTGCTGCATCTTAGTGCTCATAATCTATTAAATAAAAAAGATGTTAGTTGGAACACCAGGTGTTTTTTTTTTATTAAGAAGAAGCATGTGTACCATTGTTCTGCAGAGAGAGAATTACTGTCATACGCAATCTACAGCTGAGTGACAGACAAGGAAAATTGTAACAAAGACACAAAGAAAAAGCGAGTATTTGCCTGGCAGAGATTATGCATATGAGCTTTCTACAAGCCTAACAGTAAAACAGTTGTGCATAGCACTAATCCCACAAGGGATCAGTTGGACTTTCACATGCTTAGTGAATTGAGTAAGGGTGTAAACATGATTCCGCAAGAAGCAAGCAGGAGTAAATCAGAGTTTTATAAAAATATATTTAGTTACATTTTTTTATAAAGCATTATTAGGTGTCCTAAAAACCTATACTGAAAAAAAAAAAAAAAAGAATTTGGGGTACCGTCATTGGACCCTCTTATTGAAAATGGTTCCTTGACACTTGTGCTGATCCAGTGGCTGTAATACTTTCTCAATCACTGAATTAGAAGTATGCACAGGGTTGCCAACTTTCAGAAAATTTACAAACAGTTTGCGAAATCTGTCATTTTTGCATCTGTCTGTGAATGTCCATTATGAACATGCAGACTGCATGTCCATAATGGACATTATTCACGGGCAGATGCAAAAATGACAGATTTTGCAAACTGTTTGTAAATTTCCTGAAAGTTGGCAACCCTGAGTATGCGGGTCAGAAGTTGTGACTTCACTGGCTGAATGCTTGACTTGTGTCAGTGACTCATAAAGCATCGAAACCAGAAATGACCAGGCAACTAGAATGGCTAGAAGAGGGTCAGCAATGGCAGCTCCCATACTTCCCTTTGTACAGATTTCCTCAAAAGTGGACACATATTTGAATGTTTACAAAACACTAAGTTAAAGCGGAGGTTCCGCGGTCCATACTTTTTTTTTTTGTGCATTCAATGTGACTAATGACTAATATATTTACTTGTCCAGCGCTACAAAACATCCCCCGTCCGGTTTTAGAATAAATTAACACTTATATAATCGTTTCCTAGTTTTTCCATTTTGCTTGTGGGCAGCTTAAAGCCCACAAGCATAGACTTCCGGGTAGCGGGATTACGCTGGACGGCGTCTCCTGGGAAGCATGACACTTTGCTCGCAGGAGACATTGCGCCGACATCCCAGGACACTTAGCGCCTCTGGGCAAAGCAAAAGACCCGCCTACTCCCGCGGGAGGAAAAGCAGGAAGTAAAAGAGAATTCAGAAGATTTTATTCATATACAGCGTCCAGAGCTTAAAAAGGTTAGTGACATGTTATTGTGCATAGCGCTAGGATATTAGGAATACAAAGTGAAAATTTAGGGTGAACCTCCACTTTAAAGGAAAGTTAAAATCCTTGCTACATATCACATTATCTAGAAAGATGCAGAATTGTGCGTTTTTTTTTTTTTTTTTTGCCCCATAAATTTTAAATGGGTGCACCTGAAAAGTGCACATAAAAACACACTGGTTAGCTCCAGCTACAGCTAGACCAAGCCAAGAACTGTATATGTCATTTTAAAGTGAACTCTCAGTTTCTTGCAGTGGCGGCCCGTCCATAGGGGGCGCCGCCCCCCCCCCCCTCCTGTGGTCACCAAAAAAAAAAAAAAAAAAAACGGGCCCTTTTAAGAGTTTTATTTATTTTATTTTTTTTTAATGTCTTTTTTTCACACATGGCGGCGCGACCATAGTGGGCGCAGAAGCGTCGCTACCGCTCGCTTCTGCGCCCGGCTGTCACTCACAACAATACATAGGTTCATGCATTGCATGAACCTATGTATTGCTGCCGCCCACTATTCAGATGGCCGGCCCCTTGAGCGCCGGCCATCTGAATCACAGCATCTGATTGGCCTTTAGAAGTGCCTATCAGAGCCAGGCTTCCCGACTACAGCCTGAGGGCTGTAATCGGCTTCTAAATATCTAATGAGAGGACGCACAGGGGTGCGTTCCCTGGCCAATCAGGTTCACTGGGTCTGGTTACCGGTAACCTGATTGGCTGAAGTGACATCGAGGGCGGGAGAAGACATCGAGGATGGAAGAAGGACGGCGCTGACTCGAGGAAGGTAAGTGCAGGGCTGGGGGGAGAAACTGGCTGCATTATGGGGGAGAAACTGGCTGCATTATGGGGGAGAAACTGGCTGCATTATGGGGGGGAAACTGGCTGCATTATGGGGGGGAAACTGGCTGCATATGGGGGGGAAACTGGCTGCATATGGGGGAGAAACTGGCTGCATATGGGGGGGAAACTGGCTGCATTTGGGGACAAACTAGTGGTGTTTGGGCACAGTGGCTGCGTTTAATGGGCACAGTGGCGGCAATTGATGATTTTTTTTTTTTCAGTTTGTTTGCGCCCCCCCAAAAAATTTGAGCACCAGCCGCCACTGGTTTCTTGATTTACTTACTGAATATACAGCTTCTTTATCTTTTAATCCTTGCATGTGTTCTGTTTAACCACTTCAATACCAGGCACTTACCCCCTTCCTGCCAAGCCAATTTTCAGCTTTCTGCGCTGTTGCTGTTTGCATGACTGCGCTTTTGTCATTCAACACTGTACCCAAACAGAATTTTTATCATTTTGTTCTCACAAATAGAGCTTTCTCTTGGTGGTATTTGATCACCTCTGCAGTTTTTTTTTTGCTTAACAAATAAAAAAAGACCGGAAATTTTGAAAAAAATTGTTTCTGTTATAAAATTTTGTAAATAAGTACGTTTTCTCCTTCACTGATGGGCACTGATAAGGCGGCACCGATGAGGTGGCACCAATGAGCGGGCACTGACGGGCATGACGATGGGCACTGGTAGGCGGCACTGATGGGTGGCACTGATGGGTGGCACTGATATGCAGCACTGATGGGCGGCACTGATGGGTGGCACTGATATGCAGCACTGATGGGCATTGATAGGCGGCACTGATGGGTACTCATGTGTGGCACTGATGGGCACTGATAGGTGACACTGATGGGTACTGAAAGGCTGCAAAAATGGGTACTTATGGGTGGCACTGATGGGCATTGATACATGGCACTGTTGGGCACTGATATGCGGCACTGATATGCATCCCTGGTGGCACTGGCAGTGGTAGGCATTGTGAGTGGGCACTGATTGGCAGCTGCCTGGGCACAGATTTGCATTTTCCTGGTGGTCTAGGGGGGCATACCTGGTGGTCCAGTGTGGATTGCCATCCTGGTGGTCCTGGGCGGCATACTGGTGGTCCTGGGCGTTATCCAAGGGGGGGCTGCACTGATAAACAATGAGCACAGACCCCCCCTGTCAGGAGGGCAGCCGATCGGCTCTCTACTCGCGTCTGTCAGACGCGAGTGAGGAAAAGCCGATCAACGGCTCTTCTTGTTTACATCGTGATCAGCCGTGATTGGACACGGCTGATCACATGGTAAAGAATCGCCACGATGCGCGCCCCCACGGGCGTGCAGCGGCTGTTATCCTGCTGGACGTCATATGACGTCCAGTCAGGATAACGCAACCACCGCCCGCCCGTCATTTTGCTATAGACCGGGCGAGAAGTGGTTAAGCTGGGGCCATGACCACTGTCCTAGGTTTTATGTTTCTTGGTGGTTTCTTTTTTATTTGTTTGCAGCATCCTATGAAGTTACCCTTGGTTGCAGGGACAAGGGTTGTGTCTTCCTATAGAGAAACACGCAGCCCCATAACAATAAATCTAATTCAAAAACTTGCGCTAAAGTGCAAAAGTATATATAAAAATATATAAAGGACTGCAGCTGCTGCACAAAAAGTGCTACAACCTTAAATGTGATAAAGAACAAACATATCATACTTGGCTCCACTGTGCAGCTCGTTTTGCACAAAGTGGCCCTGATCATCGACTTTTTGGCTCCCCCAGTGGCTCTCGCGGCTCCTCCCCGGATCAGGTATCCCCCCTAGGAGAAGCGCTCTCCCGGGGTGTTACCTTGCGGGCGTGCTCCTGAGTCCAGCATTTGTGTCCATAGACACGAAGGCCAGACTCAACCCCGGCGCCCGCATCATTGGATTTGATTGACAGCAGCGGGAGCCAATGGCTGCGCTGCTATCAATCAATCCAATTAAGAACCGAGAACCTTGGGCAGAGGAAGAGCATGTCTCCGCTGGGTGAAGTTCCAGGGCTCAGGTAAGTAAAACGGGAGGGGGGGGCTGGGGGGCCGGTGACTGACAAAAGTTTTTCCACCTTAATGCATAGGATGCATTAAGGTGAAAAAAGACAAGGGTTTACAACCCCTTTAAATAAAAGAAGACTTAATTGATTATATGGTGTTACATAGTTAGTCAGGTTGAAAAAAGACACAAGTCCATCCAGTTCAACCATAGAAAAACAAACAAAAATTTAATAATATCATACAATCCCATATACCCAATCTACACCCACAGTTGATCCAGAGGAAGGCGAAAAACCCCAGCAGAGCATGATCCAATTTGCTACAGCAGGGGAAAAAAATTCTTCCTAAACCCCTGAGAGGCAATCAGATTTTCCCTGGATCAACTTTACCTATAAATGTTAGTACTCAGTTATATTATGTACATTTTAGGAAAGAATCCAGGCCTTTCTTCAAGCAATCTACTGAGCTGGCCAGAACCACCTCTGCAGGGAGTCTATTCCACATTTTCACAGCTCTTACTGTGAAGAAACCTTTCTGTATTTGGAGATGAAATCTCTTTTCCTCTAGACGTAAAAAGTGCCCCCTTGTCCTCAGTGTTGACCGTAAAGTGAATAACTCAACACCAAGTTCACTATATGAACCCCCTTATATATTTGTACATGTTGATCATATCCCCCCTTAATCCCCTCTTCTTAAGAGTGAATAAATTCAGTTCCTCTAATCTTTCCTCATAGCTGAGCTCCACTATGCCTCTTATCAGATTGGTTACCCTTCTCTGCACTTTCTCCAGTTCCCCAATATCCTTTTTGAAAACTGGTGCCCAAAACTGAACTGCATATTCCAGATGAGGTCTTACTAATGATTTGAACAGGGGCAAAATTATATCTCTCTCTGGAGTCCATACCTCTCCTAATACAAGAAAGGACTTTGCTCGCTTTGGAAACCGCAGCTTGTCATTGCATGTTATTATTGAGCTTATGATCTACCAAAACCCCCAGATCCTTCTCCACTACGGATTCCCCCAGTTGTACTCCCCCTAGTATGTATGATGCATGCATATTCTTAGCCCCCAAGTGCATAACTTTACATTTATCAACATTAAACCTCATCTGCCACATAGTCGCCCAATTAGACACAGAGCATTAAGGTTGGCTTGTAAATTGGAGACATCCTGTAAGGACGTTATTCCACTGCATAGCTTAGTGTCATCTGCAAAGGCAGAAATTTTACTTTTGATCCCAGACCCAATATCATTTATAAAGATATTAAAAAGTAAGGGCCCCATCACTGAAGCTTGGGGTACACTACTGATAACCTTAGACCATTCAGAGTAAGAATCATTAACGACTACTCTCTGAATTCTGTCTTTTAGCCAGTTTTCTATCCATTTACAAACTGATATTTCCAATCCTGTAGACTTTACCTTACACATTAACCGTGTGTGGGGAACTGTATCGAACGCTTTTGCAAAATCCAAGTATACCACGTCCACAGCCACGCCTCTGTCAAAGGTTTTACTTACCTCTTCATAAAAAGAAATCAGGTTTGTCTGACAACTTCTGTCTTTCATGAATCCATGCTGTCTGTTGCTTAAAATGTTTTTTTCCAGCAAGAACTCGTCTATGTGGTCTTTTATTAATCTCTCCAGTATCTTCCCAACTATAGAAGTTAAACTAACAGGTCTATAGTTACTTGGTAAAGACTTTGTTCCCTTTTTTAAATATAGCCACCACATTGGCCCTGCGCCAATCCTGTGGTACTATTCCTGTCATTAATGAGTCCCTAAAAATTAGATACAATGGCTTTGAAATTGCAGAGCTCAATTCTTTTAGGATCCGTGGGTGTATGCCAGGGATATGCAATTAGCGGACCTCCAGCTGTTGCCAAACTACAAGTCCCATGAGGCATAGCGAGACTCTGACAGCAGCAAGCATGACAACCAGAGGCAGAGGCATGATGGGACGTGTAGTTTTGCAACAGCTGGAGGTCCGCTAATTGCATATCCATGGTGTATGCCATCTGGTCCAGTTGCTTTATCCACCTTTATTCTGTCTAAATATTGCTGGACCATATCACTTTTGACCCATTGTGGATTTGGGGCTGTGTCACTACCACCCCCATTATGGACATGAGCTCCCCCATGCTCCTTTGTATACACAGAGCTGAAGAAAGTATTTAATAAATTAGCCTTCTCTTTATCTACAGTCACCCACTCTAGATTATTTTGTAATGGGCCTACATGCTCAGACTTCACCTTTTTACTATTAATATATTTTAAGAATTTTTGGGGTTTGTCCTACTATCTTTTGCAATCTGTCGTTCGTTTTGAATTTTTGCATCCTTGATTTCTCTTTTACATATTCTGTTAATTTCTTTGTAATATTTAAATGACACTAGTGTTCCTTCATTTTTATATTTTTTAAAAGCTCTTTACTTATATTTTAAATCTTTTTTAACTTTGGCCGTGAGCCACATAGGTTTTATTTTTAGCCTTTTAAACTTATTGCCCATGGGAATATACTTTGCAGTGAGTTCACAAACAGTCTTTTTGAAGAATTCCCATTTCTGTTCCGTGCCCATTGATGCCAATATTCTCTCCCAGTTTAAGTCCTGGAGAGCAGGCCTCACCCTTGGAAAATTTGCTCTCTTGAAATTAAGTGTTTTTATCTTTCCCGTATGTGATTTTTGCTTACAGCTAACATCAAATGAAATCATGTTATAGTCACTGCTACCCAGGTGTTCCTTTATCTGAACATTAGTAATAAGCTCTGCATGGTTTGAGATTACCAGGTCCAACCGAGCATCATTCCTAGTGGGGGCCTCAATAAACTGGAGCATAAAATTGTCCTGTAATAGGTTTATACATTTTTGCTCATTAACTGTCCGAGCAGTGCCATTATACAGTCAATTTCTGGGTAGTTAAAATCCCCCATTATTATCACTGTTGCAGCCCTTTCCATCTGTGCAAGGAGCTGAGTCTCCACCTCCTCATTAACATTGGGTGGTCTATAACAAACTCCAATGATTAACTTTGAACTACGCGCATCTGTATGCAGTTCCACCCATAATGCTTCAGACTCATCACACTCTTCATCCACCAGGTCCTCTTTCACACTTGCTTTGAGATAACTTCTTACATAGAGACAGTCCCCTCCACCTTTCCTTTTTACCCTGTCTTTCCGAAAGAATGCATAGCCAGGAATATTAATAGCACAGTCATGCGAGGAATGAAGCCAAGTTTCAGCAATACCGATTACATCATAGCTCTCCTGATGCACCAGAGCTTCCAACTCACCTATTTTGCTTGGCAGACTTCTTGCATTGGTGAACAAACACTTCAATGCATTAATATATTTTGACCGGTCACATACTATCCTCTTGGGTGTTCCGAGATTGCAACTAGGACTTGCTACTATACTTACCTTGGGTTTATGTGCTTTGGTTACCCTACCACTAATGCCCCTAATACTACCCTCTGGAATATGTTCTACGCTGACTATCTCTATCTCTGGACCCCCCCCCCCCCCATCGCCTAGTTTAGTGTCAAGTGGTTCTCTGTAAAATAAATGATCTAGAGCAGTCTTTCTCAACCTTTATACCCCAGAGGAACCCTTGAAAATATTTTCAGGTTTTGGAGAACCCTTGCTAAAATCAATTCATTGGCAGTCAGTCAGAAATGCTTTCATTGGTGGCTAGTGGTAAGAATGCCTACCTTACAGTAGTGTTCAGAATGCTACCCTTACAGACAGCTAAAAAGATCATTGAGTTCATGTGTCCATCTCTGCCAAGTGACAATGACCCCAGAATTATGCATGACCCATTAAATGGGAGGTCAATCCGCCACAGTTCTACAACTGGGAGGAACCCTAGGGTCCCATGGAAACCCCAGTAGAGCATGGCTCATGTAGTAAATCAATAGAAAATGTCCTTGGAACTTATTTATAATGTTAACAGCTATGTGGAACATAATCATGTCCTCAATCGCACCAGGAAGCCCTGACTGTATTGTACTGGATTTTGTAAAATGTGTTGGAGTTTCTGTCTTTAGCTTTCTGCACCTTTGTGCAGTTTCCGGATACTTTTGCGTTGTATGTTACCAGGATCAGCTTCTTAAAATTGTCTTAGGAGACAGGAGCTACTCAGCACCAGAGCCCAAGGAAAAAGTAATCCACCGTTGTGTACCAAGGGGACAGCCCATTAAGAAGGCAACAAGTTTTTTCTATGAATAAAAGTGGACCTTCAATCTTTATACAGATAATTGCAGAGCAAACTGTCCTTTGTGGGAAGCAGTGTTTAAGGCATGGTGTGACTACTTTCATTCTGGTTTAGGGAATAATTAAATCCTGTTTAACAAGGTTAGGTAATTTCTGTGATTATTTTTATAGCTACTGTGTGATCTATTTAAAGCTGAGTTTCACACGAGGGAAGCTTTGAATTACAGCAGTAGATCTTAAAGGCATTTGCTCTACCGTTCTTCTGTTCTTTTCCTAATTTCCCTGGTTGCATGGTCTAATTGTTCTTAATATCTTGTTATACACAGGTGTTCAATTCTGAACTTTTTTTATCCAATCCCATTTTCCTTGCTCCCCCAGTGTATTGTGGTTGTGGTTCTGTACTGTTTCCCTGCCTTCCAGGAAAGTGCTAACCATGTTATTAATTTGCATAAAGAGTGTGTTAATGTGTAAGTAATTGGACACAATTAATTTGTTTCAGCTCAGTAGAAGCTGTGTCTCAGTCAGCTCTTAGTTTTTGCCGTTTGTTGTTTTAACCTGTGTATATGGAGAGCCATTTGGTCAAACAACATCCTTTCAAATCCTGCTGTTACAAAAAGTAATAGACAATGGCCTAATGTCGTTAAAGTCTGTTTTAGCAACATTGCTTTATGTTGCAGTTTTGTGGATCATAAAGACCACCATACCTTACGAACCAGTACTTTGTGTAATTTAGTGGTTTCTTATACTTGTCAAAGTAAAGGAATTATTTTCGTTCAGAGTTTTGGCAAACGTAGATATGTTAGTACAATTTTCTTAAGTATAGGCCTGTCAGTTCTGGCTTTCATACTAATCCAATAATTTCAGTAATTGCTGAGGACTGATCCAGTCTGTTGTGTGTGTAACATACTAAGTATGTTTTTGTTAAAGGGCATGCAAATGCACCCAGCAAGCGCAGTGTATACATACAGTATATACCGTACATTCATTCACAAATAGACCCACTTCACTTTTTTCAATTTTGTCATGTTGCATACAATTTTTTTTCTCATTAATTTACTCTCAGTACCCCATAATGACAAAGTGAAAACAGAATTTTAGAAATGTCTGTGAATTTATTAAAAAGACAACAATTAAATATCACATGTATGTAAGTATTCAGATCCTTTACTCTGTACTTTGTTGAAGCACCTTTAGCTGCAATTACAGCCTCAAGTCTTTTTGGGGATTACACAACAAGCTTTGCACACCATGATTAGAGGTGTCAATCTTCTTTGCAGATCCTCTCAAGCGCAGGTTGGATGGGAACTTTTGGTGGACAGTCATTTTCAGGTCTCTGCAGAGATGTTCACGGCACTCCTGTGTTGCATTGACTGTATGCTCAGGATCATTCTCATATTGTTAGGTGAAACTTTGGCCCAGTCTGGGGTCCTGAGCACTGCGGAACATGCTTTCCTTGAGGTTATCTCTGTACTTTGCTCTATTCAGTTTTCCCTGAACCCTGACCAGTCCCTGCTGCTGAAAAACACACCCTCAGCATGATGCTGCCATCACCATGCTTCACTATTGGGATGGTATTGGGCAGGTGATGAGCGGTGCCTGGTTTCCTCTAGACATAAAATTTAGAATTGAGGCCAAACAGTTCAATCTTGAGTTCCTCACAGTCTGAGAGTCCTTCAGGTGCTTTTTTGCAAATCCTAAGTGGGCTTTCATGTGTTTTTCACTGGAGAGAGGATTCTGTCTAGCCTCTCTGCCATAAAGCATATATCTGTGGAGGGCTGCAGTGATGGTTGTCCTTCTGGAACATGTCCTATCTCCACACAGGAATTCTGGAGCTCAGTCAGAGTGACTATTGGGTTCTTGGTCACCTCTCTTACTTAGGCCCTTCTGCCAGGATTGTTCAGTTTGGCTGGGTGACCAGCTCTTGGAAGAGCCCTGGTTGTGCCAAACATCTTTCATTTGAGAAATATGGAGGCCACTGCGCTCTTGGAAACCTTCAGTGCAGCAGAATTTTTTTGTAGCCTTCCCCAGATCTGTGACTTGCAATAATCCTGTCTCTGAGCTATGCAGGCAGTTCCTTTGACCTCATGGCTTTTGCTCTGATACATTATGCATTGTCAGCTGTAAGGCCTTTTATAGAGAGGTGTGTGCCTTTCCAAATCATGTCCAATTAATTTAATTTACCACAGCTGGACTCCAATCAATGTGTAGAAACATCTCAGCAATGATCAAGAGAAATGGAAAGCACCTGAGCTAAGTTTCAAGTGTTGTTGCAAAGGGTCTGAATAGTTGTGCCAAAGTGCAAAAATCAGCTTTTCCTTTTTCATACAGTAGCCAACATTTCTAAAATTCTGTCTTCATTGTCATCGGGTACTGAGTGTAAATGAATGAGAAAAAAATTGAATTTAAACAACTGTAGTATCAGGCTGCAACATAAAAAAAGTGAAGGGTGTACCTGCAGCTCTGTCCTACTATTAGGAACTGTGAAACTTCAATATTCAGCACATGTGCAATTTGTACCCAGCAAGTTCATTGGTGCTGCGGCATCTAAATATTAGTAGAGTGGTGTATCATACTGATCTCACTGCCTCACTGTTGTAAAATATCATAAAGCTGTGATACTTGCACTGCAGGTGGCCAATCTAGGCTGCAAAGTTTCTGATTGTGTAACAGGGATTTACAAAGCAAATATATCAACCAAATTAATTTGCATGTCCTGTGGGACCTGAAGTTGTATAGATCTATGCATAAACACACTTTATATGCTGTATAAATTAGTTTGTACAAGATCATGTCATCCTTTCCAGCTACCTCTACCCAGCAACCCCTTTCATTGACAGTGGTGGGCTTTTAAAATTCATCCCTGGAAATATTGTTTCTGAAATGTCTGACATTTCCAATTACCGGTACTATTCTCTTTTTATCATTCATCCCTTACCACTATTTTACATTATTGAAGCCTATTTAAACATAGTAGCAAGGATCAGTGTTGGGAGTTTAGGTATACTGTTTTAGCAGCAAAAGGTCCTTGTGAAATGATGATTATTTGGAACAAATTTGTATAAATATATACTGTATGTAAATGCAGTCTACAATAAAATACACACGCAAAATAAGATTTCCCTTAAAGTGTTAAAGGTAAATTCAAATATAAAAAACCTACCTCTCAGCAAGGTTTTTTTAAGAAACAATATATGTTTTATGTCCAAAAAAAAAGTCTTGCTCGCCAGCAATGTTTCTTTGTGAATATACACAGAGACATACATTTGAAGCTCAGTGTAAAATTAGGAAGAATGTACATGTGCATGCGTGGTTCGATGTATAATTTTGGCATCTTCTGGGTGCTGGGATGAATGAACTCCAGTGCGCATGCATGCCTCAGTGTAAAAAACCAAGCATTTGCTGAGTGCTGGAATAAATTAACTTTAGTATGTATGTGCAGGATTTAGGTTACCTCAGTCCAGCCAACTTTGATGGTCAAATACACTGAACTAAAAAGAAGAAAGGGCAAAGATGTCAGCAGCATTGATGGAGTGACGAGGGACATCGCAGTCATTGCAGCACTGAAGTGGGTCACTTTGGCAGGTAACTCTGCCATAATGAGCAAATATGCTGTGCATACTAGCACATTCTAACAAATACCCTGGGCACTGGCAGCAGCAGTGGAGTATAATTGCAGTAATTAAACCTCATTATTATTACGCCCACCACTGCTTTAGAAATTATGGCTTTAAACTGTGGAGAAGTGACACTGGGTGTATGAGCACATGGATTTATAAGCCCATAAACTGCATCATTTCTGAGCTGCTGAGCCTAATTGGAAACAGTTCCTCCACCTTCATGTTTAAGTGTTTGTTACCTAAAAATATTTTTTTGATTTGGATGAATTACCCAATGCGTTAGAATATAATGTACTTATCCGAATTCTACCACTATAGCTTTGAAATATAATTACACTGTTTCATTTATTTAAGTCTTAAATTTAACACCATTATTGTAATGCAGTGGCCCTTTAAGGGCAAAAATTTTAGAAGGTGAGGAGTATCTCTGTTATAAACCCGTCAATGAGCCCAATGCATTTTTCTGATGAAGTTCACGTGGTTGAGCGAAATGCATAGACCTTATGGTGCCATGCAGCTCGGCCTTCTGACCACACATATGTATCTTTTGCTATTGCTGCACCACACGGAGCTATAGGGCATCACAGAGAATCGGCATACAGCCCCAACCGGGAAGAGCCTCGAGTAACCCGCACCTGGATGAGTGTTTCAACCATCTGAACTGACTCAGAGACTTACTTACTGGAGACTATGGGAGCTTGATGGTATCCATATCCTATGGTTGGGGACAGACCATGGAATCAAGCAACACGGCGGGTGAGACCCTTCTATGGGACGCTGTAGTCCCGCTATAATCCTCTATGGATGTCAGACCTAACATGTATGATACATGATAATCTGTGGCAGCTTTTTCATATGAGAGCCAATTCTCTTTACCACGTCTCCCTACAGCCAAGTCCAAAGGCTTTCAACATCTCTACCTCACATCCAGCGGCATGTGTATCTGTGAATGTCCTTGGACAACTTGCTGTCGCTCTTCCCATACCGCTGACACATAGTGGCTGGTTTCTAATGCCGCGTACACACAACCAATTTTCTCGTCGGGAAAAATAAAAAATTTTCTCTGACGAGAAAAACGCTGTGTGTGGGCTTTTCAGCATTTTTCCAGACGAGAAAAACGTCAAGAATCACGACGAGAAAAATTAGAACATGCTCTAATTTTTCTCGTCGTGATTCACAGCATTTTTTTCCGCAGCAGTTTTCCCATAGGGAAACATTGCCAGGGAGCCTACACATGGTCGTTTTTCACGACCAAAAGAAAAAAATTTAATGAAAACCGGCCGTGTGTAGGGGACCAAGCCGGTCCTCGTTTTTCATGTCGATTTTCTCGGCGGTGTTTTCACCGTTGAGAAAATCGATCGTGTGTACACGGCATTAGACTTGGTTACCTCTGGTCTTGGATTTTTGACACCCTTATTTTACCATTTAGATTCAAAGGATCCTTGAACTTCATATATCTATTGTTTTCATCATTTGGTGTCACCGATTGCTGATTTTTAGACTTTTAACATCAAGTCACCCCCCGTCGTGTGTGTGTGTGTGTGTGTGTGTGTGTGTGTGATGAATGATTGTGTGTGAGTAAGTGAGCCCGGGCTGTTTCATTTTATTGTGACAACGTTGTCATAATGTTTTAAATGTATTGGTGAAGCTTCTTTTACTCCTTGGCTACTCAGTCAAATGCTACAGTCTAAATTTTTTTGTATAAATACATTTTTGTATTCGTACCGCCGAGTGATTCCATTTGTGAAGCCCTTGCATAAACCCCTTTGGTTTATTTGCTTTGTTAATATGGTGGCAGGGGTCAGCTAAGTCCACAATTAGCAGCACAAGGAGCACATTACTTTGACTTTAAAAAATGTCCCTTGTGCTGATTTAAAAAATATTTTTTTTTTTACTAAATTAGGCCTTAATTTAAACAATCTAAATTAGGAATATTTTAGACATTGGGATCTATATTCAACTGTATAATTAAAGGATATCATTGAGTGTTCCAACTTCTCATTGATAAGGTGGTATGGAGGTGAAGAAAACATAGGAAAAATGGCTGAAACAATTTATGGTGCAGTTATTTTGTTTGTGAACAAAGTAAACATGAGTGAACTGGATATTTTTTTTTCTCTCAGGCTGATGAAACATGCAAGTGCAACGGCTGGAAAAATCCAAATCCTCCCCCCACACCACCAAGAATGGATCTTCAGCAGACTGTTGTCAGCCTCACTGAGCCATGCCGTAGCTGTTCACACACTCTTGGTAAGGCAGCACTTTTTTTCTCTTTATAAGCCCATCTGCATAGACATGCTTGTTATCCTCGTTGCTTTGTTTCTGTTGGGTGCTCCAGTTTATTCCCACTGTCTAAAAGCAAATACACTACATGAATTCTAACTAAATTGGCTGTGTGTGATACCGGTAGGGCCATTAAACTGTAAGCCTATGGGGTCAAGGCCCTCTGTAATGATTTAGTGCTCTCGTTGAAGACATCCTAGAATATAAGTTCTATAAATTATGCGTTATGTTGTTAATAAACAGTTGACATGTGGATTGCTAACTCATATAAACAGAAAACTTGTGTTTGGCTGGAGTATATAAACCTTCAATATACCAATAAGTAATTACTTAGTAGTTCATTCCTAAAATCAAACTTTTGGTAGAGTAAAAGAAAAATGCATATGATACGTTAACACAGTCTCTCCATAGCATTTTCTTTTTTGTCATCCTGACAGAGGATCCATTATGCCACTAAAAGTGACAGTTACATATGTTGGGACAAACCATATAACACTGCTGAAGTGGTCACAAGGGTTAGCTTTTTTTCATGAAGTTTAGGCCCCATTCACACTTTGGCGATCTGGAATCATGGGCAAAATCAGCACAATTCTGGCCAAGATTCCAAATTGTGGCAAAACGTACAATGTGGTGCAATTTTGCTGAAATTGTCGTGCGAACAAACTTGCGTGAATCGTGGCAAAACGTGTGTGTAAATACTGGCTCAGGGCCAAAATGTGGTCCCGAGTGTCTTTGACGCAACAAATGGGGGGCCTTCACCTTTATTTTAAAAGATGAACAAAAGAAAACTTATTGTAATTGTCTAAAAATATAATTAGCGTTGGGCTTTAATTTCACTCTTATTTAAAGTCTAATGCCCCATACACACGACCGGTTTTCCTGTTGGAAAAAGTCTGATGAGAGCTTTTGGTCAGGAATCCCAACCGTGTGTATGCTCCATCAGACTTTTTCCAACAGGAAAACTGCTGGAAAAAGATAGAGAGCAGGATCTCTTTTTTCCCGTCAGGAAAAAATCCTAGCGGGAAAACCGTTCGTCTGTATGCTTTTCCGACGCGCAAAAAAACACGCATGCTCGGAAACAAATCGAAGCATGCTCAGAAGCATAGAACTTATTTTCCTCGGCTCATCGTAGTCTTTTACGTCACCGCGTTCTTGGCAGTCAAAAGTTCACCGAAATTTTGTGTGACTGTGTGTATGCAAGGTAGGCTTGAGAGGAATTCCGTCGGAAAACCATTGGTTTTTTTTTTGATGGGAAAACCGCTCGTGTGTACGGGGCATAATTGTACATCTACGTGTATATCTAAGACTGCTCTGCCCACAAGGTGACAGTGCTGCTGCACATTTTCACAGCAGAATGAACAACATTGTCACCCTGTTCAAGGAAATGTGAAATATAATACATCTATTGGCAGGATCAACAGGTAATAAAAATGTGTTACAGGAGGACTTAGAAAAAAAACTGCTGTGTTAATGCTACTGACAGGTAATAGTTAATATTTGATTTTGCTCACAGTTACACTTTAAACAATTTTTTAATTGATCTCATGATCTTGTTTTTCCCTGTTGCTTCTTTTTTTTTTAGCCTCACATGTTTCCCATTTAGAGAATGTGTCGGAGGAGGAAATTAATAGACTTCTGGGAATTGCACTAGATGTAGAATATCTGTTCACTTGTGTACACAAGGAAGAAGACGCTGATACTAAACAAGTCTATTTCTATCTATTTAAGGTACTTAATACAATTCAGGGTAGGTTTAATGTTGATACATACGGTACTTATTAAATGGGGCAAGAAAGATAAGTTGGTGTAATGGGAGATGCTTGTACATTATCTGAAAGATAAAGCCAATCAAGCAATTCTTTTTTTTTTTTATTATTCCTCTTTACACAAAGCTTTTAAGAAAATGCATTCTACAAATGGGGAAACCTGTGGTTGAAGGATCGTTGGAAAGTCCTCCATTTGAGAAGCCTAGTATTGAACAGGTAATTGCAGTTATAATGACTTTTTTTCCTATTTTAAAACATATATGACCCCCTAACTGACTGTCTCCTTTTAACTTTATTGTGCAGAGTATGAAGTGATTGTGTCCTGTAGAATATATATGCTGCCTGGGGCTTTGAAACATTTTTCAGTTCATGTTTTCTGGCTTTCTGATGACTGGTGTCACTTGGAACAGGAAAAGAGGGAATACAGGAACACAGGCACCAATAAAGTACTCAATTGGTGATTGGTGTTTTTTTCCCTATTTTTCATTACTTCTTGTACAAATAGCTGGTCTCGAAAGGAGAGTAACGGTAGCAAAAAAATTGGCTCTAAGCTTTCCGTAATCTAAAACTGAAAAATTAAAAAAGGTTTTGGCTAATCTTCAACTTTAATCTCTACCGCCATTCAGGATAATCAGCAATATAGTTAAAAAAAAAAAAACACTTAAGCCCAAAAACGACTGTTATGAACTGGGTAGGAGGGCTGCAACGGCAGGTCTCCCTTGAAGAATTCTAGTTTCCTGTCTGTGTCTTACTTAAAGCAGAGTTTCACCCAAAAAGGGGAAGTTCTGCTTTAAGCTCTCCTTCCCCCTCCTCAACTCCCGACTTGCATTGAATTCTATTAGGCCGGGTTCACACCTATGCGAATTGAATGCACATTTCGCCGCATTCAATTCGCATAGCAGGAGAATGTGACTGGGTCTCTATGGAGCCGGTTCACATATCTCCGCAGCGGGGCCGGTGCGGTGTGCCGGAAAAATGCGTGCCTTTTTTGGATCGTTTCAGGTTCGATTTTAGCCCAAAATTCGGGCTGAAATCGGACCTGAAATGGTGAACCAGCACGCACTGGACCCCTGCTGTGAGCCGCATGCGGCGACGGTGTGAACAGAGCCTCAATGAATGAATGACTGAATGCATTTTTATGCGTGTTTATTAACATACATATGCACGTTTATGCACGTACTGCATTTAGATGCGTATGAGCATAAACTCATTCTACTGGCAAGATAATTCATTTTTGCCCGCAAGATTAATCTTAGTTTCATCCGTCCAAAGAATGCTTTTTCAGAACTGGTCTCGCTTTTTTAGATGTTTATTGGCAAAGTCTAATCTGACTTTTCTATTCTTCGGACTTATGAATGGTTTGCACCTTGTGGTGAACTCTCTGTATTTGCTCTCATGAAGTCTTCTCTTGATTGTAGACTTTGACAATGATACGCCCACCTACTGGAGAGTGTCCCTCACTTGTCTGGATGTTGTAAATGGGTTTTTCTTTACCATAGAGAGGATTCTGCGATCATCCACCACTGTTGTCTTCCGTGGACGTCCAGGCCTTTTTATGTTGCTGAGCTCACCAGTGCATTCTTCTTTCCTCAGAATGTACCAAACTGTTGATTTGGCCACTCCTAATGTTGCTGCTATCTCTCTGATTTGTTTTTGAAGCCTTACAATGGCCTGTTTCACTTGCATGGACAGCTCCTTTAAATGCATTATGTAGGTTCACAGCAATAGATTCCAAATGCAAATACCACACTTGGAATGAACTCCAGACCTTTTACCTTCTTTATTGATGAAGAAATAACAAAGGAGTAGCCCACACCTGACCATGAAACCGCTTTTGATTCAATTGTCCAATTACTTTTGGTCCCTTGAAAAAGAGGGGATGGCTATTCTAATGAGCTGTAATTCCTAACACAAACAATGCATGTTTAGAAGATAATTACAGTACCTACAGGTAAGCCTTATTATAGGCTTACCTGTAGGTAAAACATAAACAAATGGACTTTACTACCACTTTAATACTGGATAGTGTAAATATGGAGTATGGTGTTTTAAGACTTGCATATACTGTACGTTGTAGTACAGAGCCTGATATATCAGCACAATCATCTTCCAGTTAAAATTATTTGCTGGAAACGTGAATACTTCATGCAGTAAGTATTGCAGCTCATATTGTTTATGGTTATTTTTTCCCCAAAAGATAGGAGGCTTACTAATCAGTTAGATATTACTAACTCTTTATTTCATTTTTTTTTTGTGTATAATAATCTCTCCATCAAAGAAAACATTTTTTCATGAAAAATGTAACTATGGGGGTTATTTACGAAAAGGCAAATCCACTTTGCACTACAAAAGTGCACTTGGAAGTGCAGTCGCTGTAGATCCGAGGGGGACATGCAAGGAAACTAAAAAACAGCATTTTAGCTTGCACATGATTGGATGATAAAATCAGCAGAGCTTCCCCTCATTTCACATCTACCCCTCAGATTTACAGCGACTGCACTTCCAAGTGCATTTTCAGTGCAATTTCAAGTACACTTTACACTTGTAGTTTGCACTTGTAGTGCAAAGTGGATTTGCCTTTCGTAAATAACCCCCAGTGTATACAATATCATATATAGAATATGCATGCTTGCTGTCTAATTATGTTCAGGCCCACTGTAATGTTTCTAATATATTTGTTCTAATTTAGTTCTTATTTCAGCAGAGTTGTTGTGCACTCATTTTACAAATGATGTTTTGCATGACTTCCTTTGTTCACTTCAAATTCCCATTCACATAACTGCACATAATCAAACATAAAATGCTGAATCAAAGCTGACATTCTGAAATCATTATTACTGCTTCACTGACAACATACAACTCTAATAAAAGGTGGACTGTGTAGACTTTGCGCTCCTGTATGTTTTTTTTTTACCCTTTTAACATTGGATATTGGTTAGTTTGTGTTCTATTCAGTAGAGATTAGATATTAAACATTCACTTTTTTTTTTTAAAATAACAAAATTAATGTTATGTTTACCTGCTCTGTGCAATGGCTTTGCACAGAGCAGCCCTGATCCTCCCTCCTTTTCTCGGGTCCCCTGCTGGTGCTCCTGGCTCCCCCCCCCCATGCCGAGTACCTCCCCAAGAAAATCGCTTGCTAAGGGGGGTACTCATGCAGACTCCTGTCCGAGCACCTAAAGACACAGACAGCGGGTATTTTTCCTCCCTCCACTCACTCATCACATGATTTGATTGACAGCAGTGGGAGCCAGAGGCTCCTGCCATTATCAGTCTACCCTGTGAGGAGGGAGAGAACAGAGAGAGACACTGCTCTTGTGCACAGCACTGAATCAGGATTGGGCTCAGAGAAGTGTAGGGGGGGGGGGGCTGGGGGTGATCCTCAATACAAAAGGTTTTTTACCCTAATGCAGAGAATGCATTAAAGTGGGACTTCACTCAATAGGAGATGTTCTGCTCCTCCTCATCCCCCCCCCCCTCCTCCTTCACATTTGTCACATATTTTTTTTTTGGAGGGAGTACCTGGTTTTGACAGTTACCCGCTCCCCTACCTCCGTTCAGATTCCCGCATAAATCTGAGTGGAAGTTCAGCCCTCTACTTCCCCGCAGCCTTCTGGGACACGTCAAAGGTTCTAGAAAGCTGTGGGGCCAATCAAATGGTGCAGCTCAGGCCAGCGGAAGTAGCAGCCGGCTGTGAAGCCACAAGCAGTCACAGCCAGATGCCCACACTTAGTATGCTGGTGCTGGAGGCCGAACAAACTGGCCAGGTGAGGACAGTGCTGGATCCTGGGACAGATGAGTGTCTACTTATTAAATGTCAACTGCTACAGTTTTTGTAGCTACTGACTTTGAATTTTTCAAATTATAACAGCACCTCTTTAAGGTAAAAAAACCTTAAAGCGGTTGTATACCCGCTGCTGTTTTTTTTTTTTTTTTTTTTTACATACCTGAAAGGCAAGAGGCATAATGAGCTAGTATGCACCGCGCGGGAGACTTCTTTCCGGCAAGGTCCGGCGGCTGCCGGGCTTTAGCCGAGAATCCCAGCTGCGCATGCGCCGCTGCAGTCAGCGGCTCATTGCGAGGGGAATATCTCCTAAACCGTACAGGTTTAGGAGATATTAATTTTACCTACAGGTAAGCCTTATTATAGGCTTACCTGTAGGTAAAAATGTGAAAGCGGGGTATACAACTGCTTTAAGGCTTTAGAGCCACTTTAATAAAGTAACACAAATAAAACAGAAGCATAAACATGTTAACATATTGCGGGGCAATGCCTCTGTCCTGGAGGTACATAATTACCAGGGAAAGGTATCTGCTATTGGGGAGGTGGGCTTTGCTCTGAATAGGCAAAGCAGAAGTTTGCTTTAAAACGGAAAATTGTATCATACTTACCAGTAATTTTCCTTTCCTGGTGCCTATCCATGGCAGCATACCTGTGATAGAGCTCCGCCTCGACTCCTCCTTCAGGACTAGTGAATAGCATAAATTAAAGGCATAGCCCCTCCCCCAACATTCTCTGTAATATAGAATACCGAGGGTGGGAGCGTATGCTGCCATGGATAGGCACCAGGAAAGGAAAATTACTGGTAAGTATGATACAATTTTCAGTTTTCCTGGTGCCTCCATGGCAGCATACCTGTGATAACTAACTAGCTGACATGGGTGGGATAATTGCTTAACAATAAATGTTTAATTATAAGAGGACATAGCAGCCTGAACTGCCCTCCTTCCAAACTCAACAGTCGTGAGCGCTCCTGGATCAATATGGTAGTGTCTGAGGAACGTATGGTGAGAAGACCAGGTGGCGGCCCCGCACACTGTCTCCAATGAAACATTAGCCCTTGCTGCCCAGGAAGCTGAGACTGCCCTTGTAGAATGAGCATTCACTCGGGATGGAGGCTCCATATTCTTCACCCTGTAGGCCTTCTGGATTAACTTTACAACCCAAGATGCCAGAGTTCTGATGGAAGCTTCTTTGCCCCTGTATTTACCGAACGGTACGATGAAAAGTCTCTCAGAATTTCTGAAGGGGCCGGTGGCTTCTAGGTAGGCCCTAAGCACTCTGGATACATCCAGTTCGTGACAAGACTCTGAATCCATGTCTGTAAACACTGGTAGTGCCCAGGGTTCCAACAGGTGGCTTGGAGTAGCAACCTTTGGTGTGAACCCCCGAAGGGGATGAAGTTCCACTCTGTCTGTGAAGAAGGAGATGTGGTCGTCACCTATCCCTAAAGAGTGAAGTTCCGAGATTCTTCTGCCAGATGTAATGGCTAGCAGGAAAGACGTCTTTAGTGTCAGGTTCCATATTGTTACTTGTTCCACTGGAGCAAAGGGAGGGTCAGATAGAACTTCCAGGACTAGGGACAGATCCCACTTAGGAAATGATCGTCTGACAGGAGGGCGAATCTTCAATATACCTCTGAGGAAAGTGACTACTGAAGGATCCTCCGCCCATCTCTTATTTGTTGCAGCAGAGATTACTGCTACTTGCACTTTGAGAGAGCTCAGACCAAGTCCCAGATCAAGTCCTGTCTGAAGGAATCCTAGAACATGAGATGTAGAAGGAAGGATTGGATGAAATCCATTTTCGGAAACAAATGACAAGAACTTGTCCCATATTCTTGAATATATGGCATTAGTTGCTGGCTTCCTAGCTTTTAGAAGGGTTGATATGACTCCTGGAGAACACCCTAGGGATTCGAGCCTTCGCCTCTCAACCTCCAGATTCGAAGATTCAACTTCTGAGGGTTTGGATGAACTAGACTGCTCTGCGACAGAAGTTGAGGGAAAGGAGGGATCTTGATTGGAGAGCCCACACTGAGGCACAATACGGAAGTACTGCCACAACCTGGACTGGCTCCCTGAGGAGCCTCAGGAGGAATTTGAATATTAATGGCCTGGGAGGAAAGGCATATGCCGTGGTGAACCTCCAGGGACATGACGGGGCATCCACTGCCTCGACTTGTGGATGCTGCAGCCGAGAGAAGAACCTGTCCAGCTTGGCGTTCTTCGGGGAGGTGAACAGATCTACCTGAGGGGGGATCCCATATGTTGGCAATCTGAAGGAAGACATGGGGGTGGAGAGCCCACTCATTGTCCAGGAAGTTTCTGGATAAAGTGTCTGCTTCCGTGTTCAACTTGCCTGGCAGATACATCGCTCTGAGGTCCAGGAGGTTCTGCTCCGCCCAGAGCATGATCGGCTCTACCTCCTTGAGGAGTGACCTGCTGCGAGTGCCTCCCTGCTTCTGCAGATAAGCGACAGCTGCTCTGTTGTCTAGGCGTAGGAGTATTCTTTGGCCTCTGATTTGGGGTGCCAAAGAGGTCAGTGCCAAGAAGGCTGCCCTCATCTCCAAGATGTTGGATACCACTCCCTGGGTGGTGCATGCCCATCTCCCCTGTATTCTGGTTTGCCCGCAATGGGCTCCCCAGCCCTGTCTGCTTGCATCGGACGTAATTGTGATCCAAGGAAGGGAGCCCAGGTGATGAGGCTTGGAGAGGTTTTCCGGAACTGTCCACCAGTGAAGGCTCCTGCGTATTTTTCCCATCAGCAGGATCGTCTGAGATGGTCGTTGTTTCTTCCACTGCACCAAGAAACCAGTCTGGAAATACCTCAAGTGCCAATGTGCCCAAGGAACCATGGGTATACAGGAAGACATTGTGCCAATGAGGCTCAGGCATTGTGAAGCCGTCAGATACGGGCTCTGGATGACTTTGATCATTCTGTGGATGACAATCCTTGCCTTCGGCGGTGGTAATGACACTGTCCCCTCCTGAGTGTCGAACATTGTGCATAGATTATCTGCTGTGTTGGCATTAGTTGACTCTTGTCGGAATTCACCAGCCACCCTAGCTCTTTTAGGGACTGTAGAAGAATGTCCCGGTGACATACCAACTGATCCGAATTGCTTGCTAGGAGTAGGATGTCGTCCAAGTAGTGGTATATCCTCAAGCCCCTCTCCCGCAGGGGAACTAAAGCAGATATTAGTATCTTGGTGAACACCCTGGGAGAGGTGCACAGACCGAAAGGCAGGGCTTGAAACTGTAGGTGGGTCCGTCCCACTGCAAATCTCAGGTATTTTTGAAATGCAGGTAGAATTGGAACATGTAGGTACGCATCCTGCAGATCGACCAAAATCATCCAATCTGATGGCTGGACTGCCTGAATAATCATCTGCAGGGACTCCATTTTGAAGCTTTCGGGGCGGATATACCGATTGAGCCTCTTTAGGTCTATCACAGGCCTCCACCCCCCTGTCCTCTTTGGGACCAGAAATAGGGTGGAGTATAAGCCTGCGAAGCGCTCTGCCAAGGGAGCCGGAACAGCCGCCCCCTGAAGCTGGAGTGACGTTAGGAAGTTTTTCAGAGCTTGAGCCTTCAGTGGAGAGGATGGAATCTCTGTTCCTTTGAAAGAGTACCGGGGTGGAGGGTGAGAAAAATTCCAAAAGTGCCCCCATTGAATTGTTGACAGAACCCAGGGGTTGTGGCAGCAGGTGGCCCAGACTGGGGTAAAAAAACTTTAGCCTGGCTCCCACCGGGAGTGCCTGGGTTCCTCTGGCGTCAAAAAGACTGCTTCTGCTCCTGTGGAGCCGGAAGGGCTTTCATCTTCCTGTTCAAAAAGGATCCCCGAGTACATTTCCAAGGTCTTTTGTTGTCTCTGGGCTGTCTCGGCTGCCTAAAATCCCTTGGGTTTGACTGGCGGAACCTAGAGGAACCACCTCTGAATCTTCGCATACTTCTGTCCTGTGGAAGCATACCAGACTTCCCTCCTGACAGCCTGGAGATAGCTTTATCCATTTCGTCTCCGAATAGTGCTTTCCCATCAAACGGGATTTTGCACCAATTTTGTTTGGAGGATAAGTCAGCCATCCAGGGTTTCAGCCACAAGGCCCTCTTCACCATCACTGAATGCAACATGGATCTTGCCGAGCACCTGATCGTGTCAATGGCTGCTACGCAGACAAAGTCTGCCGACAATCTAAGCTCTTCTAAGGCCTTAATTATATCCTCCATGGGGACATCCTGATGCAAAGCCATCTCAATATTATCTGTCCAAGATCTTATGGCATTTGATACTGATGTGAGAGAAATAGCTGGCTTACATGCTGCTTCCGCGGCTAAGTAGCTCCTCTTCAGCTCCAGGTCGATTCGCCTGTCTAGAGGGTCTTTGAAGGAAGCGGAATCCTCCATTGGTAGAGTAAGTTTTTTTACGAGTCGCACCACGGACGCGTCTACCACTGGCATGGAGTTTAGTGACTGCGTTCCCGACTCTGGTAAGGGGTATATAGTTTAATGAACCGACCCCAAAATTATTATTTTTTTTATCAGTCTTTGACCATTCCTTCTGAATGACTTGACTAATCTTGCCCATCAACGGGAAAAGAACCTGCTTCCTTTTGAGGAATGGGAAGTAGCTTGTAGACTCTTGGGGAGGCTATTCTGCGTCTTTCCAGGCGATTGCAGTTTTGACTGCCTGGATGAATGGCTTTACCAAGGAGAGACTGAAGCCAGAAGGTTCTGACTCTTCTCAAGAGTCCCCTGAAGAGTCTTCAGGTGGTGAATCTCTAGCTGGTCGGTCTGACGGTGGCAGAGGTGTACTGACTGCTGACGGACCAGGGAGATTAGGTTCTATATCCTGAACCAGGGATATCTGCTGAAGTGGTTGAGCGGGGACCGAAGCCAAAAGCTCAGAGAAGGAGTCCTTCATTGTTTGCTTGAGCAGATCTACAGCGTGCCGATTTTCTAGCTCGCGGTTGGACGCATAGTCCGTAAAACAGTCCTTACAGACCACTCTGTCTGGTAGCGGTGTAGCCCCACATATCCAGCATCTCTTCTTCCTATAGGTCCTAAGAGAGGGGGGTCGATCACGTCCTCTGGATCTTGACCTCTCTGATCTACGACGTGAAGAATGGGTCCTACGCCCTGATGAGCGGGACCCCTTGGAGTGGGTAGGGCTACGGTGTAAGGAACTCACGCTAGACCAGTGAGCGCACTTTTATTTTTTATACTCACGTATAGTTGGTCACATACCTAATAGAAGTGTGAGGATCTTTGCTGCGAGATGAATGACTCATTGCGGAGTTGGGCACAAGGATCAGCTCCAGAAATATAGTAAGAAAGGGAAAAGAATCAGGAGTTTTTGGCGTCACTTTTTTTTATTTTTTAAATAAACATTTTTATATCGTCATCTGTTTTTATTTTTTATTTTATTTTTTAAACATAAACATTTTTATATTGTTGTTTTTTTTTTTTTTTTTTAACATAAACATTTCTGATCGGCAACATTTTTTTTTGGAGAAAATAAAAAGTACCTACCACAAAGCAGCATCAGAGAGACCTAGCAGGGCACAGCTGAGGAGACTGACAGCCATCCCTGAATCTGAACCTAATTAGGCTCTAGGTGCGTGGGCTAATCCCATAAACCACCATTTGGAATTGATTGAAAAAAAGGGCAAATCTAGCCTTCTTTCCAGAATCCAAGATGGCCGCCACTGAACCAAACGTCTGTGCATGCGCAATCGCAGAAGATCCAGCTTCGCCCAGTACAGAGAGCCGAGAAACTACGGCTCTGTATCACTCCCGAATCGCGCGTGCGCAGACGGCGGCGAGGACGCTGCGCCGTGACACTGTCCTACCTGGCGGGACCTACAGAGCACCTGTAGCCCCCCCGAACCCGGAAATCAGCACCACAATGTTGTTGCACAGAGAGACACCTGCCCTATCCAGTTGCACAGTTTTAAAGGAATAAAAAAGTAAGACAACAATCATTTTAAAGGCGCCTAACAAGCAAAGGAAAGGGGAGGGGAGAAGAGAGGAAAAGAAAGGGGAAAAACACAAATGCCTGTAATAAAAAATGGAAACCACCAGCCTGGGAAGATGGAGCTGATCCTTTTGCGACTTCCACTGCATTCATCATGGATGTGATAGCAGACTGCGTTCCTGTGAGGAAACTCTGCGAAATGACCCCAACAGATCCACAGAGGGGTTCCCAGTCTTATCAGCGCTGTGAGCGGCCCAAGAACAGGGACTGCGCACGGGAAAGGCTAAACCCGGCGGACGCTGCCGACTGCAGAGGTATGGACATACTGCTACTCTTCACCAGCACAAGAAGGTATGAGGAAAAAAAGGAGAATGTTGGGGGAGGGGCTATGCCTTTAATTTATGCTATTCACTAGTCCTGAAGGAGGAGTCGAGGCGGAGCTCTATCACAGGTATGCTGCCATGGAGGCACCAGGAAAAGTTGGTACATTTTTATCAGCAAGAACTTTGGCCTACCAGGTGTAATTTACTTTGCAAGTTAAATTTTCTGTACTTATGAAATGGATCCTATGCCGTAAACAGGGTAGGTTATAATTAAACTAGTTTAACCCTGAGATGACAGCTTCGCAGAGTACAAAAGGAATTTGATTATACTAATAAGTGTAATTACATAGAAAAAGCCTCATACCAAAGGCATCAGAAGGCTCTCCTAGGATTTGATCCTGAGCTCTGTGCTGTTCTATAATAATAACGAATAAGGCAGCATACCAATTTTCATCCAAGCAACAAGACAGAGGGGTTTAAACTTTATATACATTCACTTTTCCTAAAATGTTTGCCATAAGCTTTGCTGCTTGAGAAGTTATTATAAAGACTGGACCATAGTGACCTCTGTGCAGACTGGCCCTATGGCAGTTAAATGATTTTCTATGGCTTTATGCTCTTGTTATTGGAGACAGTTTTAATTTTTTTTTTCAAAACACAATAACATATTAGTACAGTTATTCATTTTGACTTAAAGTAGTACTAAACGCAAAACACGTTTTTATATTGTACTCTGTCCCTAAACAATTATCTGGCTCCCTGTCACCGCTGCTGGCTTCAGTGTTGCTCCCCTCATTCCCTGATTTTACAGGAGAAAATGCTGTCAGTCAAACTCTTGTGGGGGGGGGGGAGTGGGGGCGTGGTTTTCTAGTACATGACCGAACAGGAACGCGCACGCACGGTGTCTCCTTAGCACATGAGTTGCTACAGGAGGCACCAGAAGAAGGGAAGGAACCTACAGCGTCAGCAGGGACTGCTAAAAGAAGAGGAAAGTGATGCTTCTGTGCAATATCATTGCACAGAGTGTGCGTTACCTTTTAATATTTATTTATTTATTTAAATTTTTATCCCTAATTGTTACTTAACTTATTGAGCTAACTTCAACTAATGTATAATGAAAGTATAATAAAAGAATAATATAAAAAAAATAACAGTCATTTTAAAGAGTATCTAAGCCCTAGAACCAAAAATGAATATATTGTAGCTTACTAGGTCTTAGATGCGGTGGCTGCATTTGTTTTCTTTTTTTTCCGTCTTCTTTCCTTTATTTGTAAAATTAACAGACCAAAAAGGAGCAAATAACATGCGTTAATTGAGTTTACATACATTTAAGTTGAGCTAAACCCTCCTATTCTTTACAGGCAAGAAAGCTACCTTCTTAGCCTCTGTTTGATCTGCATTTGCTATGGTGCTGCACATGTGATCAATTATGATACCAGACATTTGATGGTTTGACAGTTCAGTGAGCGTACAAGCAACTGTGACAGTTATCATTCACAACGTAACTGTTTTGAGAAACAGTTAAAGTGGAAGTCCTGCTAGATCACTTCAGGCTGACCCCTTTTGCAGGTATAGCTATGTAAAACATTAAAACGAAATGTCTATATTACTTAAAATCCCTGCTCAGCACATGCTCGGTTGCTCTCCATCTTTAGGCATTTTGTGGCACTGTTGAAATTGTAGAGGGCGATCTGCTGACAGCCTTAAAGTGGAAATAAACCCTCCTATCTTTTACAGCCAAGGAAGCTGCTTCTGTTTGAACACCAGCCATTTGATGGTTTGATAGTTTGGTTGAGGACACAATCAAATCAAACTGTTTTTTGAAACTGGTAAATCGATGGGTTTAGTTCCCCTTTATGATTTACAGCTGGAGCTTTGGGCTTCAGCAAAATGACAGCCTCCAGCAAGAAGAAACAGGAGCAATGCTGGAGGCAATTTACAGCACACACACATTTTTGGTAGCATAATTATTAATGTAGAATGTATGTTCCTTGCTAAAGAACAATATTTTTTATCAAGTTGCTATTGGTAAAGTTCCGCTTTAAATCAATTGGTTTAGTTCCGCTTTAACGCCTTCCCGCCTCCTGGCCCTTTAAGAGCTTCTAAATGCCAGGGTAGACTGGCATTCAGATTATATGACCACTGTGATTGGCTGTCCTGGCATTCACATGTTCGGAAAGCTCCCGGTTGTAAGTATGCATCAGGAGCTTTCCGGTCCCTGCCAGCGCAGAAAAGTGACGCCGCATATATGCCCCACATCGGTGGGAAGAGGTTAAACACTATAGTAATTAATAAGCAAAGTTAGCTGTTACAGTGAACCTACTGTAGTTTTGTTCCTGCCATGCAGCAAGATATTATATTGTGTTTATTTGCACCATCTAGGGCTTACCATCTATCTTACATCCACCCAGGGCATTGTATCCGTGTCCTGTGCTGGGCTGTGTTTGCATGTATCCCCTTTCCAGCATTCCAGTAGAAGTCTATTGGGATTCAGTGGCTGCACAGACACAGCTGTTGCTCCCAATGTGACATTCGTGCAGGTGCGGGTGCATGGCACCAAACACATTCAGGGTGAGTTTGGGGACCCACACCCACACAGATGTCTTACTGGGACGCAGTGGCTGTGTCCCCTTAGACATGAATGGGACTGCCTGCATGAGGATGCACGAAACACCTGTGCATCCCCATGCAGGAAAACACAGCCCTGCATGGGGTACGGATGTAATCGGCCCATGTGAACGAGGTCTTAGCGGTCACCTGTTTTTATGTTGGTATGGATATAATGTTTACAGGAACTGCATCCCTGCACTGGTTTCTCAAGGCACATAGTAGCTGGAACTGAGGCAACAGAAAGGTGTGTCTTAACAACATTGGTGTTAGGAGTCATAGGTGACACTTTAAATATACCTGTTCTATATCTAAGATGATACTAAAATGTGTCTGTACATATTTTTTGCGCTACTAAGTACCCCATGAACCCCAGGAGGTCAATATTAAGATTGTGACTTTTCATTTACAAAGTTGAAGTATATCTAAAGGCAAGCCTATTTTTTTTTTTCGTTTGTTTCAGATAACGTAGATATACTTTGAACTTTGGCATGTAAATTGTGTCTCTCTATATAGGAAAGTTGATGTTTGTATGTGAAGTTCTCTGGATTTTGAGGTTCATGAGGCTGACAGAAAAATAGTATCTGCAACTACCTTTAATAGAATAAGTTAAAAGAATAAGTTGTTTCTAATGCCGCGTACACACAACCGTTTTTTATGATGAGAAAACTGCCATTTTTTAGATTGGTCGTGAAAACCGGTCGTGTGTATGCTCCATAGCAGTTTTCTCAACGAGAAAACTGCCCGCAAAAAAATTAGAACCTGCCCTATTTATCTCGTTGTTTTTCCCGTCATTCTTTTTGTTGTTGCGAAAAACGTGCGTGTGTATGCTTTTCCGGGGGGAAAAAAAAACGTGCATGCTCAGAATCAAGTATGAGACGGGAGCGCTCGTTCTGGTAAAACTAGCGTTTGTAATGGAGATAGCACAATCGTCCACGCTGTAACGGACTGAAAAGCACAAGGCTGAAAAGCGCGAATCGTCTCTCACCAAACTTTTACTAACACGCGGTAACACAAAATTAGCAAAAGCATCCCAAAGGGTGGCGCCAGTCGAATGGAACTTCCCCTTTATAGTGCCGTCCTACGTATTGGCGTATGTGTTGTACGTCCCCGCGCTTTGCTCGAGCGTTTTTTTTCATGAACGTGTGTATGCAAGGCAGGCTTGAGAGGAATCACGAGAAATCACGTCCAGAAAAACTTCGTTTTTTTGCATGACAGGAAAAACTATGGTGTGTACGTGGCATTAGATTTTTTTTAGATGTCCCTTTTCCTAGCCTAGTACTATACTTGCCTGAAAAACAGCTCTATGGTGATCTTTGCTGTGCTGCTATTTGTCACTGCACATCCTCTCTTTAGAATGTTCATAGTCCTGCACCTGATATTCTGCACATGGATAGCTGAGCTCATTAATATAAAGCCAGGCCGTGGCTTGTCAATCTGTTGAATGTTTATACATTGATGTCAGTGGAGTTCGGGCCACATGTTCAAGTGACGCAGTGAATAACTGGAAAGAATTGTAAGGGTGGAAGGGTTGTGGCAGGTAAGTGTCACCAGGAACCTGCATTTTAGGTAAGTATTGTATATTTTGAAGGTGCTTGGGGATTAAGTGGGACCTAAAAATGACTATTTGGTTTAGGAGAAAGGAATTCTGACCACCAGTTCTCTTTCTGCTGTGGTGTTTTCACTACAAGTTAAAAAATAAAAGTCACAGTAATGTGCTTGTTTAATAGAAAACGAAACACAAATGTGAGGCTTATGGGATAAATATAGTGTATGTTAAGTATTTTAATATGAATATTTCTGGTTTGTTTTATCTTCTTAAAGGGTGTAAATAATTTTGTACAATACAAATTTAGCCATCTACCTGCCAAGGAAAGACAAACAATTTTAGAGCTGGCTAAAATGTTTCTGAACCGTATCAACTACTGGCATCTTGAAACTCCATCACAAAGAAGGCAGAGATCCCAGACAGAAGACATTGCTGCATATAAAGTCAACTACACTAGGTAATGTTATTTATTCCATAGCTGAGAAAACATTCACTTGCCTAAGTAAATAGGAAGTACCTGGATAGCTTAAAGCAAAAATATTACTAAATGTACGCGTCAGTATGATAAATCTTGTACAGCTGAACAAACATCATATCAAACTAAATATTCAATAGACTGTATAGTTCCTTCTGTTGTATGTGTTCTTCTAGATAATGAACATTTTATGAAATTAAGAATTATTAGTATATTTGTCAGTATGACAGCATTGTTATCATAATTATTAATATCAACCTATTGCATTAATAAATAGCTGGGCAACTCTCAGGAGCCAGGTAATCGATATGCCAACAATTGTTAGACTTTTACTTAAATTTGAGTATGAGCTACACAGTCACTTGAAAGTGCTTAAAGTGTATACAAAGCCAAAAGATTTTTTTTAAAAGTGAGAAACTACTGTCAAGTCTCTATTGCTGTTCGTGTTAAAGAGATAGTCCAAATGTTCATGTTAGGCCCCCCTTGTTTTTAAAATAATATATATATGTATATGTATGTATGTATATATATATATATATATATGTATGTGTGTGTGTGTGTGTGTGTGTGTGTGTGTATATATATATATATATATATATATATATATATATATATATATATATATATGTATGTGTGTGTGTATATGTGTGTGTATATATATATATATATATATATATATATATATATATATATATATATTATATATATAGTAATCTTGATAGCCCGGTATCACTTGTAAAAGTAACAGTCTTTATTGGACATTCAAAACAAGAAAACAAAAGAGCAGCTTTCTTCTGCAAAAGTAAGGCAGATAGTCCATAATCCTGGTATAATCAAAACAACATAACGGCCCACTGCCAATATACCAGGCCCGCACTTGGGTTTAGGGTTCTCATCTGCTTTGAGATACAGAAATAGCTGCAGGAGCTTAGAAAAACAGAGTCTCGGTCTCCAGATAGTCCATACTACCTGATAGACACATGCTGACGCCTTCCTTCTGTTTTTTGAGGTGTAATCTATGTCAGTGCCAGGGTTAGTGTTTGGGTCAAAGGTCATGGTCAGTATAATTTGGGCAGGATTTTTTTTTTTTTTTTTAAAAGCAACACTTTTTAAAACAAATATCATTGTCAATTAGTGTCAGTGTGTTTTAGGTAGGATAAAAAAAAGCAAAATGATCACTATTGTTTCTGGGCTGTACAAACAACAACTAACATACACATGTGTGGTATTCCCGCAATCGTCAGGAGCAGAATTTATTTTGGGTTGTTTTTTTGGTGGTAGATTATGGTAGTAGCAAGAAATAAACAGCAAAAGAAAGGCCACTTTGTCCTAAAAAAAAAATGCTGCACAATCCACCTGGATGCACAAAGTGGTTGTGATGACATGTACAGTTTTACTACTAACACATGTCAAAGTTGCAGATTTGTGTTCAGGCATTAACATTTGTTACTAAGGGGTTATTAATATATTATGTTATATTATTGCTTTTGAAGCTAAACTTTGGCTTCAAAAACTTTCCTTTAACCGCTTGCCAACCAGCCGCCATCATTATACTGCGGCAGGTCGGTGCGTTACCATGAGCAGTCGTAGCTGTACGTTGGCCCTTTAAGCATGCCCGCTGCACTGAGAGGGAACTGATGCGTGTGTGTGGCAGGTGCGATGATCGCGGGCATGAGAGCCAGATTGTGCGTTCCTACTAGCTAGGAACAACGATCTGTCTTCTCCTCTAGTCCGTTCCTTCCCTCTACAGTTGGAACACACACTGAGGGAACACAGATAACCCCTTGATCGCTCCCTAGTGTTAACCCCTTCCCTGCCAGTGACATTTACACAGTAATCAGTGCATTTTTATAGCACGGATTGCTGTTTAAATGTCAGTGGTCCCAAAAATGTGTCAAAAGTGTCCGATCTGTCCGCCACAATGTCGCAGTCCTGATAAAAATCACCACCATTAATAGTAAAAAAAAGAATAATAATAAAAATGCCATAAATCTTTCCCATAGTTTGTAGACGCTATAACTTTTGCGCAAACCAATCAATATACGCTTATTGTGATTTTTATTACCAAAATTATGTAGAAAAATATATATTGACCAAAACTGATGAAGAAGTTTGATTTTTAAAAACATTTTTGGGGATATTTATTATAGCAAAAAGTAAAAAATATTAGGTAGTTTTTTTTTCAAAATTTATTTGCTCTTTTTTTTTTGTTTATAGCGCAAAAAATAAAAACCACAGAGGTGATCGAATACCACCAAAAGAAAGCTCTATTTGTGGGAAAAAAAGGACGTCAATTTTGTTTGGTCACAGCGTCACACGACCGCGCAATTGTCAGTTAAAACAACGTAGTGCCGTATCGCAAAAAATGGCCCGGTCAGGAAGGGGGTAAATTCCTGAAGTGGTTCAATATATTGCTCAATAGCCACAAAGGTTATACATCCACTCTGAGTGCACCAAATGCCTTTGCAAACTCAGGTTATTTCCATGTAACAGTAACAGTGACATCATTGTTGTTCTGCATTTAGCCTGTTCAAGGAGCAAAGCTGTGGAAGGGACCCAATAGGCCCACGCACTATAGGCTGCCTGCTAAAAACTGCAGGCGGGTGGCAGATATAAGACCTGAATCACAGAGGCAAAGTTTCACACAGGAATACTGCACAGAACTGGAAATAATGCATACAGCACACCAACACTCGAGTAAAAATAAACATGCTCTTTGTATTTAGACACTATTTGCTTATCCTGGAGTACAGTTTTAGTAAAATATAATGCATTATTGAGTTGAGTGGTGTAGTCAGGTTTATTTTTTCAAAAAAAGATTTCAATGTTTAACGGACACAAAAAAGCTGCCAAGACTATTGTTTTATGAAGATAGAGATTCTGTGCACTGGAAATGTTACAAAACAAAAATAAGTGTTCATTCAAACACAAATATTCATTAAGTAGTATTTAATGAATGTTCAGGTTATTTTTTATTTATTTTTTTGCTTTTCAGAATAGCAGAGAAATATACGTTTGGAGTAAAAAATGGTTGTATTTGTTCAGGAAAAATAATGAAATGTCTGTTTTTATTACCGCAGGTGGCTCTGCTACTGCAACGTCCCCCAGTTCTGTGACAGCTTGCATCGATATGAAACAACACAGGTGTTTGGCCGCACATTGCTGCGCTCTGTCTTCACTGTAATGAGACGTCAGCTGCTGGAACAGGCCAGACAGGAGAAAGACAAACTGCAACAGGAGAAGAGAACACTAATACTGACTCACTTCCCAAAGTATGACAAATCCCAGAACACCTGTGTTGTTTTATTCTGTTTAAATTCTCCTGCCAGATGTATGCATACAGTATCTGCCAGAAGTGAAAATGTAAACATTAGTATCCTATACTGAAATATAAAATTCCAAAGAACAAAACCTTTAACATAAAATATGGCTGCCTAACCACTTAAGCCCCGGACCAATACGCAGCATAAAGACCAGGCCCCTTTTTGCGATTCGGCACTGCGTCGCTTTACCTGACAATTGCGCGGTCGTGCGACGTGGCTCCCAAACAAAATTTGCATCCTTTTTTTCCCACAAATAGAGCTTTCATTTGGTGGTATTTGATCACCTCTGCGGTTTTTATTTTTTGCGCTATAAACAAAAATAGAGCGACAATTTGGAAAAAAATTCAATATTTTTTACTTTTTGCTATAATAAATATCCCCCAAAAATATATAAAAATATTTTTTTTTTCCTCAGTTTAGGCCGATACGTATTCTTCTACATATTTTTGGTAAAAAAGAAATCGCAATCGGCGTTTATTGATTTGGTTTGCGCGAAAGTTATAGCGTTTACAAAATAGGAGGTAGTTTTATGGCATTTTTATAAAAAAAATTTTTTTACTAGTAATGGCGCCGATCAGCGATTTTTTTTTTTTTTCGTGACTGCAACATTATGGCGGACACATCGGACACTGTTGACACATTTTTGGGACCATTGTCATTTTTACAGCGATCAGTGCGATAAGAATGCACTGGTTACTGTAAAAATGACACTGGCAGTGAAGGGGTTAACCACTAGGGGCGCTGAAGGGGTTAAGTGTGCCTAAGGGAGTGATTACTACTGTGTGGGGGCGTGGCTACGAGTGACACGTCACCGATCTCCGCTCTGATTACACAGAGCGGAGATCGTGACATTGTCAGTAGGGGAGCCTGGGAGATGTTGTGTTTTACACTAACATCTCCCCGCTCCATGCCTCCGTGAGACGATTGCGGGGATGCCCGCGGCGATCGAGTCCGCGGGACCCGCGGTCCGACTCACGGGGAAGGCAGGGGGGTCGCGAGCGTGCCGCCGGCGGCGCGCGCGACCCCGACGTCGGGCAGTTAAAGGGGACGTACAGGTACGTGATTGTGCCTGTACGAGCCATTCTGCCGACGTGTATATATACAGTGGCTGGTCCTTAAGTGGTTAATACACCCTTTTTGCTTCGGGTAGCAAGAGGGGCTCAGCAGACAATAGAGCCAAACACACTACATGTTCTCCTTTTTAATGCTTTGCATTGCAAATATAATATAGTTTTCAAGTTGAGTTCATAACATGCAAAAATGATATACTTGCTATACCAATGCTCTTTTTGAGGAACTATACACAGTGTTTTCTCAAAAGACCCAGATGGGGAAATGAGAATTTAATTGCTCAGTAAAGAAACAGATACCCAGAGTGGGTTTTCATATTTATGTTTTTATGGTTTACTGCAAAATTAAGTTACTTAATGGCACTAAGTTTTAATATACCGGTAATACAGTATTATTCTGAAATGTTAACTAATGCATTACAATTTAATTACACTCATTAGATTTTAGATGACTAAAATTCGTTTTAGTCGACTAAAATGTACTGGAGATTTTAGTTGACTAAAACGTAGGACATTTTTGTCAACTAAAATGTACTTGAGATTTAGTCGACTAAATACGACTAAAACTAAAGCAATTGCAGAAGACTAAAATGGGACTAAAACTAAAACGTCCTAAGACTAATGTACACACGCCCGTTTTTAATGTCATTGAAAAAAACTAAGTTTTTCTTGACGTGATTCTTCTCAAGCCTGCCTTGCCTACACACGATCGTGAAAAAAAATGCTTGAGCAAAGCGCGGTGACGTACAACACATTCGACAACACGTACGACGGCACTATAAAGGGAAGTTCCATTCGGATGGCGCTACCCTCGTGTTAGTAAAGTTTGGTGAGAGACGATTTGCGCTTTTCAGCCTCGTGCTCTTCAGTCCGTTACAGCGTGACGAATGTGCTATCTCCATTCTGAACGCTAGTTTTACCAGAACGAGCGCTCCCGTCTCATAACTTCTGAACATGCGCGTTTTTTTTCCCGTCATCAAAGCGTACACACGGACGTTTTTCACGACGAGAAAAACGATGACGTGAAAAACTACGAGAAAAAATAGAGCATGTTCTAAATTTTGAATGCCCATTTTTCTCGTCGAGAAAAATGCTCTGGAGCCTACACACGATCGTTTTTAATGACCAATTTAAAAAATTGCATTTTTCTCGTCATGAAAAACGGTCGTGTGTACGCGGCATAAGACTAAAACTAAATCGAAATTTTCTGCCAAAATTAACACTGCTCATAGCTACATATCTGCAGTGTGAGATCTAAGACACTGCCACATTTGACTGCTAGTTTTAGAAGATTTGATTTGGAGATGTCACTCCTGTGCTCTGCTCAGTGCCGGGACAGGGTCTTCCAGCACCTAAGGTGGGGATGATAACCCCCCCCCCCCGCTTTTTAATTCAATTTTCAATTTTAATGCTTTTGATTGTATATACATACTGTATCAGTGGTGTATTTAGGTTTTGTGCTGCCCTAGGCCTGACAAAATTCATGCACCCCCTAATTTAAATACGACCCACCCTTCCTGTCAAAGCCACACCCCTTCCTATTTAAGACCTGCCCTATCATCTGTAAACCACACCCCTCCCAGACCCCCGCCCCCTCCATCTCCCCCTAGCAGCAAAAATACCCCCTTTCAGCACAAATCCTCCCCCTCATATAACCCCTTCCAGTGAAAATCCCCCTTCTCAGCACAAACCCTTGCCTTAACCTCCCCTTTCCCAGCACAAATCCCCTCTTTTATCACAAACCCTTCCCCATCTCCCCTCCCAGTATAAATCCTCCCCCATCTCCCCCTCCCAGCACAAATTACATCTCTCTGCACAAATCCTTCCCCATCTCCCCCTCCCAGCATAAATCCCCCCTCCTATCACAAATCCTTCCCAATCTCCCCCTCCCAGCACAAATTACATCTCTCTGCACAAATCCTTCCCCATCTCCCCCCTCTCAGCATAAATCCCCCCTCCCATCACAAATCCTCCCCCTCCCAGCACAAATTACATTTCTCTGCACAAATCCTCCCCCGTCTCCCCCTCCCCAGCACAAATCCTCCCCCATCTCCCCCTTCCAGCATAAATCCTCACGTTCAGAAAAAAAATCCCCCCCTCATCTCAAACCTGTGCCTCCTTCTCTCCCCTCCCAGTACAACCCCCCAACCCCCCAGCTCTTTCTCCTGTTCTGTAAGAGCAGCCTGCACTGCTGGGACTTGTAGTGCCCTTTGGGGGGCTGAGATATGGCAGCCTCCTATACTGGGACTTGTAGTGCCCTAGACTACAGGGGATGGAAGAATGGCAGCCTGCTCTGCTGGGACTTGTAGTGCCCTCTGGGGGGCTGAGATATGGCAGCCTCCTATGCTGGGACTTGTAGTGCCCTAGACTACAGGGGATGGAAAAATGGCAGCCCACTCTGCTGGGACTTGTAGTGCTCTCAGTGGCGGAATGAGGATTCCTCAGTCCCCCCACAGTCTAAGGCACTACAAGTCCCAGCATAGAAGGCTGCAATATCTCAGCCCCCACAGTGCACTACAAGTCCCAGCAAAAATGGTGCTGCCATATTTCAGCCCCCACAAGTCCCAGCAAAAATGGTGCTGCCATATTTCAGCCCCCACAGTGCACTACAAGTCCCAGCAAAAACGGGGCTGCCATATCTCAGCCCCCACAGTGCGCTTTTTTGCCGCCCCCCGCAAAGTGCCGCCCTAGGCCTAGGCCTTGTCGGCCTAGGCCAAGACACAGCACTGCACTGTATAAGAAGATTTTGAAAGCACGATCTCATTCATAGATGATAGTTTACATTTACATGGCAACATGGGCATCATTGGATGATAGAATGTGTCATGTCACATCTTCAGTGTGCCCTAGCTGCCACACATGCAGTCAGCACATTCACACTGTGAATTCCTGAGGAGGAGGAAACCATCATCCTTTGCACTACAACACTACATCATCACCATCTACACTACCCATAACACACCACAAAGGCTCCATGTCACATGTAAATTACAAACAGTTGAAGATTAGTGTCAAAGCTGTTTAATATTAGAAGAGTTAATGCTTGCTGTACATTATGTTGTCAAGCTCGGTCAGCTGGTATAATCAGATGAGTTAATGTGTCATAAAAGTTTATCTGCTTAGTGCCTTATTACATCCTTATTGTATAAATTTACACTTTATGTAACTATGTGGTGTATTTCTGATTTAGATTCCTGTCTATGCTGGAAGAGGAGGTTTACGGACCAAATTCTCCTATATGGGATGAAGATTTTATGTCTTCATCTTCTCGAACAAGTGAGCTTGGGATTCAAGAAGGTACTTTAAAAACAAAAACTTTTGAGAAAACCAAATACTTTTCTGAAAATCTAAAAATCTACTATGCTATTCAGGTCTTTTATCTTTTGGATATAACACTGGAATAAAATGAATGACATTTTTTTGAAGTTGAATTAAATGTATTTGTGGATATCAAGTCATTTATTTTCCTTTTGCAAAAATATTCATAATTTTGAATTCTATTTACATGTTTTTTTTGTTGTTATGATTGGAGGATTTTGTTGTCTGTCAGTAGGAAAAGCTGACTTGCAGCTTTTTCTAGAAAAAGTTTCATTAGGATCAGGGAAAATGTGCAACTGTGTGCAGAAACCCTGGAAACAATGAAATGTAGAACCGCATGCCAAAACTATTATTTTGTTTTTTGTTGAAGGGTTGCAAAAGCATGTTGGCAGGATAATGTACATACTTTAACAGTTTTGCAAATTAGATGATTTGTAGAAAAAAGTCATTAGCTCAACGATTTTGTGAAGCATTGAACCCTTTGATTTTCAGTGATAGCTAAACAGGTGGGATCAGCACACCAACAATGACATGGTGCATACTTTTAATTTTGATTAGGATTGGCCCAGCTGCATAGTTGGGAGCGGGCCATCAAAAAGGGTGTAATATGTGAAGAGGAAAGGTAGCACTACATGCTTTAGGCCTCATGCACACAGGGCAGAAAAAACACAGCTTTTACAGGCATTTGGAAAAAAAATTCAGCCTGTAAACACAGCTGTATGTTAGCCTATGTGTCCATGCACACATAGGTGTTTACACAGATTTTAGAAGAGGAGTATTTACAGGCTGAAAAAAAAGCATCACCAACACGTTCAGTAGAGGAGTGTGTTGGCAGAAATAACACGTGCACGTGCATAAGCGTGCATTAACGGTAGATGGGTTTAGGTGTGTTTGCACGTTTAATGCATTCTAATGGCAAGAATAAATTCTGGCCAATAGGATGCATTAATGCCAAAGCATGAACGCACATAAACATGTGAAAAATGCAGCCTTTATTGCATTTTTAAGCAGCTTTTCTCCTGCCAAAAGGCATTTAGAGGAGCTGAGCAAAAGCTCAGTGTGCATAAGGCCTTAATATTATAATATGCATTCAAGTTAAACAAATTCAGGTTGGCAGCTCATGTCATTAACCACTTAAGCCCCGGACCATTTGGCTGGCCAAAGACCAGGCCACTTTTTGCGATTCGGCACTGCGTCGCTTTAACTGACAATTGCGCGGTCGTGCGATGTGGCTCCCAAACAAAATTGACGTCCTTTTTTTTCCCCACAAATAGAGCTTTCTTTTGGTGGTATTTGATCACCTCTGCGGTTTTTATTTTTTGCGCTATAAACAAAAATAGAGCGAAAAATTTGAAGAAAAAATGCAATATTTTTTACTTTTTGCTATAATAAATATCCCCCAAAAAATATATATATAAAAATAAATGTCCTCAGTTTAGGCCGATATGTATTCTTCTACATATTTTTGGTACAAAAAAATCGCAATAAGCGTTTTATTGATTGGTTTGTGCAAAAGTTATAGCGTCTACAAAATGGGGGTTAGTTTTATGGCATTTTTATTAATGTTTTTTTTTTTACTAGTAATGGTGGCGATCAGCGATTTTTATCATGACTGCGACATTATGGCGGACACATCGGACACTTTTGACACCATTTTGGGACCATTGTAATTTTTACAGCGATCAGTGCTATAAATATGCACTGATTACTGTAAAAATGACACTGGCAGTGAAGGGGTTAACCTGTAGGGGCACTGAAGGGGTTAAGTGTGTCTTAGGGAGTGCTTCTAACTGTAGTGGGGATGGGCTACGTGTGACACGACACTGATCACCGCTCCCGATGACAGGGAGCTGTGATCAGTGTCCTGTCACTAGAAAGAATGGGGAAATGCTTGTTTACATCAGCATTTCTCCGTTCTTCCTCTCCGTGAGACGATCACGCATCCTATGCATTAAGGTGAAAAAACACTTCGCAGTGTCCGGCCCCCCAGCCCCCTGTTTTACTTACCTGAGCCCCGAATTTCCGTGGGCGCATCCCCGCCGTCCTTCTCTCCACGGAGTCCTGGCTTTGATTGGATAGATTGATAGCAGCGAAGCCATTGGCTCCCGCTACTGTCAATCAAATCCAGTGATGCTGGTGCCGGGTGGCGGGGCCGAGTCATACACTCGGCATCTATGGACGCAGAGTGTATGACTCTGGGGCGCGCCCGCAAGGTAACCCCCTCGGGAGAGCGCTATCTAATGCGGGGAGGAGCCACGAGAGCTGCCGAGGGCCCCCAGAATAGGAGGATCAGGGGCACTCTGTGCAAAACAAACTGCACAGTGGAGGCAAGTATGATATGTTTGTTGTTTTAAAAACGAAGCTTTAGTATAACTTTAACTATGGTGGGAAGAAGAAGGAGAACCCAAGAGGGCACAGGAAGAATAAAATGTAGAAATTCCCTCAGTCGCTACCAAGGGGAAAAGCAGAAACATTTGAGGGAGTCTATGAGGTATGCCAGAGTGCAGCATCAGTAGATGGGTTGTGTCAGAATTTACTTTTACTAGGAAGTTGGAGTTTGGCCTCAGTTCATAGGAAATACTGTACATGGCCTTCTACAATGTTTCTTTGTTTTTTTGCTCCCCCAAAATTATTCCTGAAGTTTGCAAATGAAGCGCCAGTGAGAGACCGAGAAGATAGAAGACCTTTTGGATTATTTGTTTGCCTTTATAAAAAATTGGCGGATATTTGGGTTAGTTGTTTTCTTTTAAAATTCTTTGTAAACCATGTGTTTCATTTTCTTGAAGCACTCATCCAGTGCCAAAGGGCAGGGCATACAGTTTGTTAAAAATGAATAAGGGAGCAGGCAAGTTTGCAGCACTATTGCTATGGCTGCTGTGTTGGGTTAGTATTGTTTAGGTTGTCAATAGATCTCATAACATTTTCAGACATATGGCATGGAAAATCCATTAACAGTTTTTCTGAAACTATATTGTGGTTATATTGTGTTACCAGTGTTAATATAAAAAGTAGCCAGCAGAGATATTTTTTATTGTTTGTAGTAGCAAAGTGTTGAACATTTGTTTTTTTATGTTATGTTTGTATGTATGCACTAATTTTAATTAGATCAGACAAGATTGATTATGTTGTATTTTATGTATTATATTAATTGTATATGTATGTTAGCCGTTTCTGATTTCAGTCTCAAAAATGTACTGGGGGTTCAAATTATTAGCAAGAAATGTAACTGAATTGTTTTACCTTCTTTTCTTTGAACACTGTAGTTATCACCAATCCTCCCGTTTCAAGAACAATTCCATATGTGGCCAGCCCATCATCAGTTGATCAGTCCAACAGTGGAAGTTTGAGTCCCTCTGGCAAACCGGCACTTGAATCAAGCCTCGGTAATTACCATGCTGATGACTGATACTTCCTGTTCAAAAAGATGTCATACATCATGTTAAAGCTCTTGAATTTATTATCCAAAATTCTCTTTAGATTTAAATCTGTTTATTCATTTTCTAAAGAAAATAGAAAGCATAGCAGTTGAGGTAGAACACAGGACCACCAGACATTAATAGGGTTGCCATAAAAAAAAATTGACAAGAAGCATTACAGTCAATGTCAAGTAACGTATCCGTGTAAACAATGACAAAGGACATCATGAATTTACTCGGATAAGATATTGTTGAGATGACCCCACAACGTCCCATGAGAGAGACTTAGACGTTTCAGATGCTAAATAGTTATTCTTGATTTGGAAGAGAAATATAGCAGTTATCTACTGTAAGCCATGGTGTAGTGGTCAGAAGAACCCCATGCAGTGAAATTATACAGTTCAACGGATGGCCGTTCAAACAAAACAGTGAGCGTTCATAAAGAGGAAAGGAAGGGGTTGATAGCAGTAGAGGTGTTATCCCCCCCAGCCTCATCCATCCACCAAAAGATAATTTAATCCTTGGTTGCCATGTTTTATCAAACTTGGCTTGGTTATTATGGAGGGTACATGTTGATTTATCATGATTTATCATTAATCATGATCCAATTTAGTTTTTGCTTAAGATAGTCAAATGTATTGTTGACTGGTTCCAAAACCATGCAATAACTATCCTGGCGGCTAGTATCATGTAACAAATCAAACATTTAATATTTTGGGAATATTGTTATCTACATTTTGGAAGAGTGCGATCTCTGGCTTTTGTGCAATATGTCACCCTGTTACCGATCACATTAGGTTAAATGTTCTGATGCAAAACCTTGTCACTTTGGGGCACAGCCACCAAATATGGATCATGGTGCCTACCTGGCCACATTTCCTGAAACACACGGGAGAGGCCTGTATGTTTATCTTAGCTATCCTGGTTGGGACCATATACCATCGTAGCAATGTTTTGTAATTAGATTCAACCACAGCTGTATTGATAGATCTTGTCAGAAAATTGTTCGCAATATATTACCATTCTAACAGGTCCCATTCACCGCTAAGGACTCTCTCCGTGTTCCATATGAGAAACCTTATGGTCCATTGTGTTATGAGGCTGTATAAAACGGAAATGCAGCCCTTCAGCAGATTTCTAGTTTTGCAAGAAGTCTTGAGTGAAGTCAAGGATGAAGGACATATGACCTTTTTAAGTTTACCTTTGATTTATGAGGTAAGCTGACTGTATCAAATAATTCCAACAAAGGTAGATGCAGTTTATTTTTTAAATAAGCCAGAGACTGCATAGTGCATATATAAAAGGTCCCCATCATTCCTTTTGTTTATCCACCAACTAAAGAGGTGTGGGTATTGAATAGAGGAGTTAAAGGCATGTGAGGTGAACAGATATTTTTCCTCACCCCACACCTGTCCCAAACCACGTGGAATAATTGCACTCATTATGCATTAACATTTCTAAAGTCAGTAATTAGGCCAAAAACATGAGAACGAGAACCATGTTGGTTACTCCCACTAACATATTTTCTGGGACAGCAAATCCCATCGGAAAAAGAGTCTCACCAAGAAACATCCTGGGGATGGTCCTTAAACGGAGAGGTATTATGTCCCCTATATTTCACAGAATGAGTAATTCACTGTAAATAAGGGAGCAGGTCAAAAAAAATAATAACATTTCCATATAATAATGTTCTCTAAGCAATAATGAAAAGCTAAAAAACGAACAAATGAGAAAACTGGTAAATTGTAAAGAGAAACCCGGCATTTGAGGCTTATGCTGATGCTATAGCCACCGGCAGTGATCGTACGAAAAAAAAACCCCCATCATCCTGCCCATAGATGGTTCAAAATTCATCCAGTTCCTCCTAAAGTGGTCAAATTTTAATCCGTCTATGACCAGCCTTAAGCAGCCGAGGGAAAATAAACAGACTGTTTTTCAAAGATGTGAGCTAAGAGCCGAGAGCTGAAATATACTTCAGGGTCACCATGTGTAAAAGTAAAGATAATTTTATAACAGATATAAGGGGTATCCAAAACAAAACGGTGAATGAATTTCATGTTTTAGACAATGCTGTTGCTGTAAATAGTGCTAGAATTCTCAGCAAAAGAGAGAAATTGTGCATTAGCCATTTTAGAGAGATTTCTTAGTAATCTGAGAAATAACAAATCATTTGGTAATATAGCACTCAAGCTGGGTGCATGAAAGCAGGAGGTGAGAACTTTCGTGAAAAGGGCCATGCTTTTTTTAATTGGTTATGCATAGAAAAAACTCTATCCTTAGAATTTTTCTGGGCCTTTGAAAATTGTAGTATATAGCCATTAGTGGGCATACCAGAAATGGGGAACCTACAATGCAAGGTAGTACAGCACTAGTACATATTAGGTTGTCCTTGTTGAGGGACTTACTAATATTAATGCATTGATAAGCATTGATTATGCAGTGATGCATTGACATGTATTTTCTTTAAATGAATACTAGAGTATGTTATTTGATAATTAGAGATACAAACGGCATATTGCATCTTGGAACTTGGATCCATGGAACAAGTGCAATTACTGGGGTATGCTGATAATTTAGACAATATATGTTGCAAAATCTAAATCAGATGCACTGTTCACATTCCATCCTCTGTCAAGGTCAATAAGCTGTAGATCTTTAAATGCTGAAAAGGTAGAAAGTGACTATTTCGATTTTTATCTATACCAAATCAATACCATATGTAACTTACAACAGTCATTAAAAGTAAATGCATGAAGAGAAGACCAGGCAGCATCCTTACAAACTTAAACAACAGAAGCTTGGTGCTAAATAGCATTGGAAGCACTGACACTCTTGTTGGAATGGGCCATGATCGGGAAATAAGAACCTTGCCCTTGATACCATAGGCTTGAGAAATGAACTGAAGAATCTACCCAGAATAATGGATCGAGAAGTAACTTGACCCTTATGAGAGCATTTTGGCACAAGAAATCAGACTGTCCAAACAAAGCCTTAAATTTCAGATAAGTTCAAACAGCTAGAAGAACATCCAAAGACTGAAACACCTTTTCCTTAGGATGCTTATGATTAGGAGAAAAAAAGTTGGCAACACAAACTCCTCATTTAACCACTTCCCTACCGTAGGACGTCATATGACATCCTGGACTTTAGGGGGGATATCTGAATGATGCCTGCAGCTACTGGCATCATTCAGATATCCTTATTTTCTGGCGGCGATTCTGTGCACCATCAGAACGATCATAGTGGCGGTTCCGCCGCTTGATCGTTCTTATAGGCAACGGGAGGGGATGTCCCCCCCTCCCGCCACCATCCGGTACTTCTCCGGGCTGTCCCGTGCCATCGGGTGCCCGGAGAACGAATCGGCCGGCGCCGGATGAGGACCATAGAGATGACCGGTGACCAGATGGTCACCGGTCATCTCTATGACCGTCGGAGGCCCGGGCGCGACGTTATGACGTCACGCCCAGGTACCCGGAAGTAAACAAAGCCACAATTGCGGCTGTCAGCATGAGATCGTGAATTTTTTTTTTACCGATCTCATGCCTCCCAGCCTGGAGGACAGATGTGGGGTCTTATTGACCACACATCTCTCCATAAAGAGGACCTGTCACTAACAATTACTATTACAAGGGATGTTTACAATTTTAAAGCGTGACAAGTTAGGGATCTATTTACTCGGCGTAACATCATCTTTCACATTATACAAAAAAATTGGGCTAACTTTACTGTTTTGTGATTTTTTTAATTCATGAAACCGTTTTTTTCCCCAAAAAATGGCGTTTGAAAAATTATTGCGCAAATACTGTGCAAGATAAAAAGTTGCAATGACCGCCACTTTATTCCCTAGGGTGTCTGCTAAAAAATATATATAATGTTTGGGGGTTCTGAGTAAATTTCTAGCAACAAATTAAGATTTTTACATGAAGGAGAGAAGTGCCAGAATTGGCCCGGTATGGAAGTGGTTAATAGAATGAAGAAACAACCTTAGATGGGAAAGAGGATTAAGGCCTCAACACCACCTCATCCTTGTGAAGAAGCAGGGAAGGTTCCTTGCAAGAAAGGGCAGCCAACTCCAAGACCCTATGAGCTGAGATAATGGCAGCCAAAAAGACAACCTTGCATATAAGGAGCAACAAGAGAATTTCTCAGAGAGTATCAAAGGAGAAGACCAAGTTAAGATCCACTGGAGACAAGGGGGCCCCCAAGGTGGAACAATCCATGTTACACCCTGCACAAAGTTTTACTTAAGGATTTAGACACAATAGGTCTCTGAAATGGAACAGCTCGGGTCAAAATCTGTCCCATGATTATACTTAAAGCTGGAGACATCTCACCACATCATACTGGAGAAAGGCCAAAATCTGCCCCACTTCATACTGAAATGGATGAACCTCACACCAGGCAAATTAAGCCTTTCATGTATTATGGTACACCATTCTGGAATTTGACTTTCTAGCCTTGAGGAGGGTAGAGATTACAGAGTCAGGAATTGCCCTATCCCTCAGTACTTGGGCTTCTACAGCAATGCTGTCACAGACAGCGACTGTAAAGCAGGATGGAAGATCAGACTCTGCAACAGCAAATGTGGCCAATCTGTAGAAGCTCCTCTGCCACGAAATTTACAATGTCTGCATACCACTTCCTTCTAGGCTAAGCAAGTGTGTTTAGGATCATTGGAATGCTCCCACCTTTATCCTGTGCAACAGGCAAGGAAGAAGCTGCAGAGGGAAGGCATAGTTTAAGTAAAACTGATCCCAAGCAATCACAGGGCTTCTGCCGTCAATGCTTGAGGACCCCTGGTTTGGAACACAAAACTGTCCAGTTTGTTGTTCAATCAGGATGCCAAGAGATCCACATCTGGCATCCCGCGCCGCAGGCAAATTTCTGTGGACACCTCCTAGCAAAAGGCCCATTCTTCTGAATTCAGCTGCTGATAGCTTAGAAAGTCTGCCTACCAAATTTTGCTTGTTCAGCAGGTAATTTCGATACATGTATGGGCAGGCTGGTTGTACAGAAGTCAATATAAACAATACAATCAATGTATTCTGATGGCAGGGAAGTCTCCCCACTCTCAGAATACAAAAGCCCAGCGGGAGTGATTCCCCTATCCACATCGAATGTGTGGACGGAGGAATCGGGTTATTTGTTTTTGTTCAAACTGTTGGTTGAATGAAAAGAAAATTGCTAATATGTGGGCTACCTAAGACCTCAGGTAGTGGGAGGTATTAGAAAGCTTAATCACACCAAGACACTCCAGGTGTAATGTACATAGTGTCTCAGCTACATATAACTCCATAGAGGTCAAGCCAGATGGTAACCAACAAGGGGGATAAACAGAGGAACTCCATATTGTAGCATGAATTGGCATTCCATTTATTTAAAACAGAGAAGTATTCACATATAAAAATAAGAAAAACAGCATATCAGCATGATAGAATGCAGACGCTTGACTGAGCAGGCGTGATGTTATCACTTCTTAGCTCCATCTGATGTGTTTCGTCATAACATACATCATCCAGAGGCACAGGAGTAGTGGTAAGATAGGACACAGGTTCCAAGGCACCTACAAGGGGGTGCAACGAGTACTCAATAGTGTATGGAATCCTGAAGCATTGTGCAGTAGATAGTTCTACTTACTTATAGCCACAATAATGTTTATAAAAATAAATAAAATATGTTGGATAAAATTTACGAGAGAGAGAGACAGAGACACAGAGATCTTAACTTCTTTAGACACTCTGACTCTCTAAGATGCTTTTTTATACCCAATCCTGTTACTGACCTGTTACTAATTAGCCTAATTAGTTGCAAAATGTTTTTCCAGCTTTTCCCTATTAGTACAAATTTGTCAGCTTTTCCTGGCTCTGTCCCAATTTCTTTAAATTGTGTTGCTGCCGTCATTTGAAAAACTAATTTTATTCTTAAAATCGTACATTTTCTCAGTTTATACATTTGATTTTTTTTCTATTGTGAACAAAATATGGGTTTATGAGAATTACAAATCATTGCGTGCTATTTATATAGATTTTACACAGCGTATTCACTCTAAATCACAAAAAAAAATCACTTTTTTTCAGGTGACAAAAGGAAAAGTAGTGAACCTTATTCCGCAGAAGAATCCAAAAGACCCAGAGCAGTAGGAGACATTCCTATTGAACTGATCAATGAAGTAATGTCTACTATCACTGATCCTGCTGCCATGCTGGGCCCTGAGGTAAGTCTACATTAACAATATATGATTATCATGAAAAATGGTATCATAACCTTTCCTTATCATGGTCTTTTTATGCTGATGATGAATTAACAGAAATAATGCACAATGTGTTTAGATAGATAAAAAACTTACATCAAGCAAAGTATTTTATAAGAAACATTTTTAGTTGACATATTTCTCCTGCAATAAAGAAAGTACACTGCAAATAATATTATCATGGAAAAAATTAGCCATGTGAAATATAGGTTTTCGACCATGAAATAGACCATCGTTCAGCAAAGTGAAGAGGAAATGGTGAGAATTTGGATTTTGTTAGTTTGTGTGGACATTTGAAAGAATTATACTTAAGTCTAGTACACACTACAATTTTTTTTTTTTTTAAAGCCAGAGGGTTCAACGAAAACAAAGTGACAATTCAGATCGGAGCCACTGTACTAACAATCCGATGTTAGTACAGTGATTTTCTCTGCTCAGCTACTGTGTTCTGATGGGGGGATACCCCCCCTTCCCGCCAGAATGCTCTGGTCAGCGCTTACAGCTATTGGCCAGTCGGCTGCTGGTTTTCCAGCATGCTCGTCCGACAGAAGCTGACCGGTTGGCCAGGCTTCTGTCGGCCTGGCTTCATGTCGGCCTGTTTGTATTAAACCAGCCAATGTTGCCCGACATTCAGCTTGTGTGTACTAGGCTTTAGGGCGGGATAAATCCAACAGTCAGGTAGTTAATGAACTTTTCTTGGATGTATTATTTGTTAAAGTGAGCCTGACATTAAAGCTCTTACACTTCAGATAAATCAGTAGGCAAGTGTCATTGTTGCGAAATCACATTATTGTTTTGAGTAACAAAGTACCTTTAGCGTAATATAAATATAAAAAAAAACAATTGCTATGCTTGAGGTCCAATATGTGAGTAGCCATTTGGCCTCCAGCTAATAGGAACATTTTGGGTGTTTTGTGTAATTAGAATCTACAGAGTTTATTTATTCCATACAGACAAAACCTGACTTGTAAAATTGCAGTGAGATAATTGGCAAACACAACCAGAGAATAAAGCCTGCATATGTAATGATCCAGTGTAGTCACACAATGTGCATATATAAAAGGCAAACTATCCTATACATAGAAGCAAGGCTATTAAAATGCCTTGATGAAAATATTTAAATGTATCGCTCTCACATCTACAGTATATCTCAAAACCATTAAACAATGATGGTAATTTTAAATGGAAGCATATTCCCCAGCTTCTTAAAATTATTTGCCTGTTATGCCGCGTACACACAACCGTTTTTAATGTCATTGCAAAAAACAACGTTTTTCTCGACGTGATTCTTCTCAAGCCTGCCTTGCCTACACACTATCATGAAAAAAAATGCTCGAGCAAAGCGCGAAATGTACAACGGCACTATAAAGGGGAAGTTCCATTCGGATGGCGCCACCCTTTGGGCTCCTTTTGCTGATCCTTGTGTTAGTAAAGTTTGGTGAGAGACGATTCACGCTTTTCAGCCTCGTGCTCTTCAGTCCGTTACAGCGTGACGAATGTGCTATCTCCATTATGAACGCTAGTTTTACCAGAACGAGTGCTCCCGTCTCATCACTTGCTTCTGAGCATGCACGTTTTTTTCAACGAGAAAAATTAGAGCATGTTCCAAATTTTTAATGGCCATTTTTCACGTCGTGAAAAATGCTCTGGAGCCCACACACGATCGTTCTTAATGGGTAATAAGTAGAAAAATATTGCGCCAACTTTTGAATCGAATTTAGCAGCCTACACAACAACCTGACAAAGTGTACAAAAAATATATAAATAAAGTGTGGCGCTGTGTTAATCACAGGAAGTGATATCAAGTGAAAAAAGAAATTGGACTTTATAAAAAAAAGAAATTGGACTTTATAAAGAACAATATGCCGTATTGAACCTCAATTTGGTCCTGTGTACCCTATGAATAAAAATGCATATGACGTGCACTAGGGGCATAGGATAAATATCAAATAGTGATACAGTGATAAATCAAAATGAAACAATATAACAATAAATCTCTAACAGGAGAAAAAAAGGTGGTCCACAGGATGTGGTGGTGCCAAACTTATGAAAAGTCTTTCAATAGATGTGTAGACTGATAACAATATCGACAAACATCCTGTGTGTAGCAAAATGTGGATACAGTCCCAAATAGTTCCTTGGATTGAACGCTCTCTATAACAATGGGTTGTGACACCCGGGAGTGCCTTCACCGTTGGATCAGGGAAGTGAATAAGGAATAAATACTCTTACAGAGTGTTGTAGATCCAGCTCACCATATAGCGGTGGATCTATCGGGCTTATGTCCACATCCGGGACTGGTAGATGGAAATCCAAGACTGATTGTTAATCGGCGTCTTTCGGTGTTCCAGAAAGTACTCGCCAAGGTTTTCAACCGTGACACTCACTTCCAATGTAAAGGATCAGTATGTAACACCAAATTCCTCCATGTGAGCAATATCACCATGAAAAAAAGCGAGAAAAAATCCTCCACATAGTGTAAATCCGGATAGGAATTTATTAAAAATGGTAAAATGCTAAAAAATATTCCACTACAAATATCTCAATATGGCATATTGTTCTTTATAAAGTCCAATTTCTTTTTTCACTTGATATCACTTCCTGTGATTAACACAGCGCCACACTTTATATATAGATCGTTCTTAATGACCAAATTAAAAAATGGCATTTTTCTCGTCATGAAAAACGGTCGTGTGTATGCGGCATTAGATTTGACTCGAAGTGGAACTTTATGCTCCAAAATGAAAATGGGCAGACAGGTAGGATTTTTATTGTAGAAGAGCAATGCCCAATCTGACGGAACTGCCGCACAGTGACGTCATCTCGGCTCAGCCAGTGACAGCGGGTGGCAATTGAGACCCAGAAGCCGGCAGCCCCAAGATGTCAGTGGCCGGGAGTGAATTCCGAGGATGGCGCATCGCTGGATTCAAGGTGAGTAAAATTCCACTTTTAGCCTACCCTAATATATCTACCGTTTTTAATTTTGTGTTTTAATGAATTAAAGTAAACATAAACTAAATGGCATTTTTTTTTTGCTAAAGCATTGTGTGACATATGCAGTGACATTTTTCTCATAGTATACATGTTTTCACAATTTTTATCCTATCTTGTTGCTCCTCAGTGCTGCTGATCTTCTGCAGTTTCTTTGCAGCAACTCCCTGTTTACATGCATGCAATTCAGCAATAGCTACATGGCATTTCTCAGGGTGGGTTTCTTGATGAGGATAACAATGAATCATGTCTGGGTAATGTGTGTTGAAAAAGCCAGTGGGGATAACAGTGAACCATACCAGGGTAAAGTCTGTTGAAGCAGCCACTTGTATCCATTACAAGCCCATGTAACAGTGTGACAACAGGTAAACAGGAACAGAATGTTGCCACTCTATACCAGGAGGTGCCTATACAATGGTTTGATCATAATTGATTATTTCAATAAAGCCATAGACTTTTAAATGTTGAAATTAGGTTTACATAAACTATAATATACAGTACTTAACGTCTCCTTTTAAAAAAAAAAAAATTAAAACCATTTACGTTGTTATTTATTCATTATTTTCGTTCCATTTCATATTTTTAAAGACCAGCTTTCTGTCTGCTATTTCTGCGAGAGATGAGGCAGCCAGGCTGGAAGAGCGCAGAGGTGTGATTGAGTTTCATGTTGTTGGGAATTCTCTTAACCAAAAACCCAATAAAAAGATCATGATTTGGCTTGTTGGCTTACAAAACGTCTTCTCACATCAGCTACCAAGAATGCCAAAGGAATATATCACCCGCCTTGTCTTTGATCCGTGAGTTATTTATGCATGTGAAAATATATATTTTTTTGCTATCTTCTGGGTTTCTTTCTGCTGATATTTCATTATAGTAAAATGAGTGTTGATCTTCTTTACACCATGTTTAGTTAGTAATGTTCCCTATTGGTGATCGTTTCAGTAGAAGTTTTCAAATGACAGACCCTTATGCTATTGTATTATGTACTGTTCAGATACATGCTTGTGTGTTACATTGTTAAATTAAGTGACCTGCAGTTATTAATTTATATTCCACGCCAGAAATTGTGCTTTTGTATTTGTACAAAGCTTCAGTAGCACCTGATGTAATGCAGAACCCCATGCTGAAATCAACAACTTGAGATTTCAGATGCACTACTCTTTGAGCACTGATTAGAAATAAAAATATATTCTAGATGCCATCCTTCAAAGGCTTGTGAAGAGCATCTATTCAGTGTGTTAGTCCTACCCTGATCAAAGAAAAATGTGTGCCAGGTGAGGAAAAGATGCATGAATATGCTTGAAAAAGCTTTTCTGCTCTTGTTAAACCTGGACTGTAATGCAGTAAATCGTTTCATTTGTATGGGTTTCTCCAGTGAGAAAAATAGTAATTATATTTCTTAATAAAACTCTGCCATTCTGTTCAATTCAGTCATTGTCGATTTGATGAAGTCATATCCAGGCTATTCAAGTATCCACTCTCACTTGTTCAATTCAGCTAATGAAGTTGTGCATTGAAAATATAAAATCCTAACATATAAAATCTTAACATGATAAGCTCCCTATGCCGATCTCTGTATTATATGCTGCCACATTTGATTTATGGCAATGACCAATTGCAGCTCATTAATAGCAGGTAAAGATGCTGAGGTCTGGAAAAGAGTGAAATTGGGCAGTCAATAGTATTTAAGAAGAAACCAGAGAGAGGGCCCCAAGGGTAGGGTGACCAGACATCCCCAGTTTCTGGGGACAGTCCCTGGATGGAGGACACTGTCCCCGGACCAAGTCTGTCCCCGGTTTGGATTTGAACAGGGGCTGGGGCAATTTCAAAGACAGTGCAGAATTAAAAAAAAAAATTCTGAATTACACCCCCCGCTACGCCGCTTCTACTAGCTTAGAGGGTGTATTTTTTTCCATTATCTGTGCCCCTTTCTGATGATCATGTGCTGGTCGGAGCGGAGGTAATATTTCTTAAGTTTTCGGGTGCATGCCCATTCAGCTCCGCTCGCATGTTCTTCTGCCTTGGCTCAAGTCCCGGCCAGCCAGCTGCCTGCTTATCTCCTTGCCTTCCCTGGCAGAGTGATCTTCCTCCGCTCCCCCCCCAGTAGTAGCCGGGGCCTGGAGAGTAAGACTTGACAGGCAGTGAGGCGGGCGGCGACGGGCAGAGAGTCGCCGATTGCCGCCATTACTAGTAAAAAAAAAATTATGTCCCCGGATTTCATTTTAAAAATCTGGTCACCTTACCCAAGGGGACTTTAAAGACAGTAGTCAACCAGATAACAGAGGTACAACAAAAGTAAAAGAAGTGTATAAAAATCTAAAGTTTATTAATACATCATAAAATGCTGATAGTATACACCAAAAACATGGTTAAAAAGAAGAGACACAATATGCAAATGTGATACCACACAATTGAAGCAATGCTCATGTTCTGGAATACATAGTCGGTCTCATGTAGTAGGAGGCCAGGCCGGACAGGTGTTCACAGAGGTCCCAACATGTATTGAAATATATTGTAATTTCTTCTTCAGGGGATATCGGAGCATATTATAGTTCTCTAAAATTGTATAGTTATAATATATCAGTAAGCAGTTTCAAAATAATATTAATACAGGTAAAATATCCATGTATACATCAACATTTCAAATACTCACAGAATGTATAACAAGCATATAGGTGTGGTAGCAATCATCTCCAGAGTCTGCCCCACCGCATTAGACTCAACAAAAGAGGAGAGGTCAAATCCCAAACAGAGCAATGGGCCACAAAAGCAGCACATGTCAAAGATGGCAACTGGCGCCAGAAAGGAAAACTGCTCACGAAGATCACATATAGGGAGCCGTCCTGAGAGCAAAAAATAATAGGATTTTTATAACAGCTTACCTGTAAAATCCTTTTCTTGGAGTACATCACGGGACACAGAGCGACATAGTCATTACTAATGGGTTATATAGTTACCGTCAGGTGCTGGCACTGGCAACTTCCAAAACCGGAAGTACCCTCCCCTATATAAGCCCCTCCCATCCGGGAGCACCTCAGTTTTGTAGCAAAGCAATAAGTGTCCCCAAAAGAGGGGTGGGAGCTCTGTGTCCCGTGATGTACTCCAAGAAAAGGATTTTACAGGTAAGCTGTTATAAAAATCCTATTTTCTTTTTCGTACATCACGGGACACAGAGCGACATAGTCATTACTAATGGGATGTCCTAAAGCAATGCCAAATGAGGGGGGGGATACACCATATATAAGCTGAGCGCTATCAGACATGAGGATCTTTTGCGGCCTGCAACACACTGCGCCCAAAGGCGACATCCTCCTGACTTCTAACGTCCACCTGGTAGAACCTAGTAAACGTGTGAACTGAAGACCACGTTGCGGCCTTACAGATTTGAGCCAGGGAGGCCTGGTGATGCACTGCCCATGAAGTTCCAACTGCTCTCGTGGAGTGCGCTCTAACTTTGAACGGAGGCGGTCTCCTTCTCAAGCCATAAGCTTGCATAATGACCTGTCGAATCCACTTGGCTAAAGTAGATTTTGACGCTGCCTGACCCTTTCTGGGGCCTTCCGGCAGAATAAACAAAGTATCCGTTCTGCGAATCTGAGCAGTGGCTTTTAGATAAGCTTTAACTGCTCTTACTACATCCAAAGAATGCAATAACTTTTCCTCCACCGAAGTAGGTTTGGGGAAAAAAGAAGGAAGAACCACATCTTGGTTCAAATGAAACCTCGATACCACCTTAGGAAGAAAGGCTGGATGAGGACGTAACACTACTCTGTCCTTATGGATAACCAGATATGGCTCCCTACAGGACATAGCTGCTAATTCCGATACTCTTTTAGCCGAACAAATGGCTACTAGAAAAATCCATTTCCTGGTGAGAAGCACCAAGGAAATATGCTGTAATGGTTCAAATGGTTGTTTCTGTAGAACCGACAGAACCAAGTTTAGATCCCATGGACATATGGGAATATTAACCGAAGGACTAATACGCATCACTCCTTGTATAAAGGCTTTGACTAGTGAATGCGAAGCCAAGGGCCTTTGAAAAAATATTGACAAGGCCGAAATCTGACCCTTGATAGTACTCAAGGCAAGCTTCCTATCTACAGCCCATTGTAGGGAGTCCAGACTCCTACCTATTACGTACTTACGTGGATGCCATTTCTTGGCCTCACACCAGGCGATGTACGCCTTCCAGATTCTATAGTAGATCTGCCTGGATACCGGCTTCCTGGCATTGATCATGGTAGATACCACAGAATTAGAGAGCCCTCTCTTTTTTAGAATGTGGGCTTCAATAGCCAGGCCGTCAAACCTAGGGCTGGTAAGGAAGGGTGGTATATCGGTCCTTGCGAAAGCAGGTCCGGACGATGTGGGAAAGTCCCAGGACTCCCCACTGACATTTTACAATCTCCACGTACCACGCTCTTCGGGGCCACGCTGGAGCCACCAGAATCACTGGTTTCTTTTCTACCCTGATTCTGCGGAGTAATCGAGGTAACCATTGTGGCGGTGTGAATGCATATATCAGCTTGAACTGATCCCAAGGGAACACTAGGGCATCCGAGCCGCAAGCTAGGGGATCCCTTGTCCGAGAGACAAACCTGTCCCCCTTTGCGTTGAATCTGGATGCTAGAAGATCTACATCCGATGTTCCCCACCGCTGACATATTGTCCAGAAAACCTCGGGGTGAAGGGACCCTTCCTCTGGGCCTAATTGCTGGCGACTTAGAAAGTCCGCCTTCCAATTCTCCACTCCTGGAATGAATACCGCAGATATGGCTGGGACATATTTTTCTGCCCATTTCAGGATGTAATTTACTTCCCTCTGGGCTGCACGACTCCTGGTGCCCCCCTGATGATTGATATATGCCACTGCTGTGGCATTGTCTGATTGAATTCTGACAGGGGACCCTTGGAGTTTGGATGTCCATGCTACTAGGGCATACCGGGCTGCTCGTATCTCTAAGAGATTGATGGGCAGGGCCTTTTCTGCATCCGACCATCTGCCCTGGAGAGACTATTGCTCCAATACTGCTCCCCAGCCTATAAGGCTGGCATCTGTAGTGACCACCTTCCAAGAAATCGGACTGAAGGATTTCCTTTTTTCCAGATTCTGGGGAACCAACCACCAACGGAGGCTCTTGCGAACGGAAGGGGACAAGGACATTGTAAGTCTAGGGCCTGAACTTTTTTGTTCCAGGCTGACAGTATGGCCCCTTGCAAATTCCTTGAATGGAATTGACCGTAGGGTACTGCTTCGAATGATGCCACCATTTTTCCCAGCAGCCTCATATACAGGCGTATGGACGGCTGTCTTTTTTGTACCCACTAAGTGGATCAAATCTTTCAAAGACAACACCTTTCCTCGAGGCAAGAATATTTTTCTCTGGCCTGAATCCAACCTTAGCCCCAAGTATTCCAGACTTTTGACTGGTTTTTAGGGCTGACTTGTCTCGGTTGATAATCCAACCGTGAGATTCCAGATACTTGATCGTCTTGTGAACGACCACGTCTAGTTTTTTCACTGAGTGGTCTATCAGCAACAAGTCATCCAGATATGCCATTATCATTACACCTTGTGTTCTTAGATTGGCCAATAAAGGGCCAGAATTTTTGTGAACACTCTTGGTGCTGTGGCCAAACCGAAGGGTAAGGCTCTGAACTGAAAATGGCGCCCTTCTACTGCAAAGCGTAGAAATTTTTGGTGGACTGGAAAGATGGGAATGTGCAAATAAGCATTTTTGATGTCGATCGTGGCTAACCAATCCTCCCCTTGTAGGGCAGTGGCCACCGATCGGATCGACTCCATCGGAAAGTCCTGATATACAGGAATTTGTATAGCCCTTTTTAGAATTAATATGGGCCTCCCGTCCACGTTTGCTTCGGAATGTAAAGAGGTTTGAGTAAAACCCGAACCCTCATTCTTCCAGGGGAACCTCCATAATTACTCCTTGGAGCAATAGTTGTTCTAGTGCCAACAGGAGGGACTCTCTCTTCCGGGGATCCCTTGGCACGTTTGACCTCAAAATGGGAAGGAGGGGAGTCTTTTAACTCCAAACTGTATCCCAAACCTACTGCGGAGAGCACCTATCTGTCTTGATCGTGTCCCGCCAGGTCTCCTGCGAACAACTGGAGTCCTCCCCCCACCCGACTGAGTGGGGGCTTCAATGAATTTAACTTTGGGGGAGGTTTTGTACCTCCCCTGACCCAGGGTTTCTCATTACCCTGCTACTGTCCCTGTTTTTTACCCCCGGGATTTAACCGAGGAGGCCGTCGGAACTGTTACACAGCCGATGCCCCAGGGACTGGAGAAGCAGGCCTCTTAAAGAGGGACCTCTAACTCTGCTTTTAACCGGCAAGAGCGTATTTTTACCGCTGGAAATTTTCTGGATATATTTGTCCAGGTTTTCCCTGAATAAGCGTTCACCATGAAATGGGACGCTAACCAGCCATTCTTTACAGGGAGCTTCAGCAGACCAGTTTTTGAGCCATAGGAGCCTACGCATATGTACTATAGACAGCGTAAGGCGGGAGGTCTGATGGACTGAATCCTCTATGGCGTCAACCGCAAAGCCTAAGGCTCTAGGTAGATCAGCTAGGGCAAAGCCTGCTGATCTGTCAAGTCCCTCAAGACCTGTTTCAACTGATCCTTCACTGCTTAGCAGACCCCAATAGCTGCTACTGCTGGTTGTATCACCAAGCAGATTTTCATAAGGACTCCAATCTTTTATCTATTGGGTTCTTGAACATTTGGACATTATCCACTGGACATGTCAGTGATTTATACATACAAGAGATGGCTGCGTCCACTGTAGGGACCTTCCTTTTTTTTTTTTTTTTTTTTGATGAACTTATCCTCCATGGGATAGACCACCGAAAATCTCTTAGGGGAATAAATATTTTCTCAGGACGTTCCCAATCCTGGTAAATGAGCCCTTTCAGTAAAGGGTGAAGTGGAAAAGAACAAACAGTCTGGGGGCTTCTAGCGACCCCAACGAGGATACAGTAGTGGTTGATGGTTCCGCAAGGTGCATTTTTAAATGCTGATCGGACCATGTTAGTCAGAGACTGAACCCATAATCTTTCAGCTTGAGATGCTGAGAAAAGGTTCCCCCACTGTTGATTCCTCTATAACAGAATCAACCTTATCCTGATCCCCTTCAGGCAGGTCGATCCCTGTATGGGACTGTTGCTCTGCTAACAGGCACTCTGAAGGAGGAGACGGAGATCGGGCGTGCTTTCCCTGACAGGGAGGCAGCGATAAATTTTGACAATCTCTCTCTAATCCTCCCAGAGCTGAGGAAAAAACCTCCTCTGTTACATACACAGGAGCAGGTGACTGAGGACAGCCACAGTACCAAGTACCCCTGCGGGGTCTCTACGGTCACTTACCTCTGAACTTCAGGGGAGACTGGTGCAGCAGGAGTATGCCCAAGATCCTCAGAGCCCGATGAGACCCCCTTCGCTTCCTGGAAGATTCAGTTCCGGAGCTACTGGACGGCATATTCCTAAGCCTAAAGCTGAGGTATTCCAGCCGTAATACACCACTTTTACTGAGAATAGTCTAGCACAATTGCTGCTATATAACAGTTGGTGTCTACTAATGTGCCTTTCTAGGGGATGCCTGTATCAACCGCTTGCTGTATGCCTTTAAATGTTGCCAGCTCTGTCTCTGTACTTCATAGCCAGCTTACTGCAATAATGTGGCTTTTTAAAAACCTGCTGGGACGCCCGCACATGCGCAGAAGCGCTGCGGCGCGCACAGAGCGTCATCCCCCAGGCCCCGCCCCTTTTTCCGGCCACCTCTATATATAGAGGCGCGTGCACGCGCACGCGCGCGGCCACGTGCGCCTCGGCGCTAATTTTCAAACATGGAAACCAGGGACAGGAGCCAGGGCCCCCTTTGCCGCAGGCCGGGGGATAGACGAACACTGCAACATGGCAGAGGAAACAGTTTCCTGTAGGAGAACTCACCAGCTGCCTGGACTTTGTTCTCTGAGAAGAAACTAGTCCATATGACAAGAAAAACATTCCACAGCGGCCTCTAGTGGACAAACACAGGTACCGCAGTTTAATATACTAAACATATATAAAAAAACATTCCTTTTTTTTTTTTTTTTTTCTTGACCACCATTAAAAATTATTACATTTTTTTAGTAGTTACAGGCATGCACAGATATTAGCGGGAATACCGTTAGGTAACAGACAGAAAGACAAATTAGGCTTGGGGGTCCCCCAATGGAACCAAGTTCCTGGGGGCCCCCACTTACCTGTTCCCCGCCGCAGGACTTTGTTTGGTCCACAAAAGCCCAAACTTCACCTATCACGGCAGGCATTGTAATCAAACCTTCAGGGACCGGGTTCCCAAGGATTCCACTCCCCTGGACCTGTATAGCACCCTGCACAGAAAACATCTTGGTCGTGGGTATGACCAGAGCTCTGGATCCCAGGGTCCAGCTCTCCTAAGAGAAGCATTACAGGCAGAACCTTGCTCTTCTCTGCAAGGCCCGGGTACCGACCGTTTAGCTATGAAGCTTTTTTGGTCGGATCCGGAATAGCTTACTGAGGCCCAAAAGAACCTGTACGCAAGCTCAGTGAAAAACACATGTTTCTTCTTGGCCAACACCTTAGACACTGGCAAAAAACTGAGGTGCTCCCGGATGGGAGGGGCTTATATAGGGGAGGGTACTTCCGGTTTTGGAAGTTGCCAGTGCCAGCACCTGACGGTAACTATATAACCCATTAGTAATGACTATGTCGCTCTGTGTCCCGTGATGTACGAAAAAGAAAGTAGTATTTAAAGGATCACCTTTTTAAAAAAATAAATAAATGCACATCTTTTTGCAGGTTAAAAAATGTGCATTAATTTTTCTTTTATCAGGAGCCTGTAAAGCATTGCACCCACGATCAGCAGATCGCTGGAGCAATATTAGGCTACTGCAGACTGTCAGTGTAGATGTCTGCCCATACCTTGTACAGGCAGGCAGTTACTGAATGACAGGATGCATCAGTGAACAACCTAGATTGTTAATCAACGCCCTGGCTTTCAGAACTACAGTATAAGCTGGCAGCCGCAATGGCTGATGGTAGTTGTTTTCCCATTCACAGAACTCTATGAATGAATGACGCTGCATTTTTCGCTAAAATACCTCTCTAAAGATTTCTTTAAAGCTTAAACAAAACCCCTCTGAGGTGTACAGCATCATAAAGAGTTTTTGGAAATTGATATAGATCACTAAAAATGATGGTATAAATAAATGCACCATTCTTAAAGCTAATTTTCCCTTATGTTTTTAGGAGTTGTGATGCTACAGTCTGAGCAATTGATGTTTCTAAGAACATTTCTGTTTTTAGGAAACATAAAACACTTGCTCTTATCAAGGATGGACGTGTCATTGGGGGTATCTGCTTTCGAATGTTTCCAAGCCAAGGATTCACAGAGATAGTCTTCTGTGCTGTGACTTCAAATGAGCAAGTAAAGGTGAGAAATCATTATCAGTATTTAAGAAAAAAAAACCTGCTCCTTTAATCCAGAAGGATGAATGTTCAGTAAATGTACAGTGGGTATTTCCTAGTGAAACTTTCCCTGTTCGGAATCACAGCTTTTTCTTGAACATCTGTTTATAATGCTATCAATTTCTACTAGTATCCATGTTACCTTACACCAATAAATTCCCAGCTGCTGTAAATTATATCTTTTGGATCCTAATTATGTTCTTCTTCAATATACAGTTAATGTCAGTAGAGCCAAGTAGGGTAACAGAATGGTTAGCTACATAAAAGGTTAATTCAAGTATATCTTGCTGTGCGAATACATGGTACCTTTACTGATCCTGATTACTTCTTGGAAGACTAAATACACTGGGTGGAGTTATGCCGCGTGCACACGACCGGATTTCCCGCCTGCAAAAGTCAGATGTGAGCTTTTGAATGGAAATTCCGACCGTGTGTATGCTCCATCTGACTTTTTCTGTCGGAATTTCCGTCAGCAAAAGTTTGAGAGCAGGTTCTCTTTTTCTCCGACGGAAAAAATTCCTATCGGAAAATCCGATCGTCTGTAGCAATTCCGAAGCGCAAAATTCAGACGCATGCTCGGAAACAATTTGACGCATGCTCGAAAGCATTGAACTTAATTTTCTCGGCTCGTCGTAGTGTTGTACGTCACCACGTTTTTGACGGTCGAATGTTCAGAGAACTTTTGTGTGACCGTGTGTATGCAAGCCAAGCTTGAGCGGAATTCCGTCGGAAAAACCATCCAAGGTTTTTCCGATGGGAAATCCGATCGTGTGTACGCGGCATAAGGCATCATTCCATACTAGTGGAGTGCATGCATCCAGAGAAGTAGGAAATGCTAGTGGTGCATGGTCTTCTATGTACCAACTATTGAAAGTGCATTGCATTTGTTTTATGCTATTTTAACAACTTCAAGACTGTACATTTACGCCCCTTTTCCTGCCCAGGCCATTTTTCAGTTTTCAGCGCTGTCACACTTTTACTCAATTTTACTCAATTACTCAATCATGAAACAGTGTACTTAAATTAATTTTTTTTATAATTTTCTTGCAACAGATAGAGCTTTCTTTTAGTGGTATTTAATCACCACAGGAGTTTTTTCTTTTTGCTATATAAATGAAAAAAGACCAAAAATTTCACAAGAAAAACAGGTTTTTCTTAGTTTTTGTTATACAATTTTGCAAGTTTTTTAACACAACATAGGCATACTTAAAATGACACCCTATTTTTTTTTTTTTTTTTTGATAATCCCTTTAAGTATGGGGATGCTGCATGTGTGAGACTTTTTCACAGCCTAACAACATATAGAGACAAAAAATCCAAGGGGCACCTTCAGGCTTTGTGGGGGCATAAACTGCGCATCTAATTTCTTGACTGCCTATCACATTTTTAGATGCATTGGAGCACCAGGACAGTGGAATGCCTCCACAAAATGACCACATGTTGGAAAGCAAACATTGCAGGGTATTTTCTAAGAGGCCACAAATTTTTGGGAAAATGCATAAAGAAAATTAAAATTTAATTTTCTCTTATCATCCATGGACCGACACGGCGGCTCTTTTTTTTTTTCTCAATAGATTTTTATTGAAAATTTTTCAGTTTAAACAGAGACATGAAAACATATATTATAACATATCTCATAAACTTGTGATTCTATAAACAATTGGTACAGTAGTACACATGGATCCAATATCATGTCTGACTTAACGGTCAGTGAACACTCTCAGCTAAAATTGAGCATGTTAGAGCAGTTTAGTTGAACTACACATTTAGCAGGCACTGTGTTATCACAGAGTATTCGGAGTACATTGAAATGGATTACCATAAAGCTGATTTACACATGGAAGAGGTTGGTGGAGGTCTCCCCTCTCGGGCACCCCTAAGGGGAGCATAACTGTGTCCTAGCAGAGACCCCCTCCCCCTCAACAGGACCTGCAAACCCGTTTCAGGAAATACTGATCAATGGTAAGAAAAGGAAAACAAAACAGATAGGAGCCACAACTCTGACTAAAGATCAAAGATCAAAAAACCCGTACTATTCCTGGGGATTCAACCCAGCCTATCCACTGCTTCCACATGTGAACAGCCCTTTGTGTGTTCGTATGTCGCAGCGCCAGAGTCGTTTCATGGGTGAAATGTACATGTGTGGTGTGAACCACATCTTTCAGCGTGGGAGGGAGTGGGTCTTTCCATTTTCTAGTTATGCTGATTCTTGCCGCTAATAGAATATGGGACAGAATGTTCCTTGTTGGGTTAGGGTATCTGTCAATAGATAAGGAAAGTAAGGCCAGAGAGGTTTTTTTTGGTATGTTTGTATGAGTCACGTCTGCAATCAGTTGGAATACTGAGTTCCAAAAGTGTGTAAGTTTGGGGCAGTTCCAAAGTATGTGCAATAGGCTACCTGTCCTTCCACAATTCCTCCAACATCTGTCTGTTAGAGAGGGGTTGAATTTTGAGATTCTAGCTGGGGTCAAATACCAGCGGTAGGTTATCTTGTATGCTAACTCCCAAAGGGTTGAGCAGCTGGTGGATTTATATGTAGATTTACAAGCCGTTTCCCATTCATTATCAGAGAAGGTATGTCCCAAGTCTTTTTCCCAATTGATTAATGGTGTAGATTTGACGAATGTAGTTTTGTGTTTGAACAGATTGTAGAATATGGAGATACCCTTGCTGTGTTTCGGGGGTGAAGTTAGAAATATCCATGCTGTTTGGGGGATTGTACATGTCCAGGAACTAAGTGAAGTAATACAATGCTTGGTGCGAACATATAGAAAAATGTCGGAACTATGAAGACAGTATTCTTCCTGTAACGAAGGAAACAATTTCATTACTTTTTTGACCATTAGGTCGGAGAGATAGTTAATGCCCATCTCCTTCCATCTCATGAATGAAGTTGACTCCATTAAGTGGTGAAGAGTTTCGATGGGGATGCGTATATTGGAATTCACAGGACTGGAAGGTGAAAAGTGTGTGAGTTTGGCCCAGGCTTTGGTTGTAGCCACTATCGTTGGGGAAATGTGACGGGGAAGTTTCACCCCTAGGGACAGCGCTATTAGCCAAGATAATAGGTTTTTGCCCGGAATTGACGTAGATTCTATATTTCCCCATAATGAGGAATTCGGGGTAGGCGAAAACCATATTTTAGATTGGGTTAGAATGGATGATAAGTGATAATCTTGAAAATTGACATAGCCCGTCCCCCCGCCAATCTGTGTTTAGACAATTGAGTTTGGGCGCATCTAGGTTTCTTTCCTTGCCATATATATTTTGATAGGGTTGATTGTAGTGATTTAAAGTAAGTAGTAGGTATAGGGATAGGAATGGTCCTAAATAGGTAAAGAATTTGGGGGAGGTGGAACATTTTAAACGCCGCAAGGCGTCCCAACCACGAAAATTCAACTGACGCTAACCTGGTGAGGTCCTCCTGGAGCTTGGTACGGAGAGGTAAATAGTTAGATGCAAATAGATATTTTGTCGCTGAGGTGAGTTGTATTCCTAGATAACTTATGCTATTTTTCGTCCATATGTATGGGAATTGAGTTTTGAGTCATTTACCAACATCCGCACCTACACCCAGATCCAGTATGTTCGATTTAGTTTCATTTACTTTATAATAGGAAACAGTGCTGAACCAGGCGAGCGTCTTTTGAACTTCCAGTAATGATCGTTCTGGGTCAGAGATAATGAGGATTACATCATCCGCAAATAAGCTTATTTTATGTTCCATATCAGCTATAGGGATACCTGTGATTTTAGTGTTAGATCTAATGCTCTCTGCAAGTGGTTCCATAATGAGGTTGAATATCAGGGGTGAAAGTGGGCAATCTTGTCTAGTCCCATTGGTTATTTGGAAAGGTAAAGATAGGGTTTCATCTGAGAATACCCGGGCTGAGGGGTTGGAGTACAGCGCCATTATGGAGTCATGAATTTGTCCTGTGAACCCAAATTTATTGAGAACCGCCGATAAATAACCCCAGTGCACCCTATCAAAGGCTTTTTCGGCATCAAGGGAAAGCAGGACGGAGGGGATTTTCTTGGATTCTACATGATGAATAAGATTAATCATTCGTCTAGTGGCATCAGATGCTTGGCGACCTTTGGTAAAACCGGATTGGTCTTGATGAATAAGGGAGGGAAGTATGTTTTCTATTCTATTTGCAAGGAGCTTGGCGTAAATCTTCACATCCAAGTTAAGTAGTGATATTGGTCGGAAATTTTTAGGTGAGGTGGGTTCCTTCCCAGGTTTAGGAAGAGTGACTACCCTAGCGCTAAGCATTTCCGCAGGAAAGGATGCGGATGTGGCGGCTACATTGAAAGTTTGGCAGAGGGAAGGGGCCAGAATAGTTTGGAATAGTTTGTAATATTCCCCAGTGAACCCATCCGGGCCAGGGGATTTTGCATAAGGAAGGTTGTTTATTACTCGTAATATTTCGTCTATCGAGAAGGGGCTATTTAGAGAAGAGAGTAGTGGGGTCACAACAGGGAGATGAACCTTATCAAGAAAGGATTGTATACTTTCCGGGGAGGGTTGTGTGATGGAGGGATCATTCTTGAGGTTATAAAGATCCTCGTAATATGTGCTGAAGGCATTCGCGATATCGTGGGGTTTGAGGAGTTTCTCATTAGAGTGAGGATGATGTAGGAAAGGAATTTTCGTTTCTTTATCGTACACCACGGGACACAGAGCTAGTCATTACATAATGGGTTAAGGGTCACCAGCGGTGATTGGACACTGGCACAACCAATGGAAGACAGTTCCCCTCCATATAACCCCTCCCATCAGGGAAGTACCTCAGTTTTTTCGCCAGTGTCGAAAGGTGTTGGACGCGTTAGGAGGTGCTAAAGGAAAGCTCTACCAAAGAGACCCTCTGGGGGTAAAAGAGCTATGCTTTCGGATCCATCCAAGACGCCTACAAATGAGCTGAATCTGGATGGGATCCGGGCCTCATCCATGAGGCGTCGCCTGTAATGTCTCTCTTCGGAGGACTGGGCTCTAAGATCCAGCACTTTCGCTATTTCGCTATAAAGTCCTGGTAAGAGTCTTGTACAAGGCCCAGGGGAGAGGTATCCTTTAAATAGGAACCCATATCCCTGAAGGTTGGCACACATAGCCCACCGTGAAGGGTGAAGTTTGGTATCTGTCTGAAAACTTTCAGCAGAAAAACCTGCGGCGTGGATAAGGTGAGATTAGAAGGTCCATAACTAGGTTGGGACCTTTTTCAAAAAGTGGATGTCTTCTTTTTTTCCACCACTGGGGGGAGTAAAGAGCTGAATATACTCACCTCACTCTGTTCAGTGTCGGCTTCGGCGAAGTACACTGCTCGTCACCTCCGCTGCTGAGCTTGCTTGAGCACCCCGCTCCTCCTTCCGGTGGCCGATACAGACACCTGCAGATGCAGGTAAGTGGGGACAGGGGCTGATGAGAGTCCTCTCTCACTATGGCCACCACCATAGCGCTAAAGGCCGCGCGCGCGCGCAGGAGCGCGCTTTATCGGAGGGGGGGGGGCCGAGGCGTGCGCGGGCACGTGGCGCGCGCAGGCACAGAAACGGCGCCAAATTTAAAAGACTGTCAGTGTAAAAAGCACTGCAGCAGCAAGCAAGCTCGTTAGTTCTCTTGTTCCTGGCAGAGAAACACAGCAGCTATACAGGGACGTAAGACTCCATGTGGTTGGATTGGGTACTTCCTAGAAGACATCCATGTTATGCATAGTTATGTGTTAAAAGTTGCATACTTAATGTATTTGCTAAACTGAACACGGTAGTATATGCATTTAGGTACCTTGTATTTTGTCTAAACAGTAAGTCTTCCAGGGGAAGTAATGCGGACAAAAAGAGATAAAAGAGCACCGCCGCCTGAGACAGGGGGCTCTAGCTGTGCTGACTCGGTACCTTCCTCTCCTGTGTTGCCAAAAGCACCTGTACAGGATGAGCCATTACCTCTGTCAGGTATGGCGGCTTCCCCAGTGAAGCCTGGGCCTGCATATGTCACTGAGGACACTTTATCAGCTGCCCTAAATAATCTGGAGGAGAAAATTGCTACTTTAATCGCTAAATCCTCTAAAAAGGACAATAAGCGAAGCAGATCTCCTCCAGTATTGGACCTCCCTTCAGAAGTACCTGAGGAGGAGGAGGATGAGGAGGAGGCTACATCAGCAGAGGATGAGGAGTCAGACGGATCAGGGATATCGGATGAGCCTTTTTCGGTATCCCAGATTTTAAAGTCACAGGTGCAATGCTATGCAGGAGCCGTGCGAGCTGCATTTAGGTTACCCTCTTTGGAGGTAACAGAATCACCTGTCTCCTCCCTAGGATCATTAAGATCCCTGCAAGGTGCATGCTCCTTCCCGGTTCATCCGTTACTAGAGGATCTATTGTACGCAGACTGGCAACATCCAGATAAGCGTTTTTCACCTCCAAAAAAGTTTAACATTCTTTATCCTATGGAGGAAAAATTTTTAAAGAAATGGAGCCTGCCTACGGTAGATGCGGCTATTTCTTGTGTAAATAAAAACCTGACATGTCCAGTGGATAATGTACAAGTGTTTAAAGATCCTTCTGAGAAGAAGTTGGAATCCTTACTGAAATCCTCCTTCCTTTTGGCCGGCTCAATTATCCAACCTGCAGTAGCAGCAGTCGGTATGTGTCAGGTCGTCAGCCAACAGGTAAAGCAGGGGCTGAAGGAGCTGCCTTCAGAGCAGGCTAAAAATTGGGAGAATTTACCTAAAGCCTTATGCTTCACAGTGGATGCCATGAGAGATTCTATCATACAGGCATCACGCCTTACACTCCAGCTGGTACAGATGCGCAGAGTACTTTGGCTTAAGCATTGGTCAGCGGAAGCCCCATGCAAAAAGTTGTTGGCAAGTTTCCCGTTCCATGGCGAACGCCTTTTTGGGGAAGATTTAGAAAGATATATCCAAAAGATATCAAGTGGTAAAACGACACTTTTACCTGAGAGAAAGAAAAACAAGAGACCTTGTTTTAAACACACTCTCTCCCCAGCTCCCGGGAAATCGGACTCCAGCCAGTGGCGACGGCCTTTTCAGCCGCCCAAAAAAGCCAAAGAACAGGCTCAGAAGAACAAGAAGCCGTGGGGTTCAAGAGCTAATAAGCAAGCCCCCAAAACCTCTCATTGAAGGGGCGCCCCCGCTCGGCCGAGTGGGGGGAAGGCTTCGTCAGTTCTCAGCGACTTGGCGGACAGAAACCCAGGACAAATGGGTGGTATCCACAATATCCTCAGGGTACAGACTGGAATTTCGAGAGATCCCATCTTCTCAATTCCGAAGTTCAAGACTCTCCAAGGATCCACAAAAAAGAGGATCCTTCTTCAAAGGTTTGAATCACTTAATAGCTCAAGGTGTGGTTACAGAGGTACCCCAAAAGGAGCAAGGTTCAGGTTTTTACTCAAACCTCTTTGTGATTCCAAAACCGAACGGAGAAGTCAGACCCATCCTGGATCTAAAAAATCTAAACCAGTTTCTGAACGTTCGCCATTTTCGAATGGAAACGATTCGATCCGTGGTCGCTACTTTAAAAGGCGGAGAATTCATTGCGTCCATAGATATCAAAGACGCATATCTACACATACCAATCCTCCCCGCTCACCAAAGATTCCTAAGGTTTGCGGTAGAAGATCGCCACTTTCAATTTGTGGCCCTGCCATTTGGTGTAGCCACCGCGCCCAGAGTATTCACAAAGGTGCTAGCTCCTCTGTTAGCAAACCTAAGAACACGGGGCATTGCGGTAACAGCCTATCTAGACGATCTACTATTAATAGATCAGTCAAAGGAGGGGTTGGATCACGCTGTAGACACTACAGTAGGATACCTGGAGCATTTAGGATGGATTATAAACTTACAAAAATCCTCTCTCCAGGCCCAAAGAAGGATAGTGTACCTGGGCATGATCATAGATACAGCCCAAAACAGGGTATACCTGCCAGAGCCAAAGATACAGTCTCTGAAAGACCTGATCCACAAGGTCAAAGCAAACAAGAGGCCGTCTATTCGCCTTTGCATGAGACTATTGGGAAAGATGGTAGCCTCCTTCGAGGCGGTCCCTTACGCCCAGTTTCATTCGAGACTACTTCAAGGCAATATTTTAGCCTCCTGGAACAGGAAGAGCCAAGCTCTGGATATACCCATGCGCCTGTCCTCACAAGTACGCCACAGCTTCAATTGGTGGCTAGAAGCCAGGAATTTACGGAAGGGAAAGTCCTTCCTCCCAGTGGCCTGGAAGGTGGTATCTACGGATGCCAGCCTATCGGGCTGGGGTGCAGTATTCGAGGAGGCTTCTACCCAGGGAACCTGGGCCAAGACTCAGGGGATCCTGCCCATCAATGTGCTAGAGATCCGGGCGGTATATCTAGCCCTCAAAACCTGGACATACAGGTTACAGGGCTACCCAGTTCGGGTTCAATCCGACAATGCTACGGCAGTAGCTTACATCAATCACCAAGGAGGCACCCACAGTCGGGCAGCCCAAAGAGAGGTGAACCGGATCTTGGCATGGGCAGAAGAGCATGTACCTTGCATCTCTGCAATCTTCATTCCAGGGATAGAAAACTGGCAAGCAGACTACCTGAGTCGTCAGCAGCTGCTACCAGGAGAGTGGTCTCTTCACCCAGAGATCTTTCAGGCCATATGTCTGAGATGGGGAAACCCAGATGTAGACCTGCTAGCTTCCAGGTTCAACAAGAAATTGGACAACTTTGTGTCCAGAACGAGAGATCCTCTAGCCTACGGGACAGACGCTCTAATAACTCCATGGAATCAGTTCTCACTGATCTATGCATTCCCTCCGATCCCTCTTCTACAAAGACTGCTTCGCAGGATCAAGGAGGAGGGAATACCAGTAATCCTAGTGGCCCCAAACTGGCCCAGGAGGCCTTGGTATGCCGAGATCGTAAAAATGGCGATAGGAAGGCCCTGGAAGCTTCCACTTCGACACGACCTGTTGTCACAGGGTCCAGTATTCCACCCTTCCTTACAAAGGCTAAATTTGACGGCCTGGCTGCTGAGACCCACATTTTGAAAAAGAGAGGGGTCTCTGGCCTGGTTCTTTCTACGCTCATTAATGCTAGAAAGCCAGCCTCCAGACTCATCTATCATAGAGTCTGGAAAGCATACGTTTCCTGGTGTGAATCCAGAAGTTGGAATCCTCTGAAATATGAAATAAGTAGGATTCTTGCTTTTTGCCAGTTAGGAGTGGATATGAAATTAGCCCTTAGCACCATCAAGGGGCAAATATCGGCTCTATCAGTCTTCTTTCAGAGACCATTGGCATCTCACTCCCTAGTTCGGACATTCATTCAGGGGGTACTGAGGATAAATCCTCCAGTCAGGTCTCCCTTGTGTCCATGGGATTTGAATTTGGTATTGTCAGTGTTGCAAAAGCAACCTTTTGAACCTATTCGCCATATTCCTTTAATTATATTAAGTAGGAAATTGGCCTTTCTGATTGCTATAGCTTCTGCTAGGAGAGTATCAGAGCTAGCAGCTCTTTCTTGTAAAGAGCCTTATCTAATTTGTCACAAGGACAAGATCGTACTACGACCCCATCCGGCTTTTCTACCTAAGGTGGTGTCGGCTTTTCACTTGAATCAAGACATTGTTCTGCCTTCCTTTTTTCCAAACCCGCGGACGGCGGGGGAAAAATTATTACACTCTCTAGATCTACTGAGAGCGATAAAGGTGTATCTGCAAGCAACCGCTCAGATACGTAAAACAGATGTTTTGTTTATTTTACCAGATGGTCCCAAGAAGGGCCAAGCGGTATCAAAATCCACCATTTCCAGGTGGATTAGACAAGTAATTGTTCAAGCTTATGGTTTAAAGAACAGGACTCCTCCTTTTCCTGTTAAGGCGCACTCTACCAGGGCGATAAGTGCTTCATGGGCAGTGCACCACCAGGCTTCGATGGCTCAGATCTGTAAGGCTGCAACTTGGTCCTCAGTCCATACATTTTCCAAATTCTATCAAATAGATGTGAAAGGACATGAGGATTCCGCCTTCGGGCGAAGTGTGCTGCAGGCAGCAGTATAGGGCTTCTGGTCCGCAAGCGGTTGGTTTGATCTGTGTCTCCCCCCCTTCATATGAGCATTGCTCTGGGACGTCCCATTATGTAATGACTAGCTCTGTGTCCCGTGGTGTACGATAAAGAAAATAGGATTTTTATAACAGCTTACCTGTAAAATCCTTTTCTTGGAGTACACCACGGGACACAGAGGTCCCACCCTTCTTATGGGAACCTTACTGCTTTGCTACAAAACTGAGGTACTTCCCTGATGGGAGGGGTTATATGGAGGGGAACTGTCTTCCATTGGTTGTGCCAGTGTCCAATCACCGCTGGTGACCCTTAACCCATTATGTAATGACTAGCTCTGTGTCCCGTGGTGTACTCCAAGAAAAGGATTTTACAGGTAAGCTGTTATAAAAATCCTATTTTTACTCCTATAACCTTTGATTCTGAGGGACATTGCTTTACCCGCTTTATTTCCCGTGGTGTATGATTTGGCTTTAAGCAGTCTGTATGTTTTTTCGTGTTTCTCGAGAAGGAGGGATTTCAACTCGTGGCGTAATGTAAATATTTTTGCTTGTAGGAAGGGGGAGGGTGTAAGCTTGTTTTGGGACTCAGCAGTGGACAATTCTGCTGTCAGTTTGTCCAGTGTTTGGGTCCTGGCTTTCTTCGCTCTGGCTCCCATTTGTAAAAATACACCCCTCATCACAGCCTTATGGGCATTCCACACCACCACCGGATCTGCCACAGTCCCCTGATTGGTTGCAAAGTATTCTTCTAGGTGTTGTTTGATAGGTAAGGAGTAGCAGGTGGTACGAAGGAGGTAGTCATTGACTCTCCAGATGTAGGAGTTAGACTGGGGAGAATCCCCTGTTATAGACAAACTAACAGGGGCATGATCCGACCAGGTGGCGGTGTGTATAGTAGACTTAGAAACCCTCTGCAGCAAGACCTTTTCAGTAAGAAATAGATCTATTCGTGAGTAGGTGTTGTGAGGCGCCGAAAGGAAGGTAAAGTCCCTCTCGTTCGCATGACAACACCTCCATACGTCATACAAATCATTGGAAGCAATAAAGCCTTCTAAAGGAGAAGAGCTTCTTTTAACACCTGATGTTGAGTCCATGTCATTGTTTGGGACCATGTTAAAGTCCCCGCCCAGCAGAAGATGACCTTGTTGGAGCTTTCTGGCAATACGTATAGTCTTTTTAAGGAAAGCCATTTGGCCGTAGTTAGGAGCGTACACAGAAACAATGGTATATGGGACATGGTTAATTGTGCATACCAAGATTATATACCATCCATCCAGATCTGATTCACAGTGTTTAAGTTGAAAGTTCACCGTGTTTCTGATAGCTATCAGCACTCCTCGCTGTTTTTTGGGGTAAGAGGATTTGAACACATGGGGAAAAAGTCTGTGATGACAATTGGGAGGAGATTTGAGAGCAAAGTGTGTTTCTTGGACGCATAAAATGTCGCAGTTATGGGCTATAGCAGTATTCCAAAGGGAGGATCTCTTGGCAGGATGGTTTAACCCTTTCGCATTCAGGGAAAGAACATTGAACCCCATGTTAGGTGTCAGAGTGGAAGGTGAATGTGTGTCCACTTACAGTTCTGGAGAGCGTTGAGTCAGCAGCAGTGTTGTCAATCGATGTCGGATGAGAAGTCTTCCTCCGTCGCTTAAGAAATTGAGAACAGTGGTTCCAGATGGAAACTATAGGGGTATACTGTATAATGGGTTAGATATGGCAAATTGCGACTAACAGGCAATTGGTCCGTGTTCACCGTGCGGAAATTATGTGTATTAACTGGCAGAAACAGGAATATGAAACAGAAGCAACAAAAAGAGAACAAATAGTAGGACCAGTAACAGGTAGCTCACTGGAGCAACTGGTCAAATAATGGGGTATAGTTCAGCAAATAGGCGTCAAAACGCAGAACCTTTCCGGACGAGTCAGTCGCTCATACGTAGCTGTGTGGGCAAACTAATCAGTGGTTGCCTTTGTGGGATCTATGGCCCACACCAAATGTGAAGGGGTTCGGAACCCCAGAGGACTCTTGATGAGCAGGAGGGGGATCCAGTACTATCCCCCAGTCCCGTAGGAGCTTCATGCCTCCCTCAAGGGTGGAGATGGTATGAGGTATGCCGTTATAGGTAACCAAGATAGTGGCAGGGTGGCGCCATTTGTACACAATCTTGTGGTTGTTCAAGGCCTTAGTGATAGATTTAAGTTGTCTGCGCATTTGCAGCGTGTATCGCGACAAGTCAGCATAAAGTTGAATATCAGAGTAAGGTGCAGGTAGGGGGGATAGTTCTCTTGCTTTCATGAGAATTTGTTCTTTAGCTTGGGAAAAAATGGACTCTGAGGAGGATATCTCTGGGTATGTCTGCCTCAAGGTGGCGTGGTTTGGGAAGTCTATGAATGCGGTCGATAGTAAGTTCGATCGGGGTCAATTCAGGAAGCATGCTAGAGAACATGGTGCTGGCAAAGTTATGTAATTCTTTGGGTTGGACAGATTCTGGGATACCACGTATCTTAATATTATTGCGTCTGGAGCGGTCCTCGAGGTCCGCGAGTTTGGACTTAACCCATAGAGATTCATCTCTTTGATCATGGTATGCATCCACCAATTCATTTACTGTGTCAGTGCACTCCTCCATCCTGTGTTCAATAAATTGCACCCTATTGTCCATTTGTTTCAGTTCTAATGAAAATCTGTTAATCAGTGACGATAGGTTGGTCATGAGAGAGGATTGCAAGGACACAAGCATATCATTCATAGTAGTGTCCAGTACTGGTTGCCCCAGGGTTGGAAACTGAGCTATTGAGGATTGTAAGGATGATATGGCTGCGTCATTGTGTAGGCCTGTACTCACAGTTTCTGAGGCCTGTCCTGTTAGATCCATCCGCATCCTCGATTTTGCTGGGCTCTGGGAGACTGGGGTTGCTGGTGACGGGTCATGAGGGAAGCTTGGGGGTAATCCCTGCTGCATATTATGCGTACGATCCCCTGGGAGACCAGAGACATTCAATGGATGCCGCGCTGTGCCTCCGGCGGCGCCATCTTGCCGCGTGTGGCGAGGCTGATAAGCAAAGGATTGCAGCCGCTTCGGACTTACTTCCTGGCTCCGTTTGCGGGACATTGCGGTAGCGGAGCTCGCTGGGTATGTCAGGAGGCAAAGTGGTGCTAAGGATGGTGCTGGAAGGCCCACTAAGGTGCTTTCGTCCGGTCCGGTGTGCGGAGCTCTCAGCTCAAGCAGCCATCCACGATCGCGCGCAAGCCACGCCCCCGACACAGCGGCTCTTAATCACTGAACGTGTGGGTATATGTCCCTGCGTGCAGGAGAAGACCTAGGCAGAATGTTAAATGTTAAAACATTCTAGAACAAACCAGAGCTGAACAGCCCCGCCCAGGGGGGGTGGTCCCTCCGGACATTACCCTCCCACCTGCAGCTAGCAGACCTCAGTTTTTTTTCTGCCTAGCAGAAGGAGAAGATGTGTCTCTCTCAGGAGCCAGTCTCCTGGAAGATTTTAATTTTAAATTTTATTTCTTTGGGAATTTTATTATTTTATTTTTGAGACCTTCAGTCAACTGTTGGCTGGGCAACAGGTTGGATACACTAGTATCCTCGTAGTCTTCCCTGTCCGACCATCGAGCGTGCTGATCCTCGCCTTTTGTGCGTGAGACTCAGTTCACGACATACCCCATGGCTCCAGGGGTGGCCGGGTTGCTTTCATGCTCCCGCGGTCCTCTCAAGATTGAACAGTACCTACTGTATCTTTCGCGGTTGACCGAGCCGACAGCTACGCAGTACGACTCTGTGATAGGTCTGTCTGAAACAAGCCAGTGAGTCCCTCTATTGGCACCGAGGGTGTTCTCCAAGGTGCTTGCGGGACGGGTAAGTAGTCTCTCCTGCTGCAAGGTGAGTACATGCTGGCTGTGTTTCTGTGTGTGGGGGGTTCTCCCTGTCTCCCCCCTGTTATGCTGCTCTCTGCACCCTGCTCTGCTGCTGTGCTGTGTGGGGATGCTTGGGGGGTCACTCTGCCCTGGGGGGGGCGCTCCATGTCTGTTAATGTGTTTGGAATGTGTTCTGGGGGAATGTGTGTTGTTTTTTCGTGCACCATTGGCGCAGTGTTTTAAATTTTAAAAAGTGCGCCATCGGCGGCCATGTTGCTGCAAGTCAAATCACAGTTATACAGGCGCCCGGCGGCCATTTTCTTGTAGCTGCGGCGCTTTCAGTTTCGTTTTCGGCCTCTAGCGGCGCAAATTCCACATCTCCTCACAGATTCTTCACTCTCCTCAGGCTCGCGCTACAGCGCGGCTCAGACAGCCCCTCCCAGACTGACAGCAGTGCGGCTGGTGGACACAAGCGCCCCTGGGTGCGTAAGCCAAACAAGCCGGCTCCCCAAGCCCACCTCCGCGTGAAGTCTTGCCCCCACCCGACTCTGGGGTAGGGGGGACGACTTTGCAGGTTCACTGATCGGTGGACCTCCCGGATCTCCTACTGGTGGGTGGGCGAGGTGATCACCTCATGTTACAGGATAGGTTTCCGTTCCTGGTCCCAGACAGATTCTTCCCTCGAATCTTCCTCTCCTTCCTGCCCCTCGGGCAGCCCTATGGGGCCTATTCAGGATTGCTCAGGTCCGGAGTGATTGTGCCGGTTCCGTCACAGGAGAGGTTTCAGGGATTCTACTCGAATTTGTTTGTCGTCCCAAAAAAGGGACGGGGTTCGGCCTATCTTGGACCTCCAGGTCCTGAATGCCTTTGTGAACGTGCAAAAGTTCCACATGGAATCCATTCGCACGGTGATCAGTACACTCCGTCAAGGGGATTTCCTGGCGACCTTGGACATCAAGGACGCCTACTTGCATGTTTCGATCTGCGCAAGTCACCAGAAGTTTCTGCGCTTGCGATCGGCGAAGTCCACTATCAATTTGTGGCTCTTCCTTTCGGCCTAGCCTCGGCACTGAGGGTGTTCACCAAGGTGCTTGTGCCGGTTCTAGCTTGCTGAGACAGCGAGGCATTGCTGTCGTGGGCTATCTGGACGATCTTCTTCTCAGAGCAGGGAATGGCTCAGAATTAGAAGACAGTGTGACTATCGTCATTCAGACCCTCAGGGACTTCGGGTGGCTCCTAAACATTCAGGAGTCAGTCCTGGTCCCGACTCAAGGTCTGGAGTATCTCGGTCTGATTCTGGACTCCTTGGAGGCAAAGGTATTCCTACCTCCGGGGAAGCTACTGACACTTCAGTCTGCAGTGCGGGTGCTGACATCCCAAAAAATAGTCGTCAATCCATTTTTGCATGGGAGTCCTGGGACTCATGGTGACCTCCTTCGAGGCCATTCCGTATGCCCAATCACACACCAGGGCATTGCAGAAGGAGATCTTGTTCCCTTGGGACAAATCCCCATTGTCTTTGGATTTTCTGATCCAGGTGAGTCACCTGGTCAGGGCGTCCCTGACATGGTGGTTCGGGTCACCGGCTCTTCAGTCCGGGAAGTCATTCCTCCCTGTCCAATGGACGGTGTTCACTACGGACGCCAGCCTGAGGGGCTGGGGTGTAGTCTGGGGAGTCCTGTTGGCCCAAGGGCTTGGACTCCAGGTGAAGCCCGTTTGCCAATCAATGTTCTGGGAATACGGGCCATCAGACTGTGCCTCTCCTCGTGGTCTGAGAGATTGCAGGATCGCTCCATTAGGATCCAGTCGGACAAAGTCACGGCGGTGGCGTATGTCGACCATCAAGGGGGGACTCGGAGCTCAGCTGCGGCTTCCGAGGTCCCCCGTACCCTGAAGAGGGCTAAAAGAAGCGTGCCGGCTCTGTCGGCCGTTCACATTCCGGGCATAGAACTGGCGGACTTTCTTTCTCGTACATCACGGGACACAGAGCGGCATAGTCATTACTATGTGGGTTATATAGTTTACCTTCAGGTGCTGGCACTGGCAACTTCCAAACCGGAAGTACCCTCCCCTATATAAGCCCCTCCCATCCGGGAGCACCTCAGTTTTTTGCCAGTGTCTAAGGTGTTGGCCAAGAAGTAACATGTGTTTTTCACTGAGCTTGCGTACAGGTTCTTTTGGGCCTCAGTAAGCTATTCCGGATCCGACCAAAAAAGCTTCATAGCTAAACGGTCGGTACCCGGGCCTTGCAGAGAAGAGCAAGGTTTTGCCTGTAATGCTTCTCTTAGGAGAGCTGGACCCTGGGATCCAGAGCTCTGGTCATACCCACGACCAAGATGTTTTCTGTGCAGGGTGCTATACAGGTCCAGGGGAGTGGAATCCTTGGGAACCCGGTCCCTGAAGGTTTAATTACAATGCCTGCCGTGATAGGTGAAGTTTGGGCTTCTGTGGACCAAACAGAGTCCTGCGGCGGGGAAAAGGTAAGTGGGGGCCCCTCAGGAACTTGGTTCTATTGAGGGGACCCCCAACCCTAATATGTCTTTCTGCCTGTTACCTAACGGTATTCCCGCTAAAATATCTGTGCATGCCTGTAACTACTAAAAAATGTAATAATTTTAATAGTGGTCAAGAAAAGAAAAAAAAATATATAGGCTGCGGTACCTGTGTTAATCCACTAGAGGCCGCTGTGGAACGTTTCTTGTCATGTGGACTGTTTTCTTTTCATCAGAGCAAGTCCAGGCAGATGTTGAGTTCTCTTGTGGGAAACTGCTTCCTCTGCCATGTTGCAATGCTCGTCCATCCCCCGGCCTGCGGCAAAAGGGCCCTGTCTCCTGTCCCTTGTTTCCCTTTTCAAAAAAGAGCGCCGAAGGCGCACGTGCACGCGCCTCTATATATAGAGGTGAGCTGAAAAAGGGGGCGGAGCTTGGGGGATGACGCTCTGTGCGCGCCGCAGCGCTTCTGCGCATGTGCGGGCGTCCCAGCATGTTAAAAGGCACAATTATGTGTATGTGAGCTGGCTATGGAGTGCAGAGACAGAGCTGGCAACATTTAAAAAAGGCATACAGCAAGCGGTTGATGCAGGCATCCCCATAGAAAGGCACATTAGTAGACACCAACTGTTTTTATAGCAGCAATTGTGCTAGACTATTGTCAGTAAGTGGTGTATTTCGGCTGGAATACCTCAGCTTTGGGCTTAGGAATATGCCGTCTAAAAACTCCGGGACTAAAAATCCCAGGAAGCATAGGGGGTCTCCATCGGGCTCTGAGGATCTTGGGCATGCTTCGGCTGCACCAATCTCCCCTGAAGAATCAGAGGTTAGTGACCGTAGAGCACCCTCAGGAGTACCTGGTACTGTGGCTGTCCTCAGTTCACCTGCTCCTGTGTATGTAACAGAGGAGGTTTTTTCCTCAGCTCTGGGAGGACTAGAAGAGAGATTGACAACATTGATCGCTGCTTCCCTGTCACAGGGAAAGAGCGCCCGATCTCCGTTTCCTCCCTCAGAGTACCTGTTAGCAGAGCAACAGTCCCATACAGGGATCGACCTACCTGAAGGGGATCAGGATGAGGTTGATTCTGTTATAGAGGAATCAACAGTGGAAGAGCCATTCTCAGCATCACATGCTGAAAGATTATGGGTTCAGTCCCTGACTAACATGGTCCGATCAGCATTTAAAATGCCCCTTGCGGAGCCATCATCCACTTCTGTCTCCTCGTTGGGGTCGCTAAAAGCTCCCCAGACTGTTTGTTCCTTTCCAATCCATCCTTTACTGGAAGGGCTCATTTACCAGGATTGGGAGCATCCTGATAAAATATTTACTCCCCCCAAGAGATTTCAGGTGGTCTATCCCATGGAGGATAAGTTCATCAAAAAATGGAGGGTCCCTTCAGTGGACGCAGCCATCTCTTGTGTGAATAAATCACTGGCATGTCCAGTGGATAATGTCCAAATGTTCAAGGACCCAATAGATAAAAAATTGGAGTCCTTATTAAAATCTGCTTTTGCTACAGCAGGCTTGGTGACACAACCAGCAGTGGCAGCTATTGGGGTCTGCCAAGCAGTGAAGGATCAGTTGAAACAGGTCTTAAGGGACTTGCCAGATCAGCAGGCCCTTGCCCTAGCTGATCTACCTAGAGCCTTATGCTTTGCGGTTGACGCTATAAAGGATTCAATCCATCAGGCCTCCCGCCTTACGCTGTCTGTAGTACATATGCGCAGGCTTCTATGGCTCAAAAACTGGTCTGCTGAAGCCCCCTGTAAAAAATTGCTGGTCAGCTTCCCATTTCATGGTGAACGCTTATTCGGGGAAGACCTGGACAGATATATCCAGAAAATTTCCAGCGGTAAAAGTACACTCTTGCCGGTTAAAAACAGAGTTAGAGGTCCCTCTTTTAAGAGGCCTGCTTCTCCAGTCCCTAGGACATCGGCTGTGAAACAGTTCCGATGGCCTCCTCGGTCAAATCCCGGGGGTAAAAATCAGGGACAATCGCAGGGTAACAAGAAGCCCTGGGTCAGGAGAGGTACAAAACCTCCCCCAAAGTCAAATGCATGAAGGGTTGCCCCCACTCAATCGGGTGGGGGGAAGACTTCGGTTGTTCGCAGAGACCTGGCGGGACACGATCAGAGACAGATGGGTGCTCTCCGCAGTAAGTCTGGGATACAAATTGGAGTTAAGACTCCCCTCCTTCCCATTTTATAAGGTCGAACGTGCCAAGGGATCCCCGGAAGAGAGGATCTCTCCTGTTGGCACTAGAACAACTATTGCTCCAAGCAGTAATTATGGAGGTCCCCCTAGAAGAATGGGGGTTCGGGTTTTACTCAAACCTCTTTACAGTCCCGAAGCCAAACGGGGACATGAGGCCCATATTAAATCTAAAAGGGCTAAACAAATTCCTACATATCAGGACTTTCCGGATGGAGTCGATCCGATCGGTGGCCACTGCCCTACAAGGGGAGGAATGGTTAGCCTCGATCGACATCAAAGATGCTTATTTGCACATTCCCATCTTTCCAGTCCACCAAAAATTCCTACGCTTTGCAGTAGAAGGAGCGCCATTTTCAGTTCAGAGCCTTACCCTTCGGTCTGGCCACAGCACCACGCGTGTTCACAAAAATTCTGGCCCCATTATTGGCCAATTTAAGAACACGAGGTGTAACGATAATGGCATATCTAGATGACTTGTTGCTGATAGACCACTCAGTGGAAAAACTAGAAGTGGTTGTTCACGAGACAATCGAGTATCTGGAATCTCACGGTTGGATTATCAACCGAGACAAGTCAGCCCTAAAACCAGTCAAAAGTCTGGAATACTTGGGGCTAAGGCTGGATTCAGACCAGAGAAAAATTTTCTTGCCTCAAGAAAAGGGGTCGTCTTTGAGAGATTTGATCCACCTAGTGGGTACAAAAAGACAGCCATCCATACGCCTGTGCATGAGGCTGCTGGGAAAAATGGTGGCATCATTCGAAGCAGTACGCTACGGTCAATTCCATTCAAGGAATTTGCAAAGGGCTATACTGTCAGCCTGGAACAAAAAAGTTCAGGCCCTAGACTTACCAATGTCCTTGTCCCCTTCCGTTCGCAAGAGCCTCCGTTGGTGGTTGGTTCCCCAGAATCTGGAAAAAGGGAAATCCTTCAGTCCGATTTCTTGGAAGGTGGTCACTACAGATGCCAGCCTTATAGGCTGGGGAGCAGTACTGGAGCAATGGTCTCTCCAGGGCAGATGGTCGGATGCAGAAAAGGCCCTGCCCATCAATCTCTTAGAGATACGAGCAGCCCGGTATGCCCTAGTAGCATGGACATCCAAACTCCAAGGGTCCCCTGTCATAATTCAATCGGACAATGCCACGGCAGTGGCATATATCAATCATCAGGGTGGCACCAGGAGTCGTGCAGCCCAGAGGGAAGTGAATTGCATCCTGAAATGGGCAGAAAAATATGTCCCAGCCATATCCGCGGTATTCATTCCAGGAGTGGAGAATTGGAAGGCGGACTTTCTAAGTCGCCAACAATTATGCCCAGGGGAATGGTCCCTTCACCCCGAGGTTTTCCGGACAATATGTCAGCGGTGGGGAACACCGGATGTAGATCTGCTAGCATCCAGATTCAACGCAAAGCTGAACAGGTTTGTCTCTTGGACAAGGGATCCCCTAGCTTGCGGCTCGGATGCCCTAGTGTTCCCTTGGGATCAGTTCAAGCTGATATATGCATTCCCACCGCCGCAATTGTTACCTCGATTACTCCGCAGAATCAGGGTAGAAAAGAAACCAGTGATTCTGGTGGCTCCAGCGTGGCCCCGAAGAGCATGGTACGCGGAGATTGTAAAAATGTCTGTGGGGAGTCCTTGGACCCTCCCACATCGTCCGGACCTGCTTTCGCAAGGACCGATATACCACCCTTCCTTACCAGCCCTAGGTTTGATGGCCTGGCTATTGAAGCCCACATTCTAAAAAAGAGAGGTCTCTCTAATCCTGTGGTATCTACCATGATCAATGCCAGGAAGCCGGTATCCAGGCAGATCTACTATAGAATCTGGAAGGCGTACATCGCCTGGTGTGAGGCCAAGAAATGGCATCCACGTAAGTACGTAATAGGTAGGATTCTGGACTTCCTACAGTGGGCTGTAGATAGGAAGCTTGCCTTGAGTACTATCAAGGGTCAGATTTCGGCCTTGTCAATATTTTTTCAGAGGCCCTTGGCTTCGCATTCACTAGTCAAAGCCTTTATACAAGGAGTGATGCGTATTAGCCCTCCGGTTAATATTCCCATATGTCCATGGGGTTTAAACCTGGTTCTGTCGGTTCTACAGAAACAACCATTTGAACCATTACAGCATATTTCCCTGGTTCTTCTCACCAGGAAATTGATTTTTCTAGTAGCCATTTGTTCGGCTAAAAGAGTATCGGAATTAGCCGCTATGTCCTGTAGGGAGCCATATCTGGTTATCCATAAGGACAGAGTAGTGTTACGTCCTCATCCAGCCTTTCTTCCTAAGGTGGTATCGAGGTTTCATTTGAACCAAGATGTGTTTCTTCCGTCCTTTTTCCCCAAACCTAGTTCAGTAGAGGAAAAGTTATTACATTCTTTGGATGTAGTAAGAGCAGTTAAAGCTTATCTAAAAGCCACTGCTCAGATTCGCAGAACGGATACTTTGTTTATTCTGCCGGAAGGCCCCAGAAAGGGTCAGGCAGCGTCAAAATCTACTTTAGCCAAGTGGATTCGACAGGTCATTATGCAAGCCTATGGCTTGAGAAGGAGACCGCCTCCGTTCAAAGTTAGGGCGCACTCCACGAGAGAAGTTGGAACTTCATGGGCGGTGCATCACCAGGCCTCCCTGGCTCAAATCTGTAAGGCCGCAACATGGTCTTCAGTACACACGTTTACTAGGTTCTACCAGGTGGACGTTAGAAGTCAGGAGGATGTCGCCTTTGGGCACAGTGAGTAGCAGGCCGCAAAAGATCCTCATGTCTGATAGCGCTCAGCTTATGTATGGTGTACCCCCCCCTCATTGGGCATTGCTTTAGGACATCCCACATAGTAATGACTATGCCGCTCTGTGTCCCGTGATGTACAAGAAAGAAAATAGAAAATAGGATTTTTATAACAGCTTACCTGTAAAATCCTTTTCTTGGAGTACATCACGGGACACAGAGCTCCCACCCCTCTTTTGGGGACACTTATTGCTTTGCTACAAAACTGAGGCGCTCCCGGATGGGAGGGGCTTATATAGGGGAGGGTACTTCCGGTTTGGAAGTTGTCAGTGCCAGCACCTGAAGGTAAACTATATAACCCACATAGTAATGACTATGCCGCTCTGTGTCCCGTGATGTACTCCAAGAAAAGGATTTTACAGGTAAGCTGTTATAAAAATCCTATTTTTTGAGTCGCCAGACGTTGGACCAGGGAGAGTGGTCCTTGCACCCGGAGGTATTTCAACTCCTTTGCCACACAGACGGTGGGGCACGCCGGAGGTGGACCCGATGGCCTCTCGACTCAATAGTTGTCGAGGTTTGTGGCCAGATCCAGGGATCCTTGGGCGGATGCCTCAGAGGCGTTAGTGGCCCATGGGGTCATTATCACCCGATATACGTTTATCCTCCGCTGCAGTTGCTCCCTCGCCTGCTGCGCAGGATGGCGACCGAGGGAATTCCGGTGATCCTCATTGCTCCGGATTGGCCTCGGCTTCACTGGTACGCCGATCTGGTACGTCTCATCGTGGCCGTTCCCTGGCGGTTGCCAATAAGGGAGGACTTTCTGTTTCAAAGGTATATATTTATTTCATCCTGCCTTTACAGTCTCTGGCCTTAAAGGCATGGCTGTTGAAAGCCAGGTGTTGAGAGACCGAGGTCTCGGACTCGGTCATTTCGTCCATATTAAGGGCACGGAAGTCTTCCTCCAGAATCATCTATCTCTGTACCTGGAAAGCTTACATCGCCATGTGCGAAGAGCTGGACTGACGTCCTCGGACGTATTCCGTCCCTAGAATCCTGCGTTTCCTGCAGCATGGAGTGGCCCAAAGGCTCGCTTTGAGTATCATTAAGGGTCAGATTTCGGCCTTGGTCGTCTTCTTTCGGCAACCACTAGCGGGTCATTCCTTGGTTAGCACCCTTGTGCAGGGGGTTCGCCATGTGCTCCCTCCTGTCAAGTCTCCTCTCCCCCCGTGGGATCGGAATTGGTACTCTCGGTTCTCCAGGAACCTCCTTTTGAGAATATCAGGGATATTCCCCTCTTGACTTTGTCTCAGAAGGTGGCCCTTTTAGTGGCAATCACTTCTGTTAGACGAGTGTCTGAGTTGGCGACCTTGTACTGCAAGTCGCCATATTTAGTCATCCATAAGGATAAGGCGGTGTTGCATCCGCGACTTTCTCTTTTGTCAAGGGTGATCTCGACCTTTCACCTATATGAGGACATTGTCCTCCCGTCCTTGTGTCCTCACCCATCGCATCCCAGAGAGTGTGCGCGGCACATTTTGAATGTGGTACGAGCCTTGCGGGTGTGCCTGTCTGCTACTGCTTCTATTCAGAAGTCTGACTCTCTGTTTGACTGTCTCTGGTCAGAAACAGGGCCAAGCGGCTTCGTCTGCCGCCATTTCTAGGTGGATTGGACAAACCGTCTTTCAAGCCTATGCTCTCATGGGGCGGGCGCCTCCCTTCTCGGTTACGGCGCATTCCACCAGGGCAATTGGTGCTTCCTGGGTTTTCCGACATCAAGCGTCAGTTGCACAAGTGTGCAGGGCGGCGACCTGGTCGTCCGCTCATACCTTCTCTAAGTTTTATAGGGTTGATGTGGCTGCATCTCCGGATGCTTCCTTCGGCCGCAAGGTGTTTCAGGCCGCTGTTTAAAGTGGCAACTCCTCCGTTAAAGTTTTTTGGTTTTTCCATCCCTCATGACACTGCTTTGGGACATCCCACATGTTCAGTGATTAAGAGCCGCCGTGTCGGTCCATGGATGATAAGAGAAAATAGGATTTTTGTACTCACCGTAAAATCCATTTCTCTGACATCCATGGACCGACACGGCACCCACCCTTCCTTTTAAGTTTGTACTGCTTTGTTACGAACTGAGGTCTGCTAGCTGCAGGTGGGAGGGTAATGTCCGGAGGGACCGCCCCCCTGGGCGGGGCTGTTCAGCTCTGGTTTGTTCTAGAATGTTTTAACATTTAACATTCTGCCTAGGTCTTCTCCTGCAAGCAGGGACATATACCCACACGTTCAGTGATTAAGAGCCGCCGTGTCGGTCCATGGATGTCAGAGAAATGGATTTTACGGTGAGTACAAAAATCCTATTTCTTGTTCATACATCACGGGACACAGAGCAGCATAGTCATTACTATGTGGGTTATATAGAATTACCTTCAGGTGCTGGCACTGGCAACTTCCAAACAGGAAGTACCCTCCCCTATATAAGCCCTTCCCATCCGGGAGTACCTCCAGTTTTTTGCCAGTGTCTAAGGTGTTGGCCAAGGTTAACATGTATTCATCTGGGCTTGTGTACAGGTTCTCTGGGCCTTAGCAAGCTATTCCGGATCCGACCAAAAAAGCTTCATAGCTAAACGGTCGGTACCCGGGCCTTGCAGAGAAGAGCAGGGTTTTGCCTGTAATGCCTCTCTTAGGAGGGCTGGACCCTGGGATCCAGAGCTCTGGTCATACCCAAAACCAAGAGGCTATCTGTGCAGGGTGCTATACAGGTCCAGGGGAGTGGAATCCTTGGGAACCCGGTCCCTGAAGGTCTAGTACAATGCCTGCCGTGAGAGGTGAAGTTTGGGCTTCTGTGGACCAAACAAAGTCCTGCGGCGGGGAAAAGGTAAGTGGGGGCCCCTCAGGAACTTGGTTCTATTGAGGGGACCCCCAAGCCTAATATGTCTTTCTGCCTGTTACCTAAAGGGTATTCCCGCTAATAGCTGTATATGCCTAAGAAATCCTAGAAATGTTTTTTCATAAGGGAAGTTTTAAAAAAACTGTAAACCTGGAAATGTTTTTCATAAAGGAGGTTTTAAAAAAAAAAAAAAAAAAAGACAAAAGTGCGGTACCTGTGTTTGTCCACTAGAGGCCGCTGTGGAACGTCTTTTTTCTTGGGACTATTCCTTCCATGGTGAAAGTCCAGGCAGATGAGTGAGCTCTCTATCAGGGAAGCTGCATTCCTCTGTCATGCTGCCAAGTAGTGTCCTTCCATCCCCGAGTCCTGGTGAAACAGGGACCCTGGCTCCTCTCCCTACATGGCGCCAAAAGCGCACACGTGCACGCGCGCACACATGCTTTCTTTTTATAAGGTTTAGCTTCAAAAAAGGGGGCGGAGCCTGGCGGATGACGCGCTCTGTGCGCCCAGCGCTTCTGCGCATGTGCGGGCGTCCCAGCAAGATAAAAGGACTCAGTCCACGCTGCTTGCTATGGACACAGAGCATGAAAAGGAGCTGGTAGCATGGTATAGGGGCTTACAGCGGGCGGTTGATACAGGCATCCCCAGAAAGACGCATTAGTAGACACCCACTGATGTACATAGCAGCAAATTGCATTAGACTATTTCAGTAAGGGGTGTATTGCGGCTGGAATACCTCAGCTTTGAACTAAGGAATATGCCGCCTAAAAAACTCTGAGATATACCTCTCAGGAAGTGTAGGGGGTCTCCATCGGGCTCTGAGGATCTGGAGCAGTCATCTGCACCCTCCTCCCCTGAGAAATCAGAGGTTAATACCCATAAGGAACCCCCGGGAGTGCCAGGTACTGCGGCTGTCCTCAGTCCACCTGCTCCTGCATATATAACAGAGGAGGTTTTTTCCTCAACTCTGGAGGGATTGGAGCAGAGATTGGCTGCATTGATCGCTTCTTCTCTACAGGAAAGAAAGCGCGCCAGATCTCCATCACCTCCATTAGAGTGCCTGTTGGCAGAGCAACAGTCCCAGGAAGGGACCGACCTACCTGAAGGGGATCAGGAGGAGGTTAGCTCTGTTTTTGAGGAATCGACAGTAGATGAACCATTTTCAGCATCACAGACTGAAAGATTGTGGGTCCAGACCCTAACTGACATGGTTCGATCTGCATTTAAAATGCCTCTTGTTGAACCATCAACTACTGCTGTCTCCTCATTGGGGTCGCTAAAAGCTCCCCAGGTTAATTGCTCCTTTCCAATACATCCATTATTGGAAGGACTTATATACCAGGACTGGGAACATCCTGATAAACTATTTGTTCCGCCTAAAAGGTTTCCGGTGATCTATCCCATGGAGGAAAAGTTCACCCAGAGATGGAATGTTCCTACGGTGGATGCAGCCATCTCTTCTGTGAACAAATCACTGACATGTCCAGTAGATAATGTTCAAATGTTCAAAGATCCAGTGGATAAAAAATTGGAATCTTTATTAAAATCTGCTTTTTCCACAGCAGGGGCTGTTACACAGCCAGCAGTGGCAGCTGTTGGAGTCTGCCAAGCTTTAAAGGATCAAATGAAAATGGTCCTGAGGGATTTGCCAGACCAACAGGCCCAGGCTCTGGCTGATCTGCCTAGAGCATTATGCTTTGCGGTTGACGCCATCAAGGATTCTATCCATCAGGCCTCCCGCCTCACGCTGTCTTTGGTACATATGCGTAGGCTTCTGTGGCTCAAAAACTGGTCTGCTGAAGCTCCCTGTAAGAAGCTCTTAGTTAGCTTCCCATTTCATGGGGAACGCCTTTTTGGCGAAGACCTGGATAAGTATATCCAGAAGATTTCCAGTGGTAAAAGTACTCTCTTACCGAGTAAGAAGAGGTCTAGGGGTCCATCTTTTAAGAGGACTACCTCTCCTATCCCTGCGACGTCTGCTACTAAGCAGTTCCGACGGCCTCCTCGGTCAAACTCAGGAGGTAAAAATCAGGGACAGCCACAGGGTAATAAAAAGCCCTGGATCCGAAGAGGTACTAAACCAGCCTCCAAGTCAAGCCTATGAAGGGCTGCCCCCACTCAAACGGGTGGGGGGAAGACTTCAGTTGTTCGCAGAGACCTGGCGGGAGACGATCAAAGACAGATGGGTGCTCTCCGCAGTAACTCTGGGATACAAGTTGGAGTTAAAAGAGTCTCCTCCATCCCATTTTATGTGGTCAGGCATGCCAAGAGACCCTCTGAAAAGACGGTCTCTCCTATTGGCGTTAGAACAACTATTGCTCCAAGGAGTAATTATGGAGGTTCCTATGGAAGAATGGGGGTTGGGTTTCTACTCAAACCTTTTCACAGTCCCGAAGCCAAACGGGGACATAAGACCCATATTGGACCTAAAGAGTCTAAACAAATTTCTAAACGTCCGGTCTTTCCGGATGGAGTCGATCCGATCGGTCACCGCTGCCCTACAAGGGGAGGAATGGTTAGCCTCGATCGACATCAAAGATGCTTACTTGCATGTTCCCATCTTTCCAGGTCATCAAAAATTCCTACGCTTTGCAGTAGAAGGGCGCAATTTTCAGTTCAGAGCCTTACCATTCGGTCTGGCCACAGCACCACGATTGTTCACAAAAATTCTGGCCCCACTGTTGGCCGATCTAAGAACACGGGGTGTAACGATAATGGCATACCTAGACGACCTGTTGTTGATGGACCACTCAGTTGCCAAGCTAGAAGTGGTAATTGTCGATACAATCAAGTATCTAGAATCTCACGGTTGGGTCATCAACCTGGACAAGTCAGCCCTACAGCCAGTGAAAAACCTGGTATATCTAGGGCTACGGCTGGATTCAGACCAGAGGAAGATTTTCTTACCTCTAGACAAGGTATCCTCTTTGAGGGGCTTGGTCCGTCTGCTTTGTGCAGAAAGACAGCCGTCCATACGCCTGTGCATGAGGCTGCTAGGAAAGATGGTAGCATCATTCGAAGCTGTGCCATATGCCCAATTCCACTCAAGGAATTTACAAAGGGCCATATTATCAGCCTGGAACGGAAAAGTTCAGGCTCTAGACTTCCCGATGGCTTTGTCCCCTTCCGTTCGGAAGAGTCTCTGCTGGTGGTTGATCCCCCAGAATCTCCAGAAGGGAAAACCCTTCAGCCCGATATCTTGGAAGGTGGTCACTACAGATGCCAGCCTTACAGGCTGGGGGGCAGTACTGGAGCAATGGTCTCTCCAGGGCAGATGGTCAAATGTAGTAAAAACCCTGCCCATCAATCTCTTAGAGATACGAGCAGCCCGGTACGCCCTAGTAGCCTGGACATCCAGACTCCAAGGGTCCCCTGTCAGAATTCAATCAGACAATGCCACAGCAGTGGCATATATCAATCATCAGGGAGGCACCAGGAGTCGTGCAGCCCAGAGGGAAGTAAGTCACATCCTGGAATGGGCAGAAAAGCATGTCCCATGTATATCAGCTGTCTTCATTCCAGGGGTGGAGAATTGGAAGGCGGACTTTCTGAGTCGCCAACAGTTATGCCCAGGGGAATGGTCCCCTAATCCCGAGGTCTTCCGAGCAATATGTCAGCGGTGGGGAACACCGGATGTAGATCTGCTAGCATCCAGATTCAACGCAAAGGTGGACAGATTTGTCTCCCGGACAAGGGATCCCCTCGCTTGCGGCTCGGATGCTCTGGTGTTCCCTTGGGATCGGTTCAGACTGATATATGCATTCCCTCCGCTACAATTGTTGCCTCGACTCCTTCGCAGAGTCAGGTTGGAGAAGAAGCCGGTGATCCTGGTGGCTCCAGCGTGGCCCCGAAGGGCCTGGTACGCGGAGATCATCAAAATGTCTGTGGGGAGTCCTTGGACCCTTCCACGTCGTCCGGACCTGCTTTCGCAAGGACCGATATACCACCCTTCCTTACTAACTCTAAGTTTAACGGCCTGGCTATTGAGTCCCACATCCTAAAGAAGAGAGGTCTCTCTAACTCTGTGGTATCAACTATAATCAATGCCAGGAAGCCTGTATCCAGGCAGATCTACTATAGAGTTTGGAAGGCGTACATCACTTGGTGCGAGGCCAGAAAATGGCATCCACGTAAGTACGTTATAGGCAGAATTCTGGACTTCCTGCAGTGGGCTGTAGACAGGAAGTTTGCCTTAAGTACTATCAAGGGCCAGGTTTCGGCCTTGTCAATACTATTTCAAAGGCCCCTGGCTATGCATTCACTTGTCAAATCCTTTATGCAAGGTGTGACTCGTATTATTCCACCGATTAAGGCTCCCATATGCCCATGGGATCTAAATTTGGTTCTGTCGGTTCTGCAGAAGCAGCCATTTGAACCTTTGCGGCACATTTCCTTGGTTCTACTCACCAGGAAATTGATATTTTTAGTAGCCATATGCTCGGCTAGAAGAGTGTCGGAATTAGCCGCCATGTCCTGTAAAGAGCCATATCTGGTTATCCATAAGGACAGAGTAGTATTACGTCCTCACCCAGCCTTTCTTCCTAAGGTGGTATCGAGGTTTCACTTGAACCAGGATGTGGTTCTTCCTTCTTTTTTCCCCAAACCAAGCTCGGTAGAGGAAAAGTTATTGCATTCTTTGGATGTAGTAAGAGCAGTTAAAGCTTATCTAAAAGCCACTGCTCAGATTCGTAGAACGGATTCTCTGTTTGTTCTGCCGGAAGGCCCCAGAAAGGGTCAGGCAGCATCAAAATCTACTTTAGCCAAGTGGATTCGACAGGTCATAATACAAGCCTATGGCTTGAAAAGTAGACCGCCTCCGTTCAAAGTTAGGGCGCACTCCACGAGAGCAGTTGGAACTTCATGGGCAGTGCATCACCAGGCCTCCCTGGCGCAAATTTGTAAGGCCGCAATATGGTATTCAGTACACACGTTTACTAGGTTCTACCAGGTGGACGTGAGAAGTCAGGAGGATGTCGCCTTTGGGCGCAGTGTGTTGCAGGCCGCAAAAGATCCTCATGCCTGATGGCGCCCAGCTTATGTATGGTGTATCCCCCCCCCCCTCATGTGGCATTGCTTTGGGACGTCCCACATAGTAATGACTATGCTGCTCTGTGTCCCGTGATGTATGAACAAGAAAGTAGGATTTTTAAAACAGCTTACCTGTAAAATCCTTTTCTTGGAGTACATCACGGGACACAGAGCTCCCACCCCTCTTTTGGGGACACGTATTGCTTTGCTACAAAACTGAGGTACTCCCGGATGGGAGGGGCTTATATAGGGGAGGGTACTTCCTGTTTGGAAGTTGCCAGTGCCAGCACCTGAAGGTAATTCTATATAACCCACATAGTAATGACTATGCTGCTCTGTGTCCCGTGATGTACTCCAAGAAAAGGATTTTACAGGTAAGCTGTTTTAAAAATCCTACTTTTTTTACACAAAGTTGTAATTTAATAAGATATTTCCAACACACATCATAGGCGTACTTAGAATTACACCCCAAAACACGTTTTACTACTCCTCTTGCGTATACCACATTTTTCAATTTTGGACTGATTATGTACTGGACATTGCATCTTGTGTATCAGACAAATCGACCAACACTGCATCAAAAACAATGTACTATAATGGTCGCCTCTGTATGAGTACTCAGGGAATATAGCCTAGTGTATCATCACCCATAGCAGTCCCCTATAAGCCAAGCAAGCCTAGCCTACTGGTACGTGGTTGCCTTCAAGAATGCCATGTTCACTGGCCAGGAAGTATAGAAGGCTGACGAAAGGAAGAACAAAAAGTTCCTGTGGTTCCAGGAGTGCAATTGTCTGCAGAGAATGGCTGGGACTGATATCTTACACGAATGTAGCCAGAGGTATGTACAGATAGATCAGTTCAGGCGGCGGGCAATGACATGGTCAATAAACAGACCAGGGTCAGTACAGGAGGCAGGCAGAGGCAGTACTGCACTGGTGTGGCGGTGCTCAGGAATGCTTTTACTGGCTGCACTGGCTCTGATGACACTGTACTGATGTGGTGGAGATTAGAGACACTGTTGCTGGCTACACTGCTCTGGTGACATTCTCACTGGTGTGGCAGCCATCAGGAACACTGTGGCTGGCATTACTATTAGGCCTCTTTAACACAGGGTGCATCAATGTGTACTGCATGTGAGTTCCATTTATGTTTATTGAACTGCAGCGGGTGCACAGACACAGCTGCTGCTTCCAGTCTGTCTGTGTTCGGGCCTTGCACCTGCAGGGATGTCAGATTGGGAGCTGTGTCCATGCAGCCACTGTGTCCCAATAGACATGAATGTAACTGCCTGCACCAAGATGCATGGAAAACATGTGCATCCCCATGTGGGTAAACATAGCCCTCACACAGGGGCCATGCTGTAACTGCATCACAACCACACACATTGCACGCAACTGTGGTGCAGTAGTCCAGCATTTAGGGTCTTAAAACTGTTTTCATGCTCTCTGAAGAGTGATCTGGATGCAGATCACTCTTCAGAGAGCACCACAAGTGTGAATGTCTTCTAAATTATTTTATTTGTATTATTTATTTTTTATTTTTATTATTTATTTGGCCATAGATATCACATGGTGCAGTACCAATCACAGTTGCCCTGTACCCTGAATTGTGGTCCACTGTGTCCGGTAGATCGTGCCAGTGAGTGGTCTGGGGGCCACGCACCTGTGCCCACAATGGGAAGATACATGGGTACCCATATGCAGTTTTATGTGTTTTGCCTTTTATGCGTGGAGACTTGTAAAGGAGAAAGACAAAGCACACTAGACCCAATTATTAGCTTAACCACTTGCCGACGGCTGGCCGTCATATGACGTCCTGGGCTTTGTGTGGGTATATCTGAATGATGCCTGCAGCTACAGGCATCATTCAGATATTGTCCTTTTCAGCCGGCGATTCCCTACACCATAAGAATGATCATAGCAACTGGTCAGCCGCTTGATCGTTCTTACAGGAGGCGAGAGGGGACGCCCCCCCGCCACCCTCCAGTGTTTCTACCGACTGACCGCTCCGATCGGTAAATAGGAGAACGGATCCGCTGGCCCCGGATGTTTACCATAGAGATTTCCAGCAGACCAGATGGTCGCCGGAGTCTCTATGATCATCGGAGGCTGGGCGCAATGTTATGACATCATGCCCGGCCTCTGCATTCAAACAAACGGCGCCGCCTCGGCTTTCCGTGATCACACAAACCAATTATTATACACTTAATGGGATTTTTTTTTACCAAAGACATGTAGCAGAATACATTTTGGATTAAATTTATGACAAAATTAGATTTCATTGGATTTCTTTTAAAATAGAAAGTAGAAAATATTGTTTTTTTTTCAAAATTTCGGCTCTTTTTTCCACTTATATCGCAAAAATTTTAAAAATTGAGTCGGGGATAAATACCACCAAAACAAAGCTCTATTTGTGTGAACAAAATTATAAAATCTTAATTTGGGTACAGTGTTGCATGACCGCGCAATTCTCATTGAAAGTGCGAGAGCGCTGAAAGCTGAAAATTGGCTTGGGCAGGAAGGGGGTGAAAGTGCCCAGTATTGAAGTACAGTAGTTAAATGTAAGGACTCAATCTTGCTGGTAATTAGAATCTTTAATATTTGCAAACAAAAAAATGAAGGTTTCCTATATAGAATAATAAGCTGTTAGGTTAGTAAAACAGCGATATCAGAACCAATTCATACAGTTTGTAGTGTACATAGATTTGCAAAACAGTGCATGTTATCTCAGCTTGCAGAACATACAGTCGCAAAAATGTAAATATTTCAGAATATAAAGCCTCATGCTACATAACTAAGCTCCATTTCATGCTGAATAAACTAAATTATTAATGTATCTTAAACAGAAAACTATCTTTAGATAGATTTTTACTACAAAAGCATTTTATTAAAATAAATTTGATAAAAATCAAAAAAAAAAAAAAAAGTCATTTAATTTTTAATTTATTTTTTAAAAATCATTGATTTTTATCCACCCTACCTAGTAGGCAAGGCCTCCAGAGCTACATCTCTCAGGAGCTATTACTTCATGCACAGTGTGTGGGCAGGCGAAAGGCAGAAAAATTGTTTTGCAGGGAAACAAGTCAATATACTGTATGTATGTGAAGTAAGACAGAGAGGGTCGGGGATAGGAGGAGTTCTGTAATCCAGCAGGTAGAAGTGAGAACGTTGCTTGGGATTTCTGGGCAGTAGCGGCAGCATTGTCAGCTTACTACAGGAAATTAATAGCTTACTGGACTTTTGTCAGGATCATCAGATATTTGTTCTTGCAGCATTTTTCTTTTGTTCTTGCAGCTTTTCTAAAGAGACAATGGGGTTGATTTACTAAAGACAAACCCACTTTGCACTACGAGTGTACTTGGAAGTGCAGTCGCTTTAGATCTGAGGGTGAGGGGAAGATCCGAAATGAGGGGAAGCTCTGCTGATTTTACCATTCAATCATGTACAAGCAAAAATGCTGTTTTTTATTTTCCTTGCATGTCCCCCTCAGATCTGCAGTGACGGCACTTGCAGTGCACTTGCAGTGCAGAGTGGATTTTCCTTTAGTAAATATACCCCAATATATCCATGTATTTATCCATGTACCGTATATACTCGAGTATAAGCCGAGGCACCTAATTTTACCACAAAAAATGGGAAAACGTATTGACTCGAGTATAAGCCTAGGGTGTCCATCTGCATGCCTCACTGTGCCTCACTTTGCCTCACTGTGTCCATGTGCATGCCTCACTGTGCCCATGCCTCACTGTGCCTCACTGTGCCCATGCCTCACTGTGCCCATGCCTCACTTTGCCTCACTGTGCCCATGCCTCACTTTGCCTCACTGTGCCCATGCCTCACTTTGCCTCACAGTGCCTCACTGTGCCCATGCCTCACTGTGTCCATGCCTCACTGTGCCCATGACTAGACTGACGTTTAACATGGGAGCCTATGGAAGGGGTGCCCGGGTTTGAAAAATCGGTGCTCCCCGGCGGTAGGTCCCTCAGACAAAAAACTTTGCACACTTGTAGAGGAGAAATGCGGCTACATGTGTGCCAAGTTTCGGGTCCAGTAGACTTACGACCGGCCGGTACCGGGTCCCCAAATTCCGGGAGATCAGGCGCAAAAAGGTGACTGGAGTATAAGCCGAGGGGGGCATTTTCAGCACAAAAAAATGTGCTGAAAAACTCGGCTTATGCCGCGTACACACGACCGTTTTTAATGTCATTAAAAAAAACGGCATTTTTCTCGACGTGATTCTTCTCAAGCCTGCCTTGCCTACACACTATCGTAGAAAAAAATGCTCAAGTAAAGCGCAGTGACGTACAACACGTACGACGGAACTATAAAGGGGAAGTTCCATTTGGATGGCGCCACCCTTCATGTTAGTAAAGTTTGTTGAGCGACGATTCGCGCTTTTTAGCCTCGTGCTTTTCAGTCAGTTACAGTGTGACGAATGTGCTATCTCCATTACGAACGCTAGTTTTACCAGAACGAGCGCTTCCGTCTCATACTTGATTCTGAGCATGCGCATTTTTTTTCACGTCGTTAAAGCCCACACACGGCGCATGTTCCAATTTTTTCATGGCCGTTTTTCACGTCGTGAAAAATGCTCTGAAGCCCACACACGATCATTTTTAATGACCATTTTAAAAAAAATTAATTTTTCTCGTCATTAAAAACGGTCGTGTGTACGCGGCATTATACTCGAGTATATACGGTATTTTAGATGTGTTCTGCTTTCATTTTTTTGGCCCCGACATTTACTTAAAAGAAAACAAATAGCATAGATGTTTAGATGACTTGGTCTGTAATCATCTTTATGAATATAGAAAACAATCAGCACGCACAATAATATATGAAAACGCTCAGAGCTCATATGCAAGCTGTACAATTAAAAGGGTAATCACAACACCTTCAACAAATATGAACAAAAAATAAATAAGTGCAGCAGTAATCATCTTTACCCAAGTCCAGATTGTTGCAGCAGAAAAATAAGAGAAAGAGAAGCATACTATGTAACAGTGAAAATATAGTAATTGCTCTAGATAACTATATTTTCAAAGGGCAGACTTACCGGGTAAAAGTCATTTTTCATGTTTTATCTTGCAGGGTTATGGCACTCATTTAATGAATCATTTGAAGGAATATCACATCAAACATAATGTATTGAATTTCCTCACCTACGCTGATGAATATGCAATAGGCTATTTCAAGAAACAGGTACAATGAGTTACTGCAAATTAACATTCATTACAAATGTATGTATGCATATATTGTTCTTTTACAACTGAAGACTGGTTAGTATTTCAGTCAAAGCCTTATTCAGTAGAGGATAGAGAAAAGCAGACAGACTTTTTTTGTTATTTCACCTAAAATGTATGCTGCCACAATTCGGTCAGAAATGTCATTTTACTTTACTATCAATAGACATGCATTCACAGACATTCACTTGCATAGAAATTAAGAAAAGCAAACATCTAAAGATGTAAACGTCAAATAAAAAATTACATTTTGGTAAACACTCAAATAATAATGCAAACTACAGTGGATATAAAAAGTCTACACACCCCTGTTAAAATGTCAGGTTTCTGTGATGTAAAAAAAAAAATGAAACAAAGATAAATCATTTCAGAACTTTTTCCAGCTCTAATGTGACCTATAAACTGTACAACTCAATTGAAAAACTGAAATAGTTTAGGTGGAGGGAAGTAAAAATAAAAAATAAAATATGGTTGCATAAGTGTGCACACCCTTACACTAATACTTTGTTGAAGCACCTTTTGATTTTATTACAGCACTCAGTCTTTTTGGGTATGAGTCTATCAGCATGGCACATCTTGACTTGGCAATATTTGCCCACTCTTCTTTGCAAAAACACTCCAAATCTGTCAGATTGCGAGGGAATCTCCTGTGCACGGCCCTCTTCAGATCACTCCGTAGATTTTCAATCGGATTCAGATCTGGGCTCTGGCTGGGCCATTCCTAAACTTTAATCGTCTTCTGGTTAAGCCATTCCTTTGTTGATTTGGATGTATGCTTTGGGTTGTTGTCATGCTGAAAGATGAAGTTCCTCTTCATGTTCAGCTTTCTAGCAGAAGCCTGAAGGTTTTGTGCCAATATTGACTAGTATTTGGACTTGTTCATAAGTCCCTCAACCTTATTCCAGCTGTAGAAAAACAGCCCCAAAGCATGATGCTGCCACCACCATGCTTCACTGTGGGTATGGTGTTCTTTTCGTGATGTGCAGTGTTGTTTTTGTGCCAAACATATCTTTTGGAGTTATGGGCAAAAAGTTCAACCTTGGTTTCATCAGACCATAATACATTTTCCCACATACTTTTGGGAGACTTCAGATGTGTTTTTGCAAAATTTAGCCAGGATTGGATGTTTTTCTTCGTAAGAAACGGCTTCTGTCTTGCCACTCTACCCCATAGCCCAGACATATGAAGACAATGGGAGATTGTTGTCACATGTATCACACAGCCAGTACTTGCCAGTTATTCCAGCAGCTCCTTTAATGTTAGTGTAGGCCTCTTGGCAGCCTCTCTGACCAGTTTTCTTCTCGTCTTTTCATTAACCACTTCAGCCCTGGACCATTTTGCTGGTTAAATACCAGGCCACTTTTTGCGATTCGGCACTGCGTCGTTTTAACTGACAATTGCGCGATCGTGCGACATGGCTCCCAAACAAAATTTACGTCCTTTTTTTCCCCACAAATAGAGCTTTCTTTTGGTGGTATTTGATCACCTCTGCGTTTTTTATTTTTTGCGCTATAAACAAAAATAGACCGACAATTTTGAAAAAAAATCTATATTTTTTACTTTTTGCTATAATAAATATCCCCAAAAAATATATCTAAAAATTTTTTTTCCTAATTTTTACGTATTCTACATATTTTTGGTAAAAAAAAAAACCGCAATAAGCGTTTATTGATTGGTTTGCGCAAAAGTTATAGCGTCTACAAAATAGGGGGTAGTTTTATGGCATTTTTATTAATATTTTAGTAATGGCGGTGGTCTGAAATTTTTATCGTGACTGCGACATTATGGCGGACACATCGGACATTTTTGGGACCATTGTCATTTTTACAGCGATCAGTGCTATAAAAATGCACTGATTACTGTGAAAATGACATTGGCAGTGAAGGGGTTAATCAGTAGGTGGCGCTGTAGGGGTTAAGTGTTTCCTAGGGAGTGCTTCTTACTGTAGAGGGGATGGGCTGTGTGTGACATGACACTGATCTCCGCTCCCAATTACACGGAGCGGAGATCAGTGTCATTGTCAGGGGGGGAGATGCTTGTTTACACTAGCATCTCCCCGCTCTATCTCTCCGTGAGACGATCGCGGGTATCCCTGCGGCGATCGAGTCCGCGGGACCTACGGTCGGGCTCACGGAGAAAGCGTCAGGATCGCAAGCACGCCGCCGGTGGTATCTTAAAGGGGACGTACCTGTACGTACTTATGCCTGTCCGTGCCATTCTGCCGACGTAAATATACAGGCGGTGGACCTTAAGTGGTTAATTTTGGAGTAACGTCCAGTTTTTGGCAATGTCTCTGTTATGCCATATTTTCTCCACTTGACATATCTTCTCCACTTGACTGTCTTCACTGTGTTTCATGGTATATCTAATGCCTTGGAAATTCTTTTGTACCCTTCTCCTGACTAATACCTTTAAGCCCTGGTTCACACTGGTGCGATTCGACATGCGATTTGACATGTCAAATCGCATGTCAAATCGGCGAAATTTGCCGCAAATTGCGGCCAATGGCACCGTCCTAATCGGTGCGACGCCGCATCTGCGGCGCTGCACCGATTACAAAAAGTAGTTTTTGTACTACTTTTTGCGATTTCAGCCACGATTTACAGTGACATCTGTTTCAGATGTCTTTGAAATCGAGCTGAAATCGGGACTGCCAGCGGGAGTGAAATCGTGCGAGTTCAGCTGAACTCGCAGGCTTCACTCCCGCAGCCCCAGTGTGAACGTGGGCTTAATAATGAGATCCCTCTGGTGTTTTGGAAGCTCTCCGCTGACCATGGCTTTTGCTGTAGGATGCGACTAAGAAAATTTCAGGAAAGACCTACTAGAACTGCTGAACTTTATGTGGGGTTAATCAGGGGCACTTTAAATCATGGAAGGTGTGTACTGACTCCTATTTAACATGAGTTTTTATGTGATTGCTTAATTCTGAACACAGCTACATCCCCAGTTATAAGACTTATGCAACCACATTATTTTTTGTTTTGAATTTTTACTTCCCCCTAAAAGATTTCAGTTTGTTTTTCAGTTGAGTTGTACAGTTTATAGGTCACATTAAAGGTGGAGAAAGTTCTGAAATGGTTTATCCTGGTCTCATTTTTTTACATAACAGAAACCTGACATATTAACAGGGGTGTGTAGACATTTTATATCCCCTGTATGTGTTCACTTCAAATACTATGTATACTCCTTTTAAAGTAAATCTATCCGCAAAAATATTTGGGGCTGCCATTGCTGACCTCCTCCTAAAAATTCTAGATGCTTGGCTGCTATGGAGACTTGCTGTCTTCGCTATTTTTGAGTGAATTACTGTCTCAAAATTCTTAGATGAAGAAAGTCAGAGAAAAGTAAGAAGTCCCTTATCTAAGGTAGTTAGTTACTCTTGGTCAGTGACTCAAAGAACTGAAGCCATAGAGTCAGCATGGGAACCAGTCACATATCATTTTCAGAGGATCACATGACAAGACTGCTACTTACTGATTATCTGCTTAGGCACCCAGGGCTGTCATGTGGCAGGAAGAGGAGGAAGTCACATGCTCCCCCATACCCGAAAGTACTTGGTATTTTTCATGTTCCAGGTGACCAAAAGCAGTGGCAGTAAAGGAAAGGGTAGTTTAATTAAGTGAGGCAGACATTAAAAGTGAACTGGTTTCTTTTGTGTGCATGCGCAAAGAACAGGTTTACTTTAAGGATCACTTGGTCTTTATAATCTATTGATTAATTGCTATATTTTGTTGGTCAGAATGGAGAGGAATGTTTATTTAGAATAAGGATCAGATAGCTGTTTTTAGAAAAACTAGATTCATACTTTGAATAATATCAGGATAAGGGATTTGTTAAATCATTAGAGGGTTCAATTAGGAAAACCTGTCATTGGAATAGCATAGAGGCTTCCTGCCTGCTGTCATTCTGACCTTTTTGTTTCAGTACTCTTAAAGTGATTCTAAAGGTATTATTTTTTTTTAATAACAAACATGTTATATTTACCTGCTCTGTCCAATAGTTTTGTACAGAACAGCCCGATCCTCCTCTTTTTGGGTCCCCTGCCGGTGGTCCTGGCTCCTCCACCCTGCCGAGTGTCCCAAATAGCAAGCCTCTTACTATGGGAGCATTTGAGTAGGCTCGATCCTGAGCCGCTTTCCTGTGATTTGACATTGTCCATTCACACACAGAGCATTGTCCATTCACACACAGAGCGTGCCCCATGCTCTCTCCTCATCGGCTCACTGGATGTGATTGACAGCAGCAGGAGCCAGTGGCTCCCGTTGCTGTGTGAGCCAGTGAGGAGAGAGAGACCCGGAATAGCAGCTGCTCTCATGCACATCGCTGGGTCAAGATGGGGCTCAGGTAAGTATAAGGGGGGCTGGGGGGGGGGGGACTGGACTAAGAAAGGTTTTTACCTTAAAGGATAACTAAAGGTTCCTTTTTATTTATTTTTAAAAACAAACATGTCATACTTACCTCCTCTGTGCAGTTGGTTTTGCACAGAATGGCCCCGATCCTCCTCTTCTGGGGTCCCTCAGCTGTGCTCCTGGCTCCTCCTCTTCTTGAGTGCCCCGTCGGAGAAGTGCTCTTCCTCTGGGCACCCGTGCGGGCACGCTCCCATGTCCTGCTGCTGCTTCCATTGACACAGACAGCAGAACTCGGCTCCGCCCCCCGCGTCATTGGATTTGATTGACAGCAGCGGGAGCCAATGGCTGCGCTGCTATCAATTTATCCAATCAGGACCCGAGACACTGGCTGGAGTGGGTGTGTTCATCCTCAGTGCAGGAAACATCGGGCTCAGGTAAGTTAAAGGGGGGCTCTGGGTGGCAGGTGCACTACAAGAGGTTTTTCACCTCAAGGCATAGCATGCCTTGAGGTGAAAAACCGTGAGGTACAACCCTTAAGGTGAAAAAAACTTCTGCCTTTAGAATCATTTTAAATCACTCATCCCAAGCATAGATGGGTAAGAACTTCTGGCTTTTCTCTGAATTTTCTACATGTTCCAGGGCAATGAAGCCTTTTATGGAGCATTTTCAGAAGAGGTCCAATGGCATTCCCATATTTTTCTCAAGTTTTTCAATGTTGTCCACCAGTCTCTTACCAGTGAGAAATTGTGTCCTTTAATGCTTTAAGTAACTCTACTCCAGGGAAAAAAAGATTACATTTTCTAGCCCCTGTACCTAAGTAATTTGGCATTAAGATTGATTCCAAAGCACATAATTACTTACCTGACTCTATGTGGACCCAGGTCATGGGCAACTTTAGCAGTCAAGGCAGTGCCCACATCAACGAGAAGAGACCTCTTCCCACACTGTTTCAAGTAAGTATTTGGGTTCTTCAGTTAGTTAGAGGTAGGTGGACCTGGAGAAAAAAGTGTTTTTATTGAACCGAGATGAGATTTAAGTTAAAGCTGTAATTCAATTTCTTGTGTATTATTTTACCCTAAACTTTAACTCACTTATATCATACACACTTTTGTTAAGTGCATCAGTCATAATATTACCAAACTGACCAGCCTTTTTTTGCTTTTACAAAAGGTAGCTGAATCTCAAAGCAAATACAATCTTAGTCTAAGATTTTTTTTTCTTACATCTTTTAGGGTTTTTCCAAAGACATTAAAGTACCCAAAGCACGTTATGTTGGATACATAAAGGATTATGAAGGAGCCACTTTAATGGGATGCGAGTTAAACCCCAGGATACCATATACTGAATTTTCAGTCATCATAAAGAAACAGAAGGAGGTAAATTACTATGACTGCTTTCAAACCAATCATATCAGTGATTTCATTGGAGCATGCCAGGGAAGACATGCCTAAAGTGAGATGTGGGCATGAAGATCCTATATACTGTATAGCATAGGGGACTTTGTTTGCATTCACTAACATGAAATGTGAGTTTTTCTATACTCCTGCATCTCTTAAAACATGTATTGACTTTTTATATGGATACTTTTAAAGATACCCAAATAACTACAAAACTCTGTAAAATACAGGCAATACCAGCCACTGCTACAGTAACAATTGAATGCACCTGTGCCTTGACCCCAACAAAAGACATTAAAGCATATTTATAACAAGATCATTTTTTTTTAGCTTTGGATAGAGTGAGAAGAGTCATAACATCTATCAGGTTCCTTTACTTTGCAGAGATTTGCTCTTACTTTCTATGGTATGTCTCCTCCAGCCAAGAGCTACCATGAGTGTTTGGTACTCCAGAGAGCCCCCACCCTTGTCTCTTTATTTTACATTAAAAAAGGCAAAAAACAATGTTGCTATATTGATAAATATCATATGATAGATGGGCCTTGGATGAAACAATCCATGAGAGTCTCTTAAAGAGGAGCTCCAGGCTCCCCCCTAAAAAATTAAAAAAGTCAGCAGTTACAAATACAGTAGCTGCTGACTTTTAGTATTAGGGCACTTACCTGTCTAGGCATACAGCAGTGTTCTCACCTAGGCCGATTCTTCAATCAGCTATCGGGTGCTGGCGCTGCCATCTTAACTAAGGGAAACCGGCAGTGAAGCTGTGTGGCTTCACAGCTGGTTTCCTACTGCGCATGTGAAAAAGCGTGCAGAGCTCTGTGAATGGGCCGCAGTCTTCTGGGACCTGTGAAGTGTTCCAGAAGGCTGCGGGCGAAGGTAGAGCACTGCAGCGGCGAACTGAGCCAGAAGTGGGGGCAGATACCTGTCAAAACCAGGTACCCGCTCCCACCCCAAAAAGTGCCAGATGTGTGGAGGGGGGGTGGGGTGGGGAGCAGACAGGCAGAGCTTCCCCTTTTGGAAAACACTGTAAATTAATGTAGCTCCTCTAGCAATGTCCTAAAGCGGGGTTCCACCCACGATTTTTTTATTTTTTTTTTTAAAAGCCAGCAGCTACAAACACTGTAGCTGCTGACTTTTAATAAGGACACTTACCTGTCCTAGGCGCCCGCGATGTCAGCCCCCCCGAGGCCGATCCCTCGATCCTGGCAGGTCCCGGCGCCTCCATCCTCACTAAGGAAAACAGGCAGTGGAGGTCCCGGCTTCACTGCCCATTTCCTACTGCGCATGCACGAGTCTCGCAGCGCTTTGTGAATGGGCGGCTGCTTTCTGGGATACACACAGTTCCCAGAAGGCAGCGCGCCCCATTCCTCAGAAGACACCGCGAGGATGACAAGGAAGAAGACCTGCCGCGGTATAGGAAGAGGTATAGGAAGAGGCAGATTAGGAAGATCTGCATAGCAACCGCCTTTTCTGGTGAGTTAATTTTTTTTTTTTTTACATTTTTTTGCAGAATTTTGGTGTATTTTTTTAATTTATTTTTTAGGGGGGACCTCCACTTTAGTAACCTATAACACGCATAAGAAATAAACAGAAGAGGGCACCTGTATCTAAGTGTAGAAGATTTATTCAAAATAAATAAAAAGGCGTTAAAATGCACTCACTGCATTAGAAGAGTTAATCATCATTTCATCAGACTCAGGTTGACATCATCTGTGGAGCTGTAGGATGTTGCAGAGATCAGCAGGGATGTAGCTGGAAAATGCAGAACTGTGCCAGGAAGCTGCTGATGTAAAGTCACTGTCATCCAGTCTGCTCGTTGCATTTTTATAATTATTTTACTAAATCTTGTACACTTAGATGCTGGCGCCCTCTTCTGTTTATTTTTTTATTTTACATGGCAGTGCACAAGCTATTTCCTACAGAATACCGCTGTTTTCCATCTCTTCTTTTTCTACCTTGATGTGCACACAGGACAGAATTGATCACTGGACAATTGCTCTTGATGCACTGTTTGTAATGTAGTGCACAAAGGTTGTCTAACACATTTGTTACTACACTAAAACACTAATATAATGAATACTAAGGGCTGTGGATGTCTCAGATATGTCTTCATAAGAATGTTGGTCAGGGAGACATCTAGCTGTAATTGATTGCACTGGGACACAGCCTGCAGTAACTTCTTACCTCTCAATGTGGAGGTGGAAAATTGTCATTATTGTCTTTGGACTAGCTCAGAATGATCTGATCCGTCTGAATGTTTTTTATGACCACCCTTAGTTGTACTGTGAAATTTAAATGGTAGTCTACTCTACTGTATATGAAAAAAACGTAATCATTGTTATACCCTACCATTTCTAAATCATCTAGTGTTTCTCTGCCCTTGTATGTGTGGCATTCCACCATCTTTGTGGCAGATATACAGTATCTCACAAAAGTGAGTACACACCTCACATTTTTGTAAATATTTTATTTTATCTTTTCATGTGACAACACTGAAGAAATGACACTGGTACAATGTAAAGTAATGAGTGTACAGCTTGTAGAACTGTAAATTTGCTGTCACCTCAAAATAACTCACACAGCCATTAATGTCTAAACCACTGGCAACAAAAGTAAATACACCCCTAAGTGAAAATGTCCAAATTGGGTCCAAAGTGTCAATATTTTGTGTGGCCACCATTATTTTCCAGCACTGCCTTAACCCTCTTGGGCATGGAGTTCACCAGAGCTTCACAGGTTGCCACTGGATGTTAGAGACCTTGCGCTCCTCCACTTTCCGTTTGAGGATGCACCACAGATGCTCAATAGGGTTTAGGTCTGGAGACATGCCTGGCCAATCCATCACCTTTACCCTCAGCTTCTTTAAGAAGGCAGTGGTCATCTTGAAGGTGTGTTTTGGGTCGTTATCATGTTGGAATTCTTCCCTGCGGCCCAGTCTCTGAAGGAAGGGAATCTTGCTTTGCTTCAGTGTGTCACAGTACACGTTGGCATTCATGGTTCCCTCAATGAACTGTAGCTCCCTTTTGCCGGCAGCACTCATGCAGCCCCAGACCATGACACTCCCACCACCATGCTTGACTCTAGGCAAGACACACTCGTCTTTGTACTCCTCACCTGGTTGCCGTCACACATGCTTGACACCATCTGAAAGTTTATCTTGGTCTCTTTAGACCACAGGACATGGTTCCAGTAATCCATGTCCTTAGTCTGCTTGTCTTCATCTTTAGAAGAGGCTTCCTTCTGGGATGACAGCCATGAAGACCAATTTGATGCAGTGTGCGGCGTATGGTCTAAGCACTGACAGGCTGACCCCCCACCCATTCAACCTCTGCAGCAATGCTGGCAGCACTCATAGGTCTATTTCTCAAAGACAACTTCTGGATATGACGCTGAGCACGTGCACTCAACTTCTTTGGTTGACCATGGTGAGGCCTGTTCTGAGTGGAACCTGTCCCGTTAAACCGCTGTATGGTCTTGACCACCGTGCTGCAGCTCAGTTTCAGGGTCTTGGCAATCTTCTTATAGCCTAGGCCATCTTTATGTAGTGCAAAAATGATTTTCCCTTGTGTTCATGGATGGACACAGCAGCATATTCTTGACATTAGGGAAATTAGCCTTCTATCAGGAGAGGACTAGGCAGAAATATGTTAATATGTTATAACAACATCAAAACTGTACAGTACCGCCCAGGTGGGCGGTCCCTCTGAGTACAACCTCTCTCCCTGCATGCAGCAGCTCAGTTTTTTTCCTGCCTAGAATAGGAAAAGGACCTGGCTCCCGGTGGGCCCATTGGTCCTGTGGATTTTTTGCTTTTTTTTCTACTATTGATCCTGTGATCTACTATCAACTGCCGACTGGGTGACAGGCTGGATGTCCCCCCAGTTTCGGCCATCGAGCATGAGCAGGCCTTTAGCTACGCGCTGGGTCGGTCACGACATGCCACGTTTGCTCCAGGGGTGGCCAGTGAGCGCGCTCCGGGGCACACATATGACCGGCTAATTGCTGTCCGTGTCACAGTGTGCCGGGCCGACAGCTACCCCCGCATTACTCGGGTGGTGGATCTGTCTGGAATGCGTCCAGCAGTCCTCGCAGGATGGGTAAGTACAGTTCCCCCTGTTTTGGCAGGATGGAACAGCTGGGCATTCCTGGGGAGGTCGATTAGAGGGTCTCTCACCCTTCCTTTCCTCTCTCCCTGTCCTTCCCTCCTCCCCATGTGCTGTGGTGACTGGGCATGCTGTGTACTGACCTGGGGGTCCGCCTGTGGGCTGCGCTGTGTCTGGGGTCCGCTCTCTGCTGGGGTGGGTGCTGCTATGTGTGTGGGGGCCTTGGTTTGGGTGCCCAGGTTTTCGCTGCCATTTTCCTTTTCTCTGTGCTTCTTTTCCAGCATTCGACCCACGGCCATTTTGGTGGTGACCGGTGCTGTTTCTAATGGTATAAGCGGCGGCCATTTTCTTGTGGTCCGCGCGCTTTTGTACACATGGACGAACGGTGGCCATTTCCTTGTAGCCCACGTGCTGCTACAGGGCTGGCGGCCATTTTCCTGTGGTTTCACTGGGGTTTTGCCTCTAGCAGTCAAACGGCTCTCAGGGCAGCGCGAACAGCTGAAATCACCTCGGATAGAGACTGACATGGTAAACGCTTCAGTCAGGGAGAGTGGACGGCGACCGTGCGGTGCCTGGTTCAGGTGGTGAGTCCTCTGGGGGGGCCCCACTTGTTTTCAGTGACAGCTAGGAGGGTGGACTGTGTACTTGCCTTAGGTCCCTAAGGGTGTCAGGCAAGTGGGTCAGCATGGCGTCAGAAGCGGGCACTTCTTCCCCAGACATCCCTGTATTGGCAACCAGTGCCCCTGCACCTGCTGTACCTGTGGACGCTATGTTGGTGGTACTGGAGGCTTTTGTTGTCAGGGTGGAAGCAGTGTGTGGGCGCAAAAGGGGGGTAAAAACGCCCCCTCCCCCCACCATCTTCTGGGAAGAGTTTTCTGATTCAGACTCGGGCCTTGCTTTGGCAGGTGTCCCCTGCTCTGACATGTCAGAAGATGCGGACCAGGACCTTCGGACTGTGCGGAACTGCTTCCTTGCTTACTTCCGTGTCCAGGTCAGCGCAGAAAGGCGCTTGTTGGAGCACTTATCACTGCGTGCAGGATCCCCAATGAAATGGAGGATACGGCGAGGGCATCTATTAAGGTGTCGGTCCCTTCTGGGTCCCACAAGCCGACCCACACCGCTAGGATGTTTCCCTACCTAGCTAAGTTTTATGTACTAAGGATGGGAACGGCCGCTGCGTTCCAAGAAATTGCATGGCAGTCCGTTATTCCTTTTGAGGAGGGTTTCCTGGAAAAGGACATATCCCCCGATGGGGCCCCCGATATCTAGGGAATTACCACAACTCCGGTGGAAGGGACCCTATTTTTTTAAGAACCCTGCAGACGGGAGGACCGAGGCGGTGGCCCGGTCCTTGTTCATGGTATTGGGAACAGCATTGCGGCCACTTTTGGCCACGACCCTAGCGCCACTGACGCTTCCTCAACGGGCAATGATTTGCTGCACCGTGATTTAAATAGCAACAGGCTTCCCTGGTCTGCATGATAGCGGACCAGTTGGTGCAGGGCCTTAAGTAGGTCTGCATTGCGGCCTTAGATACAGCTCCCTGGATGTCCAGAACCATCAGTATCTGCGATGGGGCTGCGCCGCATGATTTGACTGAAATGCTGGTCTGCGGACCAGACGTCCAAGAAGGCTCTGGTGGTTTGCCCTTCTGGGGCTGGAGGCTTTTGGAGCCTCACTATGAAAAATGTCGTTTGGGGTGAGAGCACGGTGCTCCCACAATTCCGAAATAGGTAAGGGGCCCCGCCGTAGGCCGGGGCCCTCCCTATTTTTCTGTTCACAAGCGCTTTTTTTCCGTTCAGGCCGACAGGGTGCCCGCTAAGGGACTAAAGTATCCCTGTTCCTCGCAGGCCAAATCTGCGGCGACATGGAGGTCTTGCCCCCGCCCAACTATGGGGTGTGGGGTCGCCCTCGAGGGTTGCAGCTCGGTGGACTTCCCTACTTCCGGCCAGTGGGTCTGTGGAGCGGGGTACAAGATGGAGTTTCTCTCTTGTCCACCAAACAGGTTTTCCCTCCAACCTTCATCTCCTTCCGGCTCGCCGGGCTGACTTGCTTGGGGCAGTGCAGGACCTGCTGATGCGCAGGGTGATAGTGCCTGTGCCGGCGCCGAAGAGGTTCAGGGATTCTACTCCAATCTGTTTGTAGTCCCAAAGAAGGGAGGGGTCGGTCCGGTCCTGGATCTCATGACCCTCAACAGCTTTGTGAAAGCACAAAGGTTCAGGATGGAAGCAATTCGCTCTCTGGTCGCTGCACTCCATCCGGGGGATTTGTTTCTACCATCCTGGGATATCAAGGACGCATTTATGCAGTCCCCATATGCATCAGGCATCAGAGGTTTTCTGCGGTTTGCAGTCTGGGATGAGCACTACAAAATGGTAGCTCTCCCGTTAGCCTGGCGTCGGCACCAGCAGTTTTCCCCAAGGTGCTCGCCCCAATCCTGGCCTTGCTGAGGCAGCGAGGGATCGCAATCATGGGCTATTTGGTCGATCTCCGTCTGAGAGCAGCTTCCGCCTCAGGATTAGGGCAGGATGTGGAGATCGCCAGTCAGACTCTTCGGGAGTTTGGCTGGGTACTGAACCTCCAGAAGTCGGTGTTGGTGCCGACTCAATGCCTGGAATACCTGGGCTCGATTCTCGACTCCTCAGAGGCGAGAGTTTTTTTTTTTTCTCTCTTCGCAAGTTGTAGACTCTTCAGGCTGCAGTAAAGTGGTGGGCGTCACGCAGGCGGTGGTCACTGCGTTTTTGCATGCGAGTCCTGGGTTTCATGGTAGCCACCTTCGAGGCGGTACCGTGTGTTTTAGTTCCACACTTGAGTCTTGCAAACGGAGATCCTGTCAACATGGGACACATCTCCATTGTCCCTGGATTATTAAATCCGGGTGAGCCGGCTAGTTAGGGATTCCCTGATCTGGTGGCTGAGGCCTCCGGCCCTTCTGTCCGGGAAGTTGTTTCTTTTTCACTGGAGGGTAATCACGACGGACGCCAGCCCGACCGGTTGGGAGGGAGTTTGGGCATACAGTCGACACGGGGTCGCTGGACGCAGGAAGAATCCCACCTGCCGATCAGTGTGCTCCTTTGGGCGATCAGGTGCTGCCCCTCCGCATGATCAGAGAGGCTGCGGGAACGTCCAGTCAGGATCCAGTTGGACAACGCCACAGGGGTGGCATATGTCACCCATCAAGGAGGAACAAGTCGCTCGGCTGCAGCATGCTGTCGCTCACATCCTGCGGTGGACAGGGCGGGATGTGCTGGCTCTATCGCCCGCCTACAGTCCGGGCGTTGAAAACTGGCAGGCGGTCTCCCTGAGTCAGATGCTGGACCATCTACTATGGTCGCTACACCCGGATGTGTTTCGGCTCCTTTACCGGAGATGGGGATAGCCAGATGTGGATCTCCTGGCTTCTCGACTCAATTGGAAGGTTTTGAGGTTTGGGCCTAGGTCCAAAGATCCCTGGGCGGACGCGCCAGACGCGTTAGTGGTCCTGAGGGGACAGTATCGGCTAAGTTTTGCCTTCGTCCTGCAAATGCTCTTCCTCTTCGCAGAGTACAGGCCGAGGGGATTCCGAGAATTCTAATTGCCCCAGATTGACTTTGGCATCCCTGGTACGCGCCTTAGTATGTCTGGTGGCGGATGTTCCTTGGCAATTGCCAATGCGAGAGGACCTTCTATCGCAAGGTCATACATTTCATCCTGCTTATGGTCACTGGCCTTCACGACATTGCTGTTGACAGTCGGATACTATGGAACCGAGGCCTGTCGGTTTCGGTGATTTCCACCATGCTGAGGGCACGGAAGTCATCTTTTCTGAGGATTTACCATCGCACATGGAGGGCCTACATCTCTATGTGTGGAGATGGAGTGGCGTTCATGTACATATTCGGTTTCCAGGATCCTGCTGTTTTTACAGCTTTGAGTGGATAAAAGACTTGATTTTAGCTCCATTAAGGGCCAGATGTCAGCCTTGGCTGTTTTCTTTCAGTGACCCTTGGCGGCTCATTCACTGGTGAGTACGTTTGTCCATGGGGTTCGACATGTGGCCCCCCCCTGGTTCAATCACTACTGCCTTCGTGGGATTGAATCTGGTACCCTTGGTGTTTCAGAAACCACCATTTGAAGACATCAGGGAGATCCCCTATTGACACTCTCTCGGGAGGTAGCTTTTCGGGTGGCTGTTACCTCTACCAGAAGGGTTTCTGAGTTGGCGGCCTTGTCTTGCGGGTCCCCCTACTTACTCCTCCACAAGGATAAAGCGGTGCTACGCCCGCAGCCTTCGTTTCTTCCTAAGGTATTTTCGGCCTTTTAGCCAAATGAGGACGTTGTGCTTTCATCCTTGTGTCCTCGACCGTCGCATCCCAAGAGGTTGCTTGCTTTCCTTGGGCTTGGTGCGAGCTCTGCGGGTGTATCTGTCTGCTACGGCTCCGCTTCAGAGGTCTGACCTGTTTGTGTCGGTGGTTGGCCCACAGAAGGGCCTGGTGGTCTCGTCGTACGCTGTTTTTCGGTGGATCAGACAGATCATGATTCAGGCTTATGCTCTGACAGGGTGGGCGCCTTCCTTTCCTGTTACGGCACATTCAACCAGGGCGTTGAGTGCCTCTTGGGCTTTCCGACATCGAGTGCCTGTTTCCCAGGTGTGTAAGGCGGCGACCTGGTCGTCCGTTCATGCTTTCACTGAATTTTTATAAGGTTTATATGAGTGCATTTTCAGGTGCTTGCTTTGGCCGCAAGGTTTTGCAGGCGGCTGTTTAAGGTTGCAACTCCTCCGTTGAGGAGCTCTGGTTGTGTTGGGGTGAAGTTTGTTTGATTGTTGTTCCCACCCCTCGTTTTTTTGACACTGCTTGGGGACGTCCCTAATGTCAAGAATATGCTGCTGTGTCCGTCCATGAACACAAGAGAAAATAGGATTTTTGTACTCACCGTAAAATCCTTTTCTCTGTAGTTCATGGACGGACACAGCACCCACCCCTCCTTTTTTATGTTTGTACTGCTTTTTGACAAACTGAGCTGCTGCATGCAGGGAGAGGGGTTGTAATCAGAGGGACCGCCCACCTGGGCGGTACTGTACAGTTTTGATGTTGTTTTAACATATTAACATGTTTCTGCCTAGTCCTCTCCTGATAGAAGGCTAATACCCTAATGTCAAAAATATGCTGCTGTGTCCGTCCATGAACTACAGAGAAAAGGATTTTACGGTGAGTACAAAAATCCTATTTTTTTCAGATCCTCAGAGAGTTCCTTGCCATGAGATACCATGTTGAACTTCCAGTGACCAGGATGAGAGAGTGAGAGCGATAACACCAAATGTAACACACCTGCTCCCCATTCACACTTGAGACCTTGTAACACTAACGAGTCACACGACCCAGGGGAGGGAAAATGGCTAATTGGGCCCAATTTAGACATTTTCACTTAGGGGTGTACTCACTTTTGTTGCCAGTGGTTTAGACATTATTGGCTGTATGTTGAGTTGTTTTGAGTGGACAGCAAATTTACACTGTTATACAAGCTGTACACTCACTACTTTACATTGTAGCAAAGTGTAATTTCTTCAGTGTTGTCACGTGAAAAAATAAAAAAAAATATTTACAAAAATGTGAGGGGTGTACTCGCTTTTGTGAGATACTGTATACTTCCATTTCAAATAATTGTACTAAAGGACCACTATTGTGAACAATATTGTATTTCACAATTACACAGAGACTGATCTGTCAAACAAAATCAATAGTCACAGGAGTTGGGACGATCTGTAACACCTTGATAGTGGACCTTAAAGTGTAACTGTAGACAAAACGTTTTTTCTTTAGGGAGTACGGTATTGGGTAGGAACCTCTGTCAAAATGTTATTGCAATCTGAGTCCCCCAATCAAGGAGATTTCATTGAACATTCTGTTCTAAGAAAAACAGACGGTGAGACAAAACATCCCCAAAGTGAAAAACTTTGGAGGTCCACCTTTTCCCTGATTTCAGAGGAGCAGGAGGTCCACCTTTTCCCTGATTTCAGAGGAGCAGCTCTGGTGGTAACTAACATCTTAAAGTTTTGAAATTTCTTCAGTTTCTTTCCAAGTGACAATGTTTCTCCGGACAAATAGTAAAGATGAACCCCCCCTTATGGGAACACAAACAGCATCTTAAACAAAACTAGCAAAGAAAGTTATGGCTAGAGTTGTACAAACACCTTTTATTTACTTTTACAGATCATCAAGAAAATGATTGAAAGGAAGCAAGCACAAATAAGAAAAGTATACCCAGGACTATCGTGCTTTAAAGAAGGAGTACGGCAAATACCTATCGAAAGCATCCCAGGAATCAGTATGTTTTATTTTTGTCCAGTAAAACTTTGATGACCAAAAAAAACACACCTAATGTGCTTGTGACAATTATGCATCATAGACTATAGACTAGAGCAGGGGTAGTGAATTAAAATTCAAGGAGGTCCGGTCACTACATTTTTTTTATGGCCGAGGTCCGAATCGCAAGTCTGTGCCATTAATGATTGTACGCGTCTTTCTTCTCTTTTTTGGCGCAAGCCGCACTCTGTGGTGCTTTTCTTAAGGTTTCCTCCACACGCTCTGGTAATTCTCTGTGAATGTAAATGTCCCCAATAGTGTTTCCCCTTACATCAAGTACCCCTACCAGAGTAATTCATTACATTGGGTGTCCCCATCAGAACACACCCATAAATCAGTTGCCACCGTCAGGGTACCCCCTTATATTAGGTATTCCCATCAGGTTACTTCATCAGACGGCTCCCCTACATATGGTGTCTCCCATCAGTGTGTCCCCTTACATCATTACATCATTTGTCCCCATCAGAGTGTCCTCTTACAGTAGGTGCCATCATCCGAGTGCCCCTTTACATCAGGTGTCCCCATCCGAGTGTTCCTTTACATCAGGTGTGCCCATCAGAGTACCCCTTTACATCAGGGGTCTCCATTAGAGTGGCACTTTACATCGCGGTCCCCATCAGAGTGTCCCTTTATATCAGGTGTCCCTTTACATCAGGGGTCCCCATTACAGTGCCCCCTTACATCAGGTGTCCCCATCACAGCGCACTTTAAATCAGGTATCCCCATCACAGTGCCCCTTTACATAAGGTGTCCCCATCACAGCGCTCCTTTACATCCGGTGTCCCCATCACAGAGCTCCTTTACATCAGGTGTCCCTATTACAGTGCCCCTTTACATCAGGCATTCCCGTCAGAGTGCCTCCTTACATCAGATGTCCTCATCAGAGGCCCCCTTAACATAAAATGTGCCAGTCAGCGTGCCCCTTAACATAAAATAAGGGTCACGCTGATGGGCACATTTTATGTTAAGGGGCACTCTGATGGGCACATTTTATATTAAGGGGCACACTGATGGGCACAACAAAACGTGCCCCTAACATAAAATATGCCCATCAGAGTGCCCCTTACCATAAAATTTGGCCATCAGAGTGCCCCTTAACATAAAATTTGCCCATGGGCACATTTTATATTAAGGGACACTCTAATGGGCAAATTTTATATTAAGGGGCACTCTGCCTTAAATCTGCCCATCAGAGTGCCCCTTAATACAAAATGTGCCCATCAGTGTTGCTCTTAACATAAAATGTGCCCATCAGCATGCCCCTTAACATAAAATAAGGGTCATGCTGATGGGGACCTTTTATGTTAAGGGGCACTCTGATGGGCACATTTTATTTTAAGGGGCACGCTGATGGGTATATTTTTAATGTGCATGATGATGGGCACATTTTATGTTAAGGGGCACTCTGATGGGCACAACAAAATGTGTCCATCAATGTGCCCCTTAACAAAATATGCCCATCAGCGTGCCCCTTAACATAAAAAAAGTGCCCATCAGCCTGACCTTTAACAAAATATACCCAGCAGTGTGTACAATAAAAATATACCCATTAGTGATCAGTGCATGTGGCCCACATACCTTCCATGCAGGAGGGCACAACTGAAATAACAAATGAGCGTAAGCTGCGAGATATGGATTACCAGGACCCGGGAACCGCGGGCTGCATCGGGGCGGGGCACGCATGTGACATCACGCCCCTACTCGCAAGGAGAGCCAGGACACTGGAACCACGAGCAGCAGGGGGGGTGGGGCGCGCACATGACGTCACGCTCCTACTCGCAGGGAGTCGGGAGCCACGAGCAGCTGGGGGGCGGGGCATGCACGTGACGTCACGCCCCTACTCGCGGCCCGTGTCAACTCTGAGACCTGCGGTGAGGAGCAGGGGGCGGACGGGCACACGCACATAGCATCACTGGTTGCTGGGGAAACCCACGGTCCCAGCAAACCAATGCTGACATTTAGAGCATTCTATGAAATGCTTATTTATCGTGCACTCTGGGTCCCAACCAGAGCCTTTTGCCCTAGTTGTTTTGCAGCTAACTCTAGACTCCCACGCACATGGGCCATCTGCATTTAGTGATGGTTCACAGTGGAACTCGCATACTGTGTGCATATCAGGCACTGCCTTCCAAATGCAGTTGGTGTGCAATCTGCTGCAGGGGTCAATAGATTCCTAACGACACCCCAAACACAGATTGCAAACACATTACGTTTGCTTGCACCAGATCACTTGGTACTGCAGTACCATGCGATCCCGTCGCAGTGCATTTTTAAAAGAAGTGTATACACTAATTTTGGTGTGATCCGGTGCAATTTCAACCCATTCAAATAAATAGGCGGAAAATCGCATCACACGGAATCAAACAGGAATATGGATTCCTGGTGTAAACGGGCACTAAAAACACATGAAGTTATCTAATCACATTTTCCTGCATATAGATGTTCCTGGGTTTAGCTGCAGCTAGGTGCATCCACACGTATTTACATGCACTTAGCTGCTTTAAACTAGGCAAATTGGTCCCAGGACACAGAATATTCTATATTGTGTAAAATCGGCTAGGTTGAATGCACCTTAATGCTGTTGAACGTTTAGTTGTGCATTCTGCCAGAGCAAAGTTGCTTTCAGGTGCAGTTAGAAATTAGTTCCAGACACACCTAAAAGCCTGCATTATAATTCCTCAGTGCATGGGCCCCAAGGCTCTAAAGGCTAAGTTCACCTTTTTTATTTCTAAAATTAGCTCCCCTTTGTACCAATATACCAATAATGTACCTCTGTTGCACAAAAATACAAGTTTTCTTTGATTTTGAAAACAAAGCCTTACCTCATCCACGGCTATATTTTGCAGATCACTTCAGAAACTTCCTAGTATATAGACTAAGGTTGAGCTCCGGCGTGTTCGCAAAGCCCACGTGCAGAGCCCGCCAGGACGTCGGCACTGCGCTGCGCTAATCACAGGCAGTGAGACATTGTCCCGATGCGTGGCTGCAGAGATCAGGAAATGTCTCACTGCCTGTGATTAGCGCAGCGCAGTGCCGACTTCCTGGCGGGCTCTGCACGTGGGCTTTGCGAACATGCCGGAGCTCATCCTTAATATTGACACAGACTGACTAGCCAGTAAGACACAGGAAGGAGTTTAGCAGCTGGCCTCATTAGCACACCTTCACCCATTAACTAAGTTTTCACAGCACCCGAGCATCTCTACAGGTGTGCACTTGCCTGGCTTCCCCAGCGTCCCTTCAGACAGGCTCAGGATGCATGCTAAATTCCCTGGAGCCACATGCAGCCCACGGGACACCCCTGGTGTAGTGCACGAGTGATTGGATTGATGGTGTGTCCTCCTATGGTATAGTTTTGGTAAATATAAAGGAGATTCTATAGTGTATGGCCACATTTATACACCTAAAATTACCTAGTTGTGCTTTCATTGTCATTAATTGTTAATTGCACACCAAACAGAAGCAAACACACATTTTGCCACATGAAAAAGCAGGTGACAAATGCAATAAAAAACATGCAAAAATGTCCCATGAGCTACTTTGCCACGTGGAGAGCAGTCCATTGAAATTATTGGACTGCCCTATGTGTGTCACTGGAGAAACGAGCCAAAGAACATGCACTCCCACTACTCTAGGTTTAAATGGGGCCTGAAAGTGAAATTGATTTGTTTACACAAGAACAATGAGGCTCTATTCACATCTGTGTGTTTCCAAATGCATGGCAAACTGCACAAAAAATGAGCGCTTTGCCATGTGTTTCAGAAATGCTGCAAATTTGTATCGTGCTTGTGTTGTCATTACATGTTAAAGGCTCCCCAAATGCAGCAAATGCACCAAAAACTGCAGTAACGCACCATGCTCTGTTCCAAAAAAGTTCTGGGTCTTCTCTAGGGTGATTGTCGTGCATAGGGAAGCTCATTCAAGTGAATAGGCTGCCCTATGCGTGATGGGGAAAACGCTCTAAAGCACCCAAAACAAACACATGCAGGAATGTGAGTTTTCACGACGTGGAGATGTGAATGAGGCCTGACAACTCTGTGTCTCTGTCCATTCCCTCCTATAAAAATGCAATTTGATTGTACAATCTCTGTACAATTTCCTTTTAATTTACCAGAACTATGGAATAGAAATACACACCTGATCTATCCAGTCAGATAGGCCCTTGTACCATATAGCTGATGGGAGATCTAAATTAGATTGTACAATCAGATTGTATCGGAAGTGGGTGGAAGGTATTGTAATGAGGGAGGTGTGGTTCAGAATGGTGAACACACCCTATCACGCCCTGTTCTGTGATGCAACAAGGAATTGATGGCTTCTTGGAGATGACCTAATAGGAAGTGAATGCTGATACAAACTACAGCAAGTAATGGAATCTGAAAATCTGTTCAAAAATACCAAAAAACTGACAAGATTTTAAACATCCTGAAGATAAGGTCAGTGAGAGATAAGCACATTGGGATGACTGGGCCAGAAATGGCATTGGAAAACGCTTCTATTTATTATGAAAAGTAAAATTCTGCCCAAAAAGGTGAACTTATCCTTTAAGCACACTAGGCGTTTAGGGATTTCCTCCAATCTTCCTAATGGGCAACAGACAGAAAAGCATTAGACGGATTTACCCTTCCTTACTATATGCAAAACTGAAATAAAACATATTGGCTATGCATAAACATGTAATGTTGCAGAAGCCTCTCGGTAAGTATCATATTTATCGGCGTATAACACGCACAGGCGTACAACACGCACCCTAACTTTAAGAGGGAAGTTTCAGGAAAAAAAAAATGTCCACAGCCCCCTGCGTATAACACGCAGACACAGTTTACCCTCTATTTTCAGAGTAAAAAAGTGAGTGTTATACGCCAATAAATACAGTAGTTAGTACCTGTCTGTCACAATAAGTACAGTGGATCTTATTTGAAACTTTTGTAGCGTGCGGTAGCACCTGCTTTGTGCCCCAGTATGCAAGTTTAAATGATATTCTGAAACAAATGACAAACCAAACTGCCTATCTCTATATTCCAGTGGAGTCCATGATAACATAGACGTTAAGCATATTTAGAGAATATTCCTGTGAAGACATAAAAATGGCAACCATATGAAAAAAAAAAAAAAAAAACCCGAAAAGATGATACCTGTTCATTTTCAAAATACAGCATTTACAAAGATGAGGATCTTTATTTTCAGCATAGCGAATGTAATGTTCAAATCTCATTGAAAGGAAATTGTCACTTAAAATTATGGATCTAAGCAGGGTATTTTAGCATTGTGAATTGAGTCTAATGTGTTTTCAAGTTCTGGTGATATGCAGATGTCCTACCGTTACAAAATTGAGGTATAGCTTTTAACTGTTTTTGTTTTTCAGAAGAGACAGGTTGGAAGCCGAGTATAAAAGAAAAAAGGTAATCTATATTCATGTTGCACATTAAAGATTTATTTTATCACAGATACTGTATAGTTTATTTACATATCTTCTCATTTAATATTTAGTTACGTTTACATAATTTTAGTCCAGGTGTCACAGCAAAAACTCATAAAACATTTAAAAAAGAGTTCAAGTGTAGCAATTTTGATAGCATTAAAACAGACATTTTTGTTTTTGCGTGCCCCATGTCAAATAGTTTTATTACATATTTATCCTGCCAGTAGAGTTGTTTTTTCCCAACCTCCGTTAACAATGCAGTTAATTCCACAGTGCACAGTAGGGTCGTCACCCTGGGACAGGGTAGTCTTTGATGGACGTGTGGTTTTAAATATACTGTTCAGTAAAAAGAATAAAAATAAAAAAATATTAAATCTCATCCCCAGAAAATGCTTTTCAATTCGTTATAACTTTCTTTTTTATTTGGATTTTTTTTTTACCATACGGATAACAGCTGACCATTGTTAGCACCCTCGGCAGTCTACTATGGATTGTCCTGTTCAGGAACTTTTATAGATGGGCATCTCCTATCCTCATATTGATCAGTGATTCCAAATATTTAGTAACTACTGCAGTAGGGAACAGCCACAAAAAAGATATACTAAGCATCTTTCCAAATAACAATTCTGTTGATTCAGTGCATTGAAGTTTCTAATAACAATGCTTACCTTACATTAATATTAAAATGGTGCTTTTATGGGAACAAGGGGTGTTGCATAGGCAGGCTAATTTCTTTTCAGGACTCAAAGAATGCAAATACATAATCAAAATATTATTATTGCTGTGTGCATGATGAGTGCACTGTGCAATACATAAACAAAGCATACAAAATGGAATATAGTTTTATACCGAATTTACAATTTCTTTTAATCCCAACATTTGTAATTGCTTTTTTTCGGTGGATAGCATGGCTTGTTCTAAAAAGTGTAAAATCAACTGATCCACTGGCATAATCAACAGGTAATAGGCATTTTGTCATCCATGTGGGATAGATTAGTAGACTCAATCTGCGTTACTAATACTTTTTTCATGGAGCTTTGTGGTGACAGGGTTCGCTCCCTAAACGCCAATCAAGGGTAAAGCATTGTGAGTGTTAGCATAACTGCAGAAGACAGGTTGTTCTCTGCCAGTTTTGATTACCAGGTTTTTCTTTTGAAGTTGGTAGCAGCAGCATTATTGAAGCTTGATTCTTGATTATCCATGGCGGTCAAATAAATATTGCAGACCTCAGTAAGGCTGGTTTCACACTGGGGCGGTGGTTGCGGTGGCGGTATAGCACCGCTATTTTTAGCGGCGTTATACCGTCGGAATTGCTGAGGTATTCGGCCGCTAGCGGTGCGGTTTTAACACCCGCTAGCGGGCGAAAAAGGGTTAATACCACCTGCAAACCGCGGCTACAGCCGCGGTTTGCGGGCGGTATTACCGCGGTGTCCCATTCATTTCAATGGGAAGGAGCGGTGGAGAAGCAGTAAACACACCGCTCCTCTCACCGCTCCAAGGATGCGGCTAGCAGGACTTTTTTTCACGTCCTGTTAGCGCACCGCTCCAGTGTGAAAGCCCTCGGGCTTTCACATTGGAGAGACAGCAGCCGCTGTTACAGGTCAGTTTGCAGGCGCTATTTTTAACACAATAGCGCCTGCAAACTGCCCCAGTATGAAAGGGGCCTTAGGCATTGCATTTGAACCCAATAGATAATCTTTATGAAATATACAGGCCTACTTCATAAGCCTGAAAAAAGTCATATGCTTCTGCTGTACTATCTTGTAAGATTACCTATAGTACTCTGGAAATAATTTGACATCTAATAAATAACAGCTTAAAAAAAAAGAAAAAAAAATTGACCCAAACCCATCATAGGTCCCCTATAATAGCTCTAATTTCAGTATCTGAAATCCTATTTTCTTCTCTGGTCTGCAGCGCTTTGCACATCATTTATTTATGTGTTTTTAGTGAACACCTTCACTTAAAGTACTGTAAATCTCCCACAAACCAATGGGGAACTGAGCATATGAAGAAAAAAGTTTTAATTGGCCATGTTTGTGAAAGGTTTATTGTGTTTTTTTTTGTTTTTTTTATAAATTTGTTTGTATAATTGCCTCTATATACTTTGATTTATTTTTCTGTCTTGCTGTTTTTGTCTTTTTTTTTTTTTGTTGTGTTCTTACCTTCTTGTTTCAAGTAAAGAGCCAAAAGATCCAGAACAATTATACAACACACTCAAGAATATTCTGCAGCTGGTAAAGGTAAGCATCAACAAGTATCATGCAGAGTTCTGTGCATATGCTGCTTGTTAGTTAAAGCCCAATTCCGGCCACAACAAAAAATACCCTTGAAGTGGGACCCCCATCCCAACCCACCCCATTCCACACAGCCAGGGTTAATTGCTTATTATGTCTAGGGACTTTGTAATAAAGAGAGATATTTACCGTTTAACGTGCTTGTTATGTCTGGCTTCTGCAGTAACACAGAGTGGCTCCTTCGTCTCCCAACATTAGGACCCTAGTTCCTAGGTATACTTTTACTTGGCAGAATGAAGTCTAAGGCCAGAATATAATGGTGCTTATTTGGATTGTTTCCTATGGCCAGCAAAGAGCAGTGATTCTGTGCACAGTGACACATCGCAACCAGTCTGATTAGCCAAGTATGAACTCTGATCAAACGGAGTCATTGTACTCTGTTTATTATATGTGCAGCGATTAAAGTGGTAGTAAAGTCTTGTGGAAAAAAAAAGTTTTCTCCTGCAAGGCAATATCATAATGAGAAACTTACCTTGAAACAAAGCCCTCCAGCAGAGCTCTGTCACCACTGCAGGCGCTTCCATCCTCATCCGGTCTTCCTTTCGCATGTGCGCGAGAGACTCGTAAAGGCACACAGCTCTGAAGGAATGGCACGGGTATGCCGTTCCTTCAGAGCGCATGTGTCGGTGATGTCACCGGCTGTTGCTCGCCTGAATATCTCCTAAACGGGCACGTTTAGGAGAATTTAATTTTACCTACAGTTAAGCTTTATTATAAGCTTACCTGTAGGTACAAATCACACATGAGGGTTTACTACTGCTTTAAGCCAAATTTAATAAGTGTAACTGTAAAAAAAAAAAAAAAGCCTGTGCCCTAGCCAAAATCCTAACGTGATAGTAAAACTTAAGTAGAAAATTATTACGTTTTAAAATGTGTTTTTTACTTTAAAGTGATTGTAAGGCTTCCTGTTTTTAAATAACAAGAGTAACACTTACCTCCACTGTGCAGTTCATCCATAGACACAAATGCCGGACTCGACCCTGCCCACCAACGCCCGCGCCATTTGATTTAATTGACAGCAGCAGGAGCCAATGGCTGCGCTGCTATCAATAGTGAAATATTATACTAAAGCGCTAATATGTGGTGAACGTGAGAACAAAAAAACAAAAGATTATTAAATGATACCAGCTGCAATCATTCAAAGAATGCTGAGCTCTCCACTGTGAAATAATATAATATAATGATGCGCTGGGGCACTAACCTAAAGTATTACACGGTGAATCTTCAAACAAAGATATATATATATATATATAAATGTGAACCAGAAATGTGACAATAAACCCCGTGCTCAATGCTCCATGTACTGTGTACATAAATCAATATTAATTGCTTAATCAATTTAAAGCAGCACAGGATAAAAATGCAAAGTGGAGTAGATGATCCTAACCACATAATGCTAATATCACTCAAAAACTTGGCCCCAAATGAATAGGATAAACAAGTCCACAAATTTCTCAATTCAAACCTCCGGTGCATACACCAGCCAATGTCCCTCTGTTATAATCACTCCATGGATCTGCCCATCTGCTGGCGATGAATTCACTCAGTGATTCCTCATATGCTCCCGGTTCCCATATGCATTAGATGGACATGTGTAGGAAATACAAAAAAAACTAAAAAAACTAAGAAAACAAAGATCATTGCGCAGTAAAGCACCACACCACAGTCTCCTACTCAGCTGTGTGTGTGGTTACACTCACATATCCTGCTATCAATCTATCCAATCAAGAGCCGGGACAGCGCGTCCAATACAGGGGCTGGGGGGCCGGTCACTGCCAGAAGTTTTTTCACCTTAATGCATAGGATGCATTAAGGTGAAAAAACACGAGCCTTTACTACACCTTTAAGGTTGGGTTCACACTGCTGCCGGATGTGGCTCACAGCAGAGGTCCGGTGTAACCCTGTTCTCTGTTTCAGGGACAAATCACGGCCAAATTTTTGCCTGAATTCAGCCCTGAAACTGAGCCAAAGACGCACAGGACTCCTGTGCAAGCCGCTCCGCAGCCCCCACAGGGATATATGAACCTGCTCCATAGAGAGCCGATCACAATCTCCTGTCATGCAAATTGGATGCGGGGATATCCGCATCCAGTTCGCACTAGTGTGAACCCAGCCTAAAGCCTCGTACACACGACCGGTTTTCTCAGCAAGAAAACTGCTGGGAGAGCTTTTTGCCGTGAAAAACGTTTGTGTGTATGGTTTCTCGTCATGAAAACTGCCGGGAATCTCGATGAGAAAAATAGAGAACCTGCACTCTATTTTTCTTGTCGGGATTCTCGGCAGAGTGTTTCCTGCCGAGAAAACCGATCGTGAGTATGCTTACCTGTCCCTGGTAAGCCCGCGCATGCTCGATGAGACTTCGACGCATGCGTGGTAGTATACAAGGTTAGTGTGGGGTGTAGCAAGATGGCGGCGACGGCATCGAATGTGACGAGCGCTGGCTCGTCGTAGTCGATGACGTCACTGCGTTCTTGCCATTCAAAAGAATGGCGGTTCTTTTGAATGGCCGTCTGTACACAGGGCTTGGCAAGGCAAGCTTGCCAGGAATCCCGTCAGGAAAACCAACGGTTTTCTAATAGACGGGATTCCCGCCTGTGTGTACAGGGCTTAAGTCATAAAGAGGTTTTGTACAACCTACAATGAAACTGTTAAAATAAATGTGTCCAGTCTAATCTTAAAGCATATCTAAACTCAAAACAAAAAGTATACATTGCAGCTTACCAGTCCCTAAATATGGCGACTGCATTCATTATCTTTTTCTCCAGGCTTTTTTTTTTTTTTTATGTGGTGATCCTGTGAATACCACACTTGGAACAATTTACACTTTTGTCTCCACAGTATCTATGGGGGCAGCCATAGTTGACACACAAGCTGGACATCAAACATGTCTGCTGCGTTCATCTCCAATACACTGTGAATTGACTGGACTACTAGTTTACCCAAGAAAGATGACATTGTTGCCTTCTATGCTCACAGGACTTGAAGAGGGCACAGCCAGGGCCGCTGATAATACAGTACAACTGGCCCTGTTGTAACGGGCCCAGGCCAGCAGGGGGCCCGGGCAATCAGAGAATAAAATAATGCAGAAGAAAAAAAAAAGTCCTTCTGCAGCCAGCACCCCCCAACCCCCGCCCCCCACTGCTCCGACTTATCTGAGGGTTTTTTCTACTTTCTGCTTACCATCGTATTGATGTTCTTGTGCGTGTGTGGGAGGGACTATTTTTTCTATTTCGGGTGCATGTCACTTCCGCGCCCGCTCTGCATGTTTGCTCAAGTGCCAGTCTGCATTTTCCCTTCCCTGGCGGAGTGATTCATCTTCCTCCACTCGTGGCAGACATATATGGACACAGAAGTAGCCATTGCGACTGGGCTCCATGCTGCAGGGGACCCTTGTGCCTTCCCATGCCTGAATTGTTATAGAGGTGGCTGCCCGATATTCAGCTGGTGTGTAAATCGTCAGTGCAGGAGCTCGATCTCACTGTTTACACTGAAAGTGAAAGCAAAGGGAGAGGTGTCTTGCAGTGTGTGCTCTCTGCCTCCCCCTACAGCGCAGTACCTCGCATGGAGATTGAAGGTACAGTGCTGCTGCTGCCTTTTTTTTAAAAAGCAATCTATATATGTTTGTATGTATGTATGTGTTCAAAATCAGGAGGCAGAGAAGAAGGGGCATATAACAGACTATAGTAGATGGTAAATTCTCACAGTATACCTCAGGAGAGGAGACCATAGACCCTTCAAATACACGGATTTTGGATATACAGTAAAAGTGAGGGGCCTATCCTGTTGAGAAATCTCTCATTTCTGTCCCCCTGTTCCAAAAAAAAAAAGAAGTTGCCTGCTGCTATGTAAATCTAGCCTCATGCCATGTGCCATGTGTAACTGCAGCCCCCCCCCCCCCCCCTTAGCAGACAGCTACTGTTTAAAGCGGAGTGTCACCCAAAATAACATCTATATACGAGCACACTCCTTACACTACTAACATGTCCAGTAGCCACATCTTTTTTTTTTTTCTTTTGTACATACCGTATTATGGCTATGTCAATTTCGGCTTCCGGGTACTCACTCCCGCGGGAGTAGGCGTTTCTATCCTCCCGCAATGTAATCTGGGAGTTCGCATGTCCTGCAGAAAAAGTTCCCCGGCGGATAAGGTTCCCCCCCCCTGTATTGCGCATGCGCGGCACGAACCTCAACGGAGTTTCCGAAAGTAGCCGAACATGTAGAGCTGTGAGTCGGCTCTACACGGCGCCTGCGCAGTCAGCTCTACACGGCTCTTAGGCATTGCGCAGGCGCCGTGTAGAGCTAACTCGCAGCTCTACATGTTCGGCTACTTTCGGAAACTCCGTTGAGGTTCGTGCCGCGCATGCGCAGTACAGGGGAGGGAACCTTATCCGCCGGGGAACTTTTTCTGCAGAACACCGTCCACCGCTTCCAGGAAGTCAGTGCTTGTGGGCTTCACAATGCCCACAAGCAAAATGGAAAATTTCTATAGCTGATTTTAAAAGTTCATCTTTTGCCCGAAAACAGACAGGAGAGGTTTGAAGTCACCAAACACGTGAGTACTAATTGGTGATATAAAAATACATTGAATGCAACCAAAAACAAAAAAATTATTTGCCGCGGAACCTCCGCTTTAAGAGGTGTTTCTGTGTGTGTGCGTGTGTGTGTGTGTATTTATATGTGTATGTGCGTACATGTGTGTTTACATGCGTGTGTGTATACACACATTACTTTTAAACCTGACACCCTTTTTCTGTACGATCAGAGCTGATTTTTTTTGGAGCGGGTTCATAATACCAACAAGAAAATACCATTCCTCTGAAAAGCAATCCATGCTCAGATCGCTTTTCAGAGGCAGTTGACAGGCAGTGAAGAGGCAATATATTTCGCCATTACTGGTAAAATGTTGAGAAATACTGATCTAGAGGAACCGATCTCTCCAATTTCCTCCTGCAGCCGCTGAAAGCCTGGAAGGGGCTAGAGGTGGGGCTGAAGGCGGGACCAGGGGAGGGGCTAAAGGGTGCCCCATCAGGTAGGCTGTACGGGGCCCCATGATTTCTATCAGCGGCCCTGGGCACAGCATTTATGGCCAGATTATTTTCTGTACTGAAAATGTTCTTAGTCTGGAAACACTGATGTGGCCACCAAATATAAGGAATGGGAAACTGCAGACGTTTACATTTTTTTAGATTTAGTTTTTGTGCAGCAAACATTTTTTCAGTTTGGAAAATTTGGGGCTCTGTTAGAGATTTCCCTTTACTTCCTGTCCTGATGACAAAGAAATGAAAGCATTGTTTTTTTTATTGGAAGGCTGGAACCCCTGGCAGCTTTTTGTTTCTGTGTTGTTGTTGCTGGTTTTACCTTGCTGTCTGTTAAAATTTGTTCTCAGAGGGACAGAAAGTGAGGGAAAATGGCTCTACAAGATCAGCATGTAGCACTGAAAATCTGACAGGGGTTCTAACCCTCCCCCTATTTCTTAGCTGCACATGCATTCTAATTGGCTGCAGCTTAGACTTTAATGTTATGTAACTACTGTTTTGTTATGAGGTTCATCCTAACCATCAGTTAGATCAAAGAGTATCCTACCAGTGATGAGCTTAGTTCCATAAGCCAAATTAGCTTTATTGTTTACAAACAAAGATTAGTGACTTTTGTCTTAGTACATAACGCTCCCTATGTTTTTATCCTAATATAGTAATCCTTATGGCTTTCCCTTTAATTCAAGAGTCACCAAAGTGCTTGGCCATTCATGGAACCTGTGAAAAGAACAGACGCTCCCGGGTACTATGAAGTTATACGATTCCCCATGGGTAATGTTAATGTTTTTAATGTATTGATTTTGTTTTAAATTTGTTGATTCATCTGTATGGATATCTCCTCTCATTATGTGCATAATAGTGTAAAGTAGAACAGGTAGTAGTGTTAATGTCATGGCACCCACTAAAGTGAACCTGTCGTTTTGATCATTCAGGGAAAAGTGTGTATATATATATATATTTTAAATAACTTAAATCCTCTACACTAATACTTTTCCTGTCTGTGCTCCCCTTTTGTCTCATTCTCCAGTAGGGGCCCTGAGTGAAAAACCCTGTGTAAGCTCTGCATTAAGGTTTGCACAAGGCTAGGAAACTCCACTTGGCTCAAGCTTGGTGATTCATCACTGAGACACTGGTCACTGTATTGAGGGAGGAAGGGAAGATGATCCCATGCTCCCCATAACTGGAAGTACTGTGTCATTCACAGGGCTTTTGGCTGGTTATTGGAACAGCAGGGGAAATATGGAGAAAGTAAATATTTAAAACAGAGGGTGCCCTGAATATGCAAAGTAACCGTTTTTACCTGAATAGGCTCTGGCCCCATTCACACAGGGGCGGCACGACGCGGCACAACTTCTGGGGGCGACCTCGGCGGCGCGATCTCAAGACGACTTGAGACGCTCGCCGAGGCGATTTGCATAAAGACTTCTGTATAGAAGTCAATGCAGGTCGCCTTGGGTCGCCCCCAAAAGTAGTACAGGAACCTTTTTCTAAGTCGGAGCGACCTGAGTCGCTCCTATTAGAACGGTTCCATTGAACAGCGTGGGACGCGACTCGTCAGGCGAACGACGAGTCGCCCTTGTGTGAACCGGGCCAAAGGGACATGTTTACTTAAATCCGAGTTTTAGATCATTTATTGTATCCAGGTTCAAAAAAAATTCTTGTGATTTCGTGCTGTGTATGGGCCCCATTGGTCTTTTTTCCATCGGTGTTTAAAAATAGAACATGTTTTAAATTTGACCAATAGCAAATTACTATCGTCTGTGGGGAACTCCATCGGATAAAAGACCCACGCATGCTCAGAATCAAGTCGACGCATGCTCAGAAGCATTGAACTTCATTTTTCTTGGCTCGTCTGAGTGTTTTACGTCACCGCGTTTGGAACGGTCGGTTTTTTGACTGATGGTGTGTAGGCAAGACTGATGAAAGTCAGCTTCATCGGTTTTCCGATGGAAAAATCCATCGGTTAAAAAACCATAGGAAATCCGATCGTGTGTACAGGGCTTAATAGATTAGTTAGGCATTAGGCCTGGTTCACACCTATGCATTTTTTAGTGAGTTTTCAGTTTTGCAGAAACACAATACAGTCCGTTTAACATGGTTTCCTATGGGTCATGTTCACATCTGTCCATTTTATGGAAAGGGCCAGGGACTTTTTTCATGTTTTTGGTTCCATAGACTTCAATGGATCAAAAACATGTGTTAAAAAACGCACAATGCACCTGGATTATGCAAACTGCAACCTGCATAGGTGTGAACCAGTCCTAAGATCATGAATCACTACTGAACTGTAAAAAGCAGGTCTTGTGGCACTGCTGGGTCACATATGCTGGAGCAGCGGTCTGCACTGGGGTATCAATATCAATGAAGTTAAATGATTACCATTTAACATGCAGAGCTGTTGCAGGTCATTTAACATAACATGCTGACTTCTGGTCACATGACCCAGAACTGAAGTACCATGAGACTTTTCTATTACCGTAGGCTTCTGATTATTTTATGCTCTTATAATGCCACCCTAATGTACAGGCCATCCTAATGTACAGGCCATCTAATAAAGTGAATCCTTCTTTACAGGTTCAGTCTGCTTTAGGGTTAGTTTACAGAACCCGTATCATGGGGAAGCTGTAGGAGGTGATGCCTTTCGAAAATGATATCCTCGCCATAAATACAATTAACTAACTTAACCTAAATAACTTCGTAAAGCATTTCCTATTATTTATTCAATAGTAAAGTAAGTCTTCACTCTAAAGTTAAAGACAGAATCCCCCCTTCCAGATCAGTGTTTGATGTCAGCTCTGCTATGTTTCCCAAACATTTGTAGGTTCCATTTAGTCTGGGGAAAGCCGTGAAAGTGAATTGGATAGCTTTCAATGTTCAGATCGTTGCTTTGCTTTGCAAAGCCCAATGAACATCAGAGTAAACCCTTTCAAACTTGGTGGTTGTGGGGTTTCTTGGCAGGTGCATAGTGCCTCCTTTTTGACTTCTGTGTAATTAGCTCATCTATGTACCAATGTATTTTTCTTACCATTTGCAATCATACTTCAACTTCAGTGATTATAACATATGGTGACATCACATTATGCGGCTTGTTAAACACTCAGTTTGTGTATATATGTTTTATTTTTAATGCAGACCTGAAAACCATGAGTGAACGGGTGAAGAACAAATATTACGTGACTAAAAAGTTATTCATGGCAGACTTGCAGAGGATCTTTACAAACTGCAGAGAGTACAACCCGCCAGAAAGTGAATACTTCAAGTGTGCAAACATCCTGGAGAAATTCTTCTATACTAAAATTAAGGAAGCTGGACTCATAGACAAATGAGGAGTGACAGCAGTCTGTTACCTGCCTACTATTACTGGCCCACCTACCTTTCTGTGTAATATACCACCCTCAATATTTGCACTTGTTTTAGTACATGCTAACCCTTATCATACTGGCTATTTTTTAGCAAGCTGATTTTTTAGCATTTACCTCTTTTGTTATGTCTTTTTTTTACAGATTTTATTAGAAATGGTGCTTTAAAAGTTTTAGAGCAGAGTATATATGTAATGTTGACCTGAACTGTTTTGTATATTTAGAAGTGTTTTGTATAAAAATGTAAAATTAGGAATCGATGTGGCTTCTTAACCACTATACATATAACACTCTTTAGCTTTGAGTGATAATAAGTTACAGATTTGCTTATGCTGGTCATAAGTTAAAGCATATTCTACTTGCTCCCTCTTTAATTACAATGCAAACACTAATATTTGGCTTCAGAAGGTAGGTGTTGGGGGGGGGGGGGCGTGACCGACACACGGACAAGATGGTCGCGTAAGAGCAGATCTCCTCGCATCGGACCGATCGACTCGCGCGTCAGTCTGCTTTCCACCGGCTATCTCAGCATCCCAACACCCGCTAGCCCTGTGGAGCCATGTTGCTTAAAAGAAAGTAGGTGTTCCTACCATGTGGCATCTGGTTTCACTCTCCTGGCTGTCTTGTAAGGTTGCAGGGGGGACTGTGACACTTCTCAGACTGATGTGACATCATTCTCCTCAAAATGATGTGACAGTGACACATACGCAGCGGCACACTCACATGACAGCCTCCACTGTCTGCTATGAAATCACTCCCTTGCTTTTCCTGAATGCTGCCAGATTTCCCTCACTAGAAGGGGAGCAATTCAATAGAGACTGGCAAGTGGTCTGTGTGACGTGTCCCCTAGGCCATCTGCTTTCAGTAAAAAAAAATTTTTTAGTGATAGGCAGTAAAAGATTGATTCTTGCAGTTTCAAAAAAAAATTGTGAAAAAAACAATTGTACTTGATCACATTCCGTTGTACTCGCTATTTTCTGTACCTATAAAATCTGGTAAACATGCTGGAATTAGATGCCAGCTATGCAATAGAGGATTTTAGGCTAAAATTCTTATTCACAGGGTATTAAATGTAAAGAAAAAGGGTTGGGTTAGAAGGGAGTGGGATAGAGCGCAGCAGGTTTTCTGTAGGAATTACTGGCAAAGAATAGTAATGAAATCAGTGCTTTTGCATTTAAAAACAGAAAATGCTTAAGGGCTCATCCACGCCTGCTTACATGCTAAAACTAGCTGTTTTAGCATGTGGGCTGGTGTCCATTGTGTAGAGGATGGAAGGGGAAGTGCCTTGCATTGTTACATTGCAACGTACTCTTTACCTTTTTTTTTTTTCCTTTTTGGAAATGTCACATTGCATTAATTTAATGTGTTGCACCACAGCTCTGCTTTGGTGCGATGATCAACAGTGACCTCAGGTGCACTGCAGCTCATTTCAAGGCAGCCTTGTGGTGTGAGTTAGACCCCTTTCACACTGAGCCGCGCCGGGCGTTAGTGGTAAAGCGCCGCTAGTTTTAGCGGCGCTTTTCGACCGCTAGCGGGGGGCTTTTTTAACCCCCGCTAGCTGCTGAAGAAAGGGTTAAATGCGCCCGAAAAGCGCCGCTGCTGAAGCGCTTTGCAGGTACTTTGGCAGCGGTGCCCATTCATTTCAATGAGCAGGAGCGGTGGAGAAGCGGTGTATACACCACTCCAAAGATGGTGCTTGCAGGACTTTTTCTAACGCCTGGCAAGCGCACTGCACCAGTGTGAAAGGTGAGGCGTTTTTCAGGTGCTATTTTAGCCCTTTAGCACCTGAAAAATGCCTCAGTGTGAAAGGGGTCTAAGGTAATGGAAGACAGTTGTTTTCTGTGTGCCATGGTGTTGAATCTGTGTAGATCAGTGCAGTTCCGCTGAATCAGTGTGAACGAGCCCTAAACCTCAATTAAAGCCTCATCTTTTTTTTTTTTTTTACTATGAGGCAGTCTGGCTGCATAAACAATAACTGTGCTGCAGCAAAGGTCATGCCCCCTTTCCCCGTACACCCTTTGTACTCTTCCAATCAGCTCCGTAAGCAGCACTGTTGATTAGAACACTGCAGGAGACCTAGACCACTCCTGAACACAGATATTGGATCTCCAGCATGTTGCCAGAACAGGGAAATATAAACCCTTGCTGAAGCAAAATAGTACAAGAAAAGATTCTCACATGTATTACTGTTTATGCAGCCTAACTACATTACAGCAATAAAAAAACAAAGCTTCAATTGAAGCTGAACTCTAGGCAAATGGCTAAAGTCATAGTTGAATATATATATATATATATATATATATATATATATATATGTGTGTGTGTGTGTGTATTTGAACTGTCTTTTTGGCCAAAGGGTTTTTAATGCTGTCAAGCTACTTTTCTGATTCATACACCTCTGTCAGACAGCCCAGATAGAAGGGTTAAGCCTTGGACACACAGGCCGAATATCGGCAGGTAATGGCTTGTACAAAAGAAACTGGCAGACATTCAGATTGTGTGTACATCAGCCTGCCTGACAGAAGCTGGTTGAACGGCCAGCTTCTGTCGAATGAGCATGTTGGAAAACCAGCAGCCGTTCATTAGCCGATCAGCACTGGTGTGTTCTGACAGGGGAGCAGTCCCTCTGTCAGAACACAAAAGCTCAGTGAGAAGATCGTTGTGCTAACATTGCATAGTTAGTTCAGCCAGCTCCTCAGTTGTTGTTTTTTTCGTTCAGCCCGCTGGGTTAAAAAAAAAAAAAAGTGTGTTCTAGGCTTTACATAAATGTATCTGTTTGAGTAAAGAATAGAGTGGTGTCCCCTCCCTTCCTGCAACCAGTGAACTGGACAATAAAAGAGCAGCAGCAAAAAAACAATAAGAAGTGCATAAAAAAGAAAAGTATAGCTGTTCTCCCATTGAAACTGCATGTACATTCATTATGTGTGAATGGAGCAAAATCGAGTGTTCTCTGTAGTTTAAATGTGTGAATGTGAAAAATACCACATTATAGACACTAGATGGAGCTGAGGGGCTTGCTTATTTCAGATGATAATCGGTGCCATCTAGTGTCCATAATGCATTTTCTGCATTCACACATATGAACTGCAGAAACTGTAGCCTAAAACATTAAATCTTTTCCCCGTTCTCACAAAACACATTTCCATGCAGCTTTGATGGATTAGCAGCTATGCCATTTTTTTATAAATACAACGACAAGCCATTAATTCTACTCTCTGTTCATGTCAACAAATGTGCATGCAGCAGAGACTGATTGGCCCCTCTCAGTTGGAATTCTGCTGTGGAAGGAAGGACAGAGGCTGATCCCAAAACATATTTGGGTGTCTATCATACTTTAATTTTTTTTTTAAAGCAATACGCAACTTCAATTAGACTTATTTTTTTTATATCTGCTCAGAGTTCAGTTTAAAAAGTAACCGGGGCTGATGAATGCAACATTGTCAAATATGGTTAGTGTTGGAGACACTTGGATTTCCCATTGGGTGAATGGCCATCAGTGAAAGTTTTTCATAATTGTGGCAAATTTTCCACCAGGTTTTTCAAGGCAGTAAGCAACAAATGTTCTGCAAATGATTCACTTATCAATATGCCCCTAATCCTCTTGCTCTCCAGTATGTTTTATATTTACAGATGACACTTAGCGGTGAGAGAAGACGTAAAGAGTATGTATAGTCATTTTCTTTCCTTAGTTTTAGATATAGTAGGGTTAAAACTCACTTTGTTTTTGCTGTCTGTGTCCCATTGTGGCTATTTCCTGATACTTTCTGTCTCAGAGACGCAACAGGAAGTGAGAGGAAATCTCTAAAAAGTGAGAGGAAGTCGCCCTTTAGGCCCCTTTCACACTGAGGCGCTATTGCGCTAAGAATAGCGCCTGCAATGCGCCCCGAAAAAGACACTCCATTGTATCCAGTGTGAAAGCTCGGAGGGTCAAAAAACTCCTGCAAGCCGCATCTTTGAGGCGCGGTAGGAGCGGTAAAAATACCGCTCCTATAGCGCCCCTGCCCATTGAAATCAAAACGCTGCAAAGAGGCGTTTTTAACCCTTTTTCGGACGCTAGCGGGGGTTAAAATCACCCCGCTAGCGCCCGCAAATCGCTGCAAAAACGACGGTATAGTGGCACTGAAAATAGCGCCGCTATACTGCCAGCGCTTCAGTGTGAAAGTAGCCTTAGACAGATAACACTTGAACAGGTGTTCTCATTAAGGGCTTCTGTACACCAGATGTATTTTAACCTAATTTAAAACACATGTCAAATGCAGTCACCAAATTCCAATTTATCTCCATGGTAGTGTGGACGACAGTTCTGAGGCTGTGTCTGGCCTACTTGCCATTGCATTTCTCTGACTGCAGATTGCTTGCATTGCAGGTCAAGCAGAGCCTTTTGCACGTTAATGTGTGCGTTTGAGCTTCACTGTTTTTCAATGTAAAAGTCCGCATCTGGCAGCAATGCCTGTTTTGATGACAACTGTTACATTTAGATTTCCTGTCACTTTCTATCACAGAGGATACACAGATGACAACATAAACCTGACAAAGGCTCTAACCCTTCCCTGCTCTGTCTAAAGCTAAAAGAGAAAGTTTGGGCTGGATACATACTTTAACAAAGTATCTGTTTACTTATGACATCCAGATTCTTACTTTTCCAACCAGTACGTGGATTTTTTTTTTTAAATCTGGTTGGTTCCCTTTTGGATTCTTCCTCCAGGCACTTACAAATGAGTCTCAGAATTCTTTACAAACTACCTCTACTCTACACCAACTGTATTCAGAAAAGGCGCCATGACAGGCGTGGGTATAGCTGCCTTAGGGTCGTGGATCATCAGCTGCTAGCTGACTTTAGCGCTGATCATGAGCAGTACTTCCATTTTGTGCTTCTCTGGGTCGTGTTTTTGAAAAACATTTTAAAAAGGTACTTTTTATACCTTGATTTTCTTTATTTAAATATCGAATTAGCACTGCTACAGTATCATGCAGTTCTCAATTGTAATCAAAATCTATAATTTATGCGGTATATTTTTTTGCTAGTGTGTAATTGCCTATAAAGATTGTTACAGTGTTCATATCCAATTGACATTACACAGAGATGCCCTTAAAAGACACTTTATATTTTTTTTGTTATGCTGTCCCTAGTAAAAATATAACACTGACTGAGTGACCAAAATTGACTTGCAAAAATACTAGAATTGTACAACCTAATGCCTACACTGGAAAATATATTATTTTTGACACTTTTTTAAGGATGGGAGATTTTGTATTTTATGGAGTTATTTTTGCTTACTTTGATTACACAAGGATGTGATATTACCTCCCAGCAGTCTAATGATTAGCATCATCTTATTCAAATGTACTTGTGTGAGAAGCCTTGTGAAGAAGCTTCTGTTCTCTGTCACCCAATCCAGGACAATGAAGCTGAACAGCAAGTGAATGATATGCAACTCATGACTCTGACAACTCCATCTGTGGCTTCTAAAACCGATTTTCTTAAAAAAATAAAAATAAAATAAAAGCCAGCAGCTACAAATACTGCAGCTGCTGGCTTTTAATAATAGGACACTTACCTGTCCTGGAGTCCAGCGATGTCGGCACCGCAGCTGATGTTTCCATCAGCTGCCGCTGCCATTGCGGGTAAGGGAACCCGGCAGTGTAGCCTTACGGCTTCACGCCAGGAACCCTACTGCGCATACACGAGGCCCGCTCCTCTCTCCTACTGGCCCGGCGTCAGGGGGAGGAGGAGGGAGCCCCGCGGTGATGCCACGGGCTGCTGCGCGGACTCCCGGAAGGTATCCTGTCCCCCCTCCCCCCCCGAAAGGTGCCAATTGTGGCACTGGAGGGGGAGAGCAGACAAATGAGCAGAAGTTCCACTTTTGGGTGGAACTCTGCTTTAAAGAAGTTCCACTGTTCGTAAAGCATATACATGCTTTTGATGAAAGTTGAGCACCATTCAAACTTTTTTATTTTGGATAGAATGTGCTTTTTTTATTTACTGTTCTGATAACCATTTCTAACTTAACCTGACATCATACTTATGAGCTGAATATTTGTTGCAAGGAGATGACAAACCAGGAAGTGGCGTAATACCTGGGGGGCAATGAATGGCATACAGTGGCCACTGGGGGGGGGGGGGGCAGAAAGGGAGGTGAAACACATAAACACAGCAATAAAACTTATGTAGCAGAGTGGGGAATTATAAGAAGTTATTTTAAGTCTACCACTGATAGTTATATATGGCCTTACTTCCTGTTCTGATGTCAGCTGTCCCTAGTGAGAAAACAGCAGAAAAAGGTTTTTACCTTTACTTATGCCATCCAAATCTTGGCTTTAAAGCAGAACTCCAGGATTTTTTTCTTAACTGCAGTGTAAAAACACGTTAAGCAGCATACACCAAGACGAACCAAAACTTTTTACCCTGCAGATTTAAAAAAAAATAGCTTGGAGTTATGCTTTAAAGCCCAAGTTTGGGACTGAGAGACGAAAACCTTGCCTGCACTGCAAGAGTTAAATGATTGTTAGCTCCAGGGGGAGCTGAAGAGGATCTTACCTCTCGCTCTGGCAGGCTCTCTCCTTTGCTCTGGGCAGTGGGCAATCTATTGGTGTCATTGTGTACAATTAAAGTGTAAGTAAACCCCCCTGTCATTTTCAGCCAAGGAAGCTGCCATTTTTGCCATGACATGTGATTAGTTATGACACCACCCATTGGATTGTTTGACAGTTTGGTTGAGAGCACAACCAATGGGAGTGTTGCATTTCCGGCACGTGTTTTTTGAAATTGGTAAATGGATGAGTTTACTTACGCTTTAAGGGATATTAAAGTGGTTGTAAACCTTTTTTTTAATTAAGAAATCTTCACTTCTTGATTTTCTTCACTGGTGCTGTCTGCTCCTCTTCTCTTGTGTGTACCCTACACCAAGCCACGTGCTATGGGGGCACATGTGTGGGCACTGAGTGTGTCCATAGACACATTGGGGGTTATTTACGAAAGGCAAATCCACTTTGCACTACAAGTGCAAACTACAAGTGCAAAGTGCACTAAAAGTGCACTTGGAAGTGCAGTCGCTGTAAATCTGAGGAGGTGATCTGAAATGTGGGGAAGCTCTGCTGATTTTATCATCCAATCATGTGCAAGATAAAATGCTGTTTTTTATTTTCCTTGCATGTCCCCCTCGGATCTACAGCGACTGCACTTCCAGTGCAATTTCTAGTGCAAAGTGGATTTGCCTTTTGTAAATAACCCCCATTGTGTCGCTCAGTCACACATCCCCCACTCCCACCTCGCAGAATTTGTCTGGCAGCAGTAGGACCCAAAGGCTCCCGCTGCTGCTTGAGTCTTTTGTGAGACTAGAGAGAAGGGAGAGGAAAACTGCAGCCAGGCATAGTGCTGGATCGAGAGAGGATTCAAGTGTGCGACTGCAGCCCAGAGCACCTTAGAAGATTTGGGAAAGTAAAGTATTACTCCTTATCCCTGTACCGCTAGACTTAACGAATAAGTAACCCGTAATTTTTCTTCTTCTGCCTGGAGTTGGGCTTTAACTGTGTTTTAAAGGAAAAGTACAGCCAGAGCTTGTTTGGCTGTACTTCTCCTGTGGATCACAGGAGTGCAGTTTGTTCTGCACTGCTGTGAACCGTTTTCAGAAGACAGCAGGCTGAAGCCCGCTTTCGGCTAATGTCCCAGAGCCGGTCCATGCTCAGGAAGGTTCGCGACCATATGGTCAGGATCCACCCACATGGATCCCGACCAGTGGGGGACAGATGCAGCATCGGATCGATGCTGCATCCAGCTAGGTTAGTATGATTTTAAAAAAAACATACTTATTTTTTAGGTTCGGTTCACATATGAGCCGCATGCGGTTGATTTCAGCCCGAATCTTTGGCTGAATTCGCACCTGAAACAAACCAAGAGACTTACAGCAGTTTTGTGAAAATCGCACTGGACCCGCTGCGGAGATATGTGAACCGGCTCCATAGAGAGACGGTCAAAATCTCCTGCTTTTGTGAATTTAAGCCGGCAGCGGAGGAAGCAGGCGGCCGCAGAGAGAGCAGGAGCTGCATAAGCCAATGCTTCCTCTGTAGCTCCGACTTTTGTCCAAGGCAGAGTGATACCAAGTTCAGTTCACCTGGGACCTTTCTAGCAGCCTGGAGAGCGATGCCAGCAGAAGCTGGAAGAGGAAAAAAAGGTCAGTGTATTAAACAACACATACACTGCGCTTTTGCAACGGGCACATTAGAACTTATAAAAGAGGTTAACAACTATTAGGCTGCTTTCACACTAATCTGGGGTGCAGCAAACTGCACTTGCGGCTTTCCTGTGGGTTAGCTGCACTGAGCCATAGACTTTCTATTATATCTTGCAGGTTGGGTGCGCTTCCTGAATGCAAGAAATTAGGTGAGCTTTCAGAAAGTGCACCACACCCACAAGATATAATAGAAGCCTATAGCAAAGGTACACTGCTGCACCCACGGTGCGGAAATACTGCAGTGCATCAGTGTGAAAGCAGCCTTATAGGGGACTCAGGGCAGTAAGGGCTTATTTACATTTGCAGTTTGAGGGGCGGTAAAACCTCATAGTTAAGACATGTTTTTACCACACTCTCCCCCCAACCACTTGTGTAGTGTCAGAGGTTTCAGTGACGACACCACCCCATTCTCCAGGGCACCTGTGCAGCCTCCCTGACACATTCTGTTTTACACAGACAGGAGAAGCAGCAGTGGCGGAATATACTGGAACCCATCTTTTTCATTTCTGTATGCTCTATGGAGAATTTATAACAAGCTGCCTGCCTCCAAGGTCCCAAACTGTAAGGAAGATCCAGCAGGGGTTGTACCCTTTTTGTAATATCTATTTTTAAGTACTTTAAGAATCAACTGTTTTCTCATTAAATGACTTGCTTGTGCAAGGTTTTTTTTTTTTTACTAATGCCCAATCATATATATTCTATAACTGGAATGATTCTGTCATTTGAATTTTTAACCCTTCAATAACAAATTGAAATTAAGAATTGTGACTTTAACATGCCCCTTATTAGTTACAGGGTAGTGACACTGTTATTTGTTAAGGCTGTCCTATTTATATACTAAAGGCATTTTTATGGTTTGTAACTTAAACAAAACGTGATATTTTTATATAGATATTGTGCAATAATGCTGGAGTAGAATATGTGGTTTTGCAGATGCTTTATATAGCAAAATAATATACCTTTGTAAAGTTAATATATTGTATTGTTTCAGATTAGTTTTAAATTATATAAAGATATTTTGGCATTGTCTTTTTGTGTAAAAATATTCACAAATACTGTGTATATTGAAAAAAAATCAGCTTAGCTAACATGCATTTAGATTTTTATGTAAATATCAGTTTGTCAAAAACACTTTGAATAATCCATGGCAAAACATTAAAAATCCTGTAACATATTTTTGATATATTCTGTGTTTATTGAAAGAGTTGTATGACTTTGTAAATGTTTAGTTTTGTTTTTTCAGGCTTATACAGTGGGTACGGAAAGTATTCAGACCCCCTTACATTTTTCCCTGTTTGTTATTATGCAGCCATTTGCTAAAATCATTTAAGTTCATTTTTTTTCCTCATTAATGTACACACAGCACCCCATATTGACAGAAAAACACAGAATTGTTGACATTTTTGCAGATTTATTAAAAAAGAAAAGCTGAAATATCATATGGTCCTAAGTATTCAGACCCTTTGCTGTGACACGCATATATTTAACTCAGGTGCTGTCCATTTCTTCTGATCATCCTTGAGATGGTTCTACACCTTCATTTGTGTCCAGTCGTGTTTGATTATACTGATTGGACTTGATTAGGAAAGCCACACACCTCTCTATATAAGACCTTACAGCTCACATTGCATGTCAGAGCAAATGAGAATCATGAGGTCAAAAGGAACTGCCTGAAGAGCTCAGACAGAATTGTGGCAAGGTACAGATCTGGCCAAGCTTACAAAAAAATTCTTCTGCACTTAAGGTTCCTAAGAGCACAGTGGCCTCCATAACCCTTAAATGGAAGACGTTTGGGACAACCAGAACCCTTCCTAGAGCTGGTCGTCCGGCCAAACTGAGCTATCTGGGAAGAAGAGCCCAAAGATCACTGTGGCTGAGCTCCAGAGATGCAGTCGGGAGATGGGAGAAAGTTGTAGAAAGTCAACCATCACTGCAGCCCTCCACCAGTCGGGGATTTATGGCAGAGTGGCCCGACGGAAGCCTCTCCTCAGTGCAAGACACATGAAAGCCTGCATGAAGTTTGCTAAAAAAAAAAAAAAAAACACCTGAAGGACTCCAAGATGGTGAGAAATAAGATTCTCTGGTCTGATGAGACCAAGATAGAACTTTTTGGCCTTAATTCTAAGCGGTATGTGTGGAGAAAACCAGGCACTGCTTGTTACCTGTCCAATACAGTCCCAACAGTGAAGCATGGTGGTGGCAGCATCATGCTGTGGGGGTGTTTTTCAGCTGCAGGGACAGGACGACTGGTTGCAATCGAGAGAAAGATGAATGCGGCCAAGTACATGGATATCCTGGACGAAAACCTCCAGAGTGCTCAGGACCTCAGACTGGGCCGAAGGTTTACCTTCCAACAAGACAATGACCCTAAGCACACAGCTAAAATAACGAAGGAGTGGCTTCACAACAACTCCGTGACTGTTCTTGAATGGTCCAGCCAGAGCCCTGACTTAAACCCAATTGAGCATCTCTGGAGAGACCTAAAAATGGCTGTCCACCAATGTTTACTATCCAACCTGACAGAACTGGAGAGGATCTGCAAGGAGAAATGGCAGAGGATCCCCAAATCCAGGTGTAAAAAACTTGTTGCATCTTTCCTAAAAAGACTCATGGCTGTATTAGATCAAAAGGGTGCAAATACTAAATACTGAGCAAAGGGTCTGAATACTTAAGACCATGTGATATTTCAGTTTGTCTTTTTTAATAAATCTGCAAAAATGTCAACAATTCTGTGTTTTTCTGTCAATATGGGGTGCTGTGTGTACATTAATGAGGAAAAAAAATGAACTTAAATGATTTTAGCAAATGGCTGCAATATAACAAAGAGTGAAAATGTTAAGGGGGTCTGAATACTTTCCGTATCCACTGTATTTGTAGCCACCTCTAGTCTGGGCCAACTGACATTTTTCACATATTGTACATGTAAAAATCTGCATTTTTGCTAGAAAATTACTTAGAACCCCCAATCATTATACACACACAATTGTGCAAATGTTTTAGGCAGGTGTGAAAAGTATGCTGTAAATTAAAGTGATTAGAAAGCCTCCTGGGTTTTTTCATTAAAATAACATGTCATATGTACCTACTCTGTAGCCAGACCAATGTCAGGCTCAGGTGATTTTTTTAGGAGGGGCTGTGGGGAGAGAATAAAAGGTTTTCGCATTAAGGCAAAAAAAAATAATTTACCTTTACAACCACTTTAAAGTGGTTGTAAACCCTCGGGTAGAACTTTCACCTACAGGTAAGCCTATATTAAGGCTTACCTGTAGGTGCTTGCAATATCTCCTTAACCTACACGGTTTAGGAGATATTTGCAAAAAAGACTGTACCGATGTCTACAGCGCGCAGTAGACAATGGCGCAGGCGCACCGAGCGTGCCGTTTTATGAATGGGGTCATGCCGTAAGTGACGGCTCTCACGCGACTCCGGCCAGTCACAGAGCCTGAAGAAGAGGGGTGAAGAATGGCCGCTTGCTACTAGCGAGGAAGACCGGGACATCGCGGGCTTCTCCTGCAGGTAAGTGACACATAATGGGCAACTATGCGATGCATAGTAGCCGATTATGCTTTACCTTTGCAGGGAAACAAAGAGGAAGTAAACCCATCAGGGTTTACTTCCTCTTTAAGAATACTTTCAGAAATCAAAGTGTTAATAGTTTATTTTTATCAATTAACAACATGGAAAGTAAATTTTTTATTCAACTCAGCAGGTAGGTTGTTCCAAACATCTTGAGGAACTAACCACAGATCCTTCTGTCTTTTCATGTACCGTAATCCCAGACAAACTCGATGATGTTGACATCAGGGCTCTGTGGGGGCCAAACCATCACTTCCAGAACTCCTTCTTGATGCTGAAGATAGTTCTTGATATAAACTATGTTTGGGGTCGTTGTCCTGCTGCAGAATACATTTTGGGGCCAATCACACGTCTCCCTGAAGGCATTGCATGATGGATATTTATCTGCCTGTATTCCTTAGCATTCACTTGTGGGGAACCTCCACCATGCTTTACTGTTGCCTGCAGACACTCATTATTGTACTGCTCTCCAGCCCTTCAGAGAGCAAAATGCCTCCTGCTACAGCCAAATATTAAAAATGTTGACTTATTAATCCAGAGCCATTGTTCTGCACCCCAGTTCCTATGTTTTCATGCATAGTTAAAGTGATACTAAAGTCTTTTTTTTTCTTTAAATATAACAAACATGTTATACTTACCTGGCCTGAGCAGCCTAGATCCTCCTCTTCTTGGGTCCCGCTTTGGTGCTCCTGGCCCCTCCCTACTGTCGAATGCCCCCATAGTAAGCAGCTTGCTATGGGGGCACCCGAGCTGAGCCACAGATCTGTGTCCATTCAGACACAGAGACCTGCGGTTCGCCTTTGCCCTGCCCCCTCTCTTACCTGATTGGCTAACTGACTTTGATTGACAGCAGCGGGAGCCAATGGCACCGCTGCTGTGTCTCTGCCAATCAGGAGGGAGAGTCCCGGTTGGCCGAGGCATTCATGCACATCGCTGGATAGAGATAGTGCTCAGGTAGGGATTAAGGGGGGCTGCTACACACAGAAGGTTTTTTATCTTAATGCAGAGAATGCATTAAGATAAAAAAAACCTTCTGCCTTTACAAGCACTTTAAGTTTATGTTTCTGCTGATGGCACTGCTGGACATCTTCCGATGTTGAACAAATTAAGCATGATGTGTCTTTCATTTTCTCCATTAAGTTTCTTTGTGCTTCTTCAAAAGAGCTTGAACACATATTGAAACCCCAGTCTGCTTTGAAATCTTTGCCTGGAAAGACCTTGCTGATGCAGTATGACTACCTTGTTGCCATTCTCAGTCTTGCCATGGTGTATGACCTGTGACATGAAACTGTCTTCCACAACTTCACCTTAGTAGCAGAGCTTGGCTGTTCCTCACCCAGTTTTAGGCCTCTTACACAGCTGTTTCTGTTTTAGGAAATGACTGTTTCTCTTTATCTATCCATTCTTATTCTTTGATTGAGATTTTCCTTCTATTTGCATTTTATAAATTGATAAAATCAAACATATAAAATATATATTTTTGAAAGGATTCTTACTTTACAGCATTTATTCATATGTGCTTAAAACCTTTGCACAGTACTGTATATTGTTTTTAAACAGAAGCCCTGGAGAATAAAATAGTTGCGGTTGCAATTTTTTTTATGTCTCGCGATATTTGGGCAGTGGTTTATCAAACACAAATTTTCAGGAAAAAATACACTTTCCTGACAGACTCCATGGCAGCCTACGTGTGGGTTAATCCTGCCCCTCATACCTCATAGGACCCTTCTCCCATAAATCTTTGCTCTGGGCCAGAGGTTGTGTTCCTTTTTTTTGTCCTCCTCCTAGGACCAAGATATAGTCTTACCTTTTCATGAAGTTTTTCTGTAATCCAGGCCTGGCGGTGTGCAAGGCGATACGTTGGTGGTTAGCGGTGATCCTCTCTGCAGTCCAGCAATCCTAGCTATTAGCAGGTGGACATGGGCGATATGATGTGATACCATGAAGAGCTTACTAACCTGGCCATTGGCAGGCAAGCGGCAATATGGCCAAACGTCCCAGCTATTAGCGGGAGGCTTTGTAAACGCCCGATCGTGCGGTGGGTCGAGCGAACAGCTCCCCAGTCCCAGGTTCTGGTCCGGATCGTGCCGTGGTGGTGGTAATGTACAAAGATATTCCTTTTATATGGCAGCCATATCTCTGTGTTTTGTGTGTCTCCTTATTTTCTATCAAGCTCCAGTGAGTGGCCACGGTGGCTGGAGCGCAGCTGCGTTCCAGCTCGCCGTTTCAGGAAGTCGCTGCGCATCCGCAAGCCGCGAACGAAGATTCCGTGCTTGGTTCGTGCAGGCGCAGTTTCGCCAAAATGGCGGCGGCAGTCGCGCATGCGATTGGCCGCCACCGGATGGCAACTTTTTCCGGCCCTGTGGGGCGGTGACATCGTTAACGGTGGCAGATTTAAATAGCTGTCAAAGCAGCTATTACTTGGGATGACTTGCAGGCTTATGCGGTGTTTACCCAGGCACTGGGCTCTGGTTTACAAGGTAAATTGTTTGCTGCAGGCTCCCTGGGTGCTGGCTATGTTTTATGTGCTCTCTCATGCCTGTTGTCACTCCTGTTTCTCATAAGGCTTTAATGATTCATTTCACTTTCAAACTGCCTTGCCATGGATCTGTCACCGCCCTCTTGAGGCCAACCCTTGCGCTGCAGGTAGGATTTATTTATTTTCTACCTGTGATGCTTGGGTTCACTCATTCAGGAGCTCTTAACCCTTTCTTTTTCACTCAGCTCTTCTAGGTCTGAACACCAAAGCATGGCAAAGACCGTCCTAGGTCTCAACGTTGTCACTCCTCTTCAAGGTCCAGACGTCAGATCTTCCTTTAGATCTAGGTACCACAGATAGGAGTCTAAAACCACCTCTGGGCGTCACTCTCACCGCCACTCCAGCCGCTCTGTGAGGAAAGCCTGCTGGGTATGCGGGGCCAAGGTTCCTGAAGGCAAATCGCTCTGCGAGTGATGCTTTTCTAAAGTCGCATAAGAAAGAGAGGGTGGAGACCAACAAGTGGAAGCACTGGTCAGAAAGGTGGTCCGTGAGTCCCTGAGTAAAGGGGATTCTGGTCATACCCACAACCCTGCTGGCGACACTATGTCAGTCCCTATTAGGGATGATCTCAAGACTCCAGGCCCTTCACAGCTGAGCCATTCCTCAATTGAAGCCTCAGACAGTGAGGTGGAGGTAGATGACCCTGGTGCAGGTTTTGAATTTGCCCTAGTACCACAGCTGGTCAAAAGCTGTCAAAGAAGCTTTGAGATGGAAGAGTCAGTGGAGGCACCCTCCAAACAGAGGAAATATTTTAAACACCTCAAAAAAGAACGCCCTAATTTCTCCTTTTTGGGTGAACTCAGCGCAATAATTACCGACGAATGGGGTGGTGTTGAAAGGAAGAATTGCCTGTTAATGAAGGTATCAAAAATGTACCCATTTAAAAGCAAGGATGTAAAACACCTGGAGTCGGCTCCTCTCATTGACTCAGCCCTAATGAGGATGGTGAGGCACGTCACACTCCCATTGGAGGATACTGTTTCCTTTAGGGATTGCCTGGAGTGGAAAATTTATACCGACCTCAAGCGAATCTACATTACAGCGGGTATGACCTGCAAACCAGCTCTAGCTCTCACAGCCCTTTCTAAAGCGATGGAAGTCTGGGCAGACGACGTAGATGCTTCTCTGAGGAGCATCGCGGAAGAACTGGCCAGGAGCTCACCTATTCATGGGCTAAGGTTGATGTTGGCTTTTCTCGTGGGGCTTCCCTAGACATAATTCGCCTGGTGGCTCGGATCATGCTGACATCTGTCACGGCTAAGCGTGCCTTGTGGCTGCGCCCATGGGTAGCTGACCCTGCCTCCAAGCAGGCATGGTGCAGGATTCCATTTGGGGGTTCGTCCCTCTTTGGGAACATATCGGACAGTCCCATCACCCATGCCACAGGGGGCAAGTCGGGGTTCCTTCCCCAGGATCGCCGTCTGCTAAACCAAAAGAGAACACAGCCCAGGCAAAGTTCAGATCGAGCAAGGAATGCTCGCTACTATAGGCCTGGCCGTGAGTTCAAGAAGACCTGGAAGAAAAAACAGCCTTCAGGCCAGAAGTTTTCAAAAGGGGCATCTTCCGGTGGACAAGAATCCCCTAAGTCTTTATGATATTGCACCTGCCTAAAACAGAGCGAGTCGGCATCCTTGCCTCTCTCGGAAGAGAAAAAGCGAATTCTCCTGTCTCTCTTGTGGCTCAGGGCGCTGCAATTCCAGTTCCAGACGACAAAAGGTTTTAAGGGGTCTACTCGCCCCTCTTCATGATGTTGAAGAAAAACGTCTCCTGGAGGCCAGTTATAGACCTAACCCACTTGGATTCTTTTATCTAGAAGGAGAAGTTCAAGATGGAGACACTACTCATGATCAGTCAAGCAATCCAACCAGGCGATTGGCTTGTCTCTATAGACCTGAAGGACGCCTACTTCCATGTTCCGATAGCGTCAGAATTCCAGAAATACCCTTGCTTTGCTGTCAATCAAATCCGTCTGCAGTTCACCTGTCTCCCCTTCGGGCTAACAACATCGCCTCGTGTGTTTTTAAAACTTGTTGGCTGTCGTGGCTCTGATCAGGACCAGAGGTATCCGTCTGTATCACTATCTGGACGACCTGCTGTTGTCTCGGGACAAGGAGCAGTTGCTAATCCACAGATCCCAGGTCATCTCCACTCTACTCGTTTGGTTGGCTTCTGAATCTGGAAAAGAGCCATCTGGATCCTACGCAGTCCCTGATATTCCTTGGGGCACACTTCAATGCTATCAAGAGCACCATCTTGTTACCCCTGGAAAAATCCCAGTGATCCGGGACAGAGTTTGGCTTGCAATGTCGTCCTCATCTCCAAGCCTCTCAATGCCTAAAGATCATTGGCACCATGGTGGCAACAACACCCATGGTAAAGTGGGCTCAGTGGAAAATGCGGCCCTTCCAGAAGGGTTTCCTCCAGCAGTATAATCCAGGGCTTCGGGATCACTTTATCCAAATAACCTCATCCATGCGGGAGAGCTTTCCTTGGTGGCTACAACAGAGGAACCTCCTCAATTGTCACTCCATCGCACCTGTGTCTTGGGTCACCATCACTACAGATGCCAGCAACAGGGGCTGACAGAAGTAGCCCAAGGCATATGGAATTTTCCCTCACAGGATAGTCTCCAATGTTCTGGAACTACAGGCAGCGTTCTACGCTCTGCAGGCCTTTCACCACTTAACAGCAGGAGACTCAGTCCTCCTAAGACTGGACAACACAACGGCAGTCGCATACATCAAGAGACAGGGGGGTACTCGCAGTCTCTCCCTGTCAAAGGAAATAGAGCCCATCATGATCTGGGCCCAGAAAAACCTGGCCAACCTGACAGCTGTCTATCTCCCTGGAGTCCCGAACATTCAGGCAGATTTTCTGTTGAGAGTTTCTCTGGACAACGAGTGGACTTCCCCCCCGAAGTCTTCAGGTGGGTCCTGTCCCTGGGAGTCATTCCGGAAGTAGACTTGTTTGCCTCCCCATGCAACTTCAGACTAGAGAGATACTACACGAGGTCTTGGTATCCCCAGGCTTTTGGGTAGATGCTCTGACAGACCATTGGCGGTTCCACAGGGCCTATGCCTTTCCCCCGGTTCCTGTCATTCTCCGTTTTTTGTCGAGGCTCAGGATGGAAGAAGCAGAGATAGTGGCAATAGTCCCGTACTGGCCAAACAAGCCATGGTTTCCACTGCTGATGCAACTCAGCTTCCGGGACCCAGTTCCTCTACCCTCCAGACCAGATCTCCTATCACAAGGGGCATTTCTACATCCATGCCCGGCCCATCTACATCTGATGATCTGGTTCTTGAGAGGGGAAGGTTGGAGGCCCTAGGCTGTCCAAGTAGGGCCATCTCCACAATATTAAATGCCAGAAGAACAGGCACCAACAGGGTCTACCAGAGGATTTGGAAAAAGTTTTCAGACTACACCTCTTCCACTGCAGGTTCTTGCAATAACCCAAAGATGCATGATATCCTGGGCTTCTTACAATCAGGATTGGATCTCTCATTGTCAGTCAGCTCGCTGCGAGTCCAAATCGCTGTAATCTCTGCCTTTACGGGTGTTTCCTGGGCTAGATACCCTCTTACTCAGTAGTTTTTCAGAGGAGCAATAAGGCTCAGACCTCAAAGCCAAGTTTTTCTAATTGGGATCTTCCCCTTGTCTTGGATTTTTTCTTAGGTAGAGAGTTGGAACATGAAGATCAATCTTCTGTCAAATGCCTCTCTCTAATAGTTGTCTTCTTAGTGGCTATAACATCGGCCAAGAGGGTCTCTGAAATCAGCTCTCAGGGATGCAAGGAGCCATTTCTAAACCTTTTAATTCCTATGTTGGGTTCAAACCCCAAAGTGGCATCTGTGTTTCATGACAATCAGGAGATTGCTCTTCCAACGTTCAGATCTACCGAGGATTCCAGTGTTTATCCCTTAGATGTTGGAAAAGCTCTGAGTCAGTATCTTGAAGCTACAGCTTCTTTCCGTCAGACCGACCACCTGCTCGTTCTTTTCACAGGAAGTATAAGGGAATGCGTGCCTCTTCCAGATCTATCGGAGCATGGATTGTTCAGGCCATTCAGTGGGCCTATAAAGCCAAGGGCTTGGCGCCTCCAGAAGCGGTGACTGCTCACTCAACTAGAAGTGTCTTCATCATGGGCGGCATCACGTCACGTGCCTCCAGAAGTTATTTGCAAGGTGGCCTTGTGGTCTTCAATTAACACGTTCATGGCACACTACTACGTAGAGCCAGCCTCATTATCTTCTGTTAAATTTGGTTTAGGTATCTTGTCTGTCGATAGTGCTAATTAAACCTTTTTTTCTTTTGTCCAGCACTCTGCCCACCCGGGTGTGTATGGCTAGTTATTTCCCACACGTAGGCTGCCATGGAGTCTGTCAGGAAAACAGAAAATTTATATCAAATACTTACCGTAATTTTCCTTTCCTGATGGACTCCATGGCAGCAGGAGTTCCCTCCCAGTGGCTGGAGTAGGCTAAATTATGGAACACAGCCTCTGGCCCAGAGCAAAGATTTATGGGAGAAGGGTCCTATGAGGTATGAGGGGCGGGATTAACCCACACGTAGGCTGCCATGGAGTCCATCAGGAAAGGAAAATTACGGTAAGTATTTGATATAAATTTTCCGTTTTCAGTACAAACACAATATATAACCAAAAGCATATTTAGGAACCAACTGATTCCTTAGGAAAGGGACTTTTTTATGGCTCTGTATTAGAGGCTGCATTAACACAATTAACCACTTAAGCCCCGGACCATTTTGTAGCTAGAGGACCAGAGGTGATTTCAGAATTTTGCACTGCGCTGCTTTAACTGTAAATTGTGCGGACATGCAATGTTGTACCCAAACGAAATTTGCGTCCTTTTCTTCCCACAAATAGAGCTTTCTTTTAATGGTATTTGATTGCCTCTGCGATTTTTTTTTTTTGTGATATAAACGGAAATAGACCGAAAATTTAGAAAAAAAAAGATATTTTCTAATTTTTGTTATAAGAAAAATCGAATAAACTCAATTTTAGTCATACATTTAGGCCAAAATGTATTCAGCCACATGTCTTTAGTAAAAAAAATGTCAATAAGCGTATATTTATTGGTTTGCGCAAAAGTTATAGCGTCTACAAACTAGGGTACATTTTCTGGAATTTACACAGCTTTTAGTTTGACTGCCTATCTCATTTCTTGAGGTGCTAAAATGGCAGGGCAGTACAAAACCCCCCCAAATGACCCCATTTTGGAAAGTAGACATCCCAAGAAAATTGCTGAGAGGCATGTTGAGCCCATTGAATATTTTTTTTTTTTGTCTCAAGTGATTGAATAATGACTAAAAAAATAAAAATAAAAAAATATAAAAAGTTGTCACTAAATTATATATTGCTCACACATGCCATGGTTATATGTGGAATTGCACCCCAAAATACATTTTGCTGCTTCTCCTGAGTACGGGGATACCACATGTGTGGGACTTTTTGGGAGCCTAGCCGCGTACGGGCCCCCGGAAACCAAGCACCGCCTTCAGGATTTCTAAGGGCGCAAATTTTTGATTTCACTCCTCACTACCTATCACAGTTTTGAAGGCCATAAAATGCCAAAATAGCACAAACCCCCCCTCAAATGACCCTATTTTAGAAAGTAGACACCCCAAGGAAATTGCTGAGAGGCCTGTTGAGCCCATTGAATATTTTTATTTTTTGTCTCAAGTGATTGAATAATGACACAAAAAAAAAAAAAATTACAAAAAGTTGTCACTAAATGATATATTGCTCACACATGCCATGGTTATATGTGGAATTACAAATTTTTGATTTCACTCCTCACTGCCTATCACAGTTTTGAAGGCCATAAAATGCCAAAATAGCACAAACCCCCCCCAAATGACCCCATTTTGGAAAGTAGACACCCCAAGCTATTTGCTGAGAGGCATGGTGAGTATTTTACAGCTCTCATTTGTTTTTGAAAATGAAGAAAGAAAATATTTTTTATTTTTTATTCAATTTTCAAAACTTTGTGACAAAAAGCGAGATCTGCAAAATACTCACAATACCTCTCAGCAAATAGCTTGGGGTGTCTACTTTCCAAAATGGGGTCATTTGGGGGGGTTTTGTGCCATCTGGGCATTCCATGGCCTCCGAAACTGTGATAGGCAGTGAGAAGTGAAATCAAAAATTTACACCCTTAGAAAGCCTGAAGGCGGTGCTTGGTTTTTGGGGTCCCGTACGCGACTAGGCTCCCAAAAAGTCGCACACATGTGGTATCCCCGTACTCAGGAGAAGCAGCAGAATGTATTTTGGGGTGTAATTCCACATATGCCCATGGCATGTTTGAGCAATATATCATTTAGTGACAACTTTGTGCAAAAAAAATTAAAAATAAATAAAATAATTGTCTTTCTTCCGCAACTTGTGTCAACATACAAAATATTCCATGCACTCGACATGCCTCTCAGTATATAGCTTGGGGTGTCTACTTTCCAAAATGGGGTCATTGGGGGGGGGGGGGGTTTTGAACTGTTCTGGCATTTTATACACAACATTAGGAAGCTTACATCCACTCTAACCACTTGAAGACAAAGCCCTTTTTGACACTTTTTGTTTACATGAAAACATATATTACTCTTTCGTCCATGGACCGACACAGCTTCTCTATTGACAAAGTGGGTATTATCCGTTAATTAGGAGTGACTAGGCAGAAAAACTTGTAAAAAGTGTTGCATCACACCTTCTACAGTACCGCCCAGGGGGCGGACCCTCTGGGTATACCCTCTCAGTCTGCACATCGCAGATCAGTTTTTTTCTGTCTAGCAAGGAGTAGGACATGGCTCCCTTCGGGCTCATTGGTCCGGGGAAAAAAGATATATATATTTTTTATTTTTTTGCTACATTTGTTGTTTCCTGCGATCTTCGATCAACTGCCGACTGGGTGACAGGCTGGATCCTCGATCCTTGTAGTCTCCCCAGTTTCGGCCATCGAGCGTGTGCCGACCCTAGCTACGCGCTGGGTTTTCCACGACATGCCCGTCGCTCCACGGGTGGCCGGTGAGCCTACGCTCCAGGGCCTGCATCGGACCGCTCAGCTTCGGCTGACCTTTCGGCCGAGTCGCAGCAGCCTGGCCGGTGAGCTTACGCTCCAAGGCTTGCATCGGACCGCTCAGCTTCGGCTGACCTTACGGCCGAGTCGCAGCAGCCTGTCCGGTGAGCGTCATGCTCCAGGGCATACATATGATCGTCCCTTCTGGGTCCAATCACAGCATGCCTGGCCAACAGTCACCTTCCGTGCGCGGACGATGATCTGTTTGGAATGTCTTCCAGCAGAATACATGCAGGATAGGTAAGTAAAACTCCCCTGCCTCGGCTGGGTGATTTAGCTGGACATTCCTGGAGAGATCAAGTAAGTGGTTGTGGCCCCTTTCTTCCCTCTCTCCCTGCCTTTCCCTCCTCCCTGGGCTTCTAGCTAAAGGTTGCTGGGTGCTGGGGGTCACCTAGGGGGTCCCACTGGAGCGGGGCTGGCTGTAACTAACATTTAAAAGAAATGTCATTTTTGCTTACCTGTGTTTCTGTGTCTCCATGCTGTCGGCGGCCATTTTGAGGTGGTCCATGCCAAGTTTGGCCTCTTGTAACTGCCTGGCGGCCATCTTCCTGTAGTTCGGCCACACCCACTGGCCCCTATCAGGTGATCGGCGGCCATGTTTGTCCACCCTGTATGCAGATATTGCCGTTCGGCGGCCATCCTTTTTGTGGGCTATGGCTGCCTGACCTCTATCTTCTGTCGGCGGCCATTTTCTTAGAGCCCACATTATCTTCCATACAGACGGTTTTGGCAACCATTTTGCGAGAGCCTCCGGCCTCTAGGGTGCATTACACTGGCGCGAAAATTCACACAGGAAGTGCTGATAAAAGAAGCAGACTGACACAGCAGCAAGGGGACAGCATCATAGGCGCAGCATAGCAGTACCTATCCAGGGTGGTGAGTCCTCTGGGTAACCCAGCATCTCTGCAGCGCAGGAGGGTGGCCTATTGATATCTTGCCTGGAGCCCTGTGAGTGTCAGCGTGTGGTCAGCATGGCATCTGAGCCAGATGTCTTCTCCCCTGAAACACCAGATTTAGCAGCTGGTGTCCCTGAGGTGTCTATGGACGCTATGTCGGCAATCCTAGAGGCGTTTGCTGCCAGGGTGGAAGCAGCACACGGGAATACAGGGGGTAATAAACGCCCCCGTCCCCTGCAATCTTCTGGGGATATTTCTGATGCAGAACCAGGTCCAGCTACGGCTCATGGCCCAGATTCTGATGCATCAGAGACTGCAGACCGTGACCGATCGGACAGTGAGGAGGACTCCAAGTCCAGGTCAGTACGCGAGACGGCTTTGGTATCTGACCTTATTACTGCAGTGCGGGATACGCTAAAGTTGGAAAGGACTGAAGAAGTAGCAGATACTCCAGTCCCCTTTGGGTTTCGTAAACCTGCCCGCACTGCTAAGGTGTTCCCTTGTGTGTCTTATTTTGACAAACTCTTATACAAGGAATGGGAGAACCCACTGAGGGTCTTTACAGCCCCAAAGAGGTTTGCAGTACGGTACCCCTTTGAGGAGAGTTTTCTGAAGATATGGACCTCTCCCCCTATAGTGGACCCTTCGGTGTCCAGACTTAATAGAGCCACCACTATTCCAGTAGAAGGGGCTCCTGTTTTCAAGGACCCTGTGGATAAGAAGGCTGAAGCACTCGCTCGCTACCTATACTCAGTGGTAGGCTCAGCAGTACGCCGGGCATTGGCGGGGGCCCTAGTGTCTCAGACACTTACTGAATGGGCAAAATTGCTACTCCAGGGGTTAAAGGAGCGAGATGCTCCTCCTAATGAGATAACTTTGGCCGACCAGTTGGTCCAGGGCCTTAAGTTTGTCTGCGAGTCAGACATGGATACTATTCCCCTGCTGTCAAGAGCTTCGGTTTATGCAGTAGCAATACGCCGCCTGATCTGGCTAAAGGGCTGGTCTGCGGACCAGACTTCCAAGAAAGCCCTATTGGATCTGCCTTTTAAGGGCGACAGACTTTTTGGGGCTTCTCTGGATGACATCATCAAGGATGCTACAGGAGGTAAAAGCACTTTGCTTCCCCAAACTAGCAAGGGTAGGGGACCACGCCAAGGGCAAGGGCCCTCCTTTACTGCACGTAAGCGGTTTTTTCGCCCTCTTAAGGTGACAGGGAAAAGACCCCAGGCCGATAAAGCGCCTGCCCAAGGACAAAAGCGTCCTTGGTCCCGCAGACCCAACAAGCCTGTGGACAAATCTGCGTCCACATGAAGGTCCGCCCCCACCCAGCTCTCGGGTGGGGGGACGTCTTCGCAAATTCGCGACTCAGTGGACTGCTCTAGTCTCCGACAGGTGGGTTTGCGAAGTAATCTCCTCAGGCTACAAGATAGAATTTCTCTCTTGTCCACCAGACAGATTCATCACCTCCAATCTCCAGCTACTACCGACCCGTCGGGAGGCCCTGTATGGGGCGGTCCAGGGTCTACTGGAACGCGGGGTAGTTATTCCAGTTCCAGAACAGGAACGGGGTCAGGGTTTTTACTCAAATCTGTTCATTGTGCCAAAGAAGGAGGGGGTTCGTCCAATCTTGGATCTGAGCCCTCAATTGCTTTGTGAAGGTACAAAGATTTCGGATGGAGTCGGTTCGATCCGTAGTCACGGCTCTCCATCCGGGGGACTTTCTGGCCTCCTTGGACATCAAGGACGCATACCTGCATGTCCCCATATACTCCAGACACCAGAGGTTTCTGCGATTTGCTATCGGGAAGAACCACTACCAGTTTGTGGCCCTCCCGTTTGGCCTTGCCTCAGCACCCAGGACGTTCACCAAGGTGCTCGCTCCGATTCTGGCACTTCTAAGACAGCGGGGTATCGCTATCACAGGTTACTTGGACGACCTTCTGCTGAAGGGCCCTTCAAGCTCAGAATTAGAGGTAAGCGTGTCCATTACCTGTCAGACTCTTCGAGACTGTGGTTGGATACTAAACACGCAAAAGTCAGTATTGGTGCCCACTCAACGCCTAGTGTACCTGGGGTTGATTCTGGATTCCTCAGAGGCAAAGGTATTCCTCCCTGTGGAGAAGTTGCAGACCCTCCGGGCTGCAGTACGGCAGCTGACTTCCAGGAATTGGTCGTCACTCCGTTTTTGCATGCAAGTGTTGGGCCTCATGGTAGCCTCCTTCGAGGCGGTCCCATATGCTCAATACCACACTCGAGTGTTACAGAGGGAAGTTCTGTCCAGATGGAACAGATGCCCTTCATCTCTGGATTATCAAATCCGAGTGAGCCACCTAGTCAGGAGATCCCTGGTATGGTGGCTGACAGCACCGGCTCTAATGGCCGGGAAGTCATTTCTTCCGGTTTACTGGATAGTGATCACGACGGACGCCAGCCTTACAGGTTGGGGGGGAGTCTGGGGTGTCCAGTCGGCGCAAGGTCGCTGGACCCCAGAGGAAGCCCTCCTGCCGATCAATGTCCTGGAGATCCGGGCGATCAAGCTGTGCCTCTTCAAATGGTCTCAGAGACTGCAAGGGCGTCCAGTCAGGATCCAGTCAGACAACGCCACAGCAGTGGCATATGTCAATCATCAAGGAGGAACAAGAAGCTCAGCTGCAGCATCGGAGATCGCTCGCATCCTGAAGTGGGCAGAGAGGAGCGTACCGGCACTGTCGGCCGTGTACATTCCGGGTGTGGAAAACTGGCAGGCGGACTACCTGAGCCGCCAGATGCTGGACCAGGGAGAATGGTCCTTACACCCGGAGGTGTTCCAACTCCTCTGCCAAAGATGGGGCACACCAGACGTAGATCTTCTGGCTTCCCGACTCAATCGGAAGGTATTGAGGTTTGTGGCCCGGTCAAGAGACCCATGGGCAGACGCAACGGACGCGTTGGTAGCATCGTGGGGCCAGTATCGGCTAATCTATGCCTTCCCTCCCTTAAGGCTTCTTCCTCTTCTGCTCCGCAGAGTGGAGGCAGAGGGAATTCCAATGATCCTAATCGCTCCAGATTGGCCTCAGCGTCCTTGGTACGCCGATCTAGTACGTCTGGTAGCAGACGTCCCCTGGCGCCTACCACTACGGAAGGACCTGCTGTCGCAAGGTCCCATATTCCATCCTGCTTTACAGTCATTGGCTTTAACGGCATGGCTGTTGAGAACCAGGTACTGAGAGACCGGGGCCTGTTAGACTCAGTAATCTCTACTATGAGAAGTGCTCGAAAACCGTCCTCTAGGAAGGTCTATCACCGCACTTGGAGGGCCTACATCTCCATGTGTGAGGAAATGAAATGGCATCCGCGTACCTATTTGGTTTCCAGAATCCTGCTGTTTTTACAGCATGGGGTAGACCAAAGGCTTGCCCTAAGTACGATTAAGGGACAGATATCTGCCCTGGCTGTCTTTTTTCAGCGACCCCTGGCGACTCACTCTCTCGTGAGTACATTTGTGCAGGGGGTTCGACATGTGGCCCCTCCGGTCCGCCCCCCGTTACCTCCGTGGGACTTGAACCTGGTCCTCTCGGTGCTTCAGAAGGCACCGTTTGAGAATATTAGAGATATTCCCCTGTTGACACTTTCTCAGAAGGTGGTCTTTTTGGTGGCTGTTACGTCAGTTAGACGAGTCTCTGAGCTGGCAGCCTTGTCCTGCAAGGCTCCCTATTTGATTTTCCACAAGGATAAGGTGGTGCTGCGGCCGCAGCCTTCCTTTCTTCCGAAGGTCGTTTCGGCTTTTCATCTCAACGAAGACATTGTACTTCCATCCTTGTGTCCTCAGCCGTCGAATCCTAAGGAGTCGGCGTTGCATTCCTTGGACGTTGTCCGAGCTTTAAGAGTATACATATCTGCTACTTCCCTGTTCCGGAAGTCAGACTCACTGTTTGTTTCGGTGGCTGGTCCCAAGAAGGGCCAAGCAGTCTCATCGGCCACCATCTCTAGGTGGATCCGACAGATAGTAATCCAGGCTTACGCCTTAAAGGGTCAGGCGCCCCCCTTTCCTGTCACGGCGCATTCGACCAGGGCAATAGGTGCCTCTTGGGCTTTCCGACATCAAGCGTCTGTTTCCCAACTATGTAAAGCGGCGACTTGGTCGTCCGCTCACACTTTCACAAAATTCTACAAAGTTGATGTAGGTGCATCTTCGGATGCCTCTTTCGGCCGCAAGGTTTTGCAGGCGGCTGTTTAGAGTTGCAACTCCTCCGTTGGAGGAGTGCTGTTTTGTGTTTTGGGGTGAAGTTTGTTTTTATGCTGTTACCACCCCTCGTTTTTTCTCTGACACTGCTTTGGGACGTCCCACTTTGTCAATAGAGAAGCTGTGTCGGTCCATGGACGAAAGAGTAAATAGGATTTTTTACTCACCGTAAAATCCTTTTCTCTGAGTCCATGGACCGACACAGCACCCACCCCTCCTTTTAAGTTTGTACTGCTTTTTGACGAACTGATCTGCGATGTGCAGACTGAGAGGGTATACCCAGAGGGTCCGCCCCCTGGGCGGTACTGTAGAAGGTGTGATGCAACACTTTTTACAAGTTTTTCTGCCTAGTCACTCCTAATTAACGGATAATACCCACTTTGTCAATAGAGAAGCTGTGTCGGTCCATGGACTCAGAGAAAAGGATTTTACGGTGAGTAAAAAATCCTATTTTTTTTTGCAAGAAAATTATGTTGAACCCCCAAACATTATATATATTTTTAAAGCAAATGCCCTACAGATTAAAATGGTGGGTGTTGCATTTTTTTTTTCTACACAGTATTTGCGCAGCGATTTTTCAAACGCATTTTTTGGGGAAAAAATACACTTTTTTAAATTTTAATGCACTAAAACACACTATATTGCCCAAATGTTTGATGAAATAAAAAAGATGATCTTAGGCCGAGTACATAGATACCAAACACGACATGCTTTAAAATTTCGCACAAACGTGCATTGGCGACAAACTACATACATTTTTAAAAGCCTTTAACCACTTCTCTACTGTGCACGAAAACCCCCTTCCTGCCCAAGCCATTTTTCAGCTTTCAGCGCTGTCAGACTTTGAATGACAATTGCACGGTCGTGCGACGTGGCTCCCAAACGAAATTTGTGTCCTTTTTTTCCCACAAATAGAGCTTTCTTTTGGTGGTATTTGATCACCTCTGCGGTTTTTATTTTTTGCGCTATAAACAAAAGAAGAGCGTCCAGTTTGGAAAAAAAAACACTTTTTTACTTTTTGCTATAATAAATACCCATTTTTTTTTTTAATAAAATTTTCCTCAGTTTAGGCCGATACGTATTCTTCTACATATTTTTAGTAAAAAAAAAAAATCGCAATAAGCGCGTATTGATTGGTTTGCGCAAAAGTTATAGCGTGTACAAAATAGGGGATAGATTTATAGCATTTTTATTTTTTTATTAGTAATGGTGGCGATCTGCGATTTTTTTATTGTGACTGCGATATTGCGGCGGACACATAGGACACTTTTGACACATTTTTGGGACCATTCACGTTTATACAGCGATCCCTGCTATAAAAATGCATTGATTACTGTATAAATTTGATTGGCAGGGTAGGGGTTAACCACTAGGGGGCGGGAAGGGGTTAAATATGTTTCCTCAATGTGTTCTTACTGTGGGGGGAGGTGACTGACTGGGGGAGGTGACCGATGGTTGTCCCTATGTACAAGGGACACACCATCGGTCCCCTCTCCCTCACAGGACGTGGATCTCTGTGTTTACACACAGAGATCCACTTTCCTGCTCGTTTCCCGGGCAATCGCGGGTGCCCGGCGGCAATCGCGGCCGCTGGACACGCGCACCGGGGCCTTGTGAACGCGGCGAGCGCGCGCCTCCTAGCTCGTTTTAAAGTGAGGACGTCATATGACGTCCTCCCAGAACGAGAGTATCCTCCGCCCGCCGTCAATTGACAGTGGGCGGGGGACAAGTGGTTAAAAGCCTTTACAGGTTACCCCGTTAGATTTACAGAGGAGGTCTACTGCTAAAATTACTGCCCTCGATCTGACCTTTGCGGTGATACCTCACATGCATGGTGCAATTGCTGTTTACATATGACGCCAGACCGACGCTTGCGTTCGCCATTGGGCAAGAGCAGGGCAGGACAGGGGTGCTTTTTTTTTTTTTATTATTAATTTTGCTTTTTTATTTTATTTTTAAATTGTTCCTTCCATATTTTTTTTTAATCATTTTTATTGTTATCTCAGGGAATGTAAATATCCCCTATGATAGCAATAGGTAGTGACAGGTACTCTTTTTTGAAAAAACTGGGGTCTTCTAGACCCTAGATCTTTCCTCTGCCCTCAAAGCATCTGACCACACCAAGATCGGTGTGATAAAATGCTTTCCCAATGGCGCTTTTTATATCCGGGGGGGGGGGGGGGACATTCCCTCCCACTGCTTGTAAAAGCAGTCCAGAGGCTAATTAGCCACTAAGATTGCTTTTACATGAAAGCCGGCCGCTGGCTGAAAAGAAAGATACCAAGATGATACCTAAACCCGCAGGCATCATTGGTATAAACATTCAAAGTCCAGCAACATACCAGTACGTTGCTGGTCCTTGTTGGACATGTATTGGAATCTTTTTTTTTCATGCAGCCAGTTGGCTGAACGAAAAAAGAGATTGATCGGTGGGTATGCCCACCATTAGAATACCGCCCTCCATCCACCCACTTCTAATGATGGGCATACATGCACCATTTATATATGCCGAAGCATGGGGGCATCCTCCCGCAAAAAAGTTATGCCGCACACACATGGTCGGACTTTTCCACGGGCAAGCCTCCCTCGGAATTTCGACCGTATGTACGCGGCATTAGGAGCAAAATTGCTCCTCCGCCCCTGCTGCCCCAATGCTTCGGCATATATGCTTTTTTTTTTAACTGTGGTGGTGAAATCACCTCCTACAGCACTGGAGTCGCAGGGATCAGGCCTGTCTCTGCGAACGCTGCAGTTATGTGTGTTGTGTTTTGTAAGTGACAGTGATCGATCGATACTGCACTTGGGTGGCCTGGGCTGAACGGAGGGGCAAAACGCAGGTGCTAGCAGGTATCTGGGCTGATCCCGCTAACACTGCGTTTTTGGGAACCCTAAATTGCTGGGGACGCTAGTATAGATCTGATCAGATCAGATATTGATCTGATCAGATACTATACCACTAAGGGGGGTGTATGCTTCACGCGTGGGTGTTAGCGTTACTGGCACTAACCTGACGCTGCCTGGGGTGTGACGCAGACCCTCTCTGATGCTAAAACCTAATTGATATCACCCGCCGGGCGATCAGAGGGTTAAACCTTTATTGGGTTATATATACGGCGGGTGCCCTGACACTATAAAAAGCAAACTAACTAACCAGTGTCACCCGTAACACTTATATGGTGATCACTGGTGAAAGGGTTAACTAGGGGCAATTAGGGGGTTAAAACCTTTATTAGATAATATATGGGGGTACCTGACGCTATAAAAACCTGCGGCGAACCTAAAAAAAATTACTGGCTACCGATCTGCATCACCGACGCTAAGACAGCGATCAGAAAAAAGATCGCTTAGCGACAGTGGTGATAGGGGGTGAAAGGGTTACCTGGGGGGCGATCAAGGGGGTTAAACCTTTATTAGGTAATATATGGGGGTACCTGACGCTATAAAAACCTGCGGCGAACCTAAAAAAACTGGCTACCGATCGGCATCACCGACAATAAAACAGCGATCAGAAAAACGATCGCTTAGTGACAGCGGTGCTAGGGGGTGAAAGGGTTACCTGGGGGGGCGATCAAGGGGGTTAAACCTTTATTAGGTAATATATGGGGGTACTCGACGCTATAAAAACCTGCGGCGAACCTAAAAAAAATTACTGGCTACCGATCGGCAGCACCGACGCTAAGACGGCGATCAGAAAAATGATCGCTTAGCGACAGTGGTGATAGGGGGTGAAAGGGTTATCTGGGGGCGATCAGGGGGTTAAACCTTTATTAGGGGGGGTTAGGGGGCTACACTGGACCTAAAACTAAACTTTGGTGACACTTTTACAGTCACAAATGTCACTGATTGCAATGATCACTAAATAAATGGTCACTGCAATCAGTGACACTGTGACTGGGGGGTGATCTGGGGGTGCGATTTATGTGCCTATGTGTCCTGGTGTCAGTGTAGTGTTTTGTGCACTAACCTGCATCTTCTCCTGTACGGCGCTCGGTATATGTGAGCGCCGCAGGAGAGATGACATCACTTCCTCTGCCTGTGTAAACATTACACAGGCAGGGGAAGCTCTCTCATTCGCCAGGAGCGATCGAGAGGGGGTGGCCGGAATCGAACGGCCGTCCCCTCATGCCTGATCGCTCCGGATCAGTTAACCACCGCTCACTGTAAAGAAGGGGGGTCCGATCGGACCCCCCAACTATACAAAGGCAGTCACGTAGATATACGTGATTCTGCCTGTCGGTGCCATTCTGCCAACGTATATTTACAGTGGGCGGTCGTTAAGTGGTTAAGAAGTATAAAAATACAAATGTTATTAATGTCAATTTGATAAAATGACAACTAGTTGCATAAATATGCTTCCATAATTTTCACACATATCATAAGACAATACAGTTTTCCATACTAAAAGGAAGTATCCAAATTAAATTTAGTGATTTTACTACACATTCTTCAAATTCTGGTCTGCCGCGTTTTGCAGCTTGGACCACTGCTTCTTCAAGGACTGAATGCATTTCATTCATCCAATTGGCTTACCACAACTTTCAACAACAGATAAATATTTATTTAATATAGTTGATACTCCACATAACAGATGGCCACCAATGGTGAAGGCCACCCACTTTAACCTAAGCCGCGTGGGTGAGGGGTGGCATCGGGGCACTGGACCTGATAGGTAGGAAACAGAGGCCCCTACAAAATGGACACCAGCCAACGATATAACTGAAAGTTAAATAATAGAACATATAAATATTCATACACTATATTGCCAAAAGTATTGGTACTGGGAAGGCTGTCCACAAGGTTTAGGAGTGTCTATGGAAATGTTTGACCATTCTTCCAAAAGCACATTTGTGAGATCAGGCACTGATGTGGATGAGTAGGCCTGGGTCACAGTCTCCACTCTAATTCATCCCAAAGGTGTTCTATCAGGTTGCGGTCAGGACTCTATGAAGGCCAGTCACGTTCCTCCACCCCAAACTCCCTCATCCATGTCTTTATGGACGTTTTTCCACTACCTATAGGTAAGCCTTATTCTAGGCTTACCTATAGGTAAAAGTGACGCAGGAGGGTTTACAACCACTTTATTACCATGTATTGCCCCGTTTAACATCAATGACAGCTTGAAGTCTTTTGTGGTATTTGTGGATGAGGCTCTTTATCTTCTCAGATGGTAAAGCTGCCCATTCCTCTTGACAAAAAGCCTCCAGTTCCTGTAAATTCTTGGGCTGTCTTGCATGAACTGCACATTTGAGATCTCCCCAGAGTGGCTCAATGATATTGAGGTCAGGAGACTGAGATGGCCACTCCAGAACCTTCAATTTATTCTGCTGTAGCCGATGACAGGTCAACTTGGCCTTGTGTTTTTGATCATTGTCATGTTGGAATGTCCAAGTACGTCACATGCGCAGCTTCCTGGCTGATGAATGCAAATGTTCCTCCAGTATTTTTTGATAACATCTTGCCATCAATTTTGACCAAATTTCCTTTGCCTTTGTAGCTCACACATCCCCAAAAACATCAGCGATCCCACCTTTGTGTTTCACAGTAGGCATGGTGTACTTTTCATCATAGGCCTTGTTGACCCCTCCTCTCCAAACGTAGCGTGGTTTTGGCCAAAAAGCTCAATTTTGGTCTCATCACTCCAAATGACTTTGTGCCAGAAGGTTTAAGGCTTGTCTATGTGCTGTTTGGCGTATTGTAAGCAGGATACTTTGTGGCATTTGCGTAGTAATGGCTTTCTTCTGGCGACTCGACCATGTAGCCCATCTTACTTCAAGTGCCTCCTTATTGTGCATCTTGAAACAGCCACACCACATGTTTTCAGAGAGTCCTGTATTTGACCTGAAGTTATTTGTGGGTTTTTCTCTGCATCCCAAAAAAAATTCCTGGCAGTTGTAGCTGAAATTTTAGTTGGTCTATCTGACCATGGTTTGGTTTCAACAGAGCCGCTCATTTTCCACTTCTTGATTAGAGTTTGAACACTGCTGATTGGCATTCTTAATTCCTTGGATATCTTTTTATATCCCTTTCCTGTTTTATACAGTTAAAACTACCTTTTCCCGCAGCTCCTTTGACAATTATTTTGCTTTCCCCCATGACTCAGAATCCAGAAACGTCAGTGCAGCACTGGATGAAAGAGGCAAGGGTCTGTCAGGAGTCCAGAAACTCATTGACCTTTTATACACACACTAATTAGTCAACTTGTGTGTATGTTATCAGGTCAAAATCACCAGGGTATGTAAACTTTTGGTCAGGGTCATTTGGGTAGTTTCTGTTGTCATTATGATTTAAAAAGTGTAAAACACAGTTGATTGATAATAAATGGCTTCAGCCAAGCACTAACCATGAGTGAAAGAAATTTTGTGTTATCATTCATATTCTCCGAAAAATGGCCAAGAAATCAAATTCTGCCAGGGTATGTAAACTTATGAGCACAACAGTGTATGTGTGTGTTTATATATACATACATACATACATACATACATACACACAGTATCTCACAAAAGTGAGTACACCCCTTACATTTTTATAAATATTTTATTATATCTTTTCATGTGACAACACTGAAGAAATTACACTTTGCTACAATGTAAAGTAGTAAGTGTACAGCTTGTATAACAGTGTAAATTTGCTGTCCCCCTCAAAATAACTCAACATACAGCCAAGAATGTCTAAACCCTCGGCAACAATAGTGAGTACACTCTTAAGTGAAAATTTCCAAATTGGGCCCAAAGTGTCAATATTTTGTGTGGCCACCATTACTTTCCAGCACTGCCTTAACTCTCTTGGACATGGAGTTCACCAGAGCTTCACAGGTTGCCACTGGAGTCCTCTTCCACTCCTCCATGATGACAGCACAGAGCTGATGGATGTTAGAGACCATGCGCTCCTCCACCTTCCGTTTGAGGATGCCCCACAGATGCTCAATAGGGTTTAGGTCTGGAAACATGCTTGGCCAGTCCATCACCTTTACCCTCAACTTCTTTATCAAGGCAGTGGTCGTCTTGGAGGTGTGTTTGGGGTCGTTATGTTGGAATAATGCCCTGCGGCCCAGTCTCCGAAGGGAAGGGATCATGCTCTGCTTCAGTATGTCACAGTACATGTTGGCATTCATGGTTCCCTCGATGAGCTGAAGCTCCCCAGCGTTGGCAGCACTCATGCAGCCCCAGACCATGACACTCCCACCACCATGCTTGACTGTAGGCAAGACACACTTGTCTTTGTAATCCTCACCTGGTTGCCGCCACACGTTTGACACCACCTGAACCAAATACGTTTATTTTGGACCACAGGACATGGTTCCAGTAATCAATGTCCTAAGTCTGCTTGTCTTCAGCAAACTGTTTGCGGCCTTTCTTGTGCATTATCTTTAGAAAAGGCTTCCTTCAGGGACAACAGCCATGCAGACCAATTTGATGCAGTGCGCAGTGTATGGTCTGAGCACTGACAGGCTGACCGCCCCCCACCCCTTCAACCTCTGCAGTAATGCTGGCTGCACTCATACGTCTATTTCCCAAAGACAACCTCTGGGTATGAAGCTAAGCACATGCACTCAACTTTTTTGGTTGACCATGGCGAGGCCTGCTCTGAGTGGAACCTGTCCTGTGAAACCGCTGTATGGTCTTGGCCACCATGCTGCAGCTCACTTTCAGGGTCTTGGCAATCTTCTTATAGCCTAGGCCATCTTTTTGTAGAGCAACAATTCTCTTTTTTGCAGATCCTCAGAGAGTTCTTTGCCATGAGGTGCCATGCTGCACTTCCAGTGACCAGTCAGAGAGTGAGATTGATAACACCAAATTTAACACACCTGAGACCTTGCTAAAGGGGAAGAACAGGGAAATTGGGACTTTAATTGAAGCACCAGTTAGCAAAAGAATTTAGTTGGATGAACCATAGGAATTTAATAAAATCTCATATTACACACGGGTACATAGTAAACATTGTAACAGCAGTGGACGTGATTACTCTCTCAGCAGTGGCTTTTTTATGTTAACAGTATAAATGGTTAACAGTAATACATGATTTTATGACATAATTGTCAAGAAGATAAAGCATGGATAATTCCAAAGGGTCACCAAAATTAGGAAGGGTAAACATTTATAATGAAGGATAATGCCTGCAGGACCTATGGCCTGGTTAAACCTGTATAAAGGGTAACTCAGTAATAATTCTTGAAATTATATGATTGAAAGGTACAGCATCAGGTAGCTCTACACGTTTCGTGACTTCCATGTCACTCATCAGGAGCATGCGCGTGTGGTCACTACAGTAAAAGTAAAAAGGGTTGGGTAAATACAATGGTAGAAGTATCAGAGGGGGTGAGATGTAGAACCCCCCAGCACAGAGGTGCTTACAATATTGGTAACAGGTAACTGCAAACCAGATGGGGCATGACATGTGTCTGGAGATAGCCCCCAGCGGGAGCTGAGGCGGACGGACCAGGGGGGGCACATGGGGTACCAACGGGCAGGCATGGCAAACGGAGCGACCCTGTGAAGTGATGATTAAATTAAGGTGCGTGTCCCAAAGGACAGCAGGGATTGGGAAGTGAAGGGAGAGGTCAGTACCAGTGGGGTTACGGTGAGTGCAATAGGGGGAAAGAGCAACCTGCAAGTGATGAGTGCGGGACAAATGGAGTGAGGCTGTGGTGAGTGAAGTAAACCCTAACTGGGTTTGGATGAATAGGAGTGAGGGGAGGGAAATTTTAAAGCATGCTATCCCACATTTTTTGTCGGAATATCCAATGGAGCGTACAAATGGTCAGATTTTGAGAACACCCTGTCATCACACAATTCCCCTTGGAAAATCCGATCGTATGTGCGAGGCTTTAGATTGTCTTGTATTTGACTCCATCCATCTTCCCATTAAACTCTGACCAGAGCCCCCCTTCCTTCACATGTAAACGGGACTTCTTATGGCTTTATCTCAACAATGGCTTTCTTCTTACCATTCTTCCATAAAGGTCCGATTTGTGGAGTGCACAACTAATAGTTGTCCTGTGGACAAATTCTGCCACCTGAGCTGTGGATCTCTGCAGCTCCTCCAGTTACCATGGGCCTCCTGGCTGCTTCTCTGATTGCTCTCCTTGCCTGGCAGTTTAGGTGGACGGCCATCTCTTGGTAGGTTTGCAGTTGTACCATACTCTATTTTCGGATGATGGATTGAACAATGCTCCGTTAAATGTTCGACGCTTGAGATATTTTTTTTTATAACCTAACCCTGCTTTAAACTTCTCCACACCTTTATCCCTGACCTGTTCCTTGGCCTTTATGATGCTGTTTGTTCACGAAGGTTCTCTAACAAACCTGAGGGCTTCACAGAACAGCTGTATATTATACTGGGATTAAATTACACACAGGTGGACTACTAATTATGTGACTTCTGAAGGCAATTGTTCCACTAGATTTTTAGTTAGGGGTATCAGAGTAAAGGGGGCTGCATACAAATGCACACCACACTTTTCACATATTTGTAAAAAAAAATTGATAACCATTTATCACTTTTTTTCCACTTTACAATTATGTACTGGTCTATTACATAAAATATATTTACATTTTTGGTTGTAACATGACAAATAAAAATTGGAAAATTTCAAGGGGTACGAATACTTCAAGGCACTGTGTGTGATGGGAAGTGGTTAAACTGTTTATTTAACCACTTGCCGCCCGCCCTATAGCAAAATGACAGCGGCAAAGTGGTTTCAATATCCTGACTGGACGTCATCAGGATATTGAGCCCCATCGCGGCGATCGTTGTCGCGGGATGTTAGTCTGACACCCCGCAACACCGATCTAGGTAAAGAGTCTCCGACGGAGACTCTTTACCGCGTGAGCAGCCGCGTCCAATCACGGCTGATTACGATGTAAACAGGAAAAGTCGAGTCAGACGCAAGTAGAGGAGAGCTGATAGGCTGCTCCGCTGACAGGGGGTACATTGTGCTGATCGATTATCAGCGCAGCCCCCCCCCCCCAGGATGCCCACACTGGACCACCAGGGATGCTCACCATAAGGGATGCCACTTAGAAATGTCTAATGGATGCCAATCAGTGCCCACAATGGGCACCACTGATTGGCAGGCACTATTGTTTGGCACTGATTGGCATCCATTAGTACAACACATTACAGTGCCACCTATCAGTGCCCATCCATGCCGCCTCATCGGTGCCCATCAGTGAAGGAGAAAACGTACTTATTTACGTTTTGTAACTGAAACAAAAAAAAAAACATTTTTTTTTTCGAAATTCTAAGTCAATCTTTAATTATTTTTTTTTAGCAGAAAATAAAAATCCCAGAGGTGATCAAATACCACCAGAAGAAAGCTCTATTTGTGGGAACAAAATGATAAAAAAAAAAAAAAAATGTCGTTTGGGTACAGTGTAGCATGACCGCGCAATTGTCATTCAAAGTGCAACAGCGCAGAAAGCTGAAAATTGGTCTAGGCAGGAAGGTGTATAATTGCCCTGTATGGAAGTGGTTAAAAATAAACAAGGTCATAGACTGACGTAACATGTATGGCGGAGCTTCCTTCAGAGCATTAGTACAGAGGTTTGTTTTTTTTCCCCCCATCAGCATTAGCTTCCATCCCAGCACATTAGCTGTCAGCAGTCAAAAGCAGGGAGCCACAGGAGTTTACCCTGCTTTGTATACCAATAAGCCTGACATTCTGGTTTTATTGCAAGTGTGTTTTTCATGGTTATAATAAAGATATTGTGGAAATATAGTTTCTTCTTTTGGATTTGATGTGATTTGTGAGCGGTCATCACTGGAATGCCGATTTTGAAGGTTTTAGACCTATCCTAACTGCTGTAGCGTCTGGACAGTCAAAACCAGTGTTCTGCCAAGTATCTACTGTTCCCTCATTAGGCGCTTGTCACAGTATCCCACAATGGAATGTCAGGAGAATGCAGAAAGACCAACACCTTAGTGTACACCCAAAGTTCAGAGGAGAAGCCAATGGGCAGGTAGTATAGGGGCCCTGCAGCAAAGCTTAGCAAGCACTGGAACAATGAGGACATGTAGGTGTCCTTGAAGTTAATAGAAGTCAGAATGTCTCCTTAGTAAAAGGGAAGCGATGACAGCCCTGGTGGAATGTATGCAAACTCTTCTCAAATAAAGGAGGTTTGAGATCCAAGATGGAGCCGATACCTTGGGTTTAGGAATGATAAACACGTTGGGGTAAAAAAATAAAAAAAAAAGAACAGAAAAATTAATTCTTGAAATCATTCTGCCACAGGAAATGGGGCAATAACACCTTGGTCCAGAAGTCTCAAGAGCGCACCACGGAGTGTGCCAATACAGAAAGTACACAGGTCTTACAATCCAGCACTTTAACCATCTATGTACTGATAGGTGACCCATGTAAGAGATATTTTGGGAAGCCTCCAGCAGACAGTCACCACTGAAGATTAAAGTTAAATCAATTTGCTTTATATATTTCATGTTAAGTTCTTTTTAAACCACCTCAACACCGGGCTTTTAAACCACCTCAACACCGGGCCTATTCTGGCACTTCTCTCCTACATGTACAAATCATCATTCTTTTGCTAGAAAAGACTCAGAACCCCCAAACATTATATATGGTTTTTAAGCAGACACCCTAGGGAATAAAATTATGTTATTGCAACTTTTTATCAATATTTGCGCAATAATTTTTCAAACGCTTTTTTTTTTGAAAAAAAAAAAGTTTCATGAATTAAAAAAAAAAAACACAAAACAGAAAGGTTATCTATTTTTTTGTGAAAGATGAAGTTACGCCGAGTAAATAGATTCCCAACATGTCACCCTTTAAAATTGCGCACTTATGGAATGGCGCCAAACTTCGGTACTTAAAAATCTCCAGCCTCACAGCCAAACGTCAGGGCAAGACGGCGACCCTGAGATACCCGGAGGACCTCGACCCTTTTTGCAACACCCTGGAACTTAGAGTACCCCAGCTTCCCGAGTGGGATCTCATAGCCACCCCGCCCCCACCGCCCACAGTCTGGCAGACGGTCCCTCCACCTAAGCGCTCCAGAGGACCGGAGAGATCCCCGAGGGGCCGGGGATCACACCAGCGAAGATCATGAGCAAGTCACCCCACTACCTCATAGCATGCGTGAAGGACCGTTCCTTCACCCCCTTTTCTTTCTCCTCGTTTTTTCATTTTTGCCCATCCAGGTGGAGCATCCCTGGCATCAGGCTGTTCACTGACCCACCTTTGGCACCCTAGCTATACCCAGATAAACACTATGGGCGAGTCTCGGAAGAGACTTTGGAGAGAGACTGTCCGAGTTACCCCTGCCTCCCCCCCTTTTTTTTTTTTTTTTTTAATTTCCTTTTTTGGAATACTGGACTACCAGAGCAAGCGGGTTTACAATGTCTTGCATGTTGGACTTTGGGTTCCCCTGGGGCCCCCTGGCTCACCCTCATGAGGTGGGGGCGGGGGGGCCCACGGGAAGCCTTTTGGACCTGGGCCGGCTGGTCCCCTTAGGTCTGATAATGTTGTTTTTTGTGTTCATACATAGATTTGTTGCACTAACTACTCTTCTCTCTTTCTTAGCTATTCTTAACCCCCTCCCTTCCTTTGTCGTCACCTGGCTCCACCACCGGGACCCCCGGATCTCCTCCAGCGCAAAACCGGCTCCCAGCCATGACGGTCCGGACCATCTCCGCCACCACCAGATGAGTATATACACTCCCCACCCGAACACTCATGGCTAAAATATTATCTTTAAATGTCCACGGCCTGAACTCTAATCGTAAGAGACATCTGGCATTGGAGGGAGTTTAGGCAGTCGGGGGCGAGTGTTGTCATGGTACAGGAAACCCACTTTGACAAGGAGGGCACCTTCGCGTTCGCCTCCAGGTATTACCCACAGGTCTATTTATCCTCAGGGCCCCACAAGAGAGCGGGTGTGGCCCTCCTGATTAAACAGGGGTCCCCCTTCAAGTACTCGTCCCACTATAGTGATCCTCAGGGCCATTTCCTTATCCTCCGGGGCCTGTGGCTGGACAGGGAAATCACGTTCTGTGTAGTATATGTCCCAAATGTCAGGCAGACGGGATTCCTTAATAGAGCACTAGCTCGCCTTTTCCGCTCAGACCATGGACTATTAGTGGTGGGGGGGACTTTAACCTAACCCATTCGGAGCTGGCGGATCGCCAGGGACTGGGCCCCAGGGCGCCTACTGCTCGAGCACTTAGAGACTCGAGGCTCTTCCGCCAAATAACCAGAAGGTACGCCCTCTTTGACGCCTGGCGGGCCCTCCACCCTGGTGACCGACAGTACACTTTCTATTCTGCCCCACACCGAACGCACTCCCGCATAGACTACGTCTTTGTTAATAATGCCACCCTACGCGTGGCCCGAACCGCACAGATTCTGCCAATCTCGTGGTCGGATCACGCCCCGGTGGTGCTGACCCTAGACATAGGCACCCCGACGCGAGGACCATGCACCTGGCGACTAAACACATTCCTGCTGCAACACCTCCCCTCGAAAATGGAACTGTCCTCCACACTACAACATTATCTGGCAGAAAACAATACGGGGGATGTAACCGCATCCACTCTATGGGAAGCCCACAAGGCGGTGATGAGGGGCAGATGTATGGCCCTCTCCTCTGCCATGAAGCGGGACACGCAGGCCTTGCAGACCCAGACAGAAAAAGAGCTTAGAACCCTTGAAAAACAACTCCAATCCAACCCCACTCTGACTCTACTAAAAAAAATGACTTCCCTTAGAGCAACCTTAGGTGACCTGGCCCTGGGCTGAGTTGAGAAAGCCCTAATCAAACTAAAACAGAAGTTTTACGACAAGGGTAACAAAGCCCATACACTGCTAGCTCGGAAGCTCCGTGACAGCACCCAGGCTTCGACCCCACATCAGATCCAAAACGGTTCAGGCACCCTGGTTTCCCACCCCACGGACATAGCACAATCCTTTGCGGAATTCTACGAGGCCCTGTACAACAATCCTGATATTCCCGCAAACCCCCCCAAGCCCGAAACGGCCAAACGTATCCAGCAATACCTGGACTGTAGTGGAATATCGCAACTCCGTTCTACAGATCTGGACTCCCTGAACGCCCCGATAACACATGAGGAAATAGAACAGACAGTCAAATCCCTACCCAATTGTAAAGCCCCAGGCCCAGATGGCTTTCCTTATGAGTACTACAAGGAATTCCTCCCACTCCTGCTCCCCTCCATGGGCAGACTCTTTAATGCTTTCCTACATGACACCCCGATCCCGAGGGATATGCAGAGCTCCTTTATCACAGTGATCCCCAAGCCCAGGAAGGACCCCTCCATCTGCGCTAACTATAGGCCAATTGCCCTGCTTAACTCGGACTTAAAAATATTCACTAAACTCCTGTCTATACGCCTGAACACGGTCTTACCCTCCCTGATCCATAAGGATCAGGTGGGCTTCGTCCCCCTTCGCCAGGCAGGAGACAACACCAGGAAGATCATAGACTTGGTGGAGGTGGCGAACAGGGAACGCACACAAGCCCTGTTGCTGAGTCTAGACGCAGAAAAGGCGTTCGACCGCCTGGGGTGGCCCTTCCTGTTCGCCACACTCCGCCACGTGGGATTTAGGGGACCCTTCTATAGAGCCATACAGCACCTATACTTAGACCCTTCCTCCCAGGTCAGGACCCCCTTCGCCCTGTCAGCTCCGCTACCGGTGCGAAATGGCACCAGACAGGGGTGTCCGCTTTCACCCCTGCTATTTGCACTGTGTGTGGAACCCCTAGCAGCCACAATCCGTAATAACCCGGACATTAAGGGCATAAAGGTACGAGACAGGGAGTTTAAAATCTCCCTGTTCGCAGACGACATTATTCTCTCATTAACCCAACCTAGAACCTCCCTCCCAAATCTCCACGCAGAACTAGATCGATACGGGGCTCTATCGGGTTATAAAATTAATACATCTAAGTCAGAGGCCCTCCCAATCAACACACCGGGGGAGGAGGTAGCACACCTGAAAGCCAACTTCCCCTATAGCTGGAAAACCACCGCCCTAAAGTACCTGGGAATTAATATCACCCCACAATTCGCTACCCTCTACCGGGAGAATTTCCCTCCTCTTTTCCACAATATCAGAACCCTTCTCCAACAATGGAAAAAACATCACATCTCCTTGCTTGGAAGGATCGCGTCTGTGAAAATGACGATCCTCCCAAAATTACTGTACCTCTTCCAGACCCTACCTATCCCTGTTCCCTACGGCCAACTGAAACACTTACAAGCGGACCTACTGCAATTTACATGGAACTACGGGAGGCACAGAATCCCACGTTCAGTATTACAAGCAGCTAGGTCTGACGGGGGCCTGGCCTTCCCTAACCTGGTAAAATACTACCAGGCGGCACAACTGAGAGCGATAACTTCCTGGTTCACACTCCGCTCTTATAATAAATGGACAGAGATAGAGAAATTATGGTTGGCCCCGATACACCCAAACAGCCTGTTATGGAGCGCGAGCGCGGAGGTGGACCCTGCCGATTGCTAGGCCCGATGGCACAGCTCCGGAGGCTATGGCGTAAACTAACACGACAACACAAACTGTCGTCGGACAGCTCGCTCCTGACCTCCTTTGCCTGTAACCCCGACATGCCAGATAGCTTAACCCACCAAATGTCCTCCCCCTGGACAACGAGAGACCTCTTTCACTTTGGAAACTTGATAGACCCATGCACCCGTAAACTATGCTCTTTTGAGGACTTGCAATCACACTATGACCTCCCTAAACAAGCTTTCTACGGGTATCTCCAAATCCGCCACTATGCCCTAACGTTTGCTCCAAACCTGCATTTCTCCCCACCTACCCCTTTTGAGCGCCTAATTCTGGCAGGCTCAGCTCAGAGAGGCCTGATCTCAGATATATACAAAATACTGAATGAGAGGCCCCTTGACTCAATGGGCAAACACAGATATATGATTAAATGGGAAAAGGCTTTGGGTGAGGAGATACCCGTGGACCAATGGCGGGCCATTTGGACCCAGGCGTCCAAGACATCGCTATGTACACTCTATAAAGAAAATATTTACAAAATAATGTACTTCTGGTACATGACCCCTGATGTTCTCCATGCCATTCACCCGGCCAGCTCAGATCGCTGCTGGCGATGCATGGGGGCGAAGGGGACTCTATATCATATCTACTGGGAGTGCCCACTGATAGCCCCCTTCTGGGCTTCTGTACACCAACTACTAATTCGACTCCTTGAAACGGAGGTCCCCATGACCCCTAAATTTTTCATACTAGGACTGATGTCTCTGAAGGCCCCACACCCACATAAGAAGCTAGCTAGTCATGTCCTTACGGCAGCCCGCTGCTTAGTGGCACTGAACTGGAAACGCAGCTCCCCTCCTCCGGAGGGAGCGCTGTATGCCAGGATTAGAGATGTAGAAGTAATGGAGAGGATGACCGCAAGAATTCAGGATCGCCTGGACGCGCATAACATGGTTTGGGAGCTCTGGCACCGAAGGGAGGAACGCGGAGACTTGGAGCCAGGTATAACTTGACGACACCCCCCCCCCACACACCCCCTCTACCCCCACCCTTCTATTGTCTTTTCGCCCCCTCCCCCCCCCATTTTTTTTCATTCTTCTATTTCTTTTCTTTCTTCTCTTGTTATATTATCCTCTTCATGGGAGCCCCTTTGGGATCCTCGCACTAATGTACATAATAACTACATTGGCTCGAAAACTTGGTTGACGACATACCATGTCCCTGTTGTGATAACTAGATAGGATTGGATAATACAGCACATAGCAGAGATACAGTGATTACATGCTCAGGAACTGTTACGACCCTATACCCAGACGTGTTAACGATTATCCTGTTGGTTGTAAAACTATTGCATTTGATTTGTGTCCGATGTGGCTTTCAATAAAAAGAGTTATTGATAAAAAAAAAATCTCCATAGGCGACGCTTTGAAAATTTTTACAGGTTTACAGTTTAGAGTTAGAGGAGGTTTAGTGCTAGAATTGTTGCACACGCTCTAACGCACACAGCGATACCTCACATGTGTGGTTTGAACGGTGTTTACATATGGGGGCAGGACTTAATGTGCATTCGCTTCTGAGTGCAAGCTACCAGGTACAGGGGCGTTTTAATAAAAAAAATTAAGTAAAAAAAAAAATATATATATTTTGACACTTTTATTCTTATTACAAGGAATGTAAACATCCCTTGTAATAGGAATGGTGTGCGACAGGTCCTCTTTATGGAGAGATGCGGGGTCAAAAAGACCCCACATCTCTTCTCCAGGCTGGAAAGCATGAGATCGTGGGGGGAAAAAAAAAGAAATTTCACTGATCTCATTCTGTCAGCCGCAATTGCGGCTTTGTCTACTTCTGGGTACCCGGGCGTGAAGTCATAACGTCGCACCCGGGCCTCCGACGGTCAGAGATATAACTGCCGCTATGATTGTTCTTATGGTGCGCAGAATCGCCGGCTGGAAATATTGATATCTGAATGATGCCTCTAGCTGCAGGCATCATTCAGATATTTTCTCTTGCGCGCCCCCCCACAAAGTCAAGGACGTCATATGACGTCCACCCAGGATGGGAGATCCCATCTGGACATCATATGACTATGGGTGGGTAATGAAGTGGTTAAGAGGGTTTGACCAGTCAGCCAAAAAGGGGTACACACGGGCCAAAATCAGCAGGTACAGTAGAAACCGGCCGACCTTCGGCCCATGTGTACATGTTGTCGGACAGAAGTCAATCTCATGACAACTGTCAAATGAGCATGCTGGAAAATCAGGCATCCAATCAGTGCTTGCAGATAATGGCTGCTAGCACTGACAGGTGTGTACTAGTGGGGTGGCATTCCAAGTAAAAATAACTGCGGCTCCAGGTGTATGATGAGAAGCGGAAACGCAATGTCTCAGAATGCCAGCACCAGCCCACCTCCGTGGGAAACTTGTAAGCGAAGAAAAGAAACGGCTGCACATCCAGAGTTTCCGATTGCCTTTTATTGTTCAGTGATGACACCAACATGAGGTCACGTAGACAGGTTTCACACATACATCTTGTGCTTAATCATTACAATGACTAAAATAAAATAACTGATGGATCTTAAATAGACCGCCCCAGTAGTTACAGGTATTCTGGGGGCGGTGATAATTAGACATAGTACACAGCCCGATCAATCACAACTTCAGGCCCAAGGACCATCTGAATAGAGATTCAAATACAAAATCAAACTGAAGGTCCACATTCCCATGCATACCAAGAAATCTCCCATACACACAAGGGCATGGACCGACAATCGCATAGAAATATTGTATACAACAACAACAACAACATCCATAGACAACACCAGTAAAAACTTTAGAAAAAAACAAAAAAAAAACAACAAGTGTTAAAGAATAAAAAGGAGGATAATGAATATAAAAACATTTATCTAGTGTGACCATATATGTATATACAGGTACACACATACGTATGCACCCACATACAAGGGACATGCATATAAAATCATTTATTCCTTAATGCAAAAGACTACTCTAACACCATGCATGCATGTGCACACATGCTCACATCAAAAAACTGCCTCCATCTTACGGTTTGCAAGGACCCATATATCCCAGTACAATCATGAATATCATATGATAATTGGATGCAGCCCCTACATGCAGGTACCATACATACAATTTTATATACATACAACTTTTGTCCAATGCATCCACACAAAAATACATGGAGATAGTAGGGAATACTTATGGATAAATGTCAAAAAATAAAAAAGCAATTTGATAAATGCTATCTCATAAGTAAATCAATGACCCAGACAAGGAACCAGCCATGATCACCGGACTCTATACAGCGACGTAAAGACACGAATACTGTCCAACAGGGCCCATACATGAAACCAATACAAAATCGCTGTGCGATCTTTGTGCTATCTGTCCGACAGAGCGCATACACGAACCAATGTAGATCACACAGTGGCAAGACCAGCAATATATAGCCAGCATGCGTAGAGACGGGGCATATTTGGCACCCGTCCTCGTGCACGGGAGGGAGGCACAGTGGGACTTATTCATAAAAATGTATGACATCCCACTCGAAGTTAAGCCCGAGCGGAATGCGAGTCTGGGAGGTGGAAAATCCAGAGTACCTCCCTCCAACATAGGGACCGGAACACATCACCCCCTGCCTTGACACCCTGACTTTTTCAATAACCTGGACCTGCATACAGTAGGTGACCGCGATATTGTATGCGGCATCGGTTTCCCGTCGTGGGAGCCAGCGCCAAGCTCTGTCGCTCCTCCCGCTCGCCGCCCCCAATAGATTCATATGGATACGCTGCATCTCGTGGTGGGCGGTGAGCACGAGAAGCACAGCCTCGCAGTGCCGATTTCCAGCGCGATCCCATTGCGCTGGAAATACAATATCGCAGGCACCCACTGTAGCTGTTTTGTCCCCATTGTGGCACCTGTTGAAATGTTTGGCCACATTGGTGGACAAATTTTTTTCCACACTATAAACATGTTCCCGAAACTGATCCAAGACATCTCGTGGTTCTTCCTACATACTGCATTTCACAAATAGCACATATGATTGAATAAACGATATGGCTAGTGTTGCAGTTGAAGGACCCGATGTAATACACTTTGTGGTTGGCAGTGGAAATGTGTTACCACCCTGGATGTGGCTGCAACAGGTACATCTCGTTGCCCCACATCTATAGTTACCTTTTCAATATAGCCATGTAACTGACCGAGGGACTTTTGTATAAAAGAAGCTAGGGGCCAGGAAACAACCCAAGGACGGAGCTCTACGTGAAAGAATTTTGACTCCTTCAAGATCTCGGAACAAGTATCGTTCGAGAACAGGGTAGGTAGATGCCTTTTAAAAATCTGTTTTATCATATTAAATTCACTGCTAAAGGGAGTAGAAAGTATGAATTGGTTACATTTATTGACCTTCTGTCGGGCAATCTCATTTATTAATTCACATCTATCTCTCCGTCTGGCTATAAGGGCTCTATGAAGCATCTATTCAGGGTATCCCTGCTGCGAAAATCTCCCATACAGAGACCGTGCCTCCCTTCCAAACAGTTTATTGCCACCGCAGATACGTCTAATATGCAAAAATTGACCAACAGGGATACCCCTGATGGTATGTCTTGGGTGGCCCGACTGGGCAAGTAGAAGGGAGTTGCCTGAGGAGGGGTTTCCTATACAGAGTGGGTCATACTTTATCAACACCTGTCAGACAGACATCCAAAAAGCACACGGAACTGCTGTCTGCAGTGAATGAAATGTTTAAGCTGTTATCCATGAGGTGTACAAGCAAGCATGGATGGCATGAGTTCCACTCCCCTGTGAACAACAGGAGATCGTCTATAAATCTAAGATGACAATTTCAGCTCTATAGGGATTTCCACCCCCAAATATTTGAGACCGCTCCCACCAACCCATATACAGGTTGGCCAATGAGGGTGAAAATTTCGCTCCCATAGCTGCTCCACACCTTTGGAGGTACCGTGGTGGTCCCTGTCAGAACACAATAGCACCGCAGGGAGATCACTGTACTAACATCGCATAGCTAGTACAGCAAGCTGTTTTTTTGCCCATGCATAATAGCAGTGGACTGCAACTCCTCAGGCAAGCTCATCAGTCAAAGACTGGAGCAACAAGGAAACAGTGTCTCCGTGGCTATTGGCTCAGAAGTTGCCAGGGTCATTGGTAAATCAGATATAGAATCTGCAGAAGAAAGCGTGCAGTCAGAGTGAGCAAAAAACTGTGTGATTGGTATCATTACCACTTGCATGACTGCAGTTAAAAAGGGCAGAGGAACTGGCCACACCCAATAGGGCTAAAGAAGACTCCAATGGCAGAAAAGGAGCAAAAAAATAAATAAATAAATAAAAAGAATTCCAGGCTGACATCGGCACCATTAGTAGGCATACTGCCTGCAGACCTGTGTCTAGAATCAGACATGTTACCACATGGTGGTATGACAATATAAGGCTCAGTGTAACAAGGCCTCAGGCACTCTTAAAACCCAAATAGCTGGTAGCAGGGGAGGGTCAGATGGCCAGGTGTTCAGTCATGGTAAGTGGGTAGCAAGAATGCATTGAAGTTCCATGTAGCTCTTAGCAAGCAAGAACTATTGTATGCATGCATGTAGACGGAACCACTCCATACCATACACATGAAGGGCACATGCATCAGCATGGCCCTTATTAAACAAACAGTTTCAGGCAAATAGGCATTTGTTTGTGTTCGGCCAAGTTCACACATGCACAGATGCAAGTCATAGACCACCATTTCCACACAGTTACTTAATCTCTTCTTACCCAGAGCATACCCTTGCACAGGCCTGTGTCTTACTCATAGTCCAAGTCAGAGCTTCAAAAGTTTATCCAAACACTGCGTGCCCACACCAGCCGGGGGGGGGGGGGGGGCCTGAGCCACAGCTTATACCAGCAGTGCTACCTCAGAACTTGCCATTCCTGCTAAATTGCCCAATTTGCACTAGATCGGTACATGAGCCTGTAACTGGCTTGATAAGACCCTCCCACTTTAATGGTTGGGCTTTAGTCTAAAACCATCAACAAAAGCAAAAGAAAAAGACAAAATGTATTAAATACACAAATGTACAAATACCAAAAAAATTCTAATGTTTATTTAAATACTTGAATACTATATCATTTACATGACATTTTTCACAAAAGCATAAGCAATACAACTTTAAAGCAAACCTAAAAGCTGAGAACAGACCTGCATATTTTAACACCCAACGCTGTCCTAACACTTCAAAAAGGAACACACGCACAAAAAGATTGGATTCTGATAACTGCAAGTGGATATATATATATATATATATATATATATATATATATATATATATATATATATATATATATCTATATATAGATATATATATATATTTTTTTATATATACTTGCAGTCTAGAACATGGGAGCTCAACCTGTGGCCCTCCAGCTGTTGCAGAACTACAAGTCTCATCATGCCTCAGCCTTTGTGAGTCATGCTGGTTTAACTGACAGCTTTGCAATGCCTCATGGGACTTGTAGCCCCGCAACACCTGGAGGGCCACAGGTTGAGCATCCATGGTCTAGAAGGAAAAAGGGCTTGTGTACACAAACTGCTTTTGTCGCCATACAAGTCAATGGAAATGCAAAAGCAGTTTGAAACAGTTTAGAATATCAAAATCATGCACCCAAGAATTCTGAATCCTCTCACCGATTTCAAAAGGTTAATGGAATGAGCAGTTACTGCAACTCATTTGTGTGGAACTGGCCACAGAGGAAAATATAAAAAGAAAGTTATGAGCAAAAAAAAATAAAAAATACACAAGTATTCATGCGACTGCCAACGATGGCTGAAGTAGAGACCTACAAATGGTCAGAGCCTAGGACAGGTGTTAATTGCATTATTTGTAGTTTAAAATGTTAGGACAGCAATGACAGTTTAATTAAACCAAAAGAGAGATTTAAAGTGTGGGAAAGCCCTTTGGCTTTTTTTTTTTTAATAACATTTGTGCCCATTTAATACAGCTACAAATAAATAAAAAGCCAACTGCTAATTATTTTATCCCAGAAAACTATATTGCAGATTAAAACCAAAATTTAGCAGTTTTTTTAATATATACTGTATTTATTTGCGTAGAACACTCACTTTTTTACCCTGAAAATAGAGGGTAAACTGTGCCTGTGTGTTATACTCAGGGGGCTGTGGAAAGATTTTTTCCTGAAACTTCCCTCTTAAAATTAGGGTGCGTGTTATACGCCGATAAATACGGTATATGTAAAATAAGGAAGAAGGGTTTCAGCGGTGAGTTTCATTTTTCATTGCAAAAAGTACATAATTCAGAACAATTAAAAAGCTTAAAAAAAATATGGTACTCCCTGCATCTGAATCTCACAGCTGTAGACCTTTTACATAGGCTTCAGCTTGTCTAAAAACAAGGTGCAACGGAAGCTCTTCACAAATCATTTCCAGCAGCCTGTCAAAAATAAAATAAAAAAATTGTGCTAAAGCCCAGCAGAAGGGCTTTTTTTTTTTTTTAAAAGATTGCTGAATCCTCATTTAAAATGACATTCAGCAATGCTCTTAAAACCTGCGTTTACCATTCCTATACTGGAAATTAATTCTGCATTTAAAAAAATAAAAAATAAAAAAATAAAATAAAAAAGGCATCAGAAAAGCTGCTTAAAACTAGCTGAAAGTTTGGCAACAATTGCTTGCTGTACACACTTCTCCTGAAGCTTGTATGTACAGGGCATAAGACCCGATAGAATATGGGTTACCACCGCTAAACGCTTGAAAATGCTAGTTGCCTGGCTGACGGGCTAATCCAGTGGCTTCAATACTTTTAGATACTGACCTACCAAGTATGCAAATCAGGAGTCCGGACTCTACTCTGGTTTTACTACCTGCAGGCTTGCTGTAGTATCTCACTAATTATTAAATCCAGAGATAGGAGTCTAGCATTTGCAGACTCTGATAAGCAAATGGCAGCTTCCTTATTGTTCTGAGAAGTTTCCCTTAAAGTATACGTGAAAGGCAACTTTTTTTTTTAGTTCTAGATGAACTGAAAACGGCACCAGAAACCCTGTCAGTTTTTATTTCAGTATGGGTCCCCGTTAGGGAGATTCACCTGCTCCATTTGTCTTGTTTATCATTATCAAAAGTGAAATACATTTCTAGGTTGTCCCCAGAGAAGTAATAGAGGGTAATTTTTCCAATGGGGACCTGGAGGTCCCCAAGAAATTCCCTTAATTTGCAGGAATTTCCTCTCTTCCGGTTTTGGCTATTAGGACAGAAGTGAAGATAAATCTCCCTAATGGGAGGAAAAGCAAAATTGAACTGTACAGAGGTTATAACCCTCCCTTATTCTACCCAAAATGGGGAACAAAAAAAAAAAAGTTTTGCAGAACAAACCTATGTTAAACCACTAGAGAGCCTAAACAATTTGTTGTTGCATCACTCCCATGTAATTTTAGCAGAACGGATTTTGTTGTATTATATGAAAACCAATCCAATATAATGGTGCACCATATGCACGGACTTCAGCTGAGCAAAGTAAACAGCAGGATGAGTCTAGGAAGAAGGCTACACAGATTATTGGTAAATGGTTTTTAATCAAGAAAACTATTTTCGGGGAAACTGTGGCATTACAAGCCAATGACCACACCAAGATACCTAGAAAAGTAGAACTAAACCCTCCTATCCTTTACAGCCAAGGAAGCTTCCATCTTAGCCTCTGTTTCCAGCTATGACACCAGCCATTTGACAGCTTAACAGTTAGGTTGAGAGCAAACATAAGTACACTGCCAACTGTGATAGACATACCCTGAATGCAAAGGTTTTGGGGAACTTAAATCTGTGGGTTTAGTTCCGCTTTATGACAAATATCCAGAAGGATCCAGTATCACATGGGTAATGCCCCTATGACATCTAGGAACCTCTAACCCTTTCAAGTTTCTACCCTGCTCATGGTTCCTTTTTTAGAAGTGCATGAAAAGAGACAAAATATAAAAATTGTACACTTACATATTTACAAAAAGTATATTTAAATATTTACAAAAAAAAAAATTTAATATATACACACACACACACACACAAGGGGGGTGAATTGTCAGTTTTCATGTCATTAGCCATCATCTACGGCAGCCAACAAAGGCCTCATTGTATTTTGATAGAGATTGTGTGGTCAGCGATTTCCGGTCCTTGAAAATTGGGGAGCTTAAAAATTTTGTATCTGTAAAGGGATCACCTCTTCGGAGTTTCCTGAAAGAGAAGGAAAACAAAATACGTGTCTCAAAATTACTTTAGGACTTGGACTTGAATACCTCACCTGAAATGCTGCCTTGAGCCCTTTATAATTGCAGATGGAATGGGATGAAGATAGATTTTTTTGCTTTTTTAACCACTTGCCAACCCGCTCGCATGTACTGCAGCATACCCTTACATCAAGGTGTACTTCCCGGTTTGGCAGCATGCCCTCTGCTGACCAGTGCAGTTATTGGACACAGCATGCATTTGGCAGCAGATTTCAGCTGAAACCTGCCGATTGTTTATAAACACAAAACTCCGTGTACAGAGAACAGCGATTTGGCTGTTTCTTCTTGAAAAAGGAGAGAAGCAAACAAAAACAAAAAAAACACACAGCCAGATCGGTAGGTAAAAGCAGCTTACATTACACTTGTTATGTAGTGTTAACCCCTCGATGTTAACCCCTTCCCACTCAGTGTCATTAGTACAGTGTACATTATGATCACTGAATTGGTATCACTAGCAATGGCAGTATCATTTAGTGACACTACTAGTTTGCCTACCACACTATAAGCTGCTGCTCACCATTACTAGTACAGAGTCTATAGCTCTGTAAATTCTGGTATATGTACTATATAGTTTGTAGACTAACTTTTGCACAAAACAATATACACTTAATTTTAATATTTTTACCCAAAAGACATCGCACAATACACTTTGGCCTAAATTTATGTAGAAATTTTTATTGGATAGGTTTTATAAAAAACAGAAGGTAGAAAAACAAACACTCTCTCTCCCCCCCCCCCCCCCCCAATGGTTAGTCTTTCATTTAAAAAACAAAAACCCAGTGGTAATAAAAACCCAGCAAAAGAAAGCTCTATTTGTGTAAAACCTTCCAGTGGTCAAGTGGTTATAAGGATAGGTTCATGTTTCAGAGCATACTCATAATTTGGATGCAACATGCTCCAGACCTTGAAGTCACATTCCTAGTCTTCAGAAGGGTAGAAAAGACTTAAGCCAGGGTCCTGAGACACAGGGGAGTCAAAACAGCCATACCATTAAAAGCCAGTGACAGAAGTGTAGCGTGGAAGATCGGGCCTTGTAACAGGCAACTGAGTCAATGATTCATCCAACAAGTTTACCATGTTGGAATACCACTTTTCTTGTACCAAGCTAGGAAGATCAGAATCACTGGACCACCTTCCATTCAAATCCTACAAAGCAGATGGAGGTAGAAACTGTAAAAAAAAGGTGGGAAGGCAATTAGGAAGAACGGATTCCACAGAGTTACCAGAGCATCTACCGTAAATGGGGGTCCCAGTCCTTGATATGTATCTGTCCAGCTTTGCATTGAACCTGGGAGACCAGAAAATTCACATTGTAGAGCTCTGCCAAAAAGGTAGGGAACACAAAAACACTTGGGTTAAAAGCCCACTCCCCAGAGTCAATCATTTGAGAGCTGAGAAAGTCCACCTGCCAATTTTTGCACTTTGTCCCAGAAAATTGATGGGCGTTAACCTCTCCTGGGGTAACCAAGACCTCTGAACCAATAGATTACGTAGAACTCCACCCCAGCCCACCAGGCTGGCATTCATAATCAGTATTCCCCAGAACATAGGGAGGATTGATTCTCCAACCTAAAAAGACGGACAGACACAGTCTCATTCATTGAATGTGGGTGAAAGGAACGGCCTTTCCCAGAATCCTAATGCAAAGGGTAATTAAGGGGGTGTGAAACAACTCCACCCAAGTTCTCAGAGAAAGGCATTTGTCTTGGGGTAGGATCCCATCCAGGCCCAAATATTCCAAACTTTGGATTGGGACTAAGGCCAGCTTCTGTAAATCCAGGACCCAACCAAACCTCTTTACCGTTGGCACAGTTCGAGTCACATTAAACTCCAGAAGCAGAGCGGACTGCTCCCTTAGAAGCAAGTCGTCTAAGTAACCTAGGACAGGAACACCCCAAGTACACAGGAGCGCCTTGACCAGGGTAAGCACAATGGTTACTCAGGGGTGCAGTGAACAGGCTGAATGGTAGAACTACAAAATAGAAGTTGTGGTTATTCCACTGCAAGCTGCATGAACAGTTGGTAAGGTGAGTAGCATGGGATGTGCAGATATGCATACTTGATATCCACAGATGCAAGAAAATCTCCCTGTTAGAGGAAGGCAACTTGACTGCACCGATTGCATCCAGAACTTCTGAACACTGAGAAAATTATAGAAGCACTCGTGCCAAAATATTTGTGTGTGCAGAAACTGTCCCAAACCAAATATATGTAGAACCACAAAAAAAAAAACACAACCTGTGCGCTACAACAGCTCTTGCAAAATCAATCGTTAATACTGTGATAAAAATAGGATTTTTGTACTCACCGTAAAATCCGTTTCTCTGGCATCCATGGACTGACACAGCGTGTCTTATACACCTTTACACATGGGTTATGTCCCTGCTTGCAGGAGAAGACCTAGGCAGAATGTGAGATGTTATACATACATTCTAAACAGCCAGAGCTGAACAGCCCCGACCAGGGGGGGCGGTCCCTCTGGACATAACCCTCCCACTGCAGTCAGCAGACCTCAGTTCGTAACAAAGCAGTACAAACTTAAAAAGAAGGGTGGGTGCTGTGTCAGTCCATGGATGCCAGAGAAACGGATTTTACGGTGAGTACAAAAATCCTATTTTCTCTTGTCATCCATGGACTGACACAGCGTGTCTTATACACCTTTACACGTGGGATGTCCCAAAGCAGTGTCAAGAGGGATGGGAGCAGTATAAATGGAAAACCAAAAACTTCACTCCAAACAAGGCAGAGCTCCTCAACGGAGGAGTTGCAACATCAAACAGCGGCCTGCAACACCTTGCGGCCGAAGGAAGCATCCGAAGATGCAGCCACATCAACCTTATAAAACTTAGAAAAGGTATGAACAGACGACCAGGTCGCCGCCTTGCACACCCGACGCTTGATGTCGGAAAGCCCAGGAAGCACCAATTGCCCTGGTGGAATGTGCCGTAACCGGAAAGGGAGGCGCCCGCCCCTTGAGAGCATAAGCTTGAATGACGGTTTGTCTGATCCACCTAGAAATGGTGGCAGACGAAACCGCTTGGCCCTGTTTTGGACCAGAGACAGCCACAAATAGTGAGTCAGACTTCCGAATAGAGGCAGTAGCAGACAGGTACACCCTCAAGGCTCGTACCACATCCAAAGTGTGAAGCGCAAACTCTCTGGGATGTGATGGGTGAGGACACAAGGACGGGAGGACAATGTCCTCATTTAAGTGGAAGGCCGAGACCACCTTTGGCAGAAAAGAAGGTCGCGGACGTAACACCGCCTTATCCTTATGGATGACCAAAAAGGGCGACTTGCAGGACAAGGCCGCCAATTCAGACACTCGTCTAATGGAAGTAATGGCCACCAAGAAGGCCACCTTCTGAGACAAAGTCAAGAGGGGAATATCTGTAATATTTTCAAAGGGAGGTTCCTGGAGAACCGAGAGCACCAAATTCAGATCCCACGGGGGGAGAGGAGGCTTGACAGGGGGGAGCACATGGCGAACCCCCTGCACAAAGGTGCTAACCAAGGGATGACCCGCCAGCGGTCGCTGAAAGAAGATGGCCAAGGCCGAAATTTGACCCTTAATGGTACTCAAAGCGAGCTTTTGGGTCACGCCACGCTGCAGAAAATGCAGGATTCTGGGAACGGAATACGTTCGTGGGCGCCAGTCCAGCTCTTCGCACATGGCGATGTAAGCTCTCCAAGTACGGTGATAGATCTTTCTGGAGGAAGACTTCCGTGCCCTTAACATGGTCGAAATGACCGAATCCGAGAGACCTCGGTCTCTCAGCACCTGGCTTTCAATAACCATGCCGTTAAAGCCAGAGACTGTAAAGCAGGATGAAATATAGGACCTTGAGACAGAAGGTCCCCCCGTATTGGTAACCGCCAGGGAACGTCTGCGACGAGACGTACCAGATCGGCGTACCAGTGACGCCGAGGCCAATCCGGAGCAACGAGGATCACCGGAATTCCCTTGGTCGCTACCCTGCGGAGCAGCTGAGGCAGCAACTGCAGCGGAGGATAAACGTATATCAGGTGATACTGACCCCATGGGGCCACCAACGCATCCGCCCAGGGATCCCTGGATCTGGCCACAAACCTCGACACCTTGCGATTGAGTCGAGAGGCCATCAGGTCCACATCCGGCGTGCCCCACCGTCTGCAAAGGAGTTAAAAGACCTCCGGGTGCAAGGACCACTCTCCCTGGTCCAGCGTCTGGCGACTTAGATAGTCCGCCTGCCAATTGTCTACGCCCGGAATGTAGACGGCCGACAGAGCCGGCACGCTTCTTTCGGCCCACCTCAGGATGCGGGCGACCTCGGAAGCCGCAGCTGAGCTCCGAGTCCCCCCTTGATGGTTGACATACGCCACTGCTGTGGCGTTGTCCGATTGGATCCTGATGGAGTGACCCTGTAGTTTCTCCGACCATGAGGAGAGGCACAGTCTGATTGCCCGTATCTCCAGCACATTGATCGGTAAGAGGGCTTCGTCCGGAGTCCAAAGCCCTTGGGCCGACAGGACTCCCCAGACTCCCCCCGCAGCCCGTCAGGCTGGCGTCCGTCGTGATCACCGTCCATTGGATGGGGAGGAACGACTTCCCGGACCGAAGAGCCGGGGACCTCAACCACCACGTCAGGGACGCCCTGACCAGGTGACTCACCTGGATCTGAAGATCCAAGGACAACGGGGATTTGTCCCAAGTGGACAAGATCTCTTTCTGTAAAGCCCTGGTGTGCGCTTGGGCATAAGGAACGGCCTCGAAGGAGGCCACCATGAGTCCCAGGACTCTCATGCAAAAGCGGATTGACGACCATTTTCGGGACGTCAGCACCCGTACTGCAGACTGAAGTGTCAGTAGTTTGTCTGGAGGTAGGAAGACTCTTGCCTCCAAGGAGTCCAGAATCAGACCTAGATACTCCAGACGCTGAGTCGGGACTAGAACCGACTTCTGAACGTTCAGGAGCCACCCAAACTCCCTGAGGGTCTGACTGACGATAGTCACACTTTCTTCCAATTCTGAGCCACTGTCTGCTCTTAGAAGAAAATCGTCCAGATAGCCCACGATAGCAATGCCTCGCTGTCTCAGCAAAGCTAGGACCGGAGCAAGCACCTTGGTGAACACCCTCGGTGCCGAGGCTAGGCCGAAGGGAAGAGCCACAAATTGATTGTGGACTTTGCCGACCGCAAAGCGCAGAAACTTCTGGTGGCTTGCGCAGATCGGAACATGTAAGTAGGCGTCCTTGATGTCCAAGGATGCCAGAAAATCCCCTTGATGGAGTGTCGCGATCACTGTGCGAATGGATTCCATGCGGAATTTTTGCACCTTCACGAAGGCATTCAGGGCCTTGAGGTCCAGGATTGGCCGAACCCCGTCCTTTTTTGGAACAACAAACAGATTCGAGTAGAACCCCTGAAACCTCTCCTGGGACGGAACCGGCACAATTACTCCGGACCCGATCAAATCCTGTACAGCCCCCAAGAGGGCTGCCCGACGGACAGGAAGGAGAGGGAGATTTGAGGGAAAGAATCTGTCTGGGGGACATGAGCGGAACTCTATTCTGTATCCTGAGGTGACCACCTCGCACACCCACCGGTCGGAGATCCGGGAGGTCCACCGATCCGTGAACCTGCGAAGTCGTCCCCCCACCCCAGAGACGGGCGGGGGCAAGACTTCACGCGGAGGCGGGCTGGGGAGCCGGCTTGTTCGGCTTACGCACCCAGGGGCGCTTGTGCCCGCCAGCCGCACTGTTGTCAGTCTGGGATGGCTTACCCGTGGACTCTGACGGACGAAAAAAACCCTTTTTTGCAGGAAAGGAAGGACCCGGTTTACGTCGGACCTCCTTACCCTTGATAGTTTGAGGAAGGAGAGTGCTTTTACCTCCCGTGACATCCTTGATGATGTCATCCAGAGCAGCACCAAAAAGTCTACCACCCTTAAAAGGTAGATCCGTCAGGAGCTTCTTAGAGGCTAGGTCAGCAGACCAGCATTTCAAGCAGATGAGACGCCGCAATACCACCGCCGAAACAGAGGCCCTGGATATTAAAGGGGCCGCGTCCAACGTGGCGTCGCACACATATATCAGACCCTGCACCATCTGGTGGGCCAGAGCAATAGTGTCTGGAGGAAGGTTATACTCCTGCACAGTTTGGTGCAAAATTTTTGCCCATTCCGTGAGTGTCTGAGACACAAGGGTCGCCGCTACTACTGGCCGTAGGGCGGATCCCAACAAGGCGAACATGGCTCTACTCACCACTTCTGACCTCCTGTCAGTGGGGTCCTTAAACGCAGGAGTCCCCTCCATCGGGAGAGTGGTGGCCTTGTTTAAACGGGCGACTGGAGGGTCGATCACCGGGGGAGAAGCCCACTTTTTAAGCAGGGCGTCTTCAAAGGGGTATCTAATAGACAAACGCCGCGGGACCATGAAAGTCTTCTGCGGCTTTTCCCAGACCTGGTCAATGAGCTGGTCAAAGAAAGGTACATATGGAAAAACCTTTTTAGAAGGCTTGGTCTTAAAAGAACCAAAGGAGACTGTATCCGCCTGAGGTTCTGCAGTCGCAGCATTTAGCTTGAGAGTGTCCCTCACAGCATCAATGAGTTCACTAACAAGCGCCCTGTCATTTACTGACTCAGAACTGGAGTCTTCCTCACAAGGAATGTCCTGTTCAAAACCATCCAAATATTCAGAGCTAGGGTCCTGAGCAGCAATAGCTAGGCCCATATCTGAATCAGAGCACTCCCCTTGTGGAGATAAAGTAGGGAGAGGGCGCTTTTTTGCTCCCTTGTGCTCACACACAGCTTCCATCCTGGTCAGAAATGATTCCAGGACTGCCGACAACTGGTCCATAGGGACCGCAGGTGCTGGAGCACTGGCTGCTGCCTCTGGCATGTTAGGGGAAGCTGGTGACTCTGACTCCATAATGTCCCCCTCTGAGACCACCCACAGGCTGTGCTGACTGAAGTAGGGGAATGCCCAGGGGACCCACCAACCTGACCAGGACCGCTCGGTTCCGCTGCCCTGTCTCTCCACGCCGCGCTGCTCAGCGTGAGTGAGCTGAGAGGAGAGAGACACTGAGGAGATTCGCGCCATTCCTGAGCGGCGCTAGAGGCCAAACTAGAGCTAGAAGAAGGTGCGGCTACAAGAAAATGGCCGCCGCAATGTGCTCTGGCGGACCACGGCAAGATGGCCGCCAATGTAAAAAACAGCACAGTCACCAAACATGGCACCGAACGGCGCCCAGGCCCCTCACTCTCAAATAAACAGCCCCAGCGAAATGCAGAGCAGCATGAGCCCCCCCCCAGGACAGTATGGCCCCCAGGCACCCCACACAGTACAGCGCCAGTGAAGTGCACAGAGAGTGACATTAAAAAACACAGGGGGAGACAGGGAAATCCCCCACACAAGAAAAACACAGCATGTACTCACCTGCAGCCAGGAGAGATTACTTACCCGTCCCCTGAGGGACCCACTGGTGTGTTTCTGACAGAACTATCACAGTGCGGTACTGAGTAGCTGTCGGCCCGGTCCACCGCGAAAGATACAGCCGGACTGTTCTATCTTGAGAGGACCGCGGAGCTGGAAGCCCACCGGCCACCCCTGGAGTCGTGGGGCATGTCGTGAACTGAGTCTCACGCACACAAGGCGAGGATCAGCACGCTCGATGGTCGGACAGGGAAGACTACGAGGATATCTTGTACCCAACCTGTTGCCCAGCCGACAGTTGATAGAAGATCTCAAAAGAAAAAAAAATAGGAAAAAATTCCAAAAGGAATAAAACATAGGTCAGGAGACTGGCTCCTGAGAGAGCCACGTCTTCTCCTTCTGCTAGGCAGAAAAAAAACTGAGGTCTGCTGACTGCAGTGGGAGGGTTATGTCCGGAGGGACCGCCCCCCTGGGCGGGGCTGTTCAGCTCTGGCTGTTTATAATGTATGTATAACATCTCACATTCTGCCTAGGTCTTCTCCTGCAAGCAGGGACATAACCCACGTGTAAAGGTGTATAAGACACGCTGTGTCAGTCCATGGATGACAAGAGAAAATAAAATTACCATTGTGATAAGTAGAGTGCTCAGTCACAAAAATGATCAGAACTGGATTCAAAAGTGAAAGTCCATTTAATGAACTGTAGAGGTGTTCTGTAACACCAAAATAATGCCTCCTGGTGCTGCTCTGTCACCACGTGCTCAACTGAAGGTCCTCACTCACCAGATTGACTTTTTGTTCTCCAACAAAGGGGTCAACACAATCTCGCTTGGTGGTCACCCAGGGACCAGAAGACATCTGCCAGCTGTTGCCTGGTATGCTCTTCTCATGGAGTAATTCAATGATTCCAATGGCAAAGCAACCAATTAAAAAGAGAAGAAATGGTCTCATAGCGTATAAAAAAAAATAAAAAAGTCTTGTATTTGTTAAAAAGTACAAACAAAGCTTCTGAGGACGTCACGTGATGACGAAAACGTGTCAAGCGGAACTCACGTTGCACAACTTCCGGTCTAGGTGGAACGCACTCGGATGCACAGCGGCTTCCTGCATGACCAGTGTGGATGCATGTTTAAGTAAAAACTGTAGAAAACGGCAAACTATGGCAGGTTTTTAACTGCAGGCTTCTTTTTCAGTGGCCACAGGATACTCTTACAGTTACCTTTTGGATGTAGTTATCCAGAGCAGGTCCAAACAAAATCTTCCCCTTAAAAAAGTAGGAATACAGCATGCTTCTTACAGGGTTAACTCTGACCAACACTTCAGCCATAAGATCCTACGAATGTGCACAGACGGGATGCCCAGGCGAGAGTTGTTGAATTGAGTCCATTAAGGCATCCATCAAGAAACTAAGGAAACGAAAAAAAATCCTCCATCTGCCTAAAACTGTATCCCTGTAGTCCGTATCTCTCTCAATATATGGCAAGCACAAACATTGAGGCCTTGACACGCCCAATGGAAGCCTGTAAGGTTGTCCCTACAAGGGCAAGAGAATAAAGCCTCAAGACAAAAAAGAATCCTTAAATACCGTGAGCTAAACCACTGGTATCGTGAGGGTCTTAATGAGATTAAAAACAAACGGGTCCACCGCAGGCACACTCTTAATAAACCAATTTTTCATGTGGTATTGTTGAGCAAAGCATTTTGGTGGAACGACCAACTTTTCAGGGTGAGCCCAGTCTATGGATAACAAATCCTTTAAATAAGGGTGTACAGGGAAAGCTTGGGGATGCTGCAGCAGGCACCATGATCCCAATCCTGTAATCTTTGGAATAAAGGATTTTGAAAGCGGTCATTTTAAGTTGGTTCGAACCACTTACATGAAAAAAACCCATTGGATCAGGGAAACCCAGATGTGTAAATTTGGAAGAGGAATTCAGTGTCTCCTTCAAAAAAAGTTGCTTCCCCCCTTCTACCTCTTTTGGGCGTTTCCTTGGCAGGCTCCTTCTCCATTAACGAGTGGAAGGAAAGCGTTTCCACTTGCGACCAAGACAGTCTAAACCGGAAAGGATTTTGGATGGTGTGTGACGGGAGGGCCCGTGGAACCCAGAATCCCGAGGAAAGTATGGGATACCCTTGTTTCAGCTCCCCATGCACCTCTTATGTCTAAATCACCCGGTGTCTATTGGGGCACAGGGTGAGCAAGAAAATAATGGACATTAAGAATATGGATTGGATTACTCCAAATGGGACAGTAATATTCAACAACAATATCTTTCAAGAAATATGAAGATTTTATCCCCTGTACACTGAGGGCTATGCCCAGGAAGTATAACTCCTAATATGGGCATTCCAGGAAGTTCAAAGTAAGAGTCATTAGATCCCCATTGTTGTTGTGTTAATTAACTCTGCTATTGAGTAATATGAGCAGGATATGTATGCACCTCCTCTTTTACTGTATACAAGACTGTATTCTTTTTCTAATAAACCAGTCCATGTTCAGCAAACAAGTATCGTCTCGTTGTGTGCTTGTGAGCAGTTGGAATATCTGCTATCTATACCCAGACTGGAAGGAAGTGGTATATGACGAAAGCACTAAAAGCGGGAGTGTGGGACGTTTCGTTACAGTGTGTTAATAGCAGAGAATTCCTTCCTCGACACAAAAGAGCAAGAAAAGGAGTCCAAGAGGTAGTGGAAAGACCAGACAAGTGAATGGAATCAAAGCCACATGAAACTAACTGACCGCTAGGGAATACAGTGCAAGAGGAGCTACATCCAGGTTCCTCTCTACCTGAAGGAATTTGGAAACTCTGCACTCCCTGATTCTCCCCCTGCTACTCAGTTACCAGTCTGGTTCTCATGTGGAAGCTTCCTGTATGGCGACCTCTGACAGTCTGTTGCTTCTGTGAGGTCGCCAGTCTGTATTGTGCCTGTGCTCGCAGTGCAAGTTCTTGTAAAAAGTCCAGGTGGCAGCATAGCCCTATCATAATAGATAAGATACACTGTGTCCTGGGATGTACAATGAAATAATTAACTTTTTTTTTTAATCATGGGGGGGTTCTTAAAAGCCCCCCCCCCCATGTTATAGTGACAGGTCCTTTTTAATGGAGACATCAAGAGGTTCATTAGACCAAGATGAACACTTCTGGGTGCATTAGCAGCAAGGGAAGATCCATCTTTCATTTGCAGCAGAGGTAGCTCAGGATTCACTTCTACAGTGAAACAGACACGAGAATGATAACCTGCGGGCGCCAAAGTGTTTACTGATTAAATCTTCCAGCCTGACCCCACCCAGAGCAATCTTTTGCCGATGCTGCATGCATTACCATCTTCTGAAGAGGGAATTTTGCAGAGAAATATACAAACTGGTATTCCAGCTTCAGTATCCAGCTCTGCGACCCTTAATATTCTGAAAAAGTTAAGAGTCTATACCTCAATATGCAAAGACCTCTAACAAAAATCAGTGGACCAAGGATGTAATGTCCATGGGCGTCTGCTCCATAGGGCAAGGGGGGTCAATTGCCCCCCCCCTGGAATCAGAAGTCAGAGTGAAGACACTTGCCCCCTGTGTTGCAATGGCCGCCTCCGTGCACTATGTTTTCCAAGTCTGCTGCTGGCCTGGGGGCTGCTCTGTCTTTTCCGACTACACATCCGTCCCTCCCTCACCCCCGGCCCGAGCATCAGATAGGCTCTGCCGCACAGGCCTCTGCTTAACATCACCGTCCGTGACCCGGCTGTTCCGTGATTGGCTGCTGCCTTAGTCTGCCTCTGCCTGTGTGAATGTATGCGCCGGCTCCTCCCACAGGTTCATTGCGTGCAGTGGCTGAGATGAGAGAATACGCTGCCATTGCCTGCCCTTGGCCTATCGCTGAAGAACTACAGGTAACAGCAGTGAATGTGCCACGACACCACTGTGTACATCTTTTTGTATTGCAATACATCTGTTGTGGGTGGCCATATTTTGATCTTGATGAAAACAACCTATACAGTATATGGTCACAACAGATGTATTGCAATATAGAAAGATGTACATTCTCTAGGCTATATTTATATGGACATGGTGGAGCGAAGCTGAATCATCCTCAAGAGCTATTTCACACTGCCAGCTGGCTGTGTCATCGGTAAAGTGCTGCTGCTAGTTTTAGCGGCCCTTTACCATCGTTTTAGTGGCGCTATTCGGCCACCAGTGGGGCGTTTTTAACCCCAGCTAGCGGTCGAAGACGGGGTTAAATGCAACGGTGTATCGTCGCTGCCGAATCGCTTTGCAGGCTCTTCGGCAGCGGTGCCCATTTATTTCAATGGGCAGGGGTGGTGGAGGAGTGGTGTATACTGCACTGCTCCACTGCCCCAAAGATGCATGGATGATCTTAAAATGATGCCCCCCCCCCCCCTGAAAAAAGTTCAGCGGACGCCCATGGTAATACAGCTGGGAAATTAGGCAAAGGTCTAACCTTTGGATTTCCCAAATAAACAAGAATACACAGTGTAGTCAGTCTAGTGGCACCCTAAACAGAAACTTTAACCTTAAAGATGCCATTGCAAATAAACATTTAAAAATGTTAAAAAACACAAAAATGTTTCACTCACTTGGTGAGACTTGGCTCTGCATAATTAACTGTTACAGTACTCCGCCTTTTCCTCACGGAGGTTCCCAACAGCTTCCGGTCACTGTCGTTTGAAAATGGAAAAGAATGTTTCTTTGTTTCATTTCTTCCTGAGCACAAAGAATAATTAGTAACATCAGAAAGGCTGACCCGCTGACCTGGTAATACTCCTTCAGGTTCATCTGAAAATATATATCCACAATTAAAATAATGTATTGCAGTTTAAGTAAGCTGTGTAAAAGGGTGGAGAGAAGAGAAGAAAAAAAAAAAAAAAAAATAAAAAAAAAACACCTGAAATCACCAAGCAGTGAGGCAATCCTAAATGTAGCAAGCATGTATATATTTGTAGAAATCCTACTCTGCGAGGGATTAGCGAGTTGTATGGGTTTAGGCAAAAACAATTAAGCTCACCTAGGTGGATGCAGCATCGCTACAATGCTGTATCTGTCCAATGCCGGCTCTAAGACGGAGAACAGCAGTCAAACACCGCTGATCATTCAGTGCTCGGTCTTCAGAGAGCTGGTGACCGTTAATAGATGGTTCTCTGCGCTGCCACTCGAGTGCTCACAGGTGCGCTGGGCTGTGGAGGGGATAGGAGCGGCCGGCTCAGGCTCTCAGCTTCTCACCAACAAGCCGAGCCGGCTGCCAGTCCAGGCATCTGGGTGGATCCCGGCCATGTGATCAGGATCTTTTTAGAGCCTTTTCCCAGCTCCGACATCAGCTGACTGCGAGCTACTGAAACCCGGTCATAGGATTAGTACAGCCAAAAAAAGACTGTCTATACTTCTCCTTTAAAGCAACTCCTTTGCTGAGTTAAGTGAAAACTTTCCACTTCCTTAGCAAATCAACCTGTACATAGTTCTTTAAAGGTTCTTATCAACAGAAACAGGATAGCCATAAGAAATATGGCAGGAAAATAAAAAAAAAACGACGTACTTAAACTTTTTTCCGCAGGGGAAAAAAGATCATCTTGATCCATGTTAAGGTCCATGCTATGTTCTACTTCTAAATCCTTATTATCACTTTTTAAGGAGTTTGCTTTGTTGCTTTCCTCTGGCTCTGTGGTTTTGTTGAACGGGGTTTGAGGATTCTTGCCTTGACCATTCATACTAATTCTTTGATTTTTCTTTGCATTACCGATATCTGTAAAAGATGTAATGCAACAGTGAAGGTTGTTAGAGCAAGAAGTAAAATTACCCACAAAATAGTCACTACACAATCTAAGAATGTGGCGCTACTTATAATATATCAAAGTGCTTGTGCAATCAAAGTGTAAAACTGGGATGCATATACATTTAACCAATACCAGACACTTTTACCCCCTTCCTGCCCAGGCCAATTTTCAGCTCTCATCACTGTCACACTTTGAAAGGGGAATTGTGCGGTCATGCAACACTGTACCCATGACTTTTTCCCACAAATATAGCTTTCTTTTGGTGGCATTTAAAGTGGAGGTCCACACAAGAATGGAACCTCCGCTTTTCGGTAACCCCCCCCCCCCCCGGTGTCACATTTGGCACCTTTCTGCTGTCTTCTGGGAAACACACAGGTCCCAGAACACAGCGAGGACCAGTGGGATCACGCAGCGCGACTCACGCATGCGCAGTAGGGAACCGGGAAGTGAAGCTGCAAGACTTAATTTCCTGATTCTCTCACTGAGGATGGCAGCGGGGGGCAGCCGAGCAATTGATCGGCCTCAGCTGCCGACATCGCGGGCACCCTGAACAGGTAAGTGTCCATTTATTAAAAGTCAGCAGCTGCAGTATTTGTAGCTGCTGGCTTTTAATAAATATATATATATTTTAGGCGGATCTCCACTGGGGTTTTTATATTTTGCTAAATAAAAACGGGGGGGGGGGAAAAAAAAAAAAAAAAAAAAAAGTTTGCAAATAAATAATCTTTAACCATTTGCCAACCAGCCACCGTCATTATACTGCGGCAGGTTGGCACGATCCTGCGAGCCGTCACAGCTGTACGTCGGCTCCTTTAAGCGGGATAGCAGGCCCACACACACGCTGCACTGCGGGGGTGCCGATGCTCGTGGCCGGCGGTTGCGATAACCGCTGGCCATGTGCGATCGCGGGTACCAGAGGCAGAACAGGGACGTACGCGTGTGTGTGTAAACAGAGGACACACCTAAACTGGGATGTGTGTAAACACACACACATCCCAGTTCTGTGAGGAGAGGCAGATCGTGAGTTCCTACTAGCTAGGAACCACGATCTGCAATTTCCTCTAGTGAGTCCCCTCCCCTTACAGCTACAACACAGTGGTGTAGTGGGTAGCACTCTCGCCTAGCAGTAAAAAGGGTCGCTGGTTTGAATCCCAACCACGACACTACCTGCCTGGAGTTTGCATGTTCTCCCTGTGCCTGCGTGGGTTTCCTCTGGGTACTCCGGTTTCCTCCCACACTCCAAAGACATGCTGGTAGGTTAATTGGCTTCTGTACAAAATTGGCCCTAGTATGTGGGTGTGAGTTGACGGCGCTAGATGGGTACCTTAAATAAAAATAATATAATGAGACACTATGTACAGGGATAGGGAGAATTGTAGACACACACCCACACTCACTCAGGTTGAACTGGATGGACTGGTGCCTTTATTCAACCTTACTATGCAACACTAGGGAACACAGTTAACCCCTTGATCGCTCCCCTAGTGTTAACCCCTTCCTTGCCAGTGACATTTCCACAGTAATTAGTGCATTTTTATAGCACTGATCGCTGTATAAAATGTCAATGGTCCCAAAAAAAGTGTGTCAAAAGTGTCTGATCTGTCCGTCATAATGTCGCAGTTCCGATTAAAAATAATAATAATACCATAAATCTATCCCCCAATTTGTAGACGCTACAAGTTTTGCCCAAACCAATCAATATACGCTTATTGCGATTTTGCCAAAAATAAGAATACATATCGGCTTAAACTGGAGGAAAAAATTAGCTTTTTTTAAAAAAATAAAAATAAAAAAAATTGGGGATATTTATTAAAAGTACAAAATATTGTGTTTCTTTCAAAATTGACGCTCTTTTTTGTTTGTAGCGCAAACAAATAAAAACCGCAGGAGATGATCAAATACCAAAAGAAAGCTCTATTTGTGAAAAAAAAAAAAAAAAAAACACAACGACGCCCTCAATTTTGTTTGGGTACAGCGTCGCACGACCGCCTAATGGTCAGTTAAAGCGACAGTGCCGTATCGCAAAAACTGGCCAGGTCATTGAGCAGCCAAATCTTCCGGGGCTGAAGTGGTTAATAAAATTTAGTCCGAAATGTATTGAGCTGCATTTCTTTGATGTAAATAAGCCAAAAATTAGTGTATATTATTTAGTCAGTAGGAAAGTTAGAGAGTCTACAAACTACGGTACACACACACACACAAACGAAGGTATTGAACACACCACCATTCTTCTAGGTAAATATATTTCTAAAAAGTGCGATTGACACATTTTCACCACGTGTCGGCAACAACCCATGCAATCCATCCATACAAAGAAAGCAAAACAAAAGAAGCTCAGAAATGAAGTTGAGTAATAAAATAGAAAGACACAGGGAAAAAAAGTATTGAACACATGAAGAAAGGGAGGTGCAAAAAAGGCATGGAAAGCCAAAACAGCTGAAACCCATCAGTATTTAGAAAGCAATCCTGCCCCTTGTCAATGAGACCATAATTGAACTCTGGATGTAATACACACCATGTTTGAAGGTCAAATGGCACTGCACACAACTCCAAAAACACCATACCAACAGTGAAGTTTGGGAGGTGGGAACATCATGGAGTTCATAGAAGAGGCCCACAGAACCTTCAAGATTTGAGGACTGTATTTGGAAGAATGGGCAAAAAAAAAAAAAAAAAAAAAAAACAACACACACACACAATCGGGTAAAATAAGTATTGAACATGTCACCAAAATCTGTGGGTAAATATATTTCTAAAGGTGCCATTGTTCAATACTTATTTTACCCGATAGAGGTATAGATGTGCATGTATATGAAAATCAATCCTGATGTACCGATTGCCTATTAGTTTGAGACCAGAAAATGCCAGGACAGTACAAATATCCCCCAACTAACCCCTTGCGGTAAGTAGACAATCCAAGGTATATTAGCAAGAGGCATGGCAGATTTATGTTTGTCACTTTTTTTTGACACATAATGTCACCAGTGTCCCTGGTCACCACCAAACAAGTATACAACGCTGTACTGCACTGGTGACACTCTCTTTCAGGAGCTCAGCTTTAAAGTGGGAAAGAAATGAACAAATACCATTCTTAAAAGCATTTTCTTCCACCCCCTCCTACCCATCATGCAATAACTTGTTAAAAAAACATAAAGGGGGGGGAGAAGATCTGTATATTTAGCCATTTTGAATCTGCGCTGGCCAGGTGATCCTGCAGCACCAGCTTCCCCGTGTCAGTGAGCAGCTGCTGCAGGGTAAAAGGAGCACCAACAATGGCTGGGCTATGGGGGTCTTTGGGTGACATTACAGGTCACAGAACGCAAAGCCATTTCAGCAACCCAAGGGAGCTGGAGCTGCAGACTGACATGACCAGACCGAATTAAAAAAATAAAAATAGAAGAGTAAAAAATTTTTTTTTATTAAACAAAGTTTATGAAAGATAGGTAGGAGGGAATGTCAATAGTATTATGCTTTCAATCCAAATGCTTTGACATTAAAAAGCACAAACCTTTTTTAAACCGATCACTGCTTCTATTTTCCTTCTTCTCAGCTGACTGCTGTACTTTGCTTCTTTTAGATCTGGGCCTTAAAGGAAGTGAAGCTGTATTTTTTTCATTTCTTTGTTGTCTTAACTTTTCCCTAGAAGGCAGATATAAACTTTCTTCCAATTCTTGTTCTTCCTCACTGGTGCTACTCTTTTCTTCTGACTCTTCGTTCTTGTCTGCATTTTGGCTTGGTCTGCCTTGGCGGAATGGAGTAACATGTATGCTCTCCTCAAAGACAAAGTCATATGCGTCACCTGAATTTAAAGAACTGTTCATTGTGTCTTTAGAAGCTCCCGACTTGCTTGCACCCCTCTCTCTACTCTTGGATCTAGTCCTTGGTTTTGGCTTGTCCCAAGGCTTTTTCATCTGGACTGTACCTCCTCCCTCTGCTCTGCCTTTTTTAGCCCTCTCTCGTCCTGGACGCAACTCATTTTTGCCTTTGGACACTTGCTTTGGTTTGGGCTCAGGTGTTGAACTGGATATCTGAGATAGCTTTGTAAATGGAACAATGTCATCTTTTGAGGGACTTTGGCTCATATAAGGACCCATCCATTGATCATTGCTGTTCTTATTTAAGTCATCTTCCACAGGGGCAATGGGTTCTGATTCAGGAACGTCAATCATAGAATTCAAGGTAGAATTTCCTACTAGTAGATTACCCATAGTGGGCTCTTCTATGCACGCATCTAAATTGGAAGCACGGCGTCTCACAGACACATTTTTAAAATAATTAACGTTGTCTGTAGTCTCTGTGTCAGAGTTTTCATCATCTGTTCTTGGCCGATTTAAGCTGGATTTTCTTCCTAAGAAAGACCGAAAAGAAAAATGTAAAACAAACCAAATAATCTTCAAGTAATCTTTAGGGTACCATGTGCACAGCCATGAAGAGTCTACTGATTTTGCTGGCATAGGCAGACAAAGCATAAAAAAATAAAAAAGTATATGCATGAAATGGTCCATTCAGTGCTTGCATTTACATTACACACGTATAGATGCACAAAAAACCATATCATGTATATGCATAAAACTATATATATTCCATTAAATTTGCCAGAGTATTCATACAGTGGGTATAGAAAAGATTATTTTCTATACCCACTGTATGAATACTTTTCTTTTAGCTCTATTTGTCACACAAACGAGCAATTGTCAGTTAAAACGACGCAGTGCCATATTGCAAAATATGGCCTGGTCATTAAGGGGGCAAATCCTTTCCGGGGCTGGATTGGTTAAATGCTGTTAAAAAAAAAAAAAAAAAAGGCGATTCAACAAAATACCGACATGAGGTAGTTGATTTTTTCCAACTCTGCGATTCAGATTTTTGAATATTTATTTTTCTTCTTTTTTTGCATGTTATGCGACACGTACGACCTACCTAAACATTGGATGCTGACCAAGTACACACCCAATGGGAACGGTATTCCCTGATGGCAGTGCCCAGCCACAATGTAAAAATGGTTTGCGGAACAAAATGAGTTTGAGGCCTCCAAATTCTCCAGTTCTCAAATCAAGTATCTGTGGGATGTGCTGGAAAAAATAGGATTTTTTGTACTCACCGTAAAATCCTTTTCTCTGACATCCATGGACTGACACGGTGTCTCTTTACACGTGGGTTATGTCCCTGCTTGCAGGAGAAGACCTAGGCAGAATGTGAAATGTTATACATACATTCTAAAAGCCAGAGCTGAACAGCCCCACCCAGGGGGCGGTCCCTCCAGACATAACCCTCCCACTACAGTCAGCAGACTTCAGTTCGTAACAAAGCAGTACAAACTTAAAAAGGAAGGGTGGGTGCCGTGTCAGTCCATGGATGTCAGAGAAAAGGATTTTACGGTGAGTACAAAAAATCCTATTTTCTCTTACCATCCATGGACTGACACGGTGTCTCTTTACACTTTACACGTGGGATGTCCCAAAGCAGTGTCAAGAGGGATGGGAGCAGTATAAATGGAAAAACCAAAACTTCACTCCAATAAAGGCAGAGCTCCTCAACGGAGGAGTCGCAACTTTAAACAGCGGCCTGCAGCACCCTGCGGCCGAAGGAAGCATCCGAAGATGCAGCCACATTAACCTTATAAAAAAAACTTAAAAGGCATGAACAGACGACCAGGTCGCCGCCTTGCACACTTGTGCAACCGACGCTTGATGTCGGGAAACCCAGGAAGCACCAATTGCCCTGGTGGAATGCGCCGTAACCGGAAAGGGAGGCGCCCGCCCTTTGAGAGCATAGGCTTGAATGACGGTTTGTCTGATTCCCCTAAAATGATGGCAGACGAAACCGCTTGGCCCTGTTATGGACCAGAGACAGTCACAAACAGTGAGTCGGACTTCCGAATAGAAGCAGTAGCAGACAGGTACACCCGTAAGGCTCGTACCACCTCCAATATGTGCAGCGCAAACTCTCTGGGATGCGATTGGTGAGGACACAAGGACGGGAGGGCAATGTCCTCATGTAGGCGAAAGGTCGACACCACCTTTGGCAAAAAAGGAAGGTCGCGGATGCAACACCGCCTTATCCTTATGGATGACCAAATATGGCGACTTGCAGGACAAAGCCGCCAACTCAGACACTCGTCAAACAGAAGTGATTGCCACTAAAAAGGCCACCTTCTGAGACAAGACAAGAGGGGAATATCCCGGATATTTCCAAAAGGAGGTTCCTGGAGGACCGAGAGCACCAAATTCAGATCCCACGGTGGGAGAGGAGGCTTGACAGGAGGGAGCACATGGCGAACCCCCAACACAAGGTGCTAACCAAGAAAAATGACCCGCTAGAGGTCGCTGAAAGAAGACGGCCAAGGCCGAAATCTGATCCTTGATGGTACTCAAAGCAAGCTTTTGGGTCACTCCACACTGCAGAGGACGCAGGATTCTGGGGACGGAATACGTCCGAGGACGCCAGTCCAGCGCTTCGCACATGGCGATATAAGCTTTTCAGGCACGGTGATAGATCTGCCTGGAAGACTTCCGTGTTCTTAACATGGTCAAAATGACCGAGTCTGAGAGACCTCGGTCCCTCAACACCTGGCTTTTAACAGCCCTGCCATTAAAGCCAGAGACTGTAAGCCGGATGAAACATAGGACCTTGAGACTGAAGGTCCTCCCTCATCGGCAACCGCCAGGGGACATCCGCGACGAGACGTGCCAGATCAGCGTACCAGTGATGCTGAGGCCAATCCGGAACAATTAGGATCGCCGGAGTTTATATCAGGCAATAAGGACCCTATGGGGCCACCAACGCATCCGAGGCAACGCCCAAGGATCCCTGGATCTGGCCACAACCTCGACCCTTGCGATTGAGTCGAGAGGCCATCAGGTCCACATCCGGCGTGCCCCACCGTCGGTAAAGGAGTTAAAATATGCAAGGACCACTCTTCTTGGTCCGGTGTCTGGCGATTGGCGACTCAGATAGTCCGCCTGCCCATTGTCTATGCCCAGAATGTAAAATGGCCTACAGAGCCGGCACGTTTCTTCCGGCCCACTTCAGGATACGGACTACCTCGGAAGCCGCCGCTGAGCTCCGAGTTCCCCCTTGATGGTTTACAAACGCCACCGCCGTGGCGGTGTCTGACTGGCTCCTGATGGACCGACCCCGTACTCTCTCCGACCTGAGGAGAGACACAGTCCGATGGCCCGTATTTCCAGAACAGTGATTGGTAAACGGGCTCGTCCGGAGTCCAAGGCCTGAGCCGACAGGACTCCCCAGACTCCACCCCAGCCCGTCAGGCTGGTGTCCGTCGTGAGTACCGTCCATTGGATGGGAGGGGAACGACTTTCCGGACCGAAGAGCCGAGGATCTCAACCACCATGTCAGGGGCGCCCTGACCAGGTGAATCACCTGGATCTGAAGATCCAAGGACAACGGGGATTTGTCCCAGGTGGACAAGATCTCCTTCTGCAATGCCCTGGTGTGTGATTGGGCATACGGAACGGCCGTGAAGGAGGCCACCACGAGTCTCTGGACTTCTCATGCAAAAAACGGATTGACAACCATTTTTGGGATGTCAGCACCCGCACCGCAGACTGAAGTGTCAGCAACTTCTCCAGAGGTAGGATACCGTTGCCTCCAAGGAGTCCAGAATCAGAACTAGATACTCCAGACACTGAGTCGGGACCAGGACTGACTCCTGAATGTTCAGGAACCACCCGAGTCCCTGAGGGTCTAATTGACGATAGTCACCTTTCCTCCAAGTCTGATCCACTTTCTGCTCTTAGCAGAAGATCGTCCAGATAGCCCATGACAGCAATACCTCGCTGTAACAGAAGGCTAGAACCGGAGCAAGCACCTTGGTGAACACCCTTGGTGCCGAGGCTAGGCCGAAAGGAAGAGCCACAATCGATAGTGGACTTCACTGATCGCAAAGCGCAGAAACTTCTGCTGACTTGCGCAGATCGGAACATGCAAGTAGGCGTCCTTGAAGTCCAAGGACGCCAGAAGAAAATCCCTTTGGTGGAGTGTAGCGATCACCGTGCGAATGGATTCCATGCGGAATTTCTGCACCTTCTCGAAGGCATTCAGGGCCTTGAGGTCCAGGATAGGTCGAACCACGTCCTATTTTTGGGACGACAAACAGATTCAAGTAGAATCCCTGAAAACTCTCCTGTGACGGAACCGGCACAATCACTCCAGACCTGATCAAATCCTGTACAGCCCCCAAGAGGGCTGCCCGACAGGTAGGAAGGAGAGGAAGATTTGAGGGAAAGAATCTGTCTGGGGGCCAGGATCGGAATACTATCCTGTATCCTGAGGTGACCACCTTGCACACACCACCAGTCGGAGATTCGGGTGGACCACCGATTCGTGACCTGCGAAGTCCCCCCCCCCCCCCACCCCAGAGTCGGGCGGAGGCAAGACTTCACGCGGAGGCGGGCTTGGGAGCCGCTTGTTCGGCTTACGCACCCAGGGGGCACTTGTGCCCACCAGCCGCACTGCCGTCAGTCTGAGAGGGTCTACCCATGGACTGACTGACGAAAAAACCCTGTTTTGCTGGAAAGGAAGGCCCCTGTTTGCGGCGGGCCTCCTCACCCTTGCTAGTCTAAGGAAGAAGAGTGCTTTTACCTCCCATGACATCCATGACGATGTCATCCAGAGCAGCACCGAAAGGTCTACCACCTTTAAATGGTAGATCCGTCAGGAGCTTCCTAAGGCTAGGTCAGCAGACCAGCACTTTAACCAGATAAGACGACGCAATACCACCGCCGAGACAGACGCCCTGGATATTAAAGGGGCCGCGTCCAACGTGGCGTCGCACACATAAACCAGGCCCTGAACCAGTTGGTGGGCCAAAGCAACTGTGTCTGGAGGAAGATTATGCTCCTGTACAGCTAGGTGCAACATTTTTGCCCAACCTGTAAGTGTTTAATAACACAAGGGTTGCCGCCACCACAGGCCGGATCCCAACAAGGCAAACATGGCTCTGCTCACCACTTCTGACCTCCTGTCAGTGGGGTCCTCAAATGCAGGAGTCCCCTCCATCGGGAGAGTGATGGCATTGTTCAACCAGGCGACTGGAGGGTCGACCCTGGGGGAGAAGCCCACTTTTTAAGTAGGGCATCTTCAAGGGGTATCTGATAGACAAACGCCGCGGGACCATAAAAAAAATTCTTCTGCGGCTTTTCCCAGACCCTATCAATGAGCTGGTCAAAGAAAGTACATATGGAAAAACCTCTTTAGAAGGCCTGGCCTTAAAAGAACCAAAAGGAGACTGTATCCGCCTGAGGTTCTGCATCCGCAGCATTTTAGCTTGAGAGTGTCCCTCACCGCGGTCATGAGTACACTAACAAGCGCCCTGTCGTTTACTGACTCAGAACTGGAGTTTTCCTCATAAGGAATGTCCTGTTCAAAACCATCCAATACATTCAGAACTAGGGTCCTGAGCGGTAGTGGCTAGGCCCATATCTGAATCAGCGCACTGCCCTCATGAAGTAAAGTGGGGAGAGGGCGCTTTTTTGCTCCCTTGCGCTTGCACACAGCTCCCATCCTGGTCAGAAATGATTCCAGGACTGCCCACAACTGGTCCCTAGGGACCGCAGGTGCTGAAGCACTGCCTGTTGTCCACTGACATTTAGGGGAAGCTGGTGACAGAGACTCCATATTGCCCCCCTCTGAGACTCCTCAGATAAAAAAAGTCCACCCACAGGCTGTGCTGACTGAGGGGGCGCCCAGGGGACTCACCAAACCGGACCAGGGACCGCTCAGTTCCGCTGTCTGCACCGCGCTGTGTCAGCGCTGGTGAGCTGTGAGGAGATTTGCGCTGTTACAGCAGCGCTAGAGGCCAAAACTAGTGCTGAAGAGCGCGCGGGCTACAAGAAAATGGCTGCCGCACTTCACTGAGGCGATCCGCAGCAAGATGGCCGCCATGACTCAGCAAAAGTGAAAAAAAAACAGCACACACACAGCGCCACTCAGGCCCCAAAATACACAAAAAAGGCCCCAAGCATATCTGCAGACCAGCATTAGCCCCTCCAATAACAGTGTGACCCCCAGGCACCCCACACAGCACAGCGCCAGCAATGGTGACAGAGTGACAATGAAATACAGGGGGAGACAGGGAAAATCCCCCACAGAGAAACACAGCCTTTTGTACTCACCTGCAGGCAGGAGAGACTACTTACCCGTCCCCTGAGGGACCCACTGGTGTGTTTCTGACAGGACTATCACAGTGCAGTACTGAGTAGCTGTCGGCCCGGTCCACCGCGAAAGATACACAGTCAGTCAGGAACTGTTCAGTCTTGAGAGGACCGTGGGAGCATGAAAGCAAACCCGGCCACCCCTGGAGTCATGGGGCCTGTCGTGAACTGAGTCTCACGCACACAAGGCGAGGATCAGCACGCTCAATGGTCGGACAGGGAAGACTACGAGGATATCTTGTACCCAACCTGTTGCCCAGCCGACAGTTGATAGAAAATTCTCAAAAATAAAATAAAAAAGAATTCCAGAAAAGGAATAAAAATAGGTCAGGAGACTGGCTCCTGAGAGAGCCATGTCTTCTCCTTCTGCTAGGCAGAAAAAAACTGAAGTCTGCTGACTGTAGTGGGAGGGTTATGTCCGGAGGGACCGCCCCCTGGGTGGGGCTGTTCAGCTCTGGCTTTTAGAATGTATGTATAACATTTCACATTCTGCCTAGGTCTTCTCCTGCAAGCAGGGACATAACCCACGTGTAAAGAGACACCGTGTCAGTCCATGGATGGTAAGAGAAACAAGTCCAATCCATGGAGGCCCCACCTCACAATTTACAGGACATAACAATCTGCTACTGATGGCTTGGTGTCAAGATACCAGTGCAAACTTTCAGAGAGACACAGCCACTGTGTTCCAATAAGACATCTGTGAGGGTGCATGTCCCTCAATGCACGGCGAGTTTGGGAACACACATCAAGCACAAACATTAAATGTCATATTGTGACACAGGCAGCAGTGTCTGTATAGGCACGGTGTCCCAAGAGACATTAATGTGAGTAAACACTGCCCTGCCCAGACATACGGTATTGAACACCGTGTGAGCAAGGCCTTATTGAACATATCTGAGTTCCTTTACATTCTAATAGGAGGTACCTATTGGTCATTAACCACTTCCCTTCCGCAGCACGTCATATGATGTCCCTGACTTTCAGGGGGGATATCTGAATGATGCCTGCAGCTACAGGCATCATCCAGATATTCTTTTCTGCAGGTGATTCTGTGCACCATAAGTACGATCATAGCGGCAGTTCCGCCGCTTGATCGTTCTTACAGGCAACAGGAGGGGACGCCCCTGACACTTCTCCGGGCTATTCCGTGCCATCGCCTATGGAGATTTTTTAAGTACCAAAGTTTGGCGCCATTCCATGAGTGTGCGCAATTTTGAAGAGTGACATGTTGGGTATCCATTTACTCGGTGTAACATCTTTCACGCTGTACAAAAAAATTGGGCTAACTTTACGGTCGTTATTTTTTAATTCATGAAATAGCCTTTGAAAAATTATTGCGCAAATACCGTGCGAGATAAAAAGTTGCAATGACCACCATTTTATTCCCTAGGGTGTCTGCTAAAAAAAACAAACATACATAATGTTTGGGGGTTCCGAGTAATTTTCTAGCAAAAAAAAAAATGGATTTTTGTACTCACCGTAAAACCCTTTTCTGAGTTCATGGGACGGACACAGCATCTTATTCTTGTCATTAGGGTATTAGCCTTCTATCAGGAGAGGACTAGGCAGAAAAGCATGTTAAGTGTTAAACATACATCAAAACTGTACAGTACCGCCCTGGGGGCGGTCCCACTAGGTACAACCCCTCTCCCTGCATCATGCAGCTCAGTTCGTCAAAAAGCAGTACAAAGATAAAGAGGGGAGGGTGCTGTGTCCGTCCATGAACTCAGAGAAAAGGATTTTACACCGAGTACAAAAATAGGATTTTTGTACTCACCGTAAAATCCGTTTCTCTGACGTTCATGGACTGACACAGCCTCTTCATACTTGACAAGTGGGTTTATGTCCCTACTCATATTAGACTAGGCAGAATGTTAAATGTTACAACATACATTCCAATACCAGAGCTGAACAGCCACGCCCAGGGGGCGGTCCCTCTGGACATAACCCTCCTACCTGCAGCCAGCAGCCTCAGTTCATAACAAAAGCAGTACAAACCTTAAAAAAGGAAGCATGGGTGCTGTGTCAGTCCTTGGACGTCAGAGAAACGGATTTTACAGCGAGTACAAAAATCCTATTTTCTCTTACCGTCCATGGACTGACACAGCCTCTTCATACTTGACAAGTGGGACGTCCCAAAGCAGTGTCAAAGAAGAGGGGTGGGAGCAGTTTTAAACGGGGAAAAAAAATAGGATTTTTATAACAGCTTACCTGTAAAATCCTTTTCTTGGAGTACATCACGGGACACAGAGCGACATAGTCATTACTAATGGGTTATATAGTTACCGTCAGGTGCTGGCACTGGCAACTTCCAAAACCGGAAGTACCCTCCCCTATATAAGCCCCTCCCATCCGGGAGCACCTCAGTTTTGTAGCAAAGCAATAAGTGTCCCCAAAGAGGGGCGGGAGCTCTGTGTCCCGTGATGTACTCCAAGAAAAGGATTTTACAGGTAAGCTGTTATAAAAATCCTATTTTCTTTTTCGTACATCACGGGACACAGAGCGACATAGTCATTACTAATGGGATGTCCTAAAGCAATGCCAAATGAGGGGGGGGATACACCATATATAAGCTGAGCGCTATCAGACATGAGGATCTTTTGCGGCCTGCAACACACTGCGCCCAAAGGCGACATCCTCCTGACTTCTAACATCCACCTGGTAGAACCTAGTAAACGTGTGTACCGAAGACCATGTTGCGGCCTTACAGATTTGAGCCAGGGAGGCCTGGTGATGCACTGCCCATGAAGTTCCAACTGCTCTCGTGGAGTGCGCCCTAACTTTGAACGGAGGCGGTCTACTTCTCAAGCTATAGGCTTGTATTATGACCTGTCGAATCCACTTGGCTAAAGTAGATTTTGACGCTGCCTGACCCTTTCTGGGGCCTTCCGGCAGAATGAACAAAGTATCCGTTCTGCGAATCTGAGCAGTGGCTTTTAGATAAGCTTTAACTGCTCTTACTACATCCAAAGAATGCAATAACTTTTCCTCTACCGAAGTAGGCTTGGGGAAAAAAGAAGGAAGAACCACATCTTGGTTCAAATGAAAACTCGATACCACCTTAGGAAGAAAGGCTGGATGAGGACGTAACACTACTCTGTCCTTATGGATAACCAGATATGGCTCCTTACAGGACATAGCTGCTAATTCCGATACTCTTTTAGCCGAACAAATGGCTACTAGAAAAATCAATTTCCTGGTGAGAAGCACTAAGGAAATATGCTGTAATGGTTCAAATGGTTGTTTCTGTAAAACCGACAGAACCAAGTTTAGATCCCATGGACATATGGGAATATTAACCGGAGGACTAATACGCATCACTCCTTGTATAAAGGCTTTGACTAGTGAATGCGAAGCCAAGGGCCTTTGAAAAAATATTGACAAGGCCGAAATCTGACCTTTGATAGTACTCAAGGCAAGCTTCCTATCTACAGCCCATTGTAGGAAGTCCAGAATTCTACCTATTACGTATTTACGTGGATGCCATTTCCTGGCCTCACACCAGGCGATGTACGCCTTCCAGATTCTATAGTAGATCTGCCTGGATACCGGTTTCCTGGCATTGATCATGGTAGACACCACAGCATTAGAGAGCCCTCTCCTTTTTAGAATGTGGGCTTCAATAGCCAGGCCGTCAAACCTAGGGCTGGTAAGGAAGGGTGGTATATCGGTCCCTGCGAAAGCAGGTCCGGACGATGTGGGAGGGTCCAAGGACTCCCCACAGACATTTTTACAATCTCCGCGTACCATGCTCTTCGGGGCCACGCTGGAGCCACCAGAATCACTGGTTTCTTTTCTACCCTGATTCTGCGGAGTAATCGAGGTAACAATTGTGGCGGTGGGAATGCATATATCAGCTTGAACTGATCCCAAGGGAACACTAGGGCATCCGAGCCGCACGCTAGGGGATCCCTTGTCCAAGAGACAAACCTGTCCACTTTCGTGTTGAACCTGGATGCTAGCAGATCTACATCCGGTGTTCCCCACCGCTGACATATTGTCCGGAAAACCTCGGGATGAAGGGACCATTCCCCTGGGCATAATTGTTGGCGACTTAGAAAGTCCGCCTTCCAATTCTCCACCCCTGGAATGAATACCGCAGATATGGCTGGGACATATCTTTCTGCCCATCTCAGGATGTAATTTACTTCCCTTTGGGCTGCACGACTCCTGGTGCCCCCCTGACGATTGATATATGCCACTGCTGTGGCATTGTCTGACTGAACTCTGACAGGGGACCCTTGGAGTTTGGATGTCCATGCTACTAGGGCATACCGGGCTGCTCGTATCTCTAAGAGATTGATGGGCAGGGCCTTTTCCGCATCCGACCATCTGCCCTGGAGAGACCATTGCTCCAGTACTGCTCCCCAGCCTAAAAGGCTGGCATCTGTAGTGACCACCTTCCAAGAAATCGGACTGAAGGATTTCCCTCTTTCCAGATTCCGGGGAACCAACCACCAACGGAGGCTTCTGCGAACGGAAGGGGACAAGGACATTGGTACGTCCAGAGCCTGAACTTTTTTGTTCCAGGCTGACAGTATGGCCCTTTGCAACTTCCTTGAATGGAATTGACCGTAGGGTACTGCTTCGAATGATGCCACCATTTTTCCCAGCAGCCTCATGCATAGGCGTATGGATGGCTGTCTTTTTGAACCCACTAAGTGGATCAAATCTCTCAAAGACGACCCCTTTTCTTGAGGCAAGAAAATTTTTCTCTGGTCTGAATCCAGCCTTAGCCCCAAGTATTCCAGACTTTTGACTGGTTTTAGGGCTGACTTGTCTCGGTTGATAATCCAACCGTGATATTCCAGATACTTGATTGTCTCGTGAACAACCACTTCTAGTTTTTCCACTGAGTGGTCTATCAGCAACAAGTCGTCTAGATATGCCATTATCGTTACACCTCGTGTTCTTAGATTGGCCAATAATGGGGCCAGAATTTTTGTGAACACTCTTGGTGCTGTGGCCAGACCGAAGGGTAAGGCTCTGAACTGAAAATGGCGCCCTTCTATCGCAAAGCGTAGAAATTTCTGGTGGGCTGGAAAGATGGGGATGTGCAAATACGCATCTTTGATGTCGATCGAGGCTAACCATTCCTCCCCTTGTAGGGCAGTGGCTACCGATCGGATCGACTCCATCCGGAAAGTCCTGATATGCAGGAATTTGTTTAGCCCTTTTAGATTTAATATGGGCCTCATGTCCCCGTTTGGCTTCGGAACTGTAAAGAGGTTTGAGTAAAACCCGAACCCCCATTCTTCCAGGGGGACCTCTATAATTACTGCTTGAAGCAATAATTGTTCCAGTGCCAACAGGAGGGATCCTCTCTTCTGGGGATCCCTTGGCACGTTCGACCTTATAAAGCGGGAAGGAGGGGAGTTTTTTAACTCCAATTTGTATCCCAGATTTACTGCGGAGAGCACCCATCTGTCTCGGATCGTGTCCCGCCAGGTCTCTGTGAACAACTGAAGTCTTCCCCCCACCCGATTGGGTGGGGGCAACCCTTCATGCATTTGACTTTGGGGGAGGTTTTGTACCTCTCCTGCTCCAGGGCTTCTTGTTACCCTGCAACTGTCCCTGATTTTTACCTCCGGGATTTGACCGGGGAGGCCGTCGGAACTGTTTCACAGCCGATGTCCTAGGGACTGGAGAAGCCGGCCTCTTAAAAGAGGGACCTCTAACTCTATTTTTGACCGGCAAGAGTGTACTTTTACCGCTGGAAATTCTCTGGATATACTTGTCCAGGTCTTCCCCGAATAAACGCTCCCCATGAAATGGGAAGCTGACCAGCAATTTTTTACAGGGAGCTTCAGCAGACCAGTTTTTGAGCCATAGAAGCCTGCGCATATGTACTATAGACAGCGTAAGGCGGGAGGCCTGATGGATTGAATCCTTTATAGCGTCCACCGCAAAGCATAAGGCTCTAGGTAGATCAGCTAGAGCAAGAGCCTGCTGATCTGGCACGTCCCTTAAGACCTGTTTCAACTGATCCTTCACTGCTTGGCAGACCCCTATAGCTGCCACTGCTGGTTGTGTCACCAATCCTGCTGTAGAAAAAGCAGATTTCAATAAGGACTCCAATTTTTTATCTATTGGGTCCTTGAACATTTGGACATTTTCCACCGGACATGTCAGTGATTTATTCACACAAGAGATGGCTGCGTCCACTGTAGGGACCTTCCATTTTCTGACGAACTTATCCTCCATAGGATAGACCACCGGAAATCTCTTGGGGGGAGTAAATATTTTGTCAGGATGCTCCCAATCCTGGTAAATGAGCCCCTCCAATAAAGGATGGATCGGGAAAGAACAAACAGTCTGGGGAGCTTTTAGCGACCCCAACGAGGAGACAGAAGAGGAGGATGGCTCCGCAAGTGGCATTTTAAATGCTGATCGGACCATATTAGTCAGGGACTGAACCCATAACCTCTCAGCATGTGATGCTGAGAACGGCTCCTCCACTGTTGATTCCTCTACAACCGAATCAACCTCATCCTGATCCCCCTCAGGTAGGTCGACCTCTGTATGGGACTGTTGCTCTGTTAACAGGCACTCTGAGGGAGGAGACGGAGATCGAGCGCTTTTCTCCTGTGACAGGGAAGCAGCAATTAGTGCTGACAATCTCTCTTCCAGCCCTCCCAGAGCTGAGGAAAAAACCTCCTCTGTTACATACACAGGAGCAGGTGAACTGGGGACAGCCACAGTACCAGGTACTCCTGGGGGTGCCCTACGGTCACTAACCTCTGATTCTTCAGGGGAGACTGGTGCAGCCAAAGCATGCCCAAGATCCTCAGAGCCCGATGGAGACCCCCTATTCCTCCTGGAATTTCTAGTCCCGGAGTTTTTAGACGGCATATTCCTAAGCCACAAAGCTGAGGTATTCCAGCCGAAAATACACCAGTTACTGATAATAGTCTAGCATAAATGCTGCTATAATAAACAGTTGGTGTCTACTAATGTGCCTTTCTAGGGGATGCCTGTATCAACCGCTTGCTGTATGCCTTTAAATGTTGTCAGCTCTGTCTCTGTACTTCATAGCCAGCTTACTGCAATAATGTGGCTTTTTAAAACCTGCTGGGACGCCCGCACATGCGCAGAAGCGCTGCGGCGCGCACAGAGCGTCATCCCCCAGGCCCCGCCCCTTTTTCCGGCCACCTCTATATATAGAGGCGCACGCGCGCGGCCACGTGCGCCTCGGCGCTAATTTCAAACATGGAAACCAGGGACAGGAGCCAGGGCCCCCTTTGCCGCAGGCCGGGGGATAGACGAACACTGCAACATGGCAGAGGAAACAGTTTCCTGTAGGAGAACTCACCAGCTGCCTGGACTTTGCTCTCTGAGAAGAAACTAGTCCATATGACAAGAAAAACATTCCACAGCGGCCTCTAGTGGACAAACACAGGTACCGCAGTTTAATATACTAAACATATATATAAAAAAACATTCTTTTTTTTTTTTTTTTTCTTGACCACCATTAAAAATTATTACATTTTTTTAGTAGTTACAGGCATGCACAGATATTAGCGGGAATACCGTTAGGTAACAGACAGAAAGACAAATTAGGCTTGGGGGTCCCCCAATAGAACCAAGTTCCTGGGGGCCCCCACTTACCTGTTCCCCGCCGCAGGACTTTGTTTGGTCCACAAAAGCCCAAACTTCACCTATCACGGCAGGCATTGTAATCAAACCTTCAGGGACCGGGTTCCCAAGGATTCCACTCCCCTGGACCTGTATAGCACCCTGCACAGAAAACATCTTGGTCGTGGGTATGACCAGAGCTCTGGATCCCAGGGTCCAGCTCTCCTAAGAGAAGCATTACAGGCAGAACCTTGCTCTTCTCTGCAAGGCCCGGGTACCGACCGTTTAGCTATGAAGCTTTTTTGGTCGGATCCGGAATAGCTTACTGAGGCCCAAAAGAACCTGTACGCAAGCTCAGTGAAAAACACATGTTTCTTCTTGGCCAACACCTTAGACACTGGCAAAAAACTGAGGTGCTCCCGGATGGGAGGGGCTTATATAGGGGAGGGTACTTCCGGTTTTGGAAGTTGCCAGTGCCAGCACCTGACGGTAACTATATAACCCATTAGTAATGACTATGTCGCTCTGTGTCCCGTGATGTACGAAAAAGAAATAAATTCACTCTAAACAAGCAGAGCTCCTCAACAGAGGAGTTGCAACTTTAAACAGCCGCCTGCAAAACCTTGCGGCCGAAGGAAGCATCAGAAGATGCAGCCACATCAACCTTGTAAAACTGAAAAGGTATGTGCGGACGACCAGGTCGCCGCCTTGCACACTTGTGCAACCGACACTTGTCGGAAAGCCCAGGAAGCACCAATTGACCTGGTTGAATGCGCCGTAACCGGAAAGGGAGGCGCCCGTCCCCTAAAGGCATAGGCCTGTATGGACGGTCTGCCTGATCCACCTAGAAATGGTGACAGACACCGCTTGGCCCTGTTGTGGACCAGACAGCCACAAACAGGGAGTCAGACTTCCGAATGTGACAGTAACAGACAGGTACACCCGCAAGGCACATACCACGTCTAACGTGTGAAGCGCAAACTGTCTGGGATGCGATGGATGAGGACACAAGGACGGAAGAACAATGTCCTCATCAAGGTGAAAGGCCGAGACCACCTTCGGAAGAAAAGGCCAGACGCAACACCGCCTTATCCTTATGGAGGACCAGGTAAAGCGGCTTGCAAGACAATGCCGCCAACTCAGACACCCGCCTGACAGAAGTAATGGCTACCAGGAAAGCCACCTTCTGAGACAAGGTTAAGAGGGATATCTCTGTTTTCAAAGGGCGGTTCTTGAAGAACCGAGAGCACCAAATTCAGATCCCAAGGAGGGAGAGGAGGTTTAACAGGGGAGAGCACATGGCGAACCCCCTGCACAAAAGGTGCCAATCAGGGAATGGCCTGCCAGCAGTCGTTGACAGAAGACAGCCAAGGCCAAAATCTGAACCTTGATGGTACTTAAAGCAAGCATTTGGGCCACACCACGCTGTAAGAACAGCAGGATCCTAGGAACGGAATACGTCCGTGGACGCCAATCCAGCTCTTCGCACAGAGCGATGCAAGCCTTCCAGGTACAGTGAATATATAGATATAGATAGATAGATAGATAGATAGATATATCTATCTATCTCTTTCTTGAGGAAGATTTCCATGCCCTCAGCATGGTCGAGATGACCGAATCCGAGAGACCTCGGTCTCAGCACCTGGCGTTCAATAGCTATGCCGTTAAAGCCAGCAACTGTAAAGCAAGATGAAGTATGGGACCTTGAGACAGAAGGTCCTCCCGCAATGGCAGATGCCAGGGAACATCCGCGATGAGGCGCACAAGATCGGCGTACCAATGACCCCGTAGCCAATCCGGAGCAATGAGAATCACCGGAATGTCCTCGGCCTCCACCCTGCGAAGCAGGCGAGGAAGCAACTGCAGCAGAGGGTAGGCATACATCAGGCGATACTGACCCCACGGGGCAACCAACGCGCCTGAGGCGTCTGCCCAGGGATACCTGGACCTGGCCACGAATCTCGACATCTTGCGATTGAGTCGAGAGGCCAACAGGTCCACATCCGGCATGCCCCACCGCCGGCAAAAGAGTTGAAACACCTCCGGATGCAAGGACCACTCCCCCTGGTCCAACGGCTGGCGGCTCAGATAGTCCACCTGCCAGTTGTCTATTCCTGGAGTATATACAGCCGACACACTTCTTTCCGCCCACCTTAGGATGTGAGCGACTTCTGACGCCGCAGCTGAGCTCCGAGTTCCCCCCTGATGGTTGACACAAGCCACCGCTGTGGCGTTGTCTGACTGGATTCTGACCGAGTGTCCCTGTAGCCTCTCCGACCACGAGAGGCAGTCTGATTGCCCGGAGTTCCAGGACATTGATCGGTAGACGGGATTCGCCCGAAGTCCAAAGCACTTGGGCTGATAAGACTCCCCAAACTCCACCCTAGCCCGTAAGGCTGGCGTCCGTCGTGATCACCGTCCACTGTATAGGAAAGAACGACTTCCCGGACCGAAGGGCCGGGGATCTCAAGCACCACGTCAGGGATGCCCTGACCAGGTGACTCACCTGGATCTAACGATCCAACGAGAATGGGGACTTGTCCAAAGTGGACAGGATCTTCCTCTGCAAGGCCCGAGTGTGTGATTGGACATACGGAACGGCCTCGAAGGAGGCCACCATGAGTCGCAGGACCCTCATGCAGAAACGGATCGACGACCATTTTCGGGACGTCAGAACCCGAACCGCAGATTGAAGAGTCTGTAACTTCTCCAAGGTAAGGAACACCTTCACTTCCGAGGAGTCCAGGATCAAACCTAGATACTCCAGATGCTGAGTCGGAACCAGGACCGACTTCTGAGTGTTCAGTAGCCAACCGAAGTCCCAGAGGGTCTGACTATCATCACATTTTCTTCTAATTCTGAGCCAGAGTCTGCTCTCAGAAGATCGTCCAGATAGCCCACGATAGCAATGCCTTGCTGTCTCAGCAAAGCCAGAATCGGGGCAAGCACCTTGGTAAAAAGTCGCGGTGCCGACGCTAAGCCGAAGGGAAGGGCCACAAATTGACAGTGGACCTCGCTGATCGCAAAAACTTCTGGTGACTCGCGCAGATTGGGACATGCAAGTAGGCGTCCTTGATGTCCAAGGATGCCAGAAAGTCCCCAGGATTGAGCGCAGCAATCACCATGCGAATGGATTCCATGCAGAACTTTTGAACCTTCACAAAAACATTTAAGGCCTCGAGTTCCAGGATTGGACGTACTCCGTCGTCCTTTGAGACCACAGATTCGAATAAAATCACAGAACCCTCTCCTGTGACGGTACCGGCACAATTACTCCATACCTGAGCAAGTCCTGCACTGCCCCCAAGAGGGCCGCCCGACGAGCTGGAAGGAGAGGGAGATTTGGAGGGAAAGAATCTGTTTGGAGGCCAGGAACGGAACTCTATCCTGTACCCCGGAGGTGACCACCTTGCACACCCACCGGTCGGAGATCTGGGAGGTCCATTGATCCGTGAACCTGCAAAGTCGTCCCCCCACCCCGGAGTCGGGCGGGGGCAAGACTTCATGCGGTGGCGGGCTTGGTAGCCGGCTTGTCCGGCTTACGCACCCAGGAACGCTTCTGTCCACCAGCCGCACTCGTCAGTCTGGAAGGGCTTACCCATGGACTCTGACTGACGAAAAAACCTTTTATGTGCTGGAAAGAAGGGGCCCGGCTTACGGCGGGGCTACTTACCTTTAGTAGTCTGAGGAAGGAGGGTGCTCTTACCCCCCGTGACATCCTTAATGTCATCCAGGGCAGCACCAAATAGCCTACCGCCCGAAATCAGTCAGGAGCTTCTTAGGAGGCCAGGTCAGCAGACCAGCATTTCAACGAGATAAGACGCAACACCACCGCAGACACCGAGACCCTAGAAATTAAGGGTGCAGTGTCCATAGTGGCATCGCACACATACACTAAGCCCTGCACCAGTTGGTGGGCCAGTGCAATGGTTTCTAGAGGAAGATTATGCTCCTACACAGTCTGGTGCAAAATCTTTGCCCATTCCGTGAGTGTCTGAGACACTAGGGTCGCCGCTACAATAGGACGCAAGGCGGATCCAAGCAAGGCGAAGATGGTTCTGCTCACCGACCTCCTGTCAGTGGGGCCCTTAAAGGCAGGAGTCCCCTCCATCAGGAGAGTTGTAGCTTTATTCAAACGGGCGACGGGGGGGGGGGGGGTTGAGTGTGTGTCGACTACCGAAGTAGAGGCCCATTTTTTAATCATAATCAGGGCCTCATCAAAAGGGTACCTAATAGACAGACGCCGCGGGAGCACAAAAGTCTTGAGGCTTTTCCCAAACCTGATCTATGAACCCTGTCGAAGAAAGGCATGCAAGGATTTTTTTTTTTAGAAGGCTTGGCTTTAAAAGAACCAAAGTAGACAGCCTACACCTGAGGTTCCTCAGCCGCAGCATCCAGCTTGAGAGTGTCCCTCACAGCATCAATGAGTTCACTTACAAGCGCTCTGTCATGTACTGACTCACAAGGAATGTCCTGTTCAAAAACCATCAAAAAATTCAGAGCTAGGGTCCTGAGCAGCAGCTAGGCCCATATCCGAATCAGAGCACTCCTTGTTAAGATTGTGTGGGGAGAGGGCGCCTAATGGCTCCCCTGCGCTCGCACGCCGCTTCCATCCTGGCAAGAAATTATTCCAGGACTGCCGACAACTGGTCTATGGGGACCGGAGGTGCAGGAGCACTGCCTGTTGCCTCTGACATGTATGGGGAAGCAGGTGAACCAGACTCCATAACTTGCCACTCTTAGACATTTGTCAATAGTCAAAGAAAAGCACACCCTCTGGCTGCGCTGACTGTGGGGGGTTACCCAGAGGACTCACCAACCCGGATAGGACCGCTCGGCTCCGCAGCCTGCGCTGTGCCTATAGCGCGAGTGAGGAGAATCGCGCCGTGTCAGCGATAGAGGCCAAACAGCACAAAAACCGCTCGCGGCTCCGAGAAAATGGCCACTGCCATAGCGATCCACGGTAAAAACATACAGAATGAGAAAAGAAAACATTGCGCCGAAAGGCGCACCAGGCCCCAAAACACTGAAAACATTCCCCAGCTCAATGCAGACACCATTAGCCCCCCCCCCCCGGGACAGAGTGACCCCCCAGACAGCACAGCGCCAGAGTAAGGTGACAGAGCAACAACCAACAAGGGGGAGACAGGGAAAATCCCCCTAACAGAGGAACACACAGCATGTACTCACCTGCGGAGGCAGGAGAGACTTACCCGTCCTAGAAGGACCCACTGGTGTGTTCCTGACAGACCTATCACAGTGCGGTACTGAGTAGCTGTCGTCCCAGTCCACCGTGAAAGATACAGCAGAACCCCTGGAGTCGTGGGGCATGTTGTGAACCGAGTCTCACGCAAAGCGAGGATCAGCACGCTTGATGGCCGGACAGGGAAGACTACGAGGATATCTTGTACCCAACTCGTTTCCCAGCCGACAGTTGATAGAAGATCTCAAAAATAAAAAATTCCAAAAGGAATTATATATATATATATATATATATATATATATATATATATATATATATATATAATATCTTTAGGAGACTGGCTCCGAAGAGAGCCACGTCCTCTCCTATGCTAGGCAGAAAAAAACCGAGGCTGCAGGTAGGAGGGTTATGTCCGGAGGGACCGCCCCCTGGGCGGGACTGTTCAGCTCTGGTATTGGAATGTATGTTGTAAAATGTAACATTCTGCCTAGTCTATGAGCAGGGACATAAACCCACCTGTCAAGTATGAAGAGGCTGTGTCAGTCCATGGACGGTAAGAGAAAATCTCATTTTCTCTTTCGTTCATGGACGGACACAGCATCTTATTCTTGACATTAGGGACGTCCCCAAGCAGTGTCAAAAACGAGGGGTGGGAACAGCAATCAAACCAACTTCACCCCAAACAGAGCTCCTCAACAGAGGAGTTGCAACCTTAAACAGCCGCCTGCAAAACTTTGCGGCCGAAGCAGGCATCCGCAGACACACGCTGGTCAACCTAGTAAAACTTAGTGAAAGTGTGAACTGACGACCAGGTCACCGCCTTCCACACCTGTGAGACCGATGCTTGATGTCAAAAAACCCAGGAGGCACCCATTGCCCTGGTCGAATGCGCCGTGACATGAAAGGGAGGCGCCCGCCCTTTAAGGGCATAGCCTGAATTACAATCTGTCTGATCCCCCGAGACACGGTGGCCGACGAGACCGCCAGGCCTTACTATGGGCCAGTCACAGGACACAGTGAGTCTGACCTCCGAAAACGGAGTAGTAGCAGACAGGTACACCCGCAGAGCTTGTACCAAGCCCAAAGAAAGCAAGCAACCTCTTGGAATGCGACGGTCGAGGACACAAGGATGAAGCACAATGTCCTCATATTGATAAAAAAGGCCGAAACAAAACCTCAGGTAGAGACAAGGCTGCAGACGCAGCACCGCCTTATCCCTTAGGATGAGTAAGTAGGGAGACTTGCAAGACAAGGCCGCTAACTCAAAAACCCCCTGGTAGGAGGTAACATCCACCCGAAAACATCTTACCAAGAGAGTGCCAACTGGGGAATCTCTCTATACACTTTAAAAAAACATGGTTTCTGAAAACACCCAGGGTACCAGATTCAATCCCACAAGGCAGCAGTGATTGAACTGGAGGGGGCCACATGTAGAACCCCTTGGACAAACGTACCCACCAGTGAATGACCTGCCAAGGGTCGCGGAAGAAACCAGCCAAGGCTGATATCCGCCCCTCAATGGAGCGAAAAGCAAGTCTTAACCATTCCACGCTGTCAAAAAAACAGCAGGATCCTGGAAGCCGAATATGTACGTGAACGCCACTCCATCTCCAAACCTAGAAATGTAGGCCCTTCAAGTGCGATGGTAATTCATCCGAAAAGATGACTTCCGTGCCCTCAGCATGGTGGAAGCACCGAACCGACAGGCTATGGTCACTTAGTATCCGACGGTCAGCCATGTTGTGAAGGCCAGCGACTGCAATCAGGATTGAATGTATGACCTTGCGATAAAAAGGTCCTATCGCATTGGCAGCCGCCAAGGAACATCCGCCACCAGTCGCACTAAAGCGGCGTACCAGGGACACTGGAAACAATCTGGAGCAAGTAGACTTCTCAGATGCCCTCGGCCACTACTCTGAGCAGATGAGGACGAGTATTTTCAGGAGGAAGGCATACATAGCCAAGACCGTCCCCACGGTACAACAAACGCATCTGACGCATCCTCCCAGGAATCTTCGATCCTGGCCATAACCTCAAAACCTTCCGATTGGGTCGAGAAGCCAGGCGATCCCCATCTCCGGTAGAAGAGTCGAAACACCTCCAGGTGTAGAGACTATAGTCCACGGCCCAGCAACTGCCGACTCAGGGAGTCCGCCTGCTAGAGTTCTACGCCCAGACTGTATGAGCAGGACGTGAGCGACAGCATGCAGCAGCCGAGCGACTTGTTCCCCCTCGATGGGCGACATATGCCACCGCCGTGGCGTTGTCCAACTGGATCCTGACTGGACGTTTCCTCAGCCTCCGTTGACCAAGTGGAGGGGCACCGCCTGAACGCCCGAAGGAGCATCCCGATCGGCAGGCGGGGTTCTTCCTGCGCCCAGCGACCCTGTGTCGTCCAACAAAAAGGAAACTGCTTCCCGGACTGAAAGGCCAGAGACCTCAGCCAACAGATCAGGGAATCCCTGGCTAGTCGGCTCACCCAGATTTGACAATCCAGGGACAATGGAGATGTGTCCCATGTCGACAGGATGTCCATTTTGCAAGACTTGAGTGTGGAATTAAAAACACACGGGACCGCCTCGAATGTGGCTACCATGGGAAAAAAAAAAAAAAAGGAGGGACACTCATGTAAAAGCGCAGTGACCACCACCAGCGTGACACCCACTGCTGTACCGCAGCCTGAAGAGTCTGCAACTTGCAAAAGGGAGAAAAAGACTCTCGCCCTTCAGGAGTCCAGATCAAACCCAGGTATTCCAGGCGTGAAGTCGGCACCAACACCGACTTCTGGGGGTTCGGTACCCAAGCAAAACTCCCGAAGAGTCAAACTGGCGATCGCCACAACCACCCCGAATTCTGAGGCGGAATCTGCTCTCAGATGGAGATCGACCAAACAGCCCATGATTGCGATCCCTCGTTGCCTCAGCAAGGCCAGGATCGGGGCGAACACCCTGAAGAAACTCCCGGTGCCGACACCAGGCCAAAAAGAGAGAGCCACCATTTAGCAGTGCTCATCCCAGACGGCAAACCGCAGAAACCTCTGATGCCTGAAGCATATGGGGGCTGCAATAAAATGCGTCCTTGATGTCCAAGGATGGCAGCAAAAAAATCCCCCGGATGTAGTGCTGCGACCACAAAGTGACAAGCTGCCATCCTGAACCTTTGTGCTATCACAAAGCTGTTGAGGGTCTTGAGATCCAGGACCGGACCGACACCTCCCTTCTCTGGGACTACAGATTGTAGATTCCTTGAAAAAACCTTTCCGGCGCCGGCACAGGTACTATCACCTGCGCATAAGCAGGTCCTGCACTGCCCCAAACAAGGCAACACAGCAAGCCAGAAAGGGATGCAGGTTGGAGGAAAAAAAAGAAAAACCCCATCTTGTACCCAGATGAAACCACTTCACAGACCCACTGGTCAGAAGTAGGGAGGTCCACCGAGCTGTAAGCTCACGAGGGCGCCGTAGATTTGCTCGCAGGCATGGTTTGCTTGCGAGAAACAGGGATACCTTTTTTAGTCCCTTAGCGAGCACCCTGTCGGCCAGGGGGCCGCTTACCTGTGGGCCCGGCGGAAGGAAAAAAAAAAAAAACACTTGTGAGCGGCAAAAAAAAAAAGGGAGGGCCCTGGCCTATGGTGTGGCTCCTTACCTTTTCTGAGTTTGTGAGAGCACAGTGCTCCCCCCCCCCAAACATGTTAATAATGTCATCCAGCGAGATTCCAAAAACCTCTAACCCCGGCAGCGCAAATCCACCAGAGCCTTCCTGGACGTCTGGTCCGCAGACCAGCATCCCAGAGAAATCATGAGGCGTAGCCCCACCGCAGATACTGACGGTACTTGACAGCCAGGAAGCTGCATCCAAGGCCGCATTGCAGACATACTTCATGCCATGCACCACCTGGTCCGCTATCATGAAGACCGGGGAAGTCATTGCTATCCAAATCACGGTGCAGCAAATCTTGTCCATTAAGGACGTATTAGTGACCCCAAGGTCGTGGCCAACAGTGGCCGCAATGCTGACCCCCATACCCTGAACAAGGGCCGGGCCCTGGATACCAGGGGGCCCCATCGGGGAAGATGTCCCCCATCAGGAAACATTCCGCAAAGGGACAACGGACATCCATGCGATTTTTTGAAATGCTGCGGCCGTACCCATTTTTTGCATGTAAACTTATCCAATAAGCTTGTAGGGAAAACCTCCCAGCGGTGCGGGCCAGCTTGTAGGACCCAGAAGGGACCGACACCATAACAGATGCACTCGCCGTAACCTCCATGTTATTAGGGAGCCCGCACGTGGTGATAAGTGCTCCAACAAGCGCCTTCTAGCGCTGACCTGGACACGGAAGCAAGTGAGAACACAGTTTCGCACAGTCCGAAGGTCCTGGGTTGCATCCTCTGACAGGTCAGAGCAGGGGACATCTGCCACAGCAAGGCCCAAGTCTGAAACAGAACTCTACCCCGAAGATGGGGAGGGGGCGTTTTTACCCCCCTTGTGCTCGCACACCACTTCTACCCTGGTAATATGGGACACCAGGACCACCGACAAGGCGTCCCTACGCCCCTCAGGTAAAGGGCACCGGTTGCCACCACAGGGATGTCAGGGAAAGACAACGCCAGCTTCTGACGCCATGCAACCCGCACTTGCCTGACACCCATAGGGACCAAGGCAAGGCAGCAAAAACAAAATCCACCCCCTAGCTGCTCAGAGTGAGGGACCCCAGGGGACTCGCCGCTCTGGTCCAGGTGCTGCCAGCGCCGCCGTCCGCTCTCCCCATATGCCTCCTAACAGGCATGGCTGCGGTGTATTCTTGTACCTGAGGTGTACTGCGCCATTCAGAAGGGACGTTTTTACCGCTAGAGGCAAAAACCGAGCCGAGACTACAAGAAAACGGCCGCCAGCCGTCCCTGTATAAAGCGCGCGGACTACAAGAAAATGGCACCGGACGCCGCCAAGGGCTTCCGAGGTAAAAGAGAACATGCTAGGCCTCAGCGCGGAAGCCCCCCCCATGGCACCAAACATCCCCCATGGAGAGCGGACCCTGGGCACAGCCTCCAGCCAGGACACGGAGCGCCTCCCCCCCCAGGAGGACCCCCGGTCAGTACAGCAGGCCCAGCCCCACAGAGCATGGGAAGGGAGGAAAGGACAGGGAGAGAGGAAAGGGAGGGTGGGATCCCCCTAATCGACCTCCCCGGGAATGCCCAGCCGTGCCACCCTTCCAGAGCGGGGGGACTGCTACTTACCCGTTCTGCGTGGACTAGCTGAAGGCATTCCTGACAGACCCAGCGTCCGCGCGGTTACGGCATGGCTGTCGGCCCGGCACACTGTGACACGGACATATAGCCCGGTCATATGTGTTCCCCGGGGCATATAGCTCACCGGCCACCCCTGGAGCAACTGGGCATGTCGTGGACGACCCAGCACGTAGCTAAAAGTCGGCACACGCTCGATGGCCGAAACTGGGGGGACTACAAGGATTCAGCCCGTCACCCAGTCGGCAGTTGATAGTAGATCTCAGGATCAAAAAGTAGAAAAAATCCACAGGACCAAGGGGCCCACAGGGAGCCAGGTCCTTCTCCTATGCTAGGCAGAAATAAAACTCCTTTCCCAGTGGACGCCTCTTACGACGAAACGCAGCGTCGGGTGGAGCCAACGAACGTGACGTCACTACGCTACAGCTGATCGGCACAGACCGCAGCTGAGTACCAGCATTCGTTTCTTTGGAGTTTTGCCGCTCTTGTTTTGAAAACCTGCTGGATGTCATTTTTTACCCAGGATAAAAAAAGGGAATCCTATTTTATTAGGAATACTGCACCATGAGGTTTTATTTATTTTTCTTCCATATCAACATCCATTGTGCTGCATGAGCTAATTACATCAGCGGATACCTGGAGGGAGAGCTCTTTTCTTGAAATAAATATCCAGGAGGAGGAGGATATCGTTCGATTCCAGTGTTTCGTGGCTGAATGTCCGGTGGGATCATCATATGAATCTGAGCCCCTATAGATCTCCGTGACAGAGATCTATTATATCTGGTAAGCTGCTATTTCTTCTATAAATCGTTTGAGCAAGTTGGATGTGGATATTTCACCTACAGCTGCTTAGAAGAGTCTGTTATATATACATCAGCAGATGTGGCTTTTTTTGTTTATGAACTTCATTTGGAGTTTCTCTCTTTCACATTTTTTATATATATATTTTTTTAATTTTTATTTATTCATTTACCTGTGCACAGGGGATATTTCAGATATTTCATTAACAGGACTTTGTTTTTTGTTTTGTTTTTTGCTGTGTGTGAACACATATGAATTATTAGCACCATGATTGCTTGTTTAAGGGTAGCGCATTTTTATTAATTCTTTTTGCATATATTTGTGTAGTGGTTATTCCAGCTATTTTTTTGCAGCACCCACTAATTCACTTTATTAATTTTACCATTATTATATATATATATATATATATATATATATATATATATATATATATAATGGTTCTCTTATTCAATTAATTCACTAATTCTAATCACGGTTAGCGCGGATTTTTTCCATTTTTATAATTTTTAGAAATAAAGGGATTTTTATAACAGCTTACCTGTAAAAACCTTTTCTTGGAGTACATCACGGGACACAGAGCGACTTAGTCATTACTAATAGGTTATATAGTTTACCTTCAGGTGTTGGCACTGGCCAATTCCAAACCGGAAGTACCCTCCCCTATATAAGCCCCTCCCACCCGGGAGCACCTCAGTTTTGTAGCCAAGCAATAAGTGTCCCAAAAAGAGGGGTGGGAGCTCTGTGTCCCGTGATGTACTCCAAGAAAAGGATTTTACAGGTAAGCTGTTATAAAAATCCCTTTTTCTTTTTCGTACATCACGGGACACAGAGCGACTTAGTCATTACTAATGGGACGTCCCAAAGCAATGCCAAATGAGGGGGGGGTACATAAGCTGGGCGCCATCAGGCATGAGGATCTTTTGCGGCCTGCAACACACTGCGCCCAAAGGCGACATCCTCCTGACTTCTAACGTCTACCTGATAGAATCTAGTAAACGTGTGTACCGAAGACCATGTTGCGGCCTTACATACTTGAGCCAGGGAGGCCTGGTGATGCACTGCCCATGAAGTTCCAACCGCTCTTGTGGAGTGCGCCCTAACTTTGAACGGAGGCGGTCTCTTTCTCAAGCCATAGGCTTGTATTATGACCTGTCGAATCCACTTGGCTAAAGTAGATTTTGATGCTGCCTGACCCCTTCTGGGGCCTTCCGGCAGAACAAACAAAGAATCCGTTCTGCGAATCTGAGCAGTGGCTTTTAGATAAGCTTTAACTGCTCTTACCACATCCAAAGAATGTAATAACTTTTCCTCTACTGAGCTAGGTTTGGGGAAAAAAGAAGGAAGAACCACATCTTGGTTCAAATGAAACCTCGATACCACCTTAGGAAGAAAGGCTGGATGAGGACGTAATACTACTCTGTCCTTATGGACAACCAGATATGGCTCCTTACAGGACATAGCTGCTAATTCCGACACTCTTTTAGCCGAACAAATGGCTACTAAGAAAACCAATTTCCTGGTGAGAAGAACCAAGGAAATGTGTTGTAATGGTTCAAACGGTTGTTCCTGTAGAACCGACAGAACCAGGTTTAAGTCCCAAGGACATATGGGAATACTAACAGGAGGGCTAATACGCATCACTCCTTGTATAAAGGCTTTGACTAGTGAATGCGAAGCCAAGGGCCTTTGAAAAAATATTGACAAGGCCGAAATCTGACCCTTGATAGTACTCAAGGCCAGCTTCCTATCTACAGCCCACTGTAGGAAGTCCAGAATCCTCCCTATCATGTACTTACGTGGATGCCATTTCTTGGTCTCACACCACGTAATGTACGCTTTCCAGATCCTATAATAGATCTGCCTGGATACCGGTTTCCTGGCATTGATCATGGTAGATACCACAGAATTAGAGAGCCCTCTCTTTTTCAGAATGTGGGCTTCAATAGCCAGGCCGTCAAACCTAGGGCTGGTAAGGAAGGGTGGTATATCGGTCCTTGCGACAGCAGGTCCGGACGAAGTGGGAGGGTCCAAGGACTCCTCACTGACATTTTTACAATCTCCGCGTACCATGCCCTTCGGGGCCACGCTGGAGCCACCAGAATCACTGGTTTCTTTTCTACCCTGATTCTGCGGAGTAATCGCGGTAACAATTGTGGCAGTGGGAATGCATATATCAGCTTGAACCGATCCCAAGGGAACACTAGGGCATCCGAGCCGCAAGCTAGGGGATCCCTTGTGCGAGACACAAACCTGTCCACCTTTGCGTTGAATCTGGATGCTAGCAGATCTACATCCGGTGTTCCCCACCGCTGGCATATTGCCTGGAAAACCTCGGGGTGAAGAGACCATTCCCCCGGGCATAATTGTTGGCGACTTAGAAAGTCCGCTCTCCAATTTTCCACTCCTGGGATGAAAACCGCGGATATGGCTGGGACATATCTTTCTGCCCACTCCAGGATGCAATTTGCTTCCTTCTGGGCTGCACGACTTTTGGTGCCACCCTGATGATTGATATATGCCACTGCCGTGGCATTGTCTGATTGAATTCTGACAGGGGACCCCTGGAGTTTGGATGTCCATGCTACTAGGGCATACCGGGCTGCTCGTATCTCTAAGAGATTGATGGGCAGGGCCTTTTCTGCCTCTGACCACCTGCCCTGGAGAGACCATTGCTCCAGCACTGCCCCCCAGCCGATGAGGCTGGCATCTGTAGTGACCACCTTCCAAGAAACCGGACTGAAGGGTTTCCCTCTTTCCAGATTCTGGGGCACCAACCACCAATGGAGGCTCTTGCGAACGGAAGGGGACAGGGACATTGGTAAGTCTAAAGCCTGAACTTTTTTGTTCCAGGCTGACAGTATGGCCCTTTGCAAATTCCTTGAATGGAATTGACCGTAGGGTACCGCTTCGAATGAAGCCACCATCTTTCCCAGCAGCCTCATGCAGAGACGTATGGATGGTTTTCTTTTTGTACCCACTAAGTGGGTCAAATTTCTTAAAGACGACACCTTCTCTGGAGGTAAGAAAATCTTTCTCTGATTTGAATCCAGCCTTAGCCCTAAGTATTCCAGACTTTTGACTGGTCTTAGAGCTGACTTGTCCCGGTTGATAATCCAACCGTGATATTCCAGATACTCGATTGTCTTGCGAATAGCTACTTCCAGCTTTTCCACTGAGTGGTCTATTAGTAGCAGGTCGTCTAGATATGCCATTATCGTTACACCCTGTGTTCTTAGATTGGCCAATAATGGGGCCAGAATTTTTGTGAACACTCGTGGTGCTGTGGCCAGACCGAAAGGTAAGGCTCTGAACTGAAAATGGCACCCTTCTACTGCAAAGCGTAGAAAATTCTGATGGGCCGGAAAGATGGGAATATGCAGATAAGCATCCCTTATGTCGATCGAGGCTAGCCATTCCTGCCCTTGTAGGGCGGTGGCCACTGATCGGATCGACTCCATCCGAAAAGTCCTGATATTTAGGAACTTGTTTAGCCCTTTTAGATTTAATATGGGCCTCACGTCCCCATTTGGTTTGGGGACTGTGAAAAGGTTCGAGTAAAACCCGAATCCGCTTTCTTCCAGGGGAACCTTCATGATTACCCCTTGGAGCAATAGTTGTTCTAGTGCCAGAAGGAGGGATCCTCTCTTTTGGGGATCTCTTGGCACATTTGACCTCATAAATTGGGCAGGAGGAGTGCCTTTTAACTCCAGCTTGTATCCCAGACTTACTGCGGAGAGCACCCATCTGTCTCTGATGGTGTCCCGCCAGGTCTCTGTGAACAACTGAAGTCTTCCCCCCACCCGATTGAGCGGGGGCAATACTTCATGCCTTAGGGGGAGGTTTTGTACCTCTCTTGATCCAGGGCTTCTTGTTACCCTGTGATTGTCCCTGATTTCTGCCCCCTGAATTTGACCGCGGAGGCCGTCGGAACTGCTTCACAGCCGATGTGCCCGGGACTGGAGAGGTAGGCCTCTTAAAAGAAGGACTTCTACCCTTGTTCTTAACCGGTAAGAGTGAACTTTTACCGGCAGAAATTTTTTGGATATATTTGTCCAGATCTTCTCCAAATAAGCGTTCTCCATGAAATGGGAAGCTAACCAGCAGTTTTTTACAGGGAGCTTCAGCAGACCAGTTTTTGAGCCACAGAAGCCTACGCATATGTACTATAGACAGCGTAAAGCGGGAGGCCTGTTGGATTGTATCCTTTATGGCGTCCACCGCAAAACACAAGGCTCTAGGCAGGTCAGCTAGGGCATGAGCCTGCTGATCTGGTAAGTCCCTTAAGACTTGTTTCAACTGATCTTTCACTGCTTGGCAGACTCCAATCGCTGCTACCGCAGGTTGTGTCACCATACTTGCTGTAGAGAAAGCAGATTTTAGTAAAGACTCCAATTTTTTATCTATTGGGTCTTTGAACATTGGAACATTATCTACTGGACACGTCAGTGATTTGTTAACAGAAGAGATGGCTGCGTCCACTATAGGGACCCTCCATTTTCTTATGAACTTATCCTCCATGGGATAGATCACCGGAAATCTCTTGGGGGGAGCAAATATTTTATCAGGATGCTCCCAATCCTGGTAAATAAGCCCTTCTAATAAAGGGTGGATTGGGAAGGAACAGACCGCCTGGGGAGCTTTTAGCGACCCCAGCGAGGAAACCGTAGTGGATGGTGGTTCCGCCAGAGGCATTTTAAATGCTGATCGGACCATGTTAGTCAGAGACTGAACCCATAATCTTTCAGCCTGAGATGCTGAGAAAGGTTCTTCCACTGTTGATTCCTCTATAAGTGAATCAACCTCATCCTGATCCCCTTCAGGTAGGTCGATCTCTGTGTGGGGCTGTTCCTCCACTAACAGGCACTCTGAAGGAGGAGACGGAGATCGGACGCGCTTTCCCTGTGACAGGGAAGCAGCGATCAATGCTGTTAATCTCTCTTCCAATCCTCCCAGAGTTGAGGATAAAACCTCCTCTGTTATATATACAGGAGCAGGTGGACTGGGGACAGCCGCAGCACCAGGCATTCCTGCGGGGTTTCTACGGCTACTGACCTCTGAATTCTCAGGGGAGATTGGTGCAGTACAAGCATGCCCAATATCCTCAGAGCCCGATGGAGACCCCTTTGGCTTCCTGGAAGATCTATTTCCGGAGCGTCTGGACGACATATCCTTTAAGCACAAAGCTGAGGTATTCCCGTCGTCATACACCAATTTTTGCTGGTAATAGTCTAACACAGGTGCTGCTATATACCAGCTGGTGTCCACTAAAGTGCCTTTCTATGGGGATGCCTGCATCAACCGCCTCTGTGTGCCACTGTTTGTTGCTAGCTCTGTTTGCATGCAGCTGACACTTGTACTGTGTCTTTTAACCATGCTGGGACGCCCGCACATGCGCAGAAGCGCCGCGGCGCGCATCGAGCGTCATCCACCCGCCCCGCCCCTTTTTTTTTCATAGGAGGCGCGTGCACGCGCCCGCGCGCGCGCCCGTGCGCCAATGGCGCCCTTTTCGAAAACCAACAGAGGACTAGGAGCCAGGGCCCTTTTTGCCGGAGGGCCTGTGCGGTGGATGAACGCAGCAACAGGGCAGAGGAAGTGGATTCCCTCAGAGAAACTTACCAGCTGCCTGGATCTTTTGAGTTGAGAAAACCAAAGATCCACATTTACAAGAAAAATGGACTACAGCGGCCTCTAGTGGTTTAACACAGGTACCGCGGTCCCTGTTTTTTTTTTTTTTTTTTCTTGACTACTATTAAAATTTTACATTTTCAGTAGTTATAGGCAAACACAGATATTTAGCGGGAATACCGTTAGGTAACAGACAGAAAGACAAATTAGGCTTGGGGGTCCCCCAATAGAACCAAGTTCCTGAGGGCCCCCACTTACCTGATCCCCGCCGCAGGACTTTGTTTGGTCCACAAAAGTCCAAACTTCACCTATCACGGCAGGCATTGTAATTAAACCTTCAGGGACCGGGTTCCCAAGGATTCCACTCCCCTGGACCTGTATAGCACCCTGCACAGACAGCGTCTTGGTCGTGGGTATGACCAGAGCTCTGGATCCCAGGGTCCAGCCCTCCTAAGAGAGGCATTACAGGCAAAACCTTGCTCTTCTGCTGCAAGGCCCGGGTACCGACCGTTTAGCTATGAAGCTTTTTTGGTGGGATCCGGAACAGCTTACTAAGGCCCAAAAGAACCTGTACGCAAGCCCAGTGAAAACACATGTTACTCTTTGGCCAACACCTTAGACACTGGCAAAAAACTGAGGTGCTCCCGGGTGGGAGGGGCTTATATAGGGGAGGGTACTTCCGGTTTGGAATTGGCCAGTGCCAACACCTGAAGGTAAACTATATAACCCATTAGTAATGACTAAGTCGCTCTGTGTCCCGTGATGTACGAAAAAGAAAAAACTGAGCTGCATGATGCAGGGAGAGGGGTTGTACCTAGTGGGACTGCCCCCAGGCTGGTACTGTACAGTTTTGATGTAGGTTTAACACTTGACATGCTTTTCTGCCTAGTACTCGCATGATAGAAGGCCAATACCCTAATGTCAAGAATAAGATGCTGTGTCCGTCCATAAACAAATGAGAAATGATGATTTTTACATGTAGGAGTGCCAGAATAGGCCCGGTATGGTAGTGGTTAAAAACTTGTTAGCCGTTTGTGCTCATTACTTACACATTTATGAAAGTCCAGCTCCAGAAAAATAAAAAATAAATCCACCCTTACAGTAGCCAACTCCCACACACATTGCAAGGGGAATGTTCATTTTGTCTAGGGAAAAGATAAAAGCTTTAATCGCTTACCTTACCCCTCTGGCTCCAGCACTCACCTCCTCTACCTGAAGCTAGTATGTTGGGCAGAGTCTGGCAACCCATATAATAGAACAATAAAAACCCTGTATGGTATGCCAAGGACGCTGGAGAGTCACCGGAGCCAGTCACAGCTTACAGGGGGCTGGTCACAGCACTGGAAGAGGTCTGCTGGAGACGAGGCAAGCATTTACTCCTTAATCTGCACCTAGACTAAATGAGCATTTAGGTCCAAGTTGTTTTTTTTTTTTTTTGCATTTTTGCGAGTAGGGCCGAAACTACTAATCGATAAATCGACAACTAATTGATTATGAAAATAGTTAACTATTTTCATAATCGATTAATCGTCCAGCCGATTAGTTGGCCTGCATACAGAATGCATTATTTGTTTACATATCAGGAAATACAGTGCAGCACACATACAGCTCAGTACATCATCCATAAATGTCAGTAAGTGCTTGAGAACTTGTGAAAGTGTGAGAAGCAATGCCTCATGGGACATGTAGTCCTAGGCAGGAAGTGAGAGGCAGAAGTTTCCTTTAACCTTGCTAAGGGGGCACTCTATACCAGCGTTTATCAACTCCAGTCCTCAAGGCCCCCCAACAGGTCATGTTTCCAGGATTTCCCTCAGATGAAACGGCTGTGGTAATTACCAAGGCGGTGAAACTAATCAAACCACCAATGCAAAATGGCAAGCCTGAAAACATGACCTGTTGGGGCGCCTTGAGGACTGGAGTTGAGAAACACTGCTCTATACTTTGCAGCTTGCTATTAGAGCACTCTGAAGGCAGGAGGAGCCAGAAGCTTCAGTGGGGGGCCCCAGAAGAGGAGAATCAGGGCTGCTCTGTGCAAAACCATTACACAGAGGGAGGCAAGTATAACATGTTTGTTGTTTTAAAAACATTTTTTTTAATTTAATTTAAAGACTATGCGGGGAAGATCAGCATCTAAACCCAGAGAAGGTGGAGGACGATAGACTGGAGGTAATAGAAGGCATTACAATTACATTTAAAGTAAACTTTTACCAGTATTGTGCATTATATTTAAAATTATCATAAGTCTCAGCTTTTATTAGTACTACTTTTAATAAAAAATATTTAGATCTCCCTTCCACCCTTCATATAGCTTCATGTCTGACTCCTAGTTAAAAATGTATGTATGTATGTATGTATGTATGTATGTATGTATGTATATATATATATATGTGTATGTATGTATGTATGTATGTATGTATGTATGTATGTATGTATGTATGTATGTATGTATGTATGTATGTATGTATGTATGTATGTATGTATGTATGTAATATATATATATATATATATATATATATATATATATATGTGTATATGTGTGTATACACAATATAAATTATATATATATATATATATATATATATATATATATATATATATATATATATATATATACATACATACATATATATATACACACACACACACACATACATACATATCTTACTTCTGGGTGTATTTATAATATATATTACTTTCACTGTTTGAGTCTGATGATATTTACCAGATTCAACCCCCAATTGTATATACAGTCTATATAATTCTTCTGTCTGTTATTCTCAGAGTGGATTACAGATTTTGCTTCCTAACCATATAGTTGACACACACACACACACACACACTAAATTGTACATCACATTCTAAGGTTATTATCCAAAACAATAAAATCGGCCAACTAATCGATTATGAAAATAATCGTTAGTTGCAGCCCTACTTTAAAGCTTTAGTCAACATTTTCTTCCCTCATCTCTGCTGGATTTATTTGGCACATTGAAGGCAAAAAGGAACTGTATTTTATTGATATTTTTCAACTGCATTTACCACGCTCGCCTCTAGATGCAGGCCCATTACTGGAGGAGGTTTTCAAAGAACCATCTTTGGGATTTCTTGTCTCAGCGTTTGAGCAGCTATCCACACGCCTAACCTTTTCTACATCTGGAGGAGGTACACACGTCTGCCCCCTATGATAGGTAGAAGAGAAAGATTACAAATTTGGGGATATAATCAAGCCCATTTTCAGGATGGAGAATAAATGGATAAAAAAAAACAAATCAAAAACCCCCACATGAAGTTTGGACTTTAATTTTACAGCATATTTAAATATCTGAGTGATTAGTTCAAAAAGGATAAATAAGCAAAGCAAAAATCACCAATTACACACGCACACTCTAATTATACAGCAAAGTGAACATGTACATAGCAGTGAATGTAGAAACGGGGTTGATTTACTAAAGCCAAATAGACTGCACTTTTTCAAGTGCAGTTAAAACCTACGTTAGGCTTACCGGTAACGGTATTTCTACGAAACTTCCAGGACGGCACACCTGAGAGATGAGGGCTCCTCCCTACAGGAAACACAATCAATTTACAGCTTGTTATAAGGTCCCACCCTTCCCCTTGATCCCCAGTATGCAATAAAGTAATCCCGAACTGGTTCACAAGGGACATAGCTCCATATAGGTAGTTACCACCTAGCGTTTAGCTTATTTTTCCCTCCACATAGGGCGGGAAGTAGGCCTGCCGTCCTGGAAGGTTCGTAGAAATACCATTACCGGTAAGTCAAACGTAGGTTTTCTCCCATCACCTTCCAGGACGGCACACCTGAGAGGATAATCAAGTAACCACAGGCCTACCTTCAGGGTGGGACCACAGCTTGTAGGACCTTCCGGCCGAAGGCCAAGTCTTGCTGTGACAACACTTCCACACGATAGTGCTTCAGGAACGTATGTTGACTAGACCAGGTGGCCGCGCTGCGGATTTGTTCCCAGGAGGCCCCGGCTTTTTCCACCCAGGAAGCTGCTTGTGATCTGGTTGAATGAGCTTTGACTTTAGCTGGTGCTTGCTTCCCAGAGCATTCATAAGCTCTCGAGATGGCTTCTCTGATCCATTTGGAAACTGAGGCTTTAGAGGCCTGAAGTCCCTTCTTGGGTCCAGTGTACAAAAAGAGTAGATGATTAGATCTAAAACTTTTTGTTCTTTCTAGATCGGCAAGGAGACACCTTCTTACATCAAGACAATGAAATTTCTTTTCCTTCTCATTTTTTGGTTTATCACAAAAGGACGGCAATATTATGTCTTGCGTCCTATGAAATAAGGATGCCACTTTTGGTAGATACAAAGGATCTGCTCTGAGGGTGACTGGCTGTACCAGTAGGAATGGTTCCTTCATGGACAGTCCCTGAAAATCCCCTACCCTCCTGGCTGTAGTAATAGCTAACAAAAATGCGATTTTTAAAGTTAGAAACTTAAAGGGAACCTCTTCTATAGGTTCAAATGGGTGTTTAGATAACGCCTCTAACACCGTAGTCAAGTCCCCAGGTGGAAAACTACCTTTAAGGACCGGGGAAACTTTCCCTTGCTAACAGAAACGCTTAATGAGGTCCTCTTTTGCCAGTCTTTTCTCAAGATAGACTGAGAGGGTCGCCATTTAAACCCGAAGGGTACTGACTGTTAGGCCTTTGTCTACTCTGTCTTGGAGGAACTCCAGGATAACCGGAACAGAAGAAGTGGAGGTCATCTGTCTTTCTTTACCCCAGGAGCAGAAAGTCTTCCAAACTTTTAGGTAAATTTTTTTAGTTACTAGGTTTCTACTCAGGAGGGTACTTATTACTTTCTCTGAGCAGCCTTTGCGTTTCAAGATATGGTGCTCAGTAACCAGGCCGTCAACTGGAAAAATTCCGGTTTCGGGTGTAGTACTGGCCCGTCTGAGAAGATTTGACCTGTACGGGAGCTTCAATGGTTCCCCTACTGCCATGCATCTCAGGCTTGCAAACCAAGCTCTCCTTGGCCACCAGGGTGCTATCAGGAGGATCTCACCTGGAGATCTGCTGAGTTTCTGAAGGACCCGTGGAATAAAGGCCAAGGGCGGGAAGGCGTATGCCAGCCTGTAATTCCAGGTCTGAGTCAGTGCATCTAGACCTTCTGATTCCTTCTCTTGGGAAATTGAGAAATCTTTTTACTTTCCTGTTTTGCTGGTTGGCAAATAGGTCTATTTCCAGATTTCCAAAGCACTGTACCAGGCTTTGAAATATCTTGGGATTTAGTTCCCAATCCCCTTGCCTTATCGCCTGACGGCTGAGGAAGTCTGCCTTGGTATTGCTTTTCCCCTTTATGTGGATGGCGGAAAGGGAGAGAACCTTTCCCTCTGCCCAATCCAGAATCTCTTTGGATAGTTCCAACAGGGGTAGGCTACCACCGTGGCATTGTCGGAGCTTACTTGAACCTCCTTGCCCGTGATGTTTTTCTGAAAGGCTTTTAGGGCTTCCCTTACTGCTTTGAGCTCCCTGTAGTTGGATGACATCCGACTTAGCGAGTTGTTCCATTGCCCCTGGGCTACTTCCTTTCCTAGGTGGGCTCCCCACCCCCAAGAACTGGCATCGGTGGTACCCTTTACCGGATTCCACTGGGCCCAAGGTCTGCCTCCTTTCAGGTTCTTGGGAATTGTCCACCACTCCGAGGACAGGACCTGAGGGGTTAGCAGTATCTCCTGATCCAAGGACTCCTTTCTGTCCCATGAGGACAGGAAGAAGAAATGGAGCATCCTTGAGTGGAGTTGTGCCCAGACTATTGCTGGTATACTTGCTGACATCAGGCCTAGGGTTCTTAATACTTCCCTTCTGGAATGCAACGGGGTCTTTATCAGATCCCCTACTGACAAAGTTAGTTTTGTCACTTTGTCTTCTGTTAAGAGCTTCTGCAGCCTGGTGTCCACAATGTAGCCCAGAAAAGGTCTTGACCTGTTCTGGTTCAAGGGAGGATTTTTCTGTATTGATTATCCTTGACCTGGGGGGCAGTTTGTCCGGAGATTAATAGATCGTCCAGGTAAGGTATTAGAGATATACCCTGGAGATGTAGAAAGGCTACTACCTCTGCTAGGATTTTTGTAAAAATCTTTGGACTGGCTGTTAGCCCGAATGGGAGGGCTCTGAATTGCCAGTGAAAAAATCTCTCCTTTGACTACTACCGCGAACCTCAAGTATGCCTGATGTTCCACGTGAATTGGCACGTGCAGGTAGGCATCCTTGAGGTCCAAGGTTGTCATGAAGGCTTCTTTCATGAGGTTTTTGCGTACCGAGTAGATACTCTCCATAGTAAACTTTTTGTATTCCAGATACCTGTTCAGGTTTCTTAAGTTTACTATTAGCCGGTACTTCCCTGATGGTTTGCGAACAAATACGTGGGAATAGAATCCTTGGTATGGTTCTTTTGGTACTGGTACCACCACCTGCTGTTGTACCAATTCCTGGATACCTACCAGGAGGGCAGATCTCTTTAAGGCATCCCTGGGGGGATGTGTCAGAGTGATCATAGAGGGGGGGGCTGTCATAAATTCCAACCGATAACCTTCTCGCAGGATCTGGCAAATGCAGGTGCTGTCCGAAATCTTTTCCCAATGAGGAACAAAAAAAAAATGGCAGTCGACCCCCCACTCTGATCTTGGAGTTACTTCGACTCTTTGGTACCAACTTTGGGAGAGGTAAACAGAAGATTATTCTTTTGCTTTCCCCTGCCAAAGCCCCAGCGTTTGTTGGGTTCCTTTTTGGTTCTATACTGTAGTTGCCCCGGGGGGGGGGGGGGGGCCCCCCCTCGATAAAATCTTTTACATTTTTTGGGTTTTACTGGAAACTTTTTACCCTCTTCGGATGACCTTGACAGCACATCGTCTAGGCCCCGTCCAAACAACAGTGAACATTGAAAGGGAAGGGCACATAGTTTACCTTTGGATGTTTTACCTTTGGATGTTGACTCCTTCCCAAGCCTTAATCCAGACAGCTCTCCTAGCTGAATTGATTAAAGCTGCCGTTTTAGCTGAAGCTCTTGCGGACTCAATAGCAGCATCTGCGAGATAAGCAACAGCTTTGCCTATGACTGTCAGGGAATCAATGACATCCTCCGATTCGGTTCCCTGGGATATGTGCTTAGTAAGCTTTTCCACCCAGGAATCTATTCCTGGCCACGCAGGCTGCCGCTAAGGCAGGACCCATGGCTGATGTGTTAGCCTCCCAGGCCTTCCTAAGAAGGGATTCTGCTCTGTGGTCCATTAGATCTTTAATACTGCCTGCGTCCTCAAAGAGAGGTCAGACAATTTAGTGACTTGAGACAAAGATGCATCCAATTTAGGGAGCTTAAAAAATGTCTCTTCGTCAGTCTGGTCAAAGGGGAATCTGCTTTTCCAGGTCTTTTGTCTGACAATCCTTCTCTCGGTCTTACAGGGATGGAAGGAGCCCAAGTCTTTAAGGAATTGATTGACTGGAAACGCCCTAGATTCAGATTTTCCCAGCCCCCTATAGACCCTGTCCTGGGTTTCTGGAATCTCCTCTGTGGCATAAGTTGCCTGTAAGAGTCCATTCAGATCTTGTACAGCGAAGAGGTATCTCCTTAGTCTAATCTCTTCCTGAGACTGGCTTAAGGAATCTATATCCAACTCCCCCTCTGAGCTGTGACCGGATCTGGTTAGGCTTTCTATCTCCCCCCTTTCTTCCTCTGCTTCCTCTATCTGCTCTAGAGGAAGTGGTTGTGAGGGTGGGAGGAGGGCACTGGGTCCCCCTGTAAAGAGGCTTTTTGGGAAGATGTACCTTCTCTAGGGGTGAGCTCCTCTGTGTCAGGACCTTGGGATGCTGACTGTCCAGCGGCTTCACGGAAAGCTTTAACTGTTGCCAGCACTTCCGTCTGCATAGATGCAAGGAACTTTTTCATCATTGCAGAAGCCTCCTTCCCTGCTAAATTATTTATGCATTTATAGCAGAAGGCCTTCTGGTGGGACTTAGGGAGTTTATCCCCACATCTTTTAGAGGAACTACTCCCTGTTGCGGCAGGAGGTTGTACTGAGGCCTCCTGGGTACCGCTGGGGGTTTCTGAAAGACAAGAGATATAGTATACATGCATAACATTGCTTTGTCTTTCCTTATAACTGCAGGTTTGTACTGGGGAGGGGAAAGGGAAGCGAGCAGTAACATCCAGTTCCTGTACTGGCTGGTCCCAGGAAATCATATCCCTAAGGGCCAGGAACTCTCACTCCCTGTCCAAGGGGGTCTTGTACTCACCAGTCCCCGACCTGGATCTGCCTGCAGTCACAGTGGCCTTCCCTTCCTCTTGCTCCACGAGGAGGTTGGCTGGGTCCTGGGCTACGAGTACCGCTAGAGAGGCTGGCACTGTTTAGCCGACCGCTTCACGCCGTGTCCGTGCCGCTCTCCACGCTGTCTCCCGGTGTCTCTCACTTCCTGGTTGCACTGCGTCAACGGTGCCGCCCACTTCCTGTGACGCGGCTGCTCAGAGCGAGGCTTCGAGAACAGTGCTTCCTGCCCTGAGAAACCGGAAGTGAGGAGAGCGTCCCAACGGCGGTAATTTTGAACTACAGCGATGGCACGTACTGGGGATCAAGGGGAAGGGTGGGGCCTTATAACAAGCTGTCAATTGATTGCGTTTCCTGTAGGGAAGAGCCCTCATCTCTCAGGTGTGCTGTCCTGGAAGGTGATAGGAGAAAACAAATTACATCAGTCAGGAGGGTTTCTGAATTGGCGGCCTTGTCCTGCAAGTCTCCCTACTTGATCCTCCACAAGGATAAAGCGGTGCTACGCCCGCAGCCTTCGTTTCTTCCAAAGGTTGTTTTGGCTTTTCATATAAATGAGGACATTGTGCTTCCAACCTTGTGTCCTCGGCCGTCGCATCCCAAAGAGGTTGCGTTGCATTCCTTGGACGTGGTCCAAGCTCTGCGGGTGTATTTGTCTGCTACGGCTCCGTTTCGCAGGTCAGACTCACTGTTTGTGTCGGTGGTTGGTCCTAAGAAGGGCATGGCGGTTTCGTTGGATCAGACAGATCGGGATTCAGGCTTATGCCCTAAAAGGGCGGACACCTCCCTTTCAAGTCACGGCGCATTCAACAAGGGCAATAGGTGCCTCGTGGGCCTTCCGACATCAAGCGTCTGTGTCCCAGGTGTGTAAGGCAGCGACCTGGTCGTCCGTTCACACTTTCACCAAGGTTGACGTGCATTCATCTGCGGATGCTTGAGCAGCTCTCAGGAGGTCGTCCAGGTAGCCCACGATAGCGATTCCTCGCTGTCTTAGCAGAGCCAGAATCGGGGCGAGCACCTTGGTGCCGACGCCAGGCCAAAGGGGAGAGCTACAAACTGGTAGTGATCATCCCCGACTGCAAAACGCAGAAATCTCTGATGCCTGACGTATATGGGGACATGCAAGTATGCGTCCTTGATGTCCAAGGACGCCAGAAAATCCCCCGGATGGAGTGCAGCGACCACAGAGTGAACTGATTCCATCCTGAACCTTTGTACTTTTACAAAGGTTTTGAGGGCCTTGAGATCCAGGATTGGACGGACCCCGTCCTTTTTTGGGACTACAAACAGATTGGAGTAGTATCCCTGAAACCTTTCCGGCAGCGGCACAGGTACTATTACCCCGCGCATCAGCAGGTCCTGCACTGCCCCAAACAGGGCGGTCCGACGAGCTGGAGGAAGATGAAGGTTGGAAGGAAAAAAAATCTGTTTGGTGGACAAGAAAGAAATTCTAATCGTGTACCCTGATGAAACCACACTTTGCAAACCCAAATGGTCGGAAAGCAGGGAGGTCCACCGAGCTGCAAACTCGCAAAGGCTACCCCCCACTCGAGAGTCGGGCCGGGGCAAACCTTCATGCAGTCGCAGATTTGTTTGCAGGCTTGTTTGGCTTGCGAAACCAGGGACGCTTTTGTCCCTCAGCTGGCCCCTTGTCGGTCTGGGAACGCTTACCTGCGGGCCCGGACTAACGGAAAAAACGCTTCTGAGCAGAAAAGGTGGGCCCTGACCTACGGCGTGGCTCCTTACCTTTTCTGGATTGTGGGAGCAGTGTGCTCTTACCCCCAGTGACATTTTTAATAATGTCATTCAGCAAGGCTCCAAATAGCCTCTCTCCCTGGAAGGGCAAATCCGCCAGAGCCTTCTTGGAAGTCTGGTCAGCGGACCAGCACTTTAGCCAAATCAGGCGGCGTAGCACCACAGAAGATACTGAGGCTCTGGAAATCAAGGGAGCTGTATCCAAGGCCGCATCGCAGAAATACTTGAGGCCATGGACCAACTGGTCAGCCAATTTCACGCAGACCGGGGAAGCCTGTTGCTCAGCCAACTAGTGGTGCAACAATTTTGCCCATTCGGCAAGTGTTTGACACCAGGGCCATTGCTAAAACTGGTCGTAAGGCAGACCCCACTATCGTGAACATGGACCGGGCCACCGCCTCAGCCCTCCTGTCTGCAGGGTCCCCCTCTACCGGAATCGTGGTTACCTTGTTTAACCTGGATACCGGGGGGGGGGGGGGGGTCCACAATCGGGGGAGATTTCAATTTTTCAGGACACTCTCCTCAAAGGGGTAACGGACCGCCAAGCACTTTGGGGCTAAAAAGGCCCACTGCAGTCGTTCCCATTCTTTGTATATAAACTTATCAAAATAAGTTAGGTAGGGAAACACCTTAGCAGTTCGGGCCGGCTTGTGGGACCCAAAAGGGACTGACACCTCAGTAGATGCCCCCACCGTATTCACCAACTTAAGAGTCTCCCGCACTGCGGTGATAAGAGCTCCAACAAGCGCCTATTCCTGCGCTGACCCGGACACGGAGTCATCCTCACTGTCTGAATGGTCATGGTCTGCATCTTCTGACACGTCAGAACAGGGGCTGTGTGCCACAGCCAGGTGGCCCGAATCTGCATCAGAACTTTTCCCAGAAGATGGTGGTGGGGGGGGGGGGGGCATTTACCCCCCTTTTTCCCCGCACACCAACTACACCCTGGCAACAAAGGGTTCCAGGACCGCCGACAAAGCGTACATAGGCACCGCAGGTGCAGGGGTACTGGTTGCCATCACAGGGATGTCTGGGGAAGAAGCGCCAGCTTCTGACACCATGCTGACCACACTCGCCTGACAGCCACTTAGGGACTAAAGGCAAGATACCCAAAAGGTCCACCCTCCTAGCTGCTATAGAACTGAGGGCCTCCCAGAGGACTCACCACCCTGACCCAGGTATTGCACAGCGTTGCGGTCCGCTCTCTCCTGCACCCTGTGACTGAGGTGTTCTGTGCTGTTCGCGCCGTTCAGAAAGACATTCCCAGCACTAGAGGTCCAAAACTAAGCTGGAGCTACAAGAAAATGGCCGCCGGCTGCTTCAGCAGTTTCACTAGCACGGCTACAAGAAAATGGGGCTGGCTCCACCAAAATGGCCACCGATCGTTCCTGAGGTAATAGGAAACAGGCCGCGAATACGCTGGGCCTCAGAGCGGAGGCCCCCCACAATGCAGACCAGACAACACCCCCACATGGAGAGCGGACCCCGGACACCCAGCGCAGCCCCAAGCCAGGACCTGGAGCCCCCCTCCCCGGAGGACACCCGGCAGGTACACAGCAGGCCCAGCTCACATAGAAGCATGGGGAGGAGGGAAAGGACAAGGAGAGAGGAAGGGGAGAGTGAGATACCCCCTAGTCGATCTCCCCAGGAATGCCTAGCAGTTCCATCCTGCTTAAACAGGTGGAACCCTACTTACCCGTCCCGCAGGGACAGCTGGACACATTCCGGACAGACCCATCACCCGAGCAGTAGGGAGTGGCTGTCGGTCGCGGCCCACTGTGACTCAGACAGCAGTAGCCCGGTCATGTGTGCCCTGGAACATATAGCTCACCTGCCACCCCTGGAGCAAGCGGGGTATGTCGTGGCCGACCCAGCGCGTAGCTAAAGGTCTGCTCACGCTCGATGGCCGGACTGGGGAGACTACAAGGATCTATATTATCCAGCCTGTCACCCAGCCGGAAGTTGATAATAGATCTCGGGATCAAAAAAGTCGAAAAAAATGTTTTCAAATCTCCAGGACCAATGGTCCCAACAGGGAGCCAGGTCCTTCTCCTATGATAGGCAGGAAAAAAAACTGAGCTTCTGAGTGCAGGGTGAGGGGTTATAACCAGAAGGACTGCCCCCTGGGCGGTACTGTTCAGTTTTGCTATAGTTACATGTTTTTAACTGTTTAACATGTCTGCCTAGTCCTCTCCTGATAGACGGCATATAAACCCTACTGTAAAGAATAAAGGAGCCGTGTCCGTCCATGGACAAAAGAGAAATACAAGTTTATGTGCTCCCAACTTCTTGGTCTCAGCTGACACACAGCTTCTGCCCCACTGAAATCCCAAGCACTGTTGTCAGCCTTGCCCAGTAGGGCCCCATGTACACTGCTGCTGCTAAACGGACGTTCAGAGGCAGTTGGACACTTTTTTCAAATGCCCCTGAACTCATTCAATGTTATCTTATGTGTACATGTACACAGGGTCGTTTACTGTCGTTTTTAGACAGTTGAGTTTATAGGCCTTTTTTTGAAGGCAAAAAATAAATAAAAAATTAGTTAAGGACAATGAAGTTTTCAACGTTGCAGATGCCAAACACTTCTAAACGGGGCTAAATGGAGCAACCCGCGTTTGGCTTATAGGCGTTTTTCACCATTTAAAAAATAAATAAAAAAAGATTTAGTTGAAACGCTTCTAAAAACGCAAACACGGCTAAACACTGCTAAACACAGCATGTAAACGCGGCAAAATGGACGTTTTAAACGTGGGTTACTATTTGTCAAGTTAAATCGTTCAAAAGAGGTTGTAAAAAAACGTCCTGTGTACATGAAGCCTTAACCCCTGATGGGCTACAGAACTCCAATGCGTCAGAGGCCGGAGCTCCCTGGATCAGCAGACAGATAATAGTGCATTAGCAGTGCCCAGGAAAATAGAAACACACACCAACCCTTCTATAACAAAAATTAAAATACAGACTCAAATATATATAAAACTCACAAGCCACTACTTGTCTGACCAGGACCTGAACGTCCCTCCATGGCAGGAGCAGCACCTGTTGAATGCTAGCATAAAAAGAAAGAAGGAAAAAAAATAAAAAATTTTTTATAATCTATGGCAAATATATATATATATATATATATATTTTTTTACACACACACACAGTGGGTACGGAACACAGCACCCCATATTGACAGAAAAACACAGAATTAGGGCCGAAACAACTAATCGATTAATTTCATAATCGATCAATTACTATTTTCATAAATCGATTAATCGGCCAGTAACATAATGGGGTTTAAAAAAAAAAAAAAAACTAAAATTAGCCCTTTACAGTACAAAAAGAGCAAATCGCTACTGTAAAATATTACAGTCACTGTCCCACAGTAAAAAATTAACCCCTTATAGCGATTATTTGCTCTTTTTGTACTAATTTTAGTTTTTTTTAACACCATTATGTTACTAAACATCTCAGGCCTGGGTCACACCTTTTTTTTGGTGCTTTTTGCAGAAGCACACTACAGGTCATTTACATGGTTTCCTATGGGACACGTTCACATCCATGATTTTTTCAGCGGCTGCGTATTTGGAAAGGGCAAGTACTTTTTTTAACGCAAAACGGTGCTATTTTGGTTCAATATACTTCAATAGAGAAGCTGCAGAAAAGCATTTAATGTGTTTTTTTGCGGCAATTTGTGTTTAGTCTGCCCAACAACAAATTGGCCAAAAAAAAATAAGTAAAAATGCAGATCGCAGCAAAATTCTTTTTTTTTTTACGGTTATTAACCGATTAATCTAAACAATAAATCGGCCAACTAATCGATTATGAAAATAATCGTTAGTTGCAGCCCTACACAGAATTGTTGAAATTTTTGCAGATTATAAAAGAAAAACTGAAATATCACATGGTTTTAAGTTGACCTACTTCCTTCTGAGACTAAAAGCAGCCAGTGGGTGTTAGTGAAAGCTAGTGACATCACTTCCAGGGAGGGACATTGTTCCTGTGTAGCCAGTGGGTGTGTACAGGATGGGAGGAGCCAATTATAGGTTCCTGCCCAGGTGTTCTCTCATCAGTAAGGATGCATTGTACATCCTAATGAGAAAATGGACACCGAAAAAGGTACCTGCAATGCTTTGATGCGACTTTGAAACAGAGTATAAAGTTGGATCAAAGCCACACTCTAAATTGCGCAACTTTTGGGTCACAATAGTGGAAATGTAAATTGTCATGCGACCATGTGTCCAAAGTTGCATGACAAGTCACGTTTCCACTATGTGTCCAAAGATGCATGACAAGTCACAGCCCATTGATTTTAATGGTACCCGTTCCCATCTATGCGACTTTAAAAGTCACTCAGTTGCATCAAAGTCATACTCCAGAGTCGCACTCTAGCCTGCGGCTATGTTTCCACAAGTGCGACTGACAAATTTTGGTCAGGGGGACTTTGAATGAGGCCAATCACTATATAGATTGAGCACATAGGATATAAAAAGAACTGTATTACTTGTATGCGTTTAACCACTTAAGGACCTTGCCTGTTTTTCCAGACTCTCTGTTTAAAAGTTTAAAACATTTTTTTTTGCTAGAAAATTACTTAGAAAAACACAATATATAATGTTTGGGGGTTCTAACACCCTAAAGAATAAAATGGCGGTCATTGCAATACTTTGTTACACTGTATTTGCGCAGCTGTCTGACAAGCGCATTTTTTGGGAAAAATTTTACTTTTTGAATTAAAAACACAGTAAAGTTAACCCAATTTTTTTTATATTGTGAAAGATAATGTTACGCCGAGTAAATTGATACCCAACATGTCATGCTTCAAAATTGCGCCCGCTCGTGGAATGGCGTTAATCTTTTACCCTTAAAAACCTCCATAGGCGACGTTTAAAAAATTCTATAGGTTGCATCTTTCGAGCTACAGAGGAGGTCTAGGGCTAGAATTATTGCCCTTGCTCCAACGATCGCAGCGATACCTCACGTGTGGTTTGAACACCATTTTCATATGCAGGCGCTACTCACGTATGCGTTTGCTTCTACGGGCGAGCTCGTCGGTAAAGGGCGCTTTAAAAAACAAACAAAAATTGTTTTAATTATTTTACTTGATTTTATTTATTTTTACACTGTTTAACCACATAACGACCGTCCACGGCATATATACGTCGGCAGAATGGCTCGTACAGGCACAATCACGTACCTGTACGTTGCCCCTTAACTGCCTGCCGTGTGGTCCGGCGCGCTCACGACCCTGCCGCCATCCCCGTGAGTCGGACCGCACGTCCCGCGGACTTGATTGCCGTGGGGATGCCCGCGATCGTCTCACGGAGGGATGGAGCGGGGAGATGTTAGTGTAAACACAACATCTCCCCGCTCGCCTACTGACACTGTCACCGATCTCCGCTCTGTGTAATCAGAGCGGAGATCAGTGACTTGTCACTCGTAGTCACGCCCCTTAACCGTGAGAATTCACTCCCTTAGGCACACTTATCCCCTTCACTGTCATTTTTTTTACAGTAACCAGTGAATTTTTATAGCACTGATCGCTGTAAAAATGACAATGGTCCTAAAAATGTGTCAAAAGTGTCCGAAGTGTCCGTCATAATGTCGCAGTCATGAAAAAAATAATAAAAAAAAAGCCATAAAACTATCCCCTATTTTGCTAACGCTATAACTTTTGCGCAAACCAATCAATAAACGGCGATTGCGATTTTTTTTACCAAAAATATGTAGAATACATATCGGCCTAAACGGAGGAATAAAAAAGTTTGTTATATATATTTTGGGGATATTATAGCAAAAAGTTAAAAATATTGAATTTTTTTCAAAGTTGTCGCTCTATTTGTTTATAGTGCAAAAAATAAAAAAACCGCAGAGGTGATCAAATACCACCAAAAGAAAGCTCTATTTGTGGGAAAAAAAAAAAAAGACGTAAATTTTGTTTGGGAGCCATGTCGCACGACCGCACAATTGTCAGTTAAAGCGACGCAGTGCCGAATCGCAAAAAAGGGGCCTGGTCTTTATGCTGCATATTGGTCCGGGGCTTAAGTGGTTAAAAAAAAAAAAAAAAAAGGGGGGTAATTTTTATTCCCATTACAAGGAATGTAAACATCCCTTGTAATAGAAAAAAAACGCATGACAGGTCCTCTAAATATGAGATCTGGGGGTCAAAAAGAACCCCATATTTAGGACTAAAATACAATATAAAAAAATAAAAGAAAAAAATAAGTCATTTGAAAAAAATAACAAAAGAAAATTCCCTTTAAGACGCATGGGCGGAGCTGACATTTTGACGTCGCTTCCGCTCCGGCTATGGTATGGAGATGGGTGGGGGCCATCTTCCCCTCATTTGTCACCATACCCAGCAACGTGAAGGACCCGATCGCCTCCGCCGCTACCGTAAGCGGCGGAGAGCGCAGCAGGAGAGGGGGGGCCCCCTCTCCCGCCGTAGACGACGGTGATCTGGCGGCGAATCCGCCACAGAGAACACCATTATCGTTTACAGGACCAGCTCCTGAAGAGATGGATATCTCGGTTGTGGCAGCAGCTGCTACCGTTACCGAGATATCCCCTCTTCAAAGTGCCGACGTATATGTACATGAGCCGGTCCTTAAGTGGTTATTACATAATATTAGAGGTCGACCGATATATCGGCCGATATTTCGCCTTTTTAAACATATCGGCATCGGCCGATTATTATGTGAAAAAAGGCAGATTGTGAGGGATCAAAAGCAGGGGCGTGCAGGGTGGAAAGGTGGCACTGGTGGACACTGATAGGCTGCACTGGTGGGCAATAATAGGTTGCACCCCACCTCTCCACCCTAAACAATAACCTCTTCCCCACCCTAGGATTTGCTGAGATAAAAGGAGAGGGGGAAAAAAATTAAAATAAATTCGGCCTAAAATATCGGCAACATATATCAGCCATCGGCCGCCCCGATTTATAAATATCGGCATCGGCCAGAGAAAAACCCATATCGGTCGACCTCTACATAATATCTGACAAAAACGGATGTTGTTGGATTTTAAATGGAGATGTATACCAAAAAGCAGTCATTGCAAAGAACTGTGCCTTGTGAGATCATATACAGCATACTCAATGACAAAAATAGGATTTTTATAACAGCTTACCTGTAAAATCCTTTTCTTGGAGTACACCACGAACACAAAGCCTAAGTCATTCCATAGTGGGTTGTATAGTTCACCAAAGGTGACTGGACACTGTCACAACCAATGAAGACAAAGTTCCCCTCTATATAACCCCTCCCATAAGGGAAGTACCTCAGTTTTGTAGCAAAGCAGTAAGTATCCCAGAAGAGGGGCGGGACCTCTGTGCCCCGTGGTGTATTCCAAGAATAGGATTTTACAGGTAAGCTGTTATAAAAATCATATTTTCTTTATCGTACACCACGGGACACAGAGCCCAAGTCATTACATAGTGGGACGTCCCAGAGCAATGCTCAATATAAGGGGAGGGAGACACAGATCAAGCAGACCGCCATCGGACGAGAGGCTCTAAACCGCTGCCTGCAGCACCATCATGTCCTCTTACATCTATTCGGTAGAATTTGGTAAATGTATGGACTGAAGACCAAGTTGCAAGCCTTACAGATCTGAGCCATCGAAGCCTGATGATGCACTGCCCAGGAGGCACTTATTGCTCTGGTGGAGTGCGTCTTAACAGGAAAAGGAGGAATTTTATTCTTTAATCATAAAAGTTTGAATAATCACTTGTCGAATCCATTTAGAAATGGTAGATTTTGATGCTGCCTGGCCCTTTTTGGGACCATCTGGCAGAACACCACATTTGTTTTACATATCTGAGCAGTTGCTTGCAGATAAACTTTCATTGCTCTCACTACATCCATAGAGTGCAATAATTTTTCCCCCGCTGACTGCGGTTCAGGAAAAAAGGAAGGCAAAACAATATATCTTGATTTAAATGGAACGGTGAGACCACTTTAGGAAGAAAAGTAGGATGGCGCCGTAATACAATTTTGTCTTTGTGACAAACTAAATAAGGCTCTTTACAAGAAAGAGCTGCCAATTCAGATACTCTCCTAGCAGAGGAGATAGCAAACCAAAAATGCCAACTTCGACTCAAGAGAATCAATGGAATATGACGAATAGGTTCAAAGGGCTGTTTTTGCAAGCCTGACAAAACTAGATTCAGATCCCATGGGCACAAGGGAGGTTTGACTGCCGGATTTACCCGCAACACACTCTGAATAAATGCCCAGATTAAGGAATGAGATGCCAACGATCTCTGAAAAAAAGATAGATGGAACCGAGATTTGACCCTTAATAGTACTAAAGGCTAATTTTATATCTACCCCCAATTGACAGAAGGCTAGAATCCTGCCAATGACATTTTTGAGGGTTCCACCCTCTGGATTCACACCAGGAAACATATGCCTTCCAGACTCTATAATAAAATGATTCTGGAGGCTGGCTTCCTAGCGTTAATGAGAGTAGAAAGAACTGGGCCAGAGAGCCCACGTTTCTTCAGCATGTAGGTTTCAACAGCCAGACCGTCAAATTTAGCTTTCGTAAAGAAGGACGGAACACTGGACCTTGTGCTAAGCAAAGAAGTCTCTGCAAGAGTGGAACCAGAGGGAATGCATAGATCAGGGAAAACTGATCACAGGGAATCATCAGTGCAGCCATTCTGTAGGATGGAGGATCTTTTGTCCGACACAAAATTGTCTAATTTCCTGTTCAACCTGGAAGCGAACAGGTCTACATCAGGGGTCCCCCATTTTTGGCATATGTCCTGAAAAATGTCGGGGTGGAGAGACGACTCCCCTGGCAGCAATTTCTGCTGGCTTTAGTTAATCCGCTTGACAATTCTCTACTCCTGGTATGAAGATCGCAGAGGCAAGGAATATGAGCTTCTGCCCATGCTAAATTCTTGTTCACCTCTCTGAGCATCCCGACTCCAGGTGCCCCCTAGTGATTGATGTAAGCCACCGCAGTAGCATTGTCGGATTGAATCCGAACCGGGTAACCCTGTAACCTGTATGTCCAAGTTCTGAGGGCTAGATATACTGCCCGAATCTCCAAAATGTTGATGGGCAGGCGCCTTTCGAACTTGGACCAAGTTCCTTGGGCTAAAGCCTCTTCCAGAATTGCCCCCCAGCCCAACAGGCTGGCATCTGTAGACACCACCTTCCAAGTGTCCGGGAGAAAGGATTTCTTGATTGCCCGTACACATGATCAGAAAATCACACAAAATTTTCGAAAATGATCGTACGATAAAACTGATCGTTCGTACACAGCTGCCGAGAGCTGATCACAACAGTCCATCTGATATCAGATGGGACAAGCACAAAGATTTCTGTGACGATATGAGATCATACGATTTTCGTTTAATCAGTACAGTTTGTCAGAAAATACAATACATCACTACTGAATTTTTGTTCGGTCGTACAAGAACATTCGTAACCTCTTCTTTTTTTAAGGAGATTAGCATGCAGAAAGTGCAAGAACGATCATTCGTCAGATAATCTCATGTGCACCAGGCATTACTAATACTGTAGAATGCAAAATCTGGTGCAGCTGTGAATGGTAGCCTCTAACTTCAGCTTGTTCAATTAAGCTTTACAAAAAAAAAAAAAAAAAAAAGCTGATTGGTTTCTATGCAGATATGTACCAGATTTTGCATGCCCCAGCTTTAAGTTTAATAACTTTAAAAAAAAAAAAAAAAAAAAAGTGAACCCCAATGTGTTCTTACCAAGTTACTTCTCTTTAGCCACCAGTAAGCATCAAAGTGGCTGTAAAGGCTTTTTTTTTTTAAACATGCCTATACATACCTGCTCTGTGCAAGGGTTTTTTGCACAAAGTGGCCCTGATCCTCCTTTTCTGGGGTCCCCCGGCAGCACTCCTGGCGCCCCCGCCTCATTGAGTGCCCCCACGGAGAGCCACTTTCCATGGGGGTGGGCTCCCAAGTCCTGTTGCTGCATCTATTGACAGAGAAAAGGACTCTGCCCCGCCCCCCCGTGTCACTGGATTTGATTGACAGCAGCGGGAGCCAATGGCTCCCGCTGCTATCACTCTATCCAATGAAGTGCCAAGACAGCGGCTGGAGTTGCTCTGCTCGTCCTTGACTCTGGAAAGATCGGGCTCAGGTAAGAAAAAGGGGGGGGCTCTGGGGAGCAGCTGCACCACAGTAGGTTTTGCACATAGAATGCATTAAGGTGAAAAACCCGGAGGGTTTTACAACTCCTTTAAGATCTGCCCTGCAAGTTTGAAAATGGGAAATCATTTTCATTTTTTTTTAATCAGATTATCCAATATCCCCCCCCCCATTCACAAAACAATTAGACAACCTACAAACACCACACAGTGGCAAATTATACAAGAGTTACAAAACTAGGTTAGCAAGAATACGTGCATACAAGGTCTATAATCATTGTGCCAAGCAGTGCTAAAATATATTTAAAATAACTATAAACTGTATATTTCTGTGAGCGTGTAAAAATAATAAAAAATAAAAATAAAAAAAAGGGGGGGGGGCAGAATGCCTTCCCCCAGGCCACTGCTAACAGCATTAGTACAATTGCAAATCTTTTTTCTAGTGTTCCTATAGGAAGATTCCCCCTCTATTCTTGGTCTAGTTATGACAAAGTTGGGGGGATTTGCTTTCACTTTCTATGCCCTTTGGTTTTTTTAACCCATCTCATAACATCAGGTTTGGATATACAATCTTTTCTCCCTTAAAAATTCTATACCACAGAAAGAATGCTTACCATACATTCTAATAGTAATTTAGGACTAAATGACTTAACAGTATTAAAAAAGGTCATGGTTCTGGATGCACAGTTGGCCACTGAGAAACAAAGAGATGACTTGCATAGCAAACTATGTGGAGGAATTGTGATGGCACATAAACCTTCCTGGTCAGGTCACAAAGCAAGTAAACTCTAATTAAAGATTTAAAAGCAAAAACAGTGCCAAAAAAATACTCACATCACTTGAACACAATGCATGTGCAGGGCCAAGAAGGTTGGCAGTCTCTAGCAAATTGTGCGTGACTTTGGCAATTATTTCTTTCAAGGATGCCAACTTTGCCTGTAACATAAAGAATAATATTAATTGTGATTTTGTAGTTACAAACATGGCAATCGTTTACCATAATAAGAAAAATAAAAAATGCGAAAAGGAGGAGTTCCACGCACTTTTACAACTTTATCTCAAAGTAAAGACCACCCCTCCACCGCTCGTTATTGGATAAATATTTTTTTTAATCTTTTATGAAGTACTGAGTGTACTTCCGTCCTACCTCGGCAGCGGCCCAGGGTGTCATTTCCTCCTGCTCCCCCGCTGCATTCTGAGATCTGTGTGCGTCTCAGAAGAGGCGGCCATTCAGAAAGCGCCGCACGACCCATGCGCAGTAGGAAACCCACCATGAAGCCTGAAGGCTCCACTGCCGGTTTCCCTTAGTTACAACGGCAGCGCCTGTGCACTCGAGCCGATAGACGGATCGGTCTGGGGGGGGGGGGGGGGGGGGGTGTCGACATCACGGGCTCCCAGGATAGGCAAGTGTCCTTATTAAAAAGTCAGCAGCTACAGTGTTTGTAGCTGCTGACTAGAAAGCAGCTACAAGCACGGTCCTCACTCGAGCCGATTCCTTAGGTCCCCAGCACCACCATGTCGAGTGTGGGAAGCTGGCTGTGACTCCCTGCAGCTTCACAGCCGACTCTCCACTTCACATGTGGGATATGCACTCTGAATGATCATGCAGCCTCCTGGAACCTGTCCTAGGAGGTTGTGAGCGGTGAAGGGGGATGGGGCAAACTTTAGCTGGGATCACCTAGGCGATACCAGCAGAAGTGGGAGCAGGTACATGTCCAACTAGGTACCCACATTGAAGAGAGAAAAAAAAAATCAGCAGCATGAGTAAGTGAAATTCCGCTTTAAGGAAAACAAGTTCAAATACGGTGCCCTTTGTAAAACAGGCAGCGACAGTGTGCACACAGCAGACATTTGTTACATCCAAGTATGATGTAAGCAATGTGGCGCAATACACTTTAAAAGAAAAAACGAAGCCACCATCTCTTTTACAGGTAAGGAAGCTGTCATCTTAGCCTCTGATCTGCAGTTACTGTGGTGCTGCAAATGTGATCAGTTATGACACCAGCCATTTGATGGCTTGACAGTTCAGTTGAGAGCAAAAGCACCTGTGACCGTTCTTCCCAGCATGTCTTGAATGGAATAATTTTTGGAAGCAGTTTTAGTCTCATCTGACCACATTAACCACAGAGAACGGCCACCGCATTTATACTGCGGCTCTATTGCACGAAACAACGTACCTGTACGTTGTTTCATGCATGAGATACTGTGGGCGTGCCCGCTGCACGGTGGGGAAGCCAATCAGCAGGTCCGGCGGACTCGATATCACTCCACAGATGCAGAATGGGGATCTGCTACAGCTGCACGATTCTGGCCAAAATGAGAATCACAATTTTTTTGCTTAGATCGTAAAATCTTTCACATTATATGAAAAAAAAAAAAAAAATTAAAAAAAAATAGGGCCCACTTTACTGGTTAGTTTGTTTTTATCCCAAAAAAAATTGCATTTGAAAGACTGCTGCGCAAATACAGTGTGACATATTGCAACAACCATTTTGATCTCTAGAGCAGGGGTCTCAAAACTGGTGGCCCTCCAGCTGTTGATGAACTACAAGTACCATCATGCTTGTAACCGTCAGCCTTGCAATGGCTCATGGGTAGTTTTGCAACAGCTGGAGGGCTGCCAGTTTGGGGGTTCAAAGTAATTTTCTAGTAAAAAAATGTTTTAGCTTAAAACCAAATGTTAGAAAAAGATTGTGTTTAAGTGGTTAAACTTTCCTCATTTACACACCGAAGTGAAATCCTTTGAACTAAAACCCGCGTCAGCGGCAATGAAACGCCGCTATATTTAGCAGCGCTTTACCATCGAATTAAAATCGCCCTGCTAGCGGCTGAGAAAGGGTCAAAAACGCCCACAATGCGCTGCTACATCGGCGTTTTGCCAGCGGCCCTGCCCATTGATTTCAATGGGCAGGAGCAGTGAGTTCACCGCTCCAAAGAAGCTGCTGGCAGGACTTTGACGCCCTGCCAGCGTACCGCTCCAGTGTGAAAACCCTCAGGCATTCACACTGTAGTGAATAGAGCAGCTGTTTTAGGGCGGATTGCAGGCGCTATTTTTAACGCTATAGCGCCTGCAAAACACCCTTAGTGTGAAAGGGGTCTAAAGGACAAACCGTTAAAATGTTTATACTTAGTTCCACTGCTAAAGAATGTTGTGATACTTGGCAGACTCCCCGTTTCCCCCCTCCCTCCTTTCTTTTGATGGCTGTCAGCTTCAGCAGAGCAGAGAGGATTCTCTGCATAGAAAGAATCGGGAAATACTTTGTCAAGATCGCAAGGGGGAATTTTTTTTATAAAAATTGTGATAACAATTCTTAATGATTAATCGTGCAGCTCTAGGATCTGCCCATGTAAACAAGGCAGATCCCCATTCTGACAGGGAAGTACACAAAGATAGTCTGTTGCTAGTAATCAGGAACAGTGATCTGTTTTCTTCCTGTTAGTCCACCCCCCACACAGTTAAGCCTCATACACACAATCAAATTGTTGGCAGGGGATTGTCACAATTATGTGCCACTTTGTGTTGGTCTATCACATAAAAAACATTTACGTTCTTGGTTGTAACATGACATGTGGAAAATTTCAAGGGTATGAATACTTTTTCAAGGCACTGTATGGACCAGTGGATGAATGCACAGTATGCGGCAGATACCAAGCACCTGACACCATAAAGTATGTCCTGTGAAGAGTGGGGGTGGTCTGCCATCCTCCATAAGTATGCACCAGCCATCATAATGATTTAGGTGCATCTTCAAAGCAGGGCTTAAGGAAAGGGGGAGAGAAGAGTTGCAATTTAGGGATATGCATTATTCACAATTCAAATGATTTTTACTCACCTCAGATTGAGTGCTTCCCTGTTGAAGGTTGAGCTTTCTTCTCAAAAGAAAGATTTCAAACATCATCCTCTGCTGCTCTCTTTTCAAATGAAGGATGAGATCCTGAGCTTGTCTGGTCTTAAACTTTTCAGCTTCCAGAGACAGAGCTAAAGCTTGGTTATTGGCCTGATAGCTCTTTACAGTTATAGAAGTATTGCCTGAAGAAAGTAGGAGACATTAAACAGCATGTACACCAAGTGCTAATGCATAAACTACCGTATATACTCGAGTATAAGCAGAGGACCTAATTTTACCACAGAAAAAAAAAAAAAAAAAAGGAAAAAAATACGTATTGACTCGAGTATAAGCCGAGGGTGAGAATGCCCATTTGCAACCTCACTCTGTGCCCAAGTACCAGAATACTTGACAGGCGTCCATTTTTTTTTTAAAGTCGCGGCTTCCTCCTGGCGTTGCGTGATAGGCATTTGACACTGTTCCGCCCATCACAGAGGTCCTCTCATCCTCGGACTCAGTTTCCCAGCAGACACTGTGTTCAGTGTTCCGCTAATCACAGACATTCTTTCATCCTTGTACAAGAGGACCTCCGTGATTGGCGGAACACTGAACACAGTGTCTGCTGGGAAACTGAGTCCGAGGATGAGAGGACTTCCATGATAGGCGGAACACAGTGTCAAATGCCTATCACGGAATGCCAGGAGGAAGCCGTGACTTAAAATAAAAAATAGACGCCCGTCAAGAATTCAGGTCCAAAAAAAAAACACTGACATGGGTACAGGCCGAGGGGGGTATTTTCAGCCCTAAAAAAAGGGCTGAAAATCTCTGCTTATACTCGAGTATATACGGTATTTGAAAAAAAATATATATATATATATATATATATATATATATATAAATATATCTTACCGATGATCTTGACTTTTGAAGATAATGCCTTACTAACCGATGTAACCTTTGCTAGTTTTTTCGTTCTCTTTTCTTTCATGCGCTCCTTTATATCTTCAAGGCTATCCTGAAAGGATTTTTTTAAACACTTTTCCTTTGCCATGGTTTTTTTGGCGCACTGTAAAAAGGAACGGGCCATTATTGCAAAAATATTTAGAGCATAACTTTAACAAATGGGCACTGACCTCACCTATAAATGGCCTTTGCAGCAAGGAGTACATGGAGGGCAATAATGCATACAAAACCAAAGAAATTGCAAGCTTAACTCACCAACCAGCCTGCAACCAACCAATTATCCTGTCTAACAGCATGCATTAAAAACAGGGGTTTAGTTTGAACACCTTTGCAAATACATGCATAAACTACACAGACCCGTCAAGGCTCCCCAGTATTATCTGTAGTCCCAACTCTAAATTTTGAGAGCCTTCGCAGTGGAAGCACACGCATTATAATGGATAGGCAGAGGTAAGGTGAGCCTGCTGGAGGGAGCCCAACACTCTAAAAAGGAACAGGGACAAATAGGACATTTGCTTGCTTTAAAACAACCTTAAAGTGTTACTAAACCCACAACAGTAAAAATCAGTCTGTATATGCAGAATAGCACGCTTGTTATACTCATTCTGGAACTTTAGGGGTTAATCCTCCGCATTGTGTAAAAAAATAGGATTTTTTGTACTCACCGTAAAATCCTTTTCTCTGACATCCATGAACTGACACGGTGTCTCTTTACACTTTACACGTGGGTTATGTCCCTGCTTGCAGGAGAAGACCTAGGCAGAATGTGAAATGTTATACATACATTCTAAAAGCCAGAGCTGAACAGCCCCACCCAGGGGGCCGTCCCTCCGGACATAACCCTCCCACTACAGTCAGCAGACTTCAGTTCGTAACAAAGCAGTACAAACTTAAAAAGGAAGGGTGGGTGCCGTGTCAGTCCATGGATGTCAGAGAAAAGGATTTTACGGTGAGTACAAAAAATCCTATTTTCTCTTACCATCCATGGACTGACACGGTGTCTCTTTACACTTTACACGTGGGATGTCCCAAAGCAGTGTCAAGAGGGATGGGAGCAGTATAAATGGAAAAACCAAAACTTCACTCCACTAAGGCAGAGCTCCTCAACGGAGGAGTCGCAACTTTAAACAGCGGCCTGCAGCACCCTGCGGCCGAAGGAAGCATCCGAAGATGCAGCCACATCAACCTTATAAAACTTAAAAGGCATGAACAGACGACCAGGTCGCCACCTTGCACACTTGTGCAACCGACGCTTGATGTCGGGAAACCCAGGAAGCACCAATTGTCCTGGTGGAATGCGCCGTAACCGGAAAGGGAGGCGCCCGCCCTTTGAGAGCATAGGCTTGAATGACGGTTTGTCTGATTCCCCTAAAAATGATGGCAGACGAAACCGCTTGGCCCTGTTATGGACCAGAGACAGTCACAAATAGTGAGTCGGACTTCCGAATAGAAGCAGTAGCAGACAGGTACACCCGTAAGGCTCGTACCACCTCCAATATGTGCAGCGCAAACTCTCTGGGATGCGATGGGTGAGGACACAAGGACGGGAGGGCAATGTCCTCATGTAGGTGAAAGGTCGACACCACCTTTGGCAAAAAAGGAAGGTCACGGATGCAACACCGCCTTATCCTTATGGATGACTAAATATGGCGACTTGCAGGACAAAGCCGCCAACTCAGACACTCGTCAAACAGAAGTGATTGCCACTAAAAAGGCCACCTTCTGAGACAAGACAAGAGGGGAATATCCCGGATATTTCCAAAAGGAGGTTCCTGGAGGACCGAGAGCACCAAATTCAGATCCCACGGTGGGAGAGGAGGCTTGACAGGAGGGAGCACATGGCGAACCCCCAACACAAGGTGCTAACCAAGAAAATGACCCGCTAGAGGTCGCTGAAAGAAGACGGCCAAGGCCGAAATCTGATCCTTGATGGTACTCAAAGCGAGCTTTTGGGTCACTCCACACTGCAGAGGATGCAGGATTCTGGGGACGGAATACGTCCGAGGACGCCAGTCCAGCGCTTCGCACATGGCGATATAAGCTTTCCAGGTACGGTGATAGATCTGCCTGGGAGGAAGACTTCCGTGTCCTTAACATGGTCAAAATGACCGAGTCCGAGAGACCTCGGTCCCTCAGCACCTGGCTTTTAACAGCCCTGCCGTTAAAGCCAGAGACTGTAAGCCGGATGAAACATAGGACCTTGAGACTGAAGGTCCTCCCTCATCGGTAACCGCCAGGGAACGTCCGCGACGAGACGTACCAGATCAGCGTACCAGTGATGCTGAGGCCAATCCGGAACAATTAGGATCGCTGGAGTTTATATCAGGCGATAAGGACCCTATGGGGCCACCAACGCATCCGAGGCATCGCCCAAGGATCCCTGGATCTGGCCACAACCTCGACCCTTGCGATTGAGTCGAGAGGCCATCAGGTCCACATCCGGCGTGCCCCACCGTCGGTAAAGGAGTTGAAATATGCAAGGACTAGAGGTCGACCGATATGGGTTTTTCTCTGGCCGATGCCGATATTTAGAAATCGCTGTGGCCGATGCCGATTTTTTTGGGCCGATATGTTAGGCCGATGAAGGGGAAAAAAAAAAACTAACAGTTGGACCCCTTTCACACTGGGGTGTTTTTCAGGCACTTTTGGGCTAAAAATAGCACCTGTAAAAATGGCTGCAAAACAGCTCCCCTGCAGTCTCAGTGTGAAAGCCTGAGTGCTTTCACACTGAGGCGGTGCGCTGGCAGGACGTTAAAAAAAAGTCCTGCAAGCAGCATCTTTGGAGCGGTGTATACCGCTCCTCCATCACTACTGCCTATTGAAATGAATGGGCACTGCTGCTGAAGCGCCTGCAAAGCGCTTCTGCAGCGGTGCTACACGGGCGCATTTAACCTCTTCATCGGCCGCTAGCTGGGTTATAAGCACCCCGCTAGCAGCTGAATATCGCCGCTAAAATTATGGTAAAGCGCAGCTAAAACTAGCTGCATTTTACCGCCAACGCCTGCCCGCTCCAGTGTGAAAGCAGCTGAGTTCCGCCAAAAAAAAATATATATTAAAAGTCAGCAGCTACAAATACTGCAGCTGCTGACTTTTAATATATGGACACTTACTTGTCCTGGGCGCCCGCGATGTCGGCACCCGAAGCCAATCTCTCTCTCGGCTCTCGGGTGCTGCCGCCGCCATCTTCGGTAAGGGAATCAGGCACAAAAACAGGTACTCAAAACTTTGACGAAAAAAAAAGTTTAGTTTTATTTAACATTCATTAAAGTGTATTTTTTTCCCAAAGAATTGCGTTTGAAAGACCGCTGCGCAAATACCGTGTGACATAAAATATTGCAACAACCGCCATTTTATTCCCTAGGGTCTCTGCAAAAAAAAAATATATAATGTTTGGGGGTTCCAAGTGATTTTCTAGCAGAAAAGACAGGATTTTTACTTGTAAGCTACAAGTGTCAGAAAAGATTTAGCCTTTAAATGGTTAAACTGAGAACTTCTACTCACAAGTTCAGTTCATTGATAAGAAGAAACATTTGTAACTTTTCTCTCTCACTTGGCAGGCTGCCCAAAGATGAGTCACTGCACGGGAAACTTCAGGCAACTTGTATTGACTTCTATGAGAGATGTCATTTCCAAGCCGCGCTGAAGTTTTTTTTTTTTTTTTAATATCGGCTTCTGTTCTCAGAATATCGGCCAAAGCCGATTAATGAAAAAATGCCAAAAATCGGCCGATATATCGGTCGACCTCTAGCAAGGACCACTCTTCTTGGTCCGGTGTCTGGCGATTGGCGACTCAGATAGTCCGCCTGCCCATTGTCTATGCCCAGAATGTAAAATGGCCTACAGAGCCGGCACGTTTCTTCCGGCCCACTTCAGGATACGGACTACCTCGGAAGCCGCAGCTGAGCTCCAAGTTCCCCCTTGATGGTTTACATACGCCACCGCCGTGGCGGTGTCTGACTGGCTCCTGATGGAGCGACCCCGTACTCTCTCTGACCTGAGGAGAGACACAGTCCGATGGCCCGTATTACCAGAACAGTGATTGGTAAACGGGCTCGTCCGGAGTCCAAGGCCTGAGCCGACAGGATTCCCCAGACTCCACCCCAGCCCGTCAGGCTGGTGTCCATCATGAGTGCTGTCCATTGGATGGGAGGGGAACGACTTTCCGGACCGAAGAGCCGAGGATCTCAACCACCATGTCAGGGGCGCCCTGACCAGGTGAATCACCTGGATCTGAAGATCCAAGGACAACGGGGATTTGTCCCAGGTGGACAAGATCTCCTTCTGCAATGCCCTGGTGTGTGATTGGGCATACGGAACGGCCGCGAAGGAGGCCACCACGAGTCTCGGGACTCTCATGCAAAAAACGGATTGACAACCATTTTTGGGATGTCAGCACCCGCACCGCAGACTGAAGTGTCAGCAACTTCTCCAGAGGTAGGATACCTTTGCCTCCAAGGAGTCCAGAATCAGAACTAGATACTCCAGACACTGAGTCGGGACCAGGACTGACTCCTGAATGTTCAGGAACCACCCGAGTCCCTGAGGGTCTAATTGACGCTAGTCACCTTTCCTCTAAGTCTGATCCACTTTCTGCTCTTAGCAGAAGATCATCCAGATAGCCCACGACAGCAATACCTCGCTGTAACAGAAGGCTAGAACCGGAGCAAGCACCTTGGTGAACACCCTTGGTGCCGAGGCTAGGCCGAAAGGAAGAGCCACAATCGATAGTGGACTTCGCTGATCGCAAAGCGCAGAAACTTCTGGTGACTTGCGCAGATCGGAACATGCAAGTAGGCGTCCTTGAAGTCCAAGGACGCCAGAAGAAAATCCCTTTGGTGGAGTGTAGCGATCACCATGCGAATAGATTCCATGCGGAATTTCTGCACCTTCTCGAAGACATTCAGGGCCTTGAGGTCCAGGATAGGTCGAACCACGTCCTATTTTTGGGACGACAAACAGATTCGAGTAGAATCCCTGAAAACTCTCCTGTGACGGAACCGGCACAATCACTCCGGACTTGATCAAATCCTGTACAGCCCCCAAGAGGGCTGCCCAACAGGTAGGAAGGAGAGGAAGATGAGGGAAAGAATCTGTCTGGGGGCCAGGATCGGAATACTATCCTGTATCCTGAGGTGACCTCCTCGCACACCCACCAGTCGGAGATTCAGGAGGACCACCGATTCGTGACCTGCGAAGTCGTCCCCCCACCCCAGAGTCGGGCGGAGGCAAGACTTCACGCGGAGGCGGGCTTGGGAGCCGCATGTTCGGCTTACGCACCCAGGGGCACTTGTGCCCACCAGCCACACTGCCGTCAGTCTGAGAGGGCCTACCCGTGGACTCTGACGAAAAAAAAACCCTTTTGCTGGAAAGGAAGGCCCCTGTTTGCGGCGGGCCTCCTCACCCTTGCTAGTCTAAGGAAGAAGAGTGCTTTTACCTCCCATGACATCAATGACGATGTCATCCAGAGCAGCACCGAAAGGTCTACCACCTTTAAATGGTAGATCCGTCAGGAGCTTCCTAAGGCTAGGTCAGCAGACCAGCACTTCAACCAGATAAGACGACGCAATACCACCGCCGAGACAGAGGCCCTGGATATTAAAGGGGTCGCGTCCAACGTGGCGTCGCACACATAAACCAGGCCCTGAACCAGTTGGTGGGCCAAAGCAACTGTGTCTGGAGGAAGATTATGCTCCTGTACAGCTAGGTGCAACATTTTTGCCCAACCTGTAAGTGTTTAAGACACAAGGGTCGCCGCTACCACAGGCCGTAGGGCGGATCCCAACAAGGCAAACATGGCTCTGCTCACCACTTCTGACCTCCTGTCAGTGGGGTCCTCAAATGCAGGAGTCCCCTCCATCGGGAGAGTGATGGCCTTGTTCAACCGGGCGACTGGAGGGTCGACCCTGGGGGAGAAGCCCACTTTTTAAGTAGGGCATCTTCAAGGGGTATCTGATAGACAAACGCCGCGGGACCATAAAAAAAATTATTCTGCGGCTTTTTCCAGACCTTATCAATGAACTGGTCAAAGAAAGTACATATGGAAAAACCTCTTTAGAAGGCCTGGCCTTAAAAGAACCAAAGGAGACTGTATCCGCCTGAGGTTCTGCATCCGCAGCATTTTAGCTTGAGAGTGTCCCTCACCGCAGTCATGAGTACACTAACAAGCACCCTGTCATTTACTGACTCAGAACTGAAGTTTTCCTCATAAGGAATGTCCTGTTCAAAACCATCCAATACATTCAGAACTAGGGTCCTGAGCGGTAGTGGCTAGGCCCATATCTGAATCAGCGCACTGCCCTCATGAAGTAAAGTGGGGAGAGGGCGCTTTTTTGCTCCCTTGCGCTTGCACACAGCTCCCATCCTGGTCAGAAATTATTCCAGGACTGCCCACAACTGGTCCCTAGGGACCGCAGGTGCTGAAGCACTGCCTGTTGTCCACTGACATTTAGGGGAAGCTGGTGACAGAGACTCCATATTGCCCCCCTCTGAGACTCCTCAGATAAAAAGTCCACCCACAGGCTGTGCTGACTGAGGAGGGGGCGCCCAGGGGACTCACCAAACCGGACCAGGGACCGCTCAGTTCCGCTGTCTGTACAGCGCTGTGTCAGCGCTGGTGAGCTGTGAGGAGATTGTGAGGAGATTCGCGCTGTTACAGCAGCACTAGAGGCCAAAACTAGTGCTGAAGAGCGCGCGGGCTACAAGAAAATGGCCGCCGCACTTCACTGAGGCGATCCGCGGCAAGATGGCCGCCATGACTCAGCAAAAGTGAAAAAAACAGCACACACAGCGCGCCACTCAGGCCCCAAAACACACAAAAAAAGGCCCCAAGCATATCTGCAGACCAGCATTAGCCCCTCCAAGAACAGTGTGACCCCCAGGCACCCCACACAGCACAGCACCAGCAATGGTGACAGAGAGTGACAATGAAATACAGGGGGAGACAGGGAAAATCCCCCACAGAGAAACACACAGCCTTTTGTACTCACCTGCAGGCAGGAGAGACTACTTACCCGTCCCCTGAGGGACCCACTGGTGTGTTTCTGACAGGACTATCACAGTGCAGTACTGAGTAGCTGTCGGCCCGGTCCACCGCGAAAGATACAGTCAGTCAGGAACTGTTCAGTCTTGAGAGGACCGTGGGAGCATGAAAGCAAACCCGGCCACCCCTGGAGTCATGGGGCATGTCGTGAACTGAGACTCACGCACACAAGGCGAGGATCAGCACGCTCGATGGTCGGACAGGGAAGACTACGAGGATATCTTGTACCCAACCTGTTGCCCAGCCGACAGTTGATAGAAAATTCTCAAAAATAAAATAAAAAAGAATTCCAGAAAAGGAATAAAATTAGGTCAGGAGACTGGCTCCTGAGAGAGCCACGTCTTCTCCTTCTGCTAGGCAGAAAAAAACTGAAGTCTGCTGACTGTAGTGGGAGGGTTATGTCCAGAGGGACGGCCCCCTGGGTGGGGCTGTTCAGCTCTGGCTTTTAGAATGTATGTATAACATTTCACATTCTGCCTAGGTCTTCTCCTGCAAGCAGGGACATAACCCACGTGTAAAGTGTAAAGAGACACCGTGTCAGTCCATAGATGGTAAGAGAAATAGGATTATTTGTACTCACCGTAAAATCCTTTTCTCTGACATCCATGGACTGACACAGCATCTTCAATCTTGACAAAGGGGGTTATGTTCCTGCTCATAGGAGAAGACTAGGCAGAATATGTTAGATGTTTAAAACATACATTCCAAAACCAGAGCTGAACAGCCCTGCCCAGGGGGCGGTCCCTCCGGACATAACGCCCCTACCTGCAGCCTCAGTTCGTAGTAAAGCAGTACAAACTTAAAGAAAGGAGGGGTGGGTGCTGTGTCAGTCCATGGACGTCAGAGAAAAGGATTTTACGGTAGTACAAAAAAAATAAATAAAAAAATCCTATTTTCTCTTTCCGTCCATGGACTGACACAGCATCTTCAATCTTGACAAAGTGGGACGTCCCAAAGCAGCATAAAAAAACAAGGGGTGGGAACAGTATCAAGGAAAAACAAAAAAAACAAACCAACAAGCAGAGCTACTCAACGGAGGAGTTGCAACAGTAAACAGCCACCTGCAAAACCTTGCAGCCGAAGGAAGCATCAGAAGATGCAGCCAGTCAGCCACATCCACCTTATAGAACTATGAAAAGGTATGTGCGGACGACCAGGTCACCGCTTTGCACACTTGTGCAACAGACGCTTGATGTCGGAAAGCCCAGGAAGCACCAATTGCCCTGGTTGAATGCGCCGTAACCGGAAAGGGGGGCACCCGCCCCTTAAGGGCATAGGCCTGTATGACAGCCTGTCAGATCCACCTAGAAATGGTGGCGGACGAAACCGTTTTGGCCCAGAAACAAAACAGTGAGTCAGACTTCCTAAATGAAGCCATAAAAGACAGGTACACCCGTAAGGCACGTACCACGTCTAACGTGTGAAGCGCAAATGCTCTGGGATGCGATGGACGAGGACATAAAGAAGGAAGCACAATGTCCCCATTAAGGTGGAAGGCCGAGACCACCTTCGGGAGAAAGAAGGATGTGGGACCAAGTATGGCGGTTTGCAAGACAAGGCCGCCAATCCAGAAACCCTTCTGACAGAAGTATTGGCTACTAGGAAAGCCACCTTCTGAGATAAAGTTGAGAAGAACCTCTCCAACATTTTCAAAAGGAGGTTCGTCAAGAACCGAGAGTACCAAATTCAAATCAAGGAGGAAGAGGCGACTTAATAGGGGGAAGCACATTTGCAAACCCCCTGCACGAAGGTACTATCAAGGAATGGCCCGCTAGCAGCCGCTGAAAGAACATGGGTAAAAGCTGAAATCTGACCCTCAATAGTGCTCAAAGCAAGATTTTGAGTCACCCCCCGCTGTAAAAACAGAAGGATCCTGGGAACAGAATACGTTCGTGGATGCCAAGCCAACTCCTCGTACATAGCGATGTAGGCCCTCCAGGTACGGTGGTATATCTACCTGGAGGAAGATATCCATGCCCTCAACATGACTAAAAATGACTGAATCCGAGAGACCCCAATCTCTCAGCACCTGGCTTTCAATAGCCATGCTGTTAAAGCCAGGGACTGCAAAGCAGGATGAAGTATGGCACCTCGAAACAGAAGGTCCTCTCGCACAGGCAGTCGCCAAGGAACGTCCGCCCCGAGGCGCACAAAAACAAAAACATTTCTTCAAGAGACTGGCTCTAAAGAGAGCCACGTCCTCTCCTAGGCAGAAAAAAAATAAAAATTAGGTTGCTGGCTGCAGGTAGGAGGGTTATGTCCAGAGGGACCGCCCCCTGTGCGGGGCTGTTCAGCTCTGGTTTTAGAATGTATGTTTTAAACATCTAACATTCTGCCTAGTCTTCTCCTATGAGCAGGAACATAACCCACTTTGTCAAGATTGAAGATGCGGTGTCAGTCCATGGACGGAAAGAGAAAGGCTGTTTTATCCTGTATGCACCAGATCCTTCCCTCCTGCACGGTCTATCTGGGGGAAGGCCAGCTAACACACAGGCAGGGTAGCCAACCTGCACATGCTCAGTTGTGTCTTATGCCGAAGAGAACATATGTTTCACACACACGATTACATGTTTATACATTGTGTTGTATACGTCTCATTTTAAACAACATTATATCATGCTTTGTTGTGCGAACTTTGTTGTTTTAAAGTCAAGGTTTTTTTTTTTTTTCGTGAACTGAGCAGGTCATTGGCACAACGCCAATCAGCGCTGGCCAGCCCATGGGTGAGGGGTTCACTGATGCATAGAAAGTTGTCAGAGGAGAGTGAAATCTTCTCCTACATGAACACTTGGAACCGCTGGGACCCTGCAGTTTACCACGTGACCACGATATACAGATGAAAATAAAGGGGGAAAAAAAAAAAAAAAGTGTATATAGTGGCAGTATTTTGATATAAAAAGATGATTTAGAAGCTGCACTGTGGGGGGCGGATGAATTTTTTTCATATTGCTGGGTTTAGTAACACTTTAACCTCCCTCTGGAGTGTTGTTTATAAGCAGTACTGCAGAAATAAGGAACGAGTGGACAGTGTGCCCGACAGCTTAATTAAGACCAAGACTGGGTTCCAACTAGTGCAAATTGACAGGAGAGTGTGCTCGGCTCTCACATCTCCGTGGCGGCCGTGAAGCGGATTGCACAGGTGTCCTGTGCATCTTTGGGTCCGTTTCAGGTCTGAAGTCAGGCAGAAATTCAGGCCCTATTTGTCCCGCAAAATGGAGAACTGGGACGCACCGGACCCAGTGTTGTGAGCCGCGTCCGAACCCAAAGCTAGGTTCACTCCGTTTCCAATGCATGTTAAAGGAGGCTTGTACATCAATGGACTTCCACGGAATGACTGCCCAGGCATCCAAGTCCATTGTAATAAAGATTATACATTTTAGCCCTCCCTGTTTAGCTAGTTATTTATATGTGTGCCATGTTGGCATTCGGAAAACTGAAAATTGTATCAAATACTTACCATAATGTTCCTTTACCAACGCCAGTCCATGCCAGCATATGAGCCCTGCTTTTTTTGATCTTGATATTTTTTTACGGAAAATGGGGAAGGTTGCACTCGGTCAGCCTTTATAGATTTTGGAAAGGTCCTGTGGGTTTATATAGGGGTGGAGCTATATCATATGTATGCTGCCATGGAATGGCGTCAGGCAAGGAAAATTACGGTAAGTATGAGATACAATTTTCCATTTTATTTTCCCGTTAAGGATAGAGTGGAGAGGGATTAGAACACCAGTCATTGCTGCCTGTATCCTCGTAGATTCACCATCTCTCTTCGTTTGTCTTGATGGCCGATCACCAAAATGAAAGAAAATCCAATTTTAAATGGTCACCAAAACAGTAACAGAAGAGAATCTTCCCATGAGGAACTAGTTCTAGTGACAACCAGGGAATCCTTCACGTTCTGAATCTAGGGATTGTTGGTGCCGATACCGAAAATGAAAGACAAGATCCTGAAAACCGAAACAGCACCGATACTGAAAGTGACTGTTTTTTTTTAAAATATACAGGAGCTGGTCAGAGACTGGGGACGTGGTACAGGAGATCAATGCAGCCAGCCTGTGTCCCCAGTTCAGCCAGCCTGTGCAGGGGGAAAGAGGGAAGAGAGCGGAGAGTCGCTGCCTGGTGATTAGAGCGCCGGGAACATAACCGCTTTCATTTCAATAGCTGTGTGTACCCCGCAGCGCGCCATGATACAGCCCCACCGGACGGGTGATCTGTCTATCAAAGTGCCCGGACACAGAGGGGCTGTATATGACGGCGCGCCGCTGGGAACACACAGCTATTGAAATGAAAGCTGTTATGTTCCCGACGCTCTAATCACAAGGCGGCAGCGGCTCTCCTACGACACCCAAGTAATGGGAGGCGCCAGGGGCGGGGCCTCACCCCTGCCCCATTTTCAGCTCCAGTATCGGCCCATTTTCTTTTCGCAAATTGCCGAAAGGGCAATTTTCGGACGATATGTTTCGGTGCATCCCTACTTTATTCCTACTTGTGAAGTTTTGACAATGGGATAGGAAGTGAAGAGAAATCTCCCTTGTAGAACACAGATGACAAACACCTGTCAGGGGTTAGAGTCCTCCCTTACTCTAGCCAGAATGGGGGAAAAAAAAAAAAACAAACACCCTTTGCCTTTAACTCTACTTGGAGATTCACTTCAATCACATGAAATACAAAATTTGTTTATGTAACCCGTTCTTGTTTGGATAACAATTTTTTTTTTTTTCCTAGCAAATATTCTCCTTTAACCACTTCCTGTCCGTTTATAAGGGGCCAGTGGTTATAACAAGATCATGATCCTGGTATTGTTCTTTTCAGCTGCTAATGCTATTTTAGGGCCAATTCATACTGCAACGCTGTTATATTGCAGAGCAGCCAGAGAAAGTCCGCTTTGATGTGTACAAAATGTACACCGCATTCACCTCAATTTTGGGGCAGCACGATGCACTGCTGCCTGACATTGCAGTATGATTTGGGCCGGTGCTCTGAGATAAAATGCAGAATATCTGCAGTGCGAATGGGACACATAAGAAACCATTGTTTCCTGTGTCTCTCTGGGGTAAAACATTTGTCACCACACACACACACACACACACACACACACACTGTAAATTGGGCCATAAAGGGATTGTAAAAAAAAAAAAAGGATTTTTGTACTCACCGTAAAATCCTTTTCTCTGTCATCCATGGATGGACACAGCTCCTTAATTCTTGACTTATGGGTATATATTAGGAGATGACTAGGCAGACATGTTAGTATTTTTAATACATGTAACTTTAACAAAGTTGAACAGCCCCGCCAAGGGGGCGGTCCCTCCGGTCAAAACCCCTCACCATGCAGCTAGCAGCTCAGTTCGTCAAAAAGCAGTACAAACTTAAAGAGGGGTGGGTGCTGTGTCCGTCCATGGACGGCAGAGAAAAAGATTTTACGGCGAGTACAAAAATCCTATTTTCTCTTTTTGTCCATGGACGGACACAGCTCCTTAATTCTTGACTTGTGGGACGTCCCCAAGAAGTGTCAGAAAAAACGAGGGGTGGGAGCAGCAATCAAAAAACTAACTTCACCCCAAACAGCAGAGCTCAACGGAGGAGTTGCAACCTCAAACAGCCGCCTGTAAAACCTTGCGGCCAAAGGAAACATCCGAAGATGCACTCACATCAACCTTATAAAATTTGGAGAAAGCGTGAATGGACAACCAGGTCGCCGCCTTACACACCTTTGAGACAGACGCTTGATGTCGGAAAGCCCATGAGGCACCAATTGCCCTGGTCAAATGCGCCGTGACGGGAAAGGGAGGTGCCCACCCCTTAAGTGCATAGGCCTGGATTACAATCCGTCGGATCCACCGAGAAATGGTGGCAGACGAGACCGCCAGGCCCTTCTTTGGACCAGACACCGACACGAACAGTCAGATCTACGGAAAGGAGCAGCAGCAGACAGGTACATGTCCAAAGTATGTAGCGCAGCCTCCTTGGGATGCGACGGCCGAGGACACAAGGATGGAAGAAGTACAATGTCCTCGTTTAGGTGAAAAGCCAAAACTACCTTAGGAAGGAATGAGGGTTGCAGGGCGTAGCACCACTTTATCCTTATGGAGGACCAAGTAAGGCAACTTGCAGGACAAGGCCGGCAATTCAGAAACCCTTCTGACCGATGTAATGGCTACTAAGAAGGCAACTTTCTGAGAAAGTGTCAAGAGGAATTTCTCTGATGTCCTCAAAAGGAGATTCCTGAAGTACCGAGAGCACCAGATTTAAGTCCCATGGAGGGAGCGGTGGTCCAATCAGGGGAATCACGTGTCAGACCCCCTGCACAAACGTGCTTACTAGTAAATGAGCCGCCAGGGGTCATTGGAAGAAAACAGCCAAGGCTGAAATCTGCCCCTTAATAGTGCTTAAGGCCAGTTTCCGATCCACTCCACGCTGTAAGAACAGCAGGATCCGAGAAACTGAATATGCCCGTGGGCGCCAATCCATCTCTTCACACAGAGATTCACACAGAGATGTAGGCCTTCCAAGTGCAATGGTAGATCTTACGGTAGGATGACTTCCAAGCCCTCAACATGGTGGAGATTACCGAGTAACAGACCACGGTCCCTTAGTACCTGGCTTTCAATAGCCATGCCGTTAAAGCCAGTGACTGTAAAGCAGGCTGAAGTATGGGACCTTGAGACAGAAGGTCCGCCCGCATTGGCACACGCCAGGGAGCGTCCACCACCAGGCGCACCAGGTCGGTGTACCAGGGACGCCTGGGCCAGTCTGGGGCGATTAGAATCACCGGAATCCCCTCGGCCTCCACTCTGCAGAGCAAACGAGGAAGCAACTTCAGTGGGGGGGGGGGGGCATAAATTAGCCGATACTGACCCCATGGAGCCACTAACGCGTCTGCCCAGGGATCTCTGGACCTGGCCACAAACCTCGACACCTTGCGATTGAGTCAAGAGGCCAGGAGATCCACATCTGGTGTGCCCCATTTCTGACAAAGTAGTTGAAACACCTCAGACCATTCCCCTTGGTCCAGCAGCTGGTGACTTAGATAGTCCACCTGTCAGTTTTCTACACCTGGAACGTAAACAGCCGATAGAACCGGTGTGCTCCTTTCGGCCAACCTTAGGATGTGAGCGACCTCCAACGCTGCAGTCGAGCTCCTTGTTCCTCCCTGATTGAAGACATAAGCCACCACCGTGGCACTGTCCGACTGGATCCTGACTGGACGCCCTTGAAGTCTCTGACCACTTGGAGAGGCATAGCCTGATCGCTCGAGGACATTGATCGGCAGGGAAGATTCTTCCGGAGTCCAGCGGCCCTGGGCCAACTGAACCCCCAGGCTCTCCCCCAACCTGTCAGACTGGCGTCCGTCGTGATCACAGTCCAGTGGAAAGGAAGAAAGGACTTCCCGGACTGAAGTGCAGGGGATGTCAGCCACCAAGTCAGAGAGGCCCTGACTAGGCGACTTACCTGAATCTGATGATCCAGAGACAATGGGGATTTGTTCCATTTGGACAGAATCTCCTTCTGCAAAACTCAAGTGTGGGATTGGGCATACGGTACTGCCTTGAAGGAGGCTACCATGAGGCCCAGGACTCTCATGCAGAAAAGGAGAGACGACCATATGCGGGATGTTAACAACCTCACCGTAGCTTGGAGCGTCTGCAACTTCTCTGGAGGAAGAAAACCTTTCGACTCCAAGGAGCCCAGAATCAGCTCCAGGTATTCCAGGCGCTGAGTCGGTACTAACACCGACTTCTGGAGGTTCAGTACCCAACCAAATTCTCTGAGAGTCTGACTGGCTATAGACACGTCCTCTAATTCTGAGCGTAAAAGCAGCTCTCAGAAGGAGATGGTCTAAGTAGCCCATGACAGCAATGCCTCGCTGTCTCAGCAAAGCCGGAATCGGGGCGAGCACCTTGGTGAAAACTCTTGGTGCCGACACTAGGCCAAAGGGAAGAGCCACAAATTGATAGTGGTCTTTGCCGATCGCAAAGCGCAGGAACCTCTGATGCCGGGCGCAGATGGGGACATGCAAGTACGCGACCTTGATGTCCAAGGACACTAGAAATACCCCCAGATGGAGCGCAGCTACCACCGAGCGAATCAATTCCATCCTGAATTTCCGAACCTTCACAAAGGCATTGTGGGCTTTGAGGTCCAGGATTGGACGGACTACGTCCTTTTTTGGGACCACAAACAGATTCGAGTAGAATCCATGAAACCTGTCCCGCTAGCTGCAGGGTGAGGGGTTATGACTGCAGGGACCGCCCCCTGGGCGGGGCTGTTCAACTCTGTTAAAGTTACATGTATTAAGATAACTAACATGTCTGCCTAGTCCTCTCCTAATAGACTGAACATAACCCACAAGTCAAGAATTAAAGGAGCTGTGTCCGTCCATGGACAAAAAGAGAAAACATGTTTTTTTACAACATGTCTATACTTACCTGTTCTGTGCAGTGAAATTGCACAGAGCGGCCACCAACCTCCTCTTTTCAGGTCCCCTGCCAGCGCTCCTGGCCCCTCCCCTCTATCCAGTGCCCCCATGGCAAGGTGCTTCCCATGGGGCACTTGTGTGTGCACTCGTACCCAAGCCCCACTGCTGCGCCCATTAACAGACAGTGGGACCCGGCCCCACTCCCTCGTCAATGGTTTTGATTGACAGCACTGGGAGCCCCCCCCCCACTCCCAATGCCCCAGCAAAGCCAGAGAGACCCGGAAGTGACGGGAGATAAAAGAGCTGCAGACTTGCATGGCACTGGATCGAATGGGGGCTCAGGTAAGTAAAAGGGGAATGCCGACACCTAAACATTTTTTAACTTAATGCAAGGAAAGCATTAAAGTGGATGTAAACCCAATTCATGAAATCTGAGCTGGGCACATATCTGCAGTGTTTTGTTATCTCTCTCCAAAGCACTATGTTCCATGGCTGTCTCTTGCTCCAAAGCTCTGTTATAAGCTTGATAACTTTTCACACTTTCTCGGAGACGGGAGACAGAAGTGTGTGCGTTGGGGAGGTTGCTATAAATAGATTAGCAGTCAGTCTTCCGTCTAAGAGCAGAGCTGTGAAAGCATTTTCATTCTTCTACCAATGTGGAGGGGTTGCCTTTCCTCCATACAGCTGCTCCCAGTGTAATCCAAGCCTTCTCGAACAGTGCTGAATGAGAAAATTCTTAAACCGCCGTAAGAATTATAAAAGAATAAAGCAAGCTGAAGACAGCAGATATACATGTAAAACTTATGTAATGAGATTTGTTTCTTCTCTGTGTATCATCTGAGGATGTTCACTTCACTGAGTATATGTGAGGGTTTACATCTACTTTAACCACTTGTCCCCCGCCCACTGTCAATTGACGGCGGGCGGAGGACACTCTCGTTCTGGGAGGACGTCATATGACGTCCTCCCTTTAAAACGAGCTAGGGGGCGATTGCCGCCGGGCACCCGCGATTGCCCGGGAAACGAGCAGGAAAGTGGATCTCTGTGTGTAAACACAGAGATCCACGTCCTGTGAGGGAGAGGGGACCGATGGTGTGTCCCTTGTACATAGGGACAACCATCGGTCACCTCCCCCCACAGTTAGAACACATTGAGGGAACATATTTAACCCCTTCCCGCCCCCTAGTGGTTAACCCCTTCCCTGCCAATCACATTTATACAGTAATCAATGCATTTTTATAGCAGGGATCGCTGTATAAATGTGCATGGTCCAAAAAATGTCAAAAGTGTCCGCCGCAATATCGCAGTCACAATAAAAATCGCAGATCGCCGCCATTACTAATAAAAAAAAAAGCTATAAATCTATCCCCTATTTTGTAGACGCTATAACTTTTGCGCAAACCAATCAATACGCGCTTATTTCGTTTGGGAGCCACGTCGCACGACCGCGCAACTGTCATTCAAAGTGTGACAGCGCTGAAAGCTGAAAAATGGCTTGGGCAGGAAGGGGGTTTTTGTGCACAGTAGGGAAGTGGTTAAAAGGTAAAAAATATTTAGGCTTTACAACCACTTTAAGTAAAAGTGATCCACGCAACTATACAGCCACTGGATCACTTTTACAGGCAGAAGGGAGGTTCTCTCTCCCTCCCCCGGCTCTCCCTTTCCATCGGGGAGCCCAGTAAAGATGCGACCAGCACCATTGGTTTCCTCAGACACCGTTAGAGGAGCAGACATTGTTCCTCTCACTGTGTGATGTCAGAAACTGGAAGCAGTGAGGATTTTGTTACTTCAGGTTTCAGTCTGGTGTAAACAAGCCGTTAGCATCTTATGAAAGCATCTGATCCAACGAACTTGGTTGGATCAGATGCTTTGGAGGCCAGAGGAGAGGTATGGGGTTTCATAGACCTCAGATCTCTCCATAAAGATGACCTGTCATGACCATGCTATCACAAGGGATGTTGTAAGAGCAATAAGGTTGATAAAATAAAATAAAAAAAAAAAAAAAAAAAAAAACACATTTAAAAGCGGTGTTTCAGCCGCAAAATTTTTTTGGGGGTAAAGTCAGCAGCTACAAACACTGAGGCTGCTGACTTTTAATAAGGACACTAACCTGTCCAGGGAGCCCACGATGTCGGAACCCCAAGGCCAATCCCATCGGATCTCAGGTGCAGACGCCGCCATAATTTCTAACTCAGGGAAACAGGCATTGGAGCCTTCACCGCTGGTTTCCTACTGCACATGCGCGAGTCGTACAGCGCTTTCTGAATCGCCCCGTCTTCTGGGACACATACGGCCCAGAAGGCAGCAGGAGAAAATGACGCCCTGGGCCGCGGTGAGATAGGACGATAGTACACTCAGTACTTCAGAAGAGCCAAGAAAGAAAGGGGAAAAAAAAAAAAAAACACACGTTATGCAAAAACGAGTGGTGGAGAGGTGGTCTTTCCTTTAAGATAAAGTTGTAAAAGTGGGTGGAACTCTACTTTAAAGCACCCCCATCCCCACGAAGGTACCGCCCACACATGCAAGCGGTGATCTCACCACACGTGAAGTTTGGCTACAAACAGAGCAAGAGCAATAATTCTAGCACCAGACTCATGTGTAAATCTAAACTGGTAACATGTAAAAGCTTTTCAAGTGTCGTCCATGGAGATTTTTTTTTTTAGCTACCGCAGTTCAACAGGTGTGCGCAATTTTAAAGCGCGACATGTTAGGTATTTATTTACTTGGTGCAACACCATCTTTTATATTTTACCAAACAATTGGGTACTATATCGTGTTCACTTATGGCCCGTACACACGATCCGAATGGGACGAAAAAAACACCGCTTCCGACATGATCATACGATAATCGGATCGTTCGTACAGAGCCGATCACGAAATTAATCCAATATTATTCGATCGGACAAGCACTACAATTTTCCTCGTACGATACCAGATGGTACTATTTTTCAAATACAATACAACACGACATCACTTGTGATTTTTTTTTTTTTCTGTCGTACGAGAATTTGTGACTTTAGTAACCTATTCAATTTCTACTTGTGACTAGTAAGCAAAAAAAAGCCAGACGATCTGTCGTCTGATTTTCAGATCGTGTACGACTCTGTTCACACCCAAGCGTTCCAGATCACGGACTGATTCATTGCAAAATACGCAATGCACTCACGATCCTGTTACTTTCAATGGCACTGCAATCACGCCGCGATTTCCAGAAGTTTCGGAAATTCTTTTGGGCGGCAAAATAACGCCTCGATTGGGGTGCCGTTGAAAGTAACGGGATTGCAAGCGCATTCCACATTTTGCGACGATTCACCCCACGCTCCGGAACGCCTAGGGGGGCGTTTACTAGGGCTGCAACTAACGATTATTTTCATAATCGATTAGTTGGCCGATTATTGTTTTGATTAATCGACTAATCGGTTAATAAAAGTAAAAAAAAAAAAAAAAAAAAAAAAAAAAAAAAAAAAGGAATTTTGCTGCGGTTTGCATTTTTTATTTTTTTTGGCCAATTTGTTGTTGGGCAGATTACAAAACACAAATTGCCGCAAAAACACATTACATGCTTTTCTGCAGCTTCTCCATTGAAATATATTAAACCAAAAAAACAAAATAGCACTGTTTTGCATTAAAAAAAGTCCTTGCCCTTTCCAAATACGCAGCAGCTGAAAAAATCATGGATGTGAACGTGTCCCATAGGAAACCATGTAAATTCTGCAAAAATCACCAAAAAACACAGAGGAGTGACCCAGGCCTGAGAGGTTTAGTAACATAATGGGGTTAAAAAAAAACTAAAATTAGTACAAAAAGAGTAAATAATCGCTACTGAAAGGGGTTCATTTTTTACTGTGGGACAGTGAAAGTTATATTTACTGTAGCCATTTGCTCTTTTTGTACTATAAAGGGCTATTTTTTTTTTTTTTTTTTTTTTAACCCCATTAGGTTACAGGCCGATTAATCGATTACGAAAATTGTAATCGATTAATTTCATAATCGATCGATTAGTTGTTTCGGCCCTAGCGTTTACACACAAATTATAATATATATATATATATATATATATATATATATATATATATATATATATATACATATACACACACACACACACATACATATATATATATATATATATATATATATACACACACACACACACACACATATACACACACACACACGTTTGGGAGGGGGGGGATCCATTTTTCTAGCCAAAATAAAGCTAAATTCCACATTCATGAGAGAAATGTCAGAATTGGCCTGGACTGGAACTAGATAATATGCGAGCTCCAATTTCACAATACTCAGCTTGCAGCTCCCCACATCTGTAGAACTACAAGTCCCAGGATGTCAGGATGCTGAAAGAGGGAAGTGGACGGCCAGCAGCCATCATACTCTATCCCCCCTGTAATAAATGAACCCCGACTGACAAGGCAACCCCCCGAACCGTCCCAGGGTGTAGAAATCAGTGTCCGGAGCTGTTGTGGAAGCAGAAGCCCGGTGTGAAGTCACTCTTAGACATTCTAAGTACACAGTAGAGCCGGAGCGTTGTTGTAGACAAGTCCCTGGCAGTATCGGGCCTGTGCGCAGTTCAGCCTTCGCCCTCTCCTACAACATGTCCCCGGTGTACACAGCACGGCTCCCCGTCACTCCACTTACTTCCGGCTCCCCGTCACTCCACTTACTTCCACCTCCCACGCTCCCCGTAATTCCACAATCCCGATTACCGAATACCTCGTACAGAGTGACAACACCGCAACCAGTACAAATGGGCGTCAGTTTGAACGTGTGGCGCCGTACGCCGCGATTGGCTAGGTGAGCTATGCCATGTGACCGGAATTTCCGACTATATTCAGGCGGATGTTATTGTGAGGACGGGGGGATGAAGCGGCCATGTTTGTTTTGGGAATAGTGAGGGCGGAAGAATATATGTTTTAGGTTGCCTTTTTAACCTTTTCGGTGCTGGACCAATTATTGCAGCTTTCACAAAAAATGGCGTTTTTTTGTCTTTAACCACTTCGATACCAGGCACTTACCCCCCTTCCTGCCCAAGCCAATTTTCAGCGCTGTCACTTTTTAAATGATAATTGCGTGGTCATGCTATACTGTACCCAAACTAAATAATTATCATTTTATTCCCACAAATAGAGCTTTCTTTTGGTGGTATTTGATCACCTCTGTGGTCTCTTATTTTTTGCTAGACGAATAAAGAAAGACTGAAAATTTTGAAAAGAAAAAATATGTTTTTCTTTGTTTCTGTTATAAAATTTGTAAATAAGTACGTTTTCTCCTTCACTGATGGGCACTGATAGGGCGGCACCGATGTGGTGGCACCAATGAGATGGCACTGACTATGCATACCTCCCAACTTTTAAAAGTCCCACCGTGGGACATAGATGATCTTCCCTCTCCCCTGCAAACGAAAGCTGTTGAGCGGGGGGGGGGGTGCCGCCGATCTTGGGGGGGGGGCGCTGCTCGCGGGGGGGGCTTTCCACACTGGGTCGTTGTGTTCCTCCACTTCCTGCTGTGCCTGCTCTCGCGGGTATGCGGGAAGGAGGGGCCTATGCGGGAAAAACCCGCAGAATCCGTGCCTGTTGGGAGGTATGACTATGGGCACTGATAGGCAGCTCTGATAGGCGGCACTAATGGGCACTCATAGGTGGCACTGATAGGCTGCACTGATGGGTACTTATGGGTGGCACTGATGGGCAGCACCAATGGGCACTGAAAGGTGGCACTGATGGCTGGCACTGATAGGCATCACTGGTGGCACTGGCATAGTTGCCAACATTGTAAAAAAATTATAGGGACACTTTTTTGTCTGTGGGCGGAGTCTTATTATAATTAGGGGCGGACATTCGTGTGACATAGCGGGGAAAGAAAAATGTAGCGCACAAAAAATGGGTGTGTTTTTTGCGCGATGCAACATAATATTGGTCGTGGCTTAAAGGGGCGTGACTCAAAGGGGGTGTAGTTAGAGTCTTAGATGAACGAGGGATGGAGGAAGAAACAAAAGAAGAAAGAGAGAGAGAGAAGGAAGGAAAGAGAGGAAGGAAACATTTGCATTTGACGCTTCAATTATCCCGGCACCATGGTTGTTATGGTGTCAGGGTGATTGAAGCGCATTATTTTGATTATTAGATTGTAATATAAAATGAAATAGTTCAACTCGCCATAATGTAAAATCAGTAGGAGCTCTGAGCGTGTCACTTGTCAAGTCGCCTGCCACCAGATGCCATCAGGTGTCCCCAGCAGAGTCCCTCTTTACATCAGGTGTCCTCAGCAGAGTCCCTCTTTACATCAGGTGTCCCCAGCAGAGTCCCTCCTTACATCAGGTGTCCCCAGTGGAGTCCGTCCTTACCTCAGGTGTCCTCAGTAGAATCCCTCCTTACATCAGGTGTCCCCAGCGGAGTCCCTCCTTACATCAGGTGTCCCCAGCAGAGTCCCTCCTTACATCAGGTGTCCCCAGCGGAGTCCCTCTTTACATCAGGTGTCCCCAGCAGAGTCCCTCCTTACATCAGGTGTCCCCAGTGGAGTCCGTCCTTACCTCAGGTGTCCTCAGTAGAATCCCTCCTTACATCAGGTGTCCTCAGCAGAGTCCCTCTTTACATCAGGTGTCCCCAGTGGAGTCCCTCCTTACATCAGGTGTCCCCAGCAGAGTCCCTCTTTACATCATGTGTCCCCAGTGGAGTCCCTCCTTACATCAGGTGTCCCCAGCGGAGTCCCTCCTTACATCAGGGGTCTCCAGTGGAGTGCCTCCTTACATCTCAGGTGTCCCCAGCGGAGTGCTTCCTTACATCTCAGGTGTCCCCAGCGGAGTGCCTCCTTACATCTCAGGTGTCCGCAGCAGAGTCGCTCTTTATATCAGGTGTCCCCAGCGGAGTCCCTCTTAACATCAGGTGTCCCCAGCAGAGTCCCTCCTTACATCAGGTGTCCCCCCCATTGGAGCCCTTCTTACATCACAGGTGTCCCCCCCATTGGAGCCCTTCTTACATCACAGGGGTCCCCCCCATTGGAGCCCTTCTTACATCTCAGGTGTCCCAGCAGCGGTATCCTCGCCACCACTACAGAAGTAAGAAGCACAGGGGGTAGGGTTGCCACCTCATCCCTTTAAACCTGAATTACACAGGTTCTGAGGCTAATTTAATGCAGATAAGGCACCAAGTGAGTTTAATTAATACCTTAATCAGCCAAAGAACCTGTGTAATTGATATGTGTTCGGTTTTAAAGGGATGAGGTGGCAACCCTACGAGGGGAAACAAAATAGAGCCGGATCTGGCCGGCTACAATAGAAATTGAGCTGCGGCGCCGCCCACCCCTTTCCACAACAGGTCACAGACAGACCGGCAGCGAGGTGGGGGGTGGGCGGCGCCGCAGCTCAATTTCTATTGTATCCACTCAGCAGGCTCCGCTTCTTGTTTGTAACTTTGTGTGGTCTTCTGGAAAATGGTGGCCGGCGGGGACATTGTCTCCGTCGGCCGTGGACCTCTAGCGCTGGTGAAAAATCAGGAAAAAAGGGATTTTCCAGGAAGAGGGATGCCGCTCTAGGAAGGGTGTCTGGAAATGTAACTCTCCTCAGAATAGGAACAGCAGGTGCAGGCTAAGCATAGGCAATTGGGTGAGGAAAACATTCTGGAAAGCCGCACTCAAAATCAATGCCTTTATTAAAAAGAGGTAATAATCCAAAAAATGCAAGCCACAGCAAACAACGGAATACAGGAGCGGACGCGTTTCACACTTTCAAAAGTGCTTATTCATAAGGCATACCTGGTAGTCCTGTGTGGTGGCCATACCTGGTGGTCCTAGCGGCATGATTAAATACTAGTACAGTGTGAAACGCGTCAGCTTGACCAGTGTGCTGTGACCTGTAGTGTGGTTTTTGGATTTTTGGATTTTACAAATAAAGGCAATTTTAATTCGGAGTGCTGTTGTCCAGAAGAATCTGTTCTTTTGCTCTGCCTATGTGTGCATTGCCTGCACCCGTAGTTCTGGGAGGAAGTGATCACTGAGAAGACTTCCACACCTGAGCGGCTTCTCTTTCTGTTGGTCCTAGCAGCATACTGGTGGTCCTGGGTGGGCATCCGCGGGGGGGGCTACACTGATAAACAATCAGCACAAACCCCCCTGTCAGGAGATCCGCCAATCGGCTCTCCTCTACTCGCGTCTGTCAGACGCGAGTGAGGAAAAGCCGATAAACGGCTCTTCCTGTTTACATCGTGATTAGCCATGATTGGACACGGCTGATAACATGGTAAAGAGCCTCCGCCAGGCTAACTGAACCACCGCCCGGCCATCATTCTGCTATAGGCCGGGCATGAAGTGGGTAAGGTTACTTAGAAATCTTCAATATTATATTTTTGAAAACAGATGGTAGTTGCAATTGTTTAGGTTGCACACTGTATACACAATTATTGGTTAAACCTATATCATACCTCCCAACTTTTTGAGATGGGAACAAGGGACACCTATTAGCAAAAGTATGTAAGCAAAGGACACACCCCCTGTCATGCCCCCTTAAAGGAGAATTATACAAAAAATGCTTTTCTTTTACCACTACTATTTCTTTATATTGGCTCATGAAGTTTACAAATGCAGCAATTTAGAAATTGGATGAAAGGTTTAGCATCAGGAAACACTTTTTGATAGATAAAAAGTACATTTTATATACAACTATATAGATCAGACCAAAATGAGGGAGGAAAGAGGGACAGATGGACATTCTTAAAAATCAGGGACAGTCCCTCGAAATCAGCTATGCAGTTGGGAGTTATGGTTAAACCCGTAAGGCCCCTTTCACACTATGCAAAGTTTTTGATGCGATTTCAGGGAATGCCTGTGTAAACTTGAGGACTATGGACCTTAACTCGCATGAAAGTCAGATCAAAGTAGTACAGGGACTATTTTGAAGTCGGCACGACTTGAAGTCACACATATATGAATGTCTATCATTGGAAATCATGGGGAACGACTTGTCATGCGACTTTGCAGTCCCAAGTCACACACAAGTGTGAAAGGGGTCTAAGTGTTTTTTCTTTTTTTTTTTTTACCACTACTCTTCCTTTATATTGGCTTTTGAAATATACAAATGCATTTAGAAATTGGATGAAAGGTTTAGCATCAGGAAAGACTTTTAAGCCCCATACACACAGTAGAACTTTTTGACAACAAACTTCAAAATGAGCAAGTTTTCAAAAAAATCAGACCGTGTGTACGCTCCATTGGACAAACTTTTTCGGTTTTCATCGGACAAAAGTTCGCTCTGCAAACGGACAAACTTTTCGGCAACAAAAGTCGTACGGTGCAAAGTCCTATCGTTTGTACAGAAATCCATCAGACTTTAGTCCAAAGTACAAACACGCATGCCCAGAACCAATGTTAAAATCAACCAACAATAGCAGATGTTGACCAAAGGGTGGCGGTAAACAGCAGAAAAGAGCAGCAAAACCATGTGATTTTGGGAAAGTTCGCAGAAAAAGTCCTACCGTGTGTATGCTATAGGTGTTCCCGGCCAACGCCCTTCAAACAAAAATCCACGGAAACGTTTGTTTGAAGTCCTATCGTGTGTATGAAGCTTTAGAAGGATAAATAGTGCATTTTATATACAACTATATAGATCAGACCAAAATGAGGGAGAAGGAGGGACAGAGGGACTTTGTTCCAAATCAGGGACAGTTGGAAGCTATGCTATATTTGCACTAAAACTAATTTTAGGGCACACAAAATAAAAGTGGTCTCAACGACGGATTCCCCGCGAGATCACTTTTATCGGGGGTGGGAGAGGGCCCCCTCCCGCCGTGCTTCGGTTGTCTTAGCTGCTTACCAGAGCCGCCGGTAGCAGCGGAGACGATCGCGTCTGTTCCCCTCACTGCCTGGATGCCAAAAGAGGCAAAGAAGATGGTCCCCACTTGGCTCCATAGCATTGGAGGGCGGAAGCGACATCAAACGTCACTTCCGCCCAATGCTCTTAAAGGGGAATTTTATTTATTTATTTTTGTAAAAAAAATTACATTTAATTTTTTAATTGCATTTTAGTGTAAATATGAGATCTGAGGTCTTTTTGACCCCAGATCTCATATTTAAGAGGTCCTGTCATGCTTTTTTTCTATTACAAGGGATGTTTACATTCCTTGTAATGGGAATAAAAGTGACCTAATTTTTTTTTCAAAAAGACAGTGTAAAAATAAAAAATAAAAAGTAAAATAACTAAGAATTTTTTATTTTTGTTTAAAGAGCCCCATCCCACCGAGCTCACGCGCAGAAGCGAACTCATACGTAAGTTGTGCCCGCATATGAAAACAGTGTTCAAACTGCACATGTGAGGTATCGCCGCAATTGTTAGAGCGAGAGCAATAATTCTACTACTAGACCTCCTCTGTAACTCAAAACTGGTAACCTGTAGAATTTTTTAAATGTCGCATATGGAGATTTTTAAGGGTCAAAGTTTGTCATTATTCCATGAGCGGACGCAATTTTGAAGCATAACATGTTGGGTATCAATTTACTCGGCGTAACATTATCTTTCACAATATAAAAACAAATTGGGCTAACTTTACTGTTGTCTTATTTTTTTAATTTAAAAAAGTGTATTTTCTCCAAAAGTGACCGCTGCGCAAATACGGTGTGACATAAAGTATTACAACGATCGTCATTTTATTATCTAGGGTGTCTAAAAAATATATATGTAGTGCCCCTTTACTTTTCAGGGGTGCTATGTACTTCAATTTAGGGGGTTGGTCTAAGCTAGTAGCCAGGCTCAGACCACTTTGATTGTTAGTATTCGCTTCTGCCTATGTGATGTAACATGATGTACAGTTCCCTGTGGCCTGTAGGTGGCACTGCCATCTCAGGTCAGGGTTGAACCGTTGGTGACATTGCTATGCCTTAGGGTGTCCTCTCTCAGCAGTGGTGCGGTGGGCGTGGTTGGCCTGCTGTGCATGCTGGGAGGGGATACATAAGGGGCAGACGCCATCTTGAGAGAAGACTGGAGCGCTGGGGAGAGAGCGGTTCGCGCCGCCCAGCCCATCAGGCCAAGGGTGCGCGCGTGTATCAGTCTCAGGTATCTTTAGCCTGGGGCTGCAACTGCACTAGTGGGCCCAGCACCTTTAGCTGGGGCCTATCTCCAGAAGAGGAATCCCAGGGTGCCCGGGAAAGGGTGGATCCGCTCTAAGAAGAGGAGACCGGGGGAGGACCTTTCTGATGGACCGGTGAGAGTTCACGGTGAAAGAGAGGCCTGGTTACCTTCTGGAGGGATTCAAAGATCCGTCACAGGCCTTGCAATGTGCTATCGCTGGCACCTGTCCTTGTGTTGCAAATGCTGAGAAGTTTGGGACTTACAGATTCTGTGGCAGAGGATCTCCCGATCGTATCTCTAGGAAACCTAAAGTGAACGTTCGAGCATCACTCCGGCTGCTAGGATCCGCTCTTACAGGGGACTATCCGGGTGAGCTAAACCTACTCGGGATCGAGTAGCGACTATTGTACCAGTTTGTGCCTGGACTTATCTCTCAAACCTTACTGTCCTTTCTCTCATCCACCTTGCCTGTCTGCTGAACTTGAACCTTGCTTATAAAATAAACTCAGCATTGGAGTTAAAGTGGTGTGGACATTGGCCTTCCTGGGGAGAAATAGAGACTTGACCCTATACTCTAGGAGACAAGAACCAGTTGAAGGGGATAACTTGCTGCAGGACCCAAAATTGTTAACACCGCTCAACCTCTTAAAACAGGAGTGTACAGGCATATAGCGCGGTGCAAGTGAGCCAAAGGCAGGAAAAAGGTCTGTGTGCTACACGTGGGGGCTCGGGTCCAGGATTCTGCAGAAGTTGGACTTTATTTTCCCGTGTGGTTCCATGGAGGTCATTTTGGAGAATTTTAACTACGCCACTTATGAGAGAAATGGAGGTACAGGCCTAACTGTATTTCTAACTGCGTAGTTCGTGAGCGTGTCTCAAAAATAGAAAAGCCAGCGAGTTACGTGCAGTAAAAAGAAGAAGGGGAGGAGCCCCCGCCAAGTGTTGTACGTGGGGTCTTTGGCACAAAAGGACAGTACAGATTGGACTAGTGAGTAAGCAACATGTCTACCGCCCCATGGATTTCTGTTTCATCGGGCCCTCGTGTGTTCCCACCTGTTCCATCCATAGACGTTGCTCCACTAACTGCCCCCCTGACGGATACAGGGATCCGGCTGAAGTCTTGAGGCCGCTTTGCGCTTTACACATGCAGAGATGCAGAGGCCTTGGGCATAATCTGTCCTAATTGCCAGGGACTGGTGGTACAGCTTCGGCCCTTTGGAAGATGTACCCAGTGCGGAGAGTTCCTTTTCGAGGTAGATCAACCCACGGAAAAGCCTCGGGTCTACCGGGTAAACTGCCTAACAGGCACTACCACTCTGGAAGAGGAAACCTGTGCTCCCACAGTTGAAGGGGATAACTTGCTGCAGGACCCAAAATTGTTAACACCGCTCAACCTCTTAAAACAGGAGTGTACGGGCATATAGCGCGGTGTGCCTTGACCTGCAAGTGAGCCAAAGGCATGAAAAAGGTCCGTGTGCTACATATATATATATATATATATATATATATATATATATATATATATTGTGAGGGGGTTAGCTCGGCAGCGGGTGTGGGTGACCCCCGGGATGGGCTCCCCACACAAAAACAGGCCCAGCAAACGGAGGTTGTGGTTTTCAAAATCAAAAAGGTGCGGTTTATTTTCTATTTACAGTGACAAAACACAGCAAAGCAAAAGAAACATAAACAAAATAAATCCTGGTCAACTTGACCTCTAACTAAACATACAGGTTTCCTAACTAACAACTGGGATCAGCCTAGTGCTGTCCTAGTCCCTAAGTCCCTGGTTTTAAATGTCCAAGCAAATAGCCACACAGGCTTTGTCTCACCGCACAGGGGTTCACTCTCCCTAGACAGTCCACACAGGTCTGGTTCCAGGCATGAGCAAACACCTAATGAATCTGGGAGTTTTTATAGAGGCCTTAAACGAACTGACAGGCTTCAGCTGGTCTACTCAACTCCCTGTCTGCACGACGCCCAGCACTCTCCCTAGAGGTATGAGTCATCCATGAGCCCACTAGCCTTAGCTGGGCTTATACAACTCTCCGCCTAGTTGTATAAGTCGGCGTAAAGCCTGAATCTGGGCGAAATATATCTACCCCCCTGGATGCAACCAGGTGACTTTACCTTCCTGCTGTCACATACCCCCCCCTCTTGTTTTAACCTCGGGGTTGGAACACCAGCAATCAGGCATTCATGTACTCGAGACAAAGCATCCACATTCCCCATTTGAACGCCAGGGCGATGCTTTACTGTGAAGTTGAATTCCTGGAGGGCCAGGAACCACCTATTCACTCTTCTATTTGTTTCCTTGTTTTGAGCCATCCACTTTAACGGAGCGTGATCCGTAACCATGTCAAAGTGCCTACCTAGCAGGTAGTACCGAAGGGAATCTAGAGCCCACTTCACCGCTAAACACTCCTTTTCAACTGTGGCGTAATTTACCTCATGGGACTTCAACTTCCTGCTGAGGTAAATGACTGGGTGCTCTTCCCCGTTCCAGACCTGGGACAATACTGCTCCTAACCCCACATCTGACGCATCACTTTGTACGACAAAGTCTTTAGAGAAGTCGGGTGAGTACAACACTGGCTGGCTACATAAGGCTTGTTTCAAGAATTGGAATGCTGCCTCAGCCTCGGGGGTCCATTTAATCATGACCGACCCTTTCCCCTTCGTCAGGTTGGTTAGGGGCACAGCCTTAGAAGCAAAGTGGGGAATGAATCGCCGATAATACCCAGCGATTCCCAGAAAGGCTCGTACCTGCTTCTTGCTGTTGGGACGTGGCCAACTCTGGATGGCCTCGACTTTGTTGAGTTGGGGTTTTATTACTCCCCTCCCAATGGTGTACCCAAGATATTTGGCCTCTTCCTGCCCAATGGTACACTTCTTGGGGTTAGCCGTAAACCCCGCTTCCCGAACAGAGTCCAGGACTGCTTGCACTTTTGGCAGATGTGAGGCCCAATCTGTGCTATGGACAATTACGTCATCCAGGTAAGCCGCAGCATACTTCCGATGGGGCCTCAGCATCTGGTCCATTTTCCGCTGGAATGTGGCCGGCGCATTCTGTAACCCGAACGGCATTCTTTTATATTGGAACGCCCCGTCTGGGGTTACAAATGCGGTTTTCTCTTTGGCCGACTTGGCCAGGGGGATTTGCCAATACCCTTTTGTGAGGTCAAGAGTCGTCATGTATCGGGCTGTTCCCAGCCGGTCGATCAACTCATCTATACGTGGCATGGGGTAGGTGTCAAATTTTGTAACTTTGTTCAACTGACGAAAATCGTTACAAAATCGCCAGCTCCCATCCGGTTTAGGCACCAACACAATGGGACTAGACCAATCACTTTGGGACTCCTCTATCACCCCTAAGTTCAGCATTTTCTGTACTTCCTCCCGTATTGCCTCCCGTCGGGCCTCTGGGATCCGATAGGGTTTTAACTTCACCCTTTCACCGGGCGGGGTAATGATGTCATGCTCTACCCCAGATGTTTGTCCCGGCAGCTCAGAGAATACCTCCTTGTTGCGAAGCACAAACTCCTTAACCTCCTGTTGTTGGGGTTGTGACAAGGTGGCTGCTATTCCAACCTCAGGAATCACGCAACCAGTTTGAGCTGGTGACCAAGTGTCTGCGACTAGGGACTCTCTACCCCTCCAGGCTTTCAACAGATTAACGTGATAGATCTGTTCGGGCTTTCGCCTTCCTGGTTGTCTGACCTTGTAATTCACTTCGCTCACTTTTTCCATTATCTCGTAGGGGCCTTGCCATTTGGCAAGGAATTTACTTTCAACCGTAGGGACAAGTACCAGTATCCTATCCCCCGGGGAAAAGGTACGGGTCTTGGCTCCACGGTTGTACACTCTCTGCTGTGCTAACTGCGCTTGGGCCAAATGTTCCTTCACGATGGGCATTACCTGTGCAATTCGGTCTTGCATCAGGGCGACATGCTCAATCACACTCCTGTGGGGAGAACTCTCACTTTCCCAAGTTTCCTTGGCAATATCCAACAGCCCTCTTGGGTGTCTCCCATACAGTAACTCAAAGGGGGAGAATCCCGTAGAGGATTGGGGCACCTCCCTAATAGCAAACATCAGATAAGGAAGTAGACAGTCCCAATCCTTTCCATCTCTATCCACCACTTTCTTCAACATTTGTTTTAGGGTTTTGTTGAATCTTTCAACCAGCCCATCGGTTTGGGGGTGATACACAGATGTACGTAATTGCGTCACTTTGAACAATTTACACAGCTCCTTCATAACCCGGGACATAAAGGGTGTACCTTGGTCCGTAAGCAGTTCTTTACAAATACCCACCCGGCTAAACACAAGAGATAGCTCTTTGGCTATGGTTTTGGCCGAGGTATTTCGGAGAGGGATCGCTTCTGGATAACGGGTGGCATAGTCCATTATAACTAATATGTACTGGTGCCCCCTAGCGGACTTGATTATAGGACCTACCAAATCCATGGCGATCCTCTCAAACGGGACCTCAATGATGGGTAGAGGGACCAGCGGGCTACGGAAATGTGGCATCGGGGCCGACCTCTGACACACAGGGCAGGAGGAACAATAATTTTCTATGTCCTTCATCACCCCCGGCCAATAGAATCTCTGTAATACCCTCTCTCGGGTTTTCTCTGTCCCCAGATGACCTCCAAGAATGTGCCCATGAGCCAACTCCAACACCAACTTCCTGTAAGGTTTGGGCACCACAAGCTGCTCAACGGTTTCTTCTGCCCTTTTTGCCACCCGATACAGTAGGTCCTTCTCTACGCTGAAGTATGGGTAAGTGCAGGTATTATCTGGGTTCACTAACTCGCCATCTATTTTCACTACGTTTTCCCGTGCCTTTATTAGGGCGGGGTCTTTCAACTGTTCTGTGGCAAAGTTTTCCCTGTGAACCTCAAGATCAGAAAACTCCACAGACGGTAGGTTTTCGTCTGAGGAGGTGGGCTCCTCTCCAGTTTCTTGAGTCTCCCCTGCCAATACTGATAAGGGAAATTCCGGAGAGTCCTCACCACTCTCAGGGGAGTTCTGGCTATCACATTCCTGGTACATAGGGGCACCAGTGGGGGGCTCAGGATCATCCCACAGTTCCCAGAACTTCGGAAAATCCCTTCCCACAATGGCGTCATGCGGTAACTGAGATACTAAGCCCACTGGATGAAAGAGGGTACCTTTGGGGGTCTCGAAACACACTGTAGTCACTGGATACTCTCGGGTGTCCCCATGCACACAAATAACAGCTACCTTGCTATTCCCAGAGACCTCTGTTTTAACTAACTCAGCCTTTATCAGGGTCACAAGGCTACCTGAATCCAGCAATACCACAACATTTCTACCATTAACACACATTTTGCATAAATGTTTCTCAGTTCCTCGAATGGCAGTGCATGCGACTGTCGCACACAGCGACTGACGTCTGCCCGTCAGAAAGTCACACTGCATGGGTTCCTCCACAACCGGGCAATTGGCTGCAATATGTCCCGCTTGCCGGCAGCGGTAGCAAACGATCCTTCTTGCCGCCTCTTGAGCCGCTGATTTCCCAGGCTGTTCTCGCCAAACTTGGGGTAGAGCTCCCACCCTCTCACTCTCTCCACCCTCACCCCTTGGAATCCTCTTATCCGCCCCTGGGGATGGTCTGGTCTTAGGGTGGAAAGTCCGAGTGTCTCTGGAAGAGGCCGTCAGGTTCTCTGTAGCCAAGTATTTCTCCACACGATCCACAAGACCATCGGCCGTCTCTGGGTCTCCATGGCTTACCCACTTTTGGATGGCAGTAGGAAGAGCTCTCAAAAACCGATCCATTACAACACGTTCCACAATCTTTGGTGCGGACAAAGTCTCTGGCTGTAGCCACTTTCTGCTCAGGTGAATGAGATCATACATTTGAGACCTGGGGGGTTTTCCAAGCTGGAAAGTCCAGTTATGCACACGCTGAGCCCGGACAGCCAGGGTGACACCCAGCCTTGCCAATATTTCAGCTTTTAGCATCACATAGTCTTTTGCTTGGTTAGGCTCTAGGTCATAGTAAGCTTTCTGCGATTCACCAGTTAACAGAGGAGCCACCAGTCCAGCCCACTGCTCCTCAGGCCACTTTTCTCTTTCAGCGGTCCTTTCAAATGTGGTCAAAAATACCTCTGGATCATCCTCTCCAGTCATTTTTGTCAATAAACGACTGACCCCAAAGGACGCGGTATTAGTGGGACGGCTTTCCTCACTGGTCTGCGGACGTTGCTGCATTACTGCTTCCATCTGTTGTTGTAGTCTCTGCTCTTGCTTCTGCAACAGGTCTATGAAGCGGGCCTCAGATTGCTGCTGGGCTTGTTGCTGAGCCTCCAGACTCTGTTGCAAAGTTGCGTTTGTCTGCTGCTGGGCTGCAAGGCTCTGTTGATGAGCTTGCTGCTGGGCTGCAAGGCTCTGTTGATGAGCTTGCTGCTGGGCTGCAAGGCTCTTTTGCAAACCTGCATTTGTCTGCTGTTGATTGGCATTTGCTAGAGCCAGCTGTTTCAGTATCTCCTCCATGCTGGCTTAAAAAAAAACTGCCACTGGTTCTCCACCAACTGTGAGGGGGTTAGCTCGGCAGCGGGTGTGGGTGACCCCCGGGATGGGCTCCCCACACAAAAACAGGCCCAGCAAACGGAGGTTGTGGTTTTCAAAATCAAAAAGGTGCGGTTTATTTTCTATTTACAGTGACAAAACACAGCAAAGCAAAAGAAACATAAACAAAATAAATCCTGGTCAACTTGACCTCTAACTAAACATACAGGTTTCCTAACTAACAACTGGGATCAGCCTAGTGCTGTCCTAGTCCCTAAGTCCCTGGTTTTAAATGTCCAAGCAAATAGCCACACAGGCTTTGTCTCACCGCACAGGGGTTCACTCTCCCTAGACAGTCCACACAGGTCTGGTTCCAGGCATGAGCAAACACCTAATGAATCTGGGAGTTTTTATAGAGGCCTTAAACGAACTGACAGGCTTCAGCTGGTCTACTCAACTCCCTGTCTGCACGACGCCCAGCACTCTCCCTAGAGGTATGAGTCATCCATGAGCCCACTAGCCTTAGCTGGGCTTATACAACTCTCCGCCTAGTTGTATAAGTCGGCGTAAAGCCTGAATCTGGGCGAAATATATCTACCCCCCTGGATGCAACCAGGTGACTTTACCTTCCTGCTGTCACAATATATATATAATGTTTGGGGTTTTAAGTAATTTTCTAGTAAAAAAAAAAACAGATTCTAACAGCTAGCACACATCTCCCATGTGAGGTGTGAGTATCTCTCATGGTTAAGAGAAGTGGGATTTATCTTTCCTGACGCCAACATGGCAGCAAACTAGCATACCTCCCAACTTTTTGAGATGGGAGTGAGGGGCACCTATTAGCAAAAGTATATAGGCATAGGACTCTCCTCCTGCCACGCCCCCTTAAAGGGGAATTATGTGTAGCGGGGTATTCCCCTTTAAGAGAGAGAGACAGGACTTTCCGGGTGAGAGCTGAGTCGGGAGGAAGTAGAGAAAAGACTTTACTGGAAGTGAAAGCAGAGGAGAGAGACTATGTAGCCCAGAATCCTTTTCGGCATATTTCCATCCCAGAGACTCATGGGTGGGGTTATAAAAGGAGGAGGTGAGGCTGGGCTCGGCCTCTTTGGGACACGAAACTTCAGTGACTGATCCTCCTGTGCGGATGTGCCGGAGTGCAAGGCCTGAAGCCTGAGGCCTTGCGCAGCACCAAAGAGCCTTCCACCCCACTGCGAGCCTGGGTGGCATCTGACTTCGCTTGTCTACAACCTTGGTTGGATCGGGGATCCGATCGCTGGAGACACTGTGTGTGTGAGGACACAGTCGGTGGAAGTTCCTGGACTGGGATCGCGTCCGGACGGGTGAGAGGGCGTATGCTCAGACCATATATTGTTGTTGCTAATGTGCCTATAGACTGCCGTGGCCCACAAGTTTATTTCTGATACTCTCACCGGAGATCCATATCAGAGCGGAACTTAGAGTTCATGAAGTAATGTGTTTAGTTCATCACAACTTTCCCATTGGATTACAAATGTTGTTCTGTTAATGTGCACCACCTTTAAAGAATTGCCGGTGAAGAAACCATCATCCCCTATAGACTGAGTTTTAGATATCTGAGCCAGGCCTGGCCAGCTAGTTAATTCATTTAGTTACTGCGTCACAGGGCGCCTAGTTAACGGTCGCCCACGCGGCGCACCTTTACTGTTCATCTTAAATGCATAGAGTGTTATTGCTGCAGGGCTCTGCAATTTGTTATCTGTGAACCGTTACCACTGTTAACTTTTATTACCAACAACTCAAAGTAAATTTGATACCCTTTTCATTACTGTCTTGGTGTCTGGGTTTCCTCATACAGTATAAGTTAATATTTATTGCTGCCAATACTAACTGTGCCAGTAGGGGGTCGAGTACATTGCTGGGGGTTGACGGAGCTGTTTTCAGGGCCCAAACTAAACTTGCGGCCTTCTTAGTTGAAGGTATCGCTACACGTGGGGGTTCTCGTCCGGGATTTCTGATACAGCAGGTGAACGCCAGAAGTACCAGCATGGACCCCATCAAAGTAGTCAAATGGTGCAAAGCAGAAGGGACACGCTCAGAAGCGAGCATGGCCATTGAACTTCCAGGGAGTGACTGGGGAGAGAAACAAATTAAAGAGGTGGTACAAACATTGTCCCCGGATAGAAAGGCTTACGTGGTCGCAGTGCGACCAGACCCAAGGACCATCTGCACCTATGCACTGATAGAGTGGGGACAGGATGTCCCTGAAAACTTCCACGGTGCCAGTATAAAATTGTCTGAAAAGACTGAGTTCCACCTGACACATCCCAGTCAGAAGCAGTTAGAACCCTTGGACAGGAAAGCAGGGGCTGCTTTTAAATCGCAGGCAGAACAACAGCTGGTTGATCTGAAACGACAGTACCGTAACATACAAGAGAGGTTTCAGGAGACCTCCAGTATGATAGCCGAACGCATTAATGGGTTACGTGTCGCTTTTGAGGATCAGAAAGATGGTCAGATAACGCCCAAACCTGGGAAGGTACTGAAGAAACGAGTTCAGGGCCGCCTGCAGGAAGTAACCATCCGGAAGGATTTCCGCATTGACGGCCAGATAGGAGAAAAAGGGCAGAAGGACAAACTGTCCTACACCAGCCTCCTACACCAAATAGAGTTGGTGCTACAGAAAGGATATCAGGAATCTGAAATTAGAGAGGCTGTAATCCATGCCATCAGCCCAGGTTCAAGTGTCAGGGGCATGTTAGAGAGGAAGAGTGGATTGACCCTGAACCAGCTAAAGAGGATACTGAAAAGCTATTATGAGGAGGAAGATGCCGCCGAGCTATTTCATCGACTGATAAATATGACCTAGGATAGTAGAGAGACTCCTCAGAACTTCCTATTCCGGGCCATTGAGCTCAAGGACCGCCTGTTGTCCACATCCAAGGATGAAGGAACTGGGGAGCACTTTGGAGCCTAGCTAGTCCAAAAGAAATTCCGGAGATCTGTGACTACGGGATTGAGGAGTGACTATATCAAGCTACAGCTGAAGCAGCATTTGGAAGACCCCTCAACTCCGGATGAGGTCCTCATTGAGAAAGTGAATGAAGCAGATAAGATGGAGATTGAGAGGGACCAAAAACAGAGGAAACTTCAACCTCCTAGCACCACAAGTGCCAAAGTACAGCAGATAGATGTCCCTTCAGACACTCGGGAACTCAGTGTACTGGCAGCAAGCACTGAACAGGGATCATGGTCTTCACCTATTCACCACCTCCCCGCAAGTCAGACTGAACTGGAGAAGCTGTTCCAGACCCAGAAAGAAATACTGGAGATGATGACGATGTTGATGACTCGTCTGGTGAAACCCCAGACAGAAGAAGTCTCACCACTCAAGGCACCGGAGACTGCTACCACTAACCGCACTATGAAACCAATACAGAGAGCCTGCTTCAAATGTGGAGGAGTAGGACATCTCAGGCGAGTGTGCCCAAGCCCGGTAGTTGAGGAAAAGTCCAAACAGCTGGCGGGAAACTTCAGAGGGCCCCGGTGAAGGAGCCAACCTGGTGCCCATCATCTTCAGTAAGCTCCAAACTGAATGCAGAAGCCGTTTAATTTATCCCGTATAGTCCTTCAGTTGATTACTGGGAAGATGCCCGTGATGTTTACCCTGAACAGGACCCTAGAGACTTTATGTGTTCCTCGGCTCCTGAAGCAGATGTTACAGAGCCTGCCGTGTTGCCTGAGCCTGTTACAGAAGAAGAGCCTGTGGCGCCAGAGCCAGAAACCCCAAGGGAACAAAGGGCCCGTAGAGTCATAAGGCCTCCCAGAAAGTTGACCTACCCACAAATGGGGAAGAGCTCAGAAGATTCTGTGATCACTGCTAGGAGGAGTGGAGAGAATCCGGACCCCTCCACTGTACATTTGGTAGAGGGCAACCCCCACTCACTCTCTGGCACAGTTAGACAGGTCGGCCCCACTGAAGCGACATGTGGACAGGACAGCTCCCCATCACATGATGATTGGTGGGAGGCTCCTCTGTCAATCCTATGCGACCGCATTGAAGCTAAAACGTTTTGCAGATCTAAAAGTGTTAGATGTCTTTGGGGACCAAAGAGTTCAAGTGGGGGGAGTGTGTAGCCGGGTATTCCCCTTTAAGAGAGAGAGACAGGACTTTCCGGGTGAGAGGTGAGTCGGGAGGAAGTAGAGAAAAGACTTTACTGGAAGTGAAAGCAGAGGAGAGAGACTACATTGCCCAGAATCCTTTTCGGCATATTTCCACCCCAGAGACTCATGGGAGGGGTTATAAAAGGAGGAGGCGAGGCTGGGCTTGGCCTCTTTGGGACACGAGACTTCAGTGACTGATCCTCCTGTGCGGATGTGCCAGAGTGCAAGGCCTGAAGCCTGAGGCCTTGTGCAGCACCAAAGAGCCTTCCACCTCACTGCGAGCATGGGTGGCATCTGACTTTGCTTGTCTACAATCTTGGTTGGATCGGGGGTCCGATCGCTGGAGACACTGTGTGTGTGAGGACACAGTCGGTGGAAGTTCCCGGACTGGGATCGCGTCCGGACGGGTGAGAGGGCGTATGCTCAGACCATATACTGTTGTTGCTAATGTGCCTATAGACTGCCGTGGCCCACAAGTTTATTTCTGATACTCTCACCGGAGATCCATATCAGAGCGGAACTTAGAGTTCATGAAGTAATGTGTTTAGTTCATCACAACTTTCCCATTGGATTACAAATGTTGTTCTGTTAATGTGCACCACCTTTAAAGAATTGCCGGTGAAGAAACAATCATCCCCTATAGACTGAGTTTTAGATATCTGAGCCAGGCCTGGCCAGCTAGTTAATTCATTTAGTTACTGCGTCACAGGGCGCCTAGTTAACGGTCGCCCACGCGGCGCACCTTTACTGTTCATCTTAAATGCATAGAGTGTTATTGCTGCAGGGTTCTGCAATTTGTTATCTGTGAACCGTTACCACTGTTAACTTTTATTACCAACAACTCAAAGTAAATTTGATACCCTTTTCATTACTGTCTTGGTGTCTGGGTTTACTCATACAGTATAAGTTAATATTTATTGCTGCCAGTACTAACTGTGCCAGTAGGGGGTCGAGTACATTGCTGGGGGTTGACGGAGCTGTTTTCAGGGCCCAAACTAAACTTGCGGCCTTCTTAGTTGAAGGTATCGCTACATATACAAAAAAAAAAAAGATAAGTTCAACCCACAAGTTTCTATTTTTTAACACTTATTCCTTTATACTGGCTTTTGACATTTATAAATGCAACAATTTAGTAATTAGATGAAAGGTTTAGTACTGGGAAACACTTTTTGAAAAATAAATAGTGCATTTTGATATACATATAAATATATATATATAAGACCAAAATAAGGGACAAATGAGGAGGAAAGAGGGACGGAGGTACTTTGTTCCAAATCAGGGACAGTCCCTCAAAATCAGAGACAGTTGGGAGCTATGATACTAGTGATAGAGCTCCGCCTCTTGACCACTCCCTCAGGACCAGTAAATAGCATAAAAAAGGACTAGTTAGCCGCCCCCCATTCTTCTTTTTTTCCTAATACCTCCATGCACCAGTGAAGAGTAAGCAGTTCTATGTCCCCACCTCTGCCTCAGTGCAGTAGCCGTCTGGATTTAGCCTCTCCCAGTGCGAAGTCCCAGCGCTCAGGCTGCTAAATGCACTATAGCCTGGGAGCCCCCTCTGTGGGTCTTGATGGGGCCCTGCCGTGTTTCCTCATTAGGAACGAAATCTGCCATCTTGTAAGTGTCTGTGGGCTTAGGTTTGGGGGGGCCAGCTAGTGAATTCCTTTTCCTATTTTTTTGGTTCCTTGCACCATACAGGGTTGCCTATGCCTTTTATTCTTTCTGTCTCCTCGTATGTGTTCTCTAGGGATGAGCTTCGTGTTCGAGTCGAACATACGTTCGACTCGAACATCGGCTGTTCGATCGTTCGACGAAGATCGAACGATTTGGGCCGTTCGCGCCAAATTCGAGTGACGCGAACGGCCCACAATGCACTACGCCATCGCAGTGTCATCCAGGCGCTGTGATTGGCCAAGCATGCACTGTGACCCCGCATGCTTGGCCAATCACAGCGCCGGCAGCGAGGAGAGCAATGATTGGCCACAGGCAGGATGCCTGTGGCCAATTATTGCTGAGGGTGTTTAGTACACGCCCCACACTATAAAAGGCCGCCAGCACGGCGGCCTAGTGTAGTGTGTTCCGGAGCAGGGATAGAGCAGCATAGGCAGGGACAGTGACTTTTATTTCTTTCTTGCTTAACCTGGATTCCTTTAGTTTAGGGAAAGAGAAGGATAGGTAGGGAGAGTGTCAGTGTGTTTTGTGCTTGTGCTATAGTGTGCTTAAAAAAAACATTTTTTCTAGGGACAGAAAACTGTAGGTAGGGAGAGTGTCAGTTTCTTTCACTGTGCAAGTCCTTGTTTCTAGGGACCTGGAAGGACAGTGAGTGAATTCTCCTTGTGCTATATTGTGCTTAAAAAAAACATTTTTTCTAGGGACAGAAAACTGTAGGTAGGGAGAGTGTCAGTTTCTTTCACTGTGCAAGTCCTTGTTTCCAGGGACCTGGAAGGACAGTGAGTGAATTCTCCTTGTGCTATATTGTGCTTAAAAAAAACATTTTTTCTAGGGACAGAAAACTGTAGGTAGGGAGAGTGTCAGTTTCTTTCACTGTGCAAGTCCTTGTTTCTAGGGACCTGGAAGGACAGTGAGTGAATTCTCCTTGTGCTATATTGTGCTTAAAAAAAACATTTTTTCTAGGGACAGAAAACTGTAGGTAGGGAGAGTGTCAGTTTCTTTCACTGTGCAAGTCCTTGTTTCCAGGGACCTGGAAGGACAGTGAGTGAATTCTCCTTGTGCTATATTGTGCTTAAAAAAAACATTTTTTCTAGGGACAGAAAACTGTAGGTAGGGAGAGTGTCAGTTTCTTTCACTGTGCAAGTCCTTGTTTCCAGGGACCTGGAAGGACAGTGAGTGAATTCTCCTTGTGCTATATTGTGCTTAAAAAAAACATTTTTTCTAGGGACAGAAAACTGTAGGTAGGGAGAGTGTCAGTTTCTTTCACTGTGCAAGTCCTTGTTTCCAGGGACCTGGAAGGACAGTGAGTGAATGCTCCTTGTGCTATAGTGTGCTTAAAAAAAACATTTTTTCTAGGGACAGAAAACTCTAGGTAGGGAGAGTGTCAGTTTCTTTCACTGTGCAAGTCCTTGTTTCCAGGGACCTGGAAGGACAGTGAGTGAATTCTCCTTGTGCTATAGTGTGCTTAAAAAAAACATTTTTTCTAGGGACAGAAAACTGTAGGTAGGGAGAGTGTCAGTTTCTTTCACTGTGCAAGTCCTTGTTTCCAGGGACCTGGAAGGACAGTGAGTGAATTCTCCTTGTGCTATATTGTGCTTAAAAATAACATTTTTTCTAGGGACAGAAAACTGTAGGTAGGGAGAGTGTCAGTTTCTTTCACTGTGCAAGTCCTTGTTTCTAGGGACTGGGAAGGACAGTGAGTGAATTCTCCTTGTGCTATAGTGTGCTTAAAAAAAACATTTTTTCTAGGGACAGAAAACTGTAGGTAGGGAGAGTGTCAGTTTCTTTCACTGTGCAAGTCCTTGTTTCTAGGGACCTGGAAGGACAGTGAGTGAATTCTCCTTGTGCTATATTGTGCTTAAAAAAAACATTTTTTCTAGGGACAGAAAACTGTAGGTAGGGAGAGTGTCAGTTTCTTTCACTGTGCAAGTCCTTGTTTCCAGGGACCTGGAAGGACAGTGAGTGAATTCTCCTTGTGCTATATTGTGCTTAAAAAAAACATTTTTTCTAGGGACAGAAAACTGTAGGTAGGGAGAGTGTCAGTTTCTTTCACTGTGCAAGTCCTTGTTTCCAGGGACCTGGAAGGACAGTGAGTGAATTCTCCTTGTGCTATATTGTGCTTAAAAAAAAACATTTTTTTTAGGGACAGAAAACTGTAGGTAGGGAGAGTGTCAGTTTCTTTCACTGTGCAAGTCCTTGTTTCCAGGGACCTGGAAGGACAGTGAGTGAATGCTCCTTGTGCTATAGTGTGCTTAAAAAAAACATTTTTTCTAGGGACAGAAAACTCTAGGTAGGGAGAGTGTCAGTTTCTTTCACTGTGCAAGTCCTTGTTTCCAGGGACCTGGAAGGACAGTGAGTGAATTCTCCTTGTGCTATAGTGTGCTTAAAAAAAACATTTTTTCTAGGGACAGAAAACTGTAGGTAGGGAGAGTGTCAGTTTCTTTCACTGTGCAAGTCCTTGTTTCCAGGGACCTGGAAGGACAGTGAGTGAATTCTCCTTGTGCTATATTGTGCTTAAAAAAAACATTTTTTCTAGGGACAGAAAACTGTAGGTAGGGAGAGTGTCAGTTTCTTTCACTGTGCAAGTCCTTGTTTCTAGGGACTGGGAAGGACAGTGAGTGAATTCTCCTTGTGCTATAGTGTGCTTAAAAAAAAACATTTTTTCTAGGGACAGAAAACTGTAGGTAGGGAGAGTGTCAGTTTCTTTCACTGTGCAAGTCCTTGTTTCTAGGGACTGGGAAGGACAGTGAGTGAATTCTCCTTGTGCTATAGTGTGCTTAAAAAAAACATTTTTTCTAGGGACAGAAAACTGTAGGTAGGGAGAGTGTCAGTTTCTTTCACTGTGCAAGTCCTTGTTTCTAGGGACCTGGAAGGACAGTGAGTGAATTCTCCTTGTGCTATATTGTGCTTAAAAAAAACATTTTTTCTAGGGACAGAAAACTGTAGGTAGGGAGAGTGTCAGTTTCTTTCACTGTGCAAGTCCTTGTTTCTAGGGACCTGGAAGGACAGTGAGTGAATTCTCCTTGTGCTATATTGTGCTTAAAAAAACATTTTTTCTAGGGACAGAAAACTGTAGGTAGGGAGAGTGTCAGTTTCTTTCACTGTGCAAGTCCTTGTTTCTAGGGACCTGGAAGGACAGTGAGTGAATTCTCCTTGTGCTATATTGTGCTTAAAAAAAACATTTTTTCTAGGGACAGAAAACTGTAGGTAGGGAGAGTGTCAGTTTCTTTCACTGTGCAAGTCCTTGTTTCCAGGGACCTGGAAGGACAGTGAGTGAATTCTCCTTGTGCTATATTGTGCTTAAAAAAAACATTTTTTCTAGGGACAGAAAACTGTAGGTAGGGAGAGTGTCAGTTTCTTTCACTGTGCAAGTCCTTGTTTCTAGGGACCTGGAAGGACAGTGAGTGAATTCTCCTTGTGCTATATTGTGCTTAAAAAAAACATTTTTTCTAGGGACAGAAAACTGTAGGTAGGGAGAGTGTCAGTTTCTTTCACTGTGCAAGTCCTTGTTTCCAGGGACCTGGAAGGACAGTGAGTGAATGCTCCTTGTGCTATAGTGTGCTTAAAAAAAACATTTTTTCTAGGGACAGAAAACTCTAGGTAGGGAGAGTGTCAGTTTCTTTCACTGTGCAAGTCCTTGTTTCCAGGGACCTGGAAGGACAGTGAGTGAATTCTCCTTGTGCTATAGTGTGCTTAAAAAAAACATTTTTTCTAGGGACAGAAAACTGTAGGTAGGGAGAGTGTCAGTTTCTTTCACTGTGCAAGTCCTTGTTTCCAGGGACCTGGAAGGACAGTGAGTGAATTCTCCTTGTGCTATATTGTGCTTAAAAAAAACATTTTTTCTAGGGACAGAAAACTGTAGGTAGGGAGAGTGTCAGTTTCTTTCACTGTGCAAGTCCTTGTTTCTAGGGACTGGGAAGGACAGTGAGTGAATTCTCCTTGTGCTATAGTGTGCTTAAAAAAAACATTTTTTCTAGGGACAGAAAACTGTAGGTAGGGAGAGTGTCAGTTTCTTTCACTGTGCAAGTCCTTGTTTCTAGGGACTGGGAAGGACAGTGAGTGAATTCTCCTTGTGCTATAGTGTGCTTAAAAAAAACATTTTTTCTAGGGACAGAAAACTGTAGGTAGGGAGAGTGTCAGTTTCTTTCACTGTGCAAGTCCTTGTTTCTAGGGACCTGGAAGGACAGTGAGTGAATTCTCCTTGTGCTATATTGTGCTTAAAAAAAACATTTTTTCTAGGGACAGAAAACTGTAGGTAGGGAGAGTGTCAGTTTCTTTCACTGTGCAAGTCCTTGTTTCCAGGGACCTGGAAGGACAGTGAGTGAATTCTCCTTGTGCTATATTGTGCTTAAAAAAAACATTTTTTCTAGGGACAGAAAACTGTAGGTAGGGAGAGTGTCAGTTTCTTTCACTGTGCAAGTCCTTGTTTCTAGGGACCTGGAAGGACAGTGAGTGAATTCTCCTTGTGCTATATTGTGCTTAAAAAAAACATTTTTTCTAGGGACAGAAAACTGTAGGTAGGGAGAGTGTCAGTTTCTTTCACTGTGCAAGTCCTTGTTTCTAGGGACCTGGAAGGACAGTGAGTGAATTCTCCTTGTGCTATATTGTGCTTAAAAAAAACATTTTTTCTAGGGACAGAAAACTGTAGGTAGGGAGAGTGTCAGTTTCTTTCACTGTGCAAGTCCTTGTTTCTAGGGACCTGGAAGGACAGTGAGTGAATTCTCCTTGTGCTATATTGTGCTTAAAAAAAACATTTTTTCTAGGGACAGAAAACTGTAGGTAGGGAGAGTGTCAGTTTCTTTCACTGTGCAAGTCCTTGTTTCTAGGGACCTGGAAGGACAGTGAGTGAATTCTCCTTGTGCTATATTGTGCTTAAAAAAAACATTTTTTCTAGGGACAGAAAACTGTAGGTAGGGAGAGTGTCAGTTTCTTTCACTGTGCAAGTCCTTGTTTCAAGGGACAGAGAAGGACACCTGAAGGTAGCCCTTATTGCTTTTTTCCCATCTCCCTGCAGGCCATCTATTAGAATGTCTGGAAGGCAAACAAGGAGAGGCAGACAGTCAGGAGGCAATAAAAGAGGGCAAGCAGGCTCTGTGTCTGGGGGCAACAGTGCTGGTCGTGGACGCGGTACATTGTCATCAGCACATGGCCATGGGACACGCTTGTCCTTCTTTTCCGCAGCTGGACATGTTGAGCCACATCATGCCGAAGACTTGGTAGAGTGGATGACCAAGCCCTCCTCCTCCTCCTCATCCTCTCTCACCCAGGCTCAGGGTACTGGCAAAGCAGCTGCCAAAGCGTCCTCTTCCCTGGTATCAATGTCAGACTCATCATCAGTCACTCCTTCCCTAGACCCACCATGTCCTCCTCCTGAGGAGTCCCCCGAACTGTTTGAGCACAGTGTTGGGTACATGCTCCAGGAGGATGCCCAGCGTTTTGAAGGGTCTGATGATGAAACCCAGCTACAGGAAGGCAGTAGGGTGAGAGCAGACAGAGGGGATGCTCAAGAAGGACACCAATCTGGCAGTCATGTTCCAGCAGCTGCAGCATACTGCCAGATTGGCTCCAGTGATGAGGAGGGAGGGGATGATGAGGTCACTGACTCCACGTGGGTGCCTAATAGGAGAGAGGAGGAGGAGGATGAGGAGGAGGCACATCTCCAACGAGACAGGATGCCCTTTGGTGGCCAGCGTAAGGGCAGTACACCGACGGAATCACACCGCAGAGCTCCGCCTGTGCAGGGCGCTGCCTCTGCCCGTCATTCAAAAAGTTCCTTGGTGTGGGCCTTTTTTGAGGCTAGTGCATCAGATCGCACAGCTGCTGTTTGCAACATATGTCTCAAGCGTATATCGCGTGGCCAAAACATCAGCCGCTTGGGTACCACATGCCTGACCAGACATATGTTGACCTGCCATGCAGCTCGTTGGCAAGCCTACCTCAAAGACCCACACCAAAGAACAAAGCGGACCTCTCCTTGCACCACATCAGCTGGGATCTCCAACCCCACTATAACTTCAGTCCTCTCTGAAACATGCACTGAGAGGAATGAAGGTGTAGAATTAGGTGTGTCACAGCCAAGTACTTGCGGCCACTCTGCTAGCAGTACACCGACGTCCGATTCTAGCAGGCAAATTTCCCTGCCCCAGCTGCTGGACCGTCGAAAGAAGTTCACTCCCAGCCATCCACATGCCCAGCGGTTGAATGCTAGCTTGGCTAAATTGCTAGCGCTTCAACTGCTGCCTTTTCAGTTGGTAGACTCGGCCCCCTTCCGTGAGTTTGTGCAATGTGCGGTTCCTCAGTGGCAGGTTCCCAAACGCCACTTTTTCTCACGGAAGGCTATTCCGGCTCTCTACCGGCATGTGGAAGGCAATGTCTTGGCCTCGCTGGACAGGGCGGTCAGCGGTAAGGTGCATATTACCGCTGACTCATGGTCCAGCAGGCATGGACAGGGACGTTACCTTTCTTTCACGGCCCATTGGGTCACTCTTTTGGCAGCTGGGAAGGATGCAGGACAAGGTGCAGTAGTGTTGGAGGTTGTCCCACCGCCACGCCTCCAAAATGCTACTACTGGTTGTGACACACCTCTCTCCTCCACCCCCTCCTCTTCTTCTTCCTCCATGGCCTCTTCCTGTGGTTTGTCCTATGAACCAGCGGTGCTCCGTAGCCGTTCACGGGGCTACGCAAGTACGCAGGCAAAAAGATGCCATGCCGTGCTTGCGCTGGTGTGTTTGGGGGACAGAAGCCACACTGGGGCAGAGGTCCTGTCTGCTCTGCAGGGCCAGGCCGAGAGGTGGTTGACGCCACGCCAGCTTAAGCCAGGAATGGTGGTTTGCGACAATGGCACCAACCTCCTCTCCGCCCTCCGACAGGGACAACTGACCCATGTGCCCTGTGTGGCTCACGTCCTTAACCTGGTGGTGCAGCGGTTCTTGGGCAGGTACCCGGGCTTACAGGATGTCCTGAGGCAGGCCAGGAAAGTCTGTGTGCATTTCCGCAGATCTTATAATGCCAGTGCTCGCCTGGCTGAGCTGCAAAAGGAGTTGAACCTGCCCAAGAACCGCCTTATATGTGACATGCCCACCAGGTGGAACTCAACGTTGGCCATGCTGCAGCGGCTGCACACGCAGCAGAGGGCCATCAATGAGTACCTGTGCGACTACGGCACCAGGACAGGGTCAGGGGAGCTTGGTTTTTTTTCTCCACGCCAGTGAGGCATGATCAGGGATGCATGCACTGTCCTGGCACCATTTGAGGAGGCCACGAGGATGGTGAGCAGTGACAGTGCATGCATCAGTGACACTGTACCTCTTGTCCACCTGTTGGAGCACACGCTGCGTGGAATAATGGACAGGGCACTTGAGGCAGAACAGAGGCAGGAAGAGGAGGACTTCCTTGCCTCTCAAGGCCCCCTTTACCCAGACAGTGTTCCTTCTGTCCCACCCATCGTACAGGAAGAGGAAGAGGAGGAGGAGGAGGAGGAGGAGGAGGATTGTGTCAGCATGGAGGTGGAGGCTGGCACTCAGCATCATCAGCAGCAGTCTTTTAGGGATGATTTACAGTCCCAAGAAACCAGTGGACTTGTACGTGGCTGGGAGGAGGTGACTGCGGATCATGTCGTCCTTAGTGACCCAGAGGACTCCGGAGCGAATGCCTCAGCAAACCTACGCTGCATGGCCTCCCTGATCCTGCAAAGTCTGCGGAAGGATCCTCGTATTCTTCGGATCAAGGAGAGGGACCATTACTGGCTGGCCACTCTCCTTGATCCACGGTACAAGGGTAAGGTTGCGGACCTTATGTTACCGTCGCAGAGGGAGCAGAGGATGAGACAACTCCGGGAGGCCTTGCAGAAAGGTCTGTGCAACGCGTTCCCAGAGACTGGGAGGTTACAAACTCCTGGTCCAGGACAACGAGTTGCTGAGGCTTCGGCCAGTCAAAGAAGGAGCGGTGGGGAAGGTGGCCGTCTGACCGATGCGTTCAGACAATTCTTTAGTCCGCAGCCCCAAAGTATGATTGGTTCCAGCAACCATCGCCAGCGTCTGATAAACATGGTGCAGGAATATCTAGGGGCAAGGTCAGACTTGGACACCTTCCCCACCGAAAATCCTCTGGCTTACTGGGTCTTGAGGATGGATCACTGGCCAGAGCTTGCACAGTATGCAATTGAGCTACTGGCCTGTCCTGCATCCAGCGTTCTTTCGGAACGCACATTCAGTGCTGCTGGAGGATTTGTCACGGATCACAGGGTGCGCCTGTCCACCGACTCGGTTGATCGAGATGAACCAGTCTTGGATCACCACCAGCTACCACACACCTGATGCTGATATAACAGACTAATTGATTTTAACATGTCACGTCCCTTCAAGACTGATGCTGATGCTGAGTGCCTGTGCTGTTATGTTGACTGGCTATCCTCCTCCTCCGAGTCCTCAATGATACGATTGATGATGATAGCTTGGAAGATCATTTTTGTTTATGGGTGCCGCCACCAGTGGCTAAGGCCCAATTTTTCAGCCCCTGTTTTACAGGGGCGTGTAATTACAATTTTTTTAGCAATAATTTGCCATAGGGCTCATTGCTGTGCTCCAAGTACAGTATCTGTGAGGGGTTGTAGTGTTGTGCCACCAGTGCCTAAGGCCCAATTTTTCAGCCCCTGTTTAACAGGGGCGTGTCATTACAATTTTTGAAGCAATACTTTGCAACAGGGCTCATTGCTGTGCTCCAAGTACAGTATCTGTGAGGGGTTGTAGTGTTGTGCCACCAGTGCCTAAGGCCCAATTTTTCAGCCCCTGTTCAACAGGGGCATGCAATTACAATTCTTGATGTAATAATTCACAGCAGGGCCCATTCCTGCACCCACCAAGAGTAAGTCTGAGGGCTTACAGTGTTGTGGCAACGCCACCACCACCACCACCACGAAAGGCCCAATTTTTCAGCCACTGTTCAAAAGGGGCATGTAATTACAATTCTTGATCTAATAATTCACAGCAGGGCCCATTCCTGCACCCACCAAGAGTAACTCTGAGGGCTTACAGTGTTGTGGCAACACCACCACCACCACCACGAAAAGCCCAATTTTTCAGCCCCTGTTCAACAGGGGCATGCAATTACAATTCTTGATCTAATAATTCACAGCAGGGCCCATTGCTGCACCCACCAAGAGTAACTGTCAGGGCTTACAGTGTTGTGGCACCAGCACCACCATCAAAGCCCCAATTTTTACTACCACTGTTCAACAATTATATGTAATTAAAATTCCTGATATAATAGTTGACAGCAGGGCGTTCCAGCACCAACCAAGAGTAACTGTGAGTGCTTACAGTGTTGTGCCAACACCAACAACTAAGGGGCCTATTTCTGCAGAGTATATACGGCAGGTCCCTACTTTCAAACATCCAACTTACAAACGACTCCTACTTGCAAACGAAAGAAGACAACAGGAAGTGAGAGGAAATCTACCCCTAGGAAGGAAAATTCTCTCCTGTAAGAATAAATATGGGAGAAAGGTGTCTCCTCTGTACTGATGCTTTATCAGCAATCCTTGTTTCAAGAAAAACACCACATTTCAAAAACAGTTGTCATTGGGACGGAAAGTGAGGTGAAATGTTCTGAACAGGGGCACAGACAGCAAAACAAATGTTACAGGGGTGATAACCCTTACCTATGTTTCCCAAAAAGTTTAAAAATAGATTTTTGGGCTGGAGCTACAGTTCAACAATGTACCTGTTCAAAATTACAAACACATTCTACATAAGAACAAACCTACAGTCCCTGTCTTGTATGCACCGCCTGTATACGGCTGTTCAGAGTATATAGGGCCTTTTTTATTTTATGTGCGGGGTTCCCCTTAATATCCATACAAGACCCAAAGGGGCTGGTAATGGGCTGGGGTAGGGGGGGGGGTCATGGGGTAGCTATGCCATTTTTCTTAAAGATTTTCATCCATATTACCGGGACCAGACATTACATTAAAGCCGCAAGAAGTTTTAAATGGCTTTTTTTTCCTTTAGAAGTGTCATTTTGTGCAGGGACAGTTCTAAACACGGGAAACACGTGGCACTTCACAGGCATACTTTAGACACCCCCCAGGTACGATATTTAAAGGAATATTTGACTTTTTTTTCACTTTATGCATCATTAAAATGACTGCTCCCGAAAAACGACCGTTTTTAAAACTTCTTTTTGCATTGATACATGTCCCCTGGTGCAGAACCCGGGTTCCCAAACCCTTTTTAGGACAATAACATGCATAATAGTTGTTATAATTAGCACTTTAGAATTCGAACGTTCGCATCCATTGTATTTAATAGGGTTCTAATGTTCGTACGAACTTTCGGTCCGTTCGCGGGTTCTGGTGCGAACCGAACCCGGGGGTGTTCGGCTCATCACTAGTGTTCTCCCTTACCTTGGTCTGTTTCTCTTTTGAGTGCCTCCCATGTCTCCATTTTTGTTAGTGTTCTGTTCCCCTCTTGTTTTCCCATATGGGGATCTAGACCGTGCTGCCTGGGGCGACCCAGGCCTCCCTATAGCTAAAGAATGGCCAGGGCACCCTTGACGACATCATCGGGCTGTTCCGGCCATTGGGAGTTCCGACCGCCATCTTGCTTATGGGCAAAAGCTCCCTCTTGCCAGCAAGAGCTCTCTCTGCGCCCCCTACTGCTTTTTAACATGTAGGACACCAAAAAAAAAAAGAGAAATGCATATATATTTATTTATTTTAGTTTTAAAAAAATATATATTTTCAGTTTTTTTATGAAGACATATTTTATTTTTTCTCCTCTCTCATGTCAAAAGCCCTTCTCTCTCTCTAGTGCTATTTTCCTTTCTGGCTATCCTCATTTCAGCTGGCCGTCCTTTTTGTCCTCAAGCCATGAGTCAGTCACCGCTTATGCAAAAAGCCCTTCAAATTCAAAGGTATGGGACCACCGTGTTGGTAAATTTGCAGGAAAAGAGTGCCTCTTTATGCAGATTGCTTTGAGTTTTTTCAGCCCTGCATAATCATGCTCTCAAAGATCAAGAGCCAGGGAAAGGTGAATGGTCTTCAGAAAAGCGTAGCCCTAGATGCCGCACCCACTCAAGGGAAAAAGTTCCAAGAAAGACGTCTTATCGCCTCTTCCCCAGAGTACCACCAGAACCCCAGCAAGAGTCCTGCAGGGCCTGTGGCGCAACACCTGTACCCAATAGGTTGGTGACTAAAGACTGCCCAGAGGAGTTCGCAGTTAACAGGTAACACCAAATGTCTTTATTTTTTATGGTGCGAGATTCTATTTTGAACTCACTTAAATTATTTCGGCCAGTCAGCCCCCTCCTAGTTGCTACTAGAAGAGCAACCTGGCACCTTGGCATGGTGCGCTCAACCACTTAGTTCTGGCTAGTGGACAGCTTGCAGATAATAGTAGCTCCTCTTCATCAAGGAAAACCCGGAGCTGCTTAGTTTCAGTTATTTTTTTTCCCTTCGTGGAACAGTGTATCTAGGTGGCCATGCAGGCCATTACATGGATAAAAAGACAAACTCATATTTACCCTTTCTTCAAGATGGCAATCCCTTCTCCGTTTATGGAATAAATGTAATCAGAGGGATGGCAAAGTCCAGAGAGAGTTTCTCGTTTGATTGTCTTTACAAGTTTTATCCCTGTCAGAGACCGGATATAGCATCACTGAAATTCACTGCTCCTCCTCCAGACAGTTTCTCTACCACGGATCTGCCAAATCCACCACAAAAGTGGGTGGGCTGCTACAATACTTACAGACACTTCAGACTCAGGGGATCCTCGTCCCAGTCCCATTCACAGGAAAGATTGCATGTTTTCTACCTAACCCTGTTTGTAGTTCGCAGGGGACGGTGGCTAGCGTAAAAAAAAAAGGAAAAGCAAAGCCAACTTTCTCCAACCCAACTGTTTGTGTACCTAATGGTTCCTCTGTTTTTCTTCCATCAGAGAAAGTGGTGACATTCAGGAACAGAATTCTGAGGACAGATGCTTCCGCTTGTTTGATGGCTTCTCAGTGTCTCAGTCATCTGGGCACAACGTTGTCATGCATACTGATAACATGCCGTTACCATGGACGGACCACCACGCTATCAAATTTAAAATCATCACCAACACCATCTCCCAAAAACCGAAACACTCAACAACAACATACTGGACAAGAAGAAACTACACTCTGAACTCTTCAAAACCACACTATCAAAAAAAAATAGGAATGCTAAATCAAAACCACTCAACAGAACAAACACTCAACTCCTTAAACAAAGCATTACTACAAACAGCAGACACAGTCGCTCCGAAACGTAGAGCACCCATCCGCAAAAACAACTCGGGCTGGTTTAATGACACTCTTACTCTACTGAAGCAAGAACGCAGAAGAGCTGAAGGAGCCTGGAGAAGAAACCCAACAAAAGAAAACCACACAAACTACAAAGCACTCACTAAGAAATATCACAAAGCAATTTACAAAGCAAAAAAGGAACATTTCTCAAACACCATCAAAAAAGCCCTAAACCGACCTCGTGAACTCTTCAAACTAGTCACTCAGACTATGAACCCTACCTGCCTAGACCCTTCAGCAAACGAAACCCAATAGTTCTGTAATGAGCTATCAGATTTTTTTATCGACAAAATCGAAAACATTCGTGAAATAAGTCAACAGAAAAAAACAACCAACCTCACTTCAATACGAACATTATACAATTGACAAAATTTTCGCTGGTCCCAACCACCATCGACACCACCAAAAACATAATCAGAAGCCTCCGAGACAGCACATCACCAAATGACATAATTTCCGCAATACTACTGAAAGAATGTACCGACATTTTAGCACCTACCATAACACATCTCGTAAATCAATCGTTCAAAGAAATTATGGTTCCGATCTCCCTCAAGCAAGGCATAATCAAACCCCTCCTAAAGAAACCCAACCTCGACCCCAAAGACCCAAACTACCGCAAACCGGTAACAAGCCTCAACACCATCTCCAAGATTATGGAGAAAGCAGTAGTACAACAGCTATAACTCCATTTGGACACTCATAAACTCTTGGACCCACTACAATCAGGCTTCCGCCCAGGCCATGGCACAGAAACAGCACTTCTCAAAATATGGGATGGCGCCCTCGAAGCAGCAGATGACGGAGAATCATGTCTCCTGGTGCTGCTGGACCTCAGTGCAGCGATCGACACAGTAGATCACAAAACTCTACTCATTCGCCTTAAAGAAGTAGCAGGAATCACAGACTCAGATCTACCCTGGTTCGCATCCTTCCTAGATAATCGTTCCCAGACAGTGAAACTAGGAGCCTTCACCTCTGAAACTCATGCAATTTCTTGCGGAGTCCCTCAAGGATCACCCCTGTCACCCATGCTCTTCAACATATACCTCTGCCCACTCTTCAAAATCATCAGCAAACAGGACCTTTCGCATCACTGGAAAAAAAGACCAATATCACGGACTAGAAAAATGCCTCACACTGATCAATGATTGGATGACTGAGAGCTCCCTCAAACTCAATGGATCCAAAACAGAACTTCTTCTTCTCCACGCAAACCGAAAGACAAAAGCTAAGACTTCATGGACACCACCCACCATCCTTGAACAGACCATCACCCCAAGCACCAAAGTCAAAAGTGTCGGAGTAATTTTTGACTCAGAGATGTTGATGGATGCACAAATAGGATCAGTAGTCAGCGGATCTCACCACCTTCTCCGCCTGCTGCGTAGACTCATCCCCTTCATCCCCGAAGAGGAGATAGCAGTAGTAGTTGGAACAATCATCAATTCCCGACTGGACTACGCAAACTCCCTCTACATAGGACTACGTAAATACCAGATGGCGCGCCTACAATTCGTCCAGAACATGGCAGCCAGACTGGTAACGGGAAAAAACCCCTGGGAATCCATCACCCCATCCCTGAGGACTCTTCATTGGCTAACCGTAAAGGATCGGGTGACCTTCAAGACCCTCTGCCTCACCCACAAATGCACACAAGGAAACGCTCCTCAATATCTATGCGAGAAAATAAAACACTACTCACCCAATCACATTCTCCGATCAACTAACCAAAACCTCCTCCACATTCCCAAGTCCCACTACAAATCGAAGGGAGAACGAAGATTTGCAGTCCAAGGACCACGGCTTTGGAACGCTCTACCCACAAACATCCGCATGGAAGAAAACCACTGGGCCTTCAGGAAAAAACTTAAGACCCACCTCTTCTGAAGGATCAGGATGACACTGAATGGAAAAAGCGCCCTAAGGCAATTTAGTTCGCATTTGTAGCTCTATGCAAGTTTCTCACTCACTCACTCACTCACTCACTCACTCATAATTCCTTGGGCGCATGGGCACCTGCGCAAGTTTCAACTAGGATTCTTAGCGCAAGGGAGGAAACGGGATCTAGCATAGTTAATAACAGTTTCACACAGTATGAGTAGCGGTCCGCGGTGATGGTAAGATCTTAAGGAAGTCACGGCCGTTAGAACTGTTAAACTGGATAATTGTTACGAATCATGTCTGCAAGACAGACTTGAAGGTGCACTGCAAGGGACTGTTGGTCAAGGCAAGCAGAGATTTCCAGCCAAGGAGGGTAGTCTTAATTGTGCTAGACGTTCAAACAGCCCTTTTTAGCACTTTGGCCTTGCTACACAGAATCAAGGGAAGACCAATCACCTTGCAGTTGAGCAACAGGGCAGCAGTTGCCTATATTCAGCTCCAGGGAGGAATTTGCAGCAATATGCTATTGAGAGGGGTGAAACCCATAACGTCTGGGACAGAAGATCACCAGCAAATTCTGGATGCAGTTTACTTCCCAGCAGATTTTTGAACACACAGGCAGATCGACTATCGTGCAGGCTGCCCAGAGCAAAAAGAGTGGGTCTACATCCCAGGTCTATTTGAGCTGATCCACAGGTGAGGCCTACCACAGACAGACCTCTTCGCTTCCCACAGTAATCACAAACTTTTGGTATGTCTGACCTTGTTTCTGCACCCTAAGGCGCAGGGGGCAGATGTTCTGGTCTCTCCTTGGGGCTGCAATCTAGCCTATATATTTTCCCCCCAACATCTCTCGTAATGAGATTCCTCTTGAGTCTGTCAAGGGAGAACATGGTTGCCATAGCCAATCCTCCATGTTGGCCAGGAAGCCCTCGGTTTTCCCTGGCCATTCATTTCAGGATACCGAAGACATTTCCTCTCCACAACATACGCAAAATGGGGCTGCAAGCAGGGGCGCTAAAAGGGGAGGTTGCGCAACTCAGATTGCTCCAGATTCACTTCAGAGTGATCTTTACCTTGTTGTGTGCGAGAAGGCCCTCTACTTACAACATCTATGCCTAAATCTGGAACAAGTTTGCATTTTCTCGATAGGGCAAAACATTGATCTTACTGCCCCTCCGGTGACAGCTGTTCTATACTTCCTCTAGGCCGTATTGGACATGAGCCTTAGCCTATCCTCATTAAGCTTGCAAGTGTCAGCTACAGTATATCAGCAATAACAAATTTGCAAGAATCCTTCAGTTTGCACAACTTTTGAATGTAGTCCTGAGGATTCGGTCACCAAGGAAAAGAGATCTATTGTTGTTGGTGGATCTTATGTCAGTTCAACCATTTGTTCCAACAGAGCAGTGTTCGTTTCAGGCCATTACCTACAAGGCAGTATCTATTGCAATAACTTTAGGCAGAAGGTTGTCTGAGATTCAAGCTCTTGGAGCTTCAAAGAAAAAAAAATATTGTTTTATTTTCAGAAGGAGTAGAGTTGGGTCTTGTAGATCATCTTGCGTCAAAAGTAGCAACAGCTCTCTATTTAACAGACATCTGGACATTGACTAATTTTCCAGAACATTACACAGGAAAGTCACACGAAGTGGTCATTTTCAGAACTTTAAAGAAGTACCTGTCCACAATTATCTAAACCTTTTGTCATTCCAGCTTGAAATCATCAAGGAAAAGAGGTTACTGCCTGGACTCTAGCAGGCTTGGTTGTGCATAGGGGACAAGGGGCCGTGAGCCTCCATCAGCGGCGGCAGCGCACTCTACCAGAGTGGTTGCAGCCTCATAGGCAGCACATTTGAGAGCATCTATGGTGTCCATCTGTAGAGAGGTATCATGGTCATCCCAGCATACCTACTCAAACTTTACGGAATAGACCCGGGTGCCTTGTCATAAGGGGACTTTGTAGGAAGGACTATTCAGTCCTCTGTCCCATCCTAATTAGAAGATTGGTTTGGCAAGTAGAACCCACCCTGTCAGCTAGTTATTTATCACTGGTATGCTGCCATGTTGGCGTCAGGAAAACGGAAAATTGTATCAAATACTTACCGTAATTTTCCTTTCCTGACGCCAAACCATGGCAGCATACGGACCCACCCTGTACGTTTCGGTATGTAGCTTGTTACAAAGAATGGGAGGGGGGCGGCTAACTAGTCCTTTTTTATGCTATTTGCTGGTCCTGAGGGAGTGGTCAAGAGGTAGAGCTCTATCACTAGTATGCTGACATGGTTTGGCTTCAGGAAAGGAAATTTACGATAAGTATTTGATACAATTTTCTGTTTTATTTTTTATGAGTAGTGTAGGACCCACAGAAAATGGGGTACTTAGGCGCATTGGTGGGCTTAAGCATGATATGGCCATATTATGTGACTAAATCCCCATATTTACTAATCCGGACCGGTTTACGCCGATATACGTTGGCACTTTGGAGAAGGATATCGTTGTTATGGTAGCAGCTAGCTACCATAACCCCAGTATCCTCTCCTTCAGTGAGCGGTCCGGTTTCCGATCAAAGTGGTCTCTGCGGCGCATTCACTGCAAGTTTACTTTTATCGGCGGCGGGAGGGTGCCCCCCTTCTGCCGCTCTCCTGTGCCCTCCGCCACTTACCGGAGCCGTCAGTAGCGGCGGAGGCGATCAGGTCATCTCCCTGGCTTGGTATTGAAACGAGTGAGGGGAAGATGGCCCCCACCCGTCTCCATACTATTGCAGGGTGGAAGCAACGTCAAAACGTCTCTTCCGTCCATAGCTCTTATTATTTTATTTTTTTATTGCATTTTAGTGTAAATATGAGATCTGAGGTCTTTTTGACCCCAGATCTCATATTTAAGAGGACCTGTCATGCTTTTTTTCTATTACACGGGATGTTTACATTCCTTGTAATAGGAATAAAAGTGACACAATTTTTTTTAAAAGAACAGTGTAAAAATTTAAAATAAAAGGTAAAATAAATAAGAATTCTTTTTTTTTTTTAAACGCGCCCCGTCCAGCCGAGCTCGCGTGCAGAAGCGAATGCATACGTGAGCAGCACCCGCATATGAAAACGGTGTTCAAACCACACATGTGAGGTATCACTGCGATTGGTAGAGCGAGAACAATAATTGTAGTCCTAGACCTCTTCTGTAACTCAAAACATGTAAAAAAATATATAAACGTCGCCTATGGAAATTTTTAAGGGTAAAAGTTTGTCGGCATTCCACGAGCGGACGCAATTTTGAAGCGTGACATGTTGGGTATCAATTTACTCGGCGTAACATTATCTTTCACAATATAAAACAAAATTGGTCTAACTTTACTGTTGTCTTATTTTTTTATTAAAAAAATGTATTTTTCCAAAAAAAGTGCGCAAATACACAGAGTGACACTCTGTGACAGAGTATTGCCATTTTATTCTCTAGGGTTTTAGAAAAAAAAATATATATATATATATATATAATGTTTGGGGGTTCTAAGTAATTTTCTAAAAAAAACAAAAACAAGGTCCACTTAAAGTGGAGTTCCACCCAGAAAAAATGTTTCCTGGTGCCTCCATGGCAGCATACCTGTGATAGAGCTCCGCCTCGACTCCTCCTTCAGGACTAGTGAATAGCATAAATTAAAGGCATAGCCCCTCCCCCAACATTCTCCTTTTTTTCCTCATACCTTCTTGTGCTGGTGAAGAGTAGCAGTATGTCCATACCTCTGCAGTCGGCAGCGTCCGCCGGGTTTAGCCTTTCCCGTGCGCAGTCCCTGTTCTTGGGCCGCTCACAGCGCTGATAAGACTGGGAACCCCTCTGTGGATCTGTTGGGGTCATTTCGCAGAGTTTCCTCACAGGAACGCAGTCTGCTATCACATCCATGATGAATGCAGTGGAAGTCGCAAAAGGATCAGCTCCATCTTCCCAGGCTGGTGGTTTCCATTTTTTATTCCAGGCATTTGTGTTTTTCCCCTTTCTTTTCCTCTCTTCCCCTCCCCCTCCCCTTTCCTTTGCTTGTTAGGCTCCTTCAAATGATTGTTATCTTACTTTTTTGTTCCTTTAAAACTGTGCAACTGGATAGGGCAGGTGTCTCTCTGTGCAACAACATTGTGGTGCTTTTTTCCGGGTTTGGGGGGGCTACAGGTGCTCTGTACGTCCCGCCAGGTAGGAGAGTGTCACGGCGCAGCGTCCTCGCCGCCGTCTGCGCATGCGCGATTCGGGAGTGATACAGAGCCGTAGTTTCTCGGCTCTCTGTACTGGGCGACGCTGGATCTTCTGCGATTGCGCATGCACAGACGCTTGGTTCAGTGGCGGCCATCTTGGATTCTGGAAAGAAGGCTAGATTTGCCCTTTTTTTCAATCAATTCCAAATAGTGGTTTATGGGATTAGCCCACGCACCTTGAGCCTAATTAGGTTCAGATTCAGGCCTGGTTCACACTGGGGCGACAAACGCTCCGACATTAGGAGCTCATGTCGCATGACGTGTGAAAATCAATGTTTCCCTATGGGAGCCGTCTTAACTGGTCCGACACATGTCGGTCCGACATTAAAAATTCTCCCTGTACTACTTCTGTCCGACTTTGATCCTACTTCAGCCCATTGACTATCATTGAAGTCGGATCAAAGTCGGATCCTTGTCCTAACCATACGACTTTGGCATCCGACATTGTGATTACAGCAGCAGTAAAAGGAATTTATCTCACCCTGGGATTGTTTTGATTGGTCAAAGGACAAGTCAGACTAGCACAATGTCGGATCAAAGTAGTATCCTGTTCATGAATGTCGGATGGATGTCGGATGGATGTCGGATGGATGTCGGACCAATGTCGGACCAATGTAGGACAGATGTCGCAGAGCAAAGTAGGATGAAAGTCGTGTCGTATAGTGTGAACCCAGCCTCAGGGATGGCTGTCAGTCTCCTCAGCTGTGCCCTGCTAGGTCTCTCTGATGCTGCTTTGTGGTAGGTACTTTTTATTTTCTCAAAAAAAAAAAAAATGTTGCTGATCAGAAATGTTTATGTTAAAAAAAAAAGAAAGATAACAATATAAAAATGTTTATGTTTAAAAAATAAAATAAAAAATAAAGACAGATGACGATATAAAAATGTTTATTTAAAAAAAAAAAAAAAGTGACACCAAAAACTCCTGATTCTTTTCCCTTTCTTACTATATTTCTGGAGCTGATCCTTGTGCCCAACTCCGCAATGAGTCATTCATCTCGCAGCAAAGATCCTCACAACTTCTATTAGGTATGTGACCAACTATACGTGAGTATTAAAAAAAAAAGTGCGCTCACTGGTCTAGCGTGAGTTCCTTACACCGTAGCCCCACCCACTCCAAGGGGTCCCGCTCATCAGGGCGTAGGTCCCATTCTTCACGTCGTAGATCAGAGAGGTCAAGATCCAGAGGACGTGATCGACCCCCCTCTCCTAGGACCTATAGGAAGAAGAGATGCTGGATATGTGGGGCTACACCGCTACCAGACAGAGTGGTCTGTAAGGACTGTTTTACGGACTATGCGTCCAACCGCGAGCTAGAAAATCAGCACGCTGTAGATCTGCTCAAGCGAACAATGAAGGACTCCTTCTCTGAGCTTTTGGCTTCGGTCCCCGCTCAACCACTTCAGCAGATATCCCAGGTTCAGGATATAGAACCTAATCTCCCTGGTCCGTCAGCAGTCAGTACACCTCTGCCACCGTCAGACCGACCAGCTAGAGATTCACCACCTGAAGACTCTTCAGGGGACTCTTGAGAAGAGTCAGAACCTTCTGGCTTCAGTCTCTCCTTGGTAAAGCCATTCATCCAGGCAGTCAAAACTGCAATCGCCTGGAAAGACGCAGAATAGCCTCCCCAAGAGTCTACAAGCTACTTCCCATTCCTCAAAAGGAAGCAGGTTCTTTTCCCGTTGATGGGCAAGATTAGTCAAGTCATTCAGAAGGAATGGTCAAAGACTGATAAAAAAAATAATAATTTTGGGGTCGGTTCAATAAACTATATACCCCTTACCAGAGTCGGGAACGCAGTCACCGAACTCCATGCCAGTGGTAGACGCGTCCGTGGTGCGACTCGCAAAAAAACTTACTCTACCAATGGAGGATTCCACTTCCTTCAAAGACCCTCTAGACAGGCGAATCGACCTGGAGCTGAAGAGGAGCTACTTAGCCGCGGAAGCAGCATGTAAGCCAGCTATTTCCCTCACGTCAGTATCAAATGCCATAAGATCTTGGACAGATAATATTGAGATGGCTTTGCATCAGGATGTCCCCATGGAGGATATAATTAAGGCCTTAGAAGAGCTTAGATTGTCGGCAGACTTTGTCTGCGTAGCGGCCATTGACACGATCAGGTGCTCGGCAAGATCCATGTTGCATTCAGTGATGGCGAAGAGGGCCTTGTGGCTGAAACCCTGGATGGCTGACTTATCCTCCAAACAAAATGGGTGCAAAATCCCGTTTGATGGGAAAGCACTATTCGGAGACAAAATGGATAAAGCTATCTCCAGGCTGTCAGGAGGGAAGTCTGGTATGCTTCCACAGGACAGAAGTAGGCGAAGATTCAGAGGTGGTTCCTCTAGGTTCCGCCAGTCAAACCCAAGGGATTTTAGGCAGTCAAGACAGCCCAGAGACAACAAAAGACCTTGGAAAGGTACTCGGGGATCCTTTTTGAACAGGAAGATGAAAGCCCTTCCGGCTCCACAGGAGCAGAAGCAGTCTTTTTGACGCCAGAGGAACCCAGGCACTCCCGGTGGGAGCCAGGCTAAAGTTTTTTTTTACCCCAGTCTGGGCCACCTGCTGCCACAACCCCTGGGTTCTGTCAACAATTCAATGGGGGCACTTTTGGAATTTTTCTCACCCTCCACCTCGGAACTCTTTCAAAGGAACAGAGATTCCATCCTCTCCACTGAAGGCTCAAGCTCTGAAAAACTTCCTAACGTCACTCCAGCTTCAGGGGGCGGCTGTTCCGGCTCCCTTGGCAGAGAGCTTCGCAGGCTTATACTCCACCCTATTTCTGGTCCCAAAGAGGACAGGGGGGTGGAGGCCTGTGATAGACCTAAAGAGGCTCAACCGGTATATCCGCCCCGAAAGCTTCAAAATGGAGTCCCTGCAGACGATCATTCAGGCAGTCCAGCCATCAGATTGGATGATTTTGGTCGATCTGCAGGATGCGTACCTACATGTTCCAATTCTACCTGCATTTCAAAAATACCTGAGATTTGCAGTGGGACGGACCCACCTACAGTTTCAAGCCCTGCCTTTCGGTCTGTGCACCTCTCCCAGGGTGTTCACCAAGATACTAATATCTGCTTTAGTTCCCCTGCGGGAGAGGGGCTTGAGGATATACCACTACTTGGACGACATCCTACTCCTAGCAAGCAATCCGGATCAGTTGGTATGTCACCGGGACATTCTTCTACAGTCCCTAAAAGAGCTAGGGTGGCTGGTGAATTCCGACAAGAGTCAACTAATGCCAACACAGCAGATAATCTATGCACAATGTTCGATACTCAGGAGGGGACAGTGTCATTACCACTGCCGAAGGCAAGGATTGTCATCCAGAGAATGATCAAAGTCATCCAGAGCCCGTATCTGACGGCTTCACAATGCCTGAGCTTCATTGGCACAATGTCTTCCTGTATACCCATGGTTCCTTGGGCACATTGGCACTTGAGGTATTTCCAGACTGGTTTCTTGGCAAAGTGGAAGAAACAACGACTATCTCAGACGATCCTGCTGATGGGAAAAATACGCAGGAGCCTTCACTGGTGGACAGTTCCGGAAAACCTCTCCAAGCCTCATCACCTGGGCTCCCTTCCTTGGATCACAATTACGTCCGATGCAAGCAGACAGGGCTGGGGAGCCCATTGCGGGCAAACCAGAATACAGGGGAGATGGGCATGCACCACCCAGGGAGTGGTATCCAACATCTTGGAGATGAGGGCAGCCTTCTTGGCACTGACCTCTTTGGCACCCCACATCAGAGGCCAAAGAATACTCCTACGCCTAGACAACAGAGCAGCTGTCGCTTATCTGCAGAAGCAGGGAGGCACTCGCAGCAGGTCACTCCTCAAGGAGGTAGAGCCGATCATGCTCTGGGCGGAGCAGAACCTCCTGGACCTCAGAGCGATGTATCTGCCAGGCAGGTTGAACACGGAAGCAGACACTTTATCCAGAAACTTCCTGGACAATGAGTGGGCTCTCCACCCCCATGTCTTCCTTCAGATTGCCAACATATGGGATCCCCCTCAGGTAGATCTGTTCATCTCCCCGAAGAACGCCAAGCTGGACAGGTTCTTCTCTCGGCTGCCGCATCCACAAGTCGAGGCAGTGGATGCCCTGTCATGTCCCTGGAGGTTCACCACGGCATATGCCTTTCCTCCCAGGCCATTAATATTCAAATTCCTCCTGAGGCTCCTCAGGGAGCCAGTCCAGGTGGTGGCAGTACTTCCGTATTGTGCCTCAGTGTGGGCTCTCCAATCAAGATCCCTCCTTTTCCTCAACTTCTGTCGCAGAGCAGTCTAGTTCATCCAAACCCTCAGAAGTTGAATCTTCGAATCTGGAGGTTGAGAGGCGAAGGTTCGAGTCCCTAGGGTGTTCTCCAGGAGTCATATCAACCCTTCTAAAAGCTAGGAAGCCAGCAACTAATGCCATATATTCAAGAATATGGGACAAGTTCTTGTCGTTTGTTTCCGAAAATGGATTTCATCCAATCCTTCCTTCTACATCTCATGTTCTAGGATTCCTTCAGACAGGACTTGATCTGGGACTTGGTCTGAGCTCTCTCAAAGTGCAGGTAGCAGTAATCTCTGCTGCAACAAATAAGAGATGGGCGGAGGATCCTTCAGTAGTCACTTTCCTCAGAGGTATATTGAAGATTCGCCCTCCTGTCAGACGATCATTTCCTAAGTGGGATCTGTCCCTAGTCCTGGAAGTTCTATCTGACCATCCCTTTGCTCCAGTGGAACAAGTAACAATATGGAACCTGACACTAAAGGCGTCTTTCCTGCTAGCCATTACATCTGGCAGAAGAATCTCGGAACTTCACTCTTTAGGGATAGGTGACGACCACATCTCCTTCTTCACAGAGTGGAAGTTCCTTCCCTTTCGGGGGTTCACACCAAAGGTTGCTACTCCAAGCCACCTGTTGGAACCCTGGGCACTACCAGTGTTTACAGACATGGATTCAGAGTCTTGTCACGAACTGGATGTATCCAGAGTGCTCAGGGCCTACCTAGAAGCCACCGGCCCCTTCATAAATTCTGAGAGACTTTTCATCGTACCGTTCGGTAAATACAGGGGCAAAGAAGCTTCCATCAGAACTCTGGCATCTTGGGTTGTAAAGTTAATCCAGAAGGCCTACAGGGTGAAGAATATGGAGCCTCCATCCCGAGTGAATGCTCATTCTACAAGGGCAGTCTCAGCTTCCTGGGCAGCAAGGGCTAATGTTTCATTGGAGACAGTGTGCGGGGCCGCCACCTGGTCTTCTCACCATACGTTCCTCAGACACTACCATATTGATCCAGGAGCGCTCACGACTGTTGAGTTTGGAAGGAGGGCAGTTCAGGCTGCTATGTCCTCTTATAATTAAACATTTATTGTTAAGCAATTATCCCACCCATGTCAGCTAGTTAGTTATCACAGGTATGCTGCCATGGAGGCACCAGGAAAACGGAAAATTGTATCATACTTACCAGTCATTTTCCTTTCCTGGTGCCTATCCATGGCAGCATACGCTCCCACCCTCGGTATTCTATATTACAGAGAATGTTGGGGGAGGGGCTATGCCTTTAATTTATGCTATTCACTAGTCCTGAAGGAGGAGTCGAGGCGGAGCTCTATCACAGGTATGCTGCCATGGATAGGCACCAGGAAAGGAAAATTACTGGTAAGTATGATACAATTTTCCGTTTTTTCACAAAAAAAACAAAAAAAAACAATAGAAAAATAAAAATAGAACTTTTTTTTTTATACTCACCCGAAATACCCGTTGCTATGCGGAAGTCCGTAATCGGCCTCTTCCGCAGTCTGTTTTCTTCCCCATCCTCTTCTAGTGAATGGGGCACGCTGCTTTCTGGGAACTGTGTGTAATCCCAGAGAGCAGCCGCCCATTCACAAGTCAGCGTGAGACTTGCGCATGCGCAGTAGGAAACGGGCAGTGAAGCCGTAAGGCTTCACTGCCTGTTTCCCTTAGTGTGGATGGCGGCGCGGGACCTGCACCGATCGAGGGATCGGCATCGGGGGGGGGCCATCAGCGCGGGAGAGTAGGACAGGTACAGTAAGTGTCCTGATTAAAAGTCAGCAGCTACAGTGTTAGCAGCTGCTGACTTTAAAAAAAAAAAAATTGCGTGTGGAGCTCCACTTTAAGGACCTTGCCTGTTTTTCAGACTCTGTGTTTACACGTTAAAAACAAGGTGGTCATTGAAATACTTTTTGTCACACCGTATTTGCGCAGTGGTCTTACAATCGCACATTTTTGGGAAAAAAAATCACTTTTTTGAATAAAAAAATAAGACATCAGTAAAGTTACCCCAATTTTTTTTTTCATATTGCGAAAGATAATGTTACGCTGAGTAAATTGATACCCAACATGTCATGCTTCAAAATTGCGCCCGCTCGTGGAATGGCGTCAGACTTTTACCCTTAAAAATTTCCATAGGCGACGTTTAAAAAATTCTATAGGTTGCATCTTTTGAGTTACAGAGGAGGTCTAGGGCTAGAATTATTGCTCTCGCTCTAACGATTGCGGCAATACCTCAGTTGTGTGGTTTGAACACCGTTTTCATATGCGGGCGTTACTCACGTATGCGTTTGCTTCCGTGCGCGAGTTTGCCGGGACGGGGTGCTTTAAACATTTTTTTTTCTTATTTATTTTACTTGATTTTATTTATTTTTACACTGTTTTAAAAAAAAATATAAAAATGGGTCACTTTTATTCCTATTACAACGAATGTAAACATCCCATGTAATAGGTCCTCTTAAATATGAGATCTGGGGTCAAAAAGACATCAGATCTCATATTTAGACTAAAATGCAATAAAAAAATAAAAAATAAATTGTAATTTGAAAAAATTACAACAAAAAAATGTGCCTTTAAGACGTATGGGCAGAAGTGACGTTTTGACATCGCTTCCGCCCTGCTATGGTATGGAGATGGGTGGGGGCCATCTTCCCCTCACTCGTCTCCATACCCAGCTAGGAAGAGGACCTGATTGCCTCCGCCGCTACCGACGGCTTCGGTAAGCGGCGGAGGGCACGGGAGAGCGGCGGGGGGGCCCTCTCCCGCCGCCGATAACGGTGATCTCGCTGCGAATCCGCTGCAGAGACCACCATTATCATTTACAGGACCGGCGCCTGAAGAGATGGATACCTCGGTTGTGGCAGCAGCTGCTGCCATTACCGAGATATCCCTCTTCAAAAAGAGGGCGTATTTAGTCATGCGCAGGTCCTTAAGTGGTTAACTTGTAAACACCAAATCTCAGAAAGAGGCTTGGTCCTTAAGTGGTTAAGGCTAGGTGCTTTTAAGCAGCCTTGTAAGATTTAAAAGTTACACCTTTTGCATTTTTGTATGTGTGCGCTATTCTCTGTGGTTATATTTATATATATGTAGCACTACCCCCGTAGGAGCTGCTGGTTAGTTTTGGGTTTTGCACGTTACCTCTTCAGCTGCGTTGTCCGGGTAGGAAAGTCTGTAGTAATGGCAATATCCACACTAGGGTGACCACATTTTTAAACTACCATTCAGGGACACCCCTCTTCCCAAAAATCAGCTTGTGCTGTAACGAATCACAGCACAGTGATTGGACACAAGAGGTGGGATTTATGATTTCTCCAATCACAAGCAGGGGGCGGGGATTGTGCTCCTCCAGGCATTCCCGGCCAGGACAAGTACTGTCAGTGAGTAAAGCGGTGATGTGGCAGCCTTTTTTGGGGGCATCAGATTGGCCTGGGGGGGGGGGGGTGGCTGTGTCAGTTTTATTCTGGGACACTGTATAGTCCTGGAATGAAGGTGCCCGGGACAGATCTGCAAAATGCAGGACTGTCCCGGGCATTCCGGGACACGTGGTCACCCTAGTCCACACCGATGTAAAACCTCAAACAGTTAGGCTTTATTTTCTTATGCAGTATAACTTTGAGAAGTAGAGGGTACGGAAGAGTAGGGGAAGGTTCAGGCACTCGCCACAAAAGTTGACAAAGGTAGAAATTCACTCACCACTCTCAATGTTTGAGTGGGTATTGGTCACCCGGATAGCCCCCTCTCACATGGCCTAGCAGCCGGGATGACACACGAATCAACAAGAGGACAGTCTCTGCCACAGACTGCCCAAGGTGAAGAAGGTCTCTGCCACAGACCTGTTCAGACGTACAGAGTCTCTGCCACAGACCTGTTTGAAGTTGAGCAATGGATAGTCCAGGAATCCTCTGCCACAGGATTTTAAAGTCCCAAACTTCCAGCCGTACAGTTTAAAGAGCCTTTAAGCCAATTTGGCGAACTGCAGGGCTTGTAGTGTAATGAATCCCTCCTTAATAAAGTTGCCAGGCCTCACCCGAGACAGCAGTGTTGTGCCGATCTCCTCCAGGGCAGGTCCTCCCCTGGTCTCCTTCATTAAGATGCTTTCTCCCCATTTAGATGAGCATCTTGTGATCCCTTCTCCGGATATATGCCCCAGCCAGACTAGCTGGGCCTACTAAGCAGCGATGCAGCCTCGGGCCAACGTGGCCCCGAGACCAGGACCACACACACACACCTCGTGCCCGGAGGGCTGCGGGGCGAGAACGAACCCCAATCAATGGCGTCTGCCCCTTAAGTATCCCCTCCCAGCAGGCACAGCGAGTTGACCACTCCCACTATACCACTGCCGAGAGGTGCCACTCAATGTACCATAATCTTCCCGTGTTCCAACAAGTGCCTGAGGTGGTAACGCCACCTACACGCAAAAAGGGAAATCACTACCAAGCAAACCATAACTGAGACAGAGGCGAATTTAAATGTAATTATCAAACGTCTGAGCCCAACTACTGGCTCAGACACCCCTCTAAATTTGAATAGCGTCTCAACCATTTGGGATGGGCGCTACATATATACATAGCTCCCAACTGTCCCTGATTTCGAGGGACTGTCCCCGATTTGGAGCAATGTCCCTCTTTCCTCCTCATTTGTCCCTCATTTTGGTCTGATCTATATAGTTGTATATAAAATGCACTTTTTATCCTTCAAAAAGTGATTCCCAGTGCTAAACCTTTTCATCCAAATTCTAAATTGCTGCATTTGTAAATTTTAAAAGCCAATATAAAGGAATAGTAGTGGTAAAAAAAAAAAAGCCCTTGTGGATTTAATTAACCTTTTTTTGGTTAATTCTCCTTTAAGGGGGTGTGACGGGGGCGTGTAGTATGCCTACATATGTTTGCTAGTAGGTGTCCCTCATTCCCATTTCAAAATGTTGGGAGGTATGTATATATATACATCTAGATATATCTGAGCTACTAGCCAAGCCTTAACAGTTACTCGCCACCAGTTGCCCCACCCAACCCCTCCCCTCACTGTTAAATGCTTTATGCAGAATTAAAGCGGAGTTCCACCCAAAAATTGAACTTTCGCTGTTTGGAATCATCCCCCCCTCCGGTGTCACATTTGGCACCTTTCAGGGGGGAGGAGGGAGCAGATACCTGTGTAATACAGGTATTTGCTCCCATTTCCGGGCATAGATCACTGTGGTGATCGCAGTGACCTATGCCACGTCCGGCGCCTACTTCGTCCCCCCCGCTGTCTTCTGGGAGACACACAGGTCCCAGAAAACAGCAGGGACCAGTGGGAACACGCAGCGCGAGTGGCGCATGCGCATTAGGGAACCAGGAAGGGATGCCGCAAGGCTTCACTTCCTGATTCCCTTACCGAAGATGGCGGCGGCAGCAACCGAGAGCCGAGGGAGAGATTGGCTTCAGGTGCCGACATTGCGGGCGCCCAGGACAGGTAAGTGTCCTAATATTAAAAGTCAGCAGCTGCAGTATTTGTAGCTGCTGACTTTTAATATTTTTTTTCTGGGGAACTCTGCTTTAAGTTACAAAAATAAATATTAACAACTTTAACAATATTAACAGAAATCATATATTTAGGTGCTGGGGGCAGCACAAGGCTGCACCTAGTTGATAGATGGGGAACCTACGTGTGTAGTAAGTGGTTAAGCTGACAAGGATTTCTTTTCATGTTTCTTTTTGTTTTGCTGTTATTTTTTCCACTGTATATAGTATAAATAAACCACACCTTTGTTTTTTTTCACCTGCAACGCTGTCTGCTGTGCCTGATTTTGTGTAGTGAACTCATCCAGGGGGTCACACACACCCGCTGCCGAGCTAATCCCCTCACAGTATATATATATATATATATATATATATATATATATATATATAAATATATAAATATAATCAATCAATCCTGATGTGCTGACATCTCAGTTGTAATATTTTTGTCACAATTTTTGAGAAAATTAAGAAAGTCTAGGTAACAGGTAACAGTATGTAAAAATAAAGACATAATTATGTTTTCATTGTTTTTTCTTTTTTTATTACATTTTGTTGATTTTTTTTTTTTACAATACAGTGTTACCATAGTAGTACTTGTACCACTCTTGGAAATGTTTTTTTTTTTTTTACACATTATGACTGTTTATACCTGTGAATTTCACTGGTATAAGCAACCATTTTTAATGAATGAGGCTAATTCATTCAGTCAGTATTTTTTGTGATTAGCTGTGATTGGCCACATCTAATTCCATGGAACAAGTATGCAGATCAAACATAGTAACCAATCAGCTATCAGGTTGCTAGCCAGGTTCACACTTGTAGGAAAAGCGCTCCGGCATTGGGAGCTCATGTCGCATGACGTGTAAAAAGCAATGTTTCCCTTTAAGAGCCATCTTAACTGGTCCGACTTTGAAAATGCTCCCTGCACTACTTTGGTCTGACTTTGATCCTACTTCAGCCCTTTGAATATCACTGAAGTTGGATCAAAGTCGGATTGCTGTCTTAACTGATCCGACTTTGGCATGCAACTTGTGTTCTGATGATCTTGAAGGGGAACTCTAAGCCAAATTTAAAATAAAAAAACGGCATAGGTTCCCCCTCCAAGAGCATACCAGGACCTTCGGTCTGGTATGGATTCTAAGGGGAACCCCCACGCAAAAAAAAACTTGTGGGGGTCCCCCCAAAATCCATACCAGACCCTTATCCGAGCACACAGCCCGGCAGGTCAGGAAAGGGGGTGGGGACAAGCGAGCCCCCCCTGAACCGTACCAGGCAGCATGCCCTCATGCCCTCAAAATGGGGGGTGGGTTCTTGGGGCCCTGCGCCCCCCCACCCCAAAGCACCTTGCCCACATATTGATGGGGACAAGGGCCTCTTCCCGACAACCCTGGGCATTGGTTGTTGGGGTTTGCGGGCGGGGAGCTTATCGGAATCTGGAAGCCCCCTTTAACAAGGGGGCCCCCAGATTCCGGCCCCCACCCTATTGAATGAGTATGGGGTACATTGCACCCCTAACCATTCACCTAAAAAAAGTGTACAAAATAAAACACATTACACGTGTTTTTAAAGTAATTTATTAAGGCAGCTCCGGTGTCTCTTCCGATCTCTTCTCCCCTCTCGGGCTCTTCTGCCTCCTCCGCTGATGTCTTCAGCCTCTGCCAGTTCTTCTTCCCTCTCTGGGTCTTCTAGCCCTCTCCGGTTCTTCTCCCGCTGTCCTCTGTCTCTGCTGAGTCTTCTCCGCTGTCTTCTCCCTCTGTTCTTCTTCCGATGTTGACTCAACGCTCTCTCCCGCTCCAATGCTGGGTGCACGGTGTGCCACTGCCAACTATATTGGCATGGGGTGGGGTCACCAGGTGATGTCACCCGGAGGCCCCACCCCTTATGATGTCACCGCCCGGGGCATGATGGGGCGGTGACGTCATAAGTGTCTGGTAAAAAAATAAATATATATAATGTTTGGGGGTTCTAAATAATTTTCTTGCAAAAAAATTATGATTTTTACATGTAGGAGAGAAGTGTCAGAATTGGCCTGGGTGGCAAGTGCTTAATTACCATAAGTAAGTCAAATACAAATAATTATTATATATTGTTTTTAAGGTAATTTATAGGGATTGGCCGAACACCCCTGGTTCAGTTTGCACAAGAACACCCCGAACAGGAAAAAAATTCTAGCGAACATGCAAACCCTATTAAAGTCTATGGGAAACGAACATGAAAAATCAAAAGTCCTCATTTTAAAGGCTTATATGCAAGTTATTGTCATAACAAGTGTATGGGGACCCGGTACCTAGGGGACATGTATCAATCCAAAAAGAGTTTTTAAAACAATATTTTTTTCAGGAGCAGTGATTTTAATGATGCTTAAAGTGAAACAATAAAAATTAAATATTCCTTTAAACACTTAAGGACAGAGCCTCATTTTGAGATTTGCCGTTTACTGGTTTAAAACAGTTTTTTTTTGCTAGAAAATTACTTTGAACCCCAAAACATTATATATATTTTTTTCTAACACCCTAGAGAATAAAATGGCGGTCGTTGCAATACTTTATCTTACACCGTATTTGCGCAGTAAAGTTAGCCCAATTTTTTTTTTAAATTGTGAAAGATCATGTTACACTGAGTAAATTGATACCCAACATGTCACGTTTCAAAATTGCGCCCGCCCGTGGAATGGTGACAAACATTTACCCTGAAAAATCTCCATAGGCGATGTTTTACAAATTCTACAGGTTGCATGTTTTGAGTTACAGAGGAGGTTTAGGGCTAGAAATATTGCTCTCGCTCTAATGATCGCGGTGATACCTCACATGTGTGGTTTGAACACCGTTTACACATGGGGGCGCTACTCACATGTAAACATCCCTTGTAGTAGAAAAAAAGCATGACAGGACCTCCTTAAATATGAGATCGGGGGTCAAACAGACCTCAGATCTCATGATTACACTAAGCGGTAAGCAGCGGAGGACACCGTAGCGTGGCGGAAGGGGGGGCCCTCTCCCGCCACCGATAGTAGTGATCTCACGGCTAATCTGCCACAGAGACCACTTTTATGTGAAACGAATAACAACGGGTGGTCGGCAAGTGGTTAAATATTGTGCCTGGGGGGTCCCCTTAGTCTGCCTGTAAAGTGGCGCATATGTGCAATGTATAGAACATGCCGCAGCAATAATTGCCATTTCTAAAGGAAAATATTTCATTTATACTTGCTCACAGCTGTAATGTATTGCATGTTCCCAGCAACATAGATGAAAAATCAATGAAAAAAATGGCGTGGGGTCCCCCCCAGTCCAAACAAGGCCCTTCAGGTTTGGTATGAATTTTAAGGTGAACTCCATGGCAAAAAAAAAAATTGGCGTGGGGGGCCCCCCCAAAATCCATACCAGACCTTTATCAGAGCATGCAGCCTGGCAGGTCAGGATAGGGAGGGGGTCGAGCGAGTGCCCCACCCCCCAAACAATATCAAGCCACATGCAGGGATGGGTGCTTTGGGGCAGGGGGGGTCTGTGCCCCCCACCCCAAAGCACTTTCTTCCCATGTTGATGGGGACAAGGGCCCTTTCTCGACAATCCTGGCCAGTGGTTGTCGGGGTCTGTGGGCGGTGGGCTTATCGGAATCTAAAAGCCCTCTTTAACAAGGGGCCCCCACATCCCAGCCTCCCCCTATGTGAATTGGTATCAGGTACATTGTACCCCTACCCATTCACAAAAAAATTGTCAAAAAGTAAAGACCACAAGAGACAGTTTTAAAAAATTCCTTTATTAAAAAAAAAAAAAAGTGTAAATCCATCGTCAATCACACCGCCCGACGGACCCTAAAAATAGAAAAACCGACTGCTGTCTCTTCCCTTTGACAGCTCTTATATACTGTAGGCAAGGGCGGGGCCATCTGCTGATGTAACCGGATGTCTCATGGGCTGGGTCACTCGGTTACGTCACTGGGTGGCCCCATCCATGCCTATATAACAGCTGTCAAACCCAAGAGACAGCAGTCGCCATGAGGCCTCCCATGGAGGAAGAGCTTTTTAAATTTTTTTAATTTTGTCTATTTTTTGGGTCCGTCGGGCGGCGTGATTTAACTTGGATGGACACCAAAGCACCCTCCCCATGTTGAGGGCAAGTGACCCAGTATGGTTCAGGAGGGGGGGGGGGCTCGCTCGTCCCCTCCCTTTCCATTTTTAAAAAAACAGTTCCCTTTAAAATGTATGCCAGACCCAAAGGGCCTGGTATGGATTTTTGGGGGGACTCTACGCAGGTTTTTTTTTTTTTGGCATGGAGTTTACGGTTTAGGTTCACAGTTTAGGAGATATTTACCACATACATGCTTGTTCCTGATGTCTTTGGCGCATGCGCACTGAAGAAACGGGCCACTCGTGCCGTTTCTTCAGTAGCCGCACCGTGACCGGCAGCTCCCACGTGTGTGCGTGGGAGTGATGTCATCGCGGCTCTGGCCAATCACATGGCTGGAGCCCGCAAACCCGGAAATAACTCTGAGAGACATGTCGCCGGTCACAGCGGTGTGTGGGGCCGCTGCAACAGCTTTGATCTAAGGTTAGTATTTCATAATGAGCTCCTATTGCAACATCTGTGTGAGAAAAACATGGGATTATGGGTAAACTTTATACCCATAAACCCATGTTATTTCCTTGTAGTTAAGAGGGCTGGGCTGGAAGGGAGCATTTATCTTTTAGACACATGACCCCTTCTATGACACTGCAGTCAGAGGAGAGCATCCACTGCAGCATTTTTATTGGACAGCTTGGACCAATGGTGCTTTACCATTGGTCCAAGGCTCCAAGCAGTCCATTGAGTCAGAGGCACTGTGAGTTCATCCTCTCAGTCTGCTGCAAACAGCGTGTGCCAGCTTGTATTTAAACTGGCCGCGCTGTATGTAGCTTCTGACAGGCTGCGCAAAGAGCCCAGTGTCTCCGGAACCATAGGTCTCTGTGACCCCAAGTTGTCGAGCTACGGCCCACGAAGCTCGATTGTTTTTTTGTTTTGTTTTTTATGTTCATGGCAGGGGAGGCTCTGCCTGCCCTGACTGCATGTCCATGGTGTAACTGCCATTCTGATCCATTAGAGAATTTAAAGCACAGTGTGACCTCTCCAAATTTGGGGTCTACCTTTCTGGTAAGAAGCTCAAGGTGGTATAACACTGAACACTGGAGGTCAAGGATTTTGAGTGCTTATTTTGGGACATTAAGCACTATATTGAGCATGGGGTACGGTACTTCATACAAACATGTATTTAATGATAACTTTTCACCTACTGGAAAACCAGATTAAAATAGATGAAAGCCAGCCTAAAATAGAAACAAATGCAGCCATCACATCTAAAAATTGGTAAGCTGCAATATAATAAATGTTTGCTTTTAGGTTAAATTCTGCTTTAAATTGTGATTACACTGTACACATCACAGTATGGTGTTGACATGTGGATCAACATTCTGAATACTGGTTGAGTGAATAATACTTTATACCCCACATTAGGGATGAGCTCGGTGTTCGAGTCGAACATACGTTCGACTCGAACAACGAACGATTTGGGCCGTTCGCGCCTAATTCGCGGCCCACAATGCACTACGCCATCGCAGTGTCATCCAGGCGCTGTGATTGGCCAAGCATGCACTGTGACCCCGCATGCTTGGCCAATCACAGCGCCGGCAGCGAGGAGAGCAATGATTGGCCACAGGCAGGATGCCTGTGGCCAATTATTGCTGAGGGTGTTTAGTACACGCCCCACACTATAAAAGGCCGCCAGCACGGCGGCCTAGTGTAGTGTGTTCCGGAGCAGGGAAAGAGAAGCATAGGCAGGGACAGTGACATTTTTTTTTCTTGCTTAACCTGGATTCCTTTAGTTTAGGGAAAGAGAAGGATAGGTAGGGAGAGTGTCAGTGTGTTTTACTGTGCTAATCCTTGTTTGTAGGGACAGGGAAGGACAGTGAGGGAAATTCTCCTTGTGCTATACTGTGCTAAAGCATTGATCATCAACCATCTTTAAAAAAACATTTTTTATAGGGACAGAAAACTATAGGTAGGGAGAGTGTCAGTGTGTTTTACTGTGCTAATCCTTGTTTGTAGGGACAGGGAAGGACAGTGAGGGAAATTCTCCTTGTGCTATACTGTGCTAAAGCATTGATCATCAACCATCTTTAAAAAAACATTTTTTATAGGGACAGAAAACTATAGGTAGGGAGAGTGTCAGTGTGTTTTACTGTGCTAATCCTTGTTTGTAGGGACAGGGAAGGACAGTGAGGGAAATTCTCCTTGTGCTATACTGTGCTAAAGCATTCATCATCAACCATCTTTAAAAAAACATTTTTTATAGGGACAGAAAACTATAGGTAGGGAGAGTGTCAGTGTGTTTTACTGTGCTAATCCTTGTTTGTAGGGACAGGGAAGGACAGTGAGGGAAATTCTCCTTGTGCTATACTGTGCTAAAGCATTGATCATCAACCATCTTTAAAAAAACATTTTTTTATAGGGACAGAAAACTATAGGTAGGGAGAGTGTCAGTGTGTTTTACTGTGCTAATCCTTGTTTGTAGGGACAGGGAAGGACAGTGAGGGAAATTCTCCTTGTGCTATACTGTGCTAAAGCATTCATCATCAACCATCTTTAAAAAAAACATTTTTTATAGGGACAGAAAACTATAGGTAGGGAGAGTGTCAGTGTGTTTTACTGTGCTAATCCTTGTTTGTAGGGACAGGGAAGGACAGTGAGGGAAATTCTCCTTGTGCTACACTGTGCTAAAGCATTGATCATCAACCATCTTTAAAAAAACATTTTTTATAGGGACAGAAAACTATAGGTAGGGAGAGTGTCAGTGTGTTTTACTGTGCTAATCCTTGTTTGTAGGGACAGGGAAGGACAGTGAGGGAAATTCTCCTTGTGCTATACTGTGCTAAAGCATTGATCATCAACCATCTTTAAAAAAACATTTTTTATAGGGACAGAAAACTATAGGTAGGGAGAGTGTCAGTGTGTTTTACTGTGCTAATCCTTGTTTGTAGGGACAGGGAAGGACAGTGAGGGAAATTCTCCTTGTGCTATACTGTGCTAAAGCATTGATCATCAACCATCTTTAAAAAAACATTTTTTATAGGGACAGAAAACTATAGGTAGGGAGAGTGTCAGTGTGTTTTACTGTGCTAATCCTTGTTTGTAGGGACAGGGAAGGACAGTGAGGGAAATTCTCCTTGTGCTATACTGTGCTAAAGCATTGATCATCAACCATCTTTAAAAAAACATTTTTTATAGGGACAGAAAACTATAGGTAGGGAGAGTGTCAGTGTGTTTTACTGTGCTAATCCTTGTTTGTAGGGACAGGGAAGGACAGTGAGGGAAATTCTCCTTGTGCTATACTGTGCTAAAGCATTGATCATCAACCATCTTTAAAAAAACATTTTTTATAGGGAAAGAAAACTATAGGTAGGGAGAGTGTCAGTGTGTTTTACTGTGCTAATCCTTGTTTGTAGGGACAGGGAAGGACAGTGAGGGAAATTCTCCTTGTGCTATACTGTGCTAAAGCATTCATCATCAACCATCTTTAAAAAAACATTTTTTATAGGGACAGAAAACTATAGGTAGGGAGAGTGTCAGTGTGTTTTACTGTGCTGATCCTTGTTTGTAGGGACAGGGAAGGACAGTGAGGGAAATTCTCCTTGTGCTATACTGTGCTAAAGCATTGATCATCAACCATCTTTAAAAAAACATTTTTTATAGGGACAGAAAACTATAGGTAGGGAGAGTGTCAGTGTGTTTTACTGTGCTAATCCTTTTTTGTAGGGACAGGGAAGGACAGTGAGGGAAATTCTCCTTGTGCTATACTGTGCTAAAGCATTGATCATCAACCATCTTTAAAAAAACATTTTTTATAGGGACAGAAAACTATAGGTAGGGAGAGTGTCAGTGTGTTTTACTGTGCTAATCCTTGTTTGTAGGGACAGGGAAGGACAGTGAGGGAAATTCTCCTTGTGCTATACTGTGCTAAAGCATTCATCATCAACCATCTTTAAAAAAACATTTTTTATAGGGACAGAAAACTATAGGTAGGGAGAGTGTCAGTGTGTTTTACTGTGCTAATCCTTGTTTGTAGGGACAGGGAAGGACAGTGAGGGAAATTCTCCTTGTGCTATACTGTGCTAAAGCATTGATCATCAACCATCTTTAAAAAAACATTTTTTATAGGGACAGAAAACTATAGGTAGGGAGAGTGTCAGTGTGTTTTACTGTGCTAATCCTTGTTTGTAGGGACAGGGAAGGACAGTGAGGGAAATTCTCCTTGTGCTATACTGTGCTAAAGCATTCATCATCAACCATCTTTAAAAAAACATTTTTTATAGGGACAGAAAACTATAGGTAGGGAGAGTGTCAGTGTGTTTTACTGTGCTGATCCTTGTTTGTAGGGACAGGGAAGGACAGTGAGGGAAATTCTCCTTGTGCTATACTGTGCTAAAGCATTCATCATCAACCATCTTTAAAAAAACTTTTTTTATAGGGACAGAAAACTATAGGTAGGGAGAGTGTCAGTGTGTTTTACTGTGCTAATCCTTGTTTGTAGGGACAGGGAAGGACAGTGAGGGAAATTCTCCTTGTGCTATACTGTGCTAAAGCATTGATCATCAACCATCTTTAAAAAAACATTTTTTATAGGGACAGAAAACTATAGGTAGGGAGAGTGTCAGTGTGTTTTACTGTGCTAATCCTTGTTTGTAGGGACAGGGAAGGACAGTGAGGGAAATTCTCCTTGTGCTATACTGTGCTAAAGCATTCATCATCAACCATCTTTAAAAAAACATTTTTTATAGGGACAGAAAACTATAGGTAGGGAGAGTGTCAGTGTGTTTTACTGTGCTAATCCTTGTTTGTAGGGACAGGGAAGGACAGTGAGGGAAATTCTCCTTGTGCTATACTGTGCTAAAGCATTGATCATCAACCATCTTTAAAAAAACATTTTTTATAGGGACAGAAAACTATAGGTAGGGAGAGTGTCAGTGTGTTTTACTGTGCTAATCCTTGTTTGTAGGGACAGGGAAGGACAGTGAGGGAAATTCTCCTTGTGCTATACTGTGCTAAAGCATTGATCATCAACCATCTTTAAAAAAACATTTTTTATAGGGACAGAAAACTATAGGTAGGGAGAGTGTCAGTGTGTTTTACTGTGCTAATCCTTGTTTGTAGGGACAGGGAAGGACAGTGAGGGAAATTCTCCTTGTGCTATACTGTGCTAAAGCATTCATCATCAACCATCTTTAAAAAAACATTTTTTATAGGGACAGAAATCTATAGGTAGGGAGAGTGTCAGTGTGTTTTACTGTGCTAATCCTTGTTTGTAGGGACAGGGAAGGACAGTGAGGGAAATTCTCCTTGTGCTATACTGTGCTAAAGCATTGATCATCAACCATCTTTAAAAAAACATTTTTTATAGGGACATAAAACTATAGGTAGGGAGAGTGTCAGTGTGTTTTACTGTGCTAATCCTTGTTTGTAGGGACAGGGAAGGACAGTGAGGGAAATTCTCCTTGTGCTATACTGTGCTAAAGCATTGATCATCAACCATCTTTAAAAAAACATTTTTTATAGGGACAGAAAACTATAGGTAGGGAGAGTGTCAGTGTGTTTTACTGTGCTAATCCTTGTTTGTAGGGACAGGGAAGGACAGTGAGGGAAATTCTCCTTGTGCTATACTGTGCTAAAGCATTGATCATCAACCATCTTTAAAAAAACATTTTTTATAGGGACAGAAAACTATAGGTAGGGAGAGTGTCAGTGTGTTTTACTGTGCTAATCCTTGTTTGTAGGGACAGGGAAGGACAGTGAGGGAAATTCTCCTTGTGCTATACTGTGCTAAAGCATTCATAATCAACCATCTTTAAAAAAACATTTTTTATAGGGACAGAAAACTATAGGTAGGGAGAGTGTCAGTGTGTTTTACTGTGCTAATCCTTGTTTGTAGGGACAGGGAAGGACAGTGAGGGAAATTCTCCTTGTGCTATACTGTGCTAAAGCATTGATCATCAACCATCTTTAAAAAAACATTTTTTATAGGGACAGAAAACTATAGGTAGGGAGAGTGTCAGTGTGTTTTACTGTGCTAATCCTTGTTTGTAGGGACAGGGAAGGACAGTGAGGGAAATTCTCCTTGTGCTATACTGTGCTAAAGCATTGATCATCAACCATCTTTAAAAAAACATTTTTTATAGGGACAGAAAACTATAGGTAGGGAGAGTGTCAGTGTGTTTTACTGTGCTAATCCTTGTTTGTAGGGACAGGGAAGGACAGTGAGGGAAATTCTCCTTGTGCTATACTGTGCTAAAGCATTGATCATCAACCATCTTTAAAAAAACATTTTTTATAGGGACAGAAAACTATAGGTAGGGAGAGTGTCAGTGTGTTTTACTGTGCTAATCCTTGTTTGTAGGGACAGGGAAGGACAGTGAGGGAAATTCTCCTTGTGCTATACTGTGCTAAAGCATTGATCATCAACCATCTTTAAAAAAACATTTTTTATAGGGACAGAAAACTATAGGTAGGGAGAGTGTCAGTGTGTTTTACTGTGCTAATCCTTGTTTGTAGGGACAGGGAAGGACAGTGAGGGAAATTCTCCTTGTGCTATACTGTGCTAAAGCATTCATCATCAACCATCTTTAAAAAAACATTTTTTATAGGGACAGAAAACTATAGGTAGGGAGAGTGTCAGTGTGTTTTACTGTGCTAATCCTTGTTTGTAGGGACAGGGAAGGACAGTGAGGGAAATTCCCCTTGTGCTATACTGTGCTAAAGCATTCCTCATCAACCATCTTTGAAATCCTCGTTTTTTGGACAGTCAGGGAAATTGTCATTGTGCTATTCTGTGCGAAAGCAATCATCCTCAACCATATTTAGAAATCCTTAAGTAAAGGGACAGAGAAGGACACCTGAAGGTAGCCCTTATTGCTTTTTTCCCATCTCCCTGCAGGCCATCCATTAGAATGTCTGGAAGGCAAACAAGGAGAGGCAGACAGTCAGGAGGCAATAAAAGAGGGCAAGCAGGCTCTGTGTCTGGGGGCAACAGTGCTGGTCGTGGACGCGGTGCATTGTCATCAGCACATGGCCATGGGACACGCTTGTCCTTCTTTTCGGCAGCTGGACATGTTGAGCCACATCATGCCGAAGACTTGGTAGAGTGGATGACCAAGCCCTCCTCCTCCTCCTCATCCTCTCTCACCCAGGCTCAGGGTACTGGCAAAGCAGCTGCCAAAGCGTCCTCTTCCCTGGTATCAATGTCAGACTCATCATCAGTCACTCCTTCCCTAGACCCACCATGTCCTCCTCCTGAGGAGTCCCCCGAACTGTTTGAGCACAGTGTTGGGTACATGCTCCAGGAGGATGCCCAGCGTTTCGAAGGGTCTGATGATGAAACCCAGCTACAGGAAGGCAGTAGCGTGAGAGCAGACAGAGGGGATGCTCAAGAAGGACACCAATCTGGCAGTCATGTTCCAGCAGCTGCAGCATACTGCCAGATTGGCTCCAGTGATGAGGAGGGAGGGGATGATGAGGTCACTGACTCCACGTGGGTGCCTAATAGGAGAGAGGAGGAGGAGGAGGATGAGGAGGAGGCACATCTCCAACGAGGCAGGATGCCCTTTGGTGGCCAGCGTAAGGGCAGTACACCGACGGAATCACACCGCAGAGCTCCGCCTGTGCAGGGCGCTGCCTCTGCCCGTCATTCAAAAAGTTCTTTGGTGTGGGCCTTTTTTGAGGCTAGTGCATCAGATCGCACAGCTGCTGTTTGCAACATATGTCTCAAGCGTATATCGCGTGGCCAAAACATCAGCCGCTTGGGTACCACATGCCTGACCAGACATATGTTGACCTGCCATGCAGCTCGTTGGCAAGCCTACCTCAAAGACCCACACCAAAGAACAAAGCGGACCTCTCCTTGCACCGCATCAGCTGGGATCTCCAACCCCACTATAACTTCAGTCCTCTCTGAAACATGCACTGAGAGGAATGAAGGTGTAGAATTAGGTGTGTCACAGCCAAGTACTTGCGGCCACTCTGCTAGCAGTACACCGACGTCCGATTCTAGCAGGCAAATTTCCCTGCCCCAGCTGCTGGACCGTCGAAAGAAGTTCACTCCCAGCCATCCACATGCCCAGCGGTTGAATGCTAGCTTGGCTAAATTGCTAGCGCTTCAACTGCTGCCTTTTCAGTTGGTAGACTCGGCCCCCTTCCGTGAGTTTGTGCAATGTGCGGTTCCTCAGTGGCAGGTTCCCAAACGCCACTTTTTCTCACGGAAGGCTATTCCGGCTCTCTACCGGCATGTGGAAGGCAATGTCTTGGCCTCGCTGGACAGGGCGGTCAGCGGTAAGGTGCATATTACCGCTGACTCATGGTCCAGCAGGCATGGACAGGGACGTTACCTTTCTTTCACGGCCCATTGGGTCACTCTTTTGGCAGCTGGGAAGGATGCAGGACAAGGTGCAGTAGTGTTGGAGGTTGTTCCACCGCCACGCCTCCAAAATGCTACTACTGGTTGTGACACACCTCTCTCCTCCACCCCCTCCTCTTCTTCTTCCTCCATGGCCTCTTCCTGTGCTTTGTCCTCTGAACCAGCGGTGCTCCGTAGCCATTCAAGGGGCTACGCAAGTACGCAGGCAAAAAGATGCCATGCCGTGCTTGCGCTGGTGTGTTTGGGGGACAGAAGCCACACTGGGGCAGAGGTCCTGTCTGCTCTGCAGGGCCAGGCCGAGAGGTGGTTGACGCCACGCCAGCTTAAGCCAGGAATGGTGGTTTGCGACAATGGCACCAACCTCCTCTCCGCCCTCCGACAGGGACAACTGACCCATGTGCCCTGTGTGGCTCACGTCCTTAACCTGGTGGTGCAGCGGTTCTTGGGCAGGTACCCAGGCTTACAGGATGTCCTGAGTAGTGATGAGCCGAACACCCCCGGGTTCGGTTCGCACCAGAACCCGCGAACGGACCGAAAGTTCGAACGAACATTAGAACCCTATTAAATACAATGGATGCGAACGTTCGAATTCTAAAGTGCTAATTATAACAACTATTATGCATGTTATTGTCATAAATAGGGTTTGGGAACCCGGGTTCTGCACCAGGGGACATGTATCAATGCAAAAAGAAGTTTTAAAAACGGTTGTTTTTCGGGAGCAGTCATTTTAATGATGCATAAAGTGAAAAAAAAAAAGTCAAATATTCCTTTAAATATCGTACCTGGGGGGTGTCTAAAGTATGCCTGTGAAGTGCCACATGTTTCCCGTGTTTAGAACTGTCCCTGCACAAAATGACACTTCTAAAGGAAAAAAAAGCCATTTAAAACTGCTTGCGGCTTTAATGTAATGTCTGGTCCCGGTAATATGGATGAAATTCTTTAAGAAAAATGGCATAGCTACCCCATGACCCCCCCCCCCCTACCCCAGCCCATTACCAGCCCCTTTGGGTCTTGTATGGATATTAAGGGGAACCCCGCACATAAAATAAAAAAGGCCCTATATACTCTGAACAGCCGTATACAGGCGGTGCATACAAGACAGGGACTGTAGGTTTGTTCTTATGTAGAATCTGTTTGTAATTTTGAACAGGTACATTGTTGAAGTGTAGCTCCAGCCAAAAAATCTATTTTTAAACTTTTTGGGAAACATAGGTAAGGGTTATCACCCCTGTAACATTTGTTTTGCTGTCTGTGCCCCTGTTCAGAACATTTCACCTCACTTTCCGTCCCAATGACAACTGTTTTTGAAATGTGGTGTTTTTCTTGAAACAAGGATTGCTGATAAAGCATCAGTACAGATGAGACCCCTTTCTCCCATATTTATTCTTACAGGAGAGAATTTTCCTTTCTAGGGGTAGATTTCCTCTCACTTCCTGTTGTCTTCTTTCGTTTGCAAGTAGGAGTCGTTTGTAAGTTGGATGTTTGAAAGTAGGGACCTGCCGTATATACTCTGCAGAAATAGGCCCCTTAGTTGTTGGTGTTGGCACAACACTGTAAGCACTCAGTTACTCTTGGTTGGTGCTGGAACGCCCTGCTGTCAACTATTATATCAGGAATTTTAATTACATATAATTGTTGAACAGTGGTAGTAAAAATTGGGGCTTTGATGGTGGTGCTGGTGCCACAACACTGTAAGCCCTGACAGTTACTCTTGGTGGGTGCAGCAATGGGCCCTGCTGTGAATTATTAGATCAAGAATTGTAATTACATGCCCCTTTTGAACAGGGGCTGAAAAATTGGGCCTTTCGTGGTGGTGGTGGTGGTGGCGTTGCCACAAGACTGTAAGCCCTCAGAGTTACTCTTGGTGGGTGCAGCAATGGACCCTGCTGTGAATTATTAGATCAAGAATTGTAATTGCATGCCCCTGTTGAACAGGGGCTGAAAAATTGGGCCTTAGGCACTGGTGGCACAACACTACAACCCCTCACAGATACTGTACTTGGAGCACAGCAATGAGCCCTGTTGCAAAGTATTGCTTCAAAAATTGTAATGACACGCCCCTGTTAAACAGGGGCTGAAAAATTGGGCCTTAGGCACTGGTGCCACAACACTCCAACCCCTCACAGATACTGTACTTGGAGCACAGCAATGAGCCCTATGGCAAATTATTGCTAAAAAAATTGTAATTACACGCCCCTGTAAAACAGGGGCTGAAAAATTGGGCCTTAGCCACTGGTGGCGGCACCCATAAACAAAAATGATCTTCCAAGCTATCATCATCAATCGTATCATTGAGGACTCGGAGGAGGAGGATAGCCAGTCAACATAACAGCACAGGCACTCAGCATCAGCATCAGTCTTGAAGGGATGTGACATGTTAAAATCAATTAGTCTGTTATATCAGCATCAGGTGTGTGGTAGCTGGTGGTGATCCAAGACTGGTTCATCTTGATGAAACTCAGTCGATAAACCGAGTCGGTGGACAGGCGCACCCTGTGATCCGTGACAAATCCTCCAGCAGCACTGAATGTGCGTTCCGAAAGAACGCTGGATGCAGGACAGGCCAGTAGCTCAATTGCATACTGTGCAAGCTCTGGCCAGTGATCCATCCTCAAGACCCAGTAAGCCAGAGGATTTTCGGTGGGGAAGGTGTCCAAGTCTGACCTTGCCCCTAGATATTCCTGCACCATGTTTATCAGACGCTGGCGATGGTTGCTGGAACCGATCATACTTTGGGGCTGCAGACTAAAGAATTGTCTGAACGCATCGGTCAGACGGCCACCTTCCCCACCGCTCCTTCTTTGACTGGCCGAAGCCTCAGCAACTCGTTGTCCAGGACCAGGAGTTTGTAACCTCCCAGTCTCTGGGAACGCGTTGCACAGACCTTTCTGCAAGGCCTCCCGGAGTTGTCTCATCCTCTGCTCCCTCTGCGACGGTAACATAAGGTCCGCAACCTTACCCTTGTACCGTGGATCAAGGAGAGTGGCCAGCCAGTAATGGTCCCTCTCCTTGATCCGAAGAATACGAGGATCCTTCCGCAGACTTTGCAGGATCAGGGAGGCCATGCAGCGTAGGTTTGCTGAGGCATTCGCTCCGGAGTCCTCTGGGTCACTAAGGACGACATGATCCGCAGCCACCTCCTCCCAGCCACGTACAAGTCCACTGGTTTCTTGGGACTGTAAATCATCCCTAAAAGACTGCTGCTGATGATGCTGAGTGCCAGCCTCCACCTCCATGCTGACACAATCCTCCTCCTCCTCCTCCTCCTCCTCCTCCTCTTCCTGTGCGATGGGTGGGACAGAAGGAACACTGTCTGGGTAAAGGGGGCCTTGAGAGGCAAGGAAGTCCTCCTCTTCCTGCCTCTGTTCTGCCTCAAGTGCCCTGTCCATTATTCCACGCAGCGTGTGCTCCAACAGGTGGACAAGAGGTACAGTGTCACTGATGCATGCACTGTCACTGCTCACCATCCTCGTGGCCTCCTCAAATGGTGCCAGGACAGTGCATGCATCCCTGATCATGCCCCACTGGCGTGGAGAAAAAAAACCAAGCTCCCCTGACCCTGTCCTGGTGCCGTAGTCGCACAGGTACTCATTGATGGCCCTCTGCTGCGTGTGCAGCCGCTGCAGCATGGCCAACGTTGAGTTCCACCTGGTGGGCATGTCACATATAAGGCGGTTCTTGGGCAGGTTCAACTCCTTTTGCAGCTCAGCCAGGCGAGCACTGGCATTATAAGATCTGCGGAAATGCACACAGACTTTCCTGGCCTGCCTCAGGACATCCTGTAAGCCCGGGTACCTGCCCAAGAACCGCTGCACCACCAGGTTAAGGACGTGAGCCACACAGGGCACATGGGTCAGTTGTCCCTGTCGGAGGGCGGAGAGGAGGTTGGTGCCATTGTCGCAAACCACCATTCCTGGCTTAAGCTGGCGTGGCGTCAACCACCTCTCGGCCTGGCCCTGCAGAGCAGACAGGACCTCTGCCCCAGTGTGGCTTCTGTCCCCCAAACACACCAGCGCAAGCACGGCATGGCATCTTTTTGCCTGCGTACTTGCGCAGCCCCGTGAACGGCTACGGAGCACCGCTGGTTCATAGGACAAACCACAGGAAGAGGCCATGGAGGAAGAAGAAGAGGAGGGGGTGGAGGAGAGAGGTGTGTCACAACCAGTAGTAGCATTTTGGAGGCGTGGCGGTGGGACAACCTCCAACACTACTGCACCTTGTCCTGCATCCTTCCCAGCTGCCAAAAGAGTGACCCAATGGGCCGTGAAAGAAAGGTAACGTCCCTGTCCATGCCTGCTGGACCATGAGTCAGCGGTAATATGCACCTTACCGCTGACCGCCCTGTCCAGCGAGGCCAAGACATTGCCTTCCACATGCCGGTAGAGAGCCGGAATAGCCTTCCGTGAGAAAAAGTGGCGTTTGGGAACCTGCCACTGAGGAACCGCACATTGCACAAACTCACGGAAGGGGGCCGAGTCTACCAACTGAAAAGGCAGCAGTTGAAGCGCTAGCAATTTAGCCAAGCTAGCATTCAACCGCTGGGCATGTGGATGGCTGGGAGTGAACTTCTTTCGACGGTCCAGCAGCTGGGGCAGGGAAATTTGCCTGCTAGAATCGGACGTCGGTGTACTGCTAGCAGAGTGGCCGCAAGTACTTGGCTGTGACACACCTAATTCTACACCTTCATTCCTCTCAGTGCATGTTTCAGAGAGGACTGAAGTTATAGTGGGGTTGGAGATCCCAGCTGATGCGGTGCAAGGAGAGGTCCGCTTTGTTCTTTGGTGTGGGTCTTTGAGGTAGGCTTGCCAACGAGCTGCATGGCAGGTCAACATATGTCTGGTCAGGCATGTGGTACCCAAGCGGCTGATGTTTTGGCCACGCGATATACGCTTGAGACATATGTTGCAAACAGCAGCTGTGCGATCTGATGCACTAGCCTCAAAAAAGGCCCACACCAAAGAACTTTTTGAATGACGGGCAGAGGCAGCGCCCTGCACAGGCGGAGCTCTGCGGTGTGATTCCGTCGGTGTACTGCCCTTACGCTGGCCACCAAAGGGCATCCTGCCTCGTTGGAGATGTGCCTCCTCCTCATCCTCCTCCTCCTCCTCTCTCCTATTAGGCACCCACGTGGAGTCAGTGACCTCATCATCACCTCCCTCCTCATCACTGGAGCCAATCTGGCAGTATGCTGCAGCTGCTGGAACATGACTGCCAGATTGGTGTCCTTCTTGAGCATCCCCTCTGTCTGCTCTCACGCTACTGCCTTCCTCTAGCTGGGTTTCATCATCAGACCCTTCGAAACGCTGGGCATCCTCCTGGAGCATGTACCCAACACTGTGCTGAAACAGTTCGGGGGACTCCTCAGGAGGAGGACATGGTGGGTCTAGGGAAGGAGTGACTGATGATGAGTCTGACATTGATACCAGGGAAGAGGACGCTTTGGCAGCTGCTTTTCCAGTACCCTGAGCCTGGGTGAGAGAGGATGAGGAGGAGGAGGAGGGCTTGGTCATCCACTCTACCAAGTCTTCGGCATGATGTGGCTCAACATGTCCAGCTGCCGAAAAGAAGGACAAGCGTGTCCCATGGCCATGTGCTGATGACAATGCACCGCGTCCACGACCAGCACTGTTGCCCCCAGACACAGAGCCTGCTTGCCCTCTTTTATTGCCTCCTGACTGTCTGCCTCTCCTTGTTTGCCTTCCAGACATTCTAATAGATGGCCTGCAGGGAGATGGGAAAAAAGCAATAAGGGCTACCTTCAGGTGTCCTTCTCTGTCCCTTGAAACAAGGACTTTGACAGTGAAAGAAACTGACACACTCTCCCTACCTACAGTTTTCTGTCCCTAGAAAAAATGTTTTTTTTAAGCACAATTTAGCACAAGGAGAATTCACTCACTGTCCTTCCAGGTCCCTGGAAACAAGGACTTTGACAGTGAAAGAAACTGACACACTCTCCCTACCTACAGTTTTCTGTCCCTAGAAAAAATGTTTTTTTTAAGCACAATTTAGCACAAGGAGAATTCACTCACTGTCCTTCCAGGTCCCTGGAAACAAGGACTTTGACAGTGAAAGAAACTGACACACTCTCCCTACCTACAGTTTTCTGTCCCTAGAAAAAATGTTTTTTTTAAGCACAATTTAGCACAAGGAGAATTCACTCACTGTCCTTCCAGGTCCCTGGAAACAAGGACTTTGACAGTGAAAGAAACTGACACACTCTCCCTACCTACAGTTTTCTGTCCCTAGAAAAAATGTTTTTTTTAAGCACAATTTAGCACAAGGAGAATTCACTCACTGTCCTTCCAGGTCCCTGGAAACAAGGACTTTGACAGTGAAAGAAACTGACACACTCTCCCTACCTACAGTTTTCTGTCCCTAGAAAAAATGTTTTTTTTAAGCACAATTTAGCACAAGGAGAATTCACTCACTGTCCTTCCAGGTCCCTGGAAACAAGGACTTTGACAGTGAAAGAAACTGACACACTCTCCCTACCTACAGTTTTCTGTCCCTAGAAAAAATGTTTTTTTTAAGCACAATTTAGCACAAGGAGAATTCACTCACTGTCCTTCCAGGTCCCTGGAAACAAGGACTTTGACAGTGAAAGAAACTGACACACTCTCCCTACCTACAGTTTTCTGTCCCTAGAAAAAATGTTTTTTTTAAGCACAATTTAGCACAAGGAGAATTCACTCACTGTCCTTCCAGGTCCCTGGAAACAAGGACTTTGACAGTGAAAGAAACTGACACACTCTCCCTACCTACAGTTTTCTGTCCCTAGAAAAAATGTTTTTTTTTTAAGCACAATTTAGCACAAGGAGAATTCACTCACTGTCCTTCCAGGTCCCTGGAAACAAGGACTTTGACAGTGAAAGAAACTGACACACTCTCCCTACCTACAGTTTTCTGTCCCTAGAAAAAATGTTTTTTTTAAGCACAATTTAGCACAAGGAGAATTCACTCACTGTCCTTCCAGGTCCCTGGAAACAAGGACTTTGACAGTGAAAGAAACTGACACACTCTCCCTACCTACAGTTTTCTGTCCCTAGAAAAAATGTTTTTTTTAAGCACAATTTAGCACAAGGAGAATTCACTCACTGTCCTTCCAGGTCCCTGGAAACAAGGACTTTGACAGTGAAAGAAACTGACACACTCTCCCTACCTACAGTTTTCTGTCCCTAGAAAAAATGTTTTTTTTAAGCACAATTTAGCACAAGGAGAATTCACTCACTGTCCTTCCAGGTCCCTGGAAACAAGGACTTTGACAGTGAAAGAAACTGACACACTCTCCCTACCTACAGTTTTCTGTCCCTAGAAAAAATGTTTTTTTTAAGCACAATTTAGCACAAGGAGAATTCACTCACTGTCCTTCCAGGTCCCTGGAAACAAGGACTTTGACAGTGAAAGAAACTGACACACTCTCCCTACCTACAGTTTTCTGTCCCTAGAAAAAATGTTTTTTTTTAAGCACAATTTAGCACAAGGAGAATTCACTCACTGTCCTTCCAGGTCCCTGGAAACAAGGACTTTGACAGTGAAAGAAACTGACACACTCTCCCTACCTACAGTTTTCTGTCCCTAGAAAAAATGTTTTTTTTAAGCACAATTTAGCACAAGGAGAATTCACTCACTGTCCTTCCAGGTCCCTGGAAACAAGGACTTTGACAGTGAAAGAAACTGACACACTCTCCCTACCTACAGTTTTCTGTCCCTAGAAAAAATGTTTTTTTTAAGCACAATTTAGCACAAGGAGAATTCACTCACTGTCCTTCCAGGTCCCTGGAAACAAGGACTTTGACAGTGAAAGAAACTGACACACTCTCCCTACCTACAGTTTTCTGTCCCTAGAAAAAATGTTTTTTTTAAGCACAATTTAGCACAAGGAGAATTCACTCACTGTCCTTCCAGGTCCCTGGAAACAAGGACTTTGACAGTGAAAGAAACTGACACACTCTCCCTACCTACAGTTTTCTGTCCCTAGAAAAAATGTTTTTTTTAAGCACAATTTAGCACAAGGAGAATTCACTCACTGTCCTTCCAGGTCCCTGGAAACAAGGACTTTGACAGTGAAAGAAACTGACACACTCTCCCTACCTACAGTTTTCTGTCCCTAGAAAAAATGTTTTTTTTAAGCACAATTTAGCACAAGGAGAATTCACTCACTGTCCTTCCAGGTCCCTGGAAACAAGGACTTTGACAGTGAAAGAAACTGACACACTCTCCCTACCTACAGTTTTCTGTCCCTAGAAAAAATGTTTTTTTTAAGCACAATTTAGCACAAGGAGAATTCACTCACTGTCCTTCCAGGTCCCTGGAAACAAGGACTTTGACAGTGAAAGAAACTGACACACTCTCCCTACCTACAGTTTTCTGTCCCTAGAAAAAATGTTTTTTTTAAGCACAATTTAGCACAAGGAGAATTCACTCACTGTCCTTCCAGGTCCCTGGAAACAAGGACTTTGACAGTGAAAGAAACTGACACACTCTCCCTACCTACAGTTTTCTGTCCCTAGAAAAAATGTTTTTTTTAAGCACAATTTAGCACAAGGAGAATTCACTCACTGTCCTTCCAGGTCCCTGGAAACAAGGACTTTGACAGTGAAAGAAACTGACACACTCTCCCTACCTACAGTTTTCTGTCCCTAGAAAAAATGTTTTTTTTAAGCACAATTTAGCACAAGGAGAATTCACTCACTGTCCTTCCAGGTCCCTGGAAACAAGGACTTTGACAGTGAAAGAAACTGACACACTCTCCCTACCTACAGTTTTCTGTCCCTAGAAAAAAAGTTTTTTTTAAGCACAATTTAGCACAAGGAGAATTCACTCACTGTCCTTCCAGGTCCCTGGAAACAAGGACTTTGACAGTGAAAGAAACTGACACACTCTCCCTACCTACAGTTTTCTGTCCCTAGAAAAAATGTTTTTTTTAAGCACAATTTAGCACAAGGAGAATTCACTCACTGTCCTTCCAGGTCCCTGGAAACAAGGACTTTGACAGTGAAAGAAACTGACACACTCTCCCTACCTACAGTTTTCTGTCCCTAGAAAAAATGTTTTTTTTAAGCACAATTTAGCACAAGGAGAATTCACTCACTGTCCTTCCAGGTCCCTGGAAACAAGGACTTTGACAGTGAAAGAAACTGACACACTCTCCCTACCTACAGTTTTCTGTCCCTAGAAAAAATGTTTTTTTTAAGCACAATTTAGCACAAGGAGAATTCACTCACTGTCCTTCCAGGTCCCTGGAAACAAGGACTTTGACAGTGAAAGAAACTGACACACTCTCCCTACCTACAGTTTTCTGTCCCTAGAAAAAATGTTTTTTTTAAGCACAATTTAGCACAAGGAGAATTCACTCACTGTCCTTCCAGGTCCCTGGAAACAAGGACTTTGACAGTGAAAGAAACTGACACACTCTCCCTACCTACAGTTTTCTGTCCCTAGAAAAAATGTTTTTTTTAAGCACAATTTAGCACAAGGAGAATTCACTCACTGTCCTTCCAGGTCCCTGGAAACAAGGACTTTGACAGTGAAAGAAACTGACACACTCTCCCTACCTACAGTTTTCTGTCCCTAGAAAAAATGTTTTTTTTAAGCACAATTTAGCACAAGGAGAATTCACTCACTGTCCTTCCAGGTCCCTGGAAACAAGGACTTTGACAGTGAAAGAAACTGACACACTCTCCCTACCTACAGTTTTCTGTCCCTAGAAAAAATGTTTTTTTTAAGCACAATTTAGCACAAGGAGAATTCACTCACTGTCCTTCCAGGTCCCTGGAAACAAGGACTTTGACAGTGAAAGAAACTGACACACTCTCCCTACCTACAGTTTTCTGTCCCTAGAAAAAAAGTTTTTTTTAAGCACAATTTAGCACAAGGAGAATTCACTCACTGTCCTTCCAGGTCCCTGGAAACAAGGACTTTGACAGTGAAAGAAACTGACACACTCTCCCTACCTACAGTTTTCTGTCCCTAGAAAAAATGTTTTTTTTAAGCACAATTTAGCACAAGGAGAATTCACTCACTGTCCTTCCAGGTCCCTGGAAACAAGGACTTTGACAGTGAAAGAAACTGACACACTCTCCCTACCTACAGTTTTCTGTCCCTAGAAAAAATGTTTTTTTTAAGCACAATTTAGCACAAGGAGAATTCACTCACTGTCCTTCCAGGTCCCTGGAAACAAGGACTTTGACAGTGAAAGAAACTGACACACTCTCCCTACCTACAGTTTTCTGTCCCTAGAAAAAATGTTTTTTTTAAGCACAATTTAGCACAAGGAGAATTCACTCACTGTCCTTCCAGGTCCCTGGAAACAAGGACTTTGACAGTGAAAGAAACTGACACACTCTCCCTACCTACAGTTTTCTGTCCCTAGAAAAAATGTTTTTTTTAAGCACAATTTAGCACAAGGAGAATTCACTCACTGTCCTTCCAGGTCCCTGGAAACAAGGACTTTGACAGTGAAAGAAACTGACACACTCTCCCTACCTACAGTTTTCTGTCCCTAGAAAAAATGTTTTTTTTAAGCACAATTTAGCACAAGGAGAATTCACTCACTGTCCTTCCAGGTCCCTGGAAACAAGGACTTTGACAGTGAAAGAAACTGACACACTCTCCCTACCTACAGTTTTCTGTCCCTAGAAAAAATGTTTTTTTTAAGCACAATTTAGCACAAGGAGAATTCACTCACTGTCCTTCCAGGTCCCTGGAAACAAGGACTTTGACAGTGAAAGAAACTGACACACTCTCCCTACCTACAGTTTTCTGTCCCTAGAAAAAATGTTTTTTTAAGCACAATTTAGCACAAGGAGAATTCACTCACTGTCCTTCCAGGTCCCTGGAAACAAGGACTTTGACAGTGAAAGAAACTGACACACTCTCCCTACCTACAGTTTTCTGTCCCTAGAAAAAATGTTTTTTTTAAGCACAATTTAGCACAAGGAGAATTCACTCACTGTCCTTCCAGGTCCCTGGAAACAAGGACTTTGACAGTGAAAGAAACTGACACACTCTCCCTACCTACAGTTTTCTGTCCCTAGAAAAAATGTTTTTTTTAAGCACAATTTAGCACAAGGAGAATTTACTCACTGTCCTTCCAGGTCCCTGGAAACAAGGACTTTGACAGTGAAAGAAACTGACACACTCTCCCTACCTACAGTTTTCTGTCCCTAGAAAAAATGTTTTTTTTAAGCACAATTTAGCACAAGGAGAATTCACTCACTGTCCTTCCAGGTCCCTGGAAACAAGGACTTTGACAGTGAAAGAAACTGACACACTCTCCCTACCTACAGTTTTCTGTCCCTAGAAAAAATGTTTTTTTTAAGCACAATTTAGCACAAGGAGAATTCACTCACTGTCCTTCCAGGTCCCTGGAAACAAGGACTTTGACAGTGAAAGAAACTGACACACTCTCCCTACCTACAGTTTTCTGTCCCTAGAAAAAATGTTTTTTTTAAGCACAATTTAGCACAAGGAGAATTCACTCACTGTCCTTCCAGGTCCCTGGAAACAAGGACTTTGACAGTGAAAGAAACTGACACACTCTCCCTACCTACAGTTTTCTGTCCCTAGAAAAAATGTTTTTTTTAAGCACAATTTAGCACAAGGAGAATTCACTCACTGTCCTTCCAGGTCCCTGGAAACAAGGACTTTGACAGTGAAAGAAACTGACACACTCTCCCTACCTACAGTTTTCTGTCCCTAGAAAAAATGTTTTTTTTTAAGCACAATTTAGCACAAGGAGAATTCACTCACTGTCCTTCCAGGTCCCTGGAAACAAGGACTTTGACAGTGAAAGAAACTGACACACTCTCCCTACCTACAGTTTTCTGTCCCTAGAAAAAATGTTTTTTTTAAGCACAATTTAGCACAAGGAGAATTCACTCACTGTCCTTCCAGGTCCCTGGAAACAAGGACTTTGACAGTGAAAGAAACTGACACACTCTCCCTACCTACAGTTTTCTGTCCCTAGAAAAAATGTTTTTTTTAAGCACAATTTAGCACAAGGAGAATTCACTCACTGTCCTTCCAGGTCCCTGGAAACAAGGACTTTGACAGTGAAAGAAACTGACACACTCTCCCTACCTACAGTTTTCTGTCCCTAGAAAAAATGTTTTTTTAAGCACAATTTAGCACAAGGAGAATTCACTCACTGTCCTTCCAGGTCCCTGGAAACAAGGACTTTGACAGTGAAAGAAACTGACACACTCTCCCTACCTACAGTTTTCTGTCCCTAGAAAAAATGTTTTTTTTAAGCACAATTTAGCACAAGGAGAATTCACTCACTGTCCTTCCAGGTCCCTGGAAACAAGGACTTTGACAGTGAAAGAAACTGACACACTCTCCCTACCTACAGTTTTCTGTCCCTAGAAAAAATGTTTTTTTTAAGCACAATTTAGCACAAGGAGAATTCACTCACTGTCCTTCCAGGTCCCTGGAAACAAGGACTTTGACAGTGAAAGAAACTGACACACTCTCCCTACCTACAGTTTTCTGTCCCTAGAAAAAATGTTTTTTTTAAGCACAATTTAGCACAAGGAGAATTCACTCACTGTCCTTCCAGGTCCCTGGAAACAAGGACTTTGACAGTGAAAGAAACTGACACACTCTCCCTACCTACAGTTTTCTGTCCCTAGAAAAAATGTTTTTTTTAAGCACAATTTAGCACAAGGAGAATTCACTCACTGTCCTTCCAGGTCCCTGGAAACAAGGACTTTGACAGTGAAAGAAACTGACACACTCTCCCTACCTACAGTTTTCTGTCCCTAGAAAAAATGTTTTTTTTAAGCACAATTTAGCACAAGGAGAATTCACTCACTGTCCTTCCAGGTCCCTGGAAACAAGGACTTTGACAGTGAAAGAAACTGACACACTCTCCCTACCTACAGTTTTCTGTCCCTAGAAAAAATGTTTTTTTTAAGCACAATTTAGCACAAGGAGAATTCACTCACTGTCCTTCCAGGTCCCTGGAAACAAGGACTTTGACAGTGAAAGAAACTGACACACTCTCCCTACCTACAGTTTTCTGTCCCTAGAAAAAATGTTTTTTTTAAGCACAATTTAGCACAAGGAGAATTCACTCACTGTCCTTCCAGGTCCCTGGAAACAAGGACTTTGACAGTGAAAGAAACTGACACACTCTCCCTACCTACAGTTTTCTGTCCCTAGAAAAAATGTTTTTTTTAAGCACAATTTAGCACAAGGAGAATTCACTCACTGTCCTTCCAGGTCCCTGGAAACAAGGACTTTGACAGTGAAAGAAACTGACACACTCTCCCTACCTACAGTTTTCTGTCCCTAGAAAAAATGTTTTTTTAAGCACAATTTAGCACAAGGAGAATTCACTCACTGTCCTTCCAGGTCCCTGGAAACAAGGACTTTGACAGTGAAAGAAACTGACACACTCTCCCTACCTACAGTTTTCTGTCCCTAGAAAAAATGTTTTTTTTAAGCACAATTTAGCACAAGGAGAATTCACTCACTGTCCTTCCAGGTCCCTGGAAACAAGGACTTTGACAGTGAAAGAAACTGACACACTCTCCCTACCTACAGTTTTCTGTCCCTAGAAAAAATGTTTTTTTTAAGCACAATTTAGCACAAGGAGAATTCACTCACTGTCCTTCCAGGTCCCTGGAAACAAGGACTTTGACAGTGAAAGAAACTGACACACTCTCCCTACCTACAGTTTTCTGTCCCTAGAAAAAATGTTTTTTTTTAAGCACAATTTAGCACAAGGAGAATTCACTCACTGTCCTTCCAGGTCCCTGGAAACAAGGACTTTGACAGTGAAAGAAACTGACACACTCTCCCTACCTACAGTTTTCTGTCCCTAGAAAAAATGTTTTTTTTAAGCACAATTTAGCACAAGGAGAATTCACTCACTGTCCTTCCAGGTCCCTGGAAACAAGGACTTTGACAGTGAAAGAAACTGACACACTCTCCCTACCTACAGTTTTCTGTCCCTAGAAAAAATGTTTTTTTTAAGCACAATTTAGCACAAGGAGAATTCACTCACTGTCCTTCCAGGTCCCTGGAAACAAGGACTTTGACAGTGAAAGAAACTGACACACTCTCCCTACCTACAGTTTTCTGTCCCTAGAAAAAATGTTTTTTTTAAGCACAATTTAGCACAAGGAGAATTCACTCACTGTCCTTCCAGGTCCCTGGAAACAAGGACTTTGACAGTGAAAGAAACTGACACACTCTCCCTACCTACAGTTTTCTGTCCCTAGAAAAAATGTTTTTTTTAAGCACAATTTAGCACAAGGAGAATTCACTCACTGTCCTTCCAGGTCCCTGGAAACAAGGACTTTGACAGTGAAAGAAACTGACACACTCTCCCTACCTACAGTTTTCTGTCCCTAGAAAAAATGTTTTTTTTAAGCACAATTTAGCACAAGGAGAATTCACTCACTGTCCTTCCAGGTCCCTGGAAACAAGGACTTTGACAGTGAAAGAAACTGACACACTCTCCCTACCTACAGTTTTCTGTCCCTAGAAAAAATGTTTTTTTTAAGCACAATTTAGCACAAGGAGAATTCACTCACTGTCCTTCCAGGTCCCTGGAAACAAGGACTTTGACAGTGAAAGAAACTGACACACTCTCCCTACCTACAGTTTTCTGTCCCTAGAAAAAATGTTTTTTTTAAGCACAATTTAGCACAAGGAGAATTCACTCACTGTCCTTCCAGGTCCCTGGAAACAAGGACTTTGACAGTGAAAGAAACTGACACACTCTCCCTACCTACAGTTTTCTGTCCCTAGAAAAAATGTTTTTTTAAGCACAATTTAGCACAAGGAGAATTCACTCACTGTCCTTCCAGGTCCCTGGAAACAAGGACTTTGACAGTGAAAGAAACTGACACACTCTCCCTACCTACAGTTTTCTGTCCCTAGAAAAAATGTTTTTTTTAAGCACAATTTAGCACAAGGAGAATTCACTCACTGTCCTTCCAGGTCCCTGGAAACAAGGACTTTGACAGTGAAAGAAACTGACACACTCTCCCTACCTACAGTTTTCTGTCCCTAGAAAAAATGTTTTTTTTAAGCACAATATAGCACAAGCACAAAACACACTGACACTCTCCCTACCTATCCTTCTCTTTCCCTAAACTAAAGGAATCCAGGTTAAGCAAGAAAGAAATAAAAGTCACTGTCCCTGCCTATGCTGCTCTATCCCTGCTCCGGAACACACTACACTAGGCCGCCGTGCTGGCGGCCTTTTATAGTGTGGGGCGTGTACTAAACACCCTCAGCAATAATTGGCCACAGGCATCCTGCCTGTGGCCAATCATTGCTCTCCTCGCTGCCGGCGCTGTGATTGGCCAAGCATGCGGGGTCACAGTGCATGCTTGGCCAATCACAGCGCCTGGATGACACTGCGATGGCGTAGTGCATTGTGGGCCGTTCGCGTCACTTGAATTTGGCGCGAACGGCCCAAATCGTTCGATCTTCGTTGAACGATCGAACAGCCGATGTTCGAGTCGAACGTATGTTCGACTCGAACACGAAGCTCATCCCTAGTCCTGAGGCAGGCCAGGAAAGTCTGTGTGCATTTCCGCAGATCTTATAATGCCAGTGCTCGCCTGGCTGAGCTGCAAAAGGAGTTGAACCTGCCCAAGAACCGCCTTATATGTGACATGCCCACTAGGTGGAACTCAACGTTGGCCATGCTGCAGCGGCTGCACACGCAGCAGAGGGCCATCAATGAGTACCTGTGCGACTACGGCACCAGGACAGGGTCAGGGGAGCTTGGTTTTTTTTCTCCATGCCAGTGGGGCATGATCAGGGATGCATGCACTGTCCTGGCACCATTTGAGGAGGCCACGAGGATGGTGAGCAGTGACAGTGCATGCATCAGTGACACTGTACCTCTTGTCCACCTGTTGGAGCACACGCTGCGTGGAATAATGGACAGGGCACTTGAGGCAGAACAGAGGCAGGAAGAGGAGGACTTCCTTGCCTCTCAAGGCCCCCTTTACCCAGACAGTGTTCCTTCTGTCCCACCCATCGCACAGGAAGAGGAGGAGGAGGAGGAGGAGGAGGATTGTGTCAGCATGGAGGTGGAGGCTGGCACTCAGCATCATCAGCAGCAGTCTTTTAGGGATGATTTACAGTCCCAAGAAACCAGTGGACTTGTACGTGACTGGGAGGAGGTGGCTGCGGATCATGTCGTCCTTAGTGACCCAGAGGACTCCGGACCGAATGCCTCAGGTAACCTACGCTGCATGGCCTCCCTGATCCTGCAAAGTCTGCGGAAGGATCCTCGTATTCTTCGGATCAAGGAGAGGGACCATTACTGGCTGGCCACTCTCCTTGATCCACGGTACAAGGGTAAGGTTGCGGACCTTATGTTACCGTCGCAGAGGGAGCAGAGGATGAGACAACTCCGGGAGGCCTTGCAGAAAGGTCTGTGCAACGCGTTCCCAGAGACTGGGAGGTTACAAACTCCTGGTCCTGGACAACGAGTTGCTGAGGCTTCGGCCAGTCAAAGAAGGAGCGGTGGGGAAGGTGGCCGTCTGACCGATGCGTTCAGACAATTCTTTAGTCCGCAGCCCCAAAGTATGATCGGTTCCAGCAACCATCGCCAGCGTCTGATAAACATGGTGCAGGAATATCTAGGGGCAAGGTCAGACTTGGACACCTTCCCCACCGAAAATCCTCTGGCTTACTGGGTCTTGAGGATGGATCACTGGCCAGAGCTTGCACAGTATGCAATTGAGCTACTGGCCTGTCCTGCATCCAGCGTTCTTTCGGAACGCACATTCAGTGCTGCTGGAGGATTTGTCACGGATCACAGGGTGCGCCTGTCCACCGACTCGGTTGATCGACTGACTTTCATCAAGATGAACCAGTCTTGGATCACCACCAGCTACCACACACCTGATGCTGATATAACAGACTAATTGATTTTAACATGTCACATCCCTTCAAGACTGATGCTGATGCTGAGTGCCTGTGCTGTTATGTTGACTGGCTATCCTCCTCCTCCGAGTCCTCAATGATACGATTGATGATGATAGCTTGGAAGATCATTTTTGTTTATGGGTGCCGCCACCAGTGGCTAAGGCCCAATTTTTCAGCCCCTGTTTAACAGGGGCGTGTAATTACAATTTTTGAAGCAATACTTTGCAACAGGGCTCATTGCTGTGCTCCAAGTACAGTATCTGTGAGGGGTTGCAGTGTTGTGCCACCAGCGCCTAAGGCCCAATTTTTCAGCCCCTGTTCAACAGGGGCATGTAATTACAATTCTTGATCTAATAATTCACAGCAGGGCCCATTGCTGAACCCACCAAGAGTAACTCTGAGGGCTTACAGTGTTGTGGCAACGCCACCACCACCACCACCATGAAAGGCCCAATTTTTCAGCCCCTGTTCAAAAGGGGCACGTAATTACAATTCTTGATCTAATAATTCACAGCAGGGCCCATTCCTGCACCCACCAAGAGTAACTCTGAGGGCTTACAGTGTTGTGGCAACACCACCACCACCACCACCACCACGAAAGGCCCAATTTTTCAGCCCCTGTTCAACAGGGGCATGCAATTACAATTCTTGATCTAATAATTCACAGCAGGGCCCATTGCTGCACCCACCAAGAGTAACTGTCAGGGCTTACAGTGTTGTGGCACCAGCACCACCATCAAAGGCCCAATTTTTACTACCACTGTTCAACAATTATATGTAATTACAATTCCTGATATAATAGTTGACAGCAGGGCGTTCCAGCACCAACCAAGAGTAACTGTGAGTGCTTACAGTGTTGTGCCAACACCAACAACTAAGGGGCCTATTTCTGCAGAGTATATACGGCAGGTCCCTACTTTCAAACATCCAACTTACAAACGACTCCTACTTGCAAACGCAAGAAGACAACAGGAAGTGAGAGGAAATCTACCCCTAGGAAGGAAAATTCTCTCCTGTAAGAATTAATATGGGAGAAAGGTGTCTCCTCTGTACTGATGCTTTATCACCAATCCTTGTTTCAAGAAAAACACCACATTTCAAAAACAGTTGTCATTGGGACGGAAAGTGAGGTGAAATGTTCTGAACAGGGGCACAGACAGCAAAACAAATGTTACAGGGGTGATAACCCTTACCTATGTTTTCCAAAAAGTTTAAAAATAGATTTTTGGGCAGGAGCTACACTTAAACAATGTACCTGTTCAAAATTACAAACACATTCTACATAAGAACAAACCTACAGTCCCTGTCTTGTATGCACCGCCTGTATACGGCTGTTCAGAGTATATAGGGCCTTTTTTATTTTGTGTGCGGTGTTCCCCTTAATATCCATACAAGACCCAAAGGGGCTGGTAATGGGCTGGGGTAGGGGGGGGGGGTCATGGGGTAGCTATGCCATTTTTCTTAAAGATTTTCATCCATATTACCGGGACCAGACATTACATTAAAGCCGCAAGCAGTTTTAAATGGCTTTTTTTTCCTTTAGAAGTGTCATTTTGTGCAGGGACAGTTCTAAACACGGGAAACACGTGGCACTTCACAGGCATACTTTAGACACCCCCCAGGTACGATATTTAAAGGAATATTTGACCTTTTTTTTTCACTTTATGCATCATTAAAATGACTGCTCCCGAAAAACGACCGTTTTTAAAACTTCTTTTTGCATTGATACATGTCCCCTGGTGCAGAACCCGGGTTCACAAACCCTTTTTAGGACAATAACATGCATAATAGTCGTTATAATTAGCACTTTAGAATTCGAACGCTCGCATCCATTGTATTTAATAGGGTTCTAATGTTCGTACGAACTTTCGGTCCGTTCGCGGGTTCTGGTGCGAACCGAACCCGGGGGTGTTCGGCTCATCACTACCCCACATCAAAAAGCATAAAGAGTGATCAAATCAAGCTCACAGGTCCTTTAAATTGCGACCTCTTACTATTCATTTGAAGAAGAGTTGTTAAAACTGCAGACCTTGAAGGTGAGTTTAGTTAACTCACATAAAAAGTAGGCACTGTTGAAGAAGTTTGGAGTGACTTTAAAATTATGACTTTCAGAAGAGATTTGCATAAACTGAAATACAACAACATATATTTATTGACCGTGCCATTAGGATTATACGTACAAGTTTCTTGCAGCTAAAAGGCCGCTAAATCAAATTTGATGTCATATGTTCTGAGTTTATGAGCCATTTAAATTTTACCTGTACTATCCTGGTGAGCTAAAATCTGTATCTAAAAATAATGTGATCGGAATAATTGAAGAGAAAGTATTAAATGACTAAGCCCATCAGGGCTAGAAAGTTTTTTTTCATAAACAAACTTCACGTCTTGTAAAACTGCAGAATATATAAGCAAATACTAAATATTTATAGCAGATATTAATCATGTGTACAACAAAGAATTCTTAAAGGGGTTGTCAAACCTAAGCGCTGCCCTTCAGCTTCCTCTTATTTCTTTTTGGCTAAAGCCTGATACTCACTTCTGTTTTTTTGCCGTTCAGCCCAGCGGGTTGAACGAAAACAAAAATGTCAGCTCCTGTTGGAGCCACTGTACTAACAATCCTGGCATCAGTACAGCGATCTCCCCCGCTGAGCTGTTGTCTTCTGACAGGGGGAATACCCCCCCGGCAGGAGCATTTCGATCAGTGCTCTCAGACACCCAGACAGGAAAACCTGCCAAAACGATCAAGAGAGTGAGCAAAACTTTAACTCCAACCCTCCCAGCCGGGACAGCACCCACGGACTGCTTCAGCCTGCTTACAAGCCTGTCAGGTTTTTGACGAACGATTAGTCCTGCCGGCTATATCTGGCAACACTGATCATTGTATTCTAATGGCCGGGAAATTTCCCTGCTGTCAGAATACAATAGCTCAGCAGGAAGGATTCCCACATCCACATTGAATGCGTGGATGGGGGAATAGGCTCCTTTTTCTTTTTTTTTTCCAACCCGCTGGATGAACGAAAAAAAAAAGAATCATGTATGGCCAGCTTTAGAAAACTAAATGGAGCTTAAAATTATTTCAGCCTAGCTGTTTCAAGCAGACACAAAATTAAACAAGGGACAATATTGCTTAAGGCACATATGCAGGAGGGTCCATTATGGGTGCACAGACGCCACCCCCTATATGATTAATAGATAGATTCATGCATAGCATGCAGGGCCACCATCAGGTATTTTGGGGCCCCTTACACAGCTTCAGGCATGGGCCCCCTGGAGCAGAGAAGAACTGGGGGTGGTGCTGCTGCCGCAAATTGAGAAGCGGGGGGAGGGGAGGCAGCCGCAAATTGAGAAGCGGGGGGTGCCATCCGGGACCCTGGGGAAAAATAATTAATTGCCATCTGGAGCCCTGGGGGCCTCTGGGGACCTCTGGGCCCCTTACAAAAAATAAATAAAAAGAAAAAAAAATACATTTTTTAATATAAAAAAGGAGGGGGGTTGCCATCCGGGGCCCTGGGGACCTCCGGGCCTCTGGGGAACTCTGGGCCCCTTACAAAAAAATAAATAAAAAAACAGAAAAAAAATAATTTTATTTTTAATTTTTATAAAAAATACATAAAGGGGGGTTACCATCCAGGGCCCTGGGGACCTCTGGGCCCCTTACAAAAAAAAGGGGGTTGCCATCCGGGCCCCTGGGGACCTCCGGGCCCCTTACAGGTGTACTGCCTGTACCCCCCTGATGGTGGCCCTGATAGCATGAATCTATCCACGGCCTCCCCCTATTCATGCGTCCAGCCCCTTTCAGAACGCCGGGCGCATGAATTACAGCGGCGGAAGCCATAGGCTCTAATAGGCTTCAAAATAGGGTGGACTCGTGGCGCAGAGCATTGCGCTCAGAGCCCACCCAGGTGTGTTAGAAAAGCAAATTAATATTTGCTTTTCTAACACTGAATCGTCTCTCCGACAAGCAGGAAGCGCAGGTCTGGTACCCTTTCCCTATTGGCTGAAAGGTCAGGCGATCCTATTGGATGCCTAGAAGGAGGAGGGGGATGCACGGCAGAAGCTGCTGTGATCCACAGGAGGAGGAAGAAAGCTGCCGGACATGCTGCCCACCCGCCCGCTTCCTAGATGGGGTTAGTGTGCGGGGCTTTAACCACTTGCCGCCCGCCCTATAGCGGATTGACGTCGGTAAAGTGGTTTCAAAATCCTGACTGGACGTCATATGACGTCCTCAGGATTTTGAGCCGCTGCGCGGCGATCGTTGTTGCAGGGTGTCAGTCTGACACCCCGCAACACCGATCTAGGTAAAGAGTCTCCGACGGAGACTCTTTACCACGTGATCAGCCATGTCCAATCACGGCTGATCACGATGAAAAAACAAGAAAAGCCGGTGATCGGCTTTTCCTCACTCGTGTCTGTCAGACGTGAGTAAAGGAGAGCCGATCGGCTGCTCCTCTGACAGGGGGGTTTGTGCTGATCCATTATCAGCACAGCCCCCCGAGGATGCCCACACTGGACCACCAGGGATGCCACTGGACCACCAGGGATACCCACCACCAGGTATGCCTCCCTAGACCACCAGGGATGCCAATCAGTGCCCCTAATGGATGCCAATCAGTGCCCACAATGGATGCCAATCAGTGCCCATAATGGGCATCACTGATTGGCAGGCATTATTGTTTGGCACTGATTGGCATCCATTAGTAACACATTACAGTACAGTGCCACCTATCAGTGCCCATCCATGCCACCTATCAGTGCCCATCCATGCCCATCCGTGCCACCTATCAGTGCCCATCCATGCCGCCTATCTGTGCCCATCCATGCCGCCAATCTGTGCCCATCCGTGCCGCCTATCTGTGCCCATCTGTGCCCATTTGTGCCGCCTATCTGTGCCCATCCATGCCCGCCTACCGGGGCCCATCCGTGCCGCCTATCGGTGCCCATCCGCGCTGCCTATCGTGCCCATCCGTGCCACCTATCGGTGCCCATCCGTGCCGCCTATCAGTGCCCATCAGTGCCGCCTTATCAGTGCCCGTCAGTGCAGCCCCATCAGTGCCCATCAGTGAAGGAGAAAACTTACTTATTTACAAAGTTTTGTAACTGAAACAAAAAAAATATGTTTTTTTTTTTTAATTTTCGGTCTTTTTTAAAAAAAAATTAACAGAAAATAAAAATCGCAGAGGTGATCAAATACCACCAAAAGAAAGCTCTATTTGTGGGGAACAAAATGATAAAAATTTAGTTTGGGTACAGTGTAGCATGACCGCGCAATTGTCATTCAAAGTGCAATAGCGCCGAAAGCTGAAAATTGGTCTGTGCAGGAAGCTGTATAAGTGCCCAGTATGGAAGTGGTTAATGTCCCGACTGACCGGGGGGGATGGCTGTTTGCCACCCCCCCAAAAGAAAAAACAACACCAGCCGCCACTGCACATATGCATGTAAATGGTTTGCCATCATAGCTTTTAAAGATCATCTGTACTAAGATCTAACATGGTAAATTAATCTTCAGGCCAGGTACTGAGTAGCAAAATGTGTCCAAGGAGCCCCAAGAAGCCTTGCAAGTTTCACTTTCTGCACATGCACTCCCCCTTTGCATCACACAACGCAATGCCGGCATCTTTCAGTTACTTGCAATAGGATGTAGTGTCTGGTGAGAAGAAGCTCCTTAGAAGTCAGAAGCTGCTTTGAAAAATAGACAGGGGCTCCTGAGGCACACCTCATGCCTACAACAATACAAAAGGTTAGTTTAACCTTCTACTTCTTCATACGGGTTTGCTTTAAATCAGTGACCTGTACTGATATGGATACAATTTGCAAGCACTCGTGTTTTTTTTTGATGAAGCCTTCATTTTTTATTTAATGTTTAACATAAGATTAATTTGTTTCTAAATAAGCAGAGTCAACTGACACTAATTTTACGGTAACATGATGCATGAGTCATATATTCAGCTACAATGACAAGAACATCAATATCTTATTCTCTACAGTGGCAAACTAAGGTAAGGTGAAATAAAAGACATGCAGCAAACCTCTGCTAATTGTTAGAACACAGGACAGAGCAAAAAGACTATTTAAAGCGGAGTTCCGCGTTTTTTTTTTTTTTTTTTTAAAGTCAGCAGCTACAAATACTGCAGCTGCTGATTTTTAAAATATGGACACTTACCTGTTCAGGGCGCCCACGAGTTCGGCACCTGAAGCCGATCTGTCCCTCGGCTCTCGGGTGCTGCCGCTGCCATCTTCGGTAAAGAAATCAGGGAGTTAGGCCTCGTACACACGGCCGAGATTCTCGTTGAAAAAAACATGTTGTTTTTTTCGACGAGATTCTTGGACAAGAAACTTGTCCCGGCCGAGTGTACACACGCTCGTTTCAAAGAACCCGCGGTTCTTTGAAAGGAGCGTACGCGGTGACGTTATCGACTACGTCGAGCATGCGCTCGTCACATTCGATGCCGTCGCCGCCATCTTGGTATACCCTACGTATGCCTAGGAAGCTACCGCGCATGCGTCGAATTCATTTCGAACATGCGCGGGCTTCCGGGAGGACAGGTAAGTGTACACACACTCACTTTTCTCGTCGAGAAACAAGCCAACGAGAATCTCGACGAGAAAATAGAGAGCAGGTTCTCTATTTTCTCGTCGAGGTTTCTTGTCGGTTTTCTCGACGAGAAACCCGATAGCAGCGTACACACGACCGATTTACTCGGCAAGACCTCTCTGCCAGCAAGTTTCTTGTTGGTTCTTGCCGAGAAAATCGGTCGTGTGTACGAGGCCTGAAGCCTTGCAGCACTGATGATTAATGTCAGTACCTCATCATCAGTGCTGCCCATCAGTGCCATCTATTAGTGCCCTTACAAAAAAGAGGACAGTGGGATTATAACGGTGCTGAAAGCAACATAGTATAGACATAGAATATTATTTTAACTTTTTTTTTAATAAAAAGTTAAAATAATATTCTATGTCTATACTATGGTGCTGAAAGCAACATAGTATAGACATAGAATATTATTTTAACTTTTTATTAAAATACCATATAGATATTATAGATATTATACAATACAAAATACCCCCAAAACGAGACGAGAGTCAGTAAAAACAAGATATTTAAGCAGGTAGGTTAGACTATATGGGTCGCTGAAATCGAAAGTTGTGTGGAGTAGTGGTCATGTGTGGTGTCACATCCAGTGGCGTAGCGTGGGTTGTCAGCGCCTGGGGCGAGGCAAGTAATTTGCGCCCCCCTGACCCATGGACTTACCTATTTTCAGCTAGCTCCAGTCTGGTCACATGATCCACTGTGTGAGACAGCAGTGGCTGCAGGGGAGAGGAGAGCGTGCTTGATAATGACTGGTAAAGCCTGGAGTGGTGACATCATGCATATGTTCCTATGTCCCATCTGTTGTTGGCGCTCCCTCCTCTCCACACTCGTGACAGCGCCCCTCTCAATTTTGCGCCCGGGGCGGTGGCCCCCTCGCACCCCCACGCTACGCCACTGCTCACATCCCTATATATTTCACCACTTTGGCTTCCTCAGGGGAGTGTACTAGGACCACCCGTTTCAACAGTCAGCTCTACCACAAAAATACAGAAACAGAGTATAAGATACATTTCAAATAACATACATCAAAATACATAAATGTGTGCTGCTTGACCATTAGCCTTGGAAAGGGGACCCACCTTAACCCAGCCATGACATAGGGAATCCACAGGTGGGGCCCCACATGGAGTGTGTAGAACGTCCAAGGAAACGGAATTGTGCAAAATGAGAGCCCTGTTCGGTTGCAGGTTATATAGAAAGACCCAGCTATAGGGAACGAAAAGCATAATGAATGCCAAGTTCCAAACATTAATGTTTGGAACCTGGCATTCATTATGCTTTTCGTTTGTTTAGCAAAAAATAAAAACCCCAGAGGTGATCAAATACCACCAAAAGAAAGCTCTATTTGTGGGAAGAGTATGATAAAAATTACAGTGTTGCATGACCGCACAATTGTCATTCAAAGTGTGACAGCGCTAAAAGCTGAAAATTCATGGGTAGGAAGGGGGAAAAGTGCCCAGTATTGAAGTGGTTAAAGGAATTCATTTTTATTGGCTCACTTTTAAAATCATTAAAATCACTTCTCCTTTAAAAAAAAATATTTTTTAAACTTTTTTTTGCATTTGTACATGTCCCCCAGGGCAGTACCTGGGCCCCCATACCCTTTTAATGGCCAATTACTTGCATATAAGCCTCAAAATGGGGACTCTTGATTTCTCAAGTTTGGGTCCCATAGACTTCAATGGGGTTCGTCATTCGAACTTTTGCGATGTTCGAGAATTTCGATGCAAATTGAACTGGGAGAGGGGGGGGGGTGTTCGGCCCATCTCTATTCATAAGTGTAGTCAATAGAAGCACAAGGGTTCTAATACGTTCAGGTTGAAATATCTTACAAAAATTACGAAAATGGGATGATTTTTTCTTAAATACTGTAGATTGTAATGTATTTAGCAGTCTCTATGGTCTTTTTAAAATTGCTTACACATTTCTATTTGATATTTTCTCAAATAATTGGTAAAAATACATTCTAGCCTATGCAAGCTGGGGTTGCCTCTGGAGACCTCACTTACAAGAAGATATTGATAAGATAGAACAAGTCCAGAGATGGGTAAAGGGAATAAAACATATTGAGATCGACTTCAGGAACTTAAAGTGTAAAGTCTCAGTTTTTTTTTCTATAAAAATAACAAACATGTTATACTTACCTGCTCTGTTGCAGTGGTTTTGCACAGAGTAGCCCGAATCCTCCTCTTCTGGGGTCCTTCTTCTGTGCTCCTAGCCTGTCCCTCCTGTTGAGTGTGGGGGCACCCGAGCTGAGCTGCAGCTCTGTATGTCCATTCAGACACGGAGTTGCGGTTCGGCCCTGTCCCTCTCTCTCCTGATTGGCTAACTGACTTTGATCGACAGCAGCGGGAGTCAATGGCGCCACTGCTGTGTCTCAGTCAATCAGGAGGGAGAGTCCCGAACAGCTGAGACACTCGTAGTTATTGTTGGACAGAGATGAGGCTACGATAATTATTAGGGAGGCCGAGTGGGGCTGCTACACACAGAAGGCTTTTTGTCTTATTGCATATGTAGCGATACCTTCAACTAAGAGGGCCGCAGATTTAGTTTGGGCCCTGAAGACAGCTCCGCCAACCCCCGGCAATATACTCGACCCCCTACTGGCACAGTTAGTTATATAATTCTTATACCGTATGATTAACTCAGACACCAAGGCAATAATGAAAGGGGTATCTAATTTACTTTTAGATTCGTGGTAAAAGGTTAACAGTGGTAACAGTTCACATAAAATAGGTTGCAGAGACTTGCAGCAATAAACATACTTATACACTAATGGAATAGTAAAGGTGCGCCACATGGGCGACCGTTAACTAGGCGCCCTGTGGCGCAGCAACTAAATGAACTAACTAGCTGGCCAGGCCTGGCTCAGATATCTAAAACTCAGTCTATAGGGGATGATGGTTTCTTCACCGGCAAGTCTTTAAAGGTGGTGCACATAACAGAATAACATTTGTAATCCAGTGGGAAGATTGTAATAGAATAACACTTTACTGAAGAACCTCTGAGTTCAGCTCTGCTATGGATCTCCAGTGAGAGTATCAGATATAAACTTGTGGGCCACGGCAGTCTATAGGCACATCAGCAACAAACAGTATATGGTCTGAGCATACGCTCGCTCACCACTCCGGACGCGATCCCAGTCTGGGAACTTCCACCGACTGTGTCCTCACACACAGTGTCTCCAGCGATCGGGTCCCCGATCCAACCAAGGCTGTAGATAAGCGAAGTCAGATGCCACCCAGGCTCGCAGTGGGGTGGAAGGCTCTTTGGTGCTGCGCAAGGCCTCAGGCTTCAGGCCTTGCACTCCGGCACATCCGCACAGGAGGATCAGTCACTGAAGTCTCGTGTCCCAAAGAGGCCGAGCCCAGCCTCGCCTCCTCCTTTTATAACCCCCCCATGAGTCTCTGGGGTGGAAACATGCCGACAGGGATTCTGGGCAAGGTAGTCCCGGGAGTCTTAAAGGGGACCCCGCTACACACTCCCCCCACTTAAATTCTTTGGTCCCCAAAGAAACTTTAGCATACACTGCGTACAACCCCAGACAACATTGCATAAGAGGTTGGCATAGGGAATTCCCACCAAAACCGAGGGGTTAGATTCCCTTGCCCACAGGTCACACTATCCTGAGTGGCCTGCCTAACTGTGCCAGAGAGTGAGTGGGGGTTGCCCTCTACCAAATGTACAGTGGAGGGGTCTGGATTCTCTACACTCCTCCTAGCAGTGACCACAGAATCTTCTGAGCTCTTCCCCATTTGTGGGTAGGTCAACTTTCTGGGAGGCCTTATGACTCTGCCAGCCCTTTGTTCCCTTGGGGTTTCTGGCTCTGGCGCCACAGGCTCTTCTTCTGTAACAGGCTCAGGCAACACGACGGGCTCTGTAACATCTGCTTCAGGAGCCGAGGGATACATAGAGTCTCTAGGGTCCTGTTCAGGGTAAACACCACAGGCATCTTCCCAGTAATCTGATGAAGGACTAGATGGGATGAATTCAGTGGCTTCTGCATTCAGTTGTCCATCTATAGTGTCTTCAGTAGTTGGAAGATCTATAGCAGAAGTTCCTTGAGTTGGGGAAGGCCACAGCCAGTCAAGCTCTCTCTCTTCATCTCCACTGAGTTCAGAAGCTTCTGTATCTTCAGTCCGAGAGGTCTGGGGCCGAGTGTTTGGCCTGGGGGTATCCAAAACAGAGACTGGTTCAGGGGAGTCCCTCACTGGAGGTATCCTGACCATATCAGCAAGTGGGAGCAGGTGGTTTCAATGCCACATCTTCAGTGGGCCTACCTTTCCTTCTGGCTTCAACTTGTAGACAGGTAGGCCCGGCAGCTTCCTACAGATGACATAGGGTTCAGATCTCCATCTGTCTGCAAGTTTGTGTTTTCCAGGGACCCCCAGATTGCGTAGCAGTACTCGGTCCCCGGGCTGCAGGTCTTGTACCCGGACCTTCAAGTCGAAGTTTCTTTTGTTTCGGGCTCCCCTTTGATCTGAGGCCGCTTGAGCTTGTTCATAAGCTACTTTCAGGCTGTGTCTGAGCCTGTCCACATATCCTTTGTGGGATGTGGCTGAGGAATGGTCTAAAGAAGTGCCAAAGGCCAGGTCCACAGGTAACCTTGCTTCTCTCCCAAACATGAGTCGATATGGGGAGTAGCCTGTAGCATCACTGGTGGTGCAGTTTTAAGCGTGTACTATAGCTGCTATGTGTTTGCTCCAATGTTGTTTCTTCTCACTTTCCAGAGTCCCCAACATGTTGAGCAGGGTTCGGTTAAACCTCTCCGGCTGAGCATCTTCCTGTGGGTGGTAAGGTGTGGTTCGAGTTTTCTTGATTCCTAACGAATCCAGGAGTTTCCGGATCAGTCGACTCTCAAAGTCCCTTCCTTGATCTGAATGAAGTCGCTGGGGCAGCCCATAATGGACAAAATACTTCTCCATAAGTATCTTGGCTACTGTGGAAGCCTTCTGGTCTTTGGTTGGGAAAGCTTGGGCATACCGGGTGAAATGATCGGTTATCACCAGAACATTTCCTAGTCCACTCAGATCGGGTTCGAGGCAGAGGAAATCAATGCATACCAGATCCATTGGGCTTTGACTTTGTAGATGGCCCATTGGGGCAGCTTGATGGGGTAAAGTCTTCCTCTGGATGCAGCGTGCACACGAATGACAGTACTCTTCCACTTCTGCCCTCATGCAGGGCCAATAGAACTGACTTCTGACAAGTTGAAAGGTCCTTTCCGCCCCTAGGTGGCCATGATTGTCATGTAGGGCAGTCAGAACAGTCTCTCTGTCTTTTTCCAGAAGAAACAATTGCCATTTATCTTCTAGGTCATCAGAGGGGCCCCTTCGGTAGACCACTCCCTGATGCACCTGTAACCTGTCCCACTCTTTCCTCAACAGGCGAGCTTCCTTTGAGGAGTGACTCAGAAGTCTGTTTGGATCCTGATTCTCCAGGGCTTCCAGAACTAATTTCCCCATGGGGTCTTCTAATTGGTCACATCTTAACTCCTTCTTGGACAGCTTTGGCAGATGGTCTTCCTCCAGTTGAGTTACTCCACAGTATTGTTTGGGGACTCCTACCATGGTAACTCCTATCTCTTCCGCCCTTGAGCCCCCTCTGGCTTGTAATTCAGCCCCCTGACAAAGGGCCCGCACCCCGTCCGGTGCCACTTGAGTCCAGTCTTCCATGTCACGGGTGGGACCATGAGATCTTCTGGACAGAGCGTCTGCATCTCGATTCCCAATCCCTGGCCTGTACTTTAGGCTGAAATTGAATCCAGACAATGCGGCCAGCCACCTGTGTCCAGTGGCGTCCAGCTTTGCTGTAGTGAATAGGTAGGTCAGGGGGTTGTTGTCGGTCTTCACCGTGAACTCCGCCCCATACAGATAGTCTTTGAGCTTGTCTACTACTGCCCACTTAAGGGCCAGGAACTCCAGCTTGTGAGTGGGGTAGTTTTTCGCAGAGGGGGTCAGGCTCCTGCTCATGTAGGCAACAGGCCGTAGTTGCCCTTTGTGTTCTTGATAAAGTACTCCTCCCAGACCGTCATGACTAGCATCTACGTGTAGTTCATAGGGTTTCGTTGGGTCTGCGTAGGCCAAGACTGGAGCAGTGGTTAGGCTCTTCTTCAACGCCTGGAAGGCCTCTTCACATTTCTGGTTCCACTGATCTCTGACTGACTCTCCCGGCTTCCTGGGCCCTGAGTCGTCCTCTTCTCCCTCAGTCTTGAGTAGTTCATTCAATGGTCTAGCAATTCGGGCGAATCCTTCCACAAACCTCCTGTAATAGGAGCAGAACCCTAAGAAAGATCTGAGTTCTGTTACTGTGGTGGGTCGTGGCCAGGAGGTAACTGCCTCCAATTTCTCAGGGTCTGTGGCCACCCCTTCTTCAGACACTATGTGCCCCAGATAGTTCACAGAAGACTGGTAGAAGCGACACTTCTCAGGCGAAAGCTTGAGTCCCTCCTCACTGAGTCTCCTCAACACTTTTTCCAGCCCCTCCTCGTGTTCTTCCAAGGTTCTCCCAAAGACAATGACATCGTCCAGGTATACTAGGACTTCAATAAGGTTCATGTCTCCTACAGTCTTCTCCATGAGATGTTGGAAGGTAGCAGGAGCTCCAGACAGTCCCTGGGGCATTCGATCAAACTCAAAGAACCCCACTGGGGTTATGAAGGCTGTCTTCTCCTTGTCTTCTGGATGCATAGGAATCTGATAGTATCCACTCTTGAGATCCATAACGCTGAACCACTTGGCTCCAGACAAACTCTGTAAAGTGTCCTCTATCCTCGGAGTGGTGCACTGGTCGGGTATGGTTCTCCTGTTGAGAGTCCTGTAGTCTATACAGAGCCTCAATGACCCATTCTTCTTCCTGACCACCACTATCGGGGAGGCATAGGGGCTTCTAGACTCCCGGATCACACCAGTCCTCCTGAGTTCTGCAAGTTGTTCCCTTAGATCCTCCAGATCTGCTAGTGGGACCCGCCTGACCTTCTCTCTGAAGGGCTTATCTTCTTGGAGGCGGATCCGATGGGTGGCACTCCTTGCACACCCCACATCGAACTCATCTCTGGAGAAGATCTTCTCCCATCTGGTCAACTGGGCCTTGGCTCTCTCTTTCCAAGCCCTGGGCAGATTCGGGTTTTCCATGGATAGCTTCTTCCAAGCATCTCCTCCTTCACCCGTCCCCTTGACTTCTGACAGGGTAACAGGGGCAGCAGGGTTCACCTGGCCCAGCAGCATCCTGGCTGGGATTTCCATGGGGCCATCTGTATTGTTCCTAACACTCACCAGAACTCTACAATGGGCCTTCTTCAGGGCCTTCAGTGGAATCACTTCTGGTATCACTTCCAGACCGGGGGATTCTTCCCTTGGGTCGGACTCCAACATGACAAAGGGTCCAGGCTGCTCCCAAGTAAGCTTCACAGTGGCTCTGAGACAGGTTTCTTCACCGGGCTGCAACACTACCCCTTCTCTTCCAAGTTTACACACCTTCCCTATCCCTTCTCCAGGGGTCTTCTGCTCTAGGACCAGCCGTTGGTAAGCCGTCTTCAGCATGGGGTGGATCTTGGTGGCCGCTTGCCCCTTTTCTTCCACTAGAGGGGTCAAGAGTCTTCGGACCAGGTCCGTGTTCGTCCCTATTATAAGGGAACGCTTGTTGGTTCCTGGCGGTCGAGGGCACACAACTGCCAGGGTGTCAAACACTTCGGCCTTCCCAGCCACGGATGGGTAAAAAGCCATTTTGACGGGCAGATAGCCTTCGTAGGGGAAACTCTGGGTTCCAATTCCACATATTTCCAGTTCCTCTATCTTCTGGATGGGCAGGTGACTCAAGTGTTTATCGTAGAAATCCCGGTATAATAGGGTCACTTGTGCCCCAGTATCCAGGATTGCTCTGGTGTAGACTCCCTCCACTTGAATGGGCACTATGGGAGATGGGCCTACCAGCTTCTCCGGATATGGCCTGGCAGGGGTCGCCTTCTTCTGGCCCTTTCCTTTCGGACTCTCTCTCGTCCAATTCCCGTTGGACTTTAATCTTTCTTGAGCCTGGTATGCATTGATTTCCCTCCTTTCAATGGGTGTACGGACCCGCTAAGGGATACTATTGTTTTTCTTAGGTGTGCACCCCCTCTGGGGAGTGCTGTGCCTCTTCTGAGGGGTCTTGCCCCCTTTCTCTGGGGTGTATCCCTGTTGAGGAATGTTGTGTTTCCTCTGAGGTGTTTTATCTCCTCTTTTCTTCTGCTTTGCATTCAGCTTGGAGCTCACTGAAGGTGATGGGCACCCAGTTGACTCCTTCACCGGGGCCCTCTGAAGTTTCCCGCCGGCTTGCGGTTGTCCGTTTTCTTCTTCTTGGGACTGGAACATGTAGCTGCAATATGGCCAATTCCTCCACAGTTAAAACAGACTATATCTCCCCATTCTTGTAAAGATGCGGGTGCTGAGGCAATTGGGAATAATTCCTTCCTTGGTACTTCTCTCTTGGGATCCTCTGGGTCTTTTGCCTTCAGAGAGGTCAACATCTCTAATGCCTTGGACATTTGAGATTTTAGAGTGTCTACCTCTGAGTCTCTTTCAAGGGTCTTCACTGGATTGACTAGCACCTGTGCAGGGACAACATTTGTCTTGATCATTTGCTGGTCCTGTTGTAGCGCCTCCTCATCTCTGATGATTTTTATCGAGTCAGCATAAGTCAGTAACGTTCCTCCTCCCGAGGTTTTCAGGTGCAGCCAGACTGGATCCGAACGTAACGCTCCCTTTAAGACTTGCTTCATTCTCGCTGCGTCTGTATCTTGAGCTTCATTCCCTTCTTCAACACAATCTTGCACAGCAACCTGTTCAGTCTCCTAACATACTTTGAAAGTTTCTCCCTTGGCTGTTGGAAAGTGTGTTCAAATTGGTAGACCATCTCTGTCACCTTTTCCAATTGACCAAACTCTTCCTGTAGCATGGCTAGACAGTCTTGAGCCGTGCAATCTGCATTCCCAAACCGAAAGCTTTTCACTGCTTCTGCTGCTGTGCCTTTGAGGCTCTCTATCACTCGTAGCCTCTTCTGCGCTTTAGGCACCTCCCATGCCTCTACTGCTTGTAATGCCTGCTCCACCCAAGTATCAAAATCTTCTTCCCCTGCAGGGACAGGGAGCTTCCCTGAGAATGTTTTCAGTCTCCGGTAGCTAGTCTCCACATGCACCGTGTTTGTCTTCTGACATTTGATTAGTAGATCCCCTATTGCCTTTATCAATTCTGGTGATATAGCAGTGGCAGGTGCGGGCGCCACCGGGGGTGTCACCCTACCTCCTCTTTCTGGTGAGGTACGGGCCACAGCCTGCGGTGATCCCATCTGTAATGGTTCCTTCTTTATAGTTACTGCGGGCGCCAACCTATAGGTTCTATTGTCTGGCGTCTTTACACACTTGTACTTGCAAGCCTCTGGTATCCCGTCTCCGTATTCCACCAGTGCATACTGATATGAAGTGTCTGGGTCTGATTTTATATCTACAGTGGGGCAAAAAAGTATTTAGTCAGCCACCAATTGTGCAAGTTCTCCCACTTAAAATGATGAGAGAGGCCTGTAATTGTCATCATAGGTATACCTCAACTATGAGAGACAAAATGTGGAAACAAATCCAGACAATCACATTGTCTGATTTGGAAATATTTTTTTTTGCAAATTATGGTGGAAAATAAGTATTTGGTCAATATCAAACGTTCATCTCAATACTTTGTTATATATCCTTTGTTGCCAATGACAGAGGTCAAACGTTTTCTGTAAGTCTTCACAAGGTTGTCACACACTGTTGCTGGTATGTTGGCCCATTCCTCCATGCAGATCTCCTCTAGAGCAGTGATGTTTTGGGGCTGTCGCTGGGCAACACAGACTTTCAACTCCCTCCAAAGGTTTTCTATGGGGTTGAGATCTGGAGACTGGCTAGGCCACTCCAGGACCTTGAAATGCTTCTTACGAAGCCACTCCTTCATTGCCCGGGCGGTGTGTTTGGAATCATTGTCATGCTGAAAGACTCAGCCACGTTTCATCTTCAATGCCCTTGCTGATGGGAGGAGGTTTGCACTCAAAATCTCCTGATACATGGCCCCATTCATTCTTTCATGTACAAGGATCAGTCGTCCTGTTCCCTTTGCAGAGAAACAGCCCCAAAGCATGATGTTGCCACCCCCATGCTTCACAGTAGGTATTGTGTTCTTTGGTTGTAACTCAGCATTCTCTCTCCTCCAAACACAACAAGTTGTGTTTCTACCAAACAGTTCTACTTTGGTTTCATCTGACCATATGACATTCTCCCAATCCTCTTCTGGATCATCCAAATGCTCTCTAGCAAACCTCAGACGGGCCAGGACATGTACTGGCTTAAGCAGGGGGAAACGTCTGGCAATGCAGTCCCTGTCGGCGTAGTTTGTTACTGATGGTAGCCTTTGTTACGTTGGTCCCAGCTCTCTGCAGGTCATTCACTAGGTCCCCCCGTGTGGTTCTGGGATTTTTGCTCACCGTTCTTGTGATCATTTTGACCCCACGGGGTGAGATCTTGCGTGGAGCCCCAGATCGAGGGAGATTATCAGTGGTCTTATATGTCTTCTATTTTCTAATTATTGCTCCCACAGTTGATTTCTTCACACCAAGCTGCTTGCCTATTGTAGATTCAGTCTTCCCAGCCTGGTGCAGGTCTACAATTTTGTTTCTGGTGTCCTTCGACAGCTCTTTGGACTTCACAATAGTGGAGTTTGGAGTGTGACTGTTTGAGGTTGTGGACAGGTGTCTTTTATACTGATAACAAGTTCAATCAGGTGCCAATAATACAGGCAATGAGTGGAGGACAGAGGAGCCTCTTAAAGAATAAATAATAAATAAATACAGGTCTGTTAGAGCCGGAAATCTTGCTTGTTTGTAGGTGACCAAATACTTATTTTCCACCATAATTTGCAAAAAAAAATCATTCCAAATCAGAAAATGTGATTGTCTGGATTTGTTTCCACATTTTGTCTCTCATAGTTGAGGTATACCTATGATGACAATTACAGGCCTCTCTCATCTTTTTAAGTGGGAGAACTTGCACAATTGGTGGCTGACTAAATACTTTTTTGCCCCACTGTATCACCCATGGTGTGTGATCTGGCGACACTAACTTCATTAACTCCTCTACCATGTCAGTCTTCCATTCCTCCCCTGGGAGACTGATGACTATCGAGTTGTTCGGCTCTGCCCTAGAGGTTTTGCACCACTCTTCTATTGCTTGCGGGTCCATGCCGGCACCTCTGGCTTCTAATTGCTGTATCAGGATCCCGGACGAGAACCCCCACGTGTAGCGATACCTTCAACTAAGAGGGCCGCAGATTTAGTTTGGGCCCTGAAGACAGCTCCGCCAACCCCCGGCAATATACTCGACCCCCTACTGGCACAGTTAGTTATGGCAGCAATATAATTCTTATACCGTATGATTAACTCAGACACCAAGGCAATAATGAAAGGGGTATCTAATTTACTTTTAGATTTGTGGTAAAAGGTTTACAGTGGTAACAGTTCACATAAAATAGGTTGCAGAGCCTTGCAGCAATAAACATACTTATACACTAATGGAATAGTAAAGGTGCGCCGCGTGGGCGACCGTTAACTAGGCGCCCTGTGGCGCAGCAACTAAATGAACTAACTAGCTGGCCAGGCCTGGCTCAGATATCTAAAACTCAGTCTATAGGGGATGATGGTTTCTTCACCGGCAAGTCTTTAAAGGTGGTGCACATAACAGAATAACATTTGTAATCCAGTGGGAAGATTGTAATAGAATAACACTTTACTGAAGAACCTCTGAGTTCAGCTCTGCTATGGATCTCCAGTGAGAGTATCAGATATAAACTTGTGGGCCACGGCAGTCTATAGGCACATCAGCAACAAACAGTATATGGTCTGAGCATACGCTCGCTCACCCCTCCGGACGCGATCCCAGTCCGGGAACTTCCACCGACTGTGTCCTCACACACAGTGTCTCCAGCGATCGGGTCCCCGATCCAACCAAGGCTGTAGATAAGCGAAGTCAGATGCCACCCAGGCTCGCAGTGGGGTGGAAGGCTCTTTGGTGCTGCGCAAGGCCTCAGGCTTCAGGCCTTGCACTCCGGCACATCCGCACAGGAGGATCAGTCACTGAAGTCTCGTGTCCCAAAGAGGCCGAGCCCAGCCTCGCCTCCTCCTTTTATAACCCCTCCCATGAGTCTCTGGGGTGGAAACATGCCGAAAGGAATTCTGGGCAAGGTAGTCCCGGGAGTCTTAAAGGGGACCCCGCTACACATAGAATGCATTAAAGTGGTTGTTAACAGTATTTGACCAGAAGGAGCAGAGGGGGCAGGCATGGACACAGAGCTGACAGGCAGGGAGGGAGGGGGAGAGGACGGAGGAGAGCACAGAGGAGAGAGCACATGACGGAGGCATGTAAACTGAACACGGTGTCAGGGCTGATCAGCCATCATACACCATAGTCAGTTTACAGTGGGAGCCTCGCCGGCGCTCCCCTTCATCGGGTTCCCCCACGGAAAGCTGCTTTCCATGGGGGCACCCGTACGGGCTCACTCCCGAGTCCCGTTGCGTCTATTGACATAGACAGCAGGACTCGGCCCCGCCCCCTGCTCCCTTGTCACAGGACTTGATTGACAGCAGCCTTGAGCCAATTGCTCCTGCTGCTATCAATATGTTCAATGAAGAGAGAGACAGCAGCTGGAGCCGCTGGGCTGGTGCACATCGCTGGATCGGATCGGGCTCAGGTAAGAAAAAGGGGTGGCTGGGGGGCAGCTGCAGCACAGAAGTTTATTCACCTTAAAAGCCTTCTTTGTGCAGCAGCCCCCCTCTGCCCCCCTAACACTTACCTGTGGTCCCTCTATGTCCAGCGATGTCCACGAGTGCCTCAGCCATCCGAGATTCTCCTTTCTGATTGGCTGAGACACAGCAGCGGCGGCATTGGCTGCCGCTGCTGTCAATCAAAGTCAGCTAGGTGGTAGGGCCGGGTCATGGGTACGTGTCTGAATGGACACAGGGAGCTGTGACTCGGCCCCCATAGCAAACTGCTTGCTGTGGAGGCACTGAACAGGAGGGAGGGGCCAGGAGCACCGAAGAGGGACCTGAGAAGAGGAGGCTGCTCTGCGCAAATCCACTGCAACAGAGCAGGTAAGTATAACATGTTTGTTAGTTTTATTGGAAAAAAAATGAGACTTTACAATCACTTTAATACACAGGTGGCAAACACAAGGCCCGCGGGCCGAATCCGACCCGCCAGGCCTTGTCATGTAACCCGTGCAGCGGCCCCCGTCGGCCCCTTCTTTTTGTCAGCGCTGTCAATTTTTCTCACGGCAGGTCTCCCAGGCAACAAGAGTAAACCTCCTCCATCACGCCAGCAGCGCCGGATTTGTGTGAGCGCATGCGCGGCCAGCCGTTCGGTCTCCAAGGGAACATCTCCTGCTCTCTCTCCTCCTCAGTCCCTCTAGCAGCGCTGGCTGTTTGTGAGCTGAACGTACGCGCGGTCCTCCCGGCATAGCTGTCAGTGTCGGAGGTTCCTTACAGCTCCGTTGGCTATGTTTTTCTTTTATCCAGCGGGCTGCAGCCTGAGAGCTGAGTCAGGTAGGAAGGAGAGAGCACAGATGTCAGAGTTTCTTTTTTTGGAGGGTGGGGGCGGTGAGGTCAGAACCCGGGAGGAGGGGTGAAAATCAGTTGTTGCACACTGTGCATAGCATACTTCTGAACCTTGCGCTCCCTACGCAGTGCACTCCTAAACCCTGCACTCCCTACGTAGCGCACTACTGAACCCTGCACTCCCTACGTAGCGCACTACTGAACCCTGCGCTCCCTACGCAGCCAACTCCTGAACCCTGCACTCCCTACGCAGCGCACTCCTGAACCCTGCGCTCCCTACGCAGCGCACTTCTGAACCCTGCGCTCACTACGCAGCACACTCCTGAACCCTGCGCTCCCTATGCAGCGCCCTTCTGAACCCTGGCCTCCCTACGCAGCACACTCCTGAACCCTGCGCTCCCTATGCACCACAAGAAAACTTTATTGGAGACTGCTCGGACTGAACACTATGGTGGAGTGCAGATAAAACCGGCCCTTTGAGAATTACCAAACTGCTGATGCGGCCCCCATGAATTTGAGTTTGACACCCTTGCTTTAATGTGAAAAACCTTGAGACTTCTCAACCACTTTAATGCCCCATACACACGATCGTTTTTCATGCCGTTAAAAATGCCATTTTAAAAAATGGCCATTAAAAATGATCGTGTGTAGGCTCCAGAGCATTTTTAACGACGTGAAAAACGGCCATTAAAAATTCCGGACATGCTCTCTTTTTTCACGTAGTTTTTCATGTCGTTTTTTTTAACGACGTGAAAAACGATAGTGTGTATGCTTTCACGACGTGAAAAAAACGCGCATGCTCAGAATCAAGTATGAGACGGGAGCGCTCGTTCTGGTAAAACTAGCGTTCGTAATGGAGATAGCACATTCATTACACAGTAACGGACTGAAAAGCGCGAATCGTCGCTCAACAAACTTTACTAACATGAAGGGTGGCGCCATTCGAACGGAACTTCCCCTTTATAGTGGCATCGTACGTGTTGAACGTCACTGCGCTTTGCTTGATCGTTTTTTTTAATGATAGTGTGTACGCAAGGCAGGCTTGAGAGGAAACATGAAAAAAAAACGAGGAGAAAAACGTCGGTTTAAAAAATGACATTAAAAACGATCGTGTGTACGGGGCATTAGACTCTATTTTTACCGTGACAATAAAAAACTTTGGCAAAGGATACTTTTTCGCCAAGTGCATTCATTTAAACCATGGATCATGTAATATTTCTGCTTTCAAACCTTTATCTATTTGTCAAATAGAAGGCCTTTCACACCCATAATGCCATTCTTCATAGCAGTCACTGGGTTGCTTTTGAATAATGCTTTATCCTTGTTAAATGTAAAAGCCTCTGAATATGAATTAATATGAATTGTTAGGTTTTATGGTATAATTATTGATTCTCTTCTTTAAATAATATATTTTACAATTATTATAAATATGCTTCATTTAGTTTTCTGTATGTTTGTTGTAAATGTAAAGCCATTGTTAGTATCATCATCTACCAGTTGCTTCCAACTATTGGGTATAATTGTGACTGTTCCCATTTATTTTATTTTTTTACGTAAAATGGAATTTCAGTGAATAAATTACTAAATTTATCATTTTTCTAAGATGGTGTCATGTGGACAGTTTGATAAAATAGCTCATTATACTCACTGAAGTGAAATATGAGTTTCATCAGCACATTTTCATCAGAAAATTAGTTTGCGGTTATCAATATTGAAGAAAACTAAGCTTACTTCAACACAAGGCATTGTAAAAATACTGAAATGCATTAGCACACACAGCTGTAAAGTGCAAAAAGTATGTAGCACACGGACCCTTTTTCCCTACCTTTGGCTCACTTGCAGGAAAAGGGCACACCGTACTATATGGAAAAAAGAAAATCTGCGCTAGATGAACCTCTAAATAAAGCTGCAACAATAAGTGTTAAACAACACAAAAACGCATAATATGGAAAAAAAGGTTGCGCTAAATGTGAACGTGACACATGAAGTGACATACAAAACCAAAACTGAATTAACACAATTGGTCAAACAGTGTGATGAAATCAAACATATGATAAATGAGCACGGCGGCTCACACAGTGAATAAACCACCAAAACAGTGACATAAATTGCAATAATAAACACATACACCTAAAACATATGATCATATGGAAAATCACTTGATAAACTTGACCAATAAATATAAATGTGTCCGTGAGAAACAAAAATAATGATCCAAAATCAAAGTTCATATAGATGCATTAAAGGTAATCCTCCACCGTGACCAATGGAATCCAAACTGAATGTGCACCAAGATGAAGTGATGTATAGGACAGCCTTCACCAATATAAATACTGCCTCTTACAGCAAGGCATTGATCCCTTATCACAGGGGATCAAAAAGCGCCTGTGGCTTGTTCCCCAGCCAGGGGTATGTGGCATACAGCGTCCGACAACCAGGATGGCGTCTCAACCGGGAGGTCAACAGCTCGAGATGGTACAAACACGGTCCCCGTATGCCAAAAAAAGGAAAGGACTAATAGTGTAAAACCTTACACATAGCTACCCGGAGACATACGGGCTGCTAATCTTTAGAGACAGCCAGCTTATTATACGCTCTTTTTATCCAACATTTCTGTAAGTGTGCATTCACTTTTTTATATAATAAATGTGTAAGGTTTTACACTATTAGTCCTTTCCTTTTTTTGGCATACGGGGACCGTGTTTGTACCATCTCGAGCTGTTGACCTCCCGGTTGAGACGCCATCCTGGTTGTCGGACGCTGTATGCCACATACCCCTGGCTGGGGAACAAGCCACAGGCGCTTTTTGATCCCCTGTGATAAGGGATCAATGCCTTGCTGTAAGAGGCAGTATTTATATTGGTGAAGGCTGTCCTATACATCACTTCATCTTGGTGCACATTCAGTTTGGATTCCATTGGTCACGGTGGAGGATTACCTTTAATGCATCTATATGAACTTTGATTTTGGATCATTATTTTTGTTTCTCACGGACACATTTATATTTATTGGTCAAGTTTATCAAGTGATTTTCCATATGATCATATGTTTTAGGTGTATGTGTTTATTATTGCAATTTATGTCACTGTTTTGGTGGTTTATTCACTGTGTGAGCCGCCGTGCTCATTTATCATATGTTTCATTTCATCACACTGTTTGACCAATTGTGTTAATTCAGTTTTGGTTTTGTATGTCACTTCATGTGTCACGTTCACATTTAGCGCAACCTTTTTTTCCATATTACACCTTACTATATGCCCGTACCCTCCTGTTTGAAGAGGTTGAGCGGTGTCATGTATTTGGGTCCCACAGCTAGGTTCTCCATCAGTTGGTTCTCATCTCCTAGGATATAGGGACAAGTCTCTGTTTTCCCCCCAAGTAATTCCAATGTCCACACCACTCTAAACTCCAACGTTGAGTTTATTTTTCATCAATGTTCAGCAGATAGGAAAGGGTGGATAAGAGACAGGACAGCAAGGTTTTGGGAGGTAGGTCCAGGCACAAGTAAATGTTACGATCACCACTCTATCCCAGAGTGGGTTTAGCTCACCCGGATAGTCTCCTGTCAAAGTGGATCCTAGCAGCCGCAGTGATGCTCGAACGCTCAATTAGGTTCTTTTCTTAGATACGATCGGGAGATCCCCTGCCACAGAATCTATCATGTCCCGAACTTCTCAGCTTTTGCAATACAAGGACAGGTGCCAGCAACAGCACATTACTAGGCCCTTGGTGGATAGATGAATCCCTCCAGAAAGTTACCGGGCCCCTTCTTTCACCGTGAGCTCTCACCGGTCCCTCAGAAAGGTCCTCCCCCGGCCTTCTCTTCTTAGAGCGGGCCCCCTCGCAAGGGGCACCCTGGGATTCCTCTTTCCAGAAGTGGGCTCCAGCTAAAGGTGCTTGGCCCAGTGCTGAAGTTGCAGCCCCAGGGCTAAATGTGCCTGGGACTGATGCGCACGCGGCCCCATGGCCTGCAGGGCCGGGCGCGGTGCACTTGGACTCGGACTCCCGACTCCCGACTCCTTCCTTCTCCTCCTGACTCCTCCCAGGCGGCGTCTGCCCCTTATGTATCCTCTCCCAGCATGCACAGCAGGCCAACCACGCCCACTGTACCGCTGCCGAGAGAGGACACCCTAAGGCACAGCACTATTACTAGTGGTTCAACCCTGACCTGTCATGGCAGTGCCACCTACAGGCCACAGGGAACTGCACACCAGTATACCTCCTGCAGAAACAAAGTAGAGAACTATCAATGAGAACGGTCTGAGCCTAACTACTAACTCAGACCAGCCCCCTAAATTTGGGTATATAGCACCCCTAAAAGGGGATGGGCGCTACACATACAATATACAAATTTACTTAAAATACCATAAAACTCTCATCCATAAATCATCCCATACTGTGTTTTACAAACTGGTAATGTTATGCAGTGGGGCAGCATGTATGCATTGGATGGTGTCCAATGACCCACGGAAATCCTTAAACATAGGGGTTTCAGGGTTCCACTCATAGGAAGGCCCTTCATTGGCTCTTTCCCCTCTAGAAGTCCTTAAAGGCAACCCAGCCTGGCTTGACCAGGATTCAGTGGCTTATCTGACCCTGCAACTGTAGCCAGTTACACCACATCCCTAAATTGCACAGGAAAATTACTGGGGAAGCAGTCCAAACACAAGAACAAATGCTGTTCATAGTCAGTCACTAGGAGATTCCTATTCTGTATTCTGCAAAAGGGATTTTTCAGAGCAGTGGTGGCAGCTCTGCACATGCTCAGTTTTCAGTCTGTTTCTATGCTGAGCATTTCCCCCTATCACATCTGAGAAGACCATGTGACTATAGAGTCACACATGTGCGCGTATACACAGTGGTAAATCACAGTCCACTCCCTCCCTCCTCCTCCAAGCCCACTAACCAGCTAAGAACAATGGGGGCAAGATATTACATATAGATTGATGGAAGCTTCGCTTCCCTCTTATTCTAAGACACAGGCTGGAGGGGCATGACACATCCTGTTACTGGCATAAATCTGCCCACACCATGTTATTGAAAAAATAAAAAAGATTTGATTTCAAATATATATTTGTATGACAATTTAAGAGTTTATTGATATTAATTATTTATTTTTACTCTGTATCCTAAAGGCTGTTTAGTTGAAGCTGTTATAGCTGCAAAGGGTGGGCCCACTCAATATTAAACCCTACGGACTAAGACTGGGATGCCATTAAAATTCATGTGCTTGTAAAGTCAGGCATCCCAATACTTTTGGTAATATGGTGTATATACAATTTTGGCCAATTTTTATGCATTTTGCCAAGGCACCCCTGGAAACCTGAAGGCTTTCCAGGGTGCCTGGGCATCCTGGTTGAAAAAGGCTGCACTTTATAAACCAGTGGCGGCTGGTGCTGTATATTTTGGAGGGGGTGGTAAAAAGCCTTATTGGAATCCATGTGTAGATTAGGGGCTGGGTGCATGAATTTGGGGGGCGGCACCCCTGTGCCTCTAATGGACGGTCTGCCATTGATATAATCTTTAAATGTGTGGTTAGGGATGTTGGTATACCAATACAGTGCAACTGCTCCTGGGCCTATGAGGTCATGAAGCCTAAGTATAACAGCCTCTTGTTGTATCTTTCTGTACTCCACAAGACCTATTTCTTTGTATTTTCTGCTGTTTTAAGGGTCCTTATTCACCTCACTATGTAGAAACTGGATTTAAATTTAATAATAATAACAGGTTGGTTTTGTTGTGTACCGGTGGAGGAATCTCAGGTGTCTGAGTTATGAAGTCACGTTGGTCATTTTCCTTTTACAATTTCAGGTTTCTCTGATTCTTCCTGACTTACTGAAATGCTCACATTGGAGATTCTGCAGCTGAAAGATATTCCTCAGTATCTGGTGGTATAGCTAGTGCCAGATTTATAACGGGGCAAAAGAGGAAATTGCCCAGGGCCCCCCTGCTAGAGGGGGCCCCAGACTTTCTTTATAATCTCTTTTAATAATTATAACATTTGTTTTATTATTAAACAATAAACAAAGTGTGTGTGGATGTCAGGATACAGAAACAGTTCAGCCAGACTTCAGGGGCAAAGATAGGGATGTGTAATATGTTTTCTTACAGTCAAAAAAATTGAGAAAAAAAATCTGAGTGTCTTCTTTGGAACCTGATGTGGTTTATCATTCATTTCAGTTCCCTTTTTTATTTGTCATAGGATTTCTATGTTGAGGGCCCCCAAACATGAAGTGCCCTGGTGCACCAAGGTCTAAATCCGGCACGGGGTACAGCACAACTAGGGTTGCCACCTGTCTGGGATTTACCCGGACAGTCCGGGTTTTGAATCATTTGTCTGGGTTTCAGGCAGACTAAAACCCGGACACATAATTCAGACTGGGCTGTGGCTTCCCAAGTAACCAAGATAGTCACACACAAATCTGTTGCCATGCAGGAGCTGCAGGCAGCTGTCTGGGGGCAGGTTCGGCATCACTGGGGGCACACTTAGCCACACCCAATGTTAGCTGCGGCAAGCTATGTGCACCGCATTACTCCTCTTCTTGGGGCACCCAAAGATGTCCCAGGCCGCTAAAATGTTCAGGTTTAGCTTGAAGAAAAAGTGGCAACCCTAAGCACAACCTATGCTAAAAACTCAACAATTTGCAGTAACAAGGATGAGTCGCTACTGTGTCTGGACAGAAGCTGCACCAAAAAAGTGCACACATGGAACTTATACATCAGGATAGCTGGAAATACCAAAGATGGCTGCCTGTGATGGGACACAAAGAAACATTTGATGTAACTGATTCTTCTTCTTGGCATTCATATGCAGAGAAAGTATCATACTTCTTATGCCGCGTACACACGGAAATTCCTGCCAGCAAAAGTCCGATGTGAGCTTTTGGTCGGAAATTCCGACCGTGTGTATGCTCCATCGGACTTTTGCTGTCTGAATTTCCGCCAGCAAAAGATTGAGAGCAGGTTCTCTATTTTTCTGCCGGAAAAAATTCCTATCGGAAAAACCGATCGCCTGTAGCAATTCCGACGCGCAAAATTCCGACGCATGCACGAAAACAATTCGACGCATGCTCGGAAGCATTGAACTTAATTTTCTCGGCTCATCGTAGTGTTGTATGTCACCGCGTTCTTGATGGTCGAAAGTTCAGAGAACTTTTGTGTGACCGTGTGTATGCAAGCCAAGCTTGAGCGGAATTCCTTCGGAAAAACCATCCAAGGTTTTTCCGACGGAAAATCCGATCGTGTGTACGCAGCATTAGAAGCAAACAGAGATGATCCTGAACAGAAAAGAGCAGTGATGCTGACAATCTGTGTGGATAAAATGTTTGCAATTATATGTTTAGTAACTGCTCCAACAAGTCCAAATCCAAGACTTGTGAGGGATCACCAAGGGCACAAGAAAGGGCCTATTTTCTGCAACACATTTTGTCTTTATAAAAAGTTTTCAGTTTTACAAAAGAAATCGACAGTGGGAAGGCAATGCTGTCAGCTCAGGAATGTAAAAATGTGTACTACTGTGCCAGAGGGAGATCATTCTGTGGGTGAAAGCACATTGAAAGACCGATTTAAAAAAAATTGCATTGCCGTTCACCCAGTGAAAATGCATGTACTTTCATCCTGTCGGAATGGGGCAAACAAAACCCAATGTATATGGACTTTATTCTGTAATGTTCAATTGTAAATCATTAAAGAGGAACTTCAGTTTAAAAACAAAAAAATAAAAGGTCAGCAGCTACAAATACTACAGACTAATATACAGACACTTACCAGCCCATGGAGCCTGGGCTGTCCTCACCCGGGCCAGTTATTCGCTGGTCGCTGGCGCAGCCATCTTAAAGGAGTTGCAGAGTCATATGTTTTTTTTTTTATCTTAATGCATTCTTTGCATTAAGATAAAAAGCCTTCTGTGTGCAGCAGCCCCCCTCAGCCCCCCAATACTTACCTGAGCCCCCCCTCTATCCAGCGATGTCCACTGTTGTCTCGGCCGTTCGAGACTCTCCCTTCTGTTTGACTGAGAGATAGCAGCGGCGCCAATGGCACCTGCTGCTGTCAATCAAAGTCAGTCAGCCAATCAGGAGAGAGAGGGGGCAGGGTTGGGCCATGGCTCCATGTCTGAATAGACACAGGGAACTGTGACTCGGCTCGGGTGCCCTCATAGAAAGCTGCTTGCTGTGGGGGCACTCAATGGAGGGAGGGGCCAGAAATACAGAAGAGGGATCCGAGAAGAGGAGGATCTGGGCTGCTCTGTGAAAATCTACTGCACAGGGCAGGTAAGTATAACATGTTTGTTATTTTTATAGAAAAGACTTTACAATAATTTTATCTGTGGGAAGCCGGCTGTGACTTCCTGATGCTTCAAAGCTGGCTCTCCACTGTGCATATAAGAGACGCACTGAGCTTTCTGAATGGTCCCATAATCCCTTGGGACAGGTGATGTGCCCCAGTAGGTTGCGGGTGGGGAGGGGCAAACTTCTGCTGTGCTTGTCTAGGGAAGCAGAAGTGGGAATCAATCTGTCAGAATTAGGTACCTGCTCCCTGAATAAAAGAAAAAAGGTTCCTATTCAGGCAGAGAAGGGGAGAAGGAGGAAGATCAGCAGAACTTCCTTTTGTAAGTGATACTGCATTTGGCCACTAGATGGAGATAAATATTAAAGGAAACTTCTCGAATACTTAGCTCCATTCAATGACCAAATTAGGTATTTTATGTTAAAAATCAAATAGTTACAATCAAACAGCACAGGATATAGCCTATTTAAAAATATTACATTTTTTTTGCCCCATTCGCAAAGATGCACTTAGATGGTTGACTGATGGGGGCTGTCCAACCAGGTTTGCATATTACTTGTTGGCTCAGCATGTTACTCCATGGCCAAAAACAGGTGTAAAAAGCCCTGCTGAGCTCCATATGGGGTGCTGCCTTAAAGGGGTTTTAAACCCTCAAGGTTTTTCACCCTAATGCATTCTATGCATTAAGGTGAAAAACCTTCTGTAGTGAAGCACCCCCCCAGAGCCCCCCTTTTACTTACCTGAACCCGATCTTTCCAGCAAGGGGAATGAGCACAGCAGCTCCAGCCACTGTCTCTGGTCCTCATTGGATAGATTGATAGTAGTGCAACCAGTGGCTCCCGCTGATGTCAATCAAATCCAATGATGCGGGAGCTGAGGGGTGGGCTGAGTCCTGCTGTCTGTGTCAATAGACGCAGCAGCAGGACTCGGGAGCGCGCCCGCATGTGTGCCCCCCATGGAAAGCGCTTCTCTGTGGGGGCACTCGAGAAGAGGAGGAGCCAAAAGCACTGCGGAGGCACCCCAGAAGAGGAGGATCGGGGGCAAAACCCTTGCACAAAGGAGGTAGGTATGACATGTTTGTTATTTAAAAACAAACAAACAAAAAAAAAACCCTTTCATTCCCTTTAAAAACGACAACCTAAATTCTGCTTTATTCTATTTATGAAGTCGTTATGTTAGTTTACTTTACATGATGCACCATGTGATTGGGTACAGCTGGTAGTTAGTTAGAAACTATACAAAAGTTTTTACCAAGATACAGATCTTTATTTATTTTTTTTATTACAAAAGATGAAAAAAAAAAATGCAAGCATATAACAAGCATATATCTTATCTGTAAATTTCCCCCCACTAAATAAACAGGTTTATATTGTATATACTGGATGGGGTGTTTGGGATAGAAATAAAGAGCTGCTTTACAATACAAGCAAACTGAAGACATTGCTGAATATTACCAGTGCTTTTAAATATCATAGTTCTCTTCCTAAATGGCACATTGACACTTTTATAAGATGTGTTCAATATTTTTTTTACAACTCAATGCTTACATTGTAGATATTTCACATCTTTATTACTTAAAAATAATAAAATATCCATGTAACAGGCGAGCTGCAAGTACTAGAATATAATGTATGAATATTTCATTCCATCTCACTAAAGATTGATTACAGATATCTAGCTACAACTCAGCAGTTCTTTTACATGTTTTATTCAAGTTGTAACATTTAAAGGCAGAGCTGCCGTCTGTAGCGATACCAAGTTATGCCATGCAACCTATAATAGGCAGAAAGTCTTAGAAAGGTTACAAGATAAGCACAAGCAGTTATATGCATGTCTTTAGATAAAAGCAAAATGATATAATAGAATAAATGATTTTGAAAAGGTCATTTATGAACAAGCTGAGAAATAACTAACACTTGTATATATCAGAAACATTTGTTCTACCCTTAAAGTTCACCACCAACCAAAAGGATTTATTTTGTTTTGGAGAGAGCAGGGGAGGGTTAGAGCCTCTGTCATGTTTCTATTGCCATCTGTGTTTATACTGTAGTGGTTCCACCTTACTTATTATTAGGTCAGGAAATTCCAGGAAATCTCTCCAAATGAGACATGGGCAAAAATAAATTATTCTTTCCTCTTCCAGATTATAGCCCAAACAGTGATCATTGGAACATTCAGAAGTTTAGAAATCCTTCTGTAACCAATGCCATTAGTATGTTTTGCAACAATAAGGTTGTGAAGGTCTTGAGAGAGCTCTTTTCTTTTACCCATCATGAGATGTTTCTTGTGTGACACCTTAGTAATGAGACACCTTTTTATAGGCCATCAGACTGAACCAGCTGATAATAATTTGTACTGACAAGGGGCAGGATTGCTTTCTAGTCACTGATAGATTTCAGCTGGTGTCTTGGCTTTCCATGCTTTTTTGCACCTCCCTTTCTTGTGTTCAATACTTTTTTTATGTGTCATTCCATTTTATTACACATAACTTAATTTCTGAACGTATTTGTTTTGGTTTATTTGTATGTATGGATTGCATGGGTTGTTACCGACATGTGGTGCAAATTTCATGTCAATAGCACCTTTAGAAAAAAAAATGTACCTAGAAAAATGGTGACGTGTGCAATATTTTTTTTACCCGCTGTATATGTAAGAGACCCAGCAAAATAGCTGGACACATAACAATTAGGGAAAATAACATAATTGAACACATGCTGTATAACCTAGAACATACAAAAACCCACTATCTAGCTAATAAAATCATAATTGGCCAATTAATTAAAATACAACCATGGCAGCTGCAAGGACAATTGTGTGAGCACCCCCCCCCCCCCCCAAACAAGAAAATTTGCAATTCAAAATGTTCATAGGTATGTTTATCACAGTTTACGTGAACTAAGACACAAAGTTAAAGCCTCTCCTTCATATTGATGTTCAAGATTAGATAATTATATGTAACTGGATATTATTCAGAATTCCTGGAAAGACCCTTTGGTAGGATGTGTTCCAGGACCAGCATGTGGCTGGATGTCATTCAAAGTTCATTCACCACTTCCCATCCCGCCAATAGTCATATGACGTCCGCAGGAGGGATCTCCCATCCTGGGCGGGCGTCATATGACGTCTTGGGCTTCCCGGCCATCTAGGGGGCGCACGCCCGCCGCGTCGCTTGGGTCCCGGTGCGCGTGCCTAGCGGACGTAATGTCTGCTAGGCACCCGCGATTGCCCGTTAACACAGCAGGACTATGTTAACACAGATCCACGTCCTGTCAGGTGAGAGGAGACCGATGGTGTGTTCCCAGTTCACAGGAACACCGATCGGTCTCCTCCCCTTGTGAGTCCCCGCCCCCTACAGTTAGAATAACTCCCTAGGACACACAGTTACCCCTTGATCGCCCCCTAGTGTTAACCCCTTCCCTGACAGTCACATTTACACAGTAATCAGTGCATTTTTATAGCACTGATCGCTGTATAAATGTGAATGGTCCCAAAAATGTGTCAAAAGTGTCCCAAATGTCCATCGCAATGTCACAGTCACAATAAAAATCGCCGGTCGCCGCCATTACTAGTAAAAAAAAAATTAATCTATCCCCTATTTTGTAGACGCTATAACTTTTGCGCAAACCAATCAATAAACGCTTATTGCGATTTTTTTTTACCAAAAATATGTAGAAGAATACATATTGGCCTAAACTGAGGAATTTTCTTTTTAAATTGTGATATTTATTACAGCAAAAAGTTAAAATAATATATATTTTTTTAAACTTGTCACTCTTCTTTTGTTTATAGCGTAAAAAATAAAAAACGCATAGGTGATCAAATACCACCAAAAGAAAGCTCTATTTGAGGGGGGAAAAAAACATGGGTACAGTGCTGCATGACCGCGCAATTGTCATTCAAAGTGCGACAACGCTGAAAACTAAAGATTGGTCTGGGCAGGAAGGGGGTGAAAATACCCTGTTATTGAAGTGGTTAAGGGATCGTCTAATGGAATATAGAGTGAGACCAACCCACATACAAACGGTGTTGATGGCTCACTACATATGGCTGAATAGCATTTGAAGTCCGTGAGGAATTATGGCACATATATTAAGCATCAAGCATAACTTGAAAACTCCCAGGGAGAGGTGCCCATATCATCACCTACAGTTTAGCCTCCATATAGCTTCTTGTAGCATGGCACCCTATACCCTCCCTTTGTTGGCAACTATATCCGCATAGGAAAGTTCATCCAACTGTACAGTATGTAACTCAAAATTGCCCAGTGTGGGAGCCATCAGTTTTTGATCAGGAAAAGTTTCCAAGCCATATAACACTCAAATAGATAGTGTTCATTTAAAAATGCAATCGCCACAATTTTATAGACATATTTTCTTTTTAAATATTTTACCACAGGGGTTTTATCCATGAACAGCTGTTCTGTTCAGTACAGAATAGATGGGACTGAGGATTAAATGTCTAGTAACTGTAACGACATGATATGACAGGTGACAGAATGACTGAAGAGCTATTTATTTATTCTGCTATTTATAGAGCGGCTTTTGCTTTTGATATCTCTGAGAGCAAATCTCGTCTATGATTTTTGTCAGATAGGACATAAAATGAAATCACTTGACTTGTAAAATATTACTATACTCTGGAGACCTAACGTCAGATGATAAAATTGATCAATTTACAATATGATTAAGTGAGCTAAGCAGGTTGGCTGTTGAGTGTGACCTATTACTTGTCAGGCATACAGTTATTTGCAACTCTTTTTCTTCAGAAGCATGAGGGCACTTTCTTAGACTGTCATTATAGATATATAATGTATTCATTGGCGTATAACACTCACTTTTTTACCCTGAAAATAGAGGGTAAACTGTGCCTGCGTGTTATACGCAGGGGGCTGTGGAAAGTTTTTTTCCTGAAACTTCCCTCTTAAAGTTAGGGTGCGTGTTATACGCCTGTGCGTGTTATACGCCGATAAATACGGTAATTCTAATACTGTTAATAAAATTGTTTTTGCAGTATCGCCAATTCATTTAGGAGCCAATATTTGGGGAGCCCTTCTGGCCTTCTTTTGACTGTGACAGACTTCTTTCACGTTGGATCTGTTGATCATTGAGGATTCAGTTGCATTTTAGCTTATGTTTGAATATCTCCAAGGAGGGGCTGGAAGACTCTGCATATCTTTCTCTAACTACTTTTTGTATTGCAGTTCACTTGATGGCTGGCACTCAATGGCGACCCCTCTGATCTATCCTTAACACACACAGCAGGATTGTTTGTGGATCTGAGCACACTTTAGAGTATCCAGTGTTATAACACCTGTTATTTCCCCTGGCTTTTGTTGTAAGCTATTAGCTCTAAAAATATTAAAAAGTGGATCCTGAGGAAGCCCTCATCTCGGGCGAAACGCATAGATCCTCAAACCTTCTGGGATTTATCCCTATGCAGATGAATGCACTGTATGTCGTTGTATAGACCATAACATATTTTTTTTATTTTTAGAAAACCCATACCTTCCTTGCTTTTAAGGTTTTTCTATAAATAAAATGTATTGATTTTATATGGTGTGTTTTTGAGCAATTGTCTGTTTTTGGGCACACTAAAATCCCCCATCTCTCATAAATTCCCCATATGGGGACTTATGGGAAATTACTCTTCTTCCAATTTTGAGTCTTTGTAGGGGATTGTGCCAAAATTTATTGAACGGGTTCTCCCAACCAATATTCTCCCTAGAATTCTAATACGTTAAACATATGTAGCGCCCTGCTCCCAATGAGTGGGCGCTATATGTTAAAAATTTAGTTGTCTGGGCATTAGTCTAGCCCAGAGAGATTGTTTAATTAAATTATGGCACTGTTTCAGTTCGGTTGGTTGCATGATTTTCCTCCTGCCAGTGGGTGTCACTGTTACCGCTGGTCAGGGTTGTAAAGGCAACAGGCTGGACGTATTGGGTATCTCTTTCCCAGCAGCAGCCCAGGGGGCATGGTGTACCCGCTGTGCATGCTGGGAGAGGGTACTTATGTGACATCCGCCATTGGAGATGGGGGTCGTCGTTCGTGGGTGGTGGAAACCACCCGCCCAATCCCGACCTGAGGGCCCTCATGGCCTCAGGGAAGTGCTGGCATTTTCCGCCTCGGGCCACGTTGGCCTGAGGCTCCGTTACTGAAATGTGGTCCCAAAATTTACTCTGGGCCTACTGATCCGGGGGATGATCCTGTGTCGCCTTGCCTGCTGGAAGGGACCAAGCAATTGAGGACTCAATTGGAGGATGCATCCGGATCATAATCTACCTCACAGTGCTGCCGGAACGGCTGCAAGATCCTGGCACTGAGAGCTGTGTTCTTTATTCAGAAGGTAACCCAGGGAAGGGTTACACCAAGTCTGTGGCAGAGACTGTTCTATTGTCACCAAGTCTGTGGCAGAGACTACAGGTCCTTCTCAAAAAATTAGCATATTGTGATAAAGTTCATTATTTTCTGTAATGTACTGATAAACATTAGACTTTCATATATTTTAGATTCATTACACACAACTGAAGTAGTTCAAGCCTTTTCTTGTTTTAATATTGATGACTTTGGCATACAGCTCATGACAACCCAAAAATCCTATCTCAAAAAATTAGCATATTTCATCCGACCAATAAAAGAAAAGTGTTTTTAATACAAAAAAAGTCAACCTTCAAATAATTATGTTCAGTTATGCACTCAATACTTGGTCGGGAATCCTTTTGCAGAAATGACTGCTTCAATGCGGCGTGGCATGGAGGCAACCAGCCTGTGGCACTGCTGAGGTGTTATGGAGGCCCAGGATGCTTCGATAGTGGCCTTAAGCTCATCCAGAGTGTTGGGTCTTGCGTCTCTCAACTTTCTCTTCCCAATATCCCACAGATTCTCTATGGGGTTCAGGTCAGGAGAGTTGGCAGGCCAATTGAGCACAGTAATACCATGGTCAGTAAACCATTTACCAGTGGTTTTGGCACTGTGAGCAGGTGCCAGGTCGTGCTGAAAAATGAAATCTTCATCTCCATAAAGCTTTTCAGCAGATGGAAGCATGAAGTGCTCCAAAATCTCCTGATAGCTAGCTGCATTGACCCTGCCCTTGATAAAACACAGTGGACCAACACCAGCAGCTGACATGGCACCCCAGACCATCACTGACTGTGGGTACTTGACACTGGACTTCAGGCATTTTGGCATTTCCCTCTCCCCAGTCTTCCTCCAGACTCTGGCACCTTGATTTCAGAATGACATGCAAAATTTGCTTTCATCCGAAAAAAGTACTTTGGACCACTGAGCAACGGTCCAGTGCTGCTTCTCTGTAGCCCAGGTCAGGCGCTTCTGCCGCTGTTTCTGGTTCAAAAGTGGCTTGACCTGGGGAATGCGGCACCTGTAGCCCATTTCCTGCACACGCCTGTTCACGGTGGCTCTGGATGTTTCTACTCCAGACTCAGTCCACTGCTTCCGCAGGTCCTCCAAGGTCTGGAATCGGTCCTTCTCCACAATCTTCTTCAGGGTCCGGTCACCTCTTCTCGTTGTGCAGTGTTTTCTGCCACACTTTTTCCTTCCCACAGACTTCCCACTGAGGTGCCTTGATACAGCACTCTGGGAACAGCCTATTCGTTCAGAAATTTCTTTCTGTGTCTTACCCTCTTGCTTGAGGGTGTCAATGATGGCCTTCTGGACAGCAGTCAGGTCGGCAGTCTTACCCATGATTGCGGTTTTGAGTAATGAACCAGGCTGGGAGTTTTTAAAAGCCTCAGGAATCTTTTGCAGGTGTTTAGAGTTAATTAGTTGATTCAGATGATTAGGTTAATAGCTCGTTTAGAGAACCTTTTCATGATATGCTAATTTTTTGAGATAGAAATTTTGGGTTGTCATGAGCTGTATGCCAAAATCATCAATATTAAAACAAGAAAAGGCTTGAACTACTTCAGTTGTGTGTAATGAATCTAAAATATATGAAAGTCTAATGTTTATCAGTACATTACAGAAAATAATGAACTTTATCACAATATGCTAATTTTTTGAGAAGGACCTGTATATGTGATCGATCTCCGCATCGGCTGCTAGGCCAGTGAGATTGGGCCTATCCGGTGTTTGCTGAGTCCAGCGTGGAGACAGTTGCTCCTCTGGACCTAGGAAGATTCCTGTGATCCGCAACCAAGGTACCTGAGTCCTCCCCACCCCTTCAACCCCCTCTGTTGAAACTTTGTTCAATAAAACCCTTGAAAGAGACTTTGTGTTGGTGCAAACTTCTTCTGGACAACTCTTCAAGGAGAACCCCTGAGATGAGCATACGGAACAGTAAGGTAGCGGCAGGCCCAAATTTAAACCAGCAGCTCCCACGGGGGTATCACTACATGTAAACTGGTCAGCTTTTAAATAATTTTTGTGGGTCCTCCCCAGGATAGTAAGGGTCAAATTCTTGGTTAGTAAACACCTTATTCCTCCCTCCCTCAACCGTTGGCACTCCATTTTGATCCACTGAATCTTCCCTCAACATCCTCATTTACAATGTAGGCCCACTGCTTATAACTTTAAAGCTCAACTACACTGCATCTGAATACCACATACAAAAAAACACTATACCAAAAACACATACAAAACACTATTTCAATCATTTTTATTATTCAAAGCAAACTCATTCATCTATGCATATCTCCATGTTTTATTTTATCGAGAAGTCACTTTAAAAACGCCTCCCAGCATTTCTGGCCATGGCCATCTTGAGTAAAGGGAGATGATTCATGTAGCATTTACTTCCGAAAATACATCTGCCCCTAGCTTTGGCATGCATGCAGGAGGGTGTGCTTAGCTAAGAAAACCCCTCCTCCCCTCTTGAAGACTCCTTGGATATATGACATATTTTGCCCAGTTCTGGAAACATAGTTTCCACCTCACCCCTTTAAACCCGATCACACATGAATTACACAGGTTCTGAGGCTAATTTAATGCAGATAAGGCACCAAGTGAGTTTAATTACCACCTTAACCACTTCAATACAGGGCATTTTCACCCCCTTCCTGCCCAGACCAATTTTTAGTTTTCAGCGCTGTCGCACTTTGAATGACAATTGCGCAGTCATGCTAAACTGTACCGAAATGAAATCTTTGTTTTTTTCCCCCACAAATAGAGCTTTCGTTTGGTGGTATTTGATCACCTTTGCGCTATAAACAAAAGAAGAGCGACAATTTTGAAAAAAACACTATATCTTTTACTTTTTGATTTAATAAATATCACAATTTAAAAGAAAAAAAAAGTTCCTCAGTTTAGGCCGATATGTATTCTTCTTGCGGGCAATCGCAGGTGCCCGGCGGACATCGCGGCCGCCGGGCACGGGCCCCGAGCAATGCGGTGGGCTCACCCGCCCCCTAGACAGCTGGGAAACCCAGGACGTCACATGACGAAAGGTTCCTGTGAATGTCATATGACTATACGCTGGGCAGCAAGTGGTTAATCTCATAAATAATATGTGTTTAGTTTCAAAGGATGAGGTGGCAACCCTACCTGGAAACCTGGACTAAATCAGAATTCATACTTTATGTAGCGGGAACGGGTGTTGCTGTTTGCAATTATTTTTGGGCGATGTACACACGCTTCTGGGTGTCACGCATAGGGCAGCCCATTCATTTGAATGGGCTGCTCTATGAGCATTTGTTGCACAAAAAAAGCTCCTGCACCTTTTTGGGAGATGAGCTTTGTGTGATTGTTTTTGTTTTTGGCTCCACAATTAAAATTGCACTGAGTTGTGGGTGCTTTAAGAATGGCAATGCGTCATGCGTTTTGTCGCAATTTTAGCACAATTTGGAATTGCAGACAGAATCACACCGATTCTGTCTGCAATTCCAAATTGCTAGGTGTGAATGGGGCCTGACTGAAAAAATGTAAAAAAAAAAAGGTTAAAATTAGTAAATATAATATACCGTATATACTCGAGTATAAGCCAACCCGAATATAAGCCGAGGCACCTAATTTTACCACAAAACAATGGGAAAACGTATTGACTCGAGTATAAGCCTAGGGTGTCCATCTGCATGCCTCACTTTGCCTCACTGTGTCCATCTGCATGCCTCACTGTGCCGATGCCTCACTGTGTCCATGACTAGACTGACGTTTAACATGGGAGTCTATGGAAGGGGTGCCTGGATTTGAAAAATCGGTGCTCCCTGGCCGTAGGTCCCCTAGACTAAAAACTTTGCACACTTATAGAGGAGAAATGGGGTTACATGTGTGCCAAGTTTGGGGTCCAGCTGGTACCAGGTCCCCAAAGTCACCGGAGAAATTACCGTTTAACATGGGAGTCTATGGAAGGGGTACCCGGATTTGAAAAATCCGTGCTCCCCGGCCGTAGGTCCCCCGGACAACAAACTTTGCACACTTGTAGAGGAAGGGTGGGGCTACATGTGTGCCAAGTTTGGGGTCCAGGGGACGTACGGCCGGCCGGTACCAGGTCCCCAAAGTTCGGGAGATCAGGCGCAAAAAGGTGACTCGAGTATAAGCCGAGGGGGGGCATTTTCAGCACAAAAAAATGTACTGAAAAACTCGGCTTATACTCAAGTATATACGGTACCTTCTTATCTCTTTACTAAGGTTAGGAGCATAAGGAAAAAAACGGCCTGGTTCACAAGTGCATTTTTTAGTGCATTTTTAGTTTTGCAGAAACACACTACAGTCCATTTAACATGGTTTCCTATGGGTAATGTTCACATCTGTGCATTTTTATGGAAAGGGCCCAGTACTTTTTTCTGGTTTTTGGTTCCATAGACTTCAGTGGATTAAAAACATGTATTGAAAAACGCAAAATGCACCCAGAATATGCAAACTGCAACCTGCATAGGTGTGAACTAGGCCTCAATGTTAATAAGGAGAGTGAAGTTCCGTTTTAGGCCTGGTTCACACCTATGCAGGTTGCAGTTTGCATATTCCAGGTGCGGTTTGCATTTTTCAATACACATTTTTAATACTTTGAAGTCTATGGAACAAAAAAATGGAAAAAAGTCCCTGGCCCGTTCCATAAAATGCACAGATGTGAACGTGACCCATAGGAAACCATGTTAAATGGACTGTAGTGTGTTTCTACAAAACTGAAAATGCACTAAAAAATTCATAGGTGTGAACCAGGCTTTTTTCATCCTTATGCTCCTAACCTTAGTAAAGACATAAGAAGGTATATTATATTTACTAATTTTAACCTTTTTTTTACATTTCTTCAGTCAGGCCCTATTCACACCTAGCAATTTGGAATTTCAGACAGAATCCATGTTAAATGAACTGTAGTGTATTTCTGCAAACCTGGAAACGCACAAAAAAATGCATAGGATATCAGGGATACAGGGATATACAATGTAATACTGACAAATAATCACACACATAGGTTGGACTTGATGGTCTTTTTTCAACCTCGCCTACTATGTAGCTATGAATCAAGCCTAGGTTCACACTGAAATTGTGCCAGTGTTCATGGGGACAAGGGCCTCTTCCCGACAACCCTGCCCGGTGGTTATCGTGGTCTGCGGGCGGGGGGCTTATCGGAATCTGGAAGCCCCCTTTAACAAGGGGGCCCCCTTTTTCCAGCCTCCCCCCTATGTGAATGAGTATGGGGTACATTGTACCCCTACCCATTCACCAAAAAAAAAGTAGTGTAGTGTGAAAAAATCCAGTGGACAGTTTTTGATAAGTCTTTTATAAAAAAAATTCTTCCCCGCTTCTTCCACCGGTCTTCCTCCATCTTCTCCCGCATCTACCTCCTCCGGGCTTCTCCTTCTCCCGCTTCTTCTTCTTCCGCTCTTCTTCTGTCTTCTTCTGTCTCATGTCTTCTTTGTCTGGTGTTCTTCTGGTGTTCTTCTTCCTTCTTCCACTCTTCTTTCTCCTATCTTCTTTGTCTGGTGTTCTTCTTCCTCTGCTGCCCCCGACCTTCCTCCGATGCTGCGTCCCACTCCCCCTTTGTGACGTCACGGACCCATCATGCCCCGGGCGGTGAAATCACAAGGGGGCTGGGCCTCCGGATGACGTCATATGATGGCCATGCCCCCATCCTTATCTAAGACTTGCTTGACATCGGCTCGGACAGATTAGCGGGACACAGCATCGAAGGAGGGTCATCGGCAGCAGAGGAAGGAGAACACCGGACAAAGAAGACAGGAGAAAGAAGAAGAGCGGAAGTAGAAGCAACGGGAAAAGGAGAAGCCCGGAGGAGGAAGATGCGGGAGAAGATGGAGGAAGACCGGAGGAAGTAGCGGGGAAGAAGAAGATATTTTTAATAAGAAGAATGGGAAGTTCCACCAATGGGGTTTTTAAGCAGCAAAATTCCAAAAAATTATTTACAATATTGCATGTTAAAGATTTATTATGTATAACATTAAATACAGTCCTAAACAGGTTTATGCTCCGGTAAAAAACATGTATATAAAAACCACACAGAATTATAGATACAACATTGCCATACAGTTTTACATTTCGCATGCATCTGTATAAATTTTTGACGCGTTTCGATCCCAACGGATCTCTTCAGAGGATGGGTGGTTTGCTGTGGGAAATATATGTGTTAAATTTCCATTCTCTACATGGGTGTAGGCCCAATAGTAAAAAATATATATAAGGTGTATGATTACCAGTCAACTGTGTGTTAGAACCAATGTTTCTAACCGGAGTTCCATCACTAACATCTCAAGGGGAATCAGCAGCCTCCCGGCCATTCGACACCCAAAAGTAGGGCGCCACCAAGGCGTGTGCGACCTACAAGGAGTCGTATTGGAGGGGGAGAGACCCGAGAGGGGACGCGCATGGACGGACAGCCGGCACCTGTAATGAAACACCAAGGGCATCAATATAGGATGCATCTGTAATGCATCCATGTACACTATGTGGTTGCTGAGTATTAAGTGGACAGACTAGAGGTCAGCAGTGGTATATCCTTAGGTATATATTTGTATATATCAATGTACTTCTGTAGTGGTATTTAACTAATAGGGTATGTTTGCCATATTCTAAGCAAAATAAATGGAATATAAAAGTTGTGGGAAAAATAATGAGGGTGATGTGCACTATGAATAAGAAGGTGGAGGACAGAGACGAATGTCACAAAAATAAAAAGTGAAAAGGTGAAATGAAATGTGAGCAGTGTGAAAAATGATGATGGTGGTGTGATGTGTAATGTGTGTGAAAAAGTGGTATAGTGTGATGCGTGTGAAAAGTGAAAATGGATTGGAATGATTGTGTATGGAATAAATATGTGTATAAATGGGATGACAATGGTGAAAGTGATGGTGAGATTAACCACTTAACAACCACCTGCCGACAAATAACGGCGGCAGGGTGGTTGCTTAACTCTGGGAGGACGTTATATAACGTCCTCCCAGAATCGCGCTCCCGCGCGCCCCCTGGGGCGCGCACACGGGAAACTCCGTGACCGCCGGGTCCAGAGGACCCGGCGGATCACGAATCGCGGTAAATCGCCGCTGATAGCGGCCGTTTACCACGTGATCGCTCCGTCAAATGACGGAGCAATCACTTGTAAACAGACCGGCGTCATTTGATGACGCCGGTTCCTCCCTCCCCTCTCTGTACCGATCGGTACAGTGTGAGAGGGGAGGGGGAGGGAGCGGATGGCAGCAGCAGCACTGTGGGCTGGATCTGTGACAATTGCAGTCACAGATCCATCCATCCCTGCTCAGCCATCCCTGTGCTATACCCTGCCAATACTCTGCAATACACCCTGCCAATACTCTGCAAAATACCCTGGTGCAATACTCTGCAATACCCTGGTGCAATACTCTGCAATACCCTGGTGCAATACTCTGCAATACCCTGGTGCAATACTCTGCAATACCCTGCGAAATACTCTGCAATACCCTGCGAAATACTCTGCAATACCCTGCTGCAATACTCTGCAATACCCTGCTGCAATACTCTGCAATACCCTGGTGCAATACTCTGCAATACCCTGGTGCAATACTCTGCAATACCCTGGTGCAATACTCTGCAATACCCTGCACAATACTCTGCAATACCCTGCACAATACTCTGCAATACCCTGCAAAATACTCTGCAATACCCTGCGCAATACTCTGCAATACCCTGCGCAATACTCTGCAAAATACTCTGCAATACCCTGCACAATACTCTGCAATACCCTGCACAATACTCTGCAATACCCTGCACAATACTCTGCAATACCCTCCACAATACTCTGCAATACCCTCCACAATACCCTGTGCAATACCCTCCACAATACCCTGTGCAATACCCGTGCAATACCCTGCCATACACCGCAATACCCTGCCATACACCGCAATACTCCGCAATACTCCGCAATGCCCGGCAATACTCCGCAATGCCCGGCAATACTCCGCAATGCCCGGCAATACTCCGCAATGCCCGGCAATACTCTGCAATAACCACTTCCCGCCCTCCGGCCGTCATATGACGTCCTTGACTTTGTGCGGGGATATCTGAATGATGCCTGCAGCTACAGGCATCATTCAGATATCGGCTTTTTCAGCCGGCGATTCCCTACACCATAAGAACAATCATAGCGGCTGTTCCGCCGCTTGATCATTCTTACGGGAGGCAAGAGGGGATGTCCCCCCCCCCGCCGCCCTCCGGTGCTTCTACCGACTCACCGCTACGATCAAAGCCAGGATTGTTGTTTTTTTTTTTTTTTTTTTTTCAGGCTTCCCAGCCTAGAGGTGAGATGTGGGGTCTTATTGACACCCCCCCCCCTCATATCTCACTGTAAAGAGGACCTGTCATGCCATATTCCTATTACAAGGGATGTTTACGTTCCTTGTAATAGGTATAAAAGTGATCAAAAAAATGTTTAGGGCGGAAAAACATGTCAAACTAAAATAAATAAAGTAAAATGAAGAATAATTTTTTTTTTTTTTTTAAAGCGCCCCTGTCCCCGTGAGCTCGCATACAGAAGCGAACGCATACGTAAGTCCCGCCCACATATGAAAACGGTTTTCAAACCACACATGTGAGGTATCTCTGCGAACGTTAGAGCGAGAGCAATCATTTTGGCCCTAGACCTCCTCTGTAACTCAAAACATGTAACCAGTAAAAATATTTAAAGCGTCGCCTATGGGGATTTTTTAAGTAGCGAAGTTTGGCGCCATTCCACGAGTGTGTGCAATTTTTAAGGGCGACATGTTAGGTATCTATTTACTCGGCGTAACTTCATCTTTCACATTATGCAAAAACATTGGGCTAACTTTACTGTTTTTTTTTTTTTTTAAGCACAAAACATTTTTTTTCCGTAAAAAACGCGTTAAAAAAATTGCTGCGCAAATATCGTGCGAGATAAAAAGTTGCAACAACCACCATTATATTCTCTAAGGTCTTTGCTAAAAAAACATATATAATGTTTTGGGGTTCTATGTAATTTTCTAGCAAATAAATTATGATTTTTACATGTAGGAGAGAAATGTCAGAATTGGCCTTGGTGCTCCAGAACGCCTGAAGGTGCTCCCTGCATGTTGGGCCTCTGTATGTGGCCACGCTGTGTAAAAGTCTCACACATGTGGTATCGCCATACTCGGGAGTAATAGCAGAATGTGTTTTGGGGTGTAATTTGTGGAATGCATATGCTGTGTGTGAGAAATAACCTGCTAATATGACAATTTTGTGAAAAAAAAAAAGAGAAAAAAAAAATCTTGATTTTGCAAAGAATTGTGGGAAAAAATGACAACTTCAAAAAACTCACAATGTCTCTTTCTGAATACCTTGGAATGTCTTCTTTCCAAAAAGGGGTCATTTGGGGGGTATTTGTACTTTTCTGGCATGTTAGGGTCTCAAGAATTGAGATAGGCCGTCAGTACTTCAGGTGTGATCAATTTTCAGATATTGGCACCATAGCTTGTGGACTCTATAACTTTCACAAAGACCAAATAATATACACCAATTTGTACTTATTTTTACCAAAGATATGTAGCAGTATAAATTTTGGCCAAAATTTATGAAGAAAAAATAGTAATTTGCAAAATTTTATAACAGAAACGAAAAAAAAATCATTTTTTTACAAAATTTTCAGTCTTTTTTCTCTTATAGCGCAAAAAATAAAAAACCCAACAGTGATTAAATACCACCAAAAGAAAGCTCTATTTGTGTGAAAAAAAGGACAAAAATTTCATATGGGTACAGTGTTGTATGACTGAGTAATTGTCATTCAAAATGTGAGAGCACCGAAAGCTGAAAATTGGTCTGGTTATTAAGGGGGTTTAAGTGCCCAGTGGTCAAGTGGTTAAACAAAGATGTGATGAAGGTCATTAGGATCAAATGTACTGGATATGTATTGTTACACAACATGTGCAAGCCACAGTGTTGTGTAAAGAAATATGTGGGTTCCATTGATCTTGGAGGGTCCCAGGCTCATTGAATGTGCCAAGGAGACCGACCAACACCACGGATAAAGCTGTAATTAGTTGTAAATTAATCAAAAGTAATGCTAAACAGACCTAGTGCATAGTGCTTGAATGGGTCTGGAAGGATATTTTTAATAAAAGACTTGTCAAAAACTGTCTACTGTATTTTTTCACACTACACTACTTTTTTTTGGTGAATGGGTAGGGGTACAATGTACCCTATACTCATTCACATAGGGGGAAGGCCGGGATCTGGGGGCCCCTTGTTAAAGGGGGCTTCTAGATTCCGATAAAACCCCCGCCCGTAGACCCCGGCAACCACTGGGCAAGGGTTGTCGGGTAGAGGCCCTTGTCCCCATCAACATGGGGGCAAGGTGCTTTGGGGCGGGGGGCGCAGAGCCCCCCTGTTCCAAAGAACCAACCCCCCTTGTTGAGGGGGTGCTCGCTCGTCCCCTCCCTTTCCTTTCCTGCCGGGCTGCATGCTTCCATCCACAAGAGTCTGGAATTGATTTTTGGGGGGACCCCATGGCATTTAAAAAAAAAATTGGCATGGGGGGTCCCCTCCGAATTCATACTAGACCCAAGGGCCTGGTATGGACCTGGGGGGGAACCCCACGCTGTTTTTTTTCACAATTTTTTTTTAGCTGGCAATTCTTTTTTTTTTTGTATTCAGCGATGAAGACCGCTGACAGCTGATGACTCATGGGTTGTTAAGAATGCGACGGCCGGCTTCCCGGCCCCCTCCTTAGCAAATAGTTATACACAGTGAATGTACAGCTAAAAAAAAATAATTAAATCGCGTCAAAATCGCGGTACTTGCGGGTCCATTAAAGTCTATTACATGCAAAACGCTGCATTTTGCTGGAAAAAAGTCCCCGACCCTTTCCAAAAACGCAGAGGCACAAAAATGCATTGATGTGAATATGTTCCATAGGAACCCATGTTAAAAAATTTCCCTGCATTTCTGCAAAATGCATCAAAAAACGCATTAGTGTGAATCAAGCCTAATAAACCCTTACTATCCTGACATGGGGGCACCCAATAATGATTTTTAAAGACTGACTAGAAAGAGCAGAATGACAGAGAGATTACCTAATTAGTGTGCTTCTACCTAGTTGCAGGTTGGGATAGAGACCTGTAAGTGAAAGTGAAATTGTAGTAGAAAAAGATTAGGTCCCCTTTACTAGAAAGGGCTGTACTGTGGGGTAGAGCTGTGTAAATGTCAGGACCGGATTGATAGAAACATCAATCTTGTTGCAGGTAAAAAGAAATGGTTTATATTGGTTTAATCTTGGATTTAGCGGTTTGCCTAGAGTTCAGCCTTCTGACTTTCCAGTGGGAAATGTTCATATTTTGTTTATTGCTGTGTGGGTAGCTGTGTCTGTGAAATTTTTGTCCTTGGAACTTTCAGCATGTAAACAAGACTGCACTCTACAAATAGGTTGATTGATTAAAAAATGGAACATTTTCTTCTGCTGAGATGAAGGCCTTATAAAATAAACTAATATACAGCACAACAAAATTGTCAATCAAGTAAAGGTGGACATTGTTTTGTCTTTTTTATTTATTTATTGGAAGTTGTTCTGAAAGGGTCGCTGTGTACAACGTGATCTGCACCATAATAGGATCTATTATCTAGGTAAATCTTAATTAAGAGGTCACCTGTGTAGTCAGAAATCATATTTTGTGGGAAATGGGAAATGTAATTGTATTCTTGTGGGTTACTGATCTTGAGTAACGTGCGGAGCTTAAAGAACACACCAAAAGCTTGTCCTGAAAAATTGTATGTTAGTGCAAATAAAAAAAGTATCACAGACAGTACTTAAAGCCCCTTTCACACTGAGGCGCTTTGCAGGCGCTATTGCGCTAAAAATAGCGCCTGCAATGCGCCCTGAAAAAGCCGCTCCTTTGTATCCAGTGTGAAAGCCCGAGGGCTTTCACACTGGAGCGGTGCGCTGGCAGGAGGGTAAAAAAACTCCTGCAAGCCGCATCTTTGAGGCGCGATAGGAGCGGTAAAAATACAGCTCCTATAATGCCCCTGCCCATTGAAATCAATGGGGTAGCGCCTCCAAAACGCCCGCAAAACGCTGCAAAGAGGCGTTTTTAACCCTTTTTCAGCCGCTAGCGGGGGTAAAAATCACCCCGCTAGCGGCCGCAAATTGCGGCAAAAACGGCAGTATAGCGGCACTAAAAATAGCGCCGCTATACCGCCAGCGCATCCAGCGCTTCAGTGTGAAAGTAGCCTAAATGTTTCTGTTGCAAGTGCACTAATATGACTGCAATCATTTTAACCAAAGGAACCTAAAAGCCGGAACCCACTCAGGGTCAGAATGTTTTTTGTTAGTATAATAAAAATGTTTACACCACCAAAATGGAGCAAATAGAAAATATCTGCAAACATTATGGCAAGCAGATCCTGGTCTGGTTAGCTTAATTTCTGCTGGAGACAACCCTATCTAGAGTGTAACTTGGGTCTTTCTTGAGTCTAAATATGACTGCACAGTCCATATCCAATGGAATGACCATACTGGCTAGTGCACTCTCCAAATTAACAGACCAAGTTAGCTGTGCCCCTTCTCTTCCTCACCAGTGGCGGCCCGTCCATGCAGGGCGCAGGGGTGCCGCCCCCCTAAACCAGCCAGACGCATGGATTCCAATAGGGTTTCTTTTTTTTAGGCACGTGACCAGAGCCTGAGGCTCTAATTGGTTTAAAAAAGGATGGGCTCGGGCCGCCGTCCGCCTCCCACGCGCGGGGTTTTTGTGTGGTGTGTGGGGTGATTGCTGCCGTCCCCCACAGGGGGTGTGTTAGTTTGCCGCCCCCCCGCCACTGTTCCTCACCACTACAAGTTTTCATAAGTATGTGCATTGTGAGTTGTAAGGGGTGTGGCCATTGCTCATCCATGTCAGCACAGAGCACTGGAGGTAGGGTTGCCACCTTTTTGTCAAACCAAACCCGAACACTTTAGCGGCCTGGGACACCTTTGGGTGCCCCAAGGAGAGTAGTAATGCTATGCGCATAGCATGCCGCAGCGAACAGTGGGTGTGGCCAAATTGCTCTTGCTGACGTTATCGCCCTCTCCCCCAGTAAAGTTGAACCTGCCCCCAGACAGCTGCCCGCAGCCCCCGGACAGCAACAGATTTGTGTGTGACTATCTTGGTTACTTGGAGAACCACAGTCCGGTCTGAATTATGTGTCCGGGTTTCAGTCCGCCTAAAACCTGGACACATGATTCAAAACCCGGACTGTCCGGGGGAATCCCGAACTGGTGGCAACCCTAACTGGAGGGGGAGGGCAGGAAACTTTTCCTGGTGCCTCCATGGCAGCATACCTGTGAAAGCTCCGCCTTGGCTCCTCCCTCAGGACAAGTGAATATTATAAAAGAGTTGATTAGCACAGCCCCATCATTCTCCTTTTTTTCCTCATACCTCATGGCAGTGAATTCTGGTCGAACGTCCTTACCTTCTGCATTCGGCAGCTTCCGTCCGGGTTCAAGCCTCTCCCGGACGCGGTCCCTTCTCTTGGGCAGCTAAATGCGCTTATAAGGTTGGGAGTCCCTTCTGTAGGATCTTTTGGGACAAGCAGTTTGTCTCTTAACTAAGAGCTCTACCTGCAGCACATCTTCCAGGCATTAGCTCACACATGGCAACAGAGACAGCAGCTATTTCTGCATTTCTTTTTTTTCTTCCCTTTTTCCTTCCTTTTAGCTTTTTCTTTCTGGCTGTTTTCTTAGTGTTTCCCATTTCTTTTATGCCCCCTGTCTCCCCCTTGCCCTCTATCACCTCCTCGTCCCCCTTAGGGATCGCGCGTGCTCACCCCCAGCCTTTTTATTTACGGCGTCTTTTGCCGCGTTCTGCGCATACGCCGACGCCCGGGTCCTAGAGCCGCCGGTTCGCGCATGCGCGGTAAGCGCGGAAGCCTCTGCGGCAAACTTAGGTTAGGGAAAAATTTTGTTTTCTTGCCCTTAACCCTAAATTACAGGGCAGAGGCGTTTTCCTCTATCCACCTGGTCCCATTTATCTCCCTGGCTGCTTGAGATCTACTTAACAGAAAGCTCCAGGGAAGAATACCTGTCGTTTCAGGTAAGTAAAAATATATATGTACCGTATTTATCGGCGTATAACACGCACCGGCGTATAACACGCACCCCAAGTTTAGGAGGGAATTTTAAGGAAAAAAACTTTTAGGAGGGAAATTCAAGGAAAAAAAACTTACATTTAAATGCAGCATGCAGCCTTGCCCAGTGTCCACCTGCAGCCTTGCCCAGTGTCCATCTGTCCATCTGCAGCCTTGCCCAGTGTCCATCTGTCCATCTGCAGCCTTGCCCAGTGTCCATCTGTCCATCTGCAGCCGTGCCCAGTGTCCATCTGTCCATCTGCAGCCTTGCCCAGTGTCCATCTGTCCATCTGCAGCCGTGCCCAGTGTCCATCTGTCCATCTGCAGCCGTGCCCAGTGTCCATCTGTCCATCTGCAGCCTTGCCCAGTGTCCATCTGTCCATCTGCAGCCTTGCCCAGTGCCTTTGCGATCGTGTCAGTCCCGGCGTTTTTTAAAATTTGGCGCCGATTTCTGTGGAGAGGAGCGAGGGCCGAGTGTACTTCGGCTAGACTCGGCTCCTCTCGCAGTCCCGCCCATCTCCACTGACTGCGCCGCTGACGGAGAAAGCCGAGTGTACTTCGGCTAGACTCGGCTCTGCTCACAGTCACAGGCAGGACTGCGAGAGGAGCCGAGACTAGCCGAAGTACACTCGGCTTTCTCTATGTCAGCGGCGCAGTCAGAGATGGGCGGGACTGCGAGAGGAGCCGAGTAAGGCCGATTGTACTTCGGCTTCGGCTCCGCTCGCTCCTCTCGCTCGTTTTCAGCAGGGGAATTCGACACGCACCCACGATTTTCCCCTGATTTTAAGGGGAAAAAAGTGCGTGTTATACGCTGATAAATACGGTGTATATATATATGTGTAGCGGGGTCCTCAAATAGATGGGATACACCTGGGCAATAGTGTGACCCAGGTGTATAATTGTGTTAGGATTCAGACCCCTTTTTATTTCGTGGAGGATTGGAGGATGTAATATTCTCCTTTGCCTGTGGGTGGCGGGGTGCCCACAGGCTTCAGGTAGAATCATCTTCGCAGTGCTCCCTGTTTTGTCCCTTCCCGGAGATGGTATGGCTGGGGCGGGGAACCCGCCGGGCCGTTGAAGGGAGGAGATAAAAGGGGGAGACGCCCTTACCACGAGGTCGTCGTCGTCGTCGTCGGGCGGGGAAGGAGGTCCTCGGAGGAGGAGGGCTGCGGTCCGCACCCAGGGCCCTTAGGCCTGGTCCGGAGTCATGTTGGCATCCATCCCAGGCACCTTTAGCCTGGGGTGAGGTACTATCGAGGAGGCCTGGGGCCCAGTACCTTCGACTGGGTCCCGCTAGGGTGGACTGTCCGAGGGTCCCTGAGCGGAGGGACTCGTACCTGAGGTGAGGAGGCCGGGGAGGTTACCCACTGAAGACCCGGAGCAGCACCAACCCGGTGACGGTGGGCCTCTGGGAACTCTCTTGGGAGGACACATCCCCCTGATAGGGGCCACAGCGTATCGAAGAGGGCTCCATTGCTGTTCATAGAGGTTGCTAGAAGAGACCCTATCTTTAGAACTTAAACTTTAGGAAGTGCCTCGATCTGCTCATCCCACCGTTGGAAAGGTTATAGGTCCCAACCAGTCTGCTGCAATAAGAACTGTTTATCGTGCTTTGCTATTGGAGTGCCAAATAAACAAGTGTTGGACCTTTCTTCGGTGTGTGAACTCCAGTTACTGGAAGCAAAGGGGAGGCGGGTGAGCTTGTGGTTACAGACTCAGTGCATTCACAGAACACACCGGCCCGAGGAAACATCAGGAAGTGGCCTTCACCTCCCTACTACAATGGGGAGGACATGGGCCGTGGCGCATCTCACTCTCACAACCCCTAGACATGAGTTGGTGTGTAAAACCGATAAAGAAGAAGAGAGGGTGAGGCCGCTACACGTGGGGGCTCGTGAGTCCGGGATAGAGTGTGTTCTAAAGATGGACTTGAGAATGTCTTCATTTGAACTTTGCTGCCCAGAGGAGTTCCGAGCAGATCGGCCATATTACTGGCCAAAGTGCGTCCCTGCTCGGAGTTGTGGAAATGACCCTAACACGGGAAAGGCCCATGCGGAGGAGCGGAAAAAGGGAGAGGTCCAGCCGTGTGACATACTGCACGTGGGGACTGTTAACGCACTGCGCCACGAGGCACCCCATGGTGACATCGTTCGTGGGCGGAGTCAAGAGGAAGCCTGCGAAAATGTACAGCTCATGGGAGGAGTCTGGCCAAGTGTGGGGATACACGTGGAGACTCCGGCGCGGGGTCAGTGCATGATGGAGCAGCAGATAGTCGGGATGACCTCAAGTGCCCCGTGGGTTATGGTTCCTCACCCCACGAGAATGACTTCTTTTGCTGCCCCCATCACAGACACGGGGATAAGACTTAGGCCCCGAGGGCGGTTGGCTCTGTACACTTGCAGAGACACGGAGGCCCTCGGTGTGATCTGTCCCGGCTGCTCGGGACTGGTGGTCACCCTGAAGCCATTCGGGCGATGTGAGGAGTGCAGAGAATTCTTTTTTGAGGTCGAGTCGTCCACAGCAAGGCCCCGGGCCCTTCGCCTCAACCACCTCACGGGTACTGCTACTCCAGAAGGGGAGATCAAGGCCTTTGTCGAGGTTCCTGTGCGCGCTGACCAGGGCGATGGACTGCCCAACAGAGAAAAATCCGAGGATGCTGCCTCGGTCGCCACAAGTTCTCTGCTCCCACCACTGAAGAGGAAAGTTGGCCTAGTACAGGCATCCTGTGGACGTGGTCGAGCTTCACCCCACTGCTTGCCTGGCCTGGATGGCGCCGGTCGAGAAGGAAGTCCCGGACATCCCAGTCTTCTACAAGGGTCAGGTGAGCCAGGGGCTGGGACTGTGGTGGTGGTTGGAGGTGTCGGGGCCCATTGGAGGTGGAGACCCCCAGGGAGGTAGATTCTGTGTCCACCGGAAGATATCTGCCTGCGGAGATGTATGACACCTCCGACCTAGAGTCGCTGTCTGATTGCGGAGATGCTGACAAGATAGTCATTTGCAGAAGAGAAGGAGAAGATGTCGGGTATTCGATAGAGGCATTTGACAAACACCTGAAACCCCTGTACCTGCCGGATCCAAAGTTTTACTTATAGGAGAAAAGAACTCCTGTTTATTTCCTTTGTGTACTTGAACTTTCTGGAAGAGCCATTCCCAGACACCCAGGACTGTGCCCTGCTTTTGTTTTTGTTTGGGCTTTTCTTTTTCTCGTTGGAGACTTGGGGACTGTTGTGTTTTCGTGTTTCCCCTTTTCTTCATGTGCCAAAGGCAAGGACATTTGGGAATAGTGGCAGAGTAGGGAAAAGCTGGAAGAACGAAGATTCGTTGAGTGTCATGACCGCGGCGTTGTCACCAGGTGGCAGTGTTGCGCAACAAATGTTTGAAAATGTTTCACACACACATCACCTTGCTTGTTGGAGTGAGTGAGTCTCTCGGCTGACGGGCCCACTCATCCCAAATGACACGAAATTATGGTAGGATGTTGTTTTTTTCTTTCCCCTGCAGGAGAATCGTCAATCAAGATCAAGAAGAGTGGGTGGCTCTTAGACAGTGTGGGAGAGGGGTTGTGACTATGCAAATGTTTAAAGTGTTTATGACATAAGTTGTTTTGTATGTTCCCCATTCCCTGAGCAGGTCTTGGCACTTGGGAAATTTAGCGGAACTGCTTCAGGGGTTTCACTCCATGCCACCACTTATGGAAGGCATGGGTGTGCACCTGACGCTGGGGACCAGCGTCAAATTACAGGGGGGAGTGTGTAGTGGGGTCCTCAAATAGATGGGATACACCTGGGCAATAGTGTGACCCAGGTGTATAATTGTGTTAGGATTCAGACCCCATTTTATTTAGTGGAGGATTGGAGGATGTAATATTCTCCTTTGCCTGTGGGTGGCGGGGTGCCCACAGGCTTCAGGTAGAATCATCTTCGCAGTGCTCCCTGTTTTGTCCCTTCCCGGAGATGGTATGGCTGGGGCGGGGAACCCGCCGGGCCGTTGAAGGGAGGAGATAAAAGGGGGAGACGCCCTTACCACGAGGTCGTCGTCGTCGTCGTCGGGCGGGGAAGGAGGTCCTCGGAGGAGGAGGGCTGCGGTCCTCACCCAGGGCCCTTAGGCCTGGTCCGGAGTCATGTTGGCGTCCATCCCAGGCACCTTTAGCCTGGGGTGAGGTACTATCGAGGAGGCCTGGGGCCCAGTACCTTCGACTGGGTCCCGCTAGGGTGGACTGTCCGAGGGTCCCTGAGCGGAGGGACTCGTACCTGAGGTGAGGAGGCCGGGGAGGTTACCCACTGAAGACCCGGAGCAGCACCAACCCGGTGACGGTGGGCCTCTGGGAACTCTCTTGGGAGGACACATCCCCCTGATAGGGGCCACAGCGTATCGAAGAGGGCTCCATTGCTGTTCATAGAGGTTGCTAGAAGAGACCCTATCTTTAGAACTTAAACTTTAGGAAGTGCCTCGATCTGCTCATCCCACCGTTGGAAAGGTTATAGGTCCCAACCAGTCTGCTGCAATAAGAACTGTTTATCGTGCTTTGCTATTGGAGTGCCAAATAAACAAGTGTTGGACCTTTCTTCGGTGTGTGAACTCCAGTTACTGGAAGCAAAGGGGAGGCAGGTGAGCTTGTGGTTACAGACTCAGTGCATTCACAGAACACACCGGCCCGAGGAAACATCAGGAAGTGGCCTTCACCTCCCTACTACAATGGGGAGGACATGGGCCGTGGCGCATCTCACTCTCACAACCCCTAGACATGAGTTGGTGTGTAAAACCGATAAAGAAGAAGAGAGGGTGAGGCCGCTACATATATATATATATATATATATATATATATATATATATATATATATATATATGTATAATAATTTTTTTTAAAAAGGGGGGGAAATTGTTTTTATAATTAATTATAGTATATGCAGGTGTGCAAGTAAAACTCAAAAAAAAAAAAAAAAATGTTTTTAATTATTTAAAAAAAAAAAAAGGGGGAAAAATTGTTTAAAAAATAAATATATTTTTTTATATGCATGTGTGCGAGAAACCCCCCCCCCCCCAAAAAAAAAAACGGAAAATTTATTATCAAATACTTACCGTAATTTTCCTTTCCTGATAGGCTCCATGGCAGCATACGTGTGGGTTGGCCCCGCCTCCATAACTACCCAATAGGACCCCCTCCCTATGAATTTTGGCTCTGGGCTCTCAGCCGTGTTCCGTAACTAGCCTACTCCAAGCATTGGGAGGGACTCCTGCTGCCATGGAGCCTATCAGGAAAGGAAAATTACGGTAAGTATTTGATAATAAATTTTCCGTTTTTTTCCTGACATGCTCCATGGCAGCATACGTGTGGGAAATAACTCGCCAAACACACCCGGGCGGGCAAAATGCTGAGGCAAGAAATAAATTTATTTAACACTGTCAACCGACAGAACTTGTAAACCAAAATTCAGTGATGATAAGGCAGCTGGTTCGACACAATAGTGGGAAACAAAAGCATTAATAGACGACCAAGAGGCCGCTCTGCATATAACGTCAGGTGCGACATGACGAGAGGCTGCCCAAGACGTTGAGATGCTCCGGGTTGAGTGCGCAGTTACTGCCTCCGGAGGAGCCAAACCTTTTGCTTTGTAAGCTCTTTGGATGGTCTGAACTATCCATGCCGCAATAGATCTGATTGAGGCCCTTTTTCCTCTGTTCTTTCCATGAAGAAAAATGAAAAGAAAATCTGTTTGTCTGAAAGACTCTGTCATTTCCAGGTATTGACTTAATGTGTGGCCCACATCAAGGGGATGAACATCTTGACCTTCAGAAGTTCCAAAAGTGGGTAATACAATTTCCTGATTTTCATGAAAGATTGATGTAACTTTCGGGTTTGAACCCAGCATGGGAATTAATACTGCTCTATCTGGAAAAAAGGTCAGGAAAGGCTCTTTTGAACCCAAGTTTCTGATATCAGACACTCTTTTGGCTGAAGTGACCGCAACTAGGAAGACGGTTTTGAGAGTAAGATCTTTTACCGAAAGAGGTTTTTCAGGATCTGTGCTGAGTGTGGTAAGATAGTCCAGTACAAGAGGCAGGTCCCATTTGGGAAACCTCGGTTTTCTCTGTGGTCTAAGTCTGACCGCACCCTTAAAGAACTGGCGAATCAGGGAATGATTGGCCCAAGAGATTCCAGTGAATGCTGAAATGGCTGAGATTTGAACTCGAAGAGAGCTTACTGATAAAGGCAAATCCAAACCTGTTTGTAAGAAACTAAGTACGTCCTGGACTTCTGGAGAATTACAGGAATTAGCCCTGGAAGACATATGGTCTGTAAATTTTGACCAGATACGCTCATAAACTCTGTTGGTGCTATTTCTTCTAGCGTTAAGGAGAGTCGACATGGCTTCTTCTGGACATCCTAAGGCTTCCAGCCTTCCCCTCTCAAGAACCATACCCTGAGGTGCAGATGAGCTGGGCATGGGTGCAACGTTGTGCCCTGAGACAGGAGATCCGGTCTGAGGGGTAGAGGGATTGAGTCCCGATAACTGAGAGACGTCAAGAGGGAAAACCATGGCCTGTTGGGCCAAAACGGAATTACTGCTATGATTTCTACTCTCTCCACTCTGAGTCTGTGAAGGAATTGAAGTATCACAGGAACTGGAGGAAAGGCATAAGCCTGGCTGAATCTCCACCGATCTGTGAGAGCATCTATCCCGTAGGCTTGGGGATCCCGAGACCTCGAGTAATACTTGGTCAACTTGTGGTTGCATGGGGACGCAAACAGATCCACTTCTGGAGACACTCCCAGAGTTAGAAGCCAATTGAATACCTCTATGTGTAGAGACCATTCGTTGTTGTTCATTTGAGTTCGTGACAGAAAGTCCGCTTGAACGTTCTGGACCCCTGGAATGTACACTGCAGAGATGTTGCATAGGTACTTCTGGGCCCAGGTCATGATTGGTTCTACTTCCCGGAGTAAGGACCAGCTGCGGGTACCACCCTGCTTCCTTATGTAAGCAACTGCGGTTGTGTTGTCCATCCTGAGCATCACAGAAGTGTCTGTCAACAGATGATGGAAGGACATGAGCGCCTGGAAGGCAGCCCGCAACTCCAGTATGTTGGACACAATTCTTTGGGACGGTGTGTTCCACCTGCCCTGGGCTATTTCCGTTGGGCAATGAGCGCCCCACCCCTGATTGCTGCCATCCGAAGTTACAGTAATCCAAGTGATGGGACGGATTGTGTGACAGTTGCGGAGATTCTTCCCCTGAAGCCATCAAAGAAGAGATTCTCTCATGGATGAAGTGAGTCTGATGCGTTGACTCTTGCTGGGGGAGTCCCATTGCTGGAGGAACCCCTTCTGGAATGGGCGAGTGTGCCACTGAGCCCACCTTACCATAGGGATGGTGGCTGTCATGGTGCCGATTACCTTCATTCATTGCAGAGCAGACAGGTGAGAGGAAGCAAGTGTTGCGTGGATCCTGTCCCGGATTGTTGCAATCTTTTCCTCGGGCAATGAAATGGTGCCGTCTATTGTGTTGAAGAGGGCACCTAGAAACACAAGGGACTGTGTTGGAATGAGATGACTTCTCCAAATTCAGGAGCCACCCGAATTCTTGGAGAGTGGCTATTACTAGATTCTTGTGTTCCAAGAGTTGACATCTGTCTTGAGCTAGAAGTAAGAGGTCGTCTAGGTAGTGATGAAGACGAACTCCTTTCACTCGGAGCAGAGCCACAATGGCTAACAGAACCTTGGAGAACACCCGAGGTGATGTCGTGAGACCAAAAGGTAGGCAGGTGAACTGTAAGTGTTGATCGCCTACAGCAAAGCGGAGGTACTTTTGATAGTCTGCAGCTACTGGGACGTGAAAATATGCGTCCTTCAGATCTATTGACACTAACCAATCTCCTGGATGGACTGACTGCTGGATTGTCAATAGTGACTCCATTTTGAATCTTTCCTTCCGAATAAATCGGTTGAGATGCGTTAGGTCTATTACTGGTCTCCAGGTACCGTTCTTTTTCTGTACCATGAACAACGGGGAGTACATGCCTTCTCCTCGTTCGCCCTCTGGAACAGTAATGGCTGCGCCTTGAGTTAATAAAGAGCTTACGTAATTTAGTAAGACTTGTTTCTTTTCTTCTGCACTTGGAAGACTTGTGGGTATGTATCTGAGCCTGGGGGTGCTGTTGAAGACCCACGTGTGGCCTGAAGAGACCGTCTTGATGGTCCAAAAATCTTGAATTGAGGCCGCCCAAACATGCTGAAAGTGGAGGAGACGTGCCCCCACCTGACATGTTTGAACGGGCCCAATTTCAAAAAGACTTCGTAGACTCCCGACTACCGGACGGAGTACTTTTAGTTGGTTTCCTGAAACAGGACTGTCTGGATTTCCAGGGCCTCGAAAATTCACGACCGGGTCTGTAGCTGCGTGCTTCTCTTGCACGATCTGTATTCTGTGCCCTCGAAAAGGTGCGTTTCTGGTTTTGCAAACGCCTGTCTTGAGGGAGGAACCCCGACTTACCACCCGTGGAAATGGCATTATCAAGTTTATTGCCAAAGAGCGAGGAGCCCTCAAAAGGAATGCGGCACCAAGCTTGCTTTGAAGCTGGATCCGCCGACCAGGGACGGAGCCATAAAGCACGGCGTGCGGTAACCGCTGACAACATTACTCGTGCCACTAGGCGAATAACATCAATAGAGGCCTCCCCCAAAAAGGCAGATGCTAGCCTGATTTCCTGAATAGGAGAGCTTTTCGCCATTTCTTCAGAGATGCTTCTGAGGGAATCATCCACATTGTCTGACCATGCTTCTAGAGCTTTTGAGATAGCTGCTAAAGCCAAAATTGGTTTACAGACTGAACCTGCTGTCAGATAGATTCGCTTCAGGTCTGAGTCAATCCGTCTCTCTAGAGGATCTTTGAATGAGACTGTATCTTCCAGAGGAAGGGTTACATATCTAACCAAACGCATTAAAGCTGCATCAACCATGGGAGCTGAATCAAGGTGTTTTACCTCTTCTTCCTTAAAAGGATATAATTTTGCAATTTTTGACTGCATAGAACTTTTCTTGTCCATTTTACCCCATTCTTCTGGGATAATGGCACCCACTTCCGTGACAAACGGGAAATAATGTCGCTCCTTACGAGCTGTTTAAAAAGTTTCCTTTGTTTGGGGGGAGATATAACTGGATCTTCCCAATTCAGAACTTCTCTAACTGCTTTCACTAAAGCAGGAACTAAGGCATAATCAAATCCCATCCCAGGATCATCCACTTCCGAACCACTTTCTGAGGGAGGAGCTGAGGGATGGCTGGGTTGAGAGATTTCCAGAGTCTCATGCACCTGTCCCTGTTCTAACGAGGGAATCAGTGGGTCTGGAGGAGAATCATGCTGCATTCTAGCATCTGTCTCTTATAGCGACTCGTTTACGACCCGCTTAACCAATGCTTCCAGGTGTTTATCTGCACCTTTTCTCTCTCATTGGCTGCTTTTGTAAAACAATGGTCACAGTAATGCCCTACACTCCACTCTCTTCCACCCCCCTCAGCAGGCAGAATAAAAGGAAAAATTTTCCAATCTTACCTGCTGCAAGAGGGTTGGCCACCGGGAGGCAGTGAAGAGTCCATGATACTTCAGGGAAACACTGCAGGTGGCAACAGCAAACAATCAGATTTCAGCAAAAAGGAACAAGTGAAAAATTCAGACCCTTCTGAATGAGCACTTACCCAGGAAGGCTTCTGCAGGTGCTCAGGGAAGTCGCCGCTATGCCCACGATCATTCCCAGCGTTCTGCAGGCTTCACCAGGCTTTAAATTTGGCGCCGCGTGATGTCACGGCTGCGCCAGGCCCGCGATTCTTGCGCGCATGCGCGAACCAGGCCTCGTTTTCGCTCCGGGTCGCGCATGCGCAGACCGCGGATGAACCAGGAAGAGGGAGCAGCGGCTGGAACGCACAGGGAACCAGCCGCTATCAGGCATGAAATGACACTGGGAGAAATAACAAAGGCATATGCATAGACAAAACGACACACATAAACACTGCTGCCATGAAGGCGATACAGGCTTACCACCACCATCTACGATCGATTCGGCCAGGGACACTGCATCCATACACACACCGGGCTTGCAGCAGATAATGGCCACCTGCACACTGCTAGGTAATCAGGCCTGTGCGCGCTCATCTCTCCAATGGAAGATATCATCCAGCTCTTCAGCGCTACTCTGCCATACACTCCATACCCTGCTTCACAGTCAAGGCTTATCGGAGGGATGAGACACCATATCGTCGGCCGATCTTGATCGTAGGAACAATCGTCTTCAGGTAGGAGAACTAAACATATAGTCCTTCGGAGGAGGACAAAAAAGGAACACGGCTGAGAGCCCAGAGCCAAAATTTATAGGGAGGGGGTCCTATTGGGTAGTTATGGAGGCGGGGCCAACCCACACGTATGCTGCCATGGAGCATGTCAGGAAATGTTCTTTTATATAATTTATATTTAAAAAAAAAAAAAAAAACACAGAGATTTTGTTTCTCTTAGCCAGATTAGGACATGGTTGTTAACCCTTCCCTGTTTCTTTCTTAGCTGCTACCTTTGCTAAGCCACTCAGCATGAGCCATTCGCCGCCCATACAAAGATCCTACTCTACTTCTGAGGTAAGGACCTACATCCAGGTAAGCTTACACATCTTAAAAAAAAAAAAGAGTGCACCCAAGCTGGTACTTTTATGTATTTCAGCCCTATACGCCAGAAGACGTCTAAAAAGACCTCAAGGCAAAATGAGGACTATGATGATTCTAGTCCCAGTAGAGACAGGTTGTCCAGGAATCGGGATCATAGAAGTGGCAGGAAGTCATCGCTGAGGCGCTTTTCAGGCGCTTTCACGCAAAAAAAAAAAAAAAAAAGCGCCTGAAAACTTATTTCCACAAAAATCAATGAATGCTTTCACACTGGAGCAGTACACTGAAAAAAACCGCCCATCTCCATTGAAATGAATTGAAAGCGCTTCAAAAAACGCTCAGTGTTTTACTGGCAGTTTTTCAAGCGCCTCAGTGTGAAAGTGGCCCAACGCTCCTGAAGCCGAGATCTCCAGGATGTCAGTCCTGTGGAGACACCCCACTTCCAGACAAAGTGATCTTTCGAACTTGCCCAGCGGACAGAAAGTCCGAAAGCCTGCAAGTGGTGGACCTACTTAAGAAAGCAGTAAATAATTCCCTTGTGGAATTGGTAGCCACAATGCCGCCGCAACATCTGGCATCTCCTACTCAGGAGCAAATGGCTGAGGCATCCATTCCCGGGCCGTCCTCAAGTGAAATCTCACGCCGGACGCCTGCTTCTTCCTCTAAACATCAGGAAGAGAATGCCATCTCAGGGGGTCTCTCTGATGACCTAGATACCTTTTGGTTTTGCTTTTGCCATGGTCCAGCCTTTTGTGCAGGCGGTAAAACAAGCGATCGACTGGGAACAGACCGACACAGAAGTCGAAGTCGTACTTCCCCTTTTTCAAACGCCAGAATACCCTCTTTCCCTCTCATGGGGGAGATCAGGGATGTGATTGAGGAAGAGTGGAAAAAGACGGAGATAGTTTCTCCATTAATCGACTGGGAAAGTTATACCCTCTCTCAGAGGCTGATTCTGCAATGCTGGAGGGCCCTCCAGTGGTTGATGCAGCTGTGGTAAGGTTGGCAAAGAACGTCACATTGCCCATGGAAGACTCGACTTTGTTTAAGGTTCCACCAGACAGAAGGATGGATCTTGATCTCCCAAAAGATGGCGGGCAACGCTTGTAAACCTGCGATAGCCCTGACGTCAGTGTCCAACGCCCTACGCGTCTGGACAGATGATATAGAGTTTGAAATCTAACAGGATATCCCAGGGGAGGACATCATCAGGGCCTTAGTGGAGCTAAAGCTCTCAGTAGATCTTATTGGTGAAGCCACAATCGATTCAATTCGATGCTCCGCAAGGTCAATGCTCCACACAGTTATGGCCAAACGGGCCTTGTGGCTGGAACCTTGGTCAGCAGATATTGCCTCAAAGCAGAATTGTTGCAAGATACCCTTTGACAGAAAAGCCTTGTTTGGGGAGAATTTGGACAAGGCCATCTCTCGCGTCATGGGCAGAAAATCGGGCCTGTTACCCCAAGACAGGCGCTCCAGGACATTCGCAGGCAAAATTGGAGAAGCACGCAGTCTACCTTCCTCAAGACCCGTAGACAGAGACTCGTGCCTATCCCTCAGGATTCTGCTAAATCCTTTTGACGCCAGGCCATCCCAAGCGATCCCTATGGGGGCCAGACTCAAACACTTCTTGAAGATCTGGGAACAAAGTGCAGGGATTCGTGGGTAGTCTCCACAGTTAAATACGGTCACTTCTGGTCGTTTTTAGACAAACCCTCCAAAGACTTTTTCTCTCCGACAAGGGTGTCAAGGTTCCCCCAAAAAAACGGAAGCACTACAGCGATTTCTTCTCTCCTTGCAGGAACAGCAAGCAGTGGTTCCAGTGTCTCCATCAGAAAGATTTTCGGTTTTTACTCCACCCTGTTTCTAGTCCCCAAGAGAAACAGAGGTAGGAGACCCGTGTTAGACCTGAAGAGGCTAAATCGCTATATCTTCCTAAAAATTTTAAAAAGGAGTCGCTATGAGCGATTATACGTGTAATCCAATCAGGGGATCGGATGTTATCAATAAACTTGCAGGATGTTTACCTGCATATACCAACACTCCCTCCTTTCCAGAAATATCCGAGGTTTGCAGTGGTGCCTGTACATCTTAAATTTTGGAGTCTCCCATTCGGCCTCTGCACGTCACCAAGAGTCTTTACGAAGACCCCAATTGCCATTATAGCCCCTCTAATAGAATTAGAGCCTCGAGTATACCATTTGTGACAGCAGGAAGGTAAAGTCACCTGGTTGCATCCAGGGGGGTAGATATATTTCGCCCAGATTCAGGCTTTACGCCGACTTATACAACTAGGGAGTTGATGAAGCCCAGCTGAGGCTAGTGGGCTCATGGATGACTCATACCTCTAGGGAGAGGGCTGGGCGTCGTGCAGACAGGGAGTTGATGAGACCAGCTGAAGCTTGTCAGCTCATTTAGGCCTCTATAAGAACTCCCAGCTTCATTAGATGTATGCTCATGCCTGGAACCAGACCTGTGTGGACTGTCTAGGGAGAGTGAACCCCTGTGCGGTGAGACAAAGCCTGTGTGGCTATTTGCTTGGACATTTAAAACCAGGGACTTAGGGACTAGGACAGCACTAGGCTGATCCCAGTTGTTAGTTAGGAAACCTGTATGTTTAGTCAGAGGTCAACTTGACCAGGATTTATTTTGGTTATGTTTCTTTTGCTTTGCTGTGTTTTGTCACTGTAAATAGAAAATAAACCGCACCTTTTTGATTTTGAAAACCACAACCTCCGTTTGCTGGGCCTGTTTTGTGTGGGGAGCCCATCCCGGGGGTCACACACACCCGCTGCCGAGCTAACCCCCTCACAGTTGGTGGAGAACCAGTGGCAGTTTTTTTTTAAGCCAGCATGGAGGAGATACTGAAACAGCTGGCTCTAGCAAATGCCAATCAACAGCAGACAAATGCAGGTTTGCAAAGGAGCCTTGCAGCCCAGCAGCAAGCTCATCAACAGAGCCTTGCAGCCCAGCAGCAAGCTCACCAACAGAGTCTGGAAGCTCAGCAACAAGCCCAGCAGCAATCTGAGGCCCGCTTCATAGACCTGTTACAGAAGCAAGAGCAGAGACTACAACAAATGGAAGCAGTAATGCAGCAACGTCCGCAGACCAGTGAGGAAAGCCGTCCCACTAATACCGCGTCCTTTGGGGTGAGTCGTTTATTGACAAAAATGACTGGAGAGGATGATCCAGAGGTATTTTTGACCACATTTGAAAGGACCGCTGAAAGAGAAAAGTGGCCTGAGGAGCAGTGGGCTGGACTGGTGGCTCCTCTGTTAACTGGTGAATCGCAGAAAGCTTACTATGACCTAGAGCCTAACCAAGCAAAAGACTATGTGATGCTAAAAGCTGAAATTTTGGCAAGGCTGGGTGTCACCCAGGCTGTCCGGGCTCAGCGTGTGCATAACTGGACTTTCCAGCTTGGAAAACCCCCCAGGTCTCAAATGTATGATCTCATTCACCTGAGCAGAAAGTGGCTACAGCCAGAGACTTTGTCCGCACCAAAGATTGTGGAACGTGTTGTAATGGATCGGTTTTTGAGAGCCCTTCCTACTGCCATCCAAAAGTGGGTAAGCCATGGAGACCCAGAGACGGCCGATGGTCTTGTGGATCGTGTGGAGAAATACTTGGCTACAGAGAACCTGACGGCCTCTTCCAGAGACACTCTGACTTTCCACCCTAAGACCAGACCATCCCCAGGGGCGGATAAGAGGATTCCAAGGGGTGAGGGTGGAGAGAGTGAGAGGGTGGGAGCTCTACCCCAAGTTTGGCGAGAACAGCCTGGGAAATCAGCGGCTCAAGAGGCGGCAAGAAGGATCGTTTGCTACCGCTGCCGGCAAGCGGGACATATTGCAGCCAATTGCCCGGTTGTGGAGGAACCTATGCAGTGTGACTTTCTGACGGGCAGACGTCAGTCGCTGTGTGCGACAGTCGCATGCACTGCCATTCGAGGAACTGAGAAACATTTATGCAAAATGTGTGTTAATGGTAGAAATGTTGTGGTATTGCTGGATTCAGGTAGCCTTGTGACCCTGATAAAGGCTGAGTTAGTTAAAACAGAGGTCTCTGGGAATAGCAAGGTAGCTGTTATTTGTGTGCATGGGGACACCCGAGAGTATCCAGTGACTACAGTGTGTTTCGAGACCCCCAAAGGTACCCTCTCTCATCCAGTGGGCTTAGTATCTCAGTTACCGCATGACGCCATTGTGGGAAGGGATTTTCCGAAGTTCTGGGAACTGTGGGATGATCCTGAGCCCCTCACTGGTGCCCCTATGTACCAGGAATGTGATAGCCAGAACTCCCCTGAGAGTGGTGAGGACTCTCCGGAATTTCCCTTATCAGTATTGGCAGGGGAGACTCAAGAAACTGGAGAGGAGCCCACCTCCTCAGACGAAAACCTACCGTCTGTGGAGTTTTCTGATCTTGAGGTTCACAGGGAAAACTTTGCCACAGAACAGTTGAAAGACCCCGCCCTAATAAAGGCACGGGAAAACGTAGTGAAAATAGATGGCGAGTTAGTGAACCCAGATAATACCTGCACTTACCCATACTTCAGCGTAGAGAAGGACCTACTGTATCGGGTGGCAAAAAGGGCAGAAGAAACCGTTGAGCAGCTTGTGGTGCCCAAACCTTACAGGAAGTTGGTGTTGGAGTTGGCCCATGGGCACATTCTTGGAGGTCATCTGGGGACAGAGAAAACCCGAGAGAGGGTATTACAGAGATTCTATTGGCCGGGGGTGATGAAGGACGTAGAAAATTATTGTTCCTCCTGCCCTGTGTGTCAGAGGTTGGCCCCGATGCCATATTTCCGTAGCCCGCTGGTCCCTCTACCCATCATTGAGGTCCCGTTTGAGAGGATCGCCATGGATTTGGTAGGTCCTATAATCAAGTCCGCTAGGGGGCACCAGTACATATTAGTTATAATGGACTATGCCACCCGTTATCCAGAAGCGATCCCTCTCCGAAATACCTCGGCCAAAACCATAGCCAAAGAGCTATCTCTTGTTTTTAGCCGGGTGGGTATTTGTAAAGAACTGCTTACGGACCAAGGTACACCCTTTATGTCCCGGGTTATGAAAGAGCTGTGTAAATTGTTCAAAGTGACGCAATTGCGTACGTCTGTGTATCACCCCCAAACCGATGGGCTGGTTGAAAGATTCAACAAAACCCTAAAACAAATGTTGAAGAAAGTGGTGGATAGAGATGGAAAGGATTGGGACTGTTTACTTCCTTATTTGATGTTTGCTATTAGGGAGGTGCCCCAATCCTCTACGGGATTCTCCCCCTTTGAGTTACTGTATGGGAGACACCCAAGAGGGCTGTTGGATATTGCCAAGGAAACTTGGGAAAGTGAGAGTTCTCCCCACAGGAGTGTGATTGAGCATGTCGCCCTGATGCAAGATCGAATTGCACAGGTAATGCCCATCGTGAAGGAACATTTGGCCCAAGCGCAGTTGGCACAGCAGAGAGTGTACAACCGTGGAGCCAAGACCCGTACCTTTTCCCCGGGGGATAGGATATTGGTACTTGTCCCTACGGTTGAAAGTAAATTCCTTGCCAAATGGCAAGGCCCCTACGAGATAATGGAAAAAGTGAGCGAAGTGAATTACAAGGTCAGACAACCAGGAAGGCGAAAGCCCGAACAGATCTATCACGTTAATCTGTTGAAAGCCTGGAGGGATAGAGAGTCCCTAGTCGCAGACACTTGGTCACCAGCTCAAACTGGTTGCGTGATTCCTGAGGTTGGAATAGCAGCCACCTTGTCACAACCCCAACAACAGGAGGTTAAGGAGTTTGTGCTTCAAAACAAGGAGGTATTCTCTGAGCTGCCGGGACAAACATCTGGGGTAGAGCATGACATCATTACCCCGCCCGGTGAAAGGGTGAAGTTAAAACCCTATCGGATCCCAGAGGCTCGACGGGAGGCAATACGGGAGGAAGTACAGAAAATGCTGAACTTAGGGGTGATAGAGGAGTCCCAAAGTGATTGGTCTAGTCCCATCGTGTTGGTGCCTAAACCGGATGGGAGCTGGCGATTTTGTAACGATTTTCGTCAGTTGAACAAAGTTACAAAATTTGACACCTACCCCATGCCACGTATAGATGAGTTGATCGACCGGCTGGGAACAGCCCGATACATGACGACTCTTGACCTCACAAAAGGGTATTGGCAAATCCCCCTGGCCAAGTCGGCCAAAGAGAAAACCGCATTTGTAACCCCAGACGGGGCGTTCCAATATAAAAGAATGCCGTTCGGGTTACAGAATGCGCCGGCCACATTCCAGCGGAAAATGGACCAGATGCTGAGGCCCCATCGGAAGTATGCTGCGGCTTACCTGGATGACGTAATTGTCCATAGCACAGATTGGGCCTCACATCTGCCAAAAGTGCAAGCAGTCCTGGACTCTGTTCGGGAAGCGGGGTTTATGGCTAACCCCAAGAAGTGTACCATTGGGCAGGAGGAGGCCAAATATCTTGGGTACACCATTGGGAGGGGAGTAATAAAACCCCAACTCAACAAAGTCGAGGCCATCCAGAGTTGGCCACGTCCCAACAGCAAGAAGCAGGTACGAGCCTTTCTGGGAATCGCTGGGTATTATCGGCGATTCATTCCCCACTTTGCTTCTAAGGCTGTGCCCCTAACCAACCTGACGAAGGGGAAAGGGTCGGTCATGATTAAATGGACCCCCGAGGCTGAGGCAGCATTCCAATTCTTGAAACAAGCCTTATGTAGCCAGCCAGTGTTGTACTCACCCGACTTCTCTAAAGACTTTGTCGTACAAAGTGATGCGTCAGATGTGGGGTTAGGAGCAGTATTGTCCCAGGTCTGGAACGGGGAAGAGCACCCAGTCATTTACCTCAGCAGGAAGTTGAAGTCCCATGAGGTAAATTACGCCACCGTTGAAAAGGAGTGTTTAGCGGTGAAGTGGGCTCTAGATTCCCTTCGGTACTACCTGCTAGGTAGGCACTTTGACATGGTTACGGATCACGCTCCGTTAAAGTGGATGGCTCAAAACAAGGAAACAAATAGAAGAGTGAATAGGTGGTTCCTGGCCCTCCAGGAATTCAACTTCACAGTAAAGCATCGCCCTGGCGTTCAAATGGGGAATGTGGATGCTTTGTCTCGAGTACATGAATGCCTGATTGCTGGTGTTCCAACCCCGAGGTTAAAACAAGAGAGGGGGGTATGTGACAGCAGGAAGGTAAAGTCACCTGGTTGCATCCAGGGGGGTAGATATATTTCGCCCAGATTCAGGCTTTACGCCGACTTATACAACTAGGGAGTTGATGAAGCCCAGCTGAGGCTAGTGGGCTCATGGATGACTCATACCTCTAGGGAGAGGGCTGGGCGTCGTGCAGACAGGGAGTTGATGAGACCAGCTGAAGCTTGTCAGCTCATTTAGGCCTCTATAAGAACTCCCAGCTTCATTAGATGTATGCTCATGCCTGGAACCAGACCTGTGTGGACTGTCTAGGGAGAGTGAACCCCTGTGCGGTGAGACAAAGCCTGTGTGGCTATTTGCTTGGACATTTAAAACCAGGGACTTAGGGACTAGGACAGCACTAGGCTGATCCCAGTTGTTAGTTAGGAAACCTGTATGTTTAGTCAGAGGTCAACTTGACCAGGATTTATTTTGGTTATGTTTCTTTTGCTTTGCTGTGTTTTGTCACTGTAAATAGAAAATAAACCGCACCTTTTTGATTTTGAAAACCACAACCTCCGTTTGCTGGGCCTGTTTTGTGTGGGGAGCCCATCCCGGGGGTCACACACACCCGCTGCCGAGCTAACCCCCTCACACATTACTTGGATGACCTTCATCCCTGGGCGAAGGTTCCAGCCCAGTTAGTGGAACAGAACGGTACAGTATCCCTCCCACCTCAAAAGGTGACATTGACTGTTCGACAGATGAAGAAAGTCAGTGTGAGATCCTACCTGGCATACTCGAACTGTCAGAGTCTGATAGGCTGGATGTCGTCATGCATCCCTAGGGTCCCTTGGGCTCATTGGCATTTGAGACATTTCCAGCATAAGTTCTTGAGGCTGTGGAACAGACGGTATCTATCCCAACCCATACACCTGACGACCCTGATGCTCAGGAGTCTACATTGGTGGATGAAGAAACACACGCCTATGAAATCACATCCATTAGGACATGTCAACTGGATCACAATTATTACAGATGCCAGTAAAGCAGGTGGGGATCACACTGCAACCAGATCTCAGGGCAAGGAAGATGGTCCTTTCATACAACAGGCCTGGTATCAAATATCCTGGAGGTCCGGGCAGCCTACCTTTTGCATTGCTAGCCCTAGAATTCAAGATTACAGGCAAACCAGTTCTTCTCCGAATGGACAACAGGGCTGCGGTGTCTTATATAAACCCACAGGGAGGGACGCGCAGCAGGTCCCTGCTGAAAGAAGTGAAACCATATTCTTTTGGGCAAAAATGAAACTAAAAGACCTAAGGGCAGTCTATCTGCCCGGTCTTCTCAACTCAAGGGCCAACCGCATATCTCGCAGGTTCGTAGATTTCAACGAATAGTCTCTGCACCCGAAAGTTTTCGACTGGTTAGTGGACCAGTGGGGTTCCCTCGGGCTGGGCCTATTTGCAACGGCATTAAATACCAAGTTTTCAAGGTTCATCTCGAGACTTCCTCATCCCCAGGCGGAGGCAGTAGATGCTCTCTCAGACCCTGGGCATGCAATCTGGCCTATGCCTTCTCTCCATGGCCTCTCATTCCAAAAAACAAAACAAAAACTCCTGTTGAGGCTTATGGTAGAAACCACAACGGTGATAGCGGTCCTACCATACTGGCCAAGACGTCCCTGGTTCCCCACAGCAATGTACCTGAATAGAAAGCCTTCAGTCAAGGTTACAATAATACCCTTTCTCCTGTCACAGGGATGTCACACCCATCCAGATTCCCGCAGGTTAAATCTTCACATCTGGCACCTGAAAGGGAAAGATTCCAACCCCTAGGGTGTCCCAACAAAGTTATCGAAACCCTGCTCAGCGCAAGAAAGCCATCCACAAACAGTATATGCAATAAGGTGTGGAACAAATTCAGGGCCTTCATGATTGGCAGAAACTGCGATCCAGATTTCCCATCATCCTCTCAAATTCTAAAAACTCTTGCAGGCGGGCTTAGACCTAGGTCTTGCTTAAGTACACTAAGGGTGCAGGTAGCGGCAATTTCAGAGGCAACCAGTAAAATATGGGCTGAGAATTCATTAATAATCCAATTTTTCATAGCTGTCAAAAAAGATTTGACCACCAACTAAACAATCTTTTCCCACTTGAGACCTTGCTATCATCCTAGAGTCTTTAATCAATCCACCTCTTGCCTCTTCAGAGTCAGCATCGCTTTGAAATCTAACCATGAAGCTATCCTTCTTGATAGCCATAACTTCTGACAAACGGGTTTCAGAGCTCCAAGCTTTAGGAGCGGATCATAATCATATCATATTCTTTCCTGACAAAGTAGAACTCGGAACGGTGCAAGGATTTAGCCACAAGGTCACATCATCCTCGAACATGTCGGAGCCCTGGGCACTTCCAACATTTTCAGAACAAGACTCGGGTTCTCTTCACGAGCTGGACATTGCCTCCACTTTGAGATGCTATCTGCAGGCTACAGCATCCTTCAGGGACACTATCAGGTTGTTCATAAACAAAGGCAAGGAGGCCTCAGCAAGAACGATTGCCTCATGGTTCGTTAAACTCATCCATAAGGTGTACAGGGCAAAAGGACTGGGATCCCCTTCGATAGTCAGGGCGCACTCCACCAGAACGGTTTCTGCCTCTTGGGTGGCAAGAGTGAATGTGTCAATTGAAACAATTTGCAGGGCAGCGACTTTGGTCGTTCCAACATACGTTTCTGAAACATTACCGAGTAGACCCAGGAGCTCTCTCATCGGTGGAGTTTGGCAGACAGGCGGTCAAATCGGCCTTTGCTTCTTCCTCTAAATGATGATGATAATAATCTCTTTAAACTAAACCTCTGAGCATCATCCCACCCATATCAGCTAGTTATTTGTCACAGGTATGCTGCCATGGAGGCACCAGGAAAACGGAAAATTGTATCATACTTACCAGTACTTTTCCTTTCCTGGTGCCTATCCATGGCAGCATACAATCCCACCCTCGGTATTCTATATTACGGAGAATGCTGGGGCTGTGCTAATCAACTCTTTTATAATATTCACTTGTCCTGAGGGAGGAGCCAAGGCGGAGCTTGTCACAGGTATGCTGCCATGGATAGGCACCAGGAAAGGAAAATTACTGGTAAGTATGATACAATTTTCCGTTATTTTCATTGAGATAAAAAGGTATTTGAGAACATTTTCAAAGAAAAAAATGCACTAGATTTAAATTATGCTTTAATCAATTAATTTATTTATTGTTGCTTTCCGCTGGTAAATTGTTCTCATAATGAGTTGCTTAGTGAAGTTTAGTCAGAAGCTTCTGCTTGCCTGTAAGAGCCCATTCACGAAGGGGCGGCACGAGTTGTGCCGCGACTGTGCTGGGCGATCTCAAGACGACTTCAAAGCAGACTTCCAAAATGACTTCTGCATAGAAGTCAATGGAAGTCGCCTTGAAGTCGTCTTGAAGTAGTACAGGAACCTTTTTCTAAGTCGGAGCGACTTGAGTCGCTCTGCTTAGAACGGTTCCATTGTACAGAATGGGACGAGTCGCCTATTATAGTATTATACTATATTATACATTAATGTCATTATAAGTAATACAATGCAGCTATCAGGTGCTCCCTCTGGGTGATCAAAAAAGAAAAAGGAAAGCTTTTAAAAAGTGACATTGTATGGATGTGTATCCAAAAGATGCAACCAAATGCATTAATATCACATTTATAAACTCCAATGACTGGCATTGTATCACTTTTTACTTTTCCATACTTTAAAGTGGTTGTAAACCCACATAACTTTTTTTTTCTTTCTAGCCCACCTGCAAGACAAAGCTATAATGAGCTAGTATGACTAGCATACTAGCTCATTATGTATCACTTACCTTAAAACGGGGCCCCCGAAGCCGTCCGTGTCCCTCTCTCCAGCTGCAGCCATCGCTGCAGTGATAGCCGGAATGTTACTTCCGGGTATCGCTGATCCAGCCAATCACAGCGCCGCTCCGGCGCTGTGATTGGCCGAAGCGGCGAAGACGTCACTCCGCGCATGCGCGCGGGAGCCGTAAAATTCGGCTAAACCCAAGCATTGCTGGGACTTAGCCGAATTTGTGAATGGGATTAACCCCATGAATGCGCCGTTGTCTACGGCGCGCATGCGCCGTAGACACGGAGCAATGTCATTTTTAGCAAATATCTCCTAAACCGTGTAGGTTTAGGAGATATTTATTGCACCTACAGGTAAGCCTTAATCTAGGCTTACCTGTAGGTGCAAGTTGCAAAAGTGGGTTTACAACCACTTTAAAGGGTGCTGTTATAGTTTATAGGCTGGGATTGTTAAGGCTTTTTCTTTTTTTGTTTATGTGTTAAACCCATATATTATACTATATCTTTTTAAACTGTTTAGAAAACCTTTTTTGAAAAATAAAGATTTAACCATGACACTAAGGTAGACTCACAGAACAACAAGCTGTATTTACCTCAAACTTTCTCTGATTGGACCTCCAGGTGTCTTTGTCTGAAAACAGGGAGTGGAGAGAGAGAGGGGTAAAGAATCTCTCCTCTGAATCATTCAGACGTGTAATTTTCTTCTGATAGTACAGAGCCTTTGGAGTCACTGTGCCCATGCTCAGTTTGATGTTCATTGCTATAGAGTTTTTGTTTTTTCTTGGGAGGGTGCATGTGATCAGCACAGAGCCAATCAGCACTGTCCAGACAGGGGGGCAGTGGTCCTGCAGCCTCATAGGACAGTCAGTGTATAATGAAAACTCCTCCTATAAGCTTTAACCAGACATTGATAGAAGTCACAAGACTACTTTATACTGCAGATAAGAAAAGGTATTTAGCAGTTTGTATTTACTAAAATAATTGCATTTCCATGTTCTGTGTACTGTGGGAGACCAGATAGTCCTTTCTATTAGCTACTTAAAAAAAAATATATAGTTTTCAGCACTTAAAGTGTTACTAAACCCAGGACCCTACATTCACTATGCAGGGTCCTGGGTTTAGTAACACTTTAAGTGCTGAAAACGTTTTTTTTTTTTTTTAAGTAGCTAATAGAAAGGAATGTAGAGCTTCACCTACCACTTTGAAATTAAAATGCAGAAGTTTGTATTTTTTTAGCCCTAAACAGAATAAGAAAGGTAATTTAACCACTTAAGCCCCGGACCAATATGCAGCATAAGGACCAGGCCCCTTTTTGCGATTCGGCACTGCGATGTGGCTCCCAAACAAAATTGGCGTCCTTTTTTTCCCACAAATAGAGCTTTCTTTTGGTGGTATTTGATCACCTCTGCGGTTTTTATTTTTTGCGCTATATACAAAAATAGAGCGACAATTTTGAAAAAAATGCTATATTTTTTTCTTTTTGCTATAATAAATATCCCCCAAAAATATATAAAAAAATGTTTTTTTTTTCCTCAGTTTAGGCAGATACGTATTCTTCTACATATTTTTGGTAAAAAAAAATTGCAATCAGCGTTTATTGATTGGTTTGCGCAAAAGTTATAGCGTTTACAAAATAGGGGGTAGTTTAATGGCATTTTTTTTCTTTTTTTACTAGTAATGGCGGCGATCAGCAATTTTTTTTCGTAACCGCGACATTATGGCGGACACATCGGACACTTTTGACACATTTTTGGGACCATTGTCATTTTCACAGCAGTCAGTGCTATAAAAATGCACTGATTACTGAGGAAAGGACACTGGCAGTGAAGGGGTTAACCTCTAGGTGGCGCTGTAGGGGTTAAGTGTACCCTAAGAAGTGATTCTTACTGTAGGGGGGGGCGTGGCTACAAGTTACACGTCACTGTTCGTCTGTTCCGATGACAGGGAACAGACGATCACTGACGTGCCACGGAGAAGAACGGGGAAAGGTTTGTTTACACTCACCTCTCCCCGTTCTTCAGCTATGCGGGCGCGGTCACGGAGCTCAGGACCGGGTCGCGAGCGGGCTCTTAAAGGGCAACGTACCTGTACGTGGATGTGCCCAGCCGTGCCATTCTGCCGACGTATATCGGCGTGAGGCGGTCCTTAAGTGGTTAAACATACTATTGTATATTCCTGGTAATGACACACCCAGTGTAATAAATAGTGCACAAATCATAATTATAATCCCACATTGGGCTAAAATGTGTTGACTATTCATTTAATTTAATACATTTCTAATGCAGTTGCATTTATATTCCACAACTGATTATTCTATTATTTCAAACCTTTTATCAGTACTATTTTTCATCTTATTACAACCATTTAATTCCACCGAAGAGAAATGTTACTGAGAAATGAAATACTGCATTATTCTAGCTTGTAAATCCACTGAGGATATGTGTTGTTTTCTGCTGACTATGACCATGGGATATTACAGATGGTACTGGATATAATTTACCACACATCTGTTGATGAGATTGCATGACTGTGCAAGTATGTTGCTGGCTCCTATTCTTTGGTGTTGTGTCTCTGAAACTAAAGCTGACATTTAAAATAAGTCACTTTGGTCTCACTGCTTATCTGCCTGCGGGCAACACTCGCAGTTAGGCACATTTTATTGATTAGCCATTTGTTATGGTCATTGTTTACTGTGTTCATGAATGTTAATGAGAAATCCTGTTTAAAAGGGTAGAACCCCACCAAACAAACAATATATACAGTGCCTTGAAAAAAGTATTCATACCCCTTGAAATTTTCCACATTTTGTCATGTTACAACCAAAAACGTAAATGTATTTTATTGGGATTTTATGTGATAGACCAACACAAAGTGTCACATACATGTGAAGAAAAATGATAAACGGTTTTCATTTTTCTTTACAAATAAATATCTGAAAAGTGTGACACGCATCCGCTGCATTCGACCCCTTTCACACTGGGGCGTTTTTCAGGCGCTTTGGGGTTAAAAAAAAGCGCCTGAAAGAAGCCTTATCTGCAATCCTAATGTGAAAGCCCGAGTGCTTTCAGAGCCCTTTCATAGTTACATAGTTAGTCAGGTTGAAAAAAGACAAAGCCCATCCAGTTCAACCATAAAAAAAATAAAAAATAAAAATAAAAATATTGTACAATCCCATATACCCAATTCTATACCCACAGTTGATCCAGAGGAAGGCAAAAAAAAAAAAAACAGCAGAGCATGATCCATATTGCTACAGCAGGGAAAAAAATCCCTTCCTGATCCCCCGAAAAGCAATCGGATTTTCCCCGGATCAACTATCACACTGCCAGCGCCCGAAAAACGCTGGTAAAGCTCTGCTAAGACCCCTTTCACACTGGGGCGTTTTGCAGGCGCTTTGGTGTTTAAAAAAAGCACCTCAATGGGAAGGGGCACTTTAGGAGCGGTGTATTCAACGCTCCTAAAGCGCTGCAAAGAAGCTGCTTGCAGGACTTTTTTTGACGCCCTGCCAGCGCAGCGACTCAGTGTGAAAGCACTCGGGCTTTCACATTGGGATTGCAGATGAGGCTTCTTTCAGGCGCTTTTTTTAACGCCAAAGCGCCTGAAAAACACCCCAGTGTGAAAGGGGTCTAATGCAGCGGATGCGTGTCACACTTTTCAGATATTTATTTCTAAGACCACTTTCACACTGAGGCGCTTTTCAGGCTCTTTCACGCTAAAAAAAGCACCTGAAAAGCTTACGAAAATGTATTTCCATTAAAATCAATGAATGCTTTCACACTGGGGCATTGCGCTGAAAAAACGCCCCTCTCCATTGAAATGAATTGAAAGCGCTTCAAAAGCACCTGAAAAGTGCTTCAAAAGCGCTCAGTGTTTTACTGGCAGTTATTCAAGCACCTCAGTGTGAAAGAGGCCTAAAGAAAAATGAAAACCGTTTATCACTTTTTTAACGCTAAGACCCCTTTCACACTGGGGCATTTTTCAGGCGCTTAAGGCCGCTTTCACACTGGGGCAGGAGGTGAGCTGGCAGGATAGCGGCGCTATACCGTCGTTTTTGCGGCGCTATTCGGCCGCTAGCGGTGCGGTTTTAACCCCCACTAGCGGCCGAGAAGGGGTTAAAAACCTCTGCAGAGGCGCTTTGCGGGCGGTATAGCCGCGCTGTCCCATTGATTTCAATGGGCAGCAGCGGTAAAGGAGTGGTGTACACACCGCTCCTTCACCGCTCCAAAGATGCTGCTTGCAGGACTTTTTTTCTCGTCCTGCCAGCGCATCACCTCAGTGTGAAAGCACTCTGGCTTTCACATTGAGACTGCAGGGCCAGGAGTTTTTCAGGCGTTTTTTAGGCGCTATTTTTAGCGCAAAACGCCTGAAAAACTCCTCCATTGTGAAAGGGGCCTTATGCCCCATACACACGATCATTTTTCATGCCGTTAAAAATGTCATTTTTAAAAATGGCCATTAAAAATGATCGTGTGTAGGCTCCAGAGCATTTTTAACGACGTGAAAAACGGCCATTAAAAAATTCGAACATGCTCTCTTTTTTCACGTCGTTTTTCATGTCGTTTTTTTTTTAACGACGTGAAAAACGATAGTGTGTATGCTTTAACGAGGTGAAAAAAAACGCGCATGCTCAGAATCAAGTATGAGACGGAAGCGCTCGTTCTGGTAAAACTAGTGTTCGTAATGGAGATAGCACATTCGTCACGCTGTAACGGACTGAAAAGCACGAGGCTGAAAAGCGCGAATCGTCGCTCAACAAACTTTACTAACATGAAGGGTGGCGCCATCCGAACAAAACTTCCCCTTTATAGTGCCGTCGTACGTGTTGTACGTCACTGCGCTTTGCTTGAACGTTTTTTAAAATGATCGTGTGTACGCAAGACAGGCTTGAGAGGAAACATGAAAAAAAACGACGAGAAAAACGTCGGTTTAAAAAATGGCATGAAAAACGATCGTGTGTACGCCGCGTTAGTGTGAAAGCACTGGGGCTTTCACATTGGGATTGCAGATGAGACTTCTTTCAGGCGTGTTTTTAATGCTAAAGCGCCTGAAAAACGCCCCAATGTGAAAGGGGTCTTAACCACTAGCCGACCATCTTGCGCAGATATACTGCAGCAGGTCAGCTCCCCTGTGCGAATCGATGTACCTGTACGTCGGTCTATGCGAGGATAGTGGGCGCATGCACTCCCACCGCGCCCTGCGGGAGCGTGCCCACGGGTCCCACTGATCACGGTGAGGAGAGGCAGAACGGGAAACTGCCTGTGTAAACAAGGCGATTCCCTGTTCTGCCTAAACATGTGCGCCGTCAATAAATTTGTTTAGTTTCGTTCCGTTTTGTATTAGCCGTTAATTCGTACTTTGTAATTCGTGCCTGAAATTCAATTTGGATGTTTACGAAATACGAATTTTCGTTAGGTTTGTTTATTTTTCGTAACAATTACGAACGTTCGTTATGATGAATTTAAAAAGCAAAAAATACCTTTCTCAATATGACAGTCGTCGACTCATTATGCTCATTATGAGGGGCTCCCACCATCCCTGTGCTGTGCTGACTTCCTGGGTTTTTACCCCTGCTGTGCTCATTATGAGGGGCTCCCACCATCCCTGTGCTGTGCTGACTTCCTCCTGGGGCTGTACCCCTGCTGTGCTCATTATGAGGGGCTCCCACCACCCCTGTGCTGTGCTGACTTCCTCCTGGGGCTGTACCCCTGCTGTGCCCATTATGAGGGGCTCCCACCATCCCTGTGCTGTGCTGACTTCCTCCTGGGGCTGTACCTCTGCTGTACTCATTATGAGGGGCCCCCACCATCCCTGTGCTGTGCTGACTTCCTCCTGGGGCTGTGCCCCTGCTGTGCTCATTATGAGGGGCTCCCACCATCCCTGTGCTGTGCGGACTTCCTCCTGGGGCTGTACCCCTGCTGTGCTCATTATGAGGGGCTCCCACCATCCCTGTGATGTGCTGACTTCCTCCTGGGGCTGTACCCCTGCTGTGCTCATTATGAGGGGCTCCCACCATCCCTGTGCTGTGCTGACTTCCTCCTGGGGCTGTACCCCTGCTGTGCTCATTATGAGGGGCTCCCACCATCCCTGTGCTGTGCTGACTTCCTCCTGGGGCTGTACCCCTGCTGTGCTCATTATGAGGGGCTCCCACCATCCCTGTGCTGTGCTGACTTCCTGGGTTTGTAGTAGCCCGTTAGTTTGTATTTCGTAATTCGTGTCGGAAATTCAATTTGGATTCGTACGAAATACGAATGTTCGTTAGGTTCGTTAACTTTTTGTAACAATTACGAACATTCGTTATGATGAATTTAAAAAGCAAAAAATACCTTTCTCAATATGGCAGTTGTCGACTCATTATGCTCATTATGAGGGGCTCCCACCATCCCTGTGCTGTGCTGACTTCCTCCTGGGGCTGTACCCCTGCTGTGCTCATTATGAGAGGCTCCCATCATCCCTGTGCTGTGCTGACTTCCTGCTGGGGCTGTACCCCTGCTGTGCTCATTATGAGGGGCCCCCACCATCCCTGTGCTGACTTCCTGGGTCTTTAACTTCATTATAACGCATTAATCGTAATTATTATGACAATAATAAAACTATACTAACGAACATTTTTTTTTGTCCGATTCTGAATCTCCCATCGACTACCAGTACCAGTCTCCCACTCCCATATTAAAAAAAAATATTTTTCCCAACCCTCACTCAGCAGCAGAAGAAAACCTCTGATTGGTCAACAAAACACCAGTCACGTTTGAGTTGTAACGGAATTTGGATCCGAAATTCGTGAACGAAATTTCGTATTTCGTATACAATTCGGAAGCATAGCAATTCGTATTTCGGATGCTTCCGAATGTACGAATTTTCGGAAATTTGTACGAATTTTCGTTTCGTACGAAACGAACCGCACACATGTCTAGTTCTGCCTAGTGACATGTCAGAGATCTTCTGTTCCCAGTGATCGGGAACAGTGATCTCTGTCATGTTCCTGGCAGCCCATCCCCCCTACAGTTAGAACACACCCAGGGAACACACTCAACCCCTTGATTGCCCCCTAGTGTTAACCCCTTCCCTGCCAGTGTCATTTTTACATTGACCAGTGCATTTTTATAGCACTGATCAATGTAATAATGTCACTGGTCCCCAAAAAGTGTCATTTATGGTCAGGTTTGTCCGCCGCAATGTCGCAGTCCCGCTAAAAGTCCCTAAATCTATCCCATAGTTTGTAGACGCGATTACTAAACCAATCAATACGCCTATTGCGATTTTATTTTTAACAACAATATGTAGGAGAATATATATCAGCCTAAACTGATGAATAATTTTTTATTTTTATTTATGTTTTTGGGATATATATTATAGCAGAAAGTAACATTTTTTTTTTTTTTAAATCGTTGGTCTTTTTTTGTTTATAGCGCAAAAAATAAAAACCGCAGAGGTGATCAAATACCGCTGAAAGAAAGCTCTATTTGTCGGTAAAAAGTCTGTCAATTTAGTTTGGGTACAGCATATTACGACTGCGCAAATGTCAGTTAAAACGATGCAGTGCAGTATCGCAAAAAAGGGCCTGATTGCTTTAAGAAGGAAACCAATGTCACATGTTGATGACATCACTTCTGGTTTGCTCTCCACGCTGGTTGTAGACTTGGGCAGAGTGATGAATTTTAGTGAGTCGACTCATTTGGATCAGTTCAGTGAAATGATTTGAATCACTGAATTGACTCACGACTCACTTCTTCAAAACTAAGATTATCACACACAGCTCATGATTCAATAAAGACTCATTGTGAGCTCTCTACACTGTGAGTCATTCATAGATTCAAGAGTCATGCTGCTGGCTCATATATGCACAGCGCATTTTAAAATACAGAATGATTGTGTGCTCTCTGTGATTTAGGCTGGGTTCACACAGTGCTGAGTTCAGTGCGCTGTGCGACATCTGTGCAAATCGCATGCGATGTCTGTGCGATGCAAATTCAGCCATACAGATTTGTATGGCTGAATTTGCCTCACATTTGTATCAAAGTCGTGCAGGACCCTTTTTTTGGTCCACACCTAAATCAAATCGATTCCTGTCCGAATGAACAGTTTGCACTGCGATATGCGAACCGATCTGGGGGTGTCATTAACTATGTATTGGCACTTCCAGCAGTTCGCAATCGCATAGGGCAGTGTGGTGCGATGCGCGAACTGCAGGGTTTCCCGCATGATCGCACCAATGTGAACCGAGCCTCAATCAAAGACTTCTCACAGCAGCTCATGAATCTAATGTGACCTGATGAGTCACTCATAGAATCAGGAGCTATACTGCTCTGCTAACTCACACACAACTCATGAATCTAATGTGCTCTAATGAGTCACTCATAGATTCATGAGTTATACTGCTCTTCTCAGGCCCAGATTTACTCCCTTTGCCGCCCCAAGGCCGGGTTCTTCAATGCTGCCCCCCCACCCCACACACACACCATCACATAGGGGGCTTCTGAGCCCCCCCCCCATGTAATCATTACAGCCTCACTGTGCCCATAATTGCAGCCTCACCATGCCCATCATTGCAACCTTACTGTGCCCATCATTGCAGCCTCACCGTGCCCAGCATTGCCACCTCACCATGCCCAGCATTGACGCCTCACCGTGCCCAGCATTGACGCCTCACCGTGCCCAGCATTGCCGCCTCACCGTGCCCAGCATTGCCGCCTCACCGCGCCCATCATTGCAGCCTTACCGTGCCCATCATTGCGCCTCACCATGCCCATCATTGCCCCCTCACTGTGCCCATCATTGCCGCCTCACTGTGCCCATCATTGCCGCCTAATCATGCCCATTATTGCCCCCTCACTGTGCCCATCATTGCCGCCTCACCATGCCCATCATTGCTGCCTTACCATGCCCATCATTGCTGCCTCACCGCGCCCATCATTGCCGCCTCACCGTGCCCATCATTGCCGCCTCACCATGCCCATCACTGACACCTTACCTTGCCCAGCATTGCCACCTCACCGTGCCCATCACTGCCACCTCACTGTGCCCATCACTGCCACCTCACTGTGCCCATCATTGCAGCCTTACCGTGCCCATCATTGCGCCTCACCGTGCCCATCATTGCCGCCTCACCGTGCCCATCATAGCAGCCTTACCGTGCCCATCATTGCGCCTCACCATGCCCATCATTGCCGCCTCACCATGCCCATCATTGCCCCCTCACTGTGCCCATAATTGCCACCTCACTGTGCCCATAATTGCCACCTCACTGTGCCCATATTGCCCCCTTACTGTGCCCATCATTGCCCCCTCACTGTGCCCATCATTGCCGCCTCACCGTGCCCATCATTGCTGTCTTACCGTGCCCATCATTGCTGCCTCACCGCGCCCATCATTGCTGCCTCACCGCGCCCATCATTGCCACCTCACCGTGCCCATCATTGCCACCTCACCGTGCCTATCATTGCCGCCTCACCGTGCCCATCACTGCCACCTCACCGTGCCCATCACTGCCGCCTCACCGTGCCCATCATTGCCGCCTCACTGTGCCCATCACTGACACCTCACCGTGCCTATCATTGCCACCTAACTGTGCCAAACATTGCCGCCTCACCGTGCCCATCACTGCCACCTCACCGTGCCCAGCATTGCCGCCTGACCATGCCCATCACTGCCGCCTTACCATGCCCATCATTGCCACCTTACCATTACCGTGTCCATCATTGCCGCCTTACCGTGCCCAGCATTGCTGCCTCACCATGCCCATCACTGCCACCTTACCGTGTCCAGCATTGCCACCTCACCATGCCCATCATTGCCACCTTACCGTGCCCAGCATTGCCGCCTCACCATGCCCATCACTGCCACCTTACTGTGCCCAGCATTGCCGCCTCACCAGTCAGTGCCTGTGCCAGTGGATTACGCATAGCACGCATTTCACGCTGTGTCACGGAGCTCAGTCGGAAATATTCGGTCACGCTGTGACAAAAGTCCCGCCCTCCTCCTAGACCAGCTTGTGTGATAGACAGAACACTGCGTCTATCATACGAGCTGGTCTAGGAGGAGGGCGGGACTTTTGTCACAGCGCGGCCGAACCTTTCACAGTCACACTGAGCTCCGTGACACAGCGCGACTCCGCTTTGAGCTATGCTTCAGCCACAGCGCCGCCCCTGCACCCACTGCCGCCCCGAGGCCTGGCCTCGGTGGCCTTGTCTGGAATCTGGCCCTGGCTCTGCTAACTCACACACAACTCATGAATAGTGATGAGCCGAACACCCCCGGGTTCGGTTCGCACCAGAACCCGCGAACGGACCGAAAGTTCGTACGAACATTAGAACCCTATTAAATACAATGGATGCGAACGTTCGGATTCTAAAGTGCTAATTATAACAACTATTATGCATGTTATTGTCCTAAAAAGGGTTTGGGAACCCGGGTTCTGCACCAGGGGACATGTATCAATGCAAAAAGAAGTTTTAAAAACGGTCGTTTTTCGGGAGCAGTCATTTTAATGATGCATAAAGTGAAAAAAAAAAAGTCAAATATTCCTTTAAATATCGTACCTGGGGGGTGTCTAAAGTATGCCTGTGAAGTGCCACGTGTTTCCCGTGTTTAGAACTGTCCCTGCACAAAATGACACTTCTAAAGGAAAAAAAAGCCATTTAAAACTGCTTGCGGCTTTAATGTAATGTCTGGTCCCGGTAATATGGATGAAAATCTTTAAGAAAAATGGCATAGCTACCCCATGACCCCCCCCCCCCTACCCCAGCCCATTACCAGCCCCTTTGGGTCTTGTATGGATATTAAGGGGAACCCCGCACATAAAATAAAAAAGGCCCTATATACTCTGAACAGCCGTATACAGGCGGTGCATACAAGACAGGGACTGTAGGTTTGTTCTTATGTAGAATCTGTTTGTAATTTTGAACAGGTACATTGTTGAAGTGTAGCTCCAGCCCAAAAATCTATTTTTAAACTTTTTGGAAAACATAGGTAAGGGTTATCACCCCTGTAACATTTGTTTTGCTGTCTGTGCCCCTGTTCAGAACATTTCACCTCACTTTCCGTCCCAATGTCAACTGTTTTTGAAATGTGGTGTTTTTCTTGAAACAAGGATTGCTGATAAAGCATCAGTACAGAGGAGACACCTTTCTCCCATATTTATTCTTACAGGAGAGAATTTTCCTTCCTAGGGGTAGATTTCCTCTCACTTCCTGTTGTCTTCTTGCGTTTGCAAGTAGGAGTCGTTTGTAAGTTGGATGTTTGAAAGTAGGGACCTGCCGTATATACTCTGCAGAAATAGGCCCCTTAGTTGTTGGTGTTGGCACAACACTGTAAGCACTCACAGTTACTCTTGGTTGGTGCTGGAACGCCCTGCTGTCAACTATTATATCAGGAGTTTTAATTACATATAATTGTTGAACAGTGGTAGTAAAAATTGGGCCTTTGATGGTGGTGCTGGTGCCACAACACTGTAAGCCCTGACAGTTACTCTTGGTGGGTGCAGCAATGGGCCCTGCTGTGAATTATTAGATCAAGAATTGTAATTGCATGCCCCTGTTGAACAGGGGCTGAAAAATTGGGCCTTTCGTGGTGGTGGTGGTGGTGGTGGTGTTGCCACAACACTGTAAGCCCTCAGAGTTACTCTTGGTGGGTGCAGGAATGGGCCCTGCTGTGAATTATTAGATCAAGAATTGTAATTACATGCCCCTTTTGAACAGGGGCTGAAAAATTGGGCCTTTCGTGGTGGTGGTGGTGGTGGTGTTGCCACAACACTGTAAGCCCTCAGAGTTACTCTTGGTGGGTGCAGGAATGGGCCCTGCTGTGAATTATTAGATCAAGAATTGTAATTACATGCCCCTTTTGAACAGGGGCTGAAAAATTGGGCCTTTCGTGGTGGTGGTGGTGGTGGTGGCGTTGCCACAACACTGTAAGCCCTCAGAGTTACTCTTGGTGGGTGCAGCAATGGGCCCTGCTGTGAATTATTAGATCAAGAATTGTAATTGCATGCCCCTGTTGAACAGGGGCTGAAAAATTGGGCCTTAGGCACTGGTGGCACAACACTACAACCCCTCACAGATACGTTACTTGGAGCACAGCAATGAGCCCTGTTGCAAAGTATTGCTTCAAAAATTGTAATGACACGCCCCTGTTAAACAGGGGCTGAAAAATTGGGCCTTAGGCACTGGTGCCACAACACTCCAACCCCTCACAGATACTGTACTTGGAGCACAGCAATGAGCCCTATGGCAAATTATTGCTAAAAAAATTGTAATTACACGCCCCTGTAAAACAGGGGCTGAAAAATTGGGCCTTAGCCACTGGTGGCGGCACCCATAAACAAAAATGATCTTCCAAGCTATCATCATCAATCGTATCATTGAGGACTCGGAGGAGGAGGATAGCCAGTCAACATAACAGCACAGGCACTCAGCATCAGCATCAGTCTTGAAGGGATGTGACATGTTAAAATCAATTAGTCTGTTATATCAGCATCAGGTGTGTGGTAGCTGGTGGTGATCCAAGACTGGTTCATCTTGATGAAAGTCAGTCGATCAACCGAGTCGGTGGACAGGCGCACCCTGTGATCCGTGACAAATCCTCCAGCAGCACTGAATGTGCGTTCCGAAAGAACGCTGGATGCAGGACAGGCCAGTAGCTCAATTGCATACTGTGCAAGCTCTGGCCAGTGATCCATCCTCAAGACCCAGTAAGCCAGAGGATTTTCGGTGGGGAAGGTGTCCAAGTCTGACCTTGCCCCTAGATATTCCTGCACCATGTTTATCAGACGCTGGCGATGGTTGCTGGAACCGATCATACTTTGGGGCTGCGGACTAAAGAATTGTCTGAACGCATCGGTCAGACGGCCACCTTCCCCACCGCTCCTTCTTTGACTGGCCGAAGCCTCAGCAACTCGTTGTCCAGGACCAGGAGTTTGTAACCTCCCAGTCTCTGGGAACGCGTTGCACAGACCTTTCTGCAAGGCCTCCCGGAGTTGTCTCATCCTCTGCTCCCTCTGCGAAGGTAACATAAGGTCCGCAACCTTACCCTTGTACCGTGGATCAAGGAGAGTGGCCAGCCAGTAATGGTCCCTCTCCTTGATCCGAAGAATACGAGGATCCTTCCGCAGACTTTGCAGGATCAGGGAGGCCATGCAGTGTAGGTTTGCTGAGGCATTCGCTCCGGAGTCCTCTGGGTCACTAAGGACGACATGATCCGCAGCCACCTCCTCCCAGCCACGTACAAGTCCACTGGTTTCTTGGGACTGTAAATCATCCCTAAAAGACTGCTGCTGATGATGCTGAGTGCCAGCCTCCACCTCCATGCTGACACAATCCTCCTCCTCCTCCTCCTCTTCCTCTTCCTGTGTGATGGGTGGGACAGAAGGAACACTGTCTGGGTAAAGGGGGCCTTGAGAGGCAAGGAAGTCCTCCTCTTCCTGCCTCTGTTCTGCCTCAAGTGCCCTGTCCATTATTCCACGCAGCGTGTGCTCCAACAGGTGGACAAGAGGTACAGTGTCACTGATGCATGCACTGTCACTGCTCACCATCCTCGTGGCCTCCTCAAATGGTGCCAGGACAGTGCATGCATCCCTGATCATGCCCCACTGGCGTGGAGAAAAAAAACCAAGCTCCCCTGACCCTGTCCTGGTGCCGTAGTCGCACAGGTACTCATTGATGGCCCTCTGCTGCGTGTGCAGCCGCTGCAGCATGGCCAACGTTGAGTTCCACCTGGTGGGCATGTCACATATAAGGCGGTTCTTGGGCAGGTTCAACTCCTTTTGCAGCTCAGCCAGGCGAGCACTGGCATTATAAGATCTGCGGAAATGCACACAGACTTTCCTGGCCTGCCTCAGGACATCCTGTAAGCCCGGGTACCTGCCCAAGAACCGCTGCACCACCAGGTTAAGGACGTGAGCCACACAGGGCACATGGGTCAGTTGTCCCTGTCGGAGGGCGGAGAGGAGGTTGGTGCCATTGTCGCAAACCACCATTCCTGGCTTAAGCTGGCGTGGCGTCAACCACCTCTCGGCCTGGCCCTGCAGAGCAGACAGGACCTCTGCCCCAGTGTGGCTTCTGTCCCCCAAACACACCAGCGCAAGCACGGCATGGCATCTTTTTGCCTGCGTACTTGCGTAGCCCCGTGAACGGCTACGGAGCACCGCTGGTTCATAGGACAAACCACAGGAAGAGGCCATGGAGGAAGAAGAAGAGGAGGGGGTGGAGGAGAGAGGTGTGTCACAACCAGTAGTAGCATTTTGGAGGCGTGGCGGTGGAACAACCTCCAACACTACTGCACCTTGTCCTGCATCCTTCCCAGCTGCCAAAAGAGTGACCCAATGGGCCGTGAAAGAAAGGTAACGTCCCTGTCCATGCCTGCTGGACCATGAGTCAGCGGTAATATGCACCTTACCGCTGACCGCCCTGTCCAGCGAGGCCAAGACATTGCCTTCCACATGCCGGTAGAGAGCCGGAATAGCCTTCCGTGAGAAAAAGTGGCGTTTGGGAACCTGCCACTGAGGAACCGCACATTGCACAAACTCACGGAAGGGGGCCGAGTCTACCAACTGAAAAGGCAGCAGTTGAAGCGCTAGCAATTTAGCCAAGCTAGCATTCAACCGCTGGGCATGTGGATGGCTGGGAGTGAACTTCTTTCGACGGTCCAGCAGCTGGGGCAGGGAAATTTGCCTGCTAGAATCGGACGTCGGTGTACTGCTAGCAGAGTGGCCGCAAGTACTTGGCTGTGACACACCTAATTCTACACCTTCATTCCTCTCAGTGCATGTTTCAGAGAGGACTGAAGTTATAGTGGGGTTGGAGATCCCAGCTGATGCGGTGCAAGGAGAGGTCCGCTTTGTTCTTTGGTGTGGGTCTTTGAGGTAGGCTTGCCAACGAGCTGCATGGCAGGTCAACATATGTCTGGTCAGGCATGTGGTACCCAAGCGGCTGATGTTTTGGCCACGCGATATACGCTTGAGACATATGTTGCAAACAGCAGCTGTGCGATCTGATGCACTAGCCTCAAAAAAGGCCCACACCAAGGAACTTTTTGAATGACGGGCAGAGGCAGCGCCCTGCACAGGCGGAGCTCTGCGGTGTGATTCCGTCGGTGTACTGCCCTTACGCTGGCCACCAAAGGGCATCCTGCCTCGTTGGAGATGTGCCTCCTCCTCATCCTCCTCCTCCTCCTCTCTCCTATTAGGCACCCACGTGGAGTCAGTGACCTCATCATCCCCTCCCTCCTCATCACTGGAGCCAATCTGGCAGTATGCTGCAGCTGCTGGAACATGACTGCCAGATTGGTGTCCTTCTTGAGCATCCCCTCTGTCTGCTCTCACGTACTGCCTTCCTGTAGCTGGGTTTCATCATCAGACCCTTTGAAACGCTGGGCATCCTCCTGGAGCATGTACCCAACACTGTGCTCAAACAGTTCGGGGGACTCCTCAGGAGGAGGACATGGTGGGTCTAGGGAAGGAGTGACTGATGATGAGTCTGACATTGATACCAGGGAAGAGGACGCTTTGGCAGCTGCTTTGCCAGTACCCTGAGCCTGGGTGAGAGAGGATGAGGAGGAGGAGGAGGGCTTGGTCATCCACTCTACCAAGTCTTCGGCATGATGTGGCTCAACATGTCCAGCTGCCGAAAAGAAGGACAAGCGTGTCCCATGGCCATGTGCTGATGACAATGCACCGCGTCCACGACCAGCACTGTTGCCCCCAGACACAGAGCCTGCTTGCCCTCTTTTATTGCCTCCTGACTGTCTGCCTCTCCTTGTTTGCCTTCCAGACATTCTAATAGATGGCCTGCAGGGAGATGGGAAAAAAGCAATAAGGGCTACCTTCAGGTGTCCTTCTCTGTCCCTTTACTTAAGGATTTCTAAATATGGTTGAGGATTATTGCTTTTGCACAGAATAGCACAACGACAATTTCCCTGACTGTCCAAAAAACAAGGATTTCAAAGATGGTTGATGAGGAATGCTTTGGCACACTATAGCACAAGGAGAATTCCCCTCACTTTCCTTCTTTGTCCCTAGAAACAAGGACTGGCACAGTGAAAGAAACTGACACTCTCCCTACCTACAGTTTTCTGTCCCTAGAAAAAAAGTTTTTTTAAAGCACACTATAGCACAAGGAGAAATCCCCTCACTTTCCTTCTTTGTCCCTAGAAACAAGGACTGGCACAGTGAAAGAAACTGACACTCTCCCTACCTACAGTTTTCTGTCCCTAGAAAAAATGTTTTTTTAAAGCACACTATAGCACAAGGAGAAATCCCCTCACTTTCCTTCTTTGTCCCTAGAAACAAGGACTGGCACAGTGAAAGAAACTGACACTCTCCCTACCTACAGTTTTCTGTCCCTAGAAAAAATGTTTTTTTAAAGCACACTATAGCACAAGGAGAATTCCCCTCACTTTCCTTCTTTGTCCCTAGAAACAAGGACTGGCACAGTGAAAGAAACTGACACTCTCCCTACCTACAGTTTTCTGTCCCTAGAAAAAATGTTTTTTTAAAGCACACTATAGCACAAGGAGAAATCCCCTCACTTTCCTTCTTTGTCCCTAGAAACAAGGACTGGCACAGTGAAAGAAACTGACACTCTCCCTACCTACAGTTTTCTGTCCCTAGAAAAAATGTTTTTTTAAAGCACACTATAGCACAAGGAGAAATCCCCTCACTTTCCTTCTTTGTCCCTAGAAACAAGGACTGGCACAGTGAAAGAAACTGACACTCTCCCTACCTACAGTTTTCTGTCCCTAGAAAAAATGTTTTTTTAAAGCACACTATAGCACAAGGAGAAATCCCCTCACTTTCCTTCTTTGTCCCTAGAAACAAGGACTGGCACAGTGAAAGAAACTGACACTCTCCCTACCTACAGTTTTCTGTCCCTAGAATTTTTTTTTTTTTAAAGCACACTATAGCACAAGGAGAAATCCCCTCACTTTCCTTCTTTGTCCCTAGAAACAAGGACTGGCACAGTGAAAGAAACTGACACTCTCCCTACCTACAGTTTTCTGTCCCTAGAAAAAATGTTTTTTTAAAGCACACTATAGCACAAGGAGAAATCCCCTCACTTTCCTTCTTTGTCCCTAGAAACAAGGACTGGCACAGTGAAAGAAACTGACACTCTCCCTACCTACAGTTTTCTGTCCCTAGAAAAAATGTTTTTTTAAAGCACACTATAGCACAAGGAGAATTCCCCTCACTTTCCTTTTTTGTCCCTAGAAACAAGGACTGGCACAGTGAAAGAAACTGACACTCTCCCTACCTACAGTTTTCTGTCCCTAGAAAAAATGTTTTTTTAAAGCACACTATAGCACAAGGAGAAATCCCCTCACTTTCCTTCTTTGTCCCTAGAAACAAGGACTGGCACAGTGAAAGAAACTGACACTCTCCCTACCTACAGTTTTCTGTCCCTAGAAAAAATGTTTTTTTAAAGCACACTATAGCACAAGGAGAAATCCCCTCACTTTCCTTCTTTGTCCCTAGAAACAAGGACTGGCACAGTGAAAGAAACTGACACTCTCCCTACCTACAGTTTTCTGTCCCTAGAAAAAATGTTTTTTTAAAGCACACTATAGCACAAGGAGAAATCCCCTCACTTTCCTTCTTTGTCCCTAGAAACAAGGACTGGCACAGTGAAAGAAACTGACACTCTCCCTACCTACAGTTTTCTGTCCCTAGAAAAAATGTTTTTTTAAAGCACACTATAGCACAAGGAGAATTCCCCTCACTTTCCTTCTTTGTCCCTAGAAACAAGGACTGGCACAGTGAAAGAAACTGACACTCTCCCTACCTACAGTTTTCTGTCCCTAGAAAAAATGTTTTTTTAAAGCACACTATAGCACAAGGAGAAATCCCCTCACTTTCCTTATTTGTCCCTAGAAACAAGGACTGGCACAGTGAAAGAAACTGACACTCTCCCTACCTACAGTTTTCTGTCCCTAGAAAAAATGTTTTTTTAAAGCACACTATAGCACAAGGAGAAATCCCCTCACTTTCCTTCTTTGTCCCTAGAAACAAGGACTCGCACAGTAAAACACACTGACACTCTCCCTACCTATCCTTCTCTTTCCCTAAACTAAAGGAATCCAGGTTAAGCAAGAAAGAAATAAATGTCACTGTCCCTGCCTATGCTTGTCTTTCCCTGCTCCGGAACACACTACACTAGGCCGCCGTGCTGGCTGCCTTTTATAGTGTGGGGCGTGTACTAAACACCCTCAGCAATAATTGGCCACAGGCATCCTGCCTGTGGCCAATCATTGCTCTCCTCGCTGCCGGCGCTGTGATTGGCCAAGCATGCGGGGTCACAGTGCATGCTTGGCCAATCACAGCGCCTGGATGACACTGCGATGGCGTAGTGCATTGTGGGCCGTTCGCGTCACTCGAATTTGGCGCGAACGGCCCAAATCGTTCGATCTTCGTCGAACGATCGAACAGCCGATGTTGATCGAACGATCGACCGAACGATCGAACAGTCGACTCGAACACGAAGCTCATCCCTACTCATGAACCTAATGTGCTCTAATGAATTACTCATACATTCAGGAGCCATGCTGCTGGCTCACACGGCTCATGTTACAAAACATAATGTTGATACTTATGTGCTCTCTTCCTGAGTGAGACATTCACAGACTGGACTTGACTAGCTGCTGCCTGCTTCACACACAGACATCATACAAAAGAGAACCTTGTGTGCTCTGTGATTTATTCAGAAACTTGAAGTCTTGATGGCTCACATAATCATGTTATAGCTAATTTTACAAATCATGGGCTGAGGCTGCTGTTTTTTCAGCTCCCTACACATCCTTAAAGGGGAGGATCTTTGACATTGAATTGAATCGGATTCACTTTCATGTTTCGATTCATTCAAACTCTGCAGTGAGTTGATTCACTGATTCGATTCAGCGATTCAGTAGCCAAGCCTAGCTGGTTGTTTGTCCCTTCTCGTTGACGTCACTTCCTGGATTCGGCTTCCATGCTGTCTCTGACAGCCTAGCTGTCTTCCCAGTATCCAGGAGAGTTGTGGCTTCCATCTGCTGGCCAGTTCAGAATATGCTACCATAGAATTACACCTCTGGATATGCAGGAGACTCCTTGGGAGTCTGTTTGCTTTGCATTTTGTAAACTTATAAAAATAAACAATTAAATATATATTATTGAAAGCATTCTTACTTTACAGCATTTCTGCACACCCGTATCAAACTTTTGCTTAGTACTTTACACACAATCTCAAGACATATACATTTAAATAGCTTTCTAGAATGTAGAATGTGTCTAAACTCTACATAGACTATGGTAGTGGTATTAACCACTTCAGCCCCGGACCATTTTGGCTGGTTAAAGACCAGGCCACTTTTTGCGATTCGGCACTGCGTCGCTTTAACTGACAATTGCGCGCTCGTGCAACGTGGCTCTCAAACAAAATTGACGTATTTTTTTCCCCACAAATATAGCTTTCTTTTGGTGGTATTTGATCACCTCTGCGGTTTTTATTTTTTGCGCTATAAACAAAAATAGAGCGACGATTTCGAAAACAATTCAATATTTTTCACTTTTTGCTATAATAAATTTCCCCAAAAAATATATACATTTTTTTTTTCCTTAGTTTAGGCCGATACGTATTCTTCTACATATTTTTGGTAAAAAAAATCACAATCAGCGTTTATTGATTGGTTTGCACAAAAGTTATAGCGTTTACAAAATAGGGGATAGTTTTATGGCATTTTTATTATTATTTATTTTTTTACTAGTAATGGCGGCGATCAGTGAATTTTTTCATGACTGCGACATTATGGCAGACACATCGGACACTTTTGACACATTTTTGGGACCATTGTCATTTTCACAGCGATCAGTGCTATAAAAATGCACTGATTACTGTGAAAATGACACTGGCAGTGAAGGGGTTAACCACTAGGTGGCGCTGTAGGGGTTAAGTGTTCCCTGCATAGTGTTTCTTACTGTAGGGGGGATGGGCTCTGTGCCACATGACACCGATCTCCGCTCCGAGTACACGGAGTCGGGATCAGTGTCATTGTCACTAGTCAGAGCGGGGAGATGCTTGTTTACGCAAGCATCTCCCCGCTCTATACCTCCATGAGACGATCGCGGGAATCCCCGCGGCAATGGAGTCCGCGGGACCTGCGGTCCGACTCACGGGGATGGCGGCAGGGTCGCGAGCACGCCGGCGGCGGCGTGCGTGCGACCACACAGACAGGCACTTAAAGGTGACGTACAGGTACGTTGATGTGCCTGTCCGTGCCATTCTGCCGACGTATATCTACAGGAGGCGGTCGGCAAGTGGTTAAACCCAAAAACTAAAATGTAATGTATTTGCTATGTTAGCATTTCAATTGATTCAGCCAATAACACACTCCCTGTTTAAGGATGTCTGCATTCTGGATAAGGTAGTAAAGCAGACACCTTTTGGATAGCAGATATCTTAGTCTGGGAAGAGGGTAGTGTTAGGGCCCATTCACACTATGTGGGGTTACCTGCATTTTTCCTCATGGGAAAAATGCAGATAACTGCAATGACACACAAAAGGCAATAGTTTTCTGTGTGTCATGTTCAGAAAGCTTTGCGATATTATGCAACATGTTCCCACATGTCATCAAACAGCAAGCGCAGCACCTACATTGCTGTGCAGGGACATGCAGGAAGAGACACTTTGTACACTTCAAATAAAGTTCTGTAAAAAGAAAAGAAAGGGGGAGCCATGTGATTAGGGTTGCCACCCTGGACAGGAGGAGCAGCGGGAACAACATTTACCGTATATACTCGAGTATAAGCCAAGTTTTTCAGCACATTTTTTTGTGCTGAAAATGCCCCCCTCGGCTTATACTCGAGTCACCTTTTTGCGCCTGATTTCCTGGACTTTGAGAACCCGCTACTGGCCAGCCGTAGATTCCCTGGACCCCAAGCTTGGCACACATGTAACCCCACTCTTCATCTACAACTGTGCAAAGTTTGTTGTACGGGGGACCTACAGCCGGGGAGCACCGATTTTTCAAAGCCGGGCACTCCTTCCATAGACTCCCATGTTAAATGGTAATTTCTCCAGTGACTTTGGGGACCTGGTACCTGGCACACATGTAGCCCAATTTCTCCTCTATAAGTGTGCCAAGTTTTTTGTCTGAGGGACCTAAGGCCGGGGAGCACCGATTTTTCAAACCCGGCACCCCTTCCATAGACTCCCATGTTAAACGTCAGTCTAGTCATGGACACAGTGAGGCATGGACACAGTGAGGCAAAGTGAGGCACAGTGAGGCACAGTGAGGCATGCAGATGGACACCCTAGGCTTATACTCGAGTCAATACGTTTTCTCAGTTTTTTGTGGTAAAATTAGATGCCTCTGCTTATATTCGGGTCGGCTTATACTCGAGTATATACGGTATTTGCTAGAACAGATTGGCTGTGTTTTGCTCCTGCAGCTGCTGTAAGCCAGTTTCTCCCCCCCCCCCACCGGCATTTAGCGGCTGCATGAGGAAAATTCTGCCAGTTCTAGTAAATTCAGCCCCCGCCACCCCTCCTCTCCAGGTTGCCTTTCAGGCTGGTGCCCAGTCCCCCTGCGTGCTCCCCTGGTCCCCCACAGCACTGCTGGCTTCCCTCCTCTTCCCTCCCGCTGGCTGCTGTAGGAATGTTTTAAGAATAAACACAGCGAGAGATTAGTACTGATCGCTCCTGTGTCTATTCAGAACTGAAGCATAATAAACTGCATTTACTATGTTTCTGTTTTTCAATGAATAGGAAGCCACTTAGCACACAGCACTTCTCTTTCATTCATTATCCAGTGCAGCTGGGGTGGCAGAGAAAGGGGCTGGGGAATCTCTGTCCTCAGCCCCTTTTTCTGTCTCAAAAGTGAGACAGCAGTGGTTTGTTTAGTGGTCTGCTTTCACCAAAGCCCCCCAATGGGGCTGCTAAAAAATAATAAAAAATACAATTGTAAAAAATATTGAAAAAATAAAATAATAAAAATAAAGAACTACTGACACCGTCCAGTGTTGTACTGACACTGCTCACTGCCCTACTTACACTGCTGTACTGACACCCTACACACCGACACCCTACAATATAGTTAACCTGCATTAAGTCTTTACACCTAGAAACAAACTGCTAGCTCAGTAGAATGACAGTCATTGTTTCTAGGGGAACCAATACTACATGGGAAAACTCTTTCAGCTTCTTTTCCTCAAGCCTCAGGCCTCGTACACACGACCGAGTTTCTCGGCAAGAACCAGCAAGAAACTTGCTGGCAGAGATGTCTTGCCGAGAAATTCGTTCGTGTGTATGGTTTCTCGTCAAGAAAACCGACAAGTAATCTCGACGAGAAAATAGAGAACCTGCTCTCTATTTTCTCGTCGAGATTCTCGTCAGCCTGTTTCTCGACGAGAAAAGTGAGTGTGTGTACACTTACCTGTCCTCCGGGAAGCCCGCGCATGTTCGAAATGAATTCGACGCATGCGCGGTAGCTTCCTAGGCATAGGTAGGGTATACCAAGATGGCGGCGACGGCATCGAATTTGACGAGCGCATGCTCGTCGTAGTCGATGACGTCACTGCATACGCTCCATTCAAAGAACCGCGGGTTCTTTGAATCGAGCGTGTGTACACTCGGCCGGGACAAGTTTCTTGTCCAAGAATCTCGTCGAAAAAAACATGTCTCGGCCGTGTGTACGAGGCTTCAGTGTACCTTGTGTAGCTTTGATGTCTGATCCTGTTAATATGATATACTAGGGGGTTAATTTACTAAAGGCAAATAGCCTGTGCATTTTGCAAGTGCCGTTGCTCCAGAGCTTAGTAAAGGAGGGGAAGTTCTGTTGACTTCGATCATCCAGTCATGTTCTGGAGCAACTGCACTTGCAAAGTGCACAGTCTATTCTATTTGTTTTTAGTAAATCAATCCCTATGTCTTGCTAGTCCACTGGGGTCAAAGGGGGGGGGGGGGTGGCAAAAGACATTTGGGATAGGGGCCAGTTCATCTGGCTGTTAATGTGTCAAGAAAAAATAAACCACATGGATTTACAACTGTGAGTGGTGCTTTTGACCCTCTCCTTTCCATATACTGTATATCTAGTATCATAGGCGTGCACAGGGGGTGTGCCAGGTGCCGATTCCCCCTACTGCCCGGGCTTCCCCCAATGTTGCGCCCCCACCCGCCCCACAGTGCTGCTGGCTTCCCTTCACTCTCCCTAGGCTGCTGCAGGGGATGTTTCAAGATGGAGAGCAGGGAAAGGGGCTAGTAAATATGTAATTTTCAAGCCCCATTCTTTTACTAAATTAACACAGTGAACACACTCACTCATGTGTCCATTCATAACTGAAGAATAGTAAACTGTGCTTAGTTTGCTTCAGTTTGTGAATGAACAGGAAGCCACTCAACACAGAGCACTTCCCTTTCATTCACTGCCCTGTACAGCTGGGGCTGCAGAGAAAGGCACTGTATGTGTGTTTGAGCTTTGGTGTGCACACCTTAATGCAATAGGCTGCGTACACCTATGTCTAGTATATATACAGCTTGACAGGTGTTCAGCATGCTTCGTGGGGCAGAGCTGGGATTCTCTAGAGCAGTGATCTCCAAACTCTGGACCACGGGCCAGACGTGGCCCTTTGATTTCCTTTATCTGGCCTTTAGGGCACTGTTCCTCCCACTGATACAATGCAGTATTCCTCCCACTGACTCAATTGGTGGCAAACTGTTTATTGCCCTTACACCAAATATGGGGCACTATTCCTCCCACTAATCACTAATACTACTGCCACTGGCCATAGTCTGGCCCCCCTAAAGTCTGAAGGACAGTTAACTGGCCATTTGTTTATAAAGTTTGGAGACTCCTGCCTTAGAGCAAAAACTGTAACCCCAAGTAGATAGGCATGTCTACCTGCGTTCAGCTTGCATTGTAGATCAGTTTGAGATGTGTCTGAATTCTGAGTACCAATTCTGACCTGCACCTTCTTCCAAGTTTCATCAAGCGCTTTTGCTTTCCCATTGACCTGTACGGAGAGAAAAACAGTTCTCATGCTAACAAGGCCTGTGTACACAAGTTCCCTCTCCCCTGCCAAAAAGAGGACAGGGCGCCGATCGGGGGGGGGGGGGGCATACTAGTCCGCCGATCGCGCGGGGGGGGGGGCTCTCTTACCTGCTGCTGCTGCTCCTCTTCTTCTGTTCATGTTTCCTGCTGTGCGGGAAACATGATAGTCTCGCGGGAGTGCGGGAAGGAGGAGCCTCTGCGGGTAAAACCCGCACAATCCGTGCCAGTTGGGAGGTATGCTAAAGTGAACTTCTGGCCCACTGCAACTGTGAGTGCTGTGGCTCAAGCTAGTGTTGTTTATTTTAACCTTGTCCATTTACAAACTACAAGGTGTTCTGTTAATGAACAAATGGGGGGTGTCATGCTGGTGCAGCTTAGGGATGTTAGGCCTGCGCCACTTATCCACTGAGGGTGTCTGGGCTAGAACCTGGCAGTAGCACATAGTATGTGTGCCACTGCCAGTAACAAATATTTCTGTCTGGCACTGACCGCCCGATGAAAATCCTCAGCTTAGTCTGTGCGTTTTTGCAGAGGAAGAGGGGGACCTGGCCACCTGGGGGAGCAGAAGGGGGAGGATTCTTGCGGGCTGCAATGCACGGAGGCGCTACATGTGACGTCACTTGACGTCGACGTCAGCACGTCAAAGTGCGGTGAGCCGCCTGCATGGGCCTGGATTTACTTTAAGGCAAATGCATGGAAGGATCCTCTATGTTTGCCTTAAAGTAAATCAAATTACAGAGACCATGCGATCGCTCATTATTTGGGCAGAAGACAATTGACGTGGAAGGAAGTGTGCAGCCAGCCTGCCTGCCAGCCCAGCCACAGCTTGCCATCCCAGCCACGGCCTGCCAGCCACAGCCAGCCCAGCCACAGCCTACCAGCCCAGTGTGGGTGTTTTTACATTTTAACCACTTAAGGACAGGACCAATACGGACCATAATGACCAGAGGTGATTTCACAATTTGGCACTGCGCTGCTTTAACTGGAAATTGTGCGGGCATGCAATGTTGTACCCAAACGAAATTTGCGTCCTTTTCTTCCCACAAATATAGCTTTATTTTAATGGTATTTGATTGCCTCTGCGATTTTTATTTTTTGCGATAAAAACTGAAAAAGACCGAAAATTTCGAAAAAAACAAACATATTTTCTACTTTTTGTTATAAGAAAAATCAAATAAACTCAATTTTAGTCATACATTTAGGCCAAAATGTATTCAGCCACATGTCTGTAGTAAAAAAAATGTCAAGCGTATATTTATTGGTTTGCGCAAAAGTTATAGCGTCTACAAACTAGGGTACATTTTCTGGAATTTACACAGCTTTTAATTTGACTGCCTATCTAATTTCTTGAGGTACTAAAATGGCAGGGCAGTACAAAACCCCCCCAAATGACCCCATTTTGGAAAGTAGACACCCCAAGGAAATTGCTGAGAGGCATGTTGAGCCCATTGAATATTTTTTATTTTTTTTGTCCCAAGTGATTGAATAATGACAAAAAAAATAAAAAAAATTTACAAAAAGTTGTCACTAAATGATATATTGCTCACACATGCCATGGGCATATGTGAAATTACACCCCAAAATACATTCTGCCGCTTCTCATGAGTACGGGGATACCACATGTGTGAGACTTTTTGGGAGCCTAGCCGCGTACGGGTCCCCGAAAACCAAGCACCGCCTTCAAGATTTCTAAGGGCGCAAATTTTTGATTTCACTCCTCACTACCTATCACAGTTTCGAAGGCCATAAAATGCCAAAATAGCACAAAACCCCCCCCCCAAATGACCCCATTTTGGAAAGTAGATACCCCAAGCTATTTACTGAGAGGCATGTTGAGTCCATGGAATATTTTATATTTTGACACAAGTTGCGGGAATATAACAAACTTTTTTTTTTTTTTGCTCAAAGTCGTCACTAAATGATATATTGCTCACACATGCCATGGGCATATGTGAAATTACACCCCAAAATACATTCTGCTGCTTCTCCTAAGTAGGGGGTTACCACATGTGTGGGACCTTTTGGGAGCCTAGCCACGTACGGGACCCCGAAAACCAAGCACTGTCTTCAAGATTTCTAAGGGCATACATTTTTGATTTCACTCCTCACTACCTATCACAGTTTTGAAGGCCATAAAATGCCAAGATGGCACAAAACCCCCCCAAATGACCCCATTTTGGAAAGTAGACACCCCAAGCTATTTGCTTGGAGGCATGGTGAGTATTTTACAGCTGTCATTTGTTTTTGAAAATGAAGAAAGAAAATAATTTTTTTTTTTCAATTTTCAAAACTTTGTGACAAAAAGCGAGATCTGCAAAATACTCACCATACCTGTCAGCAAATAGGTTGGGGTGTCTACTTTCCAAAATGGGGTAATTTGGGGGGGGGGTTTTGTGCCATCTGGGCATTCCATGGCCTCCGAAACTGTGATAGGCAGTGAGGAGTGAAATCAAAAATTTACACCCTAATGCCCCATACACACGATCGTTTTTCATGCCATTTTTAAAACTGACGTTTTTCTTGTCATTTTTTTTCTTGTTTCCTCTCAAGCCTGTCTTGCGTACACACCATCATTTTAAAAAATGTTCAAGCAAAGCGCAGTGACGTACAACACGTACGACAGCACTATAAAGGGGAAGTTCCATTCTAATGACGCCACCCTTCATGTTAGTAAAGTTTGTTGAGCGACGATTCGCGCTTTTCAGCCTCGTGCTTTTCAGTCCGTTACAGCGTGACGAATGTGCTATCTCCATTACGTACGCTAGTTTTACCAGAACGAGCGCTCCCGTCTCATACTTGATTCTGAGCATGCGCGTTTTTTCACGTCGTTAAAGCATACACACTATCGTTTTTCACGTCGTTAAAAAAAACGACATGAAAAACGACGTGAAAAAAGAGAGCATGTTCGAAATTTTTAATGCCCGTTTTTCACGTCGTTAAAAATGCTCTGGAGCATACACACGATCAGTTTTAATGGCCATTTTTAAAAATGGCATTTTTAATGGCATGAAAAACGATCGTGTGTATGGGGCATTAGAAAGCCTGAAGGCGGTGCTTGGTTTTCGGGGTCCTGTACGCGGCTAGGCTCCCAAAAAGTCCCACACGTGGTATCCCCGTACTCAGGAGAAGCAACAGAATGTATTTTGGGGTGCAATTCCACATATAACCATGGCATGTTTGAGCAATATATCATTTAGTGACAACTTTTGGTACCTTTTTTTTTTTTGTCATTATTCAATCACTTGGGACCAAAAAAATAAATATCCAATGGGCTCAAGATGCCTCCCAGCAAATAGCTTGGGGTGTCTACTTTCCAAAATGGGGTCATTTGGGGGGGGGGGGGGTTTGAACTTTCCTGGCATTTTATGCACAACATTAGGAAGCTTATGTCACACATCATCCACTCTTCTAACCACTTGAAGACATAGCCCTTTCTGACACTTTTTGTTTACATGAAAGCATATTTTTTTTTGGAAAAATATTTTTTTAAAGCAAAGGCCCTACAGATTAAAAAAGTGGGTGTTGCATTTTTTTTTCCACACAGTATTTGCGCAGCGATTTTTCAAACACATTTTTTGGGGAAAAAATACACTTCTTTTTATTTTAATGCACTAAAACACACTATATTGCCCAAATGTTTGATGAAATAAAAAAGAGGATCTTAGGCCGAGTACATGGATACCAAACACGACATGCTTTAAAATTGCGCACAAACGCGCAGCGGCGACCAACTACATACATTTTTAAAAGCCTTTAAAAGCCTTTACAGGTTACCACATTAGATTTACAGAGGAGGTCTACTGCTAAAATGACTGCCCTCGATCTGACCTTTGCAGTGATACCTCACATGCATGGTGCAATTGCTGTTTACATATGACGCTAGACCGGGGGTGCTGTTTTATTTAATTTTTAATTTTTTTTTGCTTTTTTAATTTTATTTTTAAACTGTTCCTTCCATTTTAATTTTTTTTTACAATTTTATTGTTATCTCAGGGAATGTAAATATCCCCTATGATAGCAATAGGTAGTGACAGGTACTCTTTTTTTTAAACAAATTGGGGGGTTAGACCATAGATCTTTCCTCTGCCCTCAAAGCATCTGACCACACCAAGATCGGTGTGATAAAATGCTTTCCCAATATCCCAATGGCGCTGTTTATATGGGGGGGTTTATATGGGGCGGGGGACATTCCCTCCCACTGCTTGTAAAAGCAGTCTAGAGGCTAATTAGCCGCTATAATTGCTTTTACATGAAAGCCGATCGCTGGCTGAAAAGAATGATACCAAGATGATTAGAGGTCGACCGATATATCGTCTGGCCGATATTTGGCCATTTTTGATAAATCGGCATTGGCCGATTATTATCAAAATTAGGCCGATATTTCACACTGACCGCCGCTCATTCTTCCTTCTCCACACTCAGCGGCTCTGGCAGCATCAAGCGCCGCACTGAGTGTGTGAGCAGAGAGGAGAGAGAGACAGAGAGGAGCTGTCAGCTCGATGTCGGGGGTGGACGGGACCCGGCAGCTAAATTACACCAGCCAATGATTGGGCTGCTTTAGAAAGGGGGCGGGGCCACATACATGTAGCGACCCGCCCAGATACCACTGCCCAGATACCACCCCATTAGCTGGTGTAATATAGCTGCTGGGTCCCGCCCACCCCGGCCGGGTCCCGCCCACCCCGACATCGAGCTGACAGCTCCTTTCTGTCTCTCTCTCCTCTCTGCTCACACACTCAGCGCGGCGCTTGATGCAGCCAGAGCCGCTGAGTGTGTGAGCAGAGAGGAGAGAGAGAGAGGAGCTGTCAGCTCGATGTCGGGGTGGGCGGGACCCAGCCGGGGTGGGCGGGACACAGCAGCTATATTACAACAGCTAATTGAATGGTATCTGGGCGGGTCGCTACGTGTATGTGGCCCCGCCCCCTTTCTAAAGCAGCCCAATCATTGGCTGATGTAATCTAGCTGCTGGGTCCGCAAAATCAGTGCCATCTGTCAGTGCCACCGCAAATCAGTGCCACCAGCCAGTGCCAACCGCCACCAGCAGCCAGTGCCACCCGCCACCGGCAGCCAGTGCCACCCGCCACCGCCAGCCAGCGCCACCCGCCACCGCCAGCCAGCGCCACCGCCAGCCAGCGCCACCCGCCACCACCAGCCAGCGCCACCCACCACCGCCAGCCAGCGCCACCCGCCACCGCCAGCCAGCGCCACCGCCAGCCAGCGCCACCCACCACCGCCAGCCAGCGCCACCCGCCACCGCCAGCCAGCGCCACCTGCCACCGCCAACCAGTGCCATCTGTCCCAAACTAGTGCCATCTGTCAGTTCCAAACTAGTGCCAATCAGTGCCATCAGTCAGTGCCACCTGCCAGTGCCAATAGTGCCATCTGTCAGTTCCAAACCAGTGCCACCTGCCAGTGCCAATACCATCTGTCAGTTCTAAACCAGTGCCATCTGTCAGTTCCAAACCAGTGCCACCTGCTAGTGCCAATCAGTGCCATCAGTCAGTGCCACCTGCCAGTGCCAATAGTGCCATCTGTCAGTTCCAAACCAGTGCCACCTGCCAGTGCCAATGCCATCTGTCAGTTCCAAACCAGTGCCATCTGTCAGTTCCAAACCAGTGCCACCTGCCAGTGTCAATAGTGCCATCTGTCAGTTCCAAACCAGTGCCAACTGTCAGTTCCAAACCAGCGCCATCTGCTATTGCCAATCAGTGCCTCCTGCCAGTTCCACACCAGTGCCACCTGCCAGTTCCAAACCAGTGCCACCTGCCAGTGCCATCTATACTGAGGACATCAAGTGTGTGCTAGAGTGACTGGAGTAAGCAGGAAGGAGTGGAGTGGGTGAGCTTTTTTTTTTTTTTTTAATCGGCCACAAAAAAAAATCGGCATCATATATCGGCCATCGGCCACCCAAATTTCTAAATATCGGCATCGGCCAGAGAAAAACCCATATCGGTCAACCTCTAAAAATGATACCTAAACTCACAGGCATCATTCTGGTATAACCATTCAATTCCAGCAACATACCAGTATGTTGCTGGTCCTTGTTGAACATGTATTGTAATCTTTTTTTTCATGCAGCCTGTTGGCTGCATGAAAAAAAGAGATTGATCGGTGGGTATGCCCACCATTAGAATACCACCCTTCATCCACCCACTTCTAATGATGGGCATACATGCACCATTTATATATGCCAAAGCATGGGGGCATCCTCCCGCAAAAAAGTTATGCCGCGTACACACGGTCGGACTTTTCCACGGGCAAGCCTCCGTCGGAATTTCGACCGTATGTACGCGGCATAAAAGGTTATGCCGCATACATACGGTCAGACTTTTCCACGGGCAAGCCTCCGTCGGAATTTCGACCGTATGTACGCGGCATTAGGAGCAAAATCGCTCCTCCGCCCCTGCTGCCCCCATGCTTCGGCATATATGCTCTTTTTTTTTTTACTGTGGTGGTGAAATCACCTCCTACAGCGTTGGAGTCACGGCTTTATGTATCGTGGGAGCAAATGCTGTTGCTGTCAAGATAAATAAATCCACGCTGCAACTGAATGGCGTACCTGCTAAGCAAATGATGGTTAACATTAAAACAAAGTAACATTACAGTATAACAGTAAGACCTTATCATACCATACCTGCAAAGCAAATACCAAAAAAAACCTAGTAAAAATTAAAACATTTTTTTAACGCAACCTGTGCCTAAAATATATATATGCCGAAGCATGGGGGCATCCTCCCGCAAAAAAGTTATGCCGCGTACACACGGTCTGACTTTTCCACGGGCAAGCCTCCGTCGGAATTTCGACCGTATGTACGCGGCATAAAAGGTTATGCCGCATACATACGGTCAGACTTTTCCACGGGCAAGCCTCCGTCGGAATTTCGGCCGTATGTACGCGGCATTAGGAGCAAAATTGCTTCTCCGCCCCTGCTGCCCCCATGCTTCGGCATATATGCTCTTTTTTTTTTACTGTGGTGAAATCCTACAGCGTTGGAGTCACGGCTTTATGTATCGTGGGAGCAAACGCTGTTGCTGTCAAGATAAATAAATCCGCGCTGCAACTGAATGGCGTACCTGCTAAGCAAATGATGGTTAACATTAAAACAAAGTAACATTACAGTATAACAGTAAGACCTTACCATACCATACCTGCAAAGCAAATACCAAAAAAAAACCTAGTAAAAAATAAAACATTTTTTTAACGCAACCTGTGCCTAATATATATATATGCCGAAGCATGGGGGCATCCTCCCGCAAAAAAGTTATGCCGCGTACACACGGTCTGACTTTTCCACGGGCAAGCCTCCGTCGGAATTTCGACCGTATGTACGCGGCATAAAAGGTTATGCCGCGTACATACGGTCAGACTTTTCCACGGGCAAGCCTCCGTCGGAATTTCGACCGTATGTACGCGGCATTAGGAGCAAAATTGCTCCTCCGCCCCTGCTGCCCCCATGCTTCGGCATATATGCTCTTTTTTTTTTACTGTGGTGAAATCCTACAGCGTTGGAGTCACGGCTTTATGTATCGTGGGAGCAAACGCTGTTGCTGTTAAGATAAATAAATCCGCGCTGCAACTGAATGGCGTACCTGCTAAGCAAATGATGGTTAACATTAAAACAAAGTAACATTACAGTATAACAGTAAGACCTTACCATACCATACCTGCAAAGCAAATACCAAAAAAAAAACCTAGTAAAAAATAAAACATTTTTTTAACGCAACCTGTGCCTAAAATATATATATGCCGAAGCATGGGGGCATCCTCCCGCAAAAAAGTCCCCACGTACACACGGTCTGACTTTTCCACGGGCAAGCCTCCATCGGAATTTCGACCGTATGTACGCGGCATTAGGAGCAAAATCGCTCCTCCGCCCCTGCTGCCCCTATGCTTCGGCATATATGCTTTTTTTTTTTACTGTGGTGGTGAAATCACCTCCTACAGCGTTGGAGTCGCGGCTTTATGTATCGTGGGAGCAAACGCTGTTGCTGTCAAGATAAATAAATCCGCGCTGCAACTGAATGGCGTACCTGAAAACAAAAAGTTACATAGCTGAAAAGCAAGCATGATAAAACATTGCAGAATAGAATACAGTAAAAAAGAGCAGAACAATAGAGATAAAATAGAGAGAGAGAGAGAGAACAATAAAACAACAACTATTTTTGTTTTTTTTATTTTATATTATTTTTGTGTTTGTTTTTCAAGTTTTTTTTTGTTTTTTTTTTACACTTTTTTTTTACTCAACTGTAACGGTTCGGGTTTCTCAAAATGTGATGTCATCTTGGGAGACCCTGTGTAAGTGTGTCCTGTTCTGTGCAATGCTGTACCCTACGCTAAAACTTCACTTTTGTGTGGTAGCGTTCAAAACATTTACCAATGCACAGACCAGGATTGTCAGGACAGAGTGGACAAAAATAACTGTTGTGTCACGCCTAAATCCGCGCTTGCTACAGACACGACATCTTTTTTGGGGGGCTCGTTGGGTAGGGGTACTCTCGAGGACATACAGATAATGCCTCTCATGCAGCCGGCTTACTGCATTTGGTAGGGGATGGTGAGGTGCAGAACCGCCTGGATACAGGAGTTCTGTGACTATCTCATCCTGGAATTTTAGGAGAGATAAAGTCCCGCCTGAAGCTCTGTATAGCACATGAGCGTTCAGCAAAGCCAATTGGAATAAGGATAGAGACACTTTTTTATACCAACGTCTCGCCTTGCGGGCAATGTGATACGGCACCAACTTCTGGTCGTTGAGGTCCACCCCTCCCATATTTTGGTTATATTCATGGACACAGAGGGGTTTCTCCACAACACCAGTCGCCGTACGAATTTGGACTGTCCTGTCTGCATGAAGGGAGGTAAGAAGGAAAACATTCTTATTATCCCTCCACTTTTACAGCGAGCAAATTATTACACTTCAAGCAGGCTCTCTCCCCCAGCCTAAGACGGGAATCTACAAGCCGCTGGGGAAAGCCCCGGCGATTAGGTCGCACGGTGCCACATGCTCCAATCTGATGATCAAACAAGTGACTAAAAAGTGGCACGCTCGTGTAATAATTGTCCACATACAAGTGGTACCCCTTTCCGAATAAGGGTGACACCAAGTTCCACACTATCTTGCCAGCGCTCCCTATGTAATCCAGGCAGTTGACCGGCTCAACCTATCTTTTCCCTCATAAACGTAAAGCTCCATACATAGCATGTTTCCCTGTCACAGAACTTATAGAGCTTGACCCCGTATCTGGCACGCTTGCTGGGAAGGTACTGCTTGAAAGACAAGCGGCCAGAAAATTTAATCAGGGACTCATCAACGCAGACAACTTGATCAGGAATAAACAAGGCTGCAAAACGTTCATTGAAGTGGTTTATGAGGGGCCAAATTTTGTAGGGCTGAGCTGGGCTGGGCGGAGGGGCTAAACTGCATTTTTGGGAACCCTAAACTGCTGGGGACGCTAGTATAGATCTGATCAGATCAGATATTGATCTGTTCAGATACTATACCACTAAGGGAGGTGTATGCTTTGCGCGTGGGTGTTAGCGTTACTGGCACTAACCTAGCGCTGCCTGGGGCGACGCAGACCCTCTCTGGTGCTAAAACCTAATTGATATCACCCGCCGGCCGATCAGGGGGTTAAACCTTTATTGGGTTATATATGACGGGTGCCCTGATGCTATAAAAAGCAAACTAACCAACCACAGTCACCCGTAACACTTATACGGTGATCACTGGTGAAAGGGTTAACTAGGGGCAATCAGGGGGTTAAAACCTTTATTAGGTAATATATGGGGGTACCTGGCGCTATATAAAAACCTGACGGGTAACCTAAATAACTAAATAACTAACTGACTAACCAGTGTCACCAGTGACACTTATTACAGTGATCACTGGTGAAAGGGTTAACTCTAGGGGCGATAAAGGGGTTAAACCTTTATAATATATGGGGGTACCTGATGCTATAAAAACCTGTAGCGAACCTAAAAAAAAAAAAATTGCTACCTAGGGGCACCACCGACACAAATACAGCGATCAGAAAAATTATCGCTTAGTGACGCTGACGATAGGGGATGAAAGGGTTACCTGGGGGGCAATCAAGGGGTTAAACCTTTATTAGGGGGTTAGGGGGCTACCCTGGACCTAAAGGGGCCTAAACCTAACTGCCCTGCAACTTTTTACAGTCACAGATGACACTAAATGCAGCGATCAGTAAATAAATGATCACTGCAATCAGTGACACTGTGACTGGGGGCTGGGAGGTGACCTGGGGGGTGATCTGGGGGTGACTGGGGGGTGAAATGTGTGCCTATGAGTGCCTACATGTCAGTGGGCTGTTGGTGCACTAACCTGTGTCTTCTCTCCTCGGAGCTGCGGACAAAAAGACCGCCACGAGGAGAGATGACATCACTTCCTCTGCCTGTGTTTACATTTACACAGCAGAGGAAGCATATCATTCGCTGGGAGCGATCGCGAGGGGGTGGCCAGAAACGAATGGCCGCTCCCTCATCACGGATCGCTCCCGAACGGATAACCACCGCTCACTGTACCGGAGGGGGGTCCGATGGGACCCCCCACCCATACGAAGGCAGTCACGTACAGGCAGGGCCGTTTGAAGGAATTTGGGGGCCCCAAGCAGATTGAGAATTTGGGGCCCCCGAGGAGGGGTAGGGTTGCCACCTTTTCGTCAAGCCAAACCCGAACGCTTAAGTAGCGCACGCCAATTTTTTATTTATTTTTTGTAGTACATTAAATTCATTACCTCTGTACAAAGCAATGCACAGCAATTTTGCTATGTAGTATACACTATACATATATTTTTGTGATTAAATAACATTTCTAATCATATGGAATTAATCACAAGAGTCTCCCTTTACATCAGAGTCAACAGAGTTCCTCTTTACAACAGAGTCAACAGAGTTCCCCTTTAGATCTGAATCCGCAGAGTCCCCCTTTACATCTGAATGCACAGGGTTTGTTCCCCTTTACATCTGATTCTGCAGGAGGGGAGTGCAGAGGGTAAGATGGAGGCAGTATGTACATGAGAGGATTGCAGAGGGTATGATGGGGGCAGTATGTAGAGGAGAGGACTGTGGAGGGTATATGATGGGGGCAGTATGTAGAGGAGAGGACTGTGGAGGGTATGATGGGGGCAGTATGAAGAGGAGAGGACTGTGGTGGGTATATGATGAGGGCAGTATGTAGAGGAGAGGACTGTGAAGGGTATGATGGGGGCAGTATGTAGAGGAGAGGACTGTGGTGGGTATGATGGGGGCAGTATGTAGAGGAGAGGACTGTGGTGCGTATGATGGGGGCAGTATGTAGAGGAGAGGACTGTGGTGGGTATGATGGGGGCAGTATGTAGAGGAGAGGACTGTGGTGGGTATGATGGGGCAGTATGTACAGGAGAGGACTGTGGTGGGTATGATGGAGGCAGTATGTAGAGGAGAGGACTGTGGAGGCAGGGCCGTCTTTAATATTGATTGGACCCTGGGCAAACATTTTCTTAGGGCCCCCATGCAATTTTGCCCCCCATCATTACACAGGACTCCCTCCCCCATACTACCCAAATCACTACATAGGACCCCATTCCCCATACTACCCCCATAATTACAGGACCCTCCTCCCACATAATTGCACAGCACCCTCTCCCCAATACTACGCCCATCACTAAACAGGATCCCTCCCCATAATACCTCTATGATTACACAGTGTGGGGGGCTCCATACTACATTGTCACTTATTAACTATCAGCACGCTGCTGTTTCTGCAGAAAGGAGGGGTATTGCTGTAGGGGGAGAAGCAGGGAAGGGGTTATTGTTAGGGATGGAGAGGCAGGGATTGGGGTTATTGTTGGGGGTGGAGAGGAAGGGATTGGGGGTTATTGTTGGGGGTGGAGAGGCAGGGATTGGGGGTTATTGTTGGGGGTGGAGAGGCAGGGATTGGGGTTATTGTTGGGGGTGGAGAGGCAGGGATTGGGGTTATTGTTGGGGGTGGAGAGGCAGGGATTGGGGTTATTTTTGGGGGTGGAGAGGCAGGGATTGGGGTTATTTTTGGGGGTGGAGAGGCAGGGTTCGGGGTTATTGTTGGTGGTGGAGAGGCAGGGTTTGGGGTTATTGTTGGTGGTGGAGAGGCAGGGATTGGGGTTATTTTTGGGGTGGAGAGGCAGGGATTGGGGTTATTGTTGGGGGTGGAGAGGCAGGGTTTGGGGTTATTGTTGGTGGTGGAGAGGCAGGGAGAAGGGGTTTATTGTTGGTGGTGGAGAGGCAGGGAGAAGGGGTTTATTGTTAAAGGTGAAGAAGCGGGGAGGGGGGTTATTGCTGAGGGTGGAGAAGCGGGGGGGTTATTGTTGAGGGTGGAGAAGCGGGGAGGGGGGTTATTGCTGAGGGTGAAGCGGAGAGGGGAGTTATTGCTGAGGGTGGTGAAGCGGGGGGGGTTATTGTTGGTTGAGGGTGGAGAAGCGGGGAGGGGGGTTATTGCTGAGGGTGAAGCGGGGGGGGGTTATTGTTGAGGGTGGAGAAGCGGGGAGGGGGGTTATTGCTGAGGGTGAAGCGGAGAGGGGGGTTATTGCTGAGGGTGAAGCGGAAAGGGGGGTTATTGCTGAGGGTGGTGAAGCGGGGAGGGGGTATTGGGGGTGGAGAAGCAGGGAGGGGGTTATCGTTGAGCACACAGCTGTCAATCACTGCCCTGCACTACAGCACTTAGCAGCCCTGCCCTCCAAGAAGTTCTGCAGCAGCCAAACTCTGCCCTGCACTACAACTCCCAGCAGGCAGCAGCCCCCCCTCCAAGAAGTTCTGCAGCAGCCAAACTCTGCCCTGCACTACAACTCCCAGCAGGCAGCAGCCCCCCCTCCAAGAAGTTCTGCAGCAGCCAAACTCTGCCCTGCACTACAACTCCCAGCAGGCAGCAGCCCCCCCTCCAAGAAGTTCTGCAGCAGCCAAACTCTGCCCTGCACTACAACTCCCAGCAGGCAGCAGCCCCCCCTCCAAGACGTTCTGCAGCAGCCAAACACTGCCCTGCAATAGAACTCCCAGCAGCCCTGCCCTGCCACCCCAAGAAGTTCTGCAGCATCTGAGACACCCTGAAGAGTTATCAGAGGTGATGGGAGGGGGAACCTGGCTCAGGACAGTACACAGTGTCTCAGAGGGAGACAGTTTACTCACTTTGCAGAGCGACGTCATCGGCAGCCGCCCGCAGAGGAGGGATAGGAGGGGTTGAATGCAGCACATCGCTGGGGGAAGAGGCTCAGTCCACTCAGACTGAGATAAGGGGAAGGGGCGGGGTCAGGAGAAGAGACACTGCAGGGACGTGACTTCACTTAACCCGTGCCGAGCTGGATAGAATGGAGGAGAAAACAAATGCACTTGATTTATCAGCGTTTGGGGCCCTCCAACAATGAATGGGCCCTGGGCAGATGACCCATTTGCCCTGCATTAAAGACGGCCCTGCTCCCCGCGCCTGAATGGGAGGGGGGGCGCCGATCGCGGGAGGGGGGCCGCTCTGCTGGGGCCCCAGGCCAGCTTGGGGCCCCAAGCAGTTGCTTGGTTTGCCTCTCCTGTTCCGACGGCCCTGCGTACAGGTACGTGATTGTGCCTGTCCGTGCCATTTTGCCGACGTATATATACAGTGAGCGGTCGTTAAGTGGTTAAAGTTGGAGTGTGCGAGGTATAGGATCCGATGGGGCATACACACGGTCGGAATATCCGATGAAAAGCTCCCATCTGACTTTTTCCATCGGAAATTCCGACCGTGTGTACGCGGCATTAGAGTTTCAATTTGTATGCAATCAGCCAGGCCCTTGCACTACATGGTTTTGGTAAATCTGAAGACAAAAATCAGCAGAAAATCTAATAGCGTGTATGGGGCCTTAGCAGGGCCTGCATTTATTGAACTGATTCCAGTCTATTCAAACGTGGCATATAGTGTGAATCTGGCAGAATCTTCAAGAGAATTGTTAGAAGAGTTTTTAAATCGGTATAACCAGCCAACAATGAGTTCTCACTGAAGAGACAGCTAAGCTTCAGGTCTTGACTTGACTTGAACATTGTTAGGAGTGATAACATTGTCATGCTGTAATACACTAACGTTCTAATACTTTTGTTCAGAAAAAAAGGTGTTCTATCAAATTGACACTTTTATTCTGGGTAGTTGTAAGATATATAGTAAATGTTACAATGATCTTTTGTTGCGGGAGCATGTCTGCCCTCAATCTTAAGTTCTGCATATGTAGTTGAACCTCTGTTCTATTTTAAAGTCTTCAGTAAAGAAGTTATTTTTTAATTTACAGATCCAGTGCTTGCATTTGCCTGACTGATCAGAATCTACATCCCCATACATCCTGAAAATGTGCGTAAGTGAGCTGCTATAAAGCTTCTTTGTTTAGAACAACAGCTTTTGGTGTTGTGTAATCACCCCTTGAATTATAACTACTATAAAGTTAACATGTCAACTAAAATATGGCAATTAACATTACACCAAAATGGCAGATGCCTAGTGCCATTTGTGAGTACCTTATCCTTAAAGTAGATCTATTAAATCTTCTGCCATTGTTGCTTTAACTTTGGATAGTATTTTTTTTTTCTGCCAGTAAATACCTTATACAGCCCACTTCCTGTTTCTTGTCTGGTCATTAGCCTAGGCTTATGACATCGTTTGCCAGGAAGGGAGGGGGATGAGTCATAAGAGGGCCAATGAAAGCTGCAGGGCTGCAGAGCTGGAGGTGTGCCTCTGTGTGTCTGTGTAAATCCAGGAAGTGAACAGGCAGCAGCTTCAGCTGCCCACAGTTAAAATGGCTGCAGCCAGACTTAGTGGAGGGAGATTTCTGCAGCCTATTTGTCAAGTACATAATCACAGTGTATATAAAATAATATGCAAAGTGGTTGGAGGGAAGCTTCAGAATGGCAAAGATGTTTCTATTACAAATTATGTGAGCAGACTGCAGTTCCTCTTTAACCACTTCAGCCCCAGAGGGATTTACCCCCATTTTTTGCGATACGGCACTATGACGTTTTAACTGACAATTGCGCGGTCGTGCGACGTTTTACCCAAACAAAATCGATGTCCTTCTTTTCCCCACAAATAGAGCTTTCTTTTGGTGGTATTTGATCACCTCTACGGTTTAAATTTTTTGTGCTATAAACAAAAAAAGACTGACAATTTAGAAAAAAACAAAACAATATATTTTACTTTTTGCTATAATACATATAAAAAAAATATATAAAAAAAAAAACAAAATGTATTCATCAGTTTAGGCCAATATGTATGCTGCAACATATTTTTTGTAAATTTTTTTGCAATAAGCGTATATTGATTTGCGCAAAAGTTATAGCGTCTACAAAATAGGGGAAAGATTTCGAGACTTTTTATATTTTTTATTGTTTTTACTAGTAATGGCTATGATCTGTGATTTTTTGTGGGACTGCGACATTGCGGCGGACAAATCTGACCCTAAGTGACACTTTTTGGTGACCAGTGACACCAATACAGTGATCAGTGCTATAAAAATGCACCGATCCCTTAAGGTTGTGAGACCAATCTTCTACCCCGATTAATCCCCTTGTCCTAGTACAGAGCGGACGGCCTCTCCCTTCCCCCTAGCCATCTCACCCCTCTTTGCTGTTCCTCTTCTTTTTTTTTTTCGCAATCAAAGTTTATTGAAAGCTTACATAACAAGTATTAAGACAAATAAAATTTGACAGGTAAAGCACAATGTAAAATAATGTCAGTTTACATTTAAGGGAAGCACAATTTATTCCTCTTCTTACCCTCTTCCTTCCCCTTTTATTTTCTTCTCTTTTTATCTTTTCCTTTAGATCTCTTTCATCTCTCTCCTCAGAAGTCATCTGAAGACATAAGGTCAGGGTCTTTTGAGGCACTCCTCTGAGGCCTTCTCCACAATCCTTATTCTCCTTTGTGAATTACTGCATTATAACTACCCGTGTCACATGCTTCAGGTAGGAGTTTATTCTCCCCTACTTTTTTGCCTCGTACACATGGCAGGGATTTCCGACGGGAAAAAGTCAGTCGGGAATCCCGACGGGAAAAAAGAGAGCTGGTTCTCTTTTTTTTTGCTGGCAATTTTTGGCAGTTTTCCCATTGGAAAAACTGCGAGGGAGCATACACACGGCCGGGATTCCCGGCCAAAAGCTCTCATCACAGTTTTCCCGTCGGAAAACCCGGTCGTGTGTACGAGGCATGACACTATTTATGATGTAATGTTATCATCTGTTTATTATTTCTCATTACATTCTACGGATAAACTGGTTATCTGTAATGTGCTTATGTACGTAGATACCTACTAATTGTACTACTTAATCATTATCTCTCATGTAATGTTTGTTAATACTTTCAATAAAAATATTAAACGAAAAATGCACTGATCACTGTATAAATGGCACTGTCAGGGAAGGGGTTAACACTAGTGGTGATCAAAGGGTTAAGGGCTCTTTCACACGGAGGTCCGTTCAGGTCCGCCTGTCAGTTTTTTAGGCGGACCTGAAACGGATCCTCCATGTACCCCTATGGAAGCACGGATGTCAGCGGAGACATGTCCGCTGACATCCGCTCCGCCAAAGTGTGACGGAGGAAAACCCTATTTTTCCTTCCGTCGGCGGAGCGGATCGGATGACAACGAACTCTACGGTCCGTCGTCATCCGATTCCCCATAGGGGAGAGCGGCGCTCTGACAGGGCGGTCCCTGCACAGTGTGCGGGGACCGCCCAGTCATCCGTCGGCTCAGCGGGGATCAACGGAGCGATCCCCGCTGAGCAAGCGGAGCTTCACGGGGCGGATCTGCACGGATCCACCCCGTGTGAAAGGACCCTAAGTGTTCCCTAGGGAGGTGCTTTCTAACTGTCAGGGGGTCGGACTTGCAGGAGTGCCGGTCCAGGCATGTAGGTGGATCCAGACTACATTGTTGCAATCTTGCCCGAGCCTGGACCGACTCTGTGATGTCAGCCGACAGCGGACTTCAGCCCACTGTCTGCTGAAAACGGTTGACAGGAGTAAAGAACGCCAGGAGAAGTACAGCCAAACGAGCTTTGGCTGTACTTTTCCTTTAACGCAGCATAATAAAACACTAAATGTAAGTGGGGAAAAATACTGAAATTTGCGTTGGAAAGGTGCTTCTCGTAACCTCTGCTCCCAATAACAGGCATGACAGAGGCCTTTATTCCTGTTCTAACTCAGGTCTATGCCCCATGCCAGTAAAGGTATATGTGAGTATACAGCATTTTGTAGGATAAATGAATTGGCTTTGAGTCGCTTTTTCTCATGTATTTTTTAATTGGCTGTATTGCCCTATAGACCTTAACATCCATTGCACCATGTGAGCCCTGTACCAGTCTCCATTTGGTTTGACATTCAAGATCCTTCTTTTACTGGTTAGATCTTGATCTTGATTTTTGATTTCCTTTTTACAGTATATACATATATCTTTTTATATGGTGGGCAACTTTAGACAATTTGATATTTATCCTTATAGATCTTTGTCATGGATGTTTACATAAAGGGACCCCCATGGTCAATTACAGTGACCCCTTGTGGGCTTTAATGTGGGGACGTGTGACCCGACAGGTGCCCAGCGATGGTTTAGAGAAATGGTGTTTCTTTAATACTATGGGTGATTTTGTAAGTTACCAATATTTTGTTAAAATGTTTAATTGTATCTTTGGTTATTCAAACCCTTTATATATGCCTTGTTAATATTTTATGTTTTTTTTCCTGTTTTTTTATTTTTAAATACCCCTGGTTACCCCCTAATGGAGATTGTGAAGGTCAATTGAAACACGTTGGAGACTTATTGGCAGGTAGATGTCTACATAACAATATCTTTCTGCCTAGCTCTCAGGGTTGTTTGTTTTGTCTGTCTCGTTTTTATCATAGCATGCCAGAGTATGGATGCATATATAGTCATATTTAGTGCATTGTACAATAAAGCATAATGGTTTTATGATTATAATTGTATGTTGCTGCATTAAAGTCCCATGGAAGAAAATCCTTTTGCTTACTATGCTATTGGGAATGTAGCAGCTTCTGTTTCCACCAGGTAGGTTCACCCATCCCTTTTGTGGCAATGCCTTCATCTACCTTTTGCTCTTGAAGATGGCACCATCTTTGCTAAGGATCTATCCAGGCTCAGCTGTACTTTTTGGACTGAGATGCTGGCTCAGACATGAACAAGTCAAGGAAAGCATAGGGCAGCATTTATGCAAAATGATACTGTTGTGGTTTGTGAAACGTAGTTATATATTATTGCTGAATTCTAAAGTTACTAAAAAGGTCTTTAGTGGTTACTTAAATGTCTTCAGAGATTTAATTTCAGATTTTTATTAACTCTTATATTTAATCATACTTATGTAGCGGCCTCATCCCCCGCCCCCCTTGTAAATAAAATGGCTGGCTTGTCTAGGGGTATGCGGGAGGAGGATGAGGTTCACTATGGCCCATGTCCTCTATGTTACCTTCGGGTCTGTGTTCTGGAACGGAGCCTCTGGCCCTCCTGCAGAGGGGAAGTTTGACTGTCAGTAATGAAGCCCCACACCATAAAAAGTCCAACACTCCTTTATTCTTCTTTCACATGAACAGCATCAGTTTAACTTTTAAAACGAACAGACAGGGTGTGGATATGAGTAGGCCCAGGCACAGTGAACACTCCTATTCCTTTTTCTTGTGAATAGGCTTGGCGCACGGTCTCTGCCACCGACCGTGAGATTGGTCGCTGCCACCGACTGGGTGAACTGTTGAAGCCCCTGCCACAGGCCTAATAGCAGGTCTCTGCCACCAACCTGAGTTGACTAGATGAACCGCTGCCACCGGTCATAGAACACGAATCACCTTCCCTGATGAATTGGCCCTTGTTCGGGAAAGATATCCATCCGGACGGTCTACAGAGGTTCACCCGGCACTGGCAATATGCTGCACCAGATCTTCGGTTGAATCCCTCCTCTGGTCCCTTACGCCTCTGGATTCGGGTGCCCAACACCTGGGGCACCCTAGGACAATCCCTCCCTTGCGGGACCCAGTGGAAGGTACTGGGGCCCAGGCCTCCGGTTGAGTACCTCACCCCAGACTGAAGGTGTCTGGGATGGAACACGAACTCCACGTGTACAGGCCAAGGGCGCCTGGACACCGATCACGGACAGCAGCCCGCAGGCTGAAGGTGCCTGCGACTCGGACCTTGTGGTGAAGATGTCCGCCCCCTTTATACCCTCTCCCAGCAAGCACAGCGGGTTCCCTGCCCCGCAGTACAGCTGCTGCTAGAGGTCACAAAGGGTACGGCACTGCAGCAGTGGTTCAACCCCAGCTCAGAATGACAACGCCACCTACTGAGCCGCAGGGAACTCAACACAACTGATGTCCTCACACGAATAAAACATAGCCCTGCTCTACCAATAGTGCATCTGGGTCATACTACCACCCAGATGCTGCCCCTAAATAGTACATACCCGCTACACTTACATTATCATTGCAAAATATATTCTTCTGACAGTTTTCTTTCTTTTATAGAGATGTAAATGATTTTTTTATGTAATCACTGTCGGACACTCTCCCTCATTCTGAACCTTGCCTGATCCATGCCCCTATTGGGGTGCTCCCCAATGTATACCTATGCTACTCTTGCATCATCTTTATGTGTGGTTTTGTGTATTTTATTGTTTTTTAATAAACTGCAATGCTGTTGGGGTGACTCTCATGTGCATATCCGTATGTTTTTTGACACGTTGCCTTTCTGATCAATAATAGATGTTTATTTCGGGGCTTTGCAAGAGGGTGTTTTCATTCGGTTAAGCACTGCTGTATGACTGTTTATTAAGTATTATTTTGTGTGAGCCCCGTATTGCACATTTAGTCATTTTTTTTTTTGTGTTTGTGCCTAGGCGTTATTCCCAGATCCTTCCAGTAGATGGCTGCATTTCCTAGCTAGCTTTCATGCAGCAAAATAATAGCTTTGTATTGTTGTGAATGTTCAATAAAAGATACAGAACTATCAGTCAGTTTGTGGCAGTAAGTGGCTCAAAAGCTAATTGCATGCCAGTTCTAAATCTACTATAAGCACTAGGTTAAAAGCTTCTTCTTTTCCATTCCAGACTCTCTTATTTGTTGCCTTGGTTAATATGACATCGGATAAAAAGGTGAAGAAAAAGGACCAACAGATTATACCAGTTTTGATAAAAAATAAACAGTTTCAGTAAGATAAATAATTTTACAAACGGATAAAATAAGTGAGAGTTTACTGTAAAATATTAATAAATCACTGTGCTTTCCACATCCTGAAACTGTACATTAGCTCATATGATTATATCAGAAATGTATGGCATCAAGAAAAAATACTTTTATCTTTAACCTTAATATTTAAAAACGTAACATGTCATACTCAAAAATGTAACATGGAAGCACATAAAATGAAAACAGACTACCTGTCTAGGCCCAAAACCCAGATTTTGATTTTGCAGGTCAGATTCACAATGCCACCCAGAGACATGGTGGCAATGAGGCCAGCCAAAACAGTCACCTCATGTGGCACTTATGGAGGCACGGTGGGTGGTGGCACTGAGGCCAGAATGTCCATACTGAACACTCCATCCTCAGTGCGTTTCACTATAGCTGGCCCTACAGTAGAAGATGTTCAACTTCTGACATGGATAATAGACAATGTTTTGTCTATTAATTATGAATTAGTTCATTAATTAATTATTGCATTAACCAATCACTCCCCCTCTTTAATTTTCTTATCTCAGCAAGTTCTTAATAAAGCTATACCTACCTGTTTTGTTTATATAGTTACTTTAAATAATGATTTCCACACCTATCCAAAACAATAAAAACTTTTAAAATAATATATAAGTTCCCGTGCAGCTGTGCTATAATCCCCTTTCCCTAAACAGCTAGCACACACGGTGAATCACACACAGAACAAAATAAAATTAGCAAATTTATAATCTGCGCAGGTTTCAAATTTTACTAAATATAAAGTCCTTCATAAAGTCCCACAGAAATAATATATATAATCATAGTGCTCTTCCAAAATAAATCTATCCCTTCTATTGAAGATTTTTTTTTCATTTATCCACACACTTTCAAAAGTCCGAAATATTGTGCCACCTTCAAAACTATCTTGCTTACAAGAAGACCTCCCTAAAATAGACCCCTAGATTATAGAAGGACGGAGGTAGGAGGGTCTCCATCTGATGAAGTGGATTGGACGTAATGCGTAAGGTAAATTACAGCCCTTGGTGACCTCATCATTTTAGTGTATGGAGAGATTGGTTTACAGGAGAGACCTGCTGTAAAGGTTGGTGATGGTGAACAATAGGCATGTTTGATTAAGATAAAGCGCTGACATGGCTTGTTTTTTGTGTGAGTATTTTAACCCTTGATGTATAAATAGAGTGTGAAGTTGTGAGCTGTATGTGTTTCTTTCTATTTAATTGATGAGATTTTATGATTGTTGGAGGCAACGCATGTGGATACATGTGCTGTTAAAAAGCCCTTCCCAAGAGAAAACTTTAAATGGTATTAGACCCCAAGTGTTGAGAGGTCCTTGCTGCGGCTGAGTATACTACATACACGGTAAGTCTGGGATTGCACAGTGGTGAGATAAGCTTATAGCAGACCTCCTAATTCATCTAGAGGTCCACATTGTGGGGTGAGCAGACTACATACATGGTGTGGAGGACATGGTGTGGAAATAAGTTTAATAAGTATTATATGGTTATGGTTATATGGTTTAAGATTTTTTTCTAGGTAAAATGTTGACACATGCATGTTTTAAGCCATCCATAGATGAAGCAATTTTCTTTCCTACAACCCAGTGATGGCCCGTAATGCAGGGGGTATGGGCACTGCCCCCCCTATCCATGCATCTGGCCCCCTAATCTACATGCAGGGCACATGGATTTCTATCTTTTTATTTTTTTGAAGCACATGATTAGAGCTTGAGGTTTTAATTGGCTTCAAAAAAGGGTGGGCTTGAGGCATCCCGAGCCCCCCCACTTGTGTGACAATAGCGAATGAATATTCACTATTATCTTCCTTTTTCTCCTCCAGGCCAATCAGGAAGCCCCTTTAGGCCAGTGAGTCTTAGGAAATGCCGCCATCTGTCTCCTGCGAGGGGGGGGTGTTAGTTTTCCGCCCATCTCAAAAATATTGAGCACCAGCCGCCACTGCTGCAACCACAGTCAGTGTTGATGTGGGAATCCCTCCTGTGGAGCTATTGTGTTCTTTCAGCGGGGAGGTGTTACATAGCGATTATTGCTAGCGGCTATGGCCTCTGACAATAATCGCATGGAAAAGCAGACAGGCTGGTTGTACCCAAGTTAATTGATCAATCAACTTCGGTACAAGCAACCTGCCTATACATGGTTCAAATCTCGGCCAGTTCAGCAGGGATTCGAACCATCAATGTCCGGATTTACTTTATTTGATTAAAAGGCACAAAAGGAAGATTATTTGTAATTTTAATGTGCAGGGTGAACTACAACTGAACCAAACGTTGAACGTCAGTGTACAATGTACTAGATAGGCAGGATAGGCTAGATAGTGAGTTTGTTCACAGTGCACGCATATGTGGGCCTGCGGTTCAAGCATACTGTATTGATTTATTCCTGCTCTTGTTCATTTGCTTTATTACATCCGGCCCAATATTTTACTTTTTAATTAGATCTCTTTGAAGGGAGGATGATAATTAGACTTCTTTAAGTCTGTGTCCAACTGCTATTTCTACTGTGTATCTGTGAGTAGCTGTAAACATGTCAAAATATGTTTACTAGAAAGAAAAAAGCTTTGGCAGCAGAAAACTCCTCCAAAAATTCCTTGCAGCAGCACAACAGCATGTTATAATACATAAATGTTCAGAAGCCTTTAAAATCTGATCCTGTTGCAATTACTTTAATTATGCAGAATTTCTATTTCCATAAGGTCAGAGTTTGCATAATTGGAAATAAACAGTTGCTCATTTTAAGTATTTGCCCTTTCAGACTCTTAAATATACATTTATTTCACTCTCGGTAAACTATCACATTTTGCTGTAGGCAAAGTTGCTTGAATGATTTCTACTAATCACATTTGAATTTTGCAGTTTATTATAAAATATATAACCTTTTTTTTTGGGGTGGGGGTGTGTTCTTAAAGTTTGGCTAGCCATGCACACGTAGATTTCTCTTTTTCTATATCTAATAGATGAATCCCTCCTGCCGGCTATTGTGTACCCAGTAAGTTGAAGTCATTGTACAAGTATTCAGATGGCAGCTGTCTGAATATCAGAACAATGACTACATTTGATTGGATGCAGTCACTATTCAGCTGACACTTCTCCACCTGGCTCCCTTGATTCTTCAACCAAAGTTTGTCAAGCAAGGTGGTGCCAACAGGGAAGGGCTCAAATTTCAGCGAATTCGCTGGAATTTGCAGAAGTTTGAGCAGTGTATTGCCAGCTTTGGTTTTGGATAGAACGGGAAAGGGTTTAACTTCACTAAGGGTTTTATATCTGTCTGTGTCCCAGGGAAAGGTTGGAAGTGAATTTTTGTTTTCACATAGTTGTGCAGCGTTATTGAACATGCTTTGTTTTGAGTGGTCAGGTTTGTTGCGTTAAGGCAGTCCATTAATTTAAAAAGGCTGGCAATGCATCACAAGACAGCAAAAGTTGAATATGCACTATTTTTTTTATTCAGTGCACCACAGCTGTCTAGTAAGTCCCGGGATCAGAAGAGGAGACCAGCATTGGCTGTGTCTAATAGCATGTACCTGGAAGGAGCATGTAACGACACCCCGAGTATGAAAGGGGTTAAAGTAGTTTAGGACATTCCATTCCCGAACACAAAGGCAGCAACCGGACACTCCAACCAGCCGAACAAGAAACCCATACGAATATTGCTCCCCCAAATATGAGACGAAGCTCTGTCTTGAGGGTCAAGCAGGAATGACTCTTTATTGAAAGCGATACAAGTATTATACACAGTAAAAGAGGAGGTGCATACCTGCTGATATTACTCTGGAAAACACCTGTGACCAGAAACCTAATTAACATGAGCTCATTAACTAATCCCTTTAGACAGGCCTAGGTATGACCTTTGAGTTCATAGCCTGGCTGTCTCCTAAACTACAATACACATTATCATACATATCAACACAGAACTCCTTCATACAATTGCAGGGTCAATTAGCACAGATGACAATGGGTGAAAGAGAAGCCACACTAGGCTCATTTACATTATAACAGACAACAGACAGACAGGTGGCTGGAGTTGACATCAGCACCTCCTAACCGTATGAATCAGTCAGTCTTTCTAATATGGCTTGAGAGATATTGTTAATGAATATTACTGTCCCATTTGAAGTAATCCAATCAAATTCTCAGGGTTCATTATTTTCCTGCTCACCCTGTGCCTCAATAGACACAGGGTGACTTAGACATAAGAGGTGCATGGGTAGCTGAAACCAGGGTATCCCATACTTTCCAAGGGATTCTGGGTTCCACGGGCCCTCCCGTCACAGAGCATCAGGTTGCCATGGAAACAATACGACATGTGGCCTCCTTTTTCAAGGATCATACATTGATGTACTTGAAAAAGGAGGCCACACCCTCTGAAACGCATTGCATCATTTCTACAGCATTCCAACGCTACTTTGGGGTACATGCTATTAAAAACAGCCAATTCTGGTCTCCTCTCCTGGCACTTACTAGACAGCTGTGAGTATGACCAAGCACCCGCTCTTCACTTCCTTTGCACGCACACTGGAAGGATAGAGTTTGGAGATTTTAGTTAATGAAGTGAGATTACCATCTTGAACGGCTTTACAGTCATTGTGTGATGCCTGTCAACATCGGGATCATGTGAGTGCAATCTCATTGTGTTTTTAACATTACTTTCACTGTGCTAGGGTTGCGATTCCTTTGTCTCTTTTTTCTGGGTCCTGACCCTGTCAAATGTGTTGGGTTGTAAATCCAAATGTCAACCATGATGGCATTTAGGCCTCACTAGATCTTTGCAGGGTGTGAATAGAGATGCTAGCATTTTCTAGCTTCTTTGTGACCCCCTCCCATGCTTGCCTCCAGGACTTATCAAGAGCCTCTCCCATCCTCTGGAACTCCCTACCCCAGTATGTCCAGTCGGCCCCTACCCTGTCCACCTTTAGGTGATCCCTGAAAACTCCCTTATTTGGGGAAGCCTACCCCACCTCCACCTCAGAACTGTACCCGAGTCACCTCCATCAGATCATCCCTTGTAGCTATTACGTTTTGTACCACCTTCCCTTCCCTTTAGATTGTAAGTGCAGGACCCTTCTATTCCTTCTGTATTGAACTGTATTGTAACTGTACTTGTCCCCCCTCTACATTTTAAAGCGCTGCATAAACTGTTGGCTCTATATAAATCCTGTATAATATTAATAATTTTCTAGCAGCTGTGTCTTATTAGGTTTGATGTTGAAGAAACTTATGGGGGGGTGCACTTTAACTGCATCAAAAAACACCTCAATCATGAGAAGACTCTTTTAAATGCGCAAGATCTGATTTAATTACCAAAAGCTGCACAGCATGGTAACAAAAGGAAGCAGTATGCCAAATAAACCAAGTTTACCTCTAAATTTTTTTCTTTTTCTACCTGAAGTTTGCATGCAGCTTTGAAAACACACCATGGTTCTGTTATGATCCATGTATAAGTATAAGCCTGAAACTCCATATTTTCTGAGATTGCCAGCTGAATATGGATCATTTTTGTTTGTGCATTATTTATAACTGTTTACAAGAAGCTGTCATTGTTAAATTTAAAATATGGAAATTGACAAGATACTAAAGTCTCACTTTAAGAAGGCTTGACTGGAGGATTATATGCTGCTTGGTTTTACCTCTACTGGAAAAACAAAAAACATGCAACTTTGAAAACATACTGTGTTTTCCATTATGCCCATGCATAAAAACAAGCCTTAAACCCCACATATTTTGTGAGGGTGCCAGCTGAATATACATAATGTTTGTGCATTGTATTTATAACTTTATACTGGAAGATGTCAAGATTTTTAAATATTGAAATTGACATGTAAGTAGGTTAAAGTGCTGGTTATTGAAATAGCTGCTGCCCCAGCCCGGAGGGAAATAGTTAACCTGTTTCCTGCACTTTCTACTGAGCTCTAACTCTCTCCCTGTGCTGATAATAAAAGGAGATTTTCTGTCCAGTCAGACAGTCTGCATGGCTGCATGGGAGAGAAGACACAGACAGGACAGAGCATGTAATTTCCAACCCAGAACTGAAGCGGCTGTAGCTACCAGAGAGAGCCTTGTCTGCCTCTAGGAACCTTCCACATGTAGGGAGAATGCTGGGCCACACAGTCCTCCCTGAAGAACACCAGCTCTGGAGATCTGCCACTGTCAAGTCTGCTGTGTATGGACTCTTGCCTGTGCATGTACTCTGGGGCAGCCACAAGTCTGAGTTAGGGATTAGTTCAGGTAAAAGACTGTGCACCTATTTTTGGAACTGTTATGGTGAGAGTTTCCAATACAGCTTTTGAAACTTTGCCATACCTAGTCTGAAGTTACCTAAAGGGGTGCATAGTGGTAATGGCGTTTGGAAAACAGGGCCTGTAATACACACACACACACACACACACACACTGGGTGAAGTGGTGGCACGGCGTTGCTAGTGACAACAAGTACAAGAGAAGGATGATATGACAGCGGAAGAGCTGTACCGGAAGGGATGACGGGTCTCATGCACAGTAAATGAAGCGGTCCATGCCCAGCAATCGGGACTGGACCCACGCTGTGAAAGAAAAAATAGTTCATTATGTGCATGCATTGGGTCCATGCAGGTGCCTGGCGGGACCCTGCTCTGTCGCTGGGAGAGAGGTGGTAGAGTTTAGCTGGACTGGTGGAACATAATGCTACAAAAAACTAAAGCAATAAACCGCGCTAGCCAATAAACATAAATAAATGTACAGCAGCACCTGTAATATGTGATAACATATAAGGTAAACAAAAATAAAAAGAACAAGTGCGCTAGTGTGAATTGACTAATATTTGAAATAAGTAATAACAAATCCACACATATGATGAATAAATGAAGTTCAATGGTAATATCAATGAATGTGTCCCGTGAATATGGATATATCCAAAATAAGTCCCATCAAACCAGAAATAAAAAGAAGCCGTGAAGAAGTGAACCACTACTGGTTTAAAATTCGGTGCATGCACACCCGTGTCCACCACCAACAATGCAAGCTGCTTACCAGAGGTAAGAAACAAATAGGCACATCCGCAATCCCAGGGGGAGATCCAAAAAAGATCCAGAGAACTCCAGAGGAATCCAAACGTCACTTGATATGCAGTGAATGCATCAAAGTTTACCCAAGGAGAAAGAGGAGGCCTGTGCAGGAGCAACACAACAGTGACCAGCGTACGGCAGTCAGCAATCAATGATACTCGAGTATAAGCCGACCCGAATATAAGCCGAGGCACCTAATTTTACCACAAAAAACTGGGAAAACGTATTGACCCGAGTATAAGCCTAGGGTGTTCATCTGCATGCCTCACTGTGCCTCACTTTGCCACACTGTGTCCATGTGCATGCCTCACTGTGCCCATGCCTCACTGTGTCCATGCCTCACTATGCCCATGCCTCACTGTGTCCCTGCCTCACTGTGCCCATGCCTCACTGTGTCCATGACTAGACTGATGTTTAACATGGGAGTCTATAGAAGGGATGCCCGGCTTTGAAAAATCAGTGCTCCCCGGCCGTAGGTCCCCCAGACAACAAACTTTGCACACTTATAGAGAAGAAATGGGGCTACATGTGTGCCAAGTTTAGCGTCCAGGGGACCTACGACCGGCTGGTACCGGGTCCCCAAATTCACCAGAGAAATGACCGTTTAACATGGGAGTCTATGGAAAAAATAAAGAAAATAGTGAAGCAGCGCTAGAAGTCAAAGTGCAATTAAATAAAACATATGCAAAGTGCAAAAAACAAATAAATTGTTCAAAAGAACATATGAATACTGGGACTCCCACACCTGTTCTTTTCCCTCTCCTCTCTCCTTGTCTACTGGATTATTTCCATCTTTCCAGGGAGATTGTTATGGATTATACAAACTATATGACCATACACTTTTGTGTTTGATAATTATCACGTTTGGATACACTTCCGTTTTGGATAATTATCACGTTTGGATTTACATCATCATTTTTTGCATTTTATATACAGTTTATATTATGTTTGGATGCACTGAAGAATTCAGGTAATTTCACTTATATTGACAAAGACTTCAAGGAAGTTGGTGTTTTAGTTACTAATATTGTATGTTCTTTTTAACTATTTATTTGTTTTTTGCACTTTGCATATGTTTTATTTAATTGCACTTTGACTACTAGCGCTGCTTCACTATTTTCTTTATCTCTATTTGTTGGTACACTATAGAAGTTCAGCAGCTATCTGTCATTATTTTTCACTTTAATATTTTTTATTAGACGGTAGTATTTTTATTTAATTACATCAAGTGGTAGGTGCACTAGTACCCCCCCCCCTTTTTATTAGTCTATGAAAGAAGTGCCCGGCTTTGAAAAACGGTGCTCCCCGGCTGTAGGTCCCCCAGACAACAAACTTTGCACACTTGTAGGATAGAGGGGGGCTACATGCGTACAAAGTTTGGGGTCCAGGGATCCTACGGCCGGCCGGTACCGAGTCCCCAAATCCGGGAGATCAGGCGCAAAAAGGTGACTCGAGTATAAGCCGAGGGGGGCATTTTCAGCACAAAAAAATGTGCTGAAAAACTCGGCTTATATTCGAGTATATACGGTAATCCTTTTTTACTTTGTGCAATCAGTGAAGAACTCTCACCCCCAAATATAACCCTCCACCCCCCCTTCCTCCAGTACAGAGCTCTCTGTCCCCCTATTCTCCTTTATTCAGTACAAACGAGCCCAGTGAGCACAGACTGCAGGCAAGAAACCGTACCAGTATGAGTAGTATAGTGGGCTTTCAGCGCAGGCCAATCTGGATCAGCAGAGAGAGGCTGTGGCCAAAGGGGCTGGGTGGCTGGATGACCATGGAAGAGTCAGGGTGTTCATTGACTGTTGAGTCTCACTGAGCAATTAGAACAAGTACAGCCTTTCTTGTGTCCTAGAGTTGCTAAGTGATGTGTAGGATGCCTAGTAGCTCTGCATTAAGGACCAGTGCTGTAAATGCCGCCTCTAGGGATGAGCTTTGAGAGAGAGAGAGAGAGAGAGAGAGAGAGAGAGAGAGAGGTTTTATTTCAGTTAGCAATAGCTAGATTGAGCAGGCAGTTGATTGAGCTAGTTAGATCCAATATTCCAGTATATTTAGTATATATATATATATGCATTGCACGCTTTGTATATATATATATATATATACTGTATATAGTTTAGCTAGATCTCACTGCAGAGCGTTCCTGTTATTCTCTTCCTAATAATACTACAGGCAGGCAGTTGATTGAGCTAAGCTGCAGTATATTAGGTCAGTGTACTGTATGCTGGGCACAGTGTGAAGGTAAAACTGACTGCAGACAATTCCTGTTCTCTTCCTAATAATACAGGCAGGCAGTTGATTGAGCTAAGCTGCAGTATAATAAGTCAGTGTACTGTATACTGGGCACAGTGTTCAGGTAAAGCTGACTGCAGACAATTCCTGTTCTCTTACTAATGTAGCGGCCTCACCCCATCTCTTTTGTCTAGGGGTATGTCACACGACAGGGTGAGATGCGCTACGGCCCATGTCCTCCCCATAGCTGTGGGTGAGGTGAAGGCCAGTACCAGATATTTCCTCGGGCCTGTGTGCTTTTGTCTAGAATCAAGTCCTGCTGTGCCAACACTTCCCTCTGCTCCCATTAACCAGAGTTCCACACACCGATCACAGTCCAACTCTTGTTTTATTGCATATCTCACAATAAACAGTGCTTCAGTAGCCAACTGGTTGCGACTTGATAACATTTTGATACGGGGAATGAGCAGGTCGAGGCACTATCCTGGTTGTCAGCTAAACCACTGCGATCTCGCCAGCGGTTACTATAGCATTAGCTAGAAAGGACTTAGAACTTGAGAGTCTCTACCAGCGACTCAAGAGAACATAGATAGGAGTACCTTCGCTGCGCTGCGGCCCCTGTCAGGGGAAGATGTCCCTCCAAGAGAGTTACCAGAGGCCCATCCGTCACTGGGTTGATGCTGCTCCAGACTCTCTGAATGGGTAACTTCCCCGGCCTCCTCACCTCAGACATGGGCCCCATCCACTTCAGGGACCCTCGGACTTCTCCACCCTCGCGGGACCCAGTCGAAGTCACTGGGCCCCAGGCCTCCTGGTTCAGTACCTCACCCCAGGCTGAAGGTGCCTGGGATGGACTCCAACTCCATTCCGGTCAGGCCTAGGGCGCCTGGGCCAGAATCCGGAACCGCCCGCACCCAGGCCTAAGGTGCCTGGGCGCGTGAAGAAGATCCTCCTGAAGACCTCGTGGTTAGGGCGTCTCCCTCTTTTATCTCCTCCCATCGACACCACGGCAGGTTCCCCGCCCTCGCCTTACCATCTCCGAGAAGGGACAAAAAGGACAGCACTATGGCAGTGAATCTACCTCGAGCCTGCGGGCACACCGCCACCCAGAGGCCAAAGAGATTATTACACCGTCCAATCCTCCACGAACACAAATGGCCCATTATTCCCATACTTACACACCTGAGTGTCCTACCTAAATTTAGAGACCCCCGCTACATACTCCCCCTGTGATTTGACGCTGGTCCCCAGCGTCTGGTGCAAACCCATGGAGTGATGACATAAGCCTGGCCCCAGAGGCTATCCCTAAAATTTTTTGAACCTCAACCATACCAAGTCCTGCTCAAAGGGGAAGGGAACATAAAACAATAAAACTTTTCCCTTAAACCATCTAACATGTACACATATACAATCCCTCCCTTCACTATCTAAGAACCACCCCACACTTAGTAGTCTTGATAGACAAATCTCCTGCAGAAGGGAAACAAAAAGAAAACACAACATCCTAACATTTTGTGTTAATTTGGAATGAATGGGTCCACCAGCCAATAGACCCACTCGCTCCAATGAGTAAAGTGGTGCGCGTATAAAAAAAACAAACAGCCGTTGCACAACACTGCCACCTGGTGACAGTGCCGCGGTAATGACACTTGGTGCAATCTTCATTCTTCCTGCGTCCCTACACTAATTCTACCCCCAAAGTCTGTCTTTGAACTGTGAGGAAGAGAGAACAAACAAAAAAAACTGCTCTCATTCCTCCAAAGAGTAGAAAACAAAAACCCAAATAAAAAACTAGGGTACAGTTCAGATGCTCCAGCAAGAACACTTTTGGAAATTTGTCACAGGAAAACAAGTGAGTCTCTTCTCACAAATAAAACCTCGGGTCAGGCAAAAACAAGGGCTTCAGATGCTTATCAAAAACCTCAATCGAATAGTCATTGTCCTCTCCATCTTTCCTGCAGATGCGCACCTTGTCTACGTGGATATGGCGGCCCCACATCCAGTCTGCTCTGCAATCTTTAAACTTTTTTCGACACGGGTGGCGAACAGGACAAATATCTTCGTGCATGGGGTACTTTGAGTTTGTTCCCAAACAAATTCGTCATACCATCTCTGGCGTATGACCTCAACTTCAAAAAGTAAGTCCCGAGGCAAGTAGGGATATTCCCACCCATACTCACGGGCGACTCTCTGTGAGAAAAGTCGTTGCAATCTGGCCAAAGGAGGCATGGCATGCCGCTCACTTTCTCCGGGTTGAACGATGGCCTCCGGATGCCGAGGTACTTTCACTACCTCTGATGGCTTTTCTCTCGGTGCTCGTAGTGATGCGCGTTGCATCCCCGCCACCAAGACGGGCGATGTTGTAGATTGTGGGAAGGTAATTTGAGGACTAGACTTCTTCGTAGACTCTGGGGCTTGTACCCGGGGCGTGCTGTCTCCTATTGACATAGGGGAATCCTGCGGTGCATGTAACATAAGTAACGGGCGTTTGTCCCAGCCCTTCTGGTGAAACAGTTCATCGATCTCAGCATCATCTCCACAATCTGACAGTGACTCTAGGTCGGAAGTGTCATACATCTCGGCGGGAAGGTAGTCTCTGGTAGACGTGGTACTACCCTCCCTTGCGGGCTCCACCGACTGCGGACCCCCGACACCTCCAACCACCACCACAGTCCCAGCCCCTGGCTCACCTTGACCTTTTGTAGAACTGGGATGTCCAGGACTCTTCCAACCGGATCCATCCAGGCCAGGCAAGCGACGGGGTGAAGCTCTTCCACGACCACAGGAGGCCTGCACCAAGCCGACTTTCCTCTTCGGAGGTGGGAGCAGAGAATCTGTGGTGACCGAAGCAGCATCCTCAGATTTTTCTCTCTCAGTCTCTGATTGGGCAGTCACATCACCCTGGTCAGTGCGTACGGGAACCTCCGCAAAGGCCTGGCACTCCCCTTCCGGAGTAGCGGTACCTGTGAGGCTGTTGAGGCGAAGGGCCCGGGGCCTTACTGTGGATGGCTCCACCTCGAACAAGAACTCTTTGCATGCTTCGTAACGCCCGAATGGCTTCAGGTGAACCACCAGTCCCGAGCATCCGGGACAGATCACACCGAGGGCCTCCGTGTCTCTGCAGGTGTACAGAGCCAACTGTCCTCGGGGCCTGAGTCTTATCCCTGTGTCTGTAAGGGGAGCAGCGAACTTAGTCATCTTTGTGGGGTAGGGAACCGGAATCCACGGGGAGCTTGAGGCCATCCCGACTGTCTGCTGCTCCATCACGCACTGACCACGTGCCGAAGTCTCCACGTGAGTTCCTCCACATGGCCAGACTCCGCCCACGAACTGTGCAGTCACGGGTTGCCTCATGGCGCAGTGCAATAAAAGCCCCCACATGTAGTACTTCACATGGCTGGACTCTTCCCTCTTCTCGCTCCTCTGCATGGGCCTTTCCCGTCCTAGGGTCATTTCCACGACTTTGAGCAGGGATGCACTTTGGCCGATCACATGGCCGACCTGCTCGGAACTCCTCCGGGCAGCAAAGTCCAGACACAGCCATTCTTACTTCCAAAGTCAAAACACACATCATCCCGGACTCACGAGCCCCCACGTGTAGCGGCCTCACCCCATCTCTTTTGTCTAGGGGTATGTCACACGACAGGGTGAGATGCGCTACGGCCCATGTCCTCCCCATAGCTGTGGGTGAGGTGAAGGCCAGTACCAGATATTTCCTCGGGCCTGTGTGCTTTTGTCTAGAATCAAATCCTGCTGTGCCAACACTTCCCTCTGATCCCATTAACCAGAGTTCCACACACCGATCACAGTCCAACTCTTGTTTTATTGCATGTCTCACAATAAACAGTGCTTCAGTAGCCAACTGGTTGCGACTTGATAACATTTTGATACGGGGAATGAGCAGGTCGAGGCACTATCCTGGTTGTCAGCTAAACCACTGCGATCTCGCCAGCGGTTACTATAGCATTAGCTAGAAAGGACTTAGAACTTGAGAGTCTCTACCAGCGACTCAAGAGAACATAGATAGGAGTACCTTCGCTGCGCTGCGGCCCCTGTCAGGGGAAGATGTCCCTCCAAGAGAGTTACCAGAGGCCCATCCGTCACTGGGTTGATGCTGCTCCAGACTCTCCGAATGGGTAACCTCCCCGGCCTCCTCACCTCAGACATGGGCCCCATCCACTTCAGGGACCCTCGGACTTCTCCACCCTCGCGGGACCCAGTCGAAGTCACTGGACCCCAGGCCTCCTGGTTCAGTACCTCACCCCAGGCTGAAGGTGCCTGGGATGGACTCCAACTCCATTCCGGTCAGGCCTAGGGCGCCTGGGCCGGAATCCGGAACCGCCCGCACCCAGGCCTAAGGTGCCTGGGCACATGAAGAAGATTCTCCTGAAGACCTCGTGGTTAGGGCGTCTCCCCCTTTTATCTCCTCCCATCGACACCACGGCAGGTTCCCCGCCCTCGCCGTACCATCTCCGAGAAGGGACAAAAAGGACAGCACTATGGCAGTGAATCTACCTCGAGCCTGCGGGCACACCACCACCCAGAGGCCAAAGAGATTATTACACCGTCCAATCCTCCACGAACACAAATGGCCCATTATTCCCATACTTACACACCTGAGTGTCCTACCTAAATTTAGAGACCCCGCTACACTAATAATACAGGCATGCAGTTGATTGAGCTAAGCTGTAGTATATTAAGTCAGTGTACTGTATATTGGGCACAGTGTGCAGGTAAAGATGACTGCAGACAATTCCTGTTCTCTTACTAATAATACAGGCAGGCAGTTGATTGAGCTAAGCTGCAGTATATTAAGTCAGTGTACTGTATACTGGGCACAGTGTGCAGGTAAAGCTGACTGTAGACCATTCCTGTTTTCTTCCTAATAATACAGGCAGGCAGTTGATTGAGCTAAGCTGCAGTATATTAAGTCAGTGTACTGTATACTGGACACAGTGTGCAGGTAAAGCTGACTGCAGACAATTCCTGTTCTCTTCCTAATAATACAGGCAGGCAGTTGATTGAGCTAAGCTGCAGTATATTAAGTCAGTGTACTGTATACTGGGCACAGTGTGCAGGTAAAGCTGACTGCAGACAATTCCTGTTCTCTTCCTAATAATACAGACAGGCAGTTGATTGAGCTAAGCTGCAGTATAATAAGTCAGTGTACTGTATACTGGGCACAGTGTGCAGGTAAAGCTGACTGCAGACCATTCCTGTTCTCTTCCTAATAACAAAGGCAGGCAGTTGATTGATCTAAGCTGCAGTATATTAAGTCAGTGTACTGTATATTGGGCAGAGTGTGCAGGTAAATCTGACTGCAGACAATTCCTGTTCTCTTCCTAATAATACAGGCAGGCAGTTGATTGAGCTAAGCTGCAGTATATTAAGTCAGTGTACTGTATATTGGGCAGAGTGTGCAGGTAAAGCTGACTGCAGACAATTCCTGTTCTCTTCCTAATAATACAGGCAGGCAGTTGATTGAGCTAAGCTGCAGTATATTAAGTCAGTGTACTGTATACTGGGCACAGTGTGCAGGTAAAGCTGACTGCAGACAATTACGGTTCTCTTCCTAATAATACAGGCAGGCAGTTGATTGAGCTAAGCTGCAGTATATTAAGTCAGTGTTCTGTATACTGGGCACAGTGTGCAGGTAAAGCTGACTGCAGACAATTCCTGTTCTCTTCCTAATAATACAGGCAGGCAGTTGATCCAGTAAGCTGCAGTATAATCAGTATATATATATATATATATATATACATCCCAGCTTTGTACAGCTACATCTCACTGCAGGCCATTCCTTGTGTACCTATTCAAATATATCAAATACAGTATGTCTGGAAGGCCAACAAGGAGAGGCAGACACTCACAGGCCAATAAAAGAGGGCAAGCAGGCTCTGTGTCTAGAGTCAACAGTGCTGGTCGTGGACATGATGCATCCTCATCAGCACGTGTCTGTGGGGCACGCTTGTCCTTTTTGTCGGCAGCTGGCCATGTTGAGTCGCAACATGCAGAAGAGTTGGTAGAGTGGATGACCAAACCGTCCTCATCCTCCTTATCCTCTGTCACCCAGGCTACCTTGGCTGCCAATGCAGGTGCCAAAGCGGCCTATTCCATCGGCTCAAGGTCATTGTCAGGGTCACCTGTGGCCAGGTGACAGATGCACACCGTAGGGGGACAGGAGTGCACCGCGAGGTAGTGAACCCTATGGCTGGCTTCTGTGGATAGGAAACTGGGTGGTTGTGGAAAGCGGGACCAGAGGAGCACAACCGGGATCCCAACGGAAGCGAGAGCCAAGATTCCCCAGGGCGCGGAGTCTAAGACCCAGCTGGTCTTCTCCAGGGCCTCTAGTGGTGAGGATGTTACGCTGCAGGCTGGGACCAGGTCGCGGCCCCTGGAGTTTCCTAGCTCACGCCCCGTAGGATAAGGGGAAGCAGCAGCACACGATAGAGAGAACCGAATAACAAGCCGAAGGTCAGGGGCCACAAGCAGACAAGGATAACGAAGAACGAGCCGAAGGTCAAGGGTCACGAGCAGACAGGGATGGTCGGGGACAAGCCAATAACGTAACAGAGAGACAGACGTAGCACACGGCAGGCAGGAACCCAAACACACAATGCCTAACAAACACGTTGATCAGCAAAGCAGGCTTGCAGTGCACAGGTTAATATAGTGTTCAGTGATAGGGCCTGGGGTGGAGTCAGGCTGGGAGGAGATTATAAAGGAAGCCAGGTGAAGGAGGTCTGGTCTCTAGATGAACACATGAGGAGGAAGGTAAGATGGCAGACAGACATTAATGCATATCCATGACAGTACCCTCCCTCTTACGAGGCCTCCCCCTTCCCCGCCTGGGCCCAGGTTTAGAGGGAAACTTCAGATGAAACTCCTTTAACAGACGAGGTGCAAAGACCTCAGATGCAGTGATCCAAGACCTCTCCTCAGGACCAAACCCTTTCCAATGAACGAGGTACTGAAGAACGCCTTTACAGAGTCGGGAGTCCAGAATTTGACTGATCTCGTACTCCTGATTATCCTCAGAGACAGGCGCCACGGTAGGAAGAGGACGAGAGAATTTATTGAGGACTAAAGGCTTTAGAAGAGCAACATGAAAGGAGTTAGTGATTTTAAGGCTCTTAGGAATCTGGAGTTTGAAACAAACCGGATTCAGTTTAGCAGTTACCGTGTATGGACCGATGAATCGTGGAGCAAACTTCAGAGAAGGAACTCGGAGCTTGATGTTCCTGGTAGAGAGCCAGACTTTGTCCCCTGGCTGAAGAGAAGGCGGTTTACGCCTGCGGCGGTCGGCAAAGCCTTTGAATTTTTCAGCAGCTGCCCGGAGGGAATCATGAACGTGACCCCAAACGGAATTGAGAGACTCCTGAACCGAAGCCAAAGCTGGAATGTCTGGAGAACAGATCATAGGAAGAGGAAGTTGAGGGTGTTTTCCATAAACTGTGAAAAAGGGTGTCTTCTGCGAACTGGTATTCACATGATTGTTATGGGAGAATTCTGCCCACGGGAGTAGAGAGGACCAATCGTCATGGTGAGAAGACACAAAGGTGCGAAGAAAGACCTCTAACTCCTGATTAACCCTCTCAGTCTGTCCATTGGATTGGGGATGGTAAGAAGAAGAAAAATCCAAGACAATATTGAGGGATTTGCAAAAGGCTCTCCAAAAACGAGACGTGAATTGGACTCCCCTGTCGGAAACAATATGAGAAGGGACCCCATGTAGGCGGAGAATTTCTCGAATGAAAATGGGAACCAAGGCAGGGGCAGAAGGAAGACCAGGAAGAGGAACAAAATGAGCCATCTTGGAGAATCGATCGATTACCACCCAAATGACTGTATTATTCTCAGACAGTGGGAGATCGGTGATAAAATCCATGGCAATATGGGCCCAGGGTTCCTTAGGAATAGGCAAGGGCATGAGGAGACCAGCAGGAGCTTGTGTGGAGGATTTGGACTGAGCACAGACATGACAAGCTTTAACGTAGTCTTTGACGTCTGAGCGGAGATTAGGCCACCAGTAGTGACGACTGATGAGTAGGAAGGATCGGAGGAATCCAGAATGCCCTGCCACCTTGGAATCATGTCCCCAACGAAGGATCTTAGCTCTCAGCCCAGTGGGGACAAAGGTCTTACCAGGCGGAATTTTAGACTTCAGGGTGGTAGAGTGGGCAACAATGCATGAGGTGGGAATGATCGGCTCAGGTTCAGGGGCGGACTCCTCGTCCAAAGTGTCAAATGACCTAGAGAGCGCATCAGCCCGACCGTTGCAGGAACCAGGTTTGTAGGTAATCGTGAAATTAAAACGGGCAAAGAAGAGACTCCACCTGGCCTGTCTAGGATTCAGACGTTTAGCATTCTGTAGATACTGTAAATTCTTGTGATCGGTAAAGATCGTTATGGAGTGAGGGGAACCCTCCAAGAGATGACGCCACTCCTCTAACGCCAATTTAATTGCGAGAAGTTCCCGATCACCGATGGCATAATTCCTCTCTGCCTGAGAATTTTTTTTGGAGAAGAACGCACATGGTTGGCGTCTCTTCTCAAAGATTTGAAGAAGCACAGCTCCCACCCCCATTGAGGAAGCGTCCACTTCAATAAAAAATGCATTCCCAGGATTTGGTCTCCTCAAGAGGGGGCCAGAAACAAAGGCCTGTTTCAGGTTGTGAAATGCAGAGACAGCTTCGGGAGGCCAGTCTCTGGCATTCACACCCTTCTTGGTCAAAGCGATAATAGGCGCGGCAATGGAAGAGTAATTCCTTATGAACTGCCTATAATAATTAGTGAAGCCAAGAAAGCGCTGTGTGGCCTTGAGGCTAGCAGGAAGAGGCCAGTTGGTGATAGCCAAGACCTTCCCAGGGTCCATACGAAGCCCCGAACATGAGACAAAGCACCCCAAAAACAGGACCTCAGAACATTCAAAGGAACATTTCTCCAGCTTGGCATAGAGATTGTTCTCTCTAAGACGTTGAAGTACAGTGCGGACATGGTTTCTGTGGACGAGCAGATTTTCAGAAAAGATCAGAATGTCATCCAGATAGATGACAACAAACTGGTACAGCAGATCTCTGAAGATTTCATTGACAAAGTTTTGAAACACGGCTGGAGCATTACACAGACCAAAAGGCATCACCAGATATTCGTAATGCCCGTCTCTAGTGTTAAATGCAGTCTTCCATTCGTCACCCTCCCGTATTCGAATGAGATTGTACGCGCCTCTGAGATCCAACTTGGTGAAAATGGAGGCACCCTTCAACCTATCGAATAGCTCAGATATTAAGGGTAAGGGGTATCGATTTTTAATAGTAACCGCATTTAAACCCCGATAATCGATGCAGGGTCTTAAGGTACCATCCTTTTTGGCAACAAAAAAGAACCCTGCCCCTGCAGGCGATGAGGATTTCCGGATGAACCCTCTCTCCAGATTCTCTGCTACATACTCCGACATGGCCTGGGTCTCTGGGATGGACAGAGGGTAGGTACGACCCCTGGGTAGAGTTGCTCCGGGGACAAGATCAATAGCACAGTCAAAAGACCTGTGGGGAGGAAGCACCTCAGCTGATTTTTTACAGAACACATCCCGGTAATCGCTGTATGCGGCGGGAAGATCAGAAGAAACAGAAGTGGCAGCAACCGGAAGACTCTCCTTGGGGGTCACCTTGAGAAGACACGACGAGAAACATGAGGAACCCCAGGCCAGGATCTGCCCAGAGACCCAGTCCACATGTGGAGAGTGGAGCTGTAGCCAAGGGAGGCCCAATACAACTGGGGTAGAGGCCTTGGGTAGAATAAGAAAGGATATCCACTCCTGGTGGAGAATCCCTACCGACATCCTAATGGGTAGCGTCTGGAAGCGAATAGGGCCCCCTGGGAGAACAGTGCCATCAATTGCCGAGACTACCAATGGGGTAGTGAGAGGTGAAAGGGTAAGCTTCATAGAAGAAGCAGTTCTCCAATCCATGAAATTGCCGGCAGCCCCGGAATCCAGGTATGCAAGGGTTGACTGAGGAGAAGTGCCTACATGAAGGGACACCGGCAAGAGCAGGCGAGAAGGTGATGTTTCTGGGTCCAATACTCCACCTTCCAAATGTATTAGACCCGAGCGTTTCCCGGACGAAGCGAGCAGGAGTCACGAAAATGACCCTTGCCCCCACAATAGAGGCACAAGCCCAGAGTTCTGCGCCTAGCACGTTCTTCGGGGGTTAGTCTGGTCCGGCCCAGCTGCATAGGTTCTTCAGCAGGTAGAGGATGCTCCACGGAATGAAGGGAGGGGAGCTCAGACTGGCTAGGACCCAGAGAGTGCTGGCGTCTTTTTTCTAAGGACCTCTCTTGAAAACGAATGTCGATCTGGTTGCATAATGAAATTACATCGTCCAGACCGACGGGAATGGCTCTTCCCGCTAATTCGTCTTTCACTCGGTCAGAGAGGCCATGTAAAAAGGTAGCGACCAGGGCCTCATTATTCCAGCTCAATTCAGCTGTGTGGATACGGAACTGAAGAGCATATTGCCCCACTGAACTAGATTCTTGGCGAAGATGTAAGACAGCACTAGCCGCTGAAGAAGCCCGAGCCGGCTCTTCGAAGATATTACGAAAGAGCTTCAAGAATTCGGACAGACTGGAAACCACCGGATCGTTCCTCTCCCACAGGGGGGCAGCCCAGGCCAAAGCTTCACCGGAGAGGAGGGAAATGATATAGGCTACCTTAGCCCGGTCAGATAGGAAGCTTTGAGGCTGAAGCTCAAAATGAATAGTGCATTGGCTGAGAAACCCCCTGCAGGCCTTGGAGTCCCCAGAGAAACGGAACGGAGCTGGCAATCTTAGTGAGTGTGAGGCTGCGACTGGTGCGATAGGTACAGCCGCTGGTAGTACTTGGGGTTGCGGATTCGGGGTTCCCAAGGAGACCTGAAGCTGCTCGAATCGAGAAGCCAGATCCTGGAGGAATCGCATCACCTGGGTCTGATTTGATTCCTGGGTCTCAAGTCTGCGAACTATGCCCTGCAATGGATCATCCGCGGGAAGCGGGATGTCAGCCGGGTTCATGGCTGATCAAACTGTCAGGGTCACCTGTGGCCAGGTGACAGATGCACACCGTAGGGGGACAGGAGTGCACCGCGAGGTAGTGAACCCTATGGCTGGCTTCTGTGGATAGGAAACTGGGTGGTTGTGGAAAGCGGGACCAGAGGAGCACAACCGGGATCCCAACGGAAGCGAGAGCCAAGATTCCCCAGGGCGCGGAGTCTAAGACCCAGCTGGTCTTCTCCAGGGCCTCTAGTGGTGAGGATGTTACGCTGCAGGCTGGGACCAGGTCGCGGCCCCTGGAGTTTCCTAGCTCACGCCCCGTAGGATAAGGGGAAGCAGCAGCACACGATAGAGAGAACCGAATAACAAGCCGAAGGTCAGGGGCCACAAGCAGACAAGGATAACGAAGAACGAGCCGAAGGTCAAGGGTCACGAGCAGACAGGGATGGTCGGGGACAAGCCAATAACGTAACAGAGAGACAGACGTAGCACACGGCAGGCAGGAACCCAAACACACAATGCCTAACAAACACGTTGATCAGCAAAGCAGGCTTGCAGTGCACAGGTTAATATAGTGTTCAGTGATAGGGCCTGGGGTGGAGTCAGGCTGGGAGGAGATTATAAAGGAAGCCAGGTGAAGGAGGTCTGGTCTCTAGATGAACACATGAGGAGGAAGGTAAGATGGCAGACAGACATTAATGCATATCCATGACAGTCATCAGTTACTCCTTCCCTAGCCCCACCATCATGCACGGAGGAGTCCCCCCGAACTGTTCGACCACAGTGTTGGATACATGCTGCAGGAGGATGCGCAGCGTTTTGAAGGCTCTGATGATGGTACCCAGCTTGAGGAAGGCAGGAACGTGAGCCCAGACAGAGGGGGTGCCCAAGAAGGACAACAAACTGGCAGTCATGTTCCCCCAGCTGCAGCATACTGCCAGGTTTGCTCCAGTAACGAGGAGGGAGGGGATGATGAGGTCACTGACTCTACGTGGGTGCCTGATAGGAGAGAGGAGGAGGAGGCACATCTCCAACGAGGCAGGATGCCCTCCAGGGGCCAGCTTAAGGGCAGCCAACCGACTGCATCAGACCGCAAAGCTCCACATGTGCAGGGCGCTGCTGACTCTGCGCGTTTTTCCAAAAGTTCTTTGGTGTGGGCCTTTTTTCAGACATGTGAAGCAGATCGCACCGTTGCTATTTGCAACATATGTCTGAAGCGTATCAAGCGTGGCCAAAACAGCAGCCGCTTGGGCAACACATACTTGACCAGACATATGTCGACCTGCCATGCAGTCCGTTGGCAAGCGTACATAAAAGACCCACACCAAAGAACAAAGCGGACCTCTCCTTGCTCCTCATTAGCTGGGATCTCCAACACCACTATACCTTCAGTCCTCTCAGAAACCTGCACTGAGAGGCATGAAGGTGTAGAATTAGGTGTGCCACTGCCAAGTACTTGCGGGCAATCTGCTATTGGTACACCAACGTCTGATTGTACCAGGCAAATTTCCCTGCCCCAGTTGCTACAACATCCACATGCCCAGCGGTTGAATGCTAGCTTGGCTAAATTGCTAGCACTTCAACTGCTGCCTTTTCAGTTGGTAGACTCTGCCACCTTCTGTGAGTTTGTGGAATGTGCGGTACCTCAGTGGCAGGTTCCCAAACGCCACTTTTCTTCACGGAAGGCAATTCCGGCTCTCTACCGGCATGTGGAAGGCAATGTCTTGGCCTTGCTGGACAGGACGGTCAGCGGTAAGGTGCATATAAGCGATGACTCATGGTCCAGCAGGCATGGACAGGGACGTTACCTATCTTTCACGCATTGGGTGACTCTGCTGGCAGCTGGAAAGGATGCAGGACAGAGTGCAGTAGTGTTGGAGGTTGTTCCGCCACTACACCTCCAAAATGCTACTAGTGGTGATTCTGACACACCTCTCTCCTCCAACCCCCTCTTCTTATTCCTCCATGGCCTCTTCCTCTGCTGATTTGTCCTCGGAACCAGCGGTGCTCCATAGGCGTTCAAGGCGCTACCCAAGTACGCAGGCAAAAAGATGCCATGCAGTGCTTGAGCTGGTGTACTTGGGGGAAAGGAGCCACACTGGGACAGAGATTCTGTCAGCTCTGCAGGGTCAGGCTCAGAGGTGGTTGATACCACGCCAGCTTAAACCAGGAATGGTGGTTTGCGACAATGGCACCAACCTCCTCTCCGCCCTCCAACAGAGACAGCTGACCCATGTGCCCTGTTTGGCTCACGTCCTTAACTTGGTGGTACAGCGGTTCTTGGATAGGTACCCGGGCTTACAGGATGTCCTGAGGCAGACCAGGAAAGTCTGTGTGCATTTCTGCCGGTCATATAATGCCAGTGCTCGGCTGGCTGACCTCCAAAAGGAATTTAACCTGCCCAAGAACCGCCTAATCTGTGACATGCCCACCAGGTGGAACTCAACGTTGGCCATGCTGCAGCGGCTGGACACACAGCAGAGAGCCATCAATGAGTACCTGTGCGACTATGGCACCAGGACAGGGTCAGGGGAGCTTGGTTTATTTTTGCCACGCCAGTGGGTCATAATCAGGGATGCATGCACTGTCCTGTCACCATTTGAGGAGGCTACGAGGATGGTGAGCAGTGACAGTGCATGCATCAGTGATACTGTCCCTCTTGTCCACCTGTTGGAGCACACGCTGCGTGGAATAATGGACAGGGCACTTGAGACAGAACAGAGGGAGGAAGACGAGGACTTCCTTACCTCTCAAGGCCCCCTTTATCCAGACAGTGTTCCTGCGGGCCTGCCGATTACACAGGAAAAGGATGAGGAGAAGGAGGAGTATTGTGCCAGTATGGAGGTGGAGCCTAGCACTCAGCATCAGCAGCAGTCTTCAAGGGATCATTTACAGTCCCCAGAAACCCATGGACTTGTACGTGGCTGGGAGGAGGTGGCTGCGGATCATGTCGTCCTTAGTGACCCAGAGGACTCCGGACCGAATGCCTCAGAAAACCTACGCTGCATGGCCTCCCTGATCCTGCAAAGCCTGCGAAAGGATCCTTGTATTCGTGGTATCAAGGAGAGGGATCATTACTGGTTGGCAACCCTCCTTGATCCACGTTACAAGGGTAAGGTTGCGGACCTTATCCAGCCGTCGCAGAGGGAGCAAAGGATGAAACATCTTCGGGAGGCCTTGCAGAAAGGTTTGTGCAATGCGTTTCCAGAGCCTTAGAGGTTACAAATTCCTGGACCTGGACAACGTGTTGCTGAGGCTTCGGTCAGTCACAGAAGGAGCGGTGAAGAAGGTGGCCATCTGACCGATGCCTTCAGACAATTTTTTAGTCTGCAGCCCCAAGGTATGATCGTTTCCAGCAACCATCGCCAGCGTCTGATTTACATGGTGCAGGAATACCTAGGGGCAAGATCAGACTTGGACACCTTTCCCACCAAAAATCCTCTGGGTTACTGGGACTTGAGGATGGATCACTGACCAGAGCTTGCACAGTATGCAATTGAGCTACTGGACTGTCCCGCATCCAGCGTTCTTTCGGAACGCACATTCAGTGCTGCTGGAGGCTTTATAACCAATCACAGGGTGCGCCTGTCCACCAACTCGGTCGATCGGCTGACCTTCATAAAAATGAATCAGTCTTGGATCACCAGCTACCAAGCACCTGATGCTGATGTAACCGAATGATTTTTTTTTTAATGTGAGATCCCTTCAAGACTGCCTATGCTGATGCTGAGTGACTATCCTCTTCCTCCTTAATGTTGATAGCTTGTAAGAACATTTTTGGTTCTGGGCACCGCCACCAGTGGCTAAGGCCCAATTTTTCTGCCCCTGTTTAACAGGGGTGTGTAATTACAATTTTTGCTGCAATACTTTGCAGCAGGGCTCATTCCTGCGCTCCAACTAGAGTATCTGTGAGGGGTTGCAGTGTTGTGGCATTAGCACCAGTGCCTAAAGCCCAATTTTTCGGCCCTTGTTTAACAGGGGCGTGTAATTACAATTTTTTCTGTAATACTTTGCAGCAGGGATCATTCCTGCGCTCTAACTATAGTATCTGTGAGGGGTTGCAGTGTTGTGGCACCAGTGCCTAAGGCCCAATTTTTCAGCCCCTGTTTAACAGGGGCGTGTAATTACAATTTTTGCTGTAATACTTTGCAGCAGGGCTCATTCCTGCACTCCAACTAGAGTATCTGTGAGGGTTTGCAGTGTTGTGGCACCAGCACCAGTGGCTAAGGCCCAATTTTTCTGTCCCTGTTCAACAGGGGCATGTAATTACAATTCTTGATCTAATATTTCACAGCACGGCCCGTTCCTGCACCCACCAAGAGTAACTGTGAGGGCTTACAGTGTTGTGGCAACACCACCACACCGTCCACCACCAAAGGCCCAATTTTTCTGATCCTGTTCAACAGGGGCATATAATTACAATTCTTGATCTAATATTTCACAGCAGGGTCCGTTCCTGCGCCCACCAAGAGTAACTGTGAGGGCTTACAGTCTTGTGGCAACACCAACACCAACACCTAAGGCCCAAATTTCTGCAGAGTACATAGGGCAGGCCCCTACTTTCAAACATCCGACTTTCAAACGACTCCTACTTACAAACGGAGGGAGACAACAGGAAGTGAGAGGAAATCTACCCCTAGGAAGGGAAATTCTCTCCTGTAAGAGTTAATATGGGAAAAAGGTGTCTCCTCTCCAGTGATGCTTTATCACCAATCCTTGTTTCCCTAAAAACCCCAAATTTTCAAAATCCAATTGTCATTGGGACAGAAAGTGAGGTGAAATCTTCTGAACAGGTGCACAGACAGCAAAACAAATGTTACAGGGGTGATAACCCTTCCCTATGTTTTCCAAAAAGCTTAAAAATAGATTTTTACACTTTAAAAATGTACCAGTTCAAAATTACAAACAGATTCTACTTAAGAACAAACCTACGGTCCCTGTCTTGTTTGCACCGCCTGTATACTGCTGTTCAGAGTATATAGGGCCTGGGGCCCCCACGCCTTTCCTTTTTTTAATTTGGGTGCGGAGTTCCCCTTAATATCCATACAAGACCCAAATGAGCTGGTAATGGGCTGGGGGGGGGGGGGGGGGGGTAGCCATGCCGTTTTTCTCAATGATTTTCATCCATATTGCCGGGACCAGACATTACATTAAAGCCGCAAGCAGTTTTAAATGACTTGTATTCCTTTAGAAATGTCATTTTGTGCAGGGACAGTTTCAAACACGGGAAACACGGGCCACTTTACAGGCATACTATAGACACCCCCAGGCATGATATTTAAAGGAATATTTCACTTTTATTTTTTCACTTTAAGCATCATTAAAATCATTGCTCCTGAAAAAACGACCGTTTTTAAAACTTTTTTTTGCATTGATACATGTACCCTGGGGCAGGACCCGGGTCCCCAAACCCTTTTTAGGACAATAAATTGCATATTAGCCTTTAAAATTCGCACTTTTGATTTCTCACGTTCGAGTCCCATAGACTTTAACGGTGTTCGAAAGTTTGCGCAAACTTTCAGTCCGCTCGCATGTTCTGGATGCGAACCGAACCGGGGGTTGTTCGGCTCATCCCTAGCCGCCTCCAGAGTTGGAGGTGTCTTTAATAAGTACCAGCACATTCTGGCTGAAAAAAAGGTCTGCAATTAATGATTAAAGTGTAATCCCTTTAGATGTGTGTATGTGTGTGTGTGTATGTGTACTGTATGTGTGTGTGTGTGTGTATAAATAGCTGGGATGGGTAGAAGTTTTGAACATTTAAAGGAGTTTTACCCTTTTTGAGACAAATTTTGGACGTGCGCCAAAGGCCGAATTATGCTTTCTTTATGATGCATATCTTTCTCTTGTTAAGGATCTTTGACTGAACATGTCCTGCATTTTCCTTGTACACTAATTGACCTGCAATTGCAAGGTGTTGCTAGATCCTGAGCTAAAGACACTTAACTCTGCCTCAGTACCAGAGGCTAAGGAATGGTCAAGCAGTACTCTGCCAAAACTGTTTTATTTCTGATCGTTAGTTTTTAGTATGTGTATCCTGCGGTCTTTTTTATATATATTACAATATGTTTCGATTTATTGTCTGTTTTTTCTTAAATAATACTGTGTTCATGCTGTTTACATATGCTGTAAGGGTGTCAGCTGTGATGCGGGTGTCTTTTTACACGCTTTCTAGTTCCCTGTGGGAATTTTAATTTTATTTGCATAAGGATTTAAAAATTTGAATGAATTTTAATAGTTGGTACGTCCTTTTACCATTATTGGGCTGCTTTCGGTATGAATGCAATGCCGATATTTCATTCTCCTTTGAGTTCCGGTTGTCTGCATACTTATTTAGCAGGTTGCCATGGAGTTGGATTGTTTACCTCTCCATGACTGGCCGGACGTCAGCTTTCCCTTTGGTATAAATAGCGGGTGACTCACGTCGTCACGTTACCGCTGATGAAGTCCCGCCCCCTGGATGCAACGCGTGCGGAACGACGTGATTCTGCGTGACGTCACCCGTGTCCCATGCTGACATCCGTTGGATACACTTTGACATGCTGCATATCCTCCGCACTGAGGCACAGTGCTATTTTTGTAAGTTTATTTCTTGTTTTTATGATCATTAAATCCTTTTATACGGAGAGCACTAGATTTCTTTGCTTCTCATTTTATATCTGGCCTCCTGGATCTGATTGTCTGGATTACTGGCTGTGAGACTGATCAGGGCTCTAATTACTCCTTGTCTACCTGATGTGGATTCATTATAGCCTGGATGTCTTTTTTTCTCCCGGAGGGGGAACTGCTTAAGTGACCTGACTGACTAGCTCAGGGGTCCACTCGCTGAGGTGAGCTGCTAACCATTACTAGTGGTGGAGGTCGTCACACAAGTCACTATAAAGAATCTAGAAGTCACCTACTGAACATTTTTTGGTGTTTTTTAGTTTATATTGTACTTCAAAGAAAGACTCTTGGACTATCTCTATCCTTTGTAGTCTTCTAATCATATGTGTGTTTTTTATGTTTGCGCTGCACTGCCTTTTTATATTTTCTGATGGGGATTTGATATTTTGAACCTCAGTGTTTCAGCTGCTGTCTTTTTAGGGTTATTTGCGCTGGTTGATTTTACTTTTTAATATTACCGTTATCAATTTATCACAATTCAGCTACAAATATGGATGTATTCCAATTTCTAGAGAAACGTGAGGTGAAACTGGGTGAAGTTTTCTTCCGCAATTCACCTAATGAACAGGCCAATGATTTGGCGTACTCTTTTAGGAAATTGGGTCATATATTTGAGAAAAAAGTCAAAACCTGGTGGGACATTGCTTCCTCTGAACAGTATCTGACTGCCCAATTAATTCCTCGTCGTTTAAGGTGGGATGTCCCACCTAATGATGGACTTACTGATGAGGATTCTATTAAAGAATGGGGTGATTTCTTTGTAAAAAAGGGTCTGGAACTACTTGAGTTTTTACTTCTGCGTAAACAGAGGAAAATTAAAGTATTGGAATCTCAGATTCGAGATATAAAAAATCTTATTGAACCATTTAAAGAAAGTGAGGAATTCTTAAGGCTATCATTAGAATTAAAAAACAAACTTACCAAATGGGACCTAGAAGTCCAAAATAAGAAAAAGAAAAAGTATATTAGGGATTCTGACGATTTTAACAGTGGGAATATTTTCAAATGGCAAACTGTCAGTACCCCTAATCAGTCAAATCCAGATAATATTCCCATCACCACCCCTTTACCTACACCCACTCCAATAAGGAACCCTATTCACAGTTATGACTATCCAGAACAGGGTCCTTTACCTCAAAGGGAAGGTCAGTCATATAGAGGGAATAACCAAAGGGGTAAAAAAGGAAGGGGTAGGGGAAGAAGGGGGGGAGGGGGTTCTCATCAGTCTCCCTCTAGCTACCCCCAATACCAAGATTATTATGAGTCCCCCCGTGGCTGGGATCATCACAGACAGGATCAGGGTCCCTATACTTATACCCAGGGTAGAGGGAAACCCCATTTTCCACGTGGAGGACAAATACCCATCTCTAACAGATTTGCACCTTTGCAGAATCAAGCAATAAGAGGGGGGGGGGGATTTTTCGGGAGCCCAGAGTGGACCAGGGAGAGGTCCCCCTGCATACCAGACCAATCCAGACGATTGGTGGAGGCACCAATCACAGGAAACCCCACAGGGAAGTGGCCATCCACGAAAAAGAAAGGAAAGAGAGGAAGGAGAGGGGGTAGGAGAATACAAAAGGCCAAAACCCCAATAGGCACTGGTATTTACAATCTGAGCAGTTGCTCATTAAATAATGATGAATTACGGGTTCTGGATAGGGGTCTAAAATTTGCCACTACTAAGAACCTTAACAAATTCCAGACCTATGTCAATATTCATAAATTTGTCAGAAACCTTAACATAAAAAAATACTTCCTGTCTAACCCCACTAGATCCTCCATTGTGGCTGATGGTGTTCACTCTAACCTTCGTAATAAGTCCACTTTTAATCCTTTGAACACTGATAACAAATATTTGGAAGTATTCAAACACATGATGTTCAATGATTTGGATAAAATGAGGATTAGAAAGGTGATGGATCCCCAATACATCAGAAATGGTATGGAATCGTTGAAAAAAAGAAAAGATATAATTATTCATCTGGCTGATAAAGGAGGAGGGCTGGTTATTTTGGATAAGGCTTACTATACAGCGGAGATGAACAGACTGTTGAGTGATCGTGACACATATAAAGTCCTTAATAAGGATCCAATGTTGGTGTATAAGGATGAACTACATCTATTGGTTGAATCTGGGAAGGCTAGTGGTGTTTTAAATAAAAAGGAGGCACTGTATTTGGATCCTCTGTTTTGTAGGACACCGATCATATACTGCCTACCAAAGGTCCATAAAGATAGTGTCAACCCCCCTGGGAGGCCTATCGTAAATGGTATCGACTCGATTTCATTGAGGGTTGGACAGTATATTGATACATTCCTGCAACCGTTAGTCTTCAAAACTGACGCCTTCCTTAAGGACACCAAATATATTATTCAGCTTTTGGAATCTGTCACCTGCTCTCCATCTAGCATCCTTGTAACCGCAGATGTGAGCTCACTGTACACCATTATTGGGCATGAGGATGCTTTATCCTCTGTACAGTGGGCTCTATCTTCATCAGACCTTCCATCCAAGCATAAGAAGTTCCTTCTGCAGAGTCTCAGTTTCTGTTTGTCCAGAAACTATTTCTGGTACAACAGAGAGTTCTTCTTGCAGACAAGGGGGGTTGCAATGGGAGCTCGTTTTGCTCCCAGTGTGGCCAAGTTATTTATGGCCCACTGGGAGGAAGATGTGGTTTTCAAGTGTCGCCCCCCTGAACTGGTCTGCTACAAAAGATACATCGATGATCTTATCCTGGTCTGGGAGGGTGATCGATCAGGCCTTGATCGGTTTATTCAGACCATGAATGACAACACTAAGAACATCGAGTTATCTTGGACGATTAGCACGGAGCAGATTGTATTTTTAGATTTGGAAATCTGGAAAGATGATGAGCATTTCCGTTTGTGCAATTATTTGAAACTTACTGACCGTAATTCCTATATACCTTTGGGGAGTTGCCACCACAAGTCGTGGTTGTGCAACATCCCCAAGGGTCAGTTAATTAGGCTTAGGAGAAACTGCACGCAAGAAAATGATTTCCTATCTCAGTCACAGGTATTATCATCTAGATTTCAACAGAAAGGTTATGACAAAAACACTCTTGATAAGGAAATTGAGATGGTACACAACATGGATAGGGGTCTGCTGGTTGCTAATAAGATTAAACAAACCAATATTAGCATTTCCAACTATAAGATGGTATTAGATTACAACATTCAGCATAAGAAATTTGAGAAGCTTGTGTCAAAGAACTGGTCCGTGTTAAAACAAGATAAAGTGTTGGGACCCTTATTGCCTGAACGGCCATCTTTTATTTACAAGAAGGCCCCGTCATTACGTGACAAATTAGCACCAGGTGTAGTCGATCCACCGGTCCAGTCTGAGAATAGGCTTTTTCTTTCCTTTCAGGTTTTTACACATGCGGACGCTGCACAGCTTGTAAACACTCTAAATGTAATATTAAAAAGCAAAAATAATTCCTTGCTACGGCCACCAATAAACTATATAAGATTGAAAAATGAATCACGTGTACCACCGTTGGTGTTGTTTACATGCTCGAATGTGAATGTGGTCTCCAAAATATTGGGAGGACCTCTAGACCACTTCACGTTAGATTGGGAGAGCATGTGAACAACATCAAGAGGGGACTTAAGACACATAATGTGTCAAGGCATTTTAAATTACTGCACAACCAAAACCCAAAGGGGTTAAAATTCTGGGGCATCGAGAGGGTTAATAAGCATTGGAGAGGTGGCAGTTTTATACGTCAATTAAGCCACAGAGAATCTCATTGGATTCATGAGACAAAAGTTTTAGTACCTGCTGGCTTAAACGTTGATTATGACGTAAACTGTTTTATTTCTGATCGTTAGTTTTTAGTATGTGTATCCTGCGCTCTTTTTTATATATATTACAATATGTTTCGATTTATTGTCTGTTTTTTCTTAAATAATACTGTGTTCATGCTGTTTCCATATGCTGTAAGGGTGTCAGCTGTGATGCGGGTGTCTTATTACACGCTTTCTAGTTCCCTGTGGGAATTAAAATTTTATTTGCATAAGGTTTTAAAAATTTGAATGTATTTTAATAGTTGGTACGTCCTTTTACCATTATTGGGCTGCTTTCGGTATGAATGCAATGCCGATATTTCATTCTCCTTTGAGTTCCGGTTGTCTGCATACTTGTTTAGCAGGTTGCCATGGAGTTGGATTGTTTACCTCTCCATGACTGGCCGGACGTCAGCTTTCCCTTTGGTATAAATAGCGGGTGACTCACGTCGTCACGTTACCGCTGATGAAGTCCCGCCCCCTGGACGTAACGCGTGCGAAACGACGTGATTCTGCGTGACGTCACCCGCGTCCCATGCTAACATCCGTTGGATACACTTTGACATGCTGCACATCCTCCGCACTGAGGCACAGTGCTATTTTTGTAAGTTTATTTCTTGTTTTTATGATCATTAAATCCTTTTATACGGAGAGCACTAGATTTCTTTGCTTCTCATTTTATATCTGGCCTCCTGGATCTGATTGTCTGGATTACTGGCTGTGAGACTGATCAGCGCTCTAATTACTCCTTGTCTACCTGATGTGGATTCATTATAGCCTGGATGTCTGTTTTTCTCCCGGAGGGGGAACTGCTTAAGTGACCTGACTGACTAGCTCAGGGGTCCACTCGCTGAGGTGAGCTGCTAACCATTACTAGTGGTGGAGGTCGTCACACAAGTCACTATAAAGAATCTAGAAGTCACCTACTGAACACTTTTTGGTGTTTTTTAGTTTATATTGTACCTCAAAGAAAGACTCTTGGACTATCTCTATCCTTTGTAGTCTTCTAATCATATGTGTGTTTTTTATGTTTGCGCTGCACTGCCTTTTTATATTTTCTGACCCTGCATTCACCTGCTCTCCAGCTTGGCTGCTTTCTGCTGTCCTGCACCTGCCGCTGTGTACCTGCATCTGCCAGTCCAACAGTCTGCCTGCTGTTCTGCACCTTTTGGCATGTATCTGAATCGGCCAGTCCACCAAGCTGCCCGCTGCTTGGCACCTGCTGCAAGTATCTTCTCTCCAGGATCTCCTACCAGGCACCCGTGCCACTCCGTGCCCTGTTATATCCTGTCACCACCTTCAGGAGAAACAGGACAGGAGGTGTAAGGGAAATCCTTCCCGTCAGCTCGGCCTCACTCAGGTATGTGACAGTACCACTCAGCCATGTCTGTAGCCGAAGGAGGTGCTTTCCCATTGGACATTCTTTGCCAGCAACTTCTTGCTCTGACTCAGGTTGTGAAAAATCTTCTTGATGATCACTGTCATCAACTGTTAACTTTGAGTTCGCCTTGTGACTCAGCGATGGGAACAGCTTTCACATTTGAACCCTCTACAACTACATGTGCTTCTTCAGTACCCACTGTAATCTTGCCGCCTCCAGAACCCAAGGTTCCCACACCAGAACATTTCTTGTGTTATCTGAGTGCGTTCCGGGCATTTCGTAATGCATGTCATTTATACTTCACGCTTCAGCCACAGACTTTCTTCCTGGGAAAGACCGAAGTGGGATTTGTCATCTCCCAGCTGCTGGGAGAACCCCAATCCTAGACCTATCATTTACTAGAGCAAGAAAGCCCATTATTACAGACTTTACAATCCTTCTTTGTGGCTATGGCCCAGCTCTAGGAGGATCCTCAGTGGGCTGCCACGGCAGAGTCAACCCCATTATACATTGCAGCAAGGCCATAGGCCTGTGGAGGACTATGTTGTGGAATTTCATAAATGGGGTGCAGACACTGACTGGAACGAAGCAGCCCTGCATTACCAATTCTGTTTGGCCCTGTCAGAACCCCTTAAATATGAACTGGCTAGAGGGGCTTTGCCCGATTTCCCTAGAAGGTCTGATTCAATTAGCCATACAATTGGATCAGAGATTACACGATCGGCAATCTGAAAAGGCAGGCAGTCTTCGTCCACCTATGATGTTATCATCGAGAGCTCCTACCCCTACCATTATACCTGTTGTTCCGCCTGCACCACTGTCATCCACATTTGACCTTGCAGAAGTAGAGCCAAAGCAGATCGGCCTCCTCCGTTCTCGACTATCCACAAAGGAGAAGCTTCACCACAGAATGGCTAACTTATGTTTCTACTGTGGAGGTGTTGGTCATTTCATACAGACTTGTCCTGTGAGACCAAGCCGACCACCCTCCTTCTCACTTATGGCTGGTTGCTCTTCAGGAAATAATCCAGCTCATGTTGCCCTGCCCATCTCATTTCAAGTGTCTGGGCGAACTATTCCAGTTCAAGCTGGTATCGATTCTGGTGCTTGCAGTTGCTTTATGGACATTAACTTTGCCAAACAACATGGCATTTCGTTACAACCCAAGAAGCAGAGACTTATGGTACATTTGGCAATCAGGTAAGATCTCAAGTCTGGGCCTGTAAGTCTCGAAACTGACTTACTCCTCGTATCTTCTGATCAAGGACATCAATAATTTTTTCGATTTAGACATTATTCCATCTCCATTATTTCCTGTTGTTATTCTCAGCATCCCCTGGTTGCAGGCACATAATCCACACATAGACTGGAACACTGGGAAAGTGACATTCTCTTCTTTCTACTTTTAGAAGTCCTGCCAGCCACCAGCTGTTGTTCATGAGGCTCTGCTTCTATGTCTCCACCCCAAACCAAATGTCCAGCAGATTGTACCTGCATAATACCACAATTTCTTAAATGTCTTCGATAAAAAGAGAGCTGATATTTTGCCTCCACATTGGTCTTATGACTGTCTAATAGAACTGCTTTCAGGAGCCGAGATTCCATTTGGGTGGATTTTCCTATTGTCCGAGCTCGAATTAGAGGCCCTTTGTCACTACATCTCTGAAAACTTGGAAAAAGGCTTTATCCACCCTTCCACATCACCTGCTGGGGCGGGCATCATTTTCATAGAGAAAAAAGACCGTACTCTTCGCCCTTGTGTGGATTATAGGGAGTTAAATAAAGTTACAGTCAAAAATAGATATCCTCTTCCTCTGGTTCCTGAGCTTTTTCAGAGATTTAGAGAGGCCAAAGTGTTAAAAATAGTAAACCTTGTCACCAGAGGTAACCAGCAGAGAGGTGGCCTTTTGTGGACAGGTCCAAAGATTCTCGTTTATACAAGCCAGAAAGAGTATACCATAGAGTTTGGAGAAGCACCTAATCTTCTCTCCTCAAGTTGTCTAAAAAGGGTTCCTCATCCTCATCTCAAGAAACCAAGAAGCCCTTTTGATGTACAAGTGTGCCCTATCCACCCCTGTCTGGAAGGTACCAGTCTTCAGTAGTTTCCTCAGGTGTGGACAAACATCTTTGAGTATCCCTGGGTAGTTTTCACTGTTTAAAAGGAGAATTGCTGGACTTTGAGTGAATGAGTGAGTGAAAAACTTGTATAGCGCTAACAAATGCGAACTAAATCGCCTCAAGGCGCTTAGCATCCAGTAGCTTCATGATTCATCAGAAGAGGTGGGTCTTAAGTTTTTTCCTAAAGGCCCAATGGTTTTCTTCCATACGGATATCCGTGGGTAGCGCGTTCCATAGCCGTGGTCCTTGGACTGCAAATCTTCGTTCTCCCTTTGATTTGTAGCGAAATTTGGGGATGTGAAGGAGGTTTTGGTTTGTTGATCGGAGACTGCGTTTGGGGGTGTAATGCTTTATCTTCTCGCATAAATATTGCGGAGCGATTCCTTGTGTGCACTTGTGGGTGAGACAGAGGGTCTTGAATGTGACCCGATCCTTTACGGTTAACCAATGAAGGGTCCTCAGTGCAGGGGTGATGGATTCCCAGGTTTTTTTTCCTGTTATCAGTCTGGCTGCCGTGTTCTGGACGACTTGTAGGCGTGACATTTGGTATTTGGGTAGTCCGAGGTAGAGGGAGTTTGCGTAGTCGAGTCGGGAGTTGATAATTGATCCAACTACTACTGCTGTGTCCTCTTCTGGGATGAAGGGAATGAGTCTACGCAGCAGGCGGAGGAGATGATGAGATCCGCTGATTACTGATCCTATTTGAGCATCCATCGACATCTCCGAGTCAAAGATGACTCCGAGACTTTTGACTTTTGACTTTGGTGCTCGGGGTGATGGTCTGTCCGAGAATGGTGGGTGGTGTCCAAGAGGTTTTAGTTTTTGTCTTTCGGTTAGCGTGAAGGAGAAGCAGTTCTGTTTTGGATCCGTTGAGTTTAAGTGAACTCTCAGTCATCCAATCATCGATCAATGTGAGGCACTTTTCCAATCCGTGATATTGGTCTTTTTTTCCAGTGATACGAAAGTAGAGTTGGGTGTCGTCCGCGTATGAGTGGTAGCATAAGTCCTGTTTGCTAATGATTTTTAGGAGTGGGCGGAGGTAGATGTTAAAGAGCAGGGGTGACAGTGGTGATCCTTGAGGGACTCCGCAAGAAATTGCGCAAGTTTCAGAGGTGAAGGCTCCTAATTTCACTGTCTGAGAACGATTCTCAAGAAAGGAAGCGAACCAAGGAAGGTCAGGGTCTGCGACTCCTGCTACTTCTTTAAGACGAATGAGTAGAGTTTTGTGGTCTACTGTGTCGAACGCTGCACTGAGGTCCAGCGGCACCAGGAGACATGATTCTCCGTCATCTGCGGCTTCGAGGACGTCATCCCATATTTTGAGAAGTGCTGTTTCTGTGCCATGGCCTGGGCGGAAGCCTGATTGTAGTGGATCCAAGAGTTTGTAAGTGTCTTGTCTTGTCTTCCTCTGAACCACTTTGACAGTTCTTCTCTGCCGGCCACACAAAAAAAGTCACTAATGTGTATCCAAAATATTCTAAACATTTACGGATTCTACTCACATCTATTTGTAGTAAAAAATAGAACTTTTGTAGAAAGAAATGTCTTCAGTCCATCCTTCCACCTGCTTCACAGGGGATTGTATAATGTTAACACCTCTGAAACATACCTGCAGATTACTATATATCCTCAATTCCATGACCTAGACTCGTTTGCAGACCTTGGACATCTTTTCCATTTTTTTTACTTTTCATTCTGAATCTCTGCTAAATAAAATATTATGTCTATACATCCTGCTGCTAGTCCAGGATCACAACATCCTAGTCCAACATCAGAATATATAGTTTATGGTACTTAAAGGATTTGGCTGGTTGATCAATATCAGAAGACAAAATCATGAGTGTCCAAAACAAAGTCCAAGATGATATGTTTGCAGTGGATGAATGCATTCAAGTGCTTTAGTCTCCTTGGAGTTTCCTCTTCTACAATTTATATTGTGTGACAGCAGGAAGGTAAAGTCACCTGGTTGCATCCAGGGGGGTAGATATATTTCGCCCAGATTCAGGCTTTACGCCGACTTATACAACTAGGTGGAGAGTTGTATAAGCCCAGCTGAGGCTAGTGGGCTCATGGATGACTCATACCTCTAGGGAGAGTGTGGGGCGTCGTGCAGACAGGGAGTTGATGAGACCAGCTGAAGCTTGTCAGCTCATTTAGGCCTCTATAAAAACTCCCAGATTCATTAGGTGTTTGCTCATGCCTGGACCCAGACCTGTGTGGACTGTCTAGGGAGAGTGAACCCCTGTGCAGTGAGACAAAGCCTGTGTGGCTATTTGCTTGGACATTTAAAACCAGGGACTTAGGGACTAGGACAGCACTAGGCTGATCCCAGTTGTTAGTTAGGAAACCTGTATGTTTAGTCAGAGGTCAAGTTGACCAGGATTTATTTTGTTTATGTTTCTTTTGGCTTTGCTGTGTTTTGTCACTGTAAATAGAAAATAAACCGCACCTTTTTTTTGATTTTGAAAACCACAACCTCCGTTTGCTGGGCCTGTTTTTGTGTGGGGAGCCCATCCCGGGGGTCACACACACCCGCTGCCGAGCTAACCCCCTCACAGTTGGTGGAGAACCAGTGGCAGTTTTTTTTAAGCCAGCATGGAGGAGATACTGAAGCAGCTGGCTCTAGCAAATGCCAATCAACAGCAGACAAATGCAGGTTTGCAAAAGAGCCTTGCAGCTCATCAACAGAGCCTTGCAGCTCAACAACAGAACTTCGCAGCCCAGCAGCAAGCTCATCAACAGAGCCTTGCAGCCCAGCAGCAAGCTCACCAACAGAGTCTGGAAGCTCAGCAACAAGCCCAGCAGCAATCTGAGGCCCGCTTCATAGACCTGTTACAGAAGCAAGAGCAGAGACTACAACAAATGGAAGCAGTAATGCAGCAACGTCCGCAGACCAGTGAGGAAAGCCGTCCCACTAATACCGCGTCCTTTGGGGTGAGTCGTTTATTGACAAAAATGACTGGAGAGGATGATCCAGAGGTATTTTTGACCACATTTGAAAGGACTGCTGAAAGAGAAAAGTGGCCTGAGGAGCAGTGGGCTGGACTGGTGGCTCCTCTGTTAACTGGTGAATCGCAGAAGGCTTACTATGACCTAGAGCCTGACCAAGCAAAAGACTATGTGATGCTAAAAGCTGAAATATTGGCAAGGCTGGGTGTCACCCAGGCTGTCCGGGCTCAGCGTGTGCATAACTGGACTTTCCAGCTTGGAAAACCCCCCAGGTCTCAAATGTATGATCTCATTCACCTGAGCAGAAAGTGGCTACAGCCAGAGACTTTGTCCGCACCAAAGATTGTGGAACGTGTTGTAATGGATCGGTTTTTGAGAGCTCTTCCTACTGCCATCCAAAAGTGGGTAAGCCATGGAGACCCAGAGACGGCCGATGGTCTTGTGGATCGTGTGGAGAAATACTTGGCTACAGAGAACCTGACGGCCTCTTCCAGAGACACTCGGACTTTCCACCCTAAGACCAGACCATCCCCAGGGGCGGATAAGAGGATTCCAAGGGGTGAGGGTGGAGAGAGTGAGAGGGTGGGAGCTCTACCCCAAGTTTGGCGAGAACAGCCTGGGAAATCAGCGGCTCAAGAGGCGGCAAGAAGGATCGTTTGCTACCGCTGCCGGCAAGCGGGACATATTGCAGCCAATTGCCCGGTTGTGGAGGAACCCATGCAGTGTGACTTTCTGACGGGCAGACGTCAGTCGCTGTGTGCGACAGTCGCATGCACTGCCATTCGGGGAACTGAGAAACATTTATGCAAAATGTGTATTAATGGTAGAAATGTTGTGGTATTGCTGGATTCAGGTAGCCTTGTGACCCTGATAAAGGCTGAGTTAGTTAAAACAGAGGTCTCTGGGAATAGCAAGGTAGCTGTTATTTGTGTGCATGGGGACACCCGAGAGTATCCAGTGACTACAGTGTGTTTCGAGACCCCCAAAGGTACCCTCTCTCATCCAGTGGGCTTAGTATCTCAGTTACCGCATGACGCCATTGTGGGAAGGGATTTTCCGAAGTTCTGGGAACTGTGGGATGATCCTGAGCCCCCCACTGGTGCCCCTATGTACCAGGAATGTGATAGCCAGAACTCCCCTGAGAGTGGTGAGGACTCTCCGGAATTTCCCTTATCAGTATTGGCAGGGGAGACTCAAGAAACTGGAGAGGAGCCCACCTCCTCAGACGAAAACCTACCGTCTGTGGAGTTTTCTGATCTTGAGGTTCACAGGGAAAACTTTGCCACAGAACAGTTGAAAGACCCCGCCCTAATAAAGGCACGGGAAAACGTAGTGAAAATAGATGGCGAGTTAGTGAACCCAGATAATACCTGCACTTACCCATACTTCAGCGTAGAGAAGGACCTACTGTATCGGGTGGCAAAAAGGGCAGAAGAAACCGTTGAGCAGCTTGTGGTGCCCAAACCTTACAGGAAGTTGGTGTTGGAGTTGGCCCATGGGCACATTCTTGGAGGTCATCTGGGGACAGAGAAAACCCGAGAGAGGGTATTACAGAGATTCTATTGGCCGGGGGTGATGAAGGACATAGAAAATTATTGTTCCTCCTGCCCTGTGTGTCAGAGGTCGGCCCGATGCCACATTTCCGTAGCCCGCTGGTCCCTCTACCCATCATTGAGGTCCCGTTTGAGAGGATCGCCATGGATTTGGTAGGTCCTATAATCAAGTCCGCTAGGGGGCACCAGTACATATTAGTTATAATGGACTATGCCACCCGTTATCCAGAAGCGATCCCTCTCCGAAATACCTCGGCCAAAACCATAGCCAAAGAGCTATCTCTTGTGTTTAGCCGGGTGGGTATTTGTAAAGAACTGCTTACGGACCAAGGTACACCCTTTATGTCCCGGGTTATGAAGGAGCTGTGTAAATTGTTCAAAGTGACGCAATTACGTACATCTGTGTATCACCCCCAAACCGATGGGCTGGTTGAAAGATTCAACAAAACCCTAAAACAAATGTTGAAGAAAGTGGTGGATAGAGATGGAAAGGATTGGGACTGTCTACTTCCTTATCTGATGTTTGCTATTAGGGAGGTGCCCCAATCCTCTACGGGATTCTCCCCCTTTGAGTTACTGTATGGGAGACACCCAAGAGGGCTGTTGGATATTGCCAAGGAAACTTGGGAAAGTGAGAGTTCTCCCCACAGGAGTGTGATTGAGCATGTCGCCCTGATGCAAGACCGAATTGCACAGGTAATGCCCATCGTGAAGGAACATTTGGCCCAAGCGCAGTTAGCACAGCAGAGAGTGTACAACCGTGGAGCCAAGACCCGTACCTTTTCCCCGGGGGATAGGATACTGGTACTTGTCCCTACGGTTGAAAGTAAATTCCTTGCCAAATGGCAAGGCCCCTACGAGATAATGGAAAAAGTGAGCGAAGTGAATTACAAGGTCAGACAACCAGGAAGGCGAAAGCCCGAACAGATCTATCACGTTAATCTGTTGAAAGCCTGGAGGGATAGAGAGTCCCTAGTTGCAGACACTTGGTCACCAGCTCAAACTGGTTGCGTGATTCCTGAGGTTGGAATAGCAGCCACCTTGTCACAACCCCAACAACAGGAGGTTAAGGAGTTTGTGCTTCGCAACAAGGAGGTATTCTCTGAGCTGCCGGGACAAACATCTGGGGTAGAGCATGACATCATTACCCCGCCCGGTGAAAGGGTGAAGTTAAAACCCTATCGGATCCCAGAGGCCCGACGGGAGGCAATACGGGAGGAAGTACAGAAAATGCTGAACTTAGGGGTGATAGAGGAGTCCCAAAGTGATTGGTCTAGTCCCATTGTGTTGGTGCCTAAACCGGATGGGAGCTGTCGATTTTGTAACGATTTTCGTCAGTTGAACAAAGTTACAAAATTTGACACCTACCCCATGCCACGTATAGATGAGTTGATCGACCGGCTGGGAACAGCCCGATACATGACGACTCTTGACCTCACAAAAGGGTATTGGCAAATCCCCCTGGCCAAATTGGCCAAAGAGAAAACCGCATTTGTAACCCCAGACGGGGCGTTCCAATATAAAAGAATGCCGTTCGGGTTACAGAATGCGCCGGCCACATTCCAGCGGAAAATGGACCAGATGCTGAGGCCCCATCGGAAGTATGCTGCGGCTTACCTGGATGACGTAATTGTCCATAGCACAGATTGGGCCTCACATCTGCCAAAAGTGCAAGCAGTCCTGGACTCTGTTCGGGAAGCGGGGTTTACGGCTAACCCCAAGAAGTGTACCATTGGGCAGGAGGAGGCCAAATATCTTGGGTACACCATTGGGAGGGGAGTAATAAAACCCCAACTCAACAAAGTCGAGGCCATCCAGAGTTGGCCACGTCCCAACAGCAAGAAGCAGGTACGAGCCTTTCTGGGAATCGCTGGGTATTATCGGCGATTCATTCCCCACTTTGCTTCTAAGGCTGTGCCCCTAACCAACCTAACGAAGGGGAAAGGGTCGGTCATGATTAAATGGACCCCCGAGGCTGAGGCAGCATTCCAATTCTTGAAACAAGCCTTATGTAGCCAGCCAGTGTTGTACTCACCCGACTTCTCTAAAGACTTTGTCGTACAAAGTGATGCGTCAGATGTGGGGTTAGGAGCAGTATTGTCCCAGGTCTGGAACGGGGAAGAGCACCCAGTCATTTACCTCAGCAGGAAGTTGAAGTCCCATGAGGTAAATTACGCCACCGTTGAAAAGGAGTGTTTAGCGGTGAAGTGGGCTCTAGATTCCCTTCGGTACTACCTGCTAGGTAGGCACTTTGACATGGTTACGGATCACGCTCCGTTAAAGTGGATGGCTCAAAACAAGGAAACAAATAGAAGAGTGAATAGGTGGTTCCTGGCCCTCCAGGAATTCAACTTCACAGTAAAGCATCGCCCTGGCGTTCAAATGGGGAATGTGGATGCTTTGTCTCGAGTACATGAATGCCTGATTGCTGGTGTTCCAACCCCGAGGTTAAAACAAGAGGGGGGGTATGTGACAGCAGGAAGGTAAAGTCACCTGGTTGCATCCAGGGGGGTAGATATATTTCGCCCAGATTCAGGCTTTACGCCGACTTATACAACTAGGTGGAGAGTTGTATAAGCCCAGCTGAAGCTAGTGGGCTCATGGATGACTCATACCTCTAGGGAGAGTGTGGGGCGTCGTGCAGACAGGGAGTTGATGAGACCAGCTGAAGCTTGTCAGCTCATTTAGGCCTCTATAAAAACTCCCAGATTCATTAGGTGTTTGCTCATGCCTGGACCCAGACCTGTGTGGACTGTCTAGGGAGAGTGAACCCCTGTGCGGTGAGACAAAGCCTGTGTGGCTATTTGCTTGGACATTTAAAACCAGGGACTTAGGGACTAGGACAGCACTAGGCTGATCCCAGTTGTTAGTTAGGAAACCTGTATGTTTAGTCAGAGGTCAAGTTGACCAGGATTTATTTTGTTTATGTTTCTTTTGGCTTTGCTGTGTTTTGTCACTGTAAATAGAAAATAAACCGCACCTTTTTTTTGATTTTGAAAACCACAACTTCCGTTTGCTGGGCCTGTTTTTGTGTGGGGAGCCCATCCCGGGGGTCACACACACCCGCTGCCGAGCTAACCCCCTCACAATTGTCAGAAGGGTGCACTGGTGAATGCCAGAGTTCCAGATTGGGATCCTTGTACAGTGGAACAAACAAGATTTTTGTAATCAAATTATAATTGCTCACAAAATAAAAAATTCACTCGGGGGGTGGTTACATCAGGCAAATCTGTCCAGGCACTACTTCATCGCTCCAGGCTCGATAGCAATACTGACCTCAGAGGGGAACACACAGTAGATCCATTTTTACTGGAACTAATCATGGCTCGGGCCCAGACCAGTCTAGGGAACTTAAGAGCCCGAGCCATGATTAGTTCCAGTAAAAATGGATCTACTGTGTGTTCCCCTCTGAGGTCAGTATTGCTATCGAGCAATATATGTCCCAGGGCATCAGAACAGTCTAGCGGATCTCCTCTGCCACACTTGAGTAGATAGGAATTAGTGAGCCCTGAGCACAAACATATTCAAACAGATTGCAGAATACTGTGACATCCCAGAGAAAGACCTCCTGGCCACTCCAAAGAACTCCAATGAAGTGCAGATCCTTTCTAGCTCATTACAAATTACTGGAGACACAAGGAGTAATCTAATCCTTGGATGTTTTCTGTAGGTTATGCATTCCCTCTTCATCCATTGATATAGAAACTCCTTCAGAGAGCTGTGCGTTATCTGTGAGTTGTAGGACTGGCCTCAGAGGCCCCACTCCACTTATCCTCAGCCTAGAATTGCCTGTGAAACTGTCCCTGAGCCTGAACCTTCTAAGCCAAGGGTCCTTCCTACACTTATCCTACACTTCCTACACTTATCCCCAGGCAAGCTCAACCTGAGGGCATGGAAATTGAGAGGCAGAAGATCACAGGTCTAGATTGTTCTCTAGCAGCAATCTCTACTCTCATGAAGGCTAAAAAGCGTTTTACCAACACAACCTACCATAGTATATTTGGAACGATTTCTGGAGACGAATGTCACAAAATCATTTGATCCAACTCCCTCAGAAGTTAACAATGTGCTAGATTAAAGCTTGCCTGAAGATACATCCTCCTAGGAAACCCTCTTTTCTGCAATGGAACTTGCCATAACAATCCTCATCAGTACTCTCTTCAGCACCTTTCCTCTGGCTCAGGATTGTTCTATGAGGAACCTAACTCTTAAGACCTTAAGCCTTCCTAGTGACAATCACGTCATGTGCTCCATGGCACCATCTAAACCACATTGCCTTTTTTACCCAAACAGAGTGGTGCTTAGGCCCATGCTACAATTTACACCTAAGAACAAAGTCCTTCCCACATTTCCCGATGAATTAGGGCAACCTCTCACATTAGATTTAGGAAACACCTTAATAATACAGTGTCTTGAAAACGTATTCACACCCCTTGAAATCTTCCACATTTTGTCATGTTCCAAACAGAAACGTAAATGTATTTTATTGGGATTTTATGTGATTGACCAACACAAAGTGGCACATAATTGTGAAGTGGAAGGAAAATTGTAAATGGTTTTAATTTTTTTTACAAATAAATATGTGAAAAGTGTGGGGGGCATTTGTATTCAGCCCCCCTGAGTCAACACTTTGTAGAACCATCTTTATCTGCAAGTCTTTTTGGGGATGTCTCTACCAGCTTTGCACATCTAGAGTGACATTTACCCATTCTTCTTTGCAAAATAGCTCAAGCTGTCAGATTGGATGGAGAGTGTCTGTGAACGGCAATTTTGAAGTCTTGCCACAAATTCTCAATTGGATTTAGGTCTGGATTTTGACTGGGCCATTCTAACACATGAATATACTTTGATCTAAACCATTCCATTGTAGTTCTGACTGTATGTTTAGGGTCGTTGCCCTGCTGGAAGGTGAAAATCTGCCCCAGTCTCAAGTCTTTTGCAGATTCTAACAGGTTTTCTTCTAAGATTGCCCTGTATTTGGTGCCATCCATCTTCCCATCAACTGTGACTAGACATGTGCAGGATGAAAAAATTTGTTTAGTTTAGTTTAGTTTCGTTATTTAATTAAATTTGTTTCGTTAAATTCGTTGCATTTGTTACATTCGTTTTCGGGATTCATTTTGTTTCATATTCGAATTCGAAAAAATTCTACCGCATTCAAAAAAATTCTACCGTATTCCAAAAAAATTCTACCGTATTCAAAAAAAATTCTACTGCATTTGAAAAAAATTCTACCACATTTGAAAAAAATTCTACCGAATTCGAAAAAAATTCTACCGAATTCGAAAAAGAACATCAAATTCAAAGTAATTCTACTGCATTTGAACTAAACTATATATAACCATTTCCGAAATTCGAAATTCGTATAGAATGAAATCGAATTTGAATAGAAAAGATGAGGATAGAATCGAAAATACTAGAAAAGAATAGCATAGAAAAACAATAGCATAGAACCGAAAAAAATATTTTTCTAATAGATATATAGATATATATTATAGATATATATATTTATATTTAACATCTTCTGAAATTTGAATTTCGTATAGAATGAAATCGAATTCCAATAGAAAAGATTAGAACAGAATAGAAAATAATAGAAAAAAATAGCATAGAAAATAAATAGAACAGAATAGAAAAAAATATAATATATTCTATTCTAATCTTTTCTATTCAAATTCATTCTGTATCAAATTCGAATTTCGGAAGATGGTTTTTATATATTTTTTTATATTCTGTTCTATTGTTTTTTTTCTATTCTAGTCTATTCTATTAGAATTCGATTTTATTCTATCTATCTATCTATCTATCTATCTATATATATATATATATCTATATATATATAGATATATATATATAGATATATATATATATATATAACCATTTTCCAAAATTCAAATTTCGTATAGAATGAATTAGAATAAAATAATAGAAAATAATAGAAAATAATAGACTAGAAAAACAATAGAATAGAATAAAATATGATATATATTATATTTTATTCTATTCTGTTCTATTGTTTTTCTATTTTTCTATTTTCTATTCTTTTCTACTCTAATTCAAATTCATTCTATACGAAATTTGAATTTCAGACTTTCAGAAATCTCTAAAATTTGAATAGAAAAGATTAGAATAGAAAATAATAGAAAGGAATAGCATAGAAAAACAATAGAACGGAATAGAAAAATATATATATATATATTATATTTTATTCTGTTCTATTGTTTTTCTATGCTATTCTTTTCTATTATTTTCTATTCTAATCTTTCGATTCAAATTCAAAACAATTCTATACTAAATTCGAATTTTGGAAGCCATCTTCCAAAATTTTAATTTCGTATAGAATGAATTTGCATTCAAATAGAAAAGATTAGAATAAAATAGAAATTAATAGAAAAGAATAACATAGAAAAACAATAGAACAGCATGGAAAAAATATAATATATATGTATATATATATATAGATATATATATATGTATATATATATATAACGATCTTATTAAATTGGAATTTTGTATAGAATGGACTTGAATAGAAAAGATTAGAATAGAATGTAAAATAATAGAAAAGATTAGCATAGGAAAACAATGGAACATAAAAGAAAAAAATAATAATAATAAAAATGCATAAGTAAATAAATATATATATATATATATATATATATATATATATATATATATATAAAATCATCTTCCGAAATTCGAATTTCGTATACAATGAATTTGAATTTAAATAGGAAAGATTAGAATAGAGTAGAAAAGAATAGACTAGAAAGACAATAGAACAGAATAGAATAAAATATAATATATATATTATATTTTATTCTATTCTGTTCTGTTCTATTGTTTTTCTAGTCTATTCTTTTCTATTATTTTCTATTCTTATCCTTTCAAATTCATTCTTTACAAAATTTGAATTCCTGAAAATGGTTTTATATATATATATATATATAACCCTAATATTTATATATATAACCATTTTCCGAAATTCGCATTTCATATAGAATGAAATCGAATTTGAATAGAAAAGATTAGAATAGAAAATAATTGAAAAGAATAGACTAGAAAAACAATAGAACAGAATAGAATAAAATATAATATATGTTTTTCTAGTTTATTCTTTTCTATTATTTTCTATTCTAATCTTTTCTATTCAAATTCAAATTCATTCTATACGAAATTCGAATTTTGGAAGATGTTTTATTTATATATATATATTCTAATTTTGTATAGAATGAATTTAAATTTGAATAGGAAAGATTAGAATAGAGTAGAAAAGTATACACTGGAAAAAAACATATATTATATTTTATTCTATTCTGTTTTATTGTTTTTCTAGTCTATTCTTTTCTACTCTATTCTAATCTTTTATATTCGAATTCAAATTCATTGTATACGAAATTCGAATTTCGGAAGATGGTTTTATATATATATATATAATTATATTATATTATATTTTTTTCTAACATCTTCCAAAATTCGAATTTCATATAGAATGAATTTGGATAGAAAATATTAGAATACAATTGAAAATAATAGAAAAAACAATAGAACAGAATAGAAACAAAATATAATATAATATATAAATATAACCACCTTCTGAAATTGGAATTTTGTACAGAATGAACTTGAACAGAAAATATTAGAATAGAATGTAAAAGAATATAAAAGAATAGCATAGAAAAACAATAGAACAGAAAAAATATATAATATATATATATATATATATATATATATATATAACCATCTTCCAAAATTCAAATTTCTTTTACAATGAATTTGAATTTGAATAGAAAAGACTAGAATAGAGTAGAAAAGAATAGACTAGAAAAACAATAGAACAGAATAGAATAACATTTTATATATGTTTTTCTAGTCTATTATTTTCTACTCTATTCTAATCTTTCCTATTCAAATTTAAATTCATTTTATACAAAATTAGAATTTCGGAAAATGGTTAGATATATATATAATAGGGTTAGGGTTAGAATGATTTTGAATTAGTATAGAAAAGATCAGAATAGAATAGAAAATAGAAAAGAATAGAATAGAATAGAATAGAAAAACAATAGAACAGAATAGAATAAAATATAATATATGTTTTTCTAGTTTATTATTTTCTATTCTAATCTTTTGTATTCAAATTCAAATTCATTCTATACGAAATTTGAATTTCAGAAGATGGTATATACACACACATATATATTATATATTTTTTCTGTTCAGTTTTGTTTTTTATGCTATTCTTTTCTATTCTATTCTAATCTTTTCTATTCAAATTTGATTTAATTCTATATCTATTTTCTTATAGAATGAAATCGAATTTGAATAGAAAAGATTATAATAGATTAGTTTCGTATTAGAATTAGAATTTTTTTTGACCGAATTCAAAAAAAGTCGATCAAATTTGAAAAATTAGATCAAATTCAAAATCTACCGCATTCAAAAAAATTAGACCGCATTTGAAAAAATTCGACCGCATTTGAAAAAAATCTACCGGATTAGAAAAAAAGATCAAATTTGAAAAAATTCTACAGCATTCAAAAAAAATTGTCCGAATTCGAAAAAGTCAACTATATATAATCATTTTCCAAAATTCAAAATTCGTATAGAATGAAATCGAATTAGAATAGACTAGAATAGAAAATAATAGAAAATAATAAACTAGAAAAACTATAGAACAGAATAGAATAAAATGTAATATATATGATATTTTATTCTATTTTGTTATATTGTTTTTCTAGTCTATTCTTTTCTATTATTTTCTATTCAAATCTTTTCTATTCGAATTCAAATTCATTCTATACGAAATTCGAACTTCTGAAGCCATCTTCTGAAACTTGAATTTCGTATAGAATGAATTTGAATAGAAAAGATTACAATAGAATAGAAAAGAAAATAATAGAAAAGAATAGCATAGAAAAACAATAGAACAGACTAAAAAAATAAATTATATATATAATAATTTTTTTATTCTGTTCTATTGTTTTTATATTATATTCTAATCGTTTCTATTCGAATTCAAATTCATTCTATACAAAATTCGAATTTCGGAAGATGGCTTCCAAATTGTATAGAATGAATTTGAATTTGAATAGAAAAGATTTGAATAGAAAAGAATAGACTAGAAAAACACTAGAACAGAACAGAAATATATATATATATATATATATATATATATATATATATATATATATATATATATAAAAAAATATCTTCCGAAATTAGAATTTCATATAGTTTCTAATAGCATAGAAAACAATAGAACAGAATATATATATATATATATATATATATATATATATATATTCTGTTCTGTTCTAGTGTTTTTCTAGTCTATTCTTTTCTATTCAAGTCTTTTCTATTCAAATTCAAATTCATTCTATACAATTTGGAACTTCAGAAGCCATCTTCCGATATTCGAATTTTGTATTGAATGAATTCGAATTTGAATAGAAAAGATTAGAATAGAATAGAAAAACAATAAAACAGAATAAAAAAAATTATATATATATATATATATATATATATATATATATATATATATATTGTCACGAGCCGGACTGACGGCTAGTGGGAATACAGGCGGTGGATCCTCTGTACCAGAGAGGGGATGGCACGGGTCGTACTGAGGGACCGGTTCTAAGCAGCTACCGGTTTTCACCAGAGCCCGCCGCAAAGCGGGATGGACTTGCTGCGGCGGTAGCAACCAGGTCGTGTCCTCCAGTAGCGACTCCACCTCTCTGGCGGCTGAGATAGGCGCGGTACAAAAGGACTAGGCAGAGACAAGGTCAGACGTAGCAGAAGGTCAGGGCAGGCGGCAATGGTTCGTAGTCGGAGATAATGGCAGCAGGTCAGATACACAGGCAAGGCAACTCACAAAACACTTCCACAGGGTACTAGACAACAAGATCCGGCAAGGACAGGAAGGGGAAGTGGGTTTATATATGTTTTGGGTGTGCACACAGTAATTGGACCAGGCACCAATCAATGATGCGCTGGCCCTTTAAATCTTAGAAGGCCGGCGCGCGTGTGCCCTAGAGCGCAGCGGGGCCGCGCGTACTGGAAAGGAGCAGGAGAGGGGAGGTGAGTAGGATGGGATGCGATCCACGGACGGAGATGTGCCGCCGTGTGGATCGCATCCCCGCCGGTGACAGAGCAGCGCCCACGGCCAGGAGAGCTGACCGGGGCGCTGCAGGGGGACCGACGCCGTGAGCGCTCCGGGAAGGATGGGACACCCGGAGCGCTCGGCATTACAGTACCCCCCCTTAGGTCTCCCCCTTTTCTTGGAACCCAAGAATCTACGGATGAGCTCCTTGTCTAAAATGTTGGTCTCAGGCTCCCAGGATCTCTCTTCAGGACCACAGTTCTCCCAATCAATTAAAAAAAATATTTTACCTCGGATGACCTTGGAGGCGAGGATTTCTTTCACCGAGAAGACATCGGAAGAACCAGAGACAGGAGCAGGAGCAATGACCTTGGGGGAAAATCGGTTAAGAATGAGGGGTTTGAGAAGAGACACATGAAAAGAATTGGGGATATGAAGAGAAGGAGGAAGATGGGGTTTGTAAGAGACAGAATTGATTTGGTTTTTGATTTTAAAAGGTCCGAGCCTAGGTAACGAGGGCCCAGTTTGTAGCTAGGTACCCGAAACCGAACATATTTGGGAATTGATTTGGTTTTTGATTTTAAAAGGTCCGAGGTAACGAGGGCCCAGTTTGTAGCTAGGTACCCGAAACCGAACATATTTGGAGGAGAGCCACACTTTGTCACCCGGGACATAGACAGGAGGAATTCTTCTTTTTTTATCTGCATGTCTCTTCATGCGGGCAGAGGCCAGTGATAGCGACTTTTGAGTCTCTTTCCAGATAGAGGTGAAGTCTTGAGTTAATTCATCCACGGCAGGAACTCCAGAAGACGTGGGGATGGGGAGGGGGGGCAATGGGTGACGGCCGTAGACCACAAAGAAAGGTGATTTGGAGGACGATTCAGAGTTCTTGAAATTGTATGAGAACTCTGCCCAGGGTAATAGGTCGACCCAATCGTCTTGACGGGCGGAGACAAAATGTCGTAAGTAGTCCCCAAGGACCTGGTTAACTCTCTCCACCTGTCCATTGGACTGCGGGTGGTAAGCGGAAGAAAAATTCAACTTAATTTTTAGTTGAGTACAGAGAGCTCTCCAAAATTTTGAGATGAATTGAACGCCTCTATCAGAGACGATATGTGAGGGTAGCCCATGGAGACGGAAAATTTGAAGAAAAAATGCTTCGCCAACTGAGGTGCAGTAGGCAGACCAGGAAGCGGGACAAAATGAGCCATTTTCGAGAAGCGGTCAACGACCACCCAGATGACAGTGTTACTATGAGACAAAGGAAGGTCCGTAAAGAAATCCATGGCAATGTGGGACCATGGTTGTTCAGGCACAGGTAGAGGAAGGAGAAGACCTGCAGGCTTCTGGCGTGGAGTCTTGTCACGTGCACAGATAGTGCAGGCCCATACAAAGTCAGTCATATCTTTTTCCTGGGAAGGCCACCAATAGTGTCTGGCCATCAATTGTATGGATTTTTTGATCCCAGCGTGACCGGCTAGATGGGAGGAATGGCCCCACTTGAGTATCTGGAGACGAAGGCTTGGAGGAACGAAAGTTTTTCCTGGAGGAACTGGCATCAGAGAAGCAGGAGCGGAGGAAATCAGACACTCAGGGGGTACGATGTGTTGAGGGATGAGTCCCGGTTTCAGAGGCATCGGAGGAACGGGACAAGGCATCAGCCCTGACATTGTTGTCTGCAGGACGAAAATGGATCTGGAAATTGAACCGGGCAAAGAACAATGACCACCTGGCCTGGCGAGGATTTAAGCGCTGAGCGGACTGAAGGTAGGACAAATTTTTACGGTCGGTGTAGATGGAGATAGGGTGAAGGGATCCTTCCAGGAGATGTCTCCATTCTTCTAATGCCAGCTTGATGGCCAACAGTTCACGGTCACCTATGGAATAATTTTTTTCAGGAGGGGAGAAGGTTTTAGAGAAAAAAACCACATGTGACGTTTCTTCCTTTAGCGTTTCTTTGAAGAAGAACAGCTCCGGCTCCTACCGAGGAGGCGTCAACTTCAAGGAAGAACGGCTTTGCGGGGTCTGGTCGAGACAGGACAGGTGCGGAGGAGAAGACGGTCTTAAGGCGAGTAAAGGCTTCTTCCGCTTGAGGCGGCCAGGACCTTGGATTCGCGTTTTTCTTAGTCAATGCCCCAATAGGAGCAACGATGGTGGAGAAGTGGGGTATGAACTGACGATAGTAGTTGGCGAATCCAAGGAAGCGTTGGATAGCACGGAGTCCAGAGGGGCATGGCCAATCCAAGACTGCGGAGAGCTTGTCAGGGTCCATTTGAAGGCCTTGTCCTGAGACCAGATAACCTAGGAAAGGAAGGCTGCTGCGCTCAAAAAGGCATTTTTCAAATTTAGCGTAAAGATGATTTACGCTGAGGCGCTGGAGCACTTGACGGACATGGAGCCGATGTTCCTTAAGGTTGGTAGAGAAGATTAGGATGTCGTCAAGATAGACAACCACACAGGTATACAGTAAGTCCCGAAAGATTTCATTGACAAAATCCTGAAAGACTGCAGGAGCATTGCAAAGTCCGAAAGGCATGACGAGATACTCAAAGTGACCATCTCTGGTGTTAAATGCGGTTTTCCATTCATCTCCATCACGGATTCTGATGAGGTTATAATCGCCCCTGAGGTCCAATTTCGAAAAAACTTTTGCTCCGCGCAGACGGTCAAAGAGCTCCGAGATGAGAGGCAGAGGGTAGCGATTTTTAATAGTGATTTTATTGAGACCACGATAGTCTATGCAAGGGCGTAGTGATCCGTCCTTCTTGGCAACAAAGAAGAACCCCGCTCCGGCTGGAGAAGATGATTTCCTAATAAAACCTCTCTTGAGGTTCTCCTGTATATAATCTGTCCTGGCCTTGGTTTCAGGAGAGGAGAGAGGGTAAATTCTGCCACGGGGTGGTGTAGTACCTGGGAGCAAGTCAATGGGGCAGTCGTAGGGTCTATGTGGTGGTAAGACCTCCGCCTGTTTTTTGCAAAAGACATCAGAAAAGTCCTGATAGGCCTTGGGAAGGCCGGGCAAAGGAGTAGTGATGGGAACTTGACTGGGGGTTACAGATTTAAGACAATACTTGTGGCAGGAGTAGCCCCAGGATTTGATGTCCCCAGTGGTCCAGTCGAGAGTAGGAGAGTGGCGCTGGAGCCAGGGTAGGCCAAGAAGGATGTCAGAAGTACAGTTCGGCAAAACAAAGAATTCAATTTTTTCTTGGTGAAGAACACCAACGGACATGAGCAGGGGTTCGGTGCGGTAACGCACGGTACAATCCATATTTTCTCCATTTACAGAGGAAATGAAGAAGGGTTTGATGAGACGGATAACAGGAACGTTGAACCTGTTGATGAAAGAGGCTTCAATAAAGTTTCCTGCAGAACCAGAGTCCAGGAAGGCCACCGCAGAGAAGGGGGAGCCAGCAGAAGGGGAAATCCGCACAGGAATAGTCAGACGTGGAGAGGAAGAATTCACACCTAGTAACCCCTCTCCCACGTTCGCTAGGTGCGGGCGTTTCCCTGGCGTAGAGGACGAATAGGGCAGTCCTTTAGGAAATGTTCAGAGCTCGCACAATAAAGGCATAAGTTCTCATTCCTACGGCGAGTCCTCTCTTGTAAGGTCAGGCGAGATCGGTCCACCTGCATGGCCTCCTCGACGGGAGGCATAGTATCAGGATGCGTTGGATTCAGGAAGAGAGGAGCCAGGCGCGGATAGCGCCTGGTGCGAACAAGATCTTTCTCCTGGCGAAGCTCTTGACGTCTTTCAACGTAGCGTATGTCAATGTGGGTAGCTAATTGGATGAGCTTCGTCAGGGAGGCGGGTATCTCTCGTGCGGCCAGACAATCCTTGATGTGGCTGGATAACCCTTTCTTGAAGGTCGCGCAGAGAGCCTCATTATTCCAGGCTAGCTCTGAGGCCAGTGTGCGGAATTGTATGGCATATTCGCCCACAGAGGAGTTTCCTTGGACAAGGTTAAGCAGGGCGGTTTCAGCGGATGAGGCTCGGGCTGGTTCCTCAAAAACGCTACGAACCTCAGCGAGGAAGGACTGAAGGGTGGCTGTAGCAGGGTCATTGTGGTCCCAGAGTGGCGTGGCCCAGGCCAAGGCCTTCCCAGACAACAGACAGACCACGAATGCCACCTTAGACCGTTCTGTGGAAAACTGGTCTGACATCATCTCAAGATGCAGGGAACATTGGGACAAGAATCCCTGGCACCTCCTAGGATCCCCGTCAAATTTCTCCGGAAGAGACAAGCGGATCTTCGAGGTAGTAGCGGCAGTTCGAGGAGGGGAAGATGCTGGAGCTTGTGGCGGCAGACGCTGCTGGATCATGGCGGTCAACTGCGACAGCTGCTGTCCTTGTTGGGCAATCAATTGCGACTGCTGGGCAACCACGGTAGTGAGATCAGCGAGACTAGGCAGCGGCACGTCAGCGGGATCCATGACCGGATCTACTGTCACGAGCCGGACAGACGGCTAGTGGGAATACAGGAGGTGGATCCTCTGTACCAGAGAGGGGATGGCACGGGTCGTACTGAGGGACCGGTTCTAAGCAGCTACCGGTTTTCACCAGAGCCCGCCGCAAAGCGGGATGGACTTGCTGCGGCGGTAGCAACCAGGTCGTGTCCTCCATTAGCGACTCCACCTGTCTGGCGGCTGAGATAGGCGCGGTACAAAAGGACTAGGCAGAGACAAGGTCAGACGTAGCAGAAGGTCAGGGCAGGCGGCAATGGTTCGTAGTCGGAGATAATGGCAGCAGGTCAGATACACAGGCAAGGCAACTCACAAAACATTTCCACAGGGTACTAGGACAACAAGATCCGGCAAGGACAGGAAGGGGAAGTGGGTTTATATATGTTTTGGGTGTGCACACAGTAATTGGACCAGGCACCAATCAATGATGCGCTGGCCCTTTAAATCTTAGAAGGCCGGCGTGCGCGCGCCCTAGAGTGCAGCGGGGCCGTGCGCGCCGGAAAGGAGCAGGAGAGGGGAGGTGAGTAGGATGGGATGCGATCCGCGGACAGAGATGTGCCGCCGTGTGGATCGCATCCCTGCCGGTGACAGAGCAGCGCCCACGGCCAGGAGAGCTGACCGGGGCGCTGCAGGGGGACCGACGCCGTGAGCGCTCCGGGAAGGATGGGACACCCGGAGCGCTTGGCGTTACATATATATATATATATATATATATATATATATATTTTTTTAGTCTGTTCTATTGTTTTTCTATGCTATTCTTTTCTATTCTTTTCTTTTCTATTCTATTGTAATCTTTTCTATTCAAATTCATTCTATACGAAATTCAAATTTCAGAAGATGGCTTCAAAAGTTCAAATTGCGTATAGAATGAATTTGAATTCGAATAGAAAAGATTTGAATAGAAGATAATAGAAAAGAATAGACTAGAAAAACAATATAACAAAATAGAATAAAATATAATATATATTACATTTTATTCTATTCTGTTCTATTGTTTTTCTAGTTTATTATTTTCTATTCTATTCTAATCTTTTCTATTCTAATTAGATTTCATTCTATACGAAATTCGAATTTTGGAAAATGGTTATATATAGTGTGACAGCAGGAAGGTAAAGTCACCTGGTTGCATCCAGGGGGGTAGGTATATTTCTCCCAGATTCAGGCTTTATGCCGACTTATACAACTAGGGAGAGAGTTGATGAAGCCCAGCTGAGGCTAGTGGGCTTATGGATGATTCATACCTCTAGGGAGAGTGCTGGGCGTCGTGCAGGCAGGGAGTTGATGAGACCAGCTGAAGCTTGTCAGCTCGTTTAAGGCCTCTATAAAAACTCCCAGCTTCATTAGGTGTTTGCTCATGCCTGGAACCAGACCTGTGTGGACTGTCTAGGGAGAGTGAACCCCTGTGCGGTGAGACAAAGCCTGTGTGGCTATTTGTTTGGACATTTACTAAACCAGGGACTTAGGGACTAGGACAGCACCAGGCTGATCCCAGTTGTTAGTTAGGAAACCTGCATGTTTAGTCAGAGGTCAAGCTGACCAGGGTTTATTTTGTTTATGTTTCTTTTTGCTTTGCTGTGTTTTTTGTCACTGTAAATAGAGAAATAAACCGCACCTTTTTGATCTTGAAAACCACAACCTCCGTCTGCTGGGCCTGTTTTTGTGTGGGGAGCCCATCCAGGGGATCACACACACCCGCTGCCGAGCTAACCCCCTCACAGTTGGTGGAGAACCAGTGGCAGTTTTTTTTTAAGCCAGCATGGAGGAGATACTGAAACAGCTGGCTCTAGCAAATGCCAATCAACAGCAGACAAATGCAGGTTTGCAAAAGAGCTTCGCAGCCCAGCAACAAGCCCAGCAGCAATCTGAGGCCCGCTTCATAGACCTGTTGCAGAAGCAAGAGCAGAGACTACAACAACAGATGGAAGCAGTAATGCAGCAACGTCCGCAGACCAGTGAGGAAAGCCGTCCCACTAATACCGCGTCCTTTGGGGTGAGTCGTTTATTGACAAAAATGACTGGAGAGGAGGATCCAGAGGTATTTTTGACCACATTTGAAAGGACTGCTGAAAGAGAAAAGTGGCCTGAGGAGCAGTGGGCTGGACTGGTGGCTCCTCTGTTAACTGGTGAATCGCAGAAAGCTTACTATGACCTAGAGCCTGACCAAGCAAAAGACTATGTGATGCTAAAAGCTGAAATATTGGCAAGGCTGGGTGTCACCCTGGCTGTCCGGGCTCAGCGTGTGCATAACTGGACTTTCCAGCTTGGAAAACCCCCCAGGTCTCAAATGTATGATCTCATTCACCTGAGCAGGAAGTGGCTACAGCCAGAGACTTTGTCCGCACCGGAGATTGTGGAACGTGTTGTGATGGATCGTTTCTTGAGAGCTCTTCCTACCGCCATTCAAAAGTGGGTAAGCCATGGAGACCCAGAAACGGCCGGTAAACTTGTGGATCGTGTAGAGAGATACTTGGCTGCAGAGAACCTGACGGCCTCTTCCAGAGACTCTCGGACTTTCCACCCTAAGACCAGACCATCCCCAGGGGCGGATAAGATGATTCCAAGGGGTGAGGGTGGAGAGAGTGAGAGGGTGGGAGCTCTGCCCAGGGTTTGGCGAGAACAGCCTGGGAAGTCGGGGGCTCAAGAGGCAGCCAAAAGGATTGTTTGCTACCGCTGCCGGCAAGCGGGACATATTGCAGCAAATTGCCCGGTTGTGGAGGAACCCATGCAATGTGACTTTCTGACGGACAGACGTCAGTCGCTGTGTGCGACAGTCGCATGCACTGCCATTCGGGGAACTGAGAAACATTTATGCAAAATGTGTGTTAATGGTAGAAATGTTGTGGTATTACTGGATTCAGGTAGCCTTGTGACCCTGATAAAGGCTGAATTAGTTAAAACAGAGGTCTCTGGGAATAGCAAGGTAGCTGTTATTTGTGTGCATGGGGACACCTGAGAGTATCCAGTGACTACAGTGTGTTTCAAGACCCCCAAAGGTACCCTCTCTCATCCAGTGGGGTTAGTATCTCAATTACCGCATGATGCTATTGTGGGAAGGGATTTTCCAAAGTTCTGGGAACTGTGGGATGATCCTGAGCCCCCCACTGGTGCCCCTATGTACCAGGAAGGTGATAGCCAGAACTCCTCTGAGAGTGGTGAGGACTCTCCAGAATTTCCCTTGTCAGTATTGGCAGGCGAGACTCAAGAAACTGGAGAGGAGCCCACCTCCTCAGACGAAAACCTACCGTCTGTGGAGTTTTCTGATCTTGAGGTTCACAGGGAAAATTTTGCCACAGAACAGTTAAAAGACCCCGCCCTAATAAAGGCACGGGAAAACGTAGTGGAAATAGATGGCGAGTTAGTGAACCCAGATAATACCTGCACTTACCCATACTTCAGCGTAGAGAAGGACCTACTGTATCGGGTGGCAAAAAGGGCAGAAGAAACCGTTGAGCAGCTTGTGGTGCCTAAACCTTACAGGAAGTTGGTGTTGGAGTTGGCCCATGGGCACATTCTTGGAGGTCATCTGGGGACAGAGAAAACCCGAGAGAGGGTATTACAGAGATTCTATTGGCCTGGGGTGATGAAGGACATAGAAAATTATTGTTCCTCCTGCCCTGTGTGTCAGAGGTCGGCCCCGATGCCACATTTCCGTAGCCCGCTGGTCCCTCTACCCATCATTGAGGTCCCGTTTGAGAGGATCGCAATGGATTTGGTAGGTCCTATAATCAAGTCCGCTAGGGGGCACCAGTACATATTAGTTATAATGGACTATGCCACCCGTTATCCAGAAGCGATCCCTCTCCGAAATACCTCGGCCAAAACCATAGCCAAAGAGCTATCTCTTGTTTTTAGCCGGGTGGGTATTTGTAAAGAACTGCTTACGGACCAAGGTACACCCTTTATGTCCCGGGTTATGAAAGAGCTGTGTAAATTGTTCAAAGTGACGCAATTGCGTACGTCTGTGTATCACCCCCAAACCGATGGGCTGGTTGAAAGATTCAACAAAACCCTAAAACAAATGTTGAAGAAAGTGGTGGATAGAGATGGAAAGGATTGGGACTGTCTACTTCCTTATTTGATGTTTGCTATTAGGGAGGTGCCCCAATCCTCTACGGGATTCTCCCCCTTTGAGTTACTGTATGGGAGACACCCAAGAGGGCTGTTGGATATTGCCAAGGAAACTTGGGAAAGTGAGAGTTCTCCCCACAGGAGTGTGATTGAGCATGTCGCCCTGATGCAAGATCGAATTGCACAGGTAATGCCCATCGTGAAGGAACATTTGGCCCAAGCGCAGTTGGCACAGCAGAGAGTGTACAACCGTGGAGCCAAGACCCGTACCTTTTCCCCGGGGGATAGGATATTGGTACTTGTCCCTACGGTTGAAAGTAAATTCCTTGCCAAATGGCAAGGCCCCTACGAGATAATGGAAAAAGTGAGCGAAGTGAATTACAAGGTCAGACAACCAGGAAGGCGAAAGCCCGAACAGATCTATCACGTTAATCTGTTGAAAGCCTGGAGGGATAGAGAGTCCCTAGTCGCAGAAACTTGGTCACCAGCTCAAACTGGTTGCGTGATTCCGGAGGTTGGAATAGCAGCCACCTTGTCACAACCCCAACAACAGGAGGTTAAGGAGTTTGTGCTTCGCAACAAGGAGGTGTTCTCTGAGCTGCCGGGACAAACATCTGGGGTAGAGCATGATATTATTACCCCGCCCGGTGAAAGGGTGAAGTTAAAACCCTATCGGATCCCAGAGGCCCGACGGGAGGCAATACGGGAGGAAGTACAGAAAATGCTGAACTTAGGGGTGATAGAGGAGTCCCAAAGTGATTGGTCTAGTCCCATTGTGTTGGTGCCTAAACCGGATGGGAGCTGGCGATTTTGTAACGATTTTCGTCAGTTGAACAAAGTTACAAAATTTGACACCTACCCCATGCCACGTATAGATGAGTTGATCGACCGGCTGGGAACAGCCCGATACATGACGACTCTTGACCTCACAAAAGGGTATTGGCAAATTCCCCTGGCCAAGTCGGCCAAAGAGAAAACCGCATTTGTAACCCCAGACGGGGCGTTCCAATATAAGAGAATGCCGTTCGGGTTACAGAATGCGCCGGCCACATTCCAGCGGAAAATGGACCAGATACTGAGGCCCCATCGGAAGTATGCTGCGGCTTACCTGGATGACGTAATTGTCCATAGCACAGATTGGGCCTCACATCTGCCAAAAGTGCAAGCAGTCCTAGACTCTATCCGGGAAGCGGGGTTTACGGCTAACCCCAAGAAGTGTACCATTGGGCAGGAGGAGGCCAAATATCTTGGGTACACCATTGGCAGGGGAGTAATAAAACCCCAACTCAACAAAGTCGAGGCCATCCAGAGTTGGCCACGTCCCAACAGCAAGAAGCAGGTACGAGCCTTTCTGGGAATCGCGGGTTATTATCGGCGCTTCATTCCCCACTTTGCTTCTAAGGCTGTGCCCCTAACCAACCTGACGAAAGGGAAAGGGTCGGTCATGATTAAATGGACCCCCGAGGCTGAGGCAGCGTTCCAATTCTTGAAACAAGCCTTATGTAGCCAGCCAGTGTTGTACTCACCCGACTTCTCTAAAGACTTTGTCGTACAAAGTGATGCATCAGATGTGGGGTTAGGAGCAGTATTGTCCCAGGTCTGGAACGGGGAAGAGCACCCAGTCATTTACCTCAGCAGGAAGTTGAAGTCCCATGAGGTAAATTACGCCACGGTTGAAAAGGAGTGTTTAGCGGTGAAGTGGGCTCTAGATTCCCTTTGGTACTATCTGCTAGGTAGGCACTTTGACATGGTTACGGATCACGCTCCGTTAAAGTGGATGGCTCAAAACAAGGAGACAAATAGAAGAGTAAATAGGTGGTTCCTGGCCCTACAGGAATTCAACTTCACAGTAAAGCATCGCCCTGGCGTTCAAATGGGGAATGTGGATGCTTTGTCTCGAGTACATGAATGCCTGATTGCTGGTGTTCCAACCCCAAGGTTAAAACAAGAGGGGGGGGTATGTGACAGCAGGAAGGTAAAGTCACCTGGTTGCATCCAGGGGGGTAGGTATATTTCTCCCAGATTCAGGCTTTATGCCGACTTATACAACTAGGGAGAGAGTTGATGAAGCCCAGCTGAGGCTAGTGGGCTCATGGATGATTCATACCTCTAGGGAGAGTGCTGGGCGTCGTGCAGGCAGGGAGTTGATGAGACCAGCTGAAGCTTGTCAGCTCGTTTAAGGCCTCTATAAAAACTCCCAGCTTCATTAGGTGTTTGCTCATGCCTGGAACCAGACCTGTGTGGACTGTCTAGGGAGAGTGAACCCCTGTGCGGTGAGACAAAGCCTGTGTGGCTATTTGTTTGGACATTTACTAAACCAGGGACTTAGGGACTAGGACAGCACCAGGCTGATCCCAGTTGTTAGTTAGGAAACCTGCATGTTTAGTCAGAGGTCAAGCTGACCAGGGTTTATTTTGTTTATGTTTCTTTTTGCTTTGCTGTGTTTTTTTGTCACTGTAAATAGAGAAATAAACCGCACCTTTTTGATCTTGAAAACCACAACCTCCGTCTGCTGGGCCTGTTTTTGTGTGGGGAGCCCATCCAGGGGATCACACACACCCGCTGCCGAGCTAACCCCCTCACAATAGTTTACTTTTTCGAATTCGGACAATTTTTTTCGAATGCGTTAGAATTTTTTCGAATTTGATCGTTTTTTGTAATACGGTAGATTTTTTTCAAATGCGGTCGAATTTTTTCGAATGCGGCAGATTTTTTTCGAATTTGATCAAATTTTTCAAATCGACTTTTTTTGAATTCGGTCAAAAAAAATCAAATTCTAATATGAAACTAATCTATTATAATCTTTTCTATTCAAATTCGATTTCATTCTATAAGAAATTAGAATTTCGTATAGAATGAATTCAAATTTGAATAGAAAAGATTAGAATAGAATAGAAAAGAATAGAAAAGAAAAACAATAGAACAGAATAGATTAAAATAGAATATATATTCTATTTTATTCTATTCTGTTCTATTGTTTTTCTATTCTTTTCTATTTTAGTTTCCATTATTTTGAATTATTTTCCAATCTATTCTCGAATTCGAATTTCGGAAGACGGTCATGTTCTATTTTATTAAAATTCTATTCTATTCTATTCTTTTTTATTCTATTGCTTTATTGTTTTATATTCTATTTTATTGTATTTTTTAGAAAATCGATTTAGATTTTTTCTAATTTGATTCGAATTTGTTTCGAATTCAAAACTAATTTTGTTCACGTTTTTTTCGAATTGAATCGTTTTTTTCGGATTTGTTTAAATTCGTTACATTTGTAATTCGGAAATTCGGATGCATCCGAATTTCCGAATAATGAAAAATTAGTCAGAATTTCCATTCGGAACGAAACAAAATGCACATGTCTAACTGTGACAAGCTTCCCTGTCCCTGCTGAAGAAAAGCATCCCCACAACATGATTCGGCCACCACCATGTTTCACATTGGGGATAGTGTGTTCAGGGTGATGTGTAGTGTTAGTTTTTTGCCACACATATGCCGCGTACAGACGATCGGACATTCCAACAGCAAAACCGTGGATTTTGTTCTGACGGATGTTGGCTCCAACTTTTCTTGCATACACACGGTCACACAAATGTTGTCGGAAATTCCGAACGTCAAGAACGCAGTGACGTACAACACGTACGACGAGCCGAGAAAAATTACGTGCAATAGCCAGTGCGGCTCTTCTGCTTGATTCCGAGCGTGCATGGAATTTTGTGCATCGGAATTGTGTACACACGGTCGAAATTTCCAACAACAAGTTTTCCAGCTCTCAAATTTTTGTTGTCGGAAATTCCAACAGAAAATGTCCGATGGGGCCTACACACGGTCGGAATTTCCTTCGAACATTTGTTGTCGGAAATTAGGAGCGTGTGTACGCGGCAATAGTGTTTTGCTTTTAGGCCAAAAAAGTTACATTTTGGCCTAATCTGACCAGAGCACCTTCTGTGTCCCCCACAGGGCTTCTCAAAAATTGGAAATGGGACTTCTTGTGGTTTTCTTTCAACAATGGCTTTCTTCTTGACACATTTTTATAAAGGCCAGATTTATGGAGTGCACGACTAATAGTTGTCCTTTGAACAGATTTTCCCACCTGAGTTGTGGATCTCTGCAGCTCCACCAGAGGTACCATGGACCTCTTGGCTGCTTCTCTGATTAATGCTCTCCTTGCCCGGTCTGTCAGTTTAGGTGGACAGCCATGTCTTGGTAGGTTTGCAGTTGTGCCATACTCTTTCCATTTTCGGATGATGGATTGAACAGTGCTCTGTGAGATGTTCAAAGCTTGGGATATTTTTTTATAACCTAACCCTGCTTTAAATTTCTCCACAACTTTATCCCTGACCTGTCTGGTCTGTTCCTTGGTCTTCATGATGCTGTTTGTTCTCTAAGGTTCCCTAACAAACCTCTGAGCGCTTTAAAGAACAGCTGTATTTATACTGAGATTAAATTACACACAGGTGGACTCTATTTACTAATTAGGTGACTTTTGAAGGCAATTGGTTCCAGTAGATTTTAGTTAGGGGTACCAGAGTAAAGGGGGCTGAATACAAATGCCACACTTTTAACATATTTATTTGTAAAACATTTTTAAAACCATTTATCATTTTCCTTATACTTCACAATTATGTGCCACTTGTTGTTGGTCTATCACATAAAATCCCAATGAAATACATTTACATTTTTGGTTGTAACATGACAAAATGTGGAAAATGTCAAGGGATATGAATACTTTTTCAATGTACTGTATATATTGTGGCTACAGCAGACATAAGGTCTTCAGAAAGTCTGTTTATGTGCCTCTCTGAATTAGGAAAGGACAGCTGGTCTCAACAAAAATCATAGCCTCTTGAATGGTAAAGTTTACAAAAAGTCATACAAGATCAAAGGTCTTCCTGCACTAGAAGAAGTCTAGACACACTCAACAAGGGGGGTGGCAGCATCATGAACAGTATTCTCTATACTTTATCAAATTAAATGTCATTAAGCTAGGGTTTATTATTATTTAATTGGTAACATTATTATGTCCAAAATGTATGTGGAGCTAGATCCTCTTTTGATTATAACTCTGCGATACGATAAATAGTTCATTAAAAGGTAAAATAACAAAATCAGCGTTTGCTACAATATTTACATTTAAATCAACAGATTTCCCCTGAAATACTGCTTATCCTCTAACACTCCAGCTCTGCTATACAAGGATTGATTGGAGTGGTTGATACCAGTTCAGATGCATTTAAAAACATTTAATGATTACAGAGCTTATTAATTTGTGTAATTTATATCTGCTTAGAGCTCGGCATTAGGCCCCTTTCACATGAGGCGGACGCCGGAAGCAGATCCGCCTGCTCAGCAGGGGATCCCTCCACTGATGCAGAGCGAACATGGACACAGCCCGCTGTTCTCTATGGGGCGGTCGGCAGTGGTGTATTTAGGTTTTGTGCTGCCCTTGGCCTGAATAAACTCGCGCACCCCCTAATTTAAATATGACCCACCCCTTCCTGGCAAGGCCACACCCTTTCCTTTTAAGATCCGCCCTGTTATCTTCATGGGAGGAGAACAGAGGGACGCCACGGGAAGAGGACAGAGGGACGCCGTGGGAAGAGGACAGAGAGGGACACCGCAGGAGGAAGACAGAGAGGAATGCGCAATCTTTTCATTTGGGGGTAAGGGGATATGTTCTGGGTGCTTTGGGAGGGGAGAAGACATGTGCTAGTGGTGGGGGAGGATCAGACCCCCGACTACCACATATCCTCTCCCCTCCCATCACTCCATGTGTGCATCTGTTATCTGCCCTCCCCGGTTACTGTGTCCCCCTCCACTGTAAACTATACACAAACCCCAGGCCAGCAGCGCGGCTCTTGCACTGAAGTCATGTCCCTCCTCTGTGGCTCCTCCTGGCTGTGTACACTAGAACATTGGAGCCGAGGAGGAAGAGGAGCCGAGGAGTGTGTGTGGTTGACAGTGGGCAGAGAGGTGTCGGCTGCTAGAGAAAGCCAATCGCCGCTTGTGGGACCACGGGGCGGCAGATGTCCTGGGTGCCCATGCTAGCGCACCGCTATCTGGCCAGTTACCGAAGCTCAGTGCCGGAACTTGTTGTGGCACTGTAGCGGTCAATAAGGCCTAGAGGATATCTGGTTAGGCAATTCCTAATGGCTCAGTCCCTGGGAACAGTAATGGATAATGGCCAACAGGCCCTTTTACCAGACCCGGCGAAACCGCAACAGTGATCTCTCCGGCTGGACGTTCGCTTACTCTGGGTTGCCCAGGCCGACTACTCAGTCGTGTAGCATATAAAGAAGGAGGTGAGATAAGAAATCTCAAAGGAATTAATCAAGGAGGAACTGCTGGGTTAAACTACAGTTATTTTATTTAACATCCACAAATGAATTCTTTAATAAATATAGAAAAATACACACGTATTGTCAGGGACTTGCTGAAAGGCTCTTGCGCTCGCGCATGCACGCGCTCCTGCACAGGCCAGGCAACAGCATCCTTCCGTGCCTGTGCGCCGTTGTGCATCTGGTGCGCACGCGCATGCGGGTGCGCGCACGTTAGCGCTACTTGGCGCCATTATGCCTTTAAAAGGTCAGCAATTGCAGTGATGCATTGCTGTCTGATCTGCAGCTCTGTACCAGTAATCTACATACCTGTTTATCTGTTACCTGTACCGACCCAGCTCTGCCTGACCATCTGATATCTCCAATCCTGACCTTGGCTTGCCTTGACCCTGCTCAGTCTTCTATTTGCCTACCTGCTACCAGACCTTGCCTGTACCTCTGACCACGCTTAAGCCTGCTGAATCTTGCCGTCTGATTACCTGCTCCGACCCGGCTTGTCTAGCCCTGCTACTGTCTGCTGCTCTGTGTGCACCTAACCCGACTTGTCTCACCCTGCTCCAGCTTCCTGCTGTTCCTGTACCTGCCAGCTCCTGGGTCGCTGACCTGCAACTTTCTCCTCTGCTGCCTACAGTTCCAGCCATCCCTGGAGGGTCATCACCTTGCCACTGTGCCAACCACTACATCTACCTCAGGCACTCCTACCTCGCTGCGCTCTCGAGTTCACTGTCCTCACTCCTGTGACTTCTGAGCCAGGGCTGTAAGAGAGGTCTCCTCCTACAAGTCAGGCTCTACGATCAGGTAGTTCTGTACTTAACACGTATATCCAAAACACTATTAAAATAGACACTAGTCTGGATGAGGACACAGGTGGACACCACAACCTTTCGTACCACATAGCCAACCCCCCTTATATTATAGAAAGTTCCACTGATTGGAAAATAAGCATGTAGATTGGATTGGGGTGTGAATGTCCGTGTAGATGCAAAACACTCGAGCACTGGTCATATATGGCAATGTATAGTTAATCCAGAGCGATGGTATAAAGCAACAGGTGAGGACATATTGCTATAAACTGTGGGCAATAAAATCACCCTATGGATGTTGAGCCCAAGGGAGTGAGGTCCGGGATCTGCATGGAAGGAGCCTAGTGACGGTTATAATAAACATACAGGGTCACAAAAAGTATACATCCCAGAATTGATCGGGGAAAATACATCTCACCACACGTCATTCTGTTCCGTCACTCTTGCTTCATTCCGCTGTCCGTGTATCACGAAGCCGGCACTCAGGTGAGCACTGACAGAGTCCAAGCAGTTCCTTAAGTAGGAGTACAGCGTGTAGCTGTCAAATGTGTCCGGTTCACACTTGGACCAGTGGGCTGGGTTCCAGGTGGTAGACCGTTGCTCTGAATCCAAGGCGGTCAGTGTATAGCAGAGGTAGGTTAGCGTATCGCTGGGCGTCCTCACAGTGTTAGCCAAGGACTATGCAGTGGATAGGCGTGGATGAAAAAAGTGGAGTATTAGGTTGATATAGATAAAGTCCAATTTGTCTATTAGGTGGATGGTCAGTCCTGGTCCTTATCACTGATGTACATAATGCTTACATGTTTCGATTGCAGTCAATCTTCATCAGAGCATGCGCTCTTTAAGTACCCTCAAGTGATTCCCAATAAGTACAATCAGCTGAGTTATCCTGAAAGCAGTCACATCACGCGCATTCACGTTCATCAAAGACTACTAGGCTAAGCAAATAAAGATATCACCCCATACACAGTGCAAAACTAGTCCAAGGGTTCTCCTTAATGTTTCCATAGTAATCCTTATGGTTAACAAAAATCAAACCATAGGAGAGCTTAGAAGGAGGACAGTGGTAATAGAAAAACATTTAATGGATGAAAGAGGAAAATAACAATAATAATTAGATGCTTGAGGTCAAGGCACTGACAGTAGGAACCTTGCGAGTTCATCCGGGTGTAGCAAAGTAAGTAGAAATAACAATACTAGGCTACAATGCTACCACTGCCCATAGATAGTATAATCACCATACATATTTTAGAGCATGCATCACGTGCTTGTGCCAGAGCACATACTCACAGAGATCGGATACAGTCGCAAATATAGATGCTCATAGTTAGCCGACTGTATGCGCTACTGTGAACATTGGACTACTAGGTCAAATAATGTCAAACTAGTTGAGGACATATAGTCATGTCTACTGCTCCAGAAATACAGAAAAGTTGCATTCATTGTTTAAGCCGTGTGGCTGTAGACTGCCTAGGGTTTATATACACATTTTTTCATTGCGATACAGTATTCTGTCAAAATCTCCTCTTCTAAGAGGTAGATTAAGCTTGTAGATTCCTCTGCATGTGAGGCCATCTGGAATACCACCATGGTATCTCAGGAAGTGTAAGGGTAGTGGACGATCATCGTCTTTTTTAACAATACTTTGAATGTGTTCACTTAGACGTACCTTGAGTTGATGTTTGGTCTTGCCCACATATATTAGGCCACAAGGGCAAGTTAGTGTGTATATTACACGTGTGGTAGAGCAATTGATAAAACTTTTGATTTTAAATTGCTTGGTGCCATCAACCATGGCAAATACATCAGTCTTGTCAATGAATTTGCACATATTGCATATACCACACTTGTACATGCCCTTAAGGGGGGGTCAGGTCTGTTAGCCAATTAGGTTTAGTGGTTTTCTGAAACTCTGAGTGCACTAGACAGTCTTTAAGATTCACAGACCTTCTGGCTGTTAGGAGAGGACGATCACCTACGATACTTCCCAAAATTGGTGCACCCGACAAAATATGCCAGTGCTTGTTTAGGATGGTTTTTACTTTTTCCCACTGTTCACCATATTTGGTGATTATCCTAATCTGAGTTTTCTGCATTTTTTGTTTCGGATCAACAGCTGTCCTAGCCAGAAGGTCTTTTCTATCTGTTTGATAGGCTCTTTTTTTTGGCCTTCCGTATACATCAGTGAAACTTTCTATAATATAAGGGGGGTTGGCTATTTAGATGCTTGCAACACTTCTGCAGGAGGCAGTGAATGTGGTACGAAAGATTGTGGTGACCGCCTGTGTTCTTATCCAGACTAGTGTCTACTTTAATAGTGTTTTGGATATACGTGTGTATCTTTGGGAATTGGTGTGACTGTGGTATGGCATATCTTCTTGATGAGAGGATTGATCTTGAAATACAGTCGGCTTTTTCCTGTGGTCCATCTGTGCATGATGAAAGGGATGAGCCCTTAAAGAAACTATTTAAGAATCATAAGAAACTAGTTCTTTGACCTGGAGAAGGCCTTTGACTCCATTTATTGATTGGGGTTATATGACCTATGTCCTGCAATGCATGGGGTTCGGCCCCAGGTTCCTTAAATGGATTTCGTTGTTGTATGACCACCCGGTTGTGGCCCTCCGCTTTAATGGAGGGGTGTCTGGGACTTTTCCGGTGTCCAGGGGCACCAGGCAGGGGTGTCCGCTTTCACCCGGCCTGTTTGCTCTCGTCATGGAGCCTCTGGCGATTGCGCTACGTTCTTCCTCCCAAATCCAGGGCATCTGCATAGGCACCCTAACTGAAACCACAGCACTTTATGCGGATGACTTAGTGTTGTTTATCAGAGATACTGGGCCTTCTCTACGGGCGGCGTTGTCACTTTTGGAAAAATTTGCTACAGTCTCTGGGCTCCGGGTTAACTGGACTATGTCTAAGATACTTCCCCTGTGTTCCCACCCCGTCCCTGATCGGGCTGATCCTGATGTTCCTTTGCAGTGGGTCTCCCAAATTAAATACTTAGGGCTTCAGATCACTAACTCTGTGACGGACTTTGTTAATCTCAATATCTCTCCGCTACTCATTGCAATATCTAAAAAATTTCAGGCTTGGAAAAATCTCCCATTGTCCCTCATAGGGAAAATCAATCTGATTAAGATGAAAATTCTGCCATTATTGCTATATACCCTTAGAAATTCTCCAGTGTGGATTCCCAAGTCCCTTTTTAAATCCATTGATACCATTATTTCCTCCTTTTTGTGGCAGGGAGGCGTCCCTCGCCTTAAATTGGCGATTTTGCAGCAGCCATGTGGGGAGGGAGGGCTTGCAGTCCCTAACTTCCACAAATATTTTTTGGCTGGGCAATTAGCGGTGGCCCACCGCTGGTTAACTGTTCCTCCGGGATGATACGTCTGTATCCCTGGAGGCTGCCTGTGTGGGCTCTTATGAGGCATTGTCTCATTTGGTCTACAGGGGCCTGAGGGCTCCTTACCCTTTGACGCACTCCATGCGCTCAGTGATGAGGGCCTGGGCTGTGGTCCAGGGATTGCGGTCATCTAGCTCTACTAGATTATCGCCTAGTCTCCCCTTGTGGAAGAACCCCAACTTACCACATTTTTTCTGCTACCCGGACCTGGCGGTTTGGACGGGGTATGGAATTAAGCTTTTGGCCCATGTTGTGTCCGATGGTACCCTATTGTCCTTTGATGAACTAAAACAAAAGTATGATTTACCCAACTCCCACTTTTTCAGGTATCTGCAGTTGAGGCATGCCTTTCACTCACAGTTTGGGGGGAACCTTAGCCTGGAGCCCAGTGATCTTGAGCTATTGGCGCGCAGCGAATCTCTATCAAAAGCAGTTTTTACAAAGACCTGTTCCCGGAAACTACTTTCCTACTCAGACCCTGCAGAGATGCTTGGGAGGCTGTGGCCCCGGGGTTGGACAGAGATGATTGGGATGACATGTGGGGGACGGCTTTTCAATGTTTGGTCTCGAGTAGGGACAGACTGATCCTTTTTAAGTTTCTGCACAGAGTTTATCTTACTCCGGCAAGACTGGCAAGGATGTATGGGACGCAGAGCTCTCACTGCTGGAGATGCTCTGCACCCTTAGCCACCTTTATGCACATCTTTTGGGAGTGTCCTCCAATCAAACACTACTGGCAGGCCGTTGCTGACTGTATTAGGTCGGTCACATCCATATCTATCCCCATGTCTGTTGAGGTCTGTCTCCTACATTTGGTTGAACCCCTGGCCACTACCAGGGCTATACGAACCTTACTCATGCTTTTGTTGTACTACGCTAAAAAGCGCATCATCCTATCATGGAAGTGTTCTGTAGCTCCTACTGTTGAAGCGTGGAAAGCGTTGGTCAATAAAGCAATACCCTTTTATAAAGCCACTTATTTGAGTAGGGGGGCACTGACTAAATTTGACAAGGTTTGGGGGGGTTGGATGGCTACTATAGATACGACATCTGATTGATCTATTAAAATTGTAGGGATGGGGTAGTGTCTCCTTTCCTGAGGTCCTGTGTCTGGGTGGGGGGGGTTTGGGGGCGAGGGGGGAACTGATTTCATAAGCTTTATCCAGTGGCGTCACTAGGGTTGGTGTCACCCGGTGCGAAAAAAAATGGTGTCACCCCCCAACAACTACAGACTCCACTCCCACAGTATAGATCCCCTCCCTCAGTACAAACCCGCTCCACTAAGTACAGACTCCCCGCCATCAATATAGACCCGCCTCCCTCAGTATGAACCTCCCCCTCAGTACAGACACCCCCACCTCAGTGCAGACACCCCTCAGTTACAGACACCCCCCTCAGTACAGACACCCCCCTCAGTACAGACACCCCCCTCAGTAACAGACCCCCCTCAGTAACAGACCCCCCTCAGTAACAGACACCCCCTCAGTAACAGACACCCCCTCAGTTACAGACACCCCCTCAGTTACAGACACCCCCTCAGTTACAGATCCCCCCTCAGTTACAGATCCCCCCTCAGTTACAGACCCCCCCTCAGTTACAGACCCCCCCCTCAGCACCAGACCCCCCCTCAGCACCAGACCCCCCGTCAGTACCAGACACCTCCCTCAGTACCAGACACCCCCCTCAGTACAGACACCCCCCTCAGTACAGACACCCCCCTCAGTTACAGCCCCCCCCCTGGTGCAAACCCCAGCAGTACAGACACCCCCTCCCCCCATCAGTAAAGATGCCCCCCTTACCTTACAGACCTCAGAACAGAGCGGCAGATACACACAGCGGTGTGTCCCTCGAGCGCGGGCTCCTCCTCCTCCTCTGTGGATGTAAACAGAGAGGAGGCAGAGGGGGCGGCGGCTTCCTTCCGCTCCACTGAGGGACACAGCCGCAGCATGAGCCTAAGGCACAGGGCAGCAGGCGGGCGGGCGATGTCAGTGTGGTGCCGCTGCGCTACCCACGGGTGTCACCCTCTGGTGGGTGTCACCCGGGTGCGGCCCGCCCCCCCCGCACCTGGCTAGCAACGCTAGTGGCTTTATCCAACTTGTTTCTACAGGGAGCTACTGGACTGTACTTCTCAATCATGGCGGGCCGCCTCTGGTAGCTGGCCCGTGACATCTGTGTTCCTATCTAGGCAAGGGGGGGGGGAGGTATACTTTGTTGGTTTTGGGGGGGGGTTGGGAGTGTCACAGGTTTAATGTGATAATTTGTGTTCTGTTTTATGACTGTATACACCGGCAAATTTTGTGGCTGGCTGTGTCCACGCTGTGTGGAGTGTTGTTTTCTGTACTGTGAAAAAAACAATAAAAACATAATTTACAAAAAAAAAAAATCATAAGAAACTCACTATTACATTTCTGAATCGTAAGTGGGAAATATCCTCTCTAAAATCGCACATTGACCATAAGGTTATTCCCAGGGGCCTCAGAGAAAGGGTAATTCCTGCTGGCCACCTACACACTCCACGATTTGTGAAACTGTGGAAAGAAACCTGCTTGCTACGCGGTCTTGATACACTACAGATGATAGTCAATAAGGAGCAACTGCAACTAGATGAGAGTAGGACTGAGATTTACAATAGTGTTAAACTTCTTGAACCATTTAAATTAGACCCCAACTTTGAGAAGCATAATGAATTTAGTTTTTTGTGGTTGTGGATAACCCAACTAATATATATAGCACCAAATCCCCAACGATATATGAGCAAAGACGGAAAAAGTGGGATTTTTTGGAGGTGCACAAATACAATATATCAAGTAAATTATAGTAAAATATTTTTATTCTGAACAACAAAATAAAAACAGTAAAAAATATATATGGAGAGTGGTAGTACAACAATACAGATTAAAAGGACAGTCTGATGGAATATGTTCCCGACATGTTTCGCCCTTAGTTCGGGCTTCTTCAAAGGGAAAACTGTCCAAAATAGTGGTACAAGCCTTCTACAAAAAACAGAAAACAAATACATATGTGTCATAATACATGGTGATTTAATCAAAATACATAAGAAATATATATCCTATACAAATATCATTTATCTAAATTTTATGCATGCGCTGTTCCCATCCCAAAAAGTCCAACCCCTTACCTCTCCCCACTCTAGCCAATCCAAGCAGTCACACCCCAGAACGGTCGTATCAGGCCCAAACCATAAGAGCACACCATATGGTCAAAGGGGGAATAAGGTGGCCAGCTAATTGGCAATATCTATGAATTGAAAAGACGAATTATAAATAAATCCAATGCAAAAGATGAGGACAGTGCACTTCTCAATAATTAAACAAGGAAAAAGGGGGGAGAAAAAAAGAAATGAAGTTGTAGAAACTTACATAGGCTAGAGTGCTATTAGCCTGGATCCTGGAACTAAGCTGATCAGTAGGTTCAGAAAAGGAGTGGTAACTCCAACCAAACTGAAAACAAATATAGACAAGGAAGGATCATAGTAATGACGGACTCACAACAAGGGGAAATGTATAATAATAGCAGACTATGAAACAAATGCAATGAACATGTCAGTTGCAATGTTCCCAAAGGGGCGATTCATGCCTCCAAATAGAGCACTTCCATAGTTACATAATAAAAAGAAAATCAAGGGGAGAAAGAAAAAGCAGCGTCCAGGATTGAAGTAGTTACCTTAGTGAGCGTCACAGTGTGTGTAGTCCCAGGGGCTCAACAGCGTCTGTGCACCGGAGCCTGTGGATTTTTATACCCCCCATCCGGTCCGAAAACGCGGGTACAGTGTGGTTCTCTGGTGGTGCGGGTACAGTTTGGCTCCCTCTCTGGATTCCCCCAGCACAGTACTCTCTTTTTCTCTTCCTGTAACACCTAATTCCTCTGCTTTTTTCCAGGTTCCAGGCTCCTCCCCCCAGCAGAGTGCATGCATGCTGGGGGCTGTAGCATGGTGTCTGTGGACACACTGGGGCTGCTACTCTTCAGTCTTCAGGGACTACATTTCCCATGATTGGCCCTCTGCTGTGGCCAATCATGGGGGCGCGGCGAGCCCAATTAGAGACGCTCTCTCTCACTTCTCCCTTCGGCTGACAGAAAGGGGAGGGGGGAGCGGGGGAGATACACAGACAGCCCGCAGCTCTCCTCTCCCTGTCACAGCGCTGCTGCTGAGTTCTCTGGCAAATGGAGCAGCAGCGCTGTGACAGGGAGAGGTGAGCTGCGGGCTGTCTGTGTATCTCCCCGCTCGTCCCCTCTCCCCTTTCTGTCAGCCAAAGGGAGAAGAGAGAGAGAGCGGCTCTAATTGGGTTTGCCGTGCCTCCACCTAGCTCCCTGCCTAATGTTTCCCTCCCCATGATTGGCCACAGCAGAGGGCCAATCAGAGAGAGAGAGTCACGACTTTACCGGGGGGGGGGGGGTGGCTTGACGGCTCCTACTAAAACCGCTTCTTGGCCCCCTCCGCACCCGCGATGCCACTGCACTGTACTCCTCTGATGGTGGCCCTGCGTGCAGGAGTCGGGAGGATGGCGCAGGTGCCTTTTTTGGGGGGGAGGGTTGACTTTTTTGCCGTCCCCTGCAACGTGCCATCCTAGGCCTGGGTCTTGTCGGCCTAGGCCAAAACACAGCATTGGCGGTTGGATGAAAACGATCGCCATCCGTCTGTTTTTAGTGGACCAGCTATGTCCGCTTACATCTGACGCTCCATAGAGAAGAATGGAGGTTCCGATCGGGTCTGCCTGAAAAACTGACAGGCGGACCCGATTGAAGCATTCTTGTAAAAGGGGCCTTCAAGTTATCTGCTGACGAATGGTAGTGTGTGGTGAAAGCAACCCATGCATGTATTTTAACATTAAACAGGCAAAAACGAAAAGCCATCCCATATCCTGTATATATAAGTATGTTGTCATAGTTTGACCAACTTTCCCACTTGAACTGCTTCTGAGATGCATGATCTGCATGTATGGTGAGTTCTGACTCCCTTGATGTTCGATGAGAGTGGCTAAATCATATATATGACCAGCATTATGCTGATTAAAAAGTTTGAAGTAGAAATAAAAGCCGTTTAGATTTCAAAAGACTGTATAGATCTTTTACAAGTCCTAGACATGAGTTTTCACTGATGTGACTTCTAAAAAATGTTGTAATTATTCTTCATTGAATTTTACGTTGATTCTGCAGTCTTTAAAATGATCTGCTCATTTATTGTTCCTTTAATGTGTTACTGGATGAAGCAATTGAAAAGTATACCGTTTTGACAATAGGTGGCAGCATGTCACCTGCAACTATATCAGTCTATTAAAATTGGAGCTTAATTGATTGCATACAATTATTATTACCCTTTATTTATAAAGCATCAACCTTTTATATATCGCAGTAAATTAAAGGGATCACATTATAATATTCAACAGACAATGACATTTAAACAAAAAATGAAAGGCATGCTTGTACACATTCACAAATGCTAAAATAGTTACAATTATCTAGGAAAGTTCTAAGTAATTTTCCTCAGGTGAACTATAAAGTTCCAATATATAATCTTTATATAGTTAAAATGGATTGTATTGCTATAAATTGTAATTGACCTTGCCATGCCTCTTATGTTAAGGATATAAAGCAACACTGCAGTCTCCAGGATCATTCGATGATTCAGGTGACTGCATAAAGTTAAGCAAATCAAAATGACAGGCAAATTATCATTTTATTTAAAGTGGACCTTTTAATGTACCTTGCAACAGTATTAGTCCTGAAAACTTTGTAGCATGGTTATAAAGTTTCAAAAAGAATAGTGTAGGAAAAATCTGTGTGCTTTTACTGCCTAATTGCTTTCTATACAGCCTGCCAATCAAAGTAGATCTAAACCCAATAACTAAAAACTCACAAAGGCATTAATGTAGGAATATGATTTCAGAAGTTGTATTTTAAATGTGTAGTTTTCATTCAAGAATCACTAGTGCCCCTTCCATTGATGCCCTTGCTCAGGTTCTATAGGTTGATAACTGTCTTTCAATTGCTGTACTGCATTGCCACCCTGTCACAGGTGCCATTGGTAGACACTACAAATGGCTGGGCCAACACACAATTCACAGGCATTGTCCAACTTTGCTACTACCAGGAAGCTGTTCCTAAGCAATGACAATCAATGTAAAAGCAAAAGCATGTAGAGGGGAAGTGGCCAAAAAACTGCAGGGGATCAGCAGCACCGAGACACACAAAAAAGAAAGAAAAAGCTGAATTAGCATTTTATGAATAAATAAATATGTAACTGCTGTTTATTATATGCATTGATGTCAACTGTCCTGAATTTGCCAGCACAGTCCCACATCTTGGTACTGAGATCACAGCATTATCATTATTTGAGTTATTAAGCATGTGCAGTAAATAAAAAAGGGGAATAACTGATGGGACTGTGGCACTTACCAACACTTACCAACATACACTTACCAACATATTAGTAGTCAGCGGGAAACTGTTACCTCCACCCAAGACCCACGCTTGAAATACACACGTTCTGGGTAGTCCTGTTCCTAAATATTCACCGGCCACTTTATTAGATACACCGTGCTAGTACCAGGTTGGACCCCCTTTTGCCTTCAGAACTGCCTTAATTCTTTGTGGCCTAGATTAAACAAGGTGTTGGAAACATTCCTCTGAGATTTTGGTCCATATTGACATGATAGCATCACGCAGTTGCTGCAGATTTGTCGGCTGCACATCTATGATGTGAATTTACCATTCCGCCACATCCCAAAGGTTCTCTATTGGATTGAGGTCTGGTGACTGTAGAGGCCATTGGAGTACAGTGACCTCATTGTCATGTTCAAGAAACCAGTTTGGGATGATTTGAGCTTTGTGACATGGTGCATTATTCTGCTGGAAATAGCCATCAGAAGATGGGTACACTGTAGTCATAAAGGGATGGACATGGTCAGCAACAATACTCAGGTAGGCTGCGGCGTTTAAACAATGCTCAATTGGTACTAAGGGGCCCAAAGTGTGCCAAGAAAATATACCCAACACTATTGCACCACCAGCCTGAACCCTTAATACAAGGCAGGATGGATTCATGCTTTCATGTTGTTCTGACCCTACCATCTAAATTTCGCAGCTAAAATCGAGACTCATCAGACCAGGCATTGTTATTCCAAACTTCTATTGTCCAATTTTGGTGAGACTGTGCGAATTGTAGCCTCAGTTTCCTGTTCTTAGCTGACAGAAGTGATATTCTACATACCTTGGTTGTAATGAGTGGTTATTTGAGTTACTGTTGCCTTTCTGTCATCTCAAACCGGTTGGCCCATTCTCCTCTGACCTCTGACATCCACAAGGATTTTCATCTACACAACTGCCACTCACTGGATATTTTATCTTTTTTGGACCATTCTCTGTAAACCCTAGAGATGGTTATGTGTGAAAATCCCAGTAGATCAGCAGTTTTTGAAATACTCAGACCAGTCCGTCTGGCACCAACAACCATGCCACGTTCAAAGTCACTTAAATCTCTTTTTTCACCATTCTGATGCTCGGTTTGAACTTCAGCAAGAAGTCTTCACCACGTCTAGATGCCTAAATGCATTGAGTTGCTGCCATGTGATTGGCTGATTAGCAATTTTTGTTACCAAGCAATTGAATAGGAGTACCTAATTAAGTGGCTGGTGAGTGTATAGAACCCATAGGGTTTAGATCTACATTATTCTAATTGAAAGAGCAATTACAGGCAAAAGCTGAAAGTTATCAGTGAGCTACTTAACCTGTCATGTAAAATGCTAAAATCAGATTAATTACTCCATTTAATTAGGGAAAACCTGTCCTTTGGATATGCAGGGAAAAGCAAATCGTTAATTATAATGGTGGCTCCAACAGCTGCTTATACTTCCTGCTGCTCTGTTCAGCTAAAAAGATATATCCAAAATGTATGGGTATGGAAGAGTATATAACTGAGACCCCTTTCACACAGAGGCGGCTCTTAGGCGTTTTAGCGCCAGAAATAGCCTCTAAATAGCGCCTGAAAAACCCCTCCCATTCATTTCATTGTGTCTTTTCACACTGGGGTGGTGCACTTGTGGGACGTTAGGAAAACTCCTGCAAGCAGCATCTTTGGAGCGGTTGTGGAGCGCTGTATACAGCGCTCCCAAAATGCCATGTCCATTGAAATGAATGGGCAGCGATTCCAAAGCGCCTGAAAAGTGCTTCGGAAGCGCTGCAACACAGGCATTTTTAACTCCTTCTTTGGGGTTAAAAGCGCCCCGCTAGCGGTTCTTCCGACAGAGCCTTCTTGATGCCACGTCACTGATTCACAGATCCCTCTGAATCAACGAACCACAGGTACCGACTGCCTTTTCAGCTGTTGGCTTGTAGTTCTCAGTGAACTACCAGGGTGCTGTTGAGCGCTCAAGCAGTTCATTAAGTTATCCTGTCTTTGTGAAACTGCCTGTCTTTATGGACCTTGCTTTGTGCACTCATCCAAATCATTTGGTGGTTGGTGGATCATGGTTTGGGGTTGTTTTTCAGGGGTTGGTCTTGGCCCCTTAGTTCCAGTGAAGGGAACTCTTAAGGTGTCAGCATACCAAGACATTTTGGACAATTTCATGCTCCCAACTTTGTGGGAACAGTTTGGGGATGGCCCCTTCCTGTTCCAACATGGAGGAACTTGACTGGCCTGCACAGAGACCTAACCTTAACCCGATAGAACACCTTTGGGATGAATTAGAGTGGAGACTGCGAGCTAGGCCTTCTCATTCAACAAGTGTGGCGTGCATTTGTCAATACTGAGTCAATACTTTGTAGAACCACCTTTCGCTGTAATTACAGCTGCGAGTCTTTTTGGGTATGTCTCTACCAGCTTTGCACATCTAGAGAGTGACATTTTTGCCTATTCTTCTTTGCAAAATAACTCAAGCTCTGTCAGATTGGACAGAGAGCATCTGTGAACAGCAATTTTCAAGTCTTGCCACAGATTCTCATTTGGATTTAGGTCTGGACCTTGACTGGGCCATTCTAAAACATGAATATGCTTTGATCTAAACCATTCCATTGTAGCTCTGGCACGATGTTTAGATTCGTTGACCTGATGGAAGGTGAACCTCTGCCCCAGTCTAAAGGCCCATACACACGATCGGATATTCCGACAACAATTGTGTGCTGGACGTGTTTTGTCGGATAATCCGACTGTCTGTATGCTCCATCGGACAATTGTTGTCAGAATTTCCAACAACAAATGTTGGATGGCCATGCTCTCAAATTGTCAGACAACAAATGTGCAGGTTAAAGGTTATCTTCTACGATTGCTCTGTATTTGGGTCCATCCATCTTCCCATCAACTCTGACCAGCTTCCCTGTCCCTGCTGATGAAAAGCATCCCCACAATATGATGCTGCCACCACCATGTGTCACGGTGGGGATGGTGTGTTCAGGGTGATAGGCAGTGTTAGTTTTGCAGCACACATAGTGTTTTGCTTTTAGGCCAAATGTAAAATTTTTGTCTCATCTGACCAGAGCACCTTCTTCCACATGTTTGCTGTATCCCCCATATGGCTTTTCGCAAACTACAAATGTGACTTCTTATGGCTTTCATTCAACAATGGCTTTCTTCTTGCCACTCTTCCGTAAAAGGCCATATTTGTGGAGTGCCTGAATAATAGTTGTCTTGTGGACAGATTCTCCCACCTGAGCTATGGATCTCTGTAGCTTCTCCACAGTTACCATGGGCCTCTTGACTGCTTCTCTGGTTAATGCTCTCCTTGTTCAGCCTGTCAGTTTAGGTGGAGGGCCATGTCTTTGTAGGTTTTCAGTTGTGCCATACCTCTTAGGCCTTAACAGAACAGCTGTATTTATACTGAGCTTAAATTACACACAGATGGACTCTATTTACTAATTAGATGACTTCTGAAGGCAATTGGTTCCACTAGATTTTAGTTAGGGGATATCAGAGTAAAGGGGGCAGAATACAAACGCATGCCACACTTTTCAGATATTTATTTGTAAAAAAAAATGAAAAACCATTTATCATTTCCCTTTCACTTCACAATTATGTGCCACTTTGTGTTGGTCTATCACATAAAATCCCAATACAATATATTTACGTTTTTGGTTGAAACATGAGAAAATGTGGAAAAATTTCAAGGAGTGTGAATACTTTTACAAAGCACTGTATATATTATATATATATATATATATATATATATATATATATATATATATATTCACCGTGGTTGGGGAAAGAAGCACCTGGTCCGTAGTCAGTGCAATGCAATCTGGTCCTCCTACCGACCATATGTACAAGAAAAGTCCAGAGGATTGCTGCACGTAAAATTTTATTGAACCAATCTTTTTAAACAAGGTATTACATGTTATAGAGTTTGATGATTTCTGTTTCAGGCTTACAAGCTTATGCCCTTCATCAGATCAGAACACATCTAAATTTAAAATTTAAATCTAAACAAGCACATCTATGTCAATTTAAACACTTTCTAACAACACATTTGGAATCAATCTTGTGGCTAATGACTAATTAATACAATTCAATTCCTTCACTTATACAATTTTCTAACCACTCGTACAGAAATGGTTAACAGAACAGGTATTCCTCTCATCATTCCATCAGGAACCTTCACTTGTCAAACTCTTAAGCCCTGTACACACAATCGGTTTGACTGATGAAAACCGTCCAATGGATGGTTTTCATCAGACCAACCGATCGTGTATGGGACCCATCGGTCTTTTTTCCATCGGTTTTAAAAAATAGAACATGTTTTAAATTTTTCCGATGGATAAAAAACCGATCGAAAACTCAGATCGTCTATGGGCAAGTCCATCGGATCAAAAACCCATGCATGCTCAGAATCAAGTCGACGCATGCTCAGAAGCATTAAACTTAATTTTTCTCGGCTCATCGGAGTGTTTTACGTCACCGCGCTTGGAACGGACGATTTTTTGACTGATGGTGTGTGGGCAAGACTGATGGAAAACAGTTTCATCGGATTTCCGATGGACAAATCCATCGGACGAAAATCCATAGGTTATCCGATCGTGTGTACAGGGCTTAACTCTTAAAGAAAAACATATATACATAGTATATCAACACCTCATCATCAAAAATATGACATTACCAATAATCAACAGTCCCCCATCCCCAATAACTCAAACAAATAAATATAAATCCATATCTGTATTTAACAGATTTGAGAACATTATTGAGAAAATTAATTCAATATACTTCTTGTTTTTTAAAATGAATTCTCGATCACCCCCTTTCCTACTCTTATTAATCCCCTCCAACACCATGTATTTCAAATGAGAAATCAAATGACCTTTATCTAAAAAATGTCTAGCCAATAGTAATTGTGTTAATTTGTCCCTAATTGAATATTTATGTCTAGCTATACGGTCCTTGACCCATTGGCGACATTGGAACCCTGTTATTATTTGACCGGTATTTAAATTATCTCATTCCTGGTTTGAAGTTTAATATTGTGTATAGCGGGGAGGAAATTTTCTTCCTGGATACATTGTTAAAAACACAGATTGTAGTCAATTGCTACTTTATAGTCGTTTTCACCCCCCCCCAGGGTATTTAATTCTATACCTAGAACCCAATTAACCCGAGTTAGGAGACTAGTCAGTGATCAACAACGCCGTGAGGAAAAACTGGATGAGATGGAGATTAGACTTATGGAAAGAGGTTACCCTGTAGCATCAGGTAATAAAGAACGTGTTCATTTAAGGAATAGCAGGACACCCAATAGAAATACCAAAAGAATTCTGTTTTTGTCACATTTTCACCCATTTACCTATCGAGTTTATAATATTATTAAAAAACATTGGGGGCTATTAAAAGAAAGTTACCCTGGTATAGATGAATTCCAATCCCCACCTTTGCCCTTATATAGGAAAGGTAGAACATTGAGAGATCGATTGGTCAAATCTGAAAACTCAACTTCTTTGGTCGACCATGGCGAGGCCTGTCCCGAGTGGAACCTGTCCTGCAGCTCAGTTTCAGGGTCTTGGCAATCTTCTTATAGCCTAGGCCATCTTTATGTAGAGCAACAATTCTTTTTTTCAGATCCTCAGAGTTCTTTGCCACGAGGTGGCATGTTGAACTTCCAGTGGCCAGTATGAGAGAGTGAGAGTGATAACACCAGATTTAACACTCCTGCTCCGCATTCACACCTGAGACCTTGTAACACTAACAAATCACATGACACCGGGGCGGGAAAAGGGCTAATTAGACCCAATTTGGAAATTTTCACTTAAGGGTGTACTCACTTTTGTTGCCAGCGGTTTAGACATTAATGGCTGTGTGTTGAGTTATTTTGAGGGGACAGCAAATTTACACTGTTATACAAGCTGTACACACACTACTTTACATTGTAGCAAAGTGTTATTTCTTCAGTGTTGTCACATGAAAATATATAATAAACTATAAATACAGTTTAATAAATATTATTGAACACAAACACAATATAATACCCATTTTTTTAAATAAAATACAAAAAAATATTTTACACTGAGTAAATAGATAACTAACATGTCATGTTTTAAAATTGCGTACACTCGTGAAACAGCGCCAAACTACGGTACCTAAAAATCTCCATAGGCAAAGCTTTAGAAACATTTACAGGTTACCAGTTTAGAGTTGCACAGGAATTTTAATGCTAGAATTTTTGCCCCTGCTCTCACGTGGTGGTGATATCTCACACACATAGTGCGATCACTGCATACGTATTTGTGTGGGAATTATGTATGCATTCACATTTGCAAAGTGAGCACAGGGATGGGGGCGCTTTAACATTTTTTTAAAATTTATCTTATTATTAACTTTTACACTGTCCCTTTTAATTTTTTTAATCAATTTTATTGCCATCACAAGGGGTGAACAACATGCTTTGTAATAGCATGGGCTCTGATAGGTCCTCTCTATGGATAGAACTAGGGTCTAATAGACCCCAGATCTCTTCTCTGGCTTCCAATGCAGTTGATCAGACACAGATCGGTCTGATCGGCTGCTTTACTGGCCGCTAGCAGGCCAGTAAACAATGAGATGAAACCAGAGTTAACAAAAACCTAATCGCTTCCTGTTTCTGACATCACAAAGAGGGAGTCAGTTCCTCTCTCTCTGTTCACTTCACAGGATGCCACTGATCGAAAGCATTTCTGGGCTCCCCTATTGGACAGGAGAGCCCAAGAAAGGTAGGGGCGGGTGAGGGGGGGGCACCCCACCTTCGCCACCTGTAGAATTGATCAGGTGGCTGAATAGCCACTCAAGTCACTTCTAGAAAAAACAGCATAGCCGTCTAAAAAGTTTGATACCTATATCTGCAGTCATCATCCCGATACAACCACTTAAACCCAGGACGTCATATGATGTCCACCCAGGGGGAAGTCGTTAATGTGGCGGGGCCACGTGACATCATCGCGTAAAAACAGAAACTGGAAGTAAGCCGCTTTCACATGTACTGATGCTGATGGTTCTCCTTAGGGACATGTATTAAATGAGAGATTTATTCTTTGTGCACTGGACTTAGTGCTTGGCTCTGATGAAGAAGCTTTGCGCTTCGAAACGCGTCAGCGGTCAACTGATAGTGTCTCCTATCACGTCCTTCATGATCGGTCGGAGTGTGGTTTGGGTTCTACATGTTGCAGCCACTTATGTAACTATTTGTTCACAGCGTACCTTTCTACTACCTTTGTGAGTAGCCGTTACGTTGTTTTAAATAAATAGAATATCCTAACGATAATACACAAGGCTGGTGCGCCCTTGTTCTTTTTCTTTTCGTTTGTTACCAGGATGCCCCTATCCATGAAGGGCAGCAAAGCCAGTGCCATCATTATAAACTTTTGTTTGCTTGACGATCAACTCGTGCGCAGGAGTGTTTGTTTTTCTGTTATCAATAGTGCACTGGACTTGTGAGTGTTTTATATGCTATTTTAATAAAAGGGAAATGTTTTTTTGGAGCTTACTGCACTATGAGAGCTGTTTTATTTTTTTGAGTACCTATTGGCTACATAAGGATGAGTGAAGATTGGTACATCTGGTGAAAATAAGGTTAAAATCCCTAATTAAAGTGTATGGCACTAATAGACCTTACTGCACAGTAGGTGAAATACATAGATAAGCAGTTTGGGTGGACAGTGGCAGAGCACTTTCACTAATGTTGAATAAAGCAATAACTGACCACATATATATATTTGGAGGAGAAGGAATTTGGTGTAATATACTGTACATTGTGATTAACACGCTGAAGACACACTTCGGTGACATACGGATATTTATTTATTTAATGAATGCATTGACATTTAAAATGATGATTGTTTTTTGTGCAAATATAAGACACAGATTTACTGATACGTCTGACATCATTATTTTTTTTTTGTGGTTGCACTTCACTATATATATATATATATATATATATATATATATATATATATATATATAAGATAAAGATTTGAATGGGTTACTCTCCACTCCAAAAAACACGGCAAAGTAGCTTTTGTGCCTTTTTTTGGAAAGTTCGGTTTTAAGCAATTTTGCATGACAAAACACCAGTTTCTTTTGCTTGTTTGGGATGCCATTAACAATAACAACACCCAAATGCCTATTGCATGTTTCGCCATGTTTTTACCACGTTCCAGAACCGTAGGCAGAATTGCATGGTTCCGCTGGCGATTCTAGAACACCCAGATGTGAACGGAGCCTTGAAAAAAATTCAACTGGTTAAACAAATGTATTTAAGAAATTATTAACAGTGTTGGACACTGGAATAAAAGTGAAACTTCCAAGGAAAAGACACAAACTTGCATTATCACCTCCCTTGATATTTATGCTTTCAGCTCTGGTTATTTTATTTTTGTAGCAATTCATTGTTATGGTAGTGATGTTGGATTTTGTTATGCTTGCATGAAATTTTATTATGTTTTATATTTATGTCTTCTGATAGCTTGTCAGACCTCATATTTCACACTGTGTATGCTCATTGAATTTTAATGAGATCATTATTATAATTATCAAAACTATATCCCCAATTATACTGTTAATATTGGGATTAAACAGTCATACCATGCTGTTAGAAAAATATAATGTGACAGTAGTAATTTTATTAAGCTTCTGTACATAATGCTGTTTATTTCTTGCAATGCTTTAAAGGAATGAATTTTCAAAATCATAAAGGTTATGCAGTTATCCTATTAACAGTGTATTCTTTAGAAAATAAGGGGTGTTGTTTTGACAATGAGAAAGAAACATGTCATAAGGCTACTATCTCATTGTCACTCCCATAGGGCGTTTGAATACTGTTCTTGAAGTCTCAAGTGTCCCAATAGATCTTTGAATGATGTTAAATGATAGGTGAACACAGTTGCTCAGATTAGCACTATATAGGAACATTTTCTTTGCATTGATTTGAACATGGGTTGGCGACTTTACAAATAACCAGCGCAATGAGAATACTATACCTAATGGGAATGAGTGCTTATTGCTTGTCAAATGCAAGTAGGGTGTTCAGAAAAAGTTTAACACACATTTGCCTGTGTTTGCGCCTTTAACTCTTTAAAATCCAAGGATTGTAGATCCACATGCTAATTTGTCCATGAACGTTAATACACTCAGCCTATGAGTAAATAGATCAGCAGGTGAAATACTATGAGGGAGACACTCTGCACTCTGTGTAGTCTATGGAGAATCTTATGCGAATGGCCAAGCAAACTTCCAGCTACAGTGTGAAGGAAACATTTAGCAGTGATGTTATTACCACTCCTTCATGGTTGCTAGGAAGCTGGAACCTGCCAACTTCCAAACAACCAGTGACTCATCTCGCCCAGAACGTTCAGCTTTCAGCCTGGGATTCCTGACTGACAGGTGAATGTAAACAAACAGTGGGGATAGCATAACAAAAACAGCATGAGGTCCCACCAAAATTTATACCAGGCCCTTTTGTTTTGGTATGGATTTTTAGGGGCAACCTCATGCAAAAAAACAAGAAAAAGAAGTGTGAGATGCTTCAAAATACCATACTCATACAAATACCATACCATACTTATACCCGAGCATGCAATTTGGGTGGCCAGGACACTTGTACTCCCCCTCCATAAACCATGCCAGGCCACGCACCCTCCACATCGTGCCCCCAGTCATTCACAAAAACAAAAAGAATGCACGGGTCCTTTATAAAAAAATAAAATAAATTGACCTCAATGTACATCCATTACTAATTCCATTGTCCAGTAATAAGGATCCACCTCAATTATGAAAAATTATGCCAACTGTCCCATGTAAAAAAATAATAATCCAGTGCCATCAAGACACAACCAATCCCATTAATTCCTTCATGACGAATGATATCACTGGGTCTCTGCCCTCCCTCCCTTTACTTTAGCAGGGAAACGCGGTGATGCTTTTCAGATGATCCCCACCCTTTTTTTTTTTTAAATCAGTAAAAAAGTTTTATTGAGAAAGACAATATAACAGACATGTGCCATCCAGATGAAATGCAAAATAAACACAAAAAAAAAATGCAGACATTAAACAGACAGGTCTCATATGCAGTAGATAACATCTATCTCCTTTTAACTACTAGAACTTGTATTGCATGTATCATGACAGATAGAGATAAATATAGCAGGGACTACACATCACTTAAGACATGCAATCAGAGACCCTTCGAATAGTTACTGATATGTCGTTAAAAGCAACAACATACCAGAAGAAATAAGGAGAAAAGGTAAAAGAAGAGAAAAAGAAAAAGACAAAGTTAAATTAACCAAGTGCCAGTCTCCTAACCATCGAGACTGGATAAACTTCCCCTTCTAACTCTCACTACGGGGATACAATCTCCACCATGCCTCAACCGCCTCCCTCCAGAGCCCACCACCATCCACACAAAATCAAGAGAATAAATCATATCCACGTGGTCCTCTCACTCCCCCTCCCTCCCCACCCGGATCCCCATCCCCACCCTGTGCATATCTCTAGTCCCCAGCTCTTTACTCATAACAAACCGGTCTATGGGGCGTATTATCCCAAGTCACGGGCCTACAGCTGCAACAACCTATCTTTAATTAATTGAGGAGGTCCCAACCCTGGCGTATCTAGCCAGGGTTGCCACATGAAATATAATTTTTTCAGAGCATTCCTATGTTGATAGGTAAGTTTCTCACGTATCAGCTGATCATTTACCATTTTCACCCACTGCTCTCCTGTTGGAACTCTCGGGGATATCCATAGCCCCGCAATCGCCTTCCTGCCTATATATAGGAGACAAAGTATTGCTGTGTGACCGTGGGGCGACAGCGAGGGAATTTCCAACGCACCCAGCAGGCACACAATGGGTTCTCGTGGTAACGGTATCTGGTATACTCGAGAAATCGAGGAGAGTATATAATTCCAATACCGAAAGAGTTTCGGACATTTCCACATCATGTGGAGCAGGTCTCCATCATGTATGCTACACTTAGGACAGAGTGGCGTGTCTCTACAACCCCATCTATACAGCCGGAGCGGGGTCCTATAAACCCTATGTAGTAGATATAAATGTGACAGTCTGCGGGAGGCCGAAACCGACACCAAAGGAGCAGAGGTAAGACATAATTCCCAAGTCTCCCCATCTATAGGTCCTAGATCCTTTTCCCATCCCCTTCTACAGGGAAGTTTGGAAGCATCGTGAGAAGCGCCCAGTAACCTAGCATAGACCCCTGATATCATCCCCTTTTTGTCTTCAGCTTGTAATACTACATTCATTAAGGGATGCGTCAGCAGTCTGAACTCAGATAACCGAGACTCAGCCTGGATAGCATGCCGTAATTGCAAGTACCTGAAAAATTGTGACCTGTGGAGGGCAAATTCCCCCACCAGGTCAGTAAATGATTTAAGGGTCGACCCTTAAAATAATTGAGCAATAAAATGTATACCAGCACTTTCCCAGGAGCGAAAATCTTTAAGTTTGAAGAGTTCAGGGAAGTATTTATTTCTCCATATGGGAGTGAATGAACAGATCCCTATAATTCGCAGAAGAGACCTGGAGTACTTCCATAGAGTATTGAGTAACTGAATCGTGGGTAGTGTATTAGGGAGATGAGTGAATCCCGCTTCCAGGTGGGATAATACGGATAACTCCGATCCCTGAGGAACCAGCAATGAGCGTATGGAGTCTCCCGCATCCCCCCCCCAATTACCCAAATGCTGTAATTGGGATGCTACATAATAGTATCTGGCATGAGGAACTGCCATCCCACCCTGATCCTTGGCCAGTTGTAGAGAGAATAGACTAATGCGAGCCGCCCTATTCCCCCAGATTAGTGCCCTAAATAGAGAATCAATCTGGTTAAACCATCTATGCGGAATCCAGATGGGAGCGTTATGAAAGATGTATAGAAGTTGTGGGGCCCATATCATTTTCACTAGGTTAGCCCTCCCTGTGACCGAAAGCGGCAACTTCGTCCATGCCGCGCATTTAGCACGGAGTTTACGAAGCAAAGGCGTTAGATTTTGTGACAGGTATTGTGTAGGGTCAGGGGTCACTTGTATACCCAGATAGCGAAACTCTTCCACTAACAAAATGTCTCTTGCGCATTCAGGAACCGGGCGAATTAATGGGTCCAAGGCCATAAGCACCGATTTGTTCCAATTAATGCTGAACCCTGACAACTCACCGAAGTCCGCGATTAAACGCATCACATTCTCCAGAGAGCGGCCAGTGTCCCCCAAGTAAATCAGGGTGTCGTCTACATATAAAGATACTATTTCCTGACTAGGACCTCTACAGAACCCTGTAATGTCCGGCGATGCTCGTATGTGTATGGCCAAAGGCTCCAAAGTGAGAGAAAACAGCAGGGGTGAAAGCGGGCACCCCTGCCGCGTGCCCCGAAAGAGTCTGAATGAGTCAGACACATCACCATTAATTCTCATTCTAGCTGACGGGGCACTATAGAGCAACTGAACCCACCGTAGAAATGTATTACCCACCCCAAATCTGGACAGCACCTCCCACAAATAGGGCCACTCGACACTGTCAAATGCCTTAGCCGCATCCAGTGAGAAGATGGCCCTATTACCAGGGTTATCCACTGGAATTTGAATGTTGAGGAAGAGTCTGCAGAGGTTCTGGGAGGTGGATCTCGATGGGATGAATCCAGACTGATCCCTATGCACCACTTGATGGATACACTTGGACAGTCTGGTGGCCAAAACTCTGGCCAGCAACTTAATGTCGTACGTGAGCAGGGAAATAGGTCTATAGGAGTCTGGAGACATAGCATCCTTGCCAGGTTTTAGCAACACTACCACTAGGGCCTCATTCATGGAAGGGGGGAGTCTACCTTGTTCAAAGGCATCATTGTAGACTTTTAAAAGTATCGGCAAGAGTTGTTCCGAATATCTCTTAAATACCTCGGCCGGTAGTCCATCCGCCCCCGGAGCCTGCCCATTTTGGGCAGACGCCAGGGCCTTCAGGAGTTCATCCTCCGTCAATGGGGCATTGAGTAGAGCGGCATCTCCCGGTGAGAAGGCCGGGATGGGAAACCTGTCTAAGAAGGATGAAAGTTCCCCCTGGGTGGGATGTACTTTGGATGAGTAGACTTCCTGGAAAAATTGGGAGAAACTATCCAGTATGGACCGAGAGGAGTAGCAAGGGGTCCCCTGCGCGTCCTGAATAGCGACTATATGAGAAGAAGATTGCTGTGATTTAGCAATCATTGCCAACACATGTCCTATGTTCTCCCCCTCCTCAAAGTACTTCTGTTGCAGAAAAAAGCGTTTGTTCTCCGCAAGTTGTAGAGACACCTGTCCAAGTAAGGACTGGGAGGCTAGCCAGTTTCTTTTGGTGTTGTCATTAGGATCAGCAACATATGCAGCCTCAGAGCGCTGTGCATCAGTAAGTATGCGCTCCTCCAATTCCTTAGTCTTAGTCTTGATTTGAGAGATAATTCTAATAAACTGCCCCCTTAAATAGGCTTTGGCCGTGTCCCACACTAACCCAATCTCCGCAGTGCCCAGATTCTGTCTAAAAAAATCCCTCAGGAGATCTGGGATTGGATCGGCCTCCGGTATCAAAGAAAGCCAGAACGGATTAAGTTTCCACAGGCTCCTCCCCTTGGTGGCTCCCAGCCTAAGATCAACCGAAAATGGCGAGTGATCCGAGGTTTGTCTGGGGTGGTATTGCGAGGCGACAACCAGTGGCAACAACAAATCCGTCCCCAAACCCAGATCAATCCTGGATAACCCCCCCACCGAGGCTGATTGGCATGAGTAAACTCTAGCTTCAGGATTATGCATTCTCCAAACATCTGTGAGGCCCATTTCCGTGAGGAGCCTAGCGAAGGGGGTAGCCCCAGGATTAGGTGTAGAAGGGCCCATGATAAGGGACCTAAGTTTATCTTTCCCAGGATCCAATTAATTATTGAAATCTCCCAGTACTAACACAGGTACGCCAGGGAAACGGGACATAAAGCCTACCAAAATCCTGAGTAGGGCCGTAGAATATGGGGGAGGAATATATAGCCCAGCCAATATACACGTCGTACCATAGAGAGAACACAACAAAAAGACAAATCGACCTTCGGGGTCAGTTTTAACTTCAATACAGGAGAATTGCGTATCCCGTCTAATCAGGAAACTCACCCCCCTCGAGTACACCGAGCCTGTGGCATGGTATTGATGGCTAAACAACCTTGGTGCGAATTGTGGTATAGGGGTCGGGGGGAGATGAGTCTCCTGCAGACATATCACTTCCGCGTCTATCCGCTTAATCGTGCGGAGCACGGCAGTACACCTAATAGAATTATTTAAACCCCTGACATTCCAGGACATAAACCTTGTAACCTTAGCCATCTTTCAAGTACCATAATATAGCATAAGCAGACATAGATATCTTCATAGCATATAGGAAGTCTCGCAGACCTGTGTGATACCATGTCCAGTCTGGGGGGGGAGGGGGTGCATGGCTGTCAGAGGCTGCAACCGATTCAACAGTGTTCAGCAGGGTAGTGGGTATGAGCAACCACGTAGAAGAAGAAGGTGGGGGGGCAAGAACAGACATCAGCAACAAAGGCATGGCAGAAGTGAGAGAATATTGCGATATACACAAACTGGCCAACAGGGCCAAACAGTCACGGCAAGAATCAACCGGTGGCCGAAACCAGGCTATCCTGGGGGGCAACAGAGGAAGTGCACCTCAGTGTCTCAAGTACTTCTCAACAGCCGGAAAAAAAAAATATATAGCCGTGATGGTAAACCGTGTAGAAACATTGTGCTCCGCCTTGCAGTAGAAATGTGGAGCTGGTCTGAAATTCAAAGGCAGTAATGTGATCAGATTCATGGTAGTGCAGGACGCCTATTGCGTGATTCGCGGATCGCCTGTTCCTCCCTATCCAGCCATTGTGCAGCAGATGATGGTGAATCAAAGAAAAGCACTTCGCCCAATACTTCCAAGCGCAGGCGAGCAGGGTATAGCATAGCATACTTTAAATCCAGTTCTCTGAGCCTGCGTTTGACATCCATAAACTTGGCTCTATATTTCTGCAGCACTGCTGAAAAATCTGGAAATAGAGAGACCTTGGCATTTTCTAGTTTCAGGGCTGCAGGATTCAGACGGGCTTGGCGCAAGATGGCGTCTCTGTCTTTAAATTTAAGAAGTTTGAATAGAAACGGCCTTGGAGGGGCCCCGGGGGCGGGAGCCCTGGCAGGAACTCTGTGCGCCCTTTCTACAGAAAACATGGGGGAGAAGGTTTCTTTGCCGAAGGCATTAATGAGCCATGTCTCTATAAATTCAACGGGGTTTTTACCCTCTATTCTTTCAGGCAGTCCAATAGCTCTCACGTTGTTCCTCCTCATCCTATTCTCTAAATCTTCCAGGCGGGAAGAGTGCTGGGAGAGAAGGTGGCTATTGTAGGTGAGGTCTCTTTGCATGGGAGACATGTCATCTTCTATGGAGCTCACCCTGCCCTCCACCGCTGAGGTCCTCTCCCTGAGTTTTTGATTATCCTGGCCTAGGAAGGAGAGCTCAGCTTTAACTGCCTTTATATATCCCCACCCTTTGTAGCAGTGGTGACCATCTAAATTACATCTCCAGGTCCTTGCTGCTAAAGTAAGCAATGGGACCTGCCATCCAGTGACGTTCAGCGTGAAGCAAGCAATGAGGTTGGCATTAGGATTTTTCTTTCTGCGGGTTGGCAGATGCAGACAAAAGACCAAAGAGCAGGGTCACATACTGGCAGTGTAAGGGCACCACAACAACATTTTTTATGTGTAGCTGTACTAGAAAGATAGGGACATACAGGCATGTAAATACAGTAACAGGTACGGTGGATTCCATGTGGAATTTCAGGATTCAACTTAAGATCTTCAGAACTTATCAGCTAAGATGGGGTTAATGCCTGAGTTGTGAGACCTAGGAGGGCTTTATAGAGACCTGCTGTGCAGGGAAACAGGAAGTTAGGAGGTGGGAAAACTAGGGAGGGGAAAGGGAGCGCAACTCCAGTTTGGTTGGAAGGTGGGTGCACCATCTATTATGAGGATTTGGTAAGGTTTGAGTGCCAGACCTTGTGGCCAGACTTGTCCTAGAACTTTGACCAAGGAGCACACATGAGTACTGAAAGGAGATCAATATGATATCAAAATAATGAAGCTTTTAGCAGACTGACACATCTGAAATGAAAAAGGCATTTGTCCACACATACTATCAACTCTGGAGAGATATCTTTAAATTTAATTTAACTAGCTAGCCATGGTTTGACAGGGTACACTAATAAGTAAGAGCTGTTGATTTTTCTAATCCAACGGAAGAGCTGATTACTGTAATAAGGGAAAATCAAATTCTCAAATTTGGCTAAAATAATTGAAGATTACAATCGGTCTGAATAATTCTTTTTTCGGAGAAGGCATGGATTCCACATCTAATAATGTATCCACAGAAGAATCCTGACTTAACCAGAGAAGTTCAGTGTGTCTGTGTTGGACTTAGTAGGGGAGGGATAACCAGATGTTATTGACCCATGGGTCAGAGGTGGTCCTCACTAGACAGCTGAAGCAGACCATAAGGGGCCTCCTTCACACAAGAAACATTTGGGACTATGTCCTGTGATATGCTTGCAACCCCACTTCTGCTCACCAGAGACAGAAATGAAAGCCAAACAAAACAAAACGAATGCCCCGTACACACGGACGGTTTTCCCATCGGAAAAAGTCAGATGAGAGCTTTTGGTCAGGATTTCCGACCGTGTGTATGATCCAGCTGACTTTTTCCGATGGGAAAACATCGGGCAAAAGATTGAGAGCTGGTTCTCTTTTTTCCTGCCGGGATTCCCAACTGACTTTTTCCCGTCGGAAATCCCGACCGTGTGTACGGGGCATAAGGGTTATAATTCAAAGTAATCTCCAACTGACCAGATGTACTACCATACCAAAGGCCTGTAACATAATTTTGGTCAATACCGTGGCCTCTAAAAATGCACAGTTGCCACAGAAAAAACACTAGAAGGGAATCCACTGCTCACTCTGAAACAGGATAATGCACTGATGAAGTTACATGGAAACAACCACACAAATATCCACATCAGCTGTTGTAAATTAACCAGGAAAGACTATAAAACTAAACTCTGACATGGTCGGGTACTCAGCCTGCAATACCATAGAGCACAATCTGAAAGTGATCAGTTACTCAGTTTACATAAGAATCCTGTTCCAGGCATTAACATTGTACTTCCACACTGAGAACTGGGTACACACATTAAACAGATATGAAGCGTGAGGCAAAGGTACTGCTTATCCCAGTCATATGAGTTTAGTTCAAAGAAGGGTTCGATGAACATGAATAAAGTTTGAGTGATAAATCCAAACTGCAGCGAAGTCAATGGGAACCGAATGTTAAAAAAAAAAGAGAAAAGAGAAGGAAAAAAAAGAAATAAATTTTTCCCTTCTTTTCTTTTTTCACTTTCTTTCTTTTTTTTTTTTTTTGTGTGTGAATGAACATAAGGGGACCTCTCCATATAGAGAGACAATAGGGACACTAGATACTATCAGGTGATCATTTATTTCTATAGGATTGGGCAGTAGCAATAATTGTTTGTTTTTTTATTGGTTATAAAATATTAGAATTGTATTTAAAGCGGAGTTCCAAATGCTTACATTTTTTTTTTTTGGATGAATATAGTTTTTTAAATACTATTAGTTATATTACTCATGTTTTAGGGATCGATCTCCGCTCAATTGACAATTTCCGATCATACAATATCTTATATTCTTCTCTCCCGGCATGTTCCATATTGCTTGTGGGCATGTGAAGCCCACAAGCACTATCTTCCGGGATACGGTGCAGCTGAGAAGAAATCTTGCGATGAAATCTCGCGATGCTGGGCAGCGGCGATCCACACTGACTCCTGGGAATTATGACACTAAGCTCCCAGGAGACAGTGCGCCGCCGGGAAATTACGTCAATAGCCGCGGGTGGGAGAAGGAGGAAGTGCGATTGATCAGCTTATAAGGTAAGCTGACAAAAAATAAAATAACTGATCAATAAGTACATTATTAGCATAAATAGATTGAATAGTAAAAAGTTAAAAAAAGTGGGTGGAACTCTGCTTTAAAGATATTATGTAAATGATTGTAAAAATGTTTGGCAAAGCAACACTTAAAGAGTGAGCAGCATATCATATCACCTTCTGCTTCCCTGTGGCCACTAGTCCCAGTTCCACTGCTTGTAGAAAATGCTAGCCGCCTGTCTGCCACAAGCCGCACCTGGCTTCTGCTCTCTTCCCAGTCCTCCTGACTGACACACACATGGAGATTCCTCAACACAAGGTTAGATGAAGACTTTGCACACCACAATCTTCAAGAGAGCACTGCTACAGCTGACAGGCTCTCCCCTTGTCTGTCCCTGCACCATGCTGAACTACTCACTGTCTCTCCTTGCTCTCTCTGCTGCTTCTCCAGCTTGAATCCCTCCAACTGCCTTCTGTGGTGGGTTCCTTCCTGGCCAGCCTCCCGAGCTCCAGCCCGAGGTAAACCCTCCCGGTAAGGGGTCCGTCAACGGCCACCGATAGCCTACCTTAGCACTGCTTTTCCATCTTCACACCGACTCCCCTTCTGGCATGGCTCATGTCTATGCCAGGCCCCCAACCTAGGAATTGGCTAAAGGCCCCTAAATATTTAAGGCAACCCCTCCTGGTTTCCACACACTATTTTCTTGAAAGTTCTCCAACATTCTAAAAACACAGGGATGAATCATGCAGCCCTGGCCTCGAATAATCCTGACCCAGATTCAATGACTCAGGTTTAGCCCAGAGCCAGACTATATTTTGCCTGTACTAACACTAGTAGCACACACTAGAGGGTGCTACACTTGCGCCACTCTGTTTTTAGTCTCAATCAAGCAGAGTGAAGGGGACTTCCATGCTTTCACTATGGTTTTGTTTGGCAGCCGTATTTAATTGCAGTAATAAGCGGTGTGCTCAGCTGCTGGGAGATGTGGAGCTGCCTGGAAGAGGGAAGAAGTGTTCCGGCCTGACAGGTGAAGCGGATCCCCGTATGTCATGATAATAGGCCGAGGTCTCATCTACAGTCACAGCTGGGGACAGCATTACCAGTTTTTACCTGCTGTTCCAATTACCGCTTTGGTTTTGGGGAGACCGATTTCCCTACGCTGGGCGAGACTACTGTTTAGTAGTCATCGCCATCGGGTAAGCAGGCCATTTTACTCACCTGGGTGTGGAATTGCACGTCAAATTTCTTCTGCAGTTTCTTTATCTGCATCTACACGGATGGGTGTCATTTCCTTGCCAATTTTTGGACTGGAATCCTAATGGGACTCTGCCTTAGTTTTCTTTTTTCACTTGAATAATATTCTTTCACATGATATTTTGTCAAATGTTTTTTACTAGAGTTGGAACCTTAATGGGACTCTGCCTTCGTTTTTTCTATTTACCTTTAAATAATATTTCTTCACATGTTATTTTGTAGGGAGGAATAGGAATTTTAGGAAATAGGGAAATAGGGAGAACTTCACTATCACTTGAAGTTTCATGATTGAGACAATTTTTGTATATAATGCATGTATAGATTCTAACTATTCTCAAACTGCAGCTGTTTCTCTAATATGCTGGCAAATGTTTCTATGCAATAATTGCTGAAAAAATACACCTGACATTCTACCAAGAACCTGCTGTTGTTGGTAAAAGGTCTATATGTGTTGTGAGGGAGTCAGCTCGGCAGCGGGTGTGTGTGACCCCCGAGATGGGCTCCCCACACAAAAACAGGCCCAGCAAACGGAGGTTGTGGTTTTCAAAATCAAAAAAGGTGCGGTTTATTTTCTACTTACAGTGACAAAACACAGCAAAGAAAAAGAAACATAAACAAAATAAATCCTGGTCAACTTGACCTCTGACTAAACATACAGGTTTCCTAACTAACAACTGGGATCAGCCTAGTGCTGTCCTAGTCCCTAAGTCCCTGGTTTTAAATGTCCAAGCAAATAGCCACACAGGCTTTGTCTCACCGCACAGGGGTTCACTCTCCCTAGACAGTCCAGACAGGTCTGGTTCCAGGCATGAGCTAACATCTAATGAAGCTGGGAGTTCTTATAGAGGCCTAAATGAGCTGACAAGCTTCAGCTGGTCTCATCAACTCCCTGTCTGCACGACGCCCCACACTCTCCCTAGAGGTATGAGTCATCCATGAGCCCACTAGCCTCAGCTGGGCTTATACAACTCTCCACCTAGTTGTATAAGTCGGCGTAAAGCCTGAATCTGGGCGAAATATATCTACCCCCCTGGATGCAACCAGGTGACTTTACCTTCCTGCTGTCACATACCCCCCCCCCTCTTGTTTTAACCTCGGGGTTGGAACACCAGCAATCAGGCATTCATGTACTCGAGACAAAGCATCCACATTCCCCATTTGAACGCCAGGGCGATGCTTTACTGTGAATTTGAATTCCTGGAGGGCCAGGAACCACCTATTCACCCTTCTATTTGTTTCCTTGTTTTGAGCCATCCACTTTAACGGAGCGTGATCCGTAGCCAAGTCAAAGTGCCTACCTAGCAGGTAGTACCGAAGGGAATCTAGAGCCCACTTCACCGCTAAACACTCCTTTTCAACGGTGGCGTAATTTACCTCATGGGACTTCAACTTCCTGCTGAGGTAAATGACTGGGTGCTCTTCCCCGTTCCAGACCTGGGACAATACTGCTCCTAACCCCACATCTGACGCATCACTTTGTACGACAAAGTCTTTAGAGAAGTCGGGTGAGTACAACACTGGCTGGCTACATAAGGCTTGTTTCAAGAATTGGAATGCTGCCTCAGCCTCGGGGGTCCATTTAATCATGACCGACCCTTTCCCCTTCGTCAGGTTGGTTAGGGGCACAGCCTTAGAAGCAAAGTGGGGAATGAATCGCCGATAATACACAGCGATTCCCAGAAAGGCTCGTACCTGCTCCTTGCTGTTGGGACGTGGCCAACTCTGGATGGCCTCGACTTTGTTGAGTTGGGGTTTTATTACTCCCCTCCCAATGGTGTACCCAAGATATTTGGCCTCCTCCTGCCCAATGGTACACTTCTTGGGGTTAGCCGTAAACCCCGATTCCCGAACAGAGTCCAGGACTGCTTGCACTTTTGGCAGATGTGAGGCCCAATCTGTGCTATGGACAATTACGTCATCCAGGTAAGCCGCAGCATACTTCCGATGGGGCCTCAGCATCTGGTCCATTTTCCGCTGGAATGTGGCCGGCGCATTCTGTAACCCGAACGGCATTCTTTTATATTGGAACGCCCCGTCTGGGGTTACAAATGCGGTTTTCTCTTTGGCCGACTTGGCCAGGGGGATTTGCCAATACCCTTTTGTGAGGTCAAGAGTCGTCATGTATCGGGCTGTTCCCAGCCGGTCGATCAACTCATCTATACGTGGCATGGGGTAGGTGTCAAATTTTGTAACTTTGTTCAACTGACGAAAATCGTTACAAAATCGCCAGCTCCCATCCGGTTTAGGCACCAACACAATGGGACTAGACCAATCACTTTGGGACTCCTCTATCACCCCTAAGTTCAGCATTTTCTGTACTTCCTCCCGTATTGCCTCCCGTCGGGCCTCTGGGATCCGATAGGGTTTTAACTTCACCCTTTCACCGGGCGGGGTAATGATGTCATGCTCTACCCCAGATGTTTGTCCCGGCAGCTCAGAGAATACCTCCTTGTTGCGAAGCACAAACTCCTTAACCTCCTGTTGTTGGGGTTGTGACAAGGTGGCTGCTATTCCAACCTCAGGAATCACGCAACCAGTTTGAGCTGGTGACCAAGTGTCTGCGACTAGGGACTCTCTATCCCTCCAGGCTTTCAACAGATTAACGTGATAGATCTGTTCGGGCTTTCGCCTTCCTGGTTGTCTGACCTTGTAATTCACTTCGCTCACTTTTTCCATTATCTCGTAGGGGCCTTGCCATTTGGCAAGGAATTTACTTTCAACCGTAGGGACAAGTACCAGTATCCTATCCCCCGGGGAAAAGGTACGGGTCTTGGCTCCACGGTTGTACACTCTCTGCTGTGCTAACTGCGCTTGGGCCAAATGTTCCTTCACGATGGGCATTACCTGTGCAATTCGGTCTTGCATCAGGGCGACATGCTCAATCACACTCCTGTGGGGAGAACTCTCACTTTCCCAAGTTTCCTTGGCAATATCCAACAGCCCTCTTGGGTGTCTCCCATACAGTAACTCAAAGGGGGAGAATCCCATAGAGGATTGGGGCACCTCCCTAATAGCAAACATCAGATAAGGAAGTAGACAGTCCCAATCCTTTCCATCTCTATCCACCACTTTCTTCAACATTTGTTTTAGGGTTTTGTTGAATCTTTCAACCAGCCCATCGGTTTGGGGGTGATACACAGATGTACGTAATTGCGTCACTTTGAACAATTTACACAGCTCCTTCATAACCCGGGACATAAAGGGTGTACCTTGGTCCGTAAGCAGTTCTTTACAAATACCCACCCGGCTAAACACAAGAGATAGCTCTTTGGCTATGGTTTTGGCCGAGGTATTTCGGAGAGGGATCGCTTCTGGATAACGGGTGGCATAGTCCATTATAACTAATATGTACTGGTGCCCCCTAGCGGACTTGATTATAGGACCTACCAAATCCATGGCGATCCTCTCAAACGGGACCTCAATGATGGGTAGAGGGACCAGCGGGCTACGGAAATGTGGCATCGGGGCCGACCTCTGACACACAGGGCAGGAGGAACAATAATTTTCTATGTCCTTCATCACCCCCGGCCAATAGAATCTCTGTAATACCCTCTCTCGGGTTTTCTCTGTCCCCAGATGACCTCCAAGAATGTGCCCATGGGCCAACTCCAACACCAACTTCCTGTAAGGTTTGGGCACCACAAGCTGCTCAACGGTTTCTTCTGCCCTTTTTGCCACCCGATACAGTAGGTCCTTCTCTACGCTGAAGTATGGGTAAGTGCAGGTATTATCTGGGTTCACTAACTCGCCATCTATTTTCACTACGTTTTCCCGTGCCTTTATTAGGGCGGGGTCTTTCAACTGTTCTGTGGCAAAGTTTTCCCTGTGAACCTCAAGATCAGAAAACTCCACAGACGGTAGGTTTTCGTCTGAGGAGGTGGGCTCCTCTCCAGTTTCTTGAGTCTCCCCTGCCAATACTGATAAGGGAAATTCCGGAGAGTCCTCACCACTCTCAGGGGAGTTCTGGCTATCACATTCCTGGTACATAGGGGCACCAGTGGGGGGCTCAGGATCATCCCACAGTTCCCAGAACTTCGGAAAATCCCTTCCCACAATGGCGTCATGCGGTAACTGAGATACTAAGCCCACTGGATGAGAGAGGGTACCTTTGGGGGTCTCGAAACACACTGTAGTCACTGGATACTCTCGGGTGTCCCCATGCACACAAATAACAGCTACCTTGTTATTCCCAGAGACCTCTGTTTTAACTAACTCAGCCTTTATCAGGGTCACAATGCTACCTGAATCCAGCAATACCACAACATTTCTACCATTAACACACATTTTGCATAAATGTTTCTCAGTTCCTCGAATGGCAGTGCATGCGACTGTCGCACACAGCGACTGACGTCTGCCCGTCAGAAAGTCACACTGCATGGGTTCCTCCACAACCGGGCAATTGGCTGCAATATGTCCCGCTTGCCGGCAGCGGTAGCAAACGATCCTTCTTGCGGCCTCTTGAGCCGCTGATTTCCCAGGCTGTTCTCGCCAAACTTGGGGTAGAGCTCCCACCCTCTCACTCTCTCCACCCTCACCCCTTGGAATCCTCTTATCCGCCCCTGGGGATGGTCTGGTCTTAGGGTGGAAAGTCCGAGTGTCTCTGGAAGAGGCCGTCAGGTTCTCTGTAGCCAAGTATTTCTCCACACGATCCACAAGACCATCGGCCGTCTCTGGGTCTCCATGGCTTACCCACTTTTGGATGGCAGTAGGAAGAGCTCTCAAAAACCGATCCATTACAACACGTTCCACAATCTTTGGTGCGGACAAAGTCTCTGGCTGTAGCCACTTTCTGCTCAGGTGAATGAGATCATACATTTGAGACCTGGGGGGTTTTCCAAGCTGGAAAGTCCAGTTATGCACACGCTGAGCCCGGACAGCCTGGGTGACACCCAGCCTTGCCAATATTTCAGCTTTTAGCATCACATAGTCTTTTGCTTGGTTAGGCTCTAGGTCATAGTAAGCTTTCTGCGATTCACCAGTTAACAGAGGAGCCACCAGTCCAGCCCACTGCTCCTCAGGCCACTTTTCTCTTTCAGCGGTCCTTTCAAATGTGGTCAAAAATACCTCTGGATCATCCTCTCCAGTCATTTTTGTCAATAAACGACTCACCCCAAAGGACGCGGTATTAGTGGGACGGCTTTCCTCACTGGTCTGCGGACGTTGCTGCATTACTGCTTCCATCTGTTGTTGTAGTCTCTGCTCTTGCTTCTGCAACAGGTCTATGAAGCGGGCCTCAGATTGCTGCTGGGCTTGTTGCTGAGCCTCCAGACTCTGTTGCAAAGTTGCGTTTGTCTGCTGCTGGGCTGCAAGGCTCTGTTGATGAGCTTGCTGCTGGGCTGCGAAGTTCTTTTGCAAACCTGCATTTGTCTGCTGTTGATTGGCATTTGCTAGAGCCAGCTGCTTCAGTATCTCCTCCATGCTGGCTTAAAAAAAAACTGCCTGCATTCTCCACCAACTGTGAGGGAGTCAGCTCGGCAGCGGGTGTGTGTGACCCCCGAGATGGGCTCCCCACACAAAAACAGGCCCAGCAAACGGAGGTTGTGGTTTTCAAAATCAAAAAAGGTGCGGTTTATTTTCTATTTACAGTGACAAAACACAGCAAAGAAAAAGAAACATAAACAAAATAAATCCTGGTCAACTTGACCTCTGACTAAACATACAGGTTTCCTAACTAACAACTGGGATCAGCCTAGTGCTGTCCTAGTCCCTAAGTCCCTGGTTTTAAATGTCCAAGCAAATAGCCACACAGGCTTTGTCTCACCGCACAGGGGTTCACTCTCCCTAGACAGTCCACACAGGTCTGGTTCCAGGCATGAGCTAACATCTAATGAAGCTGGGAGTTCTTATAGAGGCCTAAATGAGCTGACAAGCTTCAGCTGGTCTCATCAACTCCCTGTCTGCACGACGCCCCACACTCTCCCTAGAGGTATGAGTCATCCATGAGCCCACTAGCCTCAGCTGGGCTTATACAACTCTCCACCTAGTTGTATAAGTCGGCGTAAAGCCTGAATCTGGGCGAAATATATCTACCCCCCTGGATGCAACCAGGTGACTTTACCTTCCTGCTGTCACAGTGTATATATATTTTCTTTAATTCTGAGCTAACTGGATTGTACGCAGAAGGTAAGTTTGGGAGGACTGTGGAAGTTTAGTTAATAGGGCTGGAGAAAGGAGCCGCTGCCAGTGTGTGAAGAGGTGGTGTTGGGATCAGTAGTCACAGAAGGACAGCTGGGCACTAGGACTTTGCTACACAAACAAGGGGCCCGTGGTCCCTGCCTGTAATGGCCATTTGCTACCTAATAGTGGCAGCTGGTCTTGGGAGTTGTAGTGCTTCAAGCAAGTGTTGTGCTGGAGGAAGCTGAGGAGTGTAAATAGCTGTACAGAAGGAGTTTTGTCCCTGAAAGTTCTGCTAAAGTCAAGTGGGCATCCCATAAACCCTTTTCCCCATCCAAGTTAAACCCCCTAATAAAAATACAAAAACAAAGCACTGGATTGTTCCTTGCCTCAAATGTGCTGTGAAAACGTGGTGTGCCTGGCTGTGCAGGGTGGGGGATCATTTTCTTCTTGCTGCTCCTTATGGGGTGCGATACATTAGTATTCTTCCCTCTATTTTTCATATAATTTTCCCAACAGTCCTTGATCAGTGTATTTACCAACATAATTATGTTATGATTTTATTGGTGTTTTCTTTTTTCCTTTTTCGGTGTTATTGTTGGTCGCACATTGCATCATAAGAGAACAAGAAAAAGGGAAGGTTTTTAGAAAATCCTCCTGGGAGAAATTCTTCAACAAGGAACTCGTGAAAATTGTATATTTATTAAACAAACCACAATACATTAGTACAATATGAATTTAGAAAACAAACACTATTACATAACCCTTCACCTTAATATTAAAATCAGACTAGTCTTAAAACCTAAGATCATGGGTGGCCACTCGACCAGCCATACACACCACAATCAATCTGTTATCCAATCATCTACCCAGTATTTCTAGATCAGTCCAGATTTTTGGATGCCTGGAAAGAATCCTCCTTCAAGTATAACAGACTGTCTAGCATGGGAATGAAAATAGTTTTAAAGGGAAAATTTATTGTTTTTAAAAAGTCAGGAAAAAATTGAAAGTAAGTAGTAGCTTTAGGCTGAACTTTACTGTGACCCGCGTTGTTTAATGTCTATTTTCTCTGGGTTATTTCACACATTTGTTTGCCAATATGGCTATATAGGAGATCCGGTGTTTATGATCATTAATTTGCTGACAGTACATGTAAGAAAGTAACTGATTTGGATTGATCTCACCGTTTTGAAGTGTTCCACGAGTGGGTATTTCCACACTCATATCGCCTCCGTCTTTCGGGTACTCTCCTAGATGGAAACAGCGATATTCACTTGATCTCTTTTCAAAGTTGTGAGTATGTTGATCCCAGTTTTATATCATATATAGCGGGCCATATATGTTCAGCATCGGTCCATCTGTCATTTTCCTGTCTGTTTGTAGTTGAAGGCAACCCTGAAAACAGGTGTACAGCGATCAATGGTTTTTAGTTTAATCTTTTTTCCTTCATCATTCCTTCGGGATGGACAGAGATGAAATGGATATTTTTGGGATGATCAGGTGGTTGGCTGCATGGGTCGCACACCCATATTCAGGATACTGCTGGTGTACAGGCAGGCTGCTTACATGTTTCGTTTTTTTAATCAAACCTTCATCGGAGCTCTTTTTTTGTTTACCCAATTTTTGCTTTTTTTGTGTCATTGCATCATAAGGACAGTACCATTCCTCTCATCACACCATCTTAGACTCATTAACTAGTTCATTCAGCTAATTCTTATTATTTATTTCCATCATATTTAAGAATACTGCTTACCCCATTTTTGAATAACTATAATGTGCTTATAATCTATAAATGAATCATTTATAGGTGTGATGATATATGAATATTTACATTTCAATGCATATTGTCTTGGTTTTTTATTTATGTATTTTTGATATATTTTATTTCTTCCTTATAAAACAGGCATTAGGTTTACATGAAAGGATCTCTTTTTGTGATTTATCAGTGCGTATTATTATTTATACGGTATATATGCATTATATTAAGTTATGTATTAATTCATTAAAAAAATATATTTTAATGTATATTATCATTTATGTATTAATTTCTGATTGTAATACTTTTTCTTGTTCAATATTATTTTTATTGAAAGTAAGTAGTAGGTAGAACATTACACATGAGTCAACATGGTAAAATTATACAAACGTGAAGATCATCTGTACATATTCATGAAAAAGATGACAAATATATACATTAAATACAATGGTACAAACATTTTGGATGACAACAATTCATCAAGAGAGATCAGAAAAAAAAGGGGAGGGTGAGCTCCCAATATTATGTGGATAACATAAAGACTCAATACATATCAAATTGCGAGGAGTGCGGACAATGAATAAGAACCCACAGGGTAATCTCATAAAGGCCACAACCACGTGTCCTGAATAGAGTAAAAAGAAAAGCATAAGGAGGTCAAGAAAGGGAGATAGAAAGAGGGGGAAGGCCAGTAGGCCACCAAAAGAGGAAGAGGGGAAGAGGGATCAGTGAAAGGGGGCAAGAAGGAGGAAGGCTGTCTACTCCCCAACTGGGCCAGGGACTGTCCAAGTGTTATGGCAGGTTTCTGATTTTATATTTTTTATTAGGAATGACATTATATACATTATGATTAAAAGCTTTCATATCAATCAGGTGAAAAGTCATCCATGGTGTCCAATTACACCTTTGATAATCTTCTTCCCCTTCTCACTAGCATTTCTCATGTGGCAAGGGTTTATCATGGAGTGCTGTAGCTCCACATTTAAGCTCATAGGTGAGGGTAATTAATTAGACTAAAAAAGGAGGTGGAAGTTTGCCTTTGAAACGCGTAACTCCATTAGCCACATACTAGTGCACCCCTGTCAGATCAATGGTTTTCTGGAAGATAATGGTGGCTCCAGCAGCCCTCATGCCAGCTCCTGTTGATGATTGTCAGCTGCAGAAGTTCATCCATTCCGCTCCACAGACCCTGGATCCCGCACATTCTCCCCCAGAGACATGCTCACATTTACAGAGCGCTTGTGAGTGCATTTTATTTATTTGTTTTTAAACCAATAAAATAACTTGCTACACTATATCGCCCCTCTCCCCCTCCCCCTCTCTCTTTCTCTTTGCAGGTCACAGGTTCCCAGCCTGAAAGAGGAGGCATCTAGAGCCGACAGCTAGAAGTTCATGTTTTATTACAAGCTACCAACACCTCTGGGGGTATTGCTAATTGGAGAGTGCTTTTATGTTACTTGTCTTATTTGACTGAAGTTTCACATAGTAACAAGTGTTCCCATTGGAAGATTTCCCCTCTTTTCCTGTTCTAATGACAACTGGTGTGGTGTTTGCTAAAAGAAATTAAGCAAGAGGACTCCTAAAGTGATACTAAACAGAGAAGTGTTAATTGCCATAATTAAAGTGGATGTAAACCCACTCTCATCCTTTCTAAACTACTGCCATAGTGGTTATTTATAAGGATATACATGCCTCCTGCATGTATCCTTACCTGTCAAATGTCTCCCCTCTGTCCGTTATGAGACCCGAAAAACTTCAGATTCTGTGGGTGGGTCTGTTGTCCGGAGCTTGGTGGGTGGAGTCGTGATGTCAGTAGACTCCCTGCCCACCTCTACACTCTCCTTGTCAACATAAATTTTTCTCCTGTGTATTTCTTACACTGAACTTCTGCTATGATCATTAACATTCGGTCAAAACCCATAAATGTCACCACATGACTTCAGCATGCCCAATCATGCTGAGGTGTGGAGCAGCCAATCCTGGGAGAGCTGGAGAAGAAAGGAGGAGGGGATGAGAATTACACATAATGCCTCCCTAAGGCTCATGCATGAGATATGTAAATCACCTGTCACTCACAGCAAGGGGGGAAGAACTGACTGGTATTTCTCTGTCTGTCTGTTTTTATCTCACTGAAAAAAGATAAGAGGATTGCTCAGAGCTGGATTAACTCTTCGTGGCAAGACTGGGCACAGATGATATGAAATCCTATACTGTACAAGGTGCAAGCCTTAATTAAAAAAAAAAATGGGTTTACATCCACTTTAATGTCAAAGTACTGTATTTTTTTAAAATTCTCTAAGCACCTTATTCCTGCAATGCTGTTGTGTGGCCACATGATCATTCCCTGTTTTTTGGCATCTGCCAAGAAAGGTCCTTGGGAGGGGCTTTTATTACAGAAGAGCAATTCAAATTAGATTATAAATATCAAAATAAGTTTTTTACAGCTCCCAATAAATCTTTATTGGACATCAAATGTGTATTTTTTTTGTGCTAAAATATGGTGCAGGTGGAGTCAAAGATGGTTGACGCTAACTTTAATTTTGTTCAGATGGAATCTGCATCCAATGCTCTTTTTTTACTTTAGAGGTATTAGCAATTACATTTGATATGATCGTAATTTATCGGCGTATAACACGCACAGGCGTATAACACGCACCCTAACTTTAAGAGGGAAGGTACAGGAGAAAAACTTTCAACAGCCCCCTGTATGTAACACGCAGGCACAGTTTACCCTCTAATTTAAGGGTAAAAAAGTAAGTGTTATACGCTAATAAATACAGTATTTAATATATTTAATACCAATTTATAAAAAAAAACTAAGCATTTCAGTGAGTTTCTTAGTAAAGTAATCAATCAGCATACTATATCCCACCCCCCTAGTGTTTAGCAGTAGGAGGATAGGGAGGAGGAGGGGGGGCAGCATCATTTACCACTGTGCATATGCCTGGCATGCTTCATAGAGGACACCAGCTGGTCTGCACAATCTCAACGTTCAGTGGGGACACAGAGAAGATGGGAAGGACAGCTGAAGGCAGGATCATACAGGTATATTTCATGCTACACAAAATAAATGCTTTAATGGCTTTGTGTGTATAAACACTCTGTTATATAACATGTAATGAGAGTTTCTTGCCACTATCTCCCTCCTCCATGGGCCAATGGCTCCCGCTGCTTTCAATCAAATGGTGTGCCGAGCGAGCGGGGGGCAGGGCAGAGCCACCCGCTCTGAATCAATAGAATTCAGACAGGGCGGCTCGGGAGCGAGCACGCACGGGTGCCCCCATGGAAATTGGCTTTCCATGGGGACACTTGCCGAAGGGGAGGAGCCTGGAGTGTCGGTGGGGGACCCCAGAAGAAGAAGATCAAGGCTGCTCTGTGCAAAACCATTGCACAGAGCAGGTAAGTATACCATATTTGTTATTTTAATAAAAAAAATAAGCTTTAATGTCACTTTAATTTTCACTGTCTGCAAACAACCAACAACATTTTTGAATCCAGGGCCTCCTACCTACATTTCTGGAAGTAACAAAAACAAAAAAAATAAGCTTTGTCTTTTGATAAACCTTAAAGCAGATGGTCATGCGTACTGATTCAGTACACACAAGCACTTAACAATGCATTTTTTCTACATGTTTAGAGATATTGATTCTCCTATATGAATATCCCTGATGAAAGGACTTTGAACCTGAAACGCGTTGGCTACCGGAAAGCTTTTCCCGGATGTTGGCTACCTGAAAGTGTTTTCGGATACTGGAGAGAAACTACTTCTTATATACGTACCTTTATATTCTATTGCAAGATATTGTGTTATGTGTATTTGTGTCTGATGTTAATGTATGTTTTAGCAATCATCGTGTGATGATTTTTTTGTTTCTTCTTGTATTAATAAAAATAGTTTTTTACATATTCCATTAGTGTTGTTGCCAATTTAAAGTCCCAATTGGGGGTATCCAACTTTTCTATACATACAGGGATGTGGCAAACTCACTAGTTTTTCTGGTATGGTTATCTAGAGAAATTGTGCCTGACACTTTTGACAGTGTGTGATGCTGTGTCTGACTTTTTCTCCAACTTTCAGATTGGAATTAGCTAATATTAGCTATTTAAGGCTAATGCCGCGTACACACCGTCGGAATTTCCGACAATAATTTTTTTTCGATGTGAGCTTTTGGTCGGAAATTCCGACTGTGTGTAGGCTCCATCTCACTTTTTCTGTCGGAATTTCCGACAACAAAAATTTGAGAGCTAGTTCTCAAATTTTCCGACAGCAAAAATTCTTGTCGGAAATTCCGATCCTCTGTATGCAATTCCGACGCGCAAAAAAACGCGCATGCTCAGAATCAAGCAGAAGAGCCGAACTGCCTATTGAACTTCATTGATCTCGTCTCGTCGTACGTCTTGTACGTCACCGCGTTCTTGACGGTCGGAATTTTGTGTGACCGTGTGAATGCAACACAAGTTTGAGCCAACATTCCGTCTGAAAAATCCACGGTTTTCTTGTTGGATTTTCCGATCGTGTGTACGCGGCATAAGGTTAAATGGGTCTCATTTCACCTTTGATATTGAACCACGATAAGGTGCAGTCATCTTATTTGCAATACTCTGCTGCTTATAGAATGATTCTGCAAACAGGTAAATATCTCACAAAGAGGTTTGCTTGTCAAAATAGCCCTAGATTTAGGTGCTTGTATAAATTCAGCTTACCTTTAGGTGCATTCTTCTTCCATTTGAGATTATTTTGAGATTTCTCTGAGATCCTTTTGAGTTCACTTCCTCACTAGAGATAGTGTTTGGTGGGTGGGGGGGGGAGGGGGGTATGTGGGGCAAATGTATATACAGTGGAACCTTGGTTAAAGAGCAACAAGCATTTTGAAAGACGAGCAACTTTTTAAAAAAAATCCTGACTTTTTTTGAGTGTTGTCTCGCAAAACGAGTAGGATTCAAGCCAATGGGATGTGCAGTACCACATTTGGTCAGAGGTGCGGGGGCGCCGGTGACACCAGGAATGGTTCGGAGCTGTTCGGAAATACTTGTAATCACTCGGAAATACTCAGTTCCCGAGTGTTTCTGAGCCTTTCCGAGGGTTTCTGAGTTCAGCCGAGCCGTCCCCGAGTATTTCAGAGCCTTTCCGTTGCCCCCCCACGTCTGGCCACATGCGGTTTTGCATGCAATAGAAGTCAATGCGGAATGAATTATCTTCGTTTCCATTGACTTCTGTGGGGAAAGCTCCCTTTGATATGCGAGTGCTTTGGATTACAAGCATTCTCCTGGAACGAATTATGCTCGTAATCCAAGGTACCACTGTATAGGGAACACCTGCGTGAATATTGTAACCATGCTTTAATGGGGAATATTACCAACAACAATTGAGGGATACAGGGTCAGGATAGCAATCATCTGTAAGCATACTGTACAGTACATACACTGTAATATCAGATGCACATACAGTTTCCTTCTATTTGCTTGTATCAGACCTAAAAGTTTTGAACATGGAGCTCATATCGAGCATATTCATATTATTTAATAATTGAATCCTGTCACACATCCCTGAAACACTGCTTTTCTAAATTTCCCAAAACTGAATTTAAATAGAAATTCTAGCCAGACCACACTGGTTTCTTTCTAAATGCTGAAAATCTACTTCACAACCCAATCTAATAATCACATGTAAACTTTCCTTCAAGTACCATGCACCAGTCAAGAAAAAGATTTCCACCTAATCATTCCCAGATAGGTGTCCTGGCATTAGATACCAGTGTATTTCTGGTATACAAATAAAGCATAGCCATTATATCTGGCCTTCATTAAATAAAAAAGAAAAGAAAAAAGAAAGAATTACCAAACGATGCACACAAGTACACACATATGTGTAACTCAAAGGGTACAAAAAAAGCAAACAAAAGGATTTCTTTAAAGCAACTTATGCGGTTACATAGTTAGGCAGGTTGAAAAGCCCCATATACACAATCATATATTCACAGTGGATCCAGAGGAAGGCAAATAAAACCCCAATAAAACATTATCCAATTCACACCAGTGGGGAAAAGATTCCTTCCTGATCCCCCAGGAGGCAATCGGATATTCCCTGGATCAACTACCCCTGGTGTTATTACCTCTAAATATTCGTTTCTAGTTATATTTTGTGCATTTAGGAATGCATCCAGCTCTTTAAAGCTCTTTAAAACTATTTACTGAACTGTCCAAAACTAGTTCTTGAGGAAGTCTATTCCAGATTTTCACAGCTCTTACTGTGAAGAAGCCTTTCTGTATGTGAAGGTTACATTTCTTTTACTCCAGACGTACAGAGTGCTATCCTCTGTAATGACCTGAAAGTGAATAACTCTACACCAAGTTCATTATATGGACCACTTACTGTATGTATTTATACATGTTAATTAGGGATGGTCCCAATGTTCGAATCGAACGCAAGTTCGACTCAAACATCAGGTGTTCGTTTGTTCGCAAACAAACTGAACATATGGGGCATTTGCTGCAAATTTGAGTGCCGTGGAGCGCCCCATAATGCACTGCGGGATCGCAGCGCATTGACGGCTGCGGATTGGCCAAAGCATGCACCTGACCTGCATGCTTTGGCCAATCACAGCGCGATCTGCTGTGAAACTCTACACCAATGTTTTTTTTAAAAACAGTGTGCCCCTCCCCCCCTCCCCAAATCATTGGGTTAGTGACGGCAAATAACATCCCCTCTGAGATACTATCCTTTTGGTCAATGGGTAGAAAAGGATACATGTTTGTTCACTGCATAAATCCATTCTCTTTTCATTGCACACTTGAACCGTCCTACAGCTTTAAGAAATATTTTCTTGCTTCCACCTCTGCCTAAAGATTCAATAGACTGGTGGGATTGGCACAGACACGTTTGATACAAATTTTATTGTTCTTGCATACCTTACAGCACAGGAATCCCTTTGTACCATTTGTTTAGCAAACTATCACAGAACCACTTCTTTTGTCCTCTTCTCAAAGCCCATCCCTTCAAATTAAAAAGGACCTCGTGTCACGGTTTAGATAGGCTCCTGCACATACCACAACAATCAAGAATTTGGGGGAACATGCTATCATCTCTCACACTTAGAAACAGTCCCTTAACCATATTTAAACACCTTCAAAAACTGGGAAAAAAAAGAAAGAAATCGCAGCTTAGTAGGCCTTATTTATTGGTTAGAAAGTACAGGAAAATGATCTTGCCAGAAATTTCGTATTCTTGCCACTTCCTGTGAACTGAAAAGACAATATTACTAGTCCGATCAATCCACGGTCTAATGGAGATTAACAAAGGAAGACAATGTTTGAAGTCCAGCCTATGTGACAGTCATGACTCCTTCCATAGATACAATAGATAAATTAATGGAGGCACGCTGGATTGGTAGGTGTGTTATCTGCAGCTTTACTGGGTGAAAAATAAGGGGGTAAAAAATTAAAAAAGAAAACAAATACAGCCACTAAATTTAAGGTCTGGTAAGCTGCAATATAGCAAATTTCCTTTTTTGGTTTAGTGAGTTTAAATTGGCTCCACACTGTTGAGCGGAGTGGCTCACAGCAGGGGTCCGGTGCGTTCCTGTTCTCTGTTTCAGGGACGAATCAGGCCCAATTTTCTGGCTGATTTTGGACCTGAAACAGACCAGAAGATGCACAGGACTCTTCTGCAAACCATTCAGCAGCCGTCCTGGAGTTGTGTGAACCGTCTCCATGACATGCTGGTAAACCTGCATCCAATTCTCACCAGTGTGAACCCAACCTTAAGGTTTTTCACCTTAATGCATTCTATGTATTAAGGTGAAAAACCTGTGCTGCAGCAGCCCCCCCAGACCCCCTCCCCTTTTTCTTACCTAAGCCTGATCTGATTCAGTGATATGCACAAACGCGGCGGCTCCAGCCGCTGTCTCTCTCCTCATTGGACAGATTGATAGCAGTAGAAGCCATTGGAAGCCATGGTCGCAGCAGCGGGACTCGGGAGCGAGCCCGTACACGTGCCCACAGGAAAAGGGGCTTTCTGTGGGGACACCCGATAAAAAGGAGGGGCTTGGAGCGTCGGCAGGGAACCCCAGAAGAAGAAGGAAAAAATTGTCTACTCAGGAGGAGCAAAACCAGGGTCGGACTTTATAGGCAACACACGAAAATGGAATAGAAAAAATGCTTTAATGTCACATAAATGTTAAACAAAGATTAAAAACCATACAATGTATATATCAATCAATAGGGGGTCCCTGACATTTTCGTGTGTTGCCTATAAAGTCCGACCCTGGTTTTGCTCCTCCTGAGTAGACAATTTTTTCCTACAAATATACGGATATGGCAATGTGAGTGCTTCCCCCTTTCCCCTTAATTTTTTACAAAGAAGAAGAAGATTGGGGCTGCTCTGTGCAAAACTATTGCACAGAGCAGGTAAGTATAGCATATTTGTTATTTTTATAACAAAAAAAAAAAAACCCTGAAGATTTACAACCACTTTAAGCAGTCATCAGAGCCCCCTGTATTTGGTTTTGTGCTTTGATGCCCCGGCTGCCTGGTAACAAAAAGCCCCAAATAACAGAGAATGTTTTTGACATGCAATGAAATGTATAACTTCAGATTTCCACTTCTTTCAAACTGTTCTTCCTCACATGAATTTTGATAGAGAAATATGATAGAAATCAGGACAAATATAGCATGTGAATGAGAAGAGCATGCAAAGTGTAACATTAAAATGTATTCAGATCATACACAAAAAATAAAAATAAAACTTGGTATCTTAGGTAATATTGATTTTACATTGAATTCTCAGTAACAGGGAAGAAATGCATGATCTGAAAATGCTACATGGCTGTCCAGATGCTACTTGTAGCTTTAGTATGCCTTTCATGTCAATGCAATTCTTTATGTGGTAATTAAGGAAAACAAGTCTTTTTGTGCATAATACCATGTGTATTTCACTGAAGATGGTTAGGCTTTATATAAATGGATTATGAAGTAAAAAGAGCTATGAGTTTTACTCATTAGCATCCAGTTTTTACAAATCCCCACACCCGTCAATCAGTGGGCTCATATCCCATATTTTCAGTGTAACACAATTACAGGGGAGTGAAGGAAGCTTCAAAAACACATGGATGTTGATGAAGAGTACCGGCATATACAGAGAACAGAAATAATTTGTTCTTTGTAATCTATCACAAAAGAAATAGGCAGGACTGACATCACTTGCTTAGGAAATCAGAGCTGTATTGTCATGTCAAAAAGGAAAGTAGGAGCATACTATATTTTTGGCACATCAACATTTATTTTTCTGTACTTGCAGTGTGTTTAAAGGGATAAAACATGGGGAGATGGGAATGTATTCTAGAGAAGTATTACATATTGTTTTTTAAAGCAGTTGTATACCGCTGGACTTTTTTTTCCCCCTGCAAGGTAAAGTCATAATGTGCTAGTATGCATCTCATACTAGCACATTATGTGAAACTTACCTTAAAATTTAAGCTGTTCCAGCGCCGCGATATCAGCACTGTAGCCGCTTCCATTTTCACCCGTCTTGCTTCCGGGTTCGCAGACTCCGGCTCTGTGACTGGCTGGAGCCACGATGACGTGGGAGCTGCCGCTCACGGCACAGGGCTCGGGTGGAACAGCACGGGTGGCCGTTTCTTCAGAGCGCATCCGCCAGTAATGTCACTCGCTTCATGTAATGTAAATATCTCCTAAACGGTACACAACCTATAGGTAAGCCTTGGTATAGGCTTACCTATAGGTAAAAGTCAGTAAAGGAAGTTTACTTCCTCTTTAAATTTTGTCTTGACGTACGCTTTGATTTTTATTTTATCTATTTACACTTTAGAAAAATGCATTATATGCTCTATAGTTCTGTATTGAATTGTATTGTAACTGTACTGTCTGCCCCAATGTTGTAAAGCGATGCGCAAACTGTTGGCACTATATAAATCCTAAAGTATAGTGTTGTGTACCCGCATTTAAGAATCAGTGTGAAAAGTGTGACTAATCACAGTAAACGTTATATATAAGAGCTGCAGCCCCCCTAATGGGCCCCTCAAAAGAGGTTCCTAAAAATATAAGTAAAAAATAAATAAATGGGGTGTGGCGCTGCTCACTGGTCCTATTAGAACCAGCAATACAATGTGGTGTGATGTGCAAAAAGGTTGTATGTGGTCGTGCCACCCTATGTAGTGATGGTGCCGTTGTGTTCCTTATGCCAAAGGAATTGGTACCAGGTACACACCACAAGTGATTAACAGTGTTTTATACGACCACATACAACCTTTTTGCACATCACACCACATTGTATTGCTGGTTCTAATAGGACCAGTGAGCAGCGCCACACCCCATTTATTTATTTATTTTTTAACTATATAAATCCTGTATATTAATAATAAATAATAATGAAAACGCCAGAAACAATATTTATCGTTTTCTTGGGGTGGCTATATACTAATTTTTCTTTCCTATCATTTTCCTAACACTCATTCCTGATATACATAGAGTTTTTCTTATTTCTAGGTCAGACCTTGAGAAACCTTAAATGACCTCTGTAGATCTGTTTCAACATGCAGAGATCCATTATAAAGTGAATGTAAATTGAAAGAAAACACTCATATGGCCACATCCGTAGAGAGTTAGATAAGGGAGAAGAAAGGGGACACTTGGTTGTGACCCACAGGTGATGGGACGAGCACTCATGATGAGTGGTCATCCCATCTCCAAGGGGGGATACACTTTGATGTTCATCAGCCTTTAATGGCTTTAAGGAGTTAGATCTCTTTGGACTCCCTATATATATGAGATGTGCCTCTGTTTTTTCAAATGGTCTTATACATCATTCTGACCTCTAAATCCAACGGATATGATGACTTTTATATTAGTTATTTGTTTAAAAACATTTGCCTTTCTCCCCCTTTTATCTGATACTCTCCTTTTTGGAGCAAATTCAGCGACAGTATTTGCTTTGTGGAATATATGAGCGATTGTCTCCTGTGAATGATTCAAACATTGTCTATACTATTTACTCTTTTGCAACTTTATGGATAAGATTAATCTTTTCCCATAAGATAGTGAGACCCGTTCCCTTTCCAACGATCCCTGAATGTGTCCTGACGAAGCCTAGTGGTGAAACGCGTTGACGCACAGGGGCTCACTCTTTATCATATATTCTCCATATGTGTTTTTAATTCTCCTTAATGTTTTTTATGTACCATATATAAATTTAAAATAAATACTGTAATATTTTGGTAACATTTTTCACTGTTCATTGTGCCTCTAAAGTCCGACCTGTGGCTCACAACCCAGTGTCCCCTTTCCTCTCCCTTATTATGAAGTGAATGTCATATACAGAAAATTTGTATATAATTTATTGTGAGGCCTGTTTTGCATGATTATTTCAGGGACAGATCCTAATACCCCAAGGTGCCAAGGATGAATGCTTATTCACCCCTGCAGTTTTCCTGCAATAGATAAGGTAGAATTAATAAAGTGAAGAAGAGTATATAGATGTTTATATACCGCAATGAATTGAAATGCCCATTAACCTTTATTTCACTTTTATAAGAATGCTAATGAAAAGTGGCATCAGTCCCAGGCATGGATTACAAATTCTATTTTCTGCCGTGAAAACAAGCTGCATAGAATACAGAATTAGAATAATCGTATAAAGCTGTTTATTTTTGTTAAAAATGCTTGTAATTTGTTATTGTCACTTGCAAAGTAGTTATGGTAAATTAGGCAGGGTCCAGCTGCACAGAATGTGGCTCTTTTAATACTGGAAGTTAATGGCAAATTGACTATCAGACATTTTATAAATGACATCTTTCTCTTTATAAGTACTGTATATACAGATGAAACAAATACGAGATTATTTGGTTATGCTGAAACAGTAATAGGTTCAAAGTAGAATTTAATATCAATTTTAGGGGTTTCCAGCTATAAAATGGACACTCATGAATATTCATTCATATCGCTGGTATTTTTGTTTAGTGTAGAAAACTAACATAATGGACATAGTTGAAAGGGACAGATTTCACTTAAAACTGTTTTATCCAGAGGGAAGAAGAACAAACATGATTAAACACAGCAGCTGTATCTGACCAAACACATGAATATAATCAGTTGAAAATTAAATGCTATCAGCTAGGAAAGTAAAGCTGGCCATACATGGGTCGGCCAGTTCAGTAGGGACCAATCAAATTTCGATCCATCTGTAGCTGTTACTTTACCGATCAAAAAGGTAAATAAAGCTGGTCTTTTTTTAAAGCTTTAACTCAAAATTTGACTTTTAAGTTCACTAGAATTAATTAACTAAAAGCAATATAAAAGTAATTATTCTGAAGTTTATACAGTGGGGCAAAAAAGTATTTAGTCAGCCACCAATTGTGCAAGTTTTCCCACATAAAAAGATGAGAGAGGCCTGTAATTGTCATCATAGGTATACCTCAACTATGAGAGACAAAATGTGGAAACAAATCCAGACAATCACATTGTCTGATTTGGAAAGAATTTATTTGCAAATTATGGCGGAAAATAAGTATTTGGTCATCTACAAACAAGCAAGATTTCTGGCTCTCACGTACCTGTATCTTCTTCTTTAAGAGGCTCCTCTGTCCTCCACTCATTACCTGTATTAATGGCACCTGTTTGAACTTGTTATCAGTATAAAAGACACCTGTCCACAACCTCAAACAGTCACCCTCCAAACTCCACTATGGTGAAGACCAAAGAGCTGTCAAAGGACACCAGAAACAAAATTGTAGACCTGCACCAGGCTGGGAAGACTGAATCTGCAATAGGCAAGCAGCTTGGTGTGAAGAAATCAACTGTAGGAGCAATAATTAGAAAATGGAAGACATACAAGACCACTGATAATCTCCCTCGATCTGAGGCTCCACGCAAGATCTCACCCCGTGGGGTCAAAATGATCACAAGAACGGTGAGCAAAAATCCCAGAACCACACGGGGGGACCTAGTGAATGACCTGCGGAGAGCTGGGACCAACGTAACAAAGGCTACTATCAGTAACACACTATGCCGCCAGGGACTCAGATCCTGCAGTGCCAGACGTGTCCCCCTGCTTAAGCTAGTACACGTCCGGGCCCGTCTGAGGTTTGCTAGAGAGCATTTGGATGATCCAGAAGAGGATTGGGAGGATGTCATATGGTCAGATGAAACCAAAGTAGAACTGTTTGGTAGAAACACAACTCGTCGTGTTTGGAGGAGAGAGAATGCTGAGTTGCAACCAAAGAACACCATACCTACTGTGAAGCATGGGGGTGGCAACATCATGCTTTGGGGCTGTTTCTCTGCAAAGGGAACAGGACGACTGATCCGTGTACATGAAAGAATGAATGGGGCCATGTATCGTGAGATTTTGAGTGCAAACCTCCTCCCATCAGCAAGGGCATTGAAGATGAAACGTGGCTGGGTCTTTCAGCATGACAATGATCCCAAACACACCGCCCGGGCAACGAAGGAGTGGCTTCGTAAGAAGCATTTCAAGGTCCTGGAGTGGCCTAGCCAGTCTCCAGATCTCAACCCCATAAAAAACCTTTGGAGGGAGTTGAAAGTCCATGTTGCCCAGCGACAGCCCCAAAACATCACTGCTCTAGAGGAGATCTGCATGGAGGAATGGGCCAACATACCAGCAACAGTATGTGACAACCTCGTGAAGACTTACAGATGTTTGACCTCTGTCATTGCCAACAAAGGATATATAACAAAGTATTGAGATGAACTTTTGATATTGACCAAATACTTATTTTCCACCATAATTTGCAAAAAAATATATTTCCAAATCAGACAATGTGATTGTCTGGATTTGTTTCCACATTTTGTCTCTCATAGTTGAGGTATACCTATGATGACAATTACAGGCCTCTCTCATCTTTTTAAGTGGGGGAACTTGATGGCTGACTAAATACTTTTTTGCCCCACTGTATATATATAACGATCAGCCCATTATGCTGTGGTATCTAGCACCAAACCATTAGTAGCAGATCTGTATTGCAAGGTGAAGCCTCCATGGATCAGACTTGTTTTCCAGCCCATCCCACAGATGCTCGATTGGATTGATATTTGGAGAATTTTGAGGCCAAATCAACACTTTAAACTCATTGTTGCATTTCTCAAACCATTCATAAATTCATCAGACCAAGCCACCTTCTTCCATTGCTCAATGGTCCAGTTCTGATGCTCATGTGACCATTGCAGGAGCTTCTAGTTGTGGACACAGGTCAGCATGGGCATCCTGACTGGTTTGCAGCTATGCAGCCCCATTGTCAGGAAATGCCCTGCAGAAGGAATCTTGCTGCTGGTGCATGTCTGCGAGCGCCGATGCGTGCGCAGGAGAGTTTTGGCGCCAGATGTCCTATTTAAACTGGGCTTGTAAACAGAGTCAGTGCTGTCTGATCTGCAGCTTCCTGTGACCCCTGCTACCTGTAACCTGCTTTGAGATCCTGTTCCTGTGTTCTGATCTGGCTTGCCTTTGACTATATCTGCCTGCTGCCTGTACAGAACCCCGGCTTGTCCCTGACTTTGATCCCGCCTGCTCCTCTTGTTACTGTCTGCCTGTTGCCAACCAAGCTTGTACCCCGACCCGTCTCTTGCACTGCACCTGTCCTGGCCTCTCAAACCTGTGTGTGCCTGTGCTCCAAACCCCTCAGGACTGATCCCCTGTGCACTGCCTGCTGTGTTGATCCAGCTCCTCTACTGCCTGCTGTGCTGACCCAGCTCCTCTACTGCCTGCTGTGCTGACCCAACTCCTCTACTGCCTGCTGTGCTGACATCTCATCCAACCAGTCCTCATTCCTGTGGCATCAGGAACTCCGGAGTAACTCTCCTGACTACCTACCTGCCAGGCACTCATACCATTCTATACTCTAAGGTCCCCTGTCTGCTCTTTCAGGGGCCGCAAGTCAGATACGTAAGGGAGGCCTTCCTCTGCATTACCAAGCTCATCCATAAGGTACGTGGCAATGTGACACCCATACAAAACAAACTGCAATGCACCTTTATATCAGATCCCGCATAACATTTTTCAGTAATTTGAGCTAAATAGCTTTTCTATTGGATAAGGACTACAATCGCTCCCCATGCACATCAGCCTTGGCCACTGGTTTTCCTTCCTTTGATCATTTTTGGTAGGTCCTAACACCTACAGACAGCGAACATCCCAAAAGAGCTGCAGTTTTGGAGCTACACTGACCCAGTCATCTAGCTATTACAATTTGTCCCTTGTCAAAGTCGCTTGCCCATTCTTTCTGCTTTCAAAACATCAGTTTCGGGGACAACATGCTCACTTGCTGCCTAAAATATACCACCTACTTTCAGATGCTATTGTAACAAGATATTACATTTTATTAACTTTACCTGTCAGTGGTCATAATGTTATGACTGATCGGTGACACACACAATCTCACAATCCTAATTTTACAAAAGACAAATTTATTATATCACAAAGAATTCCCAGAGCTCTATGGATTTTTTAAAGAAAGTACAAAGCACTAGTTATCCCCTTTCATTCAGAATGCCTCTCATTGAAACTTTGGATGAAGGTTTTTGAAAGGAGAAGTTGAAAAGGGAATAAGTTTACCCATTTTATCTTGCATTAGTATACTTTGTGCCCGCGGGTCGGGTGGACTCGATGTCCGCTGGCGACTCATGATCACCTAGTACAGAGGCAGAACGGGGATCTGCCAGTGTAAACACTGATCTACTGTTCCTAGTGATCGGGAACAGGGATCTCTGTCATGTCCCATTGAGCCCATCCCCCCTACCGTTAGAACACACCTAGGGAACACACTTAACCCCTTGATCGCCCCCTAGTGTTAACCCCTTCCCTGCCAGTGTCATTTTTACATTGATCAGTGCACTGATTAATGTAATAATGTCACTGGTCCCCAAAAAGTGTCATTTGGGGTCAGATTTGTCCACCACAATGTTGCAGTCCCGCTAAAAATCGCAGATCACCGCCATTAGTAAAAACGAACTTAAAAAAAAATAAAAGTCCCTAAATCTATCCCATAGTTTATAGACACAATAACTTTTGTGCAAACCAATCAATATACGCCTATTGCGATTTTCTTTACCAAAAATATGTAGAAGAATACATATCGGCCTAAACTGATGGATAAATGTGTTTTTTTTATATATATACACACTACAGTACCATATATACTCGAGTATAAGCCGAGATTTTCAGCCCTTTTTTTTGGGCTGAAAGTCCCCCCCTCGGCTTATACTCGAGTCAGTGAAATTGAATATTGTAAAATGTACCTGAAGGCTACGGCGTCCATCGTTTAAAACTTGCGGGCTCTTCCTGGTCCCTTCCATGATAGGCGGAACTGTGTCTGCTGAGAATCGCCTATCACGAACGTTCACTCATCCAGCGACGCCCAGTGACCTTTGACCTCTGGGGACCTGCCCTCTGACCTTTGACCTCTGGGGGAGGTCCCTGTTCAAGAGCCTGGGTCCTAGCCTTGTTCTTAAAGGGAGAACCCTAACCCCTAACCCTAACCCCAACCCCAACCCCAACCCCAACCCTAACCCTAACCCTAACCCATCTAACCCTAACCCTAACCCTAACCCCTAACCCCTGGGTGAAGATGAGAGAATGTTCGTGATAGGCGATTCTCAGCAGGCAGTTCCACCTATCACGGAAGAGACCAGGAAGAGAGCGCAAGTTTTAAACGATGGACGCCGCAGCCTTCAGGTACAATTTTACAATGTTCAATTATAATTCTAGGGAAACAGTGAGGGTGGGCACAGTGAGGGTGGGCACAGGTGAGGATGGGCACAGGTAAGGATGGGCACAGGTGAGGATAGGAACTTGTGAGGATGGGAACAGTGAGGATGGGAACAGTGAGGATGGGAACAGTGAGGATGGGAACAGTAAGGTGGCAATGGGCTTAGTGAAGTTGCAATGGGTGGGCATTGTTGACCCTCGGCTTATACCCGAGTCAGTAAGTTTTCCCAGGTTTTTGTGGTAACATTAGGTACCTCGGCTTATACTTGGGTCGGCTTATACTCGAGTATATACGGTATATTCTTTTTGATATGTATTATAGCAAAAAGTTTTTTTTTCAAAATTGTCGCTCTTTGTTTAGAGGCGCAAAAAAATAAAAATAGCAGAGGTGAACAAATACCAACCAAAGAAAGCTCTATTTGTGGGGAAAAAAGGACGTAAATTTTGTTTGGGTACAGCGTCGCACGACCACGCAATTGTCAGTTAAATCAATGCATTGCCGTTTTGCAAAAAATTACCTAGTCATTAGGGGGGAAATTCTTCCGGTCCTTAAGTGGTTAATATCACTTGAAGTTAGAAGCTTATTGGTTACTATGCACAGCTGCACCAGATTCTGTGTGCTCCAGATTTAGTAAACAACCCTCAATGTGTATTAATATTTTGCATTTTATATGCAGTTAACTGGAGGATCTCTAGTTTACATTTTCACACACCTTCAGAGGTTTTCGTTGAAAATTACTCACAAAACGGAATGAGTCAGAGCAAGTACTCGTTAATCCCCTCCAAACCCACCTACAGAAATTCCCATTCAAGATTTAAATCAGAGACAGACCATGTGAAGGCAAACAGCTTCTATTGTGCCCTCTCTAGAGAAAGCCCATAGTAATGTGGGAATTTTCCAACAGGGTCCATGGCATTCAATTATCATTTTAAAACAAAGATTGTGATTTGTTGTGTGTTTGTATACAAAATATTATATTGCAACCGGGGATTTAAATGCAAACACAATGTTGAATGGTGAAATTACATTACAAATAATAAAATAAACAAAAAAGTTTGAATATATGAGAAAGACAATATTCTGATATATCTACCCCAAATTAGACATCAAGTATCTCAGTTCTTTTTATTCAATTCCAAATTAAATTTCCTTTGCTTAAAGTTCCTCCCCATTTCTTTATTCATTTCTTTATTTATCACATCACTTAGTAATTACCTTTAGGACATTATAATGTTAGGCTGCATTCTGTACTATTGATAAGTTAGGATTTGTATCTGTAGCGCTACCCCCAGTTAAGAGAGCCGCTGGTTTGTTTTCTCGGGCCCTGTATACAGCACCGCCAACCCCCGGCAATCTGATTCGACCCACTCTGGCACAGTTAGTCTAGGGATAGCTTCCTATCACTCTCAGGTGTATGATACTTAACAGTTCCTAAATAGACAGACAACACTTTGAGGCAGGAATATGAGTAGGTAATAGCTTTACTATAAAATGGTGGCATAAAAACAAGACATGCAACGCTTACATGGGTCTGCAGAACCCTGTATCAACCAATGCTACAGAGGCAGCTGTCAGGGCCCGGACTGGCGGCTAGTGAGGACACAGGAGGTGCATCCTCTGTGCCAGAGAGGCGAAGGCACGGGTCGCACTGGAGGACCGGTTCTAAGCAGCTACCGGTTTTCACCAGAGCCCGCCGCAAGGCGGGATGGACTTGCTGCGGCGGTAGCAACCAGGTCGTGTCCCCCAGTAGTGGCTCGACTTCTCTGGCAGCTGAGATAGGCACGGTACACTGGGACTAGGCAGAGGTAAGGTCAGACGTAGCGGAAGGTCAGGGCAGGCGGCAATGGTACGTAGTCAGGGGCAACGGCAGAAGGTCAGATACACTGGAAAGGCAAGTACAAAACACTTTCTCAGGGCACTAAGGCAACAAGATCCGGCAAGGACAGGAAGGGGGAGTGGGTTTTTAAGTGTTTTGGAGTGTGACACAGTAATTGGACCAGGCACCAATCAATGGTGCACTGGCCCTTTAAATTTAAGAAGACCGGCGCGTGCGCGCCCTAGAGAGCAGCAGGACCGCGCGCGCCGGGACGGAGCAGGGGGAGGAGGCCGGTGAGCAGGATGGGATGCGATCCACGGGCGGACAGGTGCCGCCGCATGGATCGCATCCCCGCCAGCATCAGAGCAGCGCTCACGGTCAGAGGAGCCGACCAGAGCGCTGCAGGGGGACAGACGCCGCGGGCGCTCCGGGATGGATGGGACACCCGGAGCGTTCGGCGTTACAGTACCCCCCCCTTAGGTCTCCCCCTCTTCTTGGAACCCAAGAATCTTCGGATGAGCTCTTTATCTAAAATGTTGGCCTCAGGTTCCCAGGACCTTTCCTCAGGACCACAGTTCTCCCAATCCACTAAAAAACATTTTTTACCTCGGATGACCTTGGAGGCGAGGATCTCTTTCACCGAGAAGACATCAGAAGAACCAGAGACAGGAGCAGGAGCAGTGACCTTAGGGGAAAATCGGTTAAGAATGAGGGGTTTAAGAAGAGACACATGAAAAGAGTTGGGAATACGAAGAGAAGGAGGAAGGTGGAGCTTGTAAGAAACAGAATTGATTTGGTTTTTGATTTTAAATGGCCCGAGGTAACGAGGGCCCAGCTTGTAGCTAGGTACCCGAAACCGAACATATTTGGAGGAGAGCCACACTTTGTCACCAGGGGCATAGACAGGAGGGATTCTTCTCTTTTTATCTGCATGTCTCTTCATGCGGGCAGAGGCCAGTGAGAGCGACTTTTGAGTCTCTTTCCAGATAGAGGCAAAGTCCTGAGTAAATTCATCCACGGCCGGAACTCCAGAAGACGTGGGAATGGGGAGCGGGGGCAATGGGTGACGGCCGTAGACCACAAAGAAAGGCGACTTGGAGGAAGATTCAGAGTTCTTGAAATTGTATGAGAATTCTGCCCAGGGCAATAGGTTGACCCAATCGTCTTGACGGGCGGAGACAAAATGTCGTAGGTAGTCGCCAAGGACCTGGTTAACTCTCTCCACCTGTCCATTGGACTGCGGGTGATAAGCGGAAGAAAAATTCAACTTAATTTTTAGTTGAGTACAGAGAGAGCTCTCCAAAATTTTGAGGTGAATTGAACACCTCTATCCGAGACGATATGTGAGGGCAGCCCATGGAGGCGGAAAATTTGAAGAAAAAAATGCTTCGCCAACTGAGGTGCAGTAGGCAGACCAGGGAGCGGGACAAAATGAGCCATTTTAGAAAAGCGGTCAATGACCACCCAGATGACAGTGTTACTACGAGACAAAGGGAGGTCCGTGATGAAATCCATGGCGATGTGGGACCATGGTTGTTCAGGCACAGGTAGGGGAAGGAGAAGACCTGCAGGCTTCTGGCGAGGCGTCTTGTCACGTGCACAGATAGTGCAGGTCCGTACAAAGTCAGTCACATCTTCCTCCTGGGTAGGCCACCAATAGTGTCTGGCAATCAATTGTATGGATTTTTTGATCCCAGCGTGACCGGCTAGATGGGAGGAATGGCCCCACTTGAGTATCTGAAGCCGAAGGCGTGGAGGAACGAAAGTCTTTCCTGGAGGAATTGGCACGAGAGAAGCGGGAGCAGAGGAAATCAGACACTCAGGGGGTATGATGTGTTGAGGAGGAGTCTCGGTTTCAGAGGTATCGGAGAAACGGGACAAAGCATCAGCCCTGACATTTTTGTCTGCGGGCCAAAAATGGATCTGGAAGTTGAAGCGGGCAAAGAACAATGACCACCTGGCCTGGCGAGGATTTAGGCGCTGAGCGGACTGAAGGTAGGACAAATTTTTATGGTCAGCGTAGATGGAGATAGGGTGAAGGGATCCTTCCAGGAGATGTCTCCACTCTTCTAATACCAACTTGATGGCCAACAGTTCACGGTCACCTATGGAATAGTTTTTTTCCGGAGGGGAGAAAGTTTTAGAGAAAAAACCACAAGTGACGTTTTTCCCTTTAGCGTTTTTTTGAAGAAGCACAGCTCCGGCTCCTACCGAGGAGGCGTCGACTTCAAGGAAGAACGGCTTTAGAGGATCTGGCCGAGACAGGACAGGTGCAGAGGAGAAGGCGGTCTTAAGGCGAGTAAAGGCTTCCTCCGCTTGAGGCGGCCAGGACCTAGGATTTGCGTCTTTTTTGGTCAGTGCCCCTATAGGAGCAACGATGGTGGAGAAGTGGGGTATGAACTGACGATAGTAGTTGGCGAAACCAAGGAAGCGTTGGATAGCCCGAAGTCCAGAGGGGTGTGGCCAACCCAAGACTGCAGAGAGTTTGTCAGGGTCCATTTGAAGACCTTGTCCAGAGACCAGATAACCTAGGAAAGGAAGACTGCTGCGCTCAAAAAGGCATTTTTCAAATTTAGCGTAAAGATGATTTACGCGGAGGCGCTGGAGCATTTGACGGACATGGAGCCGATGTTCCTTAAGGTTGGCAGAGAAGATTAGGATGTCGTCAAGATAGACAACCACACAGGTATACAGTAGGTCCCGGAAGATTTCGTTGACAAAATCTTGAAAGACTGCAGGGGCGTTGCAAAGTCCGAACGGCATGACGAGATATTCAAAGTGACCGTCTCTGGTGTTAAATGCGGTTTTCCATTCATCTCCTTTACGGATTCTGATGAGGTTATAAGCGCCCCTGAGGTCCAATTTAGAAAAAACTTTTGCTCCGCGCAGACGGTCAAAGAGCTCCGAGATGAGAGGCAGAGGGTAGCGGTTTTTAATAGTGATTTTATTGAGACCACGATAGTCTATGCAAGGGCGTAGAGATCCGTCCTTCTTGGCCACGAAGAAGAAGCCCGCTCCGGCTGAAGAAGATGATTTCCTAATAAAACCTCTCTTGAGGTTCTCCTGAATGTATTCAGTCATGGCCTTGGTTTCAGGAGAGGAGAGAGGGTAAATTCTGCCACGGGGTGGTGTAGTACCTGGGAGCAAGTCAATGGGGCAGTCGTAGGGTCTATGTGGTGGTAAGACCTCCGCTTGTTTTTGGCAAAAGACATCAGAAAAGTCCAGATAGGCCTTTGGAAGGCCAGGCAAAGGAGTAGTGATGGGGACTTGACAGGTCGGTACAGACTTAAGGCAATGCTTTTGACAGGAGTCACCCCAGGATTTGATGTCCCCAGTGGACCAGTCGAGGGTAGGAGTGTGACGCTGGAGCCAGGGTAGGCCAAGAAGGATGTCAGAAGTACAGTTCGGCAAAACAAAGAATTCAATCTTTTCTTGGTGAAGAACACCAACGACATGAGCAGGGGTTCGGTGTGGTAACGCACGGTACAATCCAAATTCTCTCCATTTACAGAGGAAATGAAGGGTTTGATGAGACGGGTAACAGGAATGTTGAACCTGTTGATGAAAGAGGCTTCAATAAAGTTTCCTGCAGAACCAGAGTCCAGGAAGGCCACCGCAGGGAAGAGGGAGCCAGCAGAAGGAGAAATCCGCACAGGAATAGTCAGACGTGGAGAGGAAGAATTCACACCCAGTAACGCCTCTCCCACGTTCACTAGGTGCGGGCGTTTCCCTGACGCGGATGACGAATAGGGCAGTCTTTTAGGAAGTGATCAGAGCTCGCACAATAAAGGCATAAGTTCTCGTTCCTACGGCGAGACCTCTCTTGTAGGGTCAGGCGAGACCGGTCCACTTGCATGGCCTCCTCGGCGGGAGGCACGGTAACAGGATGCATTGGATTCAGAAAGAGAGGAGCCAGGCGCGTATAACGCCTGGTGCAAACAAGATCTTTCTCCTGGCGAAGCTCTTGGCGTCTTTCGACGTAACGCATATCGATGCGGGTAGCTAAATGGATGAGTTCCGTCAAGGAAGAGGGTATCTCTCGTGCGGCCAGACAATCCTTGATGTGGCCGGATAAACCCTTCTTGAAGGTCGCGCAGAGAGCCTCATTATTCCAAGCTAACTCTGAGGCCAGTTGGCGGAACTGTATGGCACATTCGCCCACAGAAGAGTTTCCTTGGACAAGGTTAAGCAGGGCGGTTTCAGCGGATGAGGCTCGGGCTGGTTCCTCAAAAACGCTGCGAACCTCAGCAAAGAAGGACTGAACGGTGGCTGTAGCAGGGTCGTTGCGGTCCCAGAGTGGCGTGGCCCAGGCCAAGGCCTTTCCAGACAACAGAGAGACCACGAATGCCACTTTAGACCGTTCTGTGGAAAACTGGTCAGACATCATCTCAAGATGCAGGGAACATTGGGACAAGAATCCCCGGCACATCCTAGAATCCCCGTCAAATTTCTCCGGAAGAGACAGGCGAATTCTCGAGGTAGTAGCGGCAGCTCGGAGAGGGGAAGATGCTGGAGGCTGCGGCGGCAGAAGCTGCTGGACCATGGCGGTCAACTGCGACAGCTGCTGTCCTTGTTGGGCGATCTGTTGCGACTGCTGGGCAACCACGGTAGTGAGGTCAGCGAGATTTGTCAGCGGTACCTCAGCGGGATCCATGGCCGGATCTACTGTCAGGGCCCGGACTGGCGGCTAGTGAGTAGGGATGAGCTTCGTGTTCGAGTCGAACATACGTTTGACTCGAACATCGGCTGTTCGATCGTTCGACGAAGATCGAACGATTTGGGCCGTTCGCGCCAAATTCGAGTGACGCGAACGGCCCACAATGCACTACGCCATCGCAGTGTCATCCAGGCGCTGTGATTGGCCAAGCATGCACTGTGACCCCGCATGCTTGGCCAATCACAGCGCCGGCAGCGAGGAGAGCAATGATTGGCCACAGGCAGGATGCCTGTGGCCAATTATTGCTGAGGGTGTTTAGTACACGCCCCACACTATAAAAGGCCGCCAGCACGGCGGCCTAGTGTAGTGTGTTCCGGAGCAGGGAAAGAGAAGCATAGGCAGGGACAGTGACATTTATTTTTTTCTTGCTTAACCTGGATTTCTTTAGTTTAGGGAAAGAGAAGGATAGGTAGGGAGAGTGTCAGTGTGTTTTACTGTGCGAATCCTTGTTTCTAGGGACAGGGAAGGACAGTGAGGGAATTCTCCTTGTGCTATAGTGTGCTTTAAAAAAACATTTTTTCAAGGGACAGAAAACTATAGGTAGGAAGAGTGTCAGTTTCTTTCACTGTGATAATCCTTGTTTCTAGGGACAAAGAAGGAAAGTGAGGGAAATTCTCCTTGTACTATAGTGTGCTTTAAAAAAACATTTTTTCTAGGGACAGAAAACTATAGGTAGGGAGAGTGTCAGTGTGTTTTACTGTGCGAATCCTTGTTTCTAGGGACAGGGAAGGACAGTGAGGGAATTCTCTTTGTGCTATAGTGTGCTTTAAAAAAACATTTTTTCTAGGGACAGAAAACTATAGGTAGGGAGAGTGTCAGTGTGTTTTACTGTGCGAATCCTTGTTTCTAGGGACAGGGAAGGACAGTGAGGGAATTCTCCTTGTGCTATAGTGTGCTTTAAAAAAACATTTTTTCTAGGGACAGAAAACTATAGGTAGGAAGAGTGTCAGTTTCTTTCACTGTGATAATCCTTGTTTCTAGGGACAAAGAAGGAAAGTGAGGGAAATTCTCCTTGTGCTATAGTGTGCTTTAAAAAAACATTTTTTCTAGGGACAGAAAACTATAGGTAGGGAGAGTGTCAGTGTGTTTTACTGTGCGAATCCTTGTTTCTAGGGACAGGGAAGGACAGTGAGGGAATTCTCCTTGTGCTATAGTGTGCTTTAAAAAAACATTTTTTCTAGGGACAGAAAACTATAGGTAGGAAGAGTGTCAGTTTCTTTCACTGTGATAATCCTTGTTTCTAGGGACAAAGAAGGACAGTGAGGGAATTCTCCTTGTGCTATAGTGTGCTTTAAAAAAACATTTTTTCTAGGGACAGAAAACTATAGGTAGGGAGAGTGTCAGTGTGTTTTACTGTGCGAATCCTTGTTTCTAGGGACAGGGAAGGACAGTGAGGGAATTCTCCTTGTGCTATAGTGTGCTTTAAAAAAACATTTTTTCTAGGGACAGAAAACTATAGGTAGGGAGAGTGTCAGTGTATTTTACTGTGCGAATCCTTGTTTCTAGGGACAGGGAAGGACAGTGAGGGAATTCTCCTTGTGCTATAGTGTGCTTTAAAAAAAAAAATTTCTAGGGACAGAAAACTATAGGTAGGGAGAGTGTCAGTGTGTTTTACTGTGCGAATCCTTGTTTCTAGGGACATGGAAGGACAGTGAGGGAATTCTCCTTGTGCTATAGTGTGCTTTAAAAAAACATTTTTTCTAGGGACAGAAAACTATAGGTAGGGAGAGTGTCAGTGTGTTTTACTGTGCGAATCCTTGTTTCTAGGGACAGGGAAGGACAGTGAGGGAATTCTCCTTGTGCTATAGTGTGCTTTAAAAAAACATTTTTTCTAGGGACAGAAAACTATAGGTAGGGAGAGTGTCAGTGTGTTTTACTGTGCGAATCCTTGTTTCTAGGGACAGGGAAGGACAGTGAGGGATTCTCCTTGTGCTATAGTGTGCTTTAAAAAAACATTTTTTCTAGGGACAGAAAACTATAGGTAGGAAGAGTGTCAGTTTCTTTCACTGTGATAATCCTTTTTTCTAGGGACAAAGAAGGAAAGTGAGGGAAATTCTCCTTGTGCTATAGTGTGCTTTAAAAAAACATTTTTTCTAGGGACAGAAAACTATAGGTAGGGAGAGTGTCAGTGTGTTTTACTGTGCGAATCCTTGTTTCTAGGGACAGGGAAGGACAGTGAGGGAATTCTCCTTGTGCTATAGTGTGCTTTAAAAAAACATTTTTTCTTGGGACAGAAAACTATAGGTAGGGAGAGTGTCAGTGTGTTTTACTGTGCGAATCCTTGTTTCTAGGGACAGGGAAGGACAGTGAGGGAATTCTCCTTGTGCTATAGTGTGCTTTAAAAAAAACATTTTTTCTAGGGACAGAAAACTATAGGTAGGAAGAGTGTCAGTTTCTTTCACTGTGATAATCCTTGTTTCTAGGGACAAAGAAGGAAAGTGAGGGAAATTCTCCTTGTGCTATAGTGTGCTTTAAAAAAACATTTTTTCTAGGGACAGAAAACTATAGGTAGGGAGAGTGTCAGTGTGTTTTACTGTGCGAATCCTTGTTTCTAGGGACAGGGAAGGACAGTGAGGGAATTCTCCTTGTGCTATAGTGTGCTTTAAAAAAACATTTTTTCTAGGGACAGAAAACTATAGGTAGGGAGAGTGTCAGTGTGTTTTACTGTGCGAATCCTTGTTTCTAGGGACAGGGAAGGACAGTGAGGGATTCTCCTTGTGCTATAGTGTGCTTTAAAAAAACATTTTTTCTAGGGACAGAAAACTATAGGTAGGAAGAGTGTCAGTTTCTTTCACTGTGATAATCCTTTTTTCTAGGGACAAAGAAGGAAAGTGAGGGAAATTCTCCTTGTGCTATAGTGTGCTTTAAAAAAACATTTTTTCTAGGGACAGAAAACTATAGGTAGGGAGAGTGTCAGTGTGTTTTACTGTGCGAATCCTTGTTTCTAGGGACAGGGAAGGACAGTGAGGGAATTCTCCTTGTGCTATAGTGTGCTTTAAAAAAACATTTTTTCTAGGGACAGAAAACTATAGGTAGGGAGAGTGTCAGTGTGTTTTACTGTGCGAATCCTTGTTTCTAGGGACAGGGAAGGACAGTGAGGGAATTCTCCTTGTGCTATAGTGTGCTTTAAAAAAAACATTTTTTCTAGGGACAGAAAACTATAGGTAGGAAGAGTGTCAGTTTCTTTCACTGTGATAATCCTTGTTTCTAGGGACAAAGAAGGAAAGTGAGGGAAATTCTCCTTGTGCTATAGTGTGCTTTAAAAAAACATTTTTTCTAGGGACAGAAAACTATAGGTAGGGAGAGTGTCAGTGTCTTTTACTGTGCGAATCCTTGTTTCTAGGGACAGGGAAGGACAGTGAGGGAATTCTCCTTGTGCTATAGTGTGCTTTAAAAAAACATTTTTTCTAGGGACAGAAAACTATAGGAAGGAAGAGTGTCAGTTTCTTTCACTGTGATAATCCTTGTTTCTAGGGACAAAGAAGGAAAGTGAGGGAAATTCTCCTTGTGCTATAGTGTGCTTTAAAAAAACATTTTTTCTAGGGACAGAAAACTATAGGTAGGAAGAGTGTCAGTTTCTTTCACTGTGATAATCCTTGTTTCTAGGGACAGGGAAGGACAGTGAGGAAAATTCTCCTTGTGCTATAGTGTGCTTTAAAAAAACATTTTTTCTAGGGACAGAAAACTATAGCTAGGAAGAGTGTCAGTTTCTTTCACTGTGATAATCCTTGTTTCTAGGGACAGGGAAGGACAATGAGGGAAATTCTCCTTGTGCTATAGTGTGCTAAAGCATTCCTCATCAACCATCTTTGAAATCCTTGTTTTTTTGGACAGTCAGGGAAATTGTCGTTGTGCTATTCTGTGCAAAAGCAATCATCCTCAACCATATTTAGAAATCCTTAAGTAAAGGGACAGAGAAGGACACCTGAAGGTAGCCCTTATTGCTTTTTTCCCATCTCCCTGCAGGCCATCTATTAGAATGTCTGGAAGGCAAACAAGGAGAGGCAGACAGTCAGGAGGCAATAAAAGAGGGCAAGCAGGCTCTGTGTCTGGGGGCAACAGTGCTGGTCGTGGACGCGGTGCATTGTCATCAGCACATGGCCATGGGACACGCTTGTCCTTCTTTTCGGCAGCTGGACATGTTGAGCCACATCATGCCGAAGACTTGGTAGAGTGGATGACCAAGCCCTCCTCCTCCTCCTCATCCTCTCTCACCCAGGCTCAGGGTACTGGAAAAGCAGCTGCCAAAGCGTCCTCTTCCCTGGTATCAATGTCAGACTCATCATCAGTCACTCCTTCCCTAGACCCACCATGTCCTCCTCCTGAGGAGTCCCCCGAACTGTTTGAGCACAGTGTTGGGTACATGCTCCAGGAGGATGCCCAGCGTTTCGAAGGGTCTGATGATGAAACCCAGCTACAGGAAGGCAGTAGCGTGAGAGCAGACAGAGGGGATGCTCAAGAAGGACACCAATCTGGCAGTCATGTTCCAGCAGCTGCAGCATACTGCCAGATTGGCTCCATTGATGAGGAGGGAGGGAATGATGAGGTCACTGACTCCACGTGGGTGCCTAATAGGAGAGAGGAGGAGGATGAGGAGGAGGCACATCTCCAACGAGGCAGGATGCCCTTTGGTGGCCAGCGTAAGGGCAGTACACCGACGGAATCACACCGCAGAGCTCCGCCTGTGCAGGGCGCTGCCTCTGCCCGTCATTCAAAAAGTTCTTTGGTGTGGGCCTTTTTTGAGGCTAGTGCATCAGATCGCACAGCTGCTGTTTGCAACATATGTCTCAAGCGTATATCGCGTGGCCAAAACATCAGCCGCTTGGGTACCACATGCCTGACCAGACATATGTTGACCTGCCATGCAGCTCGTTGGCAAGCCTACCTCAAAGACCCACACCAAAGAACAAAGCGGACCTCTCCTTGCACCGCATCAGCTGGGATCTCCAACCCCACTATAACTTCAGTCCTCTCTGAAACATGCACTGAGAGGAATGAAGGTGTAGAATTAGGTGTGTCACAGCCAAGTACTTGCGGCCACTCTGCTAGCAGTACACCGACGTCCGATTCTAGCAGGCAAATTTCCCTGCCCCAGCTGCTGGACCGTCGAAAGAAGTTCACTCCCAGCCATCCACATGCCCAGCGGTTGAATGCTAGCTTGGCTAAATTGCTAGCGCTTCAACTGCTGCCTTTTCAGTTGGTAGACTCGGCCCCCTTCCGTGAGTTTGTGCAATGTGCGGTTCCTCAGTGGAAGGTTCCCAAACGCCACTTTTTCTCACGGAAGGCTATTCCGGCTCTCTACCGGCATGTGGAAGGCAATGTCTTGGCCTCGCTGGACAGGGCGGTCAGCGGTAAGGTGCATATTACCGCTGACTCATGGTCCAGCAGGCATGGACAGGGACGTTACCTTTCTTTCACGGCCCATTGGGTCACTCTTTTGGCAGCTGGGAAGGATGCAGGACAAGGTGCAGTAGTGTTGGAGGTTGTTCCACCGCCACGCCTACTGGTTGTGACACACCTCTCTCCTCCACCCCCTCCTCTTCTTCTTCCTCCATGGCCTCTTCCTGTGGTTTGTCCTCGGAACCAGCGGTGCTCCGTAGGCGTTCAAGGGGCTACGCAAGTACGCAGGCAAAAAGATGCCATGCCGTGCTTGCGCTGGTGTGTTTGGGGGACAGAAGCCACACTGGGGCAGAGGTCATGTCTGCTCTGCAGGGCCAGGCCGAGAGGTGGTTGACGCCACGCCAGCTTAAGCCAGGAATGGTGGTTTGCGACAATGGCACCAACCTCCTCTCCGCCCTCCGACAGGGACAACTGACCCATGTGCCCTGTGTGGCTCACGTCCTTAACCTGGTGGTGCAGCGGTTCTTGGGCAGGTACCCGGGCTTACAGGATGTCCTGAGGCAGGCCAGGAAAGTCTGTGTGCATTTCTGCAGATCTTATAATGCCAGTGCTCGCCTGGCTGAGCTGCAAAAGGAGTTGAACCTGCCCAAGAACCGCCTTATATGTGACATGCCCACCAGGTGGAACTCAACGTTGGCCATGCTGCAGCGGCTGCACACGCAGCAGAGGGCCATCAATGAGTACCTGTGCGACTACGGCACCAGGACAGGGTCAGGGGAGCTTGGTTTTTTTTCTCCACGCCAGTGGGGCATGATCAGGGATGCATGCACTGTCCTGGCACCATTTGAGGAGGCCACGAGGATGGTGAGCAGTGACAGTGCATGCATCAGTGACACTGTACCTCTTGTCCACCTGTTGGAGCACACGCTGCGTGGAATAATGGACAGGGCACTTGAGGCAGAACAGAGGCAGGAAGAGGAGGACTTCCTTGCCTCTCAAGGCCCCCTTTACCCAGACAGTGTTCCTTCTGTCCCACCCATCGCACAGGAAGAGGAGGAGGAGGAGGAGGAGGAGGAGGAGGATTGTGTCAGCATGGAGGTGGAGGCTGGCACTCAGCATCATCAGCAGCAGTCTTTTAGGGATGATTTACAGTCCCAAGAAACCAGTGGACTTGTACGTGGCTGGGAGGAGGTGGCTGCGGATCATGTCGTCCTTAGTGACCCAGAGGACTCCGGAGCGAATGCCTCAGCAAACCTACGCTGCATGGCCTCCCTGATCCTGCAAAGTCTGCGGAAGGATCCTCGTATTCTTCGGATCAAGGAGAGGGACCATTACTGGCTGGCCACTCTCCTTGATCCACGGTACAAGGGTAAGGTTGCGGACCTTATGTTACCGTCGCAGAGGGAGCAGAGGATGAGACAACTCCGGGAGGCCTTGCAGAAAGGTCTGTACAACGCGTTCCCAGAGACTGGGAGGTTACAAACTCCTGGTCCTGGACAACGAGTTGCTGAGGCTTCGGCCAGTCAAAGAAGGAGCGGTGGGGAAGGTGGCCGTCTGACCGATGCGTTCAGACAATTCTTTAGTCCGCAGCCCCAAAGTATGATCGGTTCCAGCAACCATCGCCAGCGTCTGATAAACATGGTGCAGGAATATCTAGGGGCAAGGTCAGACTTGGACACCTTCCCCACCGAAAATCCTCTGGCTTACTGGGTCTTGAGGATGGATCACTGGCCAGAGCTTGCACAGTATGCAATTGAGCTACTGGCCTGTCCTGCATCCAGCGTTCTTTCGGAACGCACATTCAGTGCTGCTGGAGGATTTGTCACGGATCACAGGGTGCGCCTGTCCACCGACTCGGTTGATCGACTGACTTTCATCAAGATGAACCAGTCTTGGATCACCACCAGCTACCACACACCTGATGCTGATATAACAGACTAATTGATTTTAACATGTCACATCCCTTCAAGACTGATGCTGATGCTGAGTGCCTGTGCTGTTATGTTGACTGGCTATCCTCCTCCTCCGAGTCCTCAATGATACGATTGATGATGATAGCTTGGAAGATCATTTTTGTTTATGGGTGCCGCCACCAGTGGCTAAGGCCCAATTTTTCAGCCCCTGTTTTACAGGGGCGTGTAATTACAATTTTTTTAGCAATAATTTGCCATAGGGCTCATTGCTGTGCTCCAAGTACAGTATCTGTGAGGGGTTGGAGTGTTGTGGCACCAGTGCCTAAGGCCCAATTTTTCAGCCCCTGTTTAACAGGGGCGTGTCATTACAATTTTTGAAGCAATACTTTGCAACAGGGCTCATTGCTGTGCTCCAAGTACAGTATCTGTGAGGGGTTGTAGTGTTGTGCCACCAGTGCCTAAGGCCCAATTTTTCAGCCCCAGTTCAACAGGGGCATGCAATTACAATTCTTGATCTAATAATTCACAGCAGGGCCCATTGCTGCACCCACCAAGAGTAACTCTGAGGGCTTACAGTGTTGTGGCAACGCCACCACCACCACCACCACGAAAGGCCCAATTTTTTAGCCCCTGTTCAAAAGGGGCATGTAATTACAATTCTTGATCTAATAATTCACAGCAGGGCCCATTCCTGCACCCACCAAGAGTAACTCTGAGGGCTTACAGTGTTGTGGCAACACCACCACCACCACCACCACCACGAAAGGCCCAATTTTTCAGCCCCTGTTCAACAGGGGCATGCAATTACAATTCTTGATCTAATAATTCACAGCAGGGCCCATTCCTGCACCCACCAAGAGTAACTCTGAGGGCTTACAGTGTTGTGGCAACACCACCACCACCACCACCACCACGAAAGGCCCAATTTTTCAGCCCCTGTTCAACAGGGGCATGCAATTACAATTCTTGATCTAATAATTCACAGCAGGGCCCATTGCTGCACCCACCAAGAGTAACTGTCAGGGCTTACAGTGTTGTGGCACCAGCACCACCATCAAAGGCCCAATTTTTACTACCACTGTTCAACAATTATATGTAATTAAAATTCCTGATATAATAGTTGACAGCAGGGCGTTCCAGCACCAACCAAGAGTAACTGTGAGTGCTTACAGTGTTGTGCCAACACCAACAACTAAGGGGCCTATTTCTGCAGAGTATATACGGCAGGTCCCTACTTTCAAACATCCAACTTACAAACGACACCTACTTGCAAACGCAAGAAGACAACAGGAAGTGAGAGGAAATCTACCACTAGGAAGGAAAATTCTCTCCTGTAAGAATAAATATGGGAGAAAGGTGTCTCCTCTGTACTGATGCTTTATCAGTAATCCTTGTTTCAAGAAAAACACCACATTTCAAAAACAGTTGTCATTGGGACGGAAAGTGAGGTGAAATGTTCTGAACAGGGGCACAGACAGCAAAACAAATGTTACAGGGGTGATAACCCTTACCTATGTTTTCCAAAAAGTTTAAAAATAGATTTTTGGGCTGGAGCTACACTTCAACAATGTACCTGTTCAAAATTACAAACAGATTCTACATAAGAACAAACCTACAGTCCCTGTCTTGTATGCACCGCCTGTATACGGCTGTTCAGAGTATATAGGGCCTTTTTTATTTTATGTGCGGGGTTCCCCTTAATATCCATACAAGACCCAAAGGGGCTGGTAATGGGCTGGGGTAGGGGGGGGGGGGTTCATGGGGTAGCTATGCCATTTTTCTTAAAGATTTTCATCCATATTACCGGGACCAGACATTACATTAAAGCCGCAAGCAGTTTTAAATGGCTTTTTTTTCCTTTAGAAGTGTCATTTTGTGCAGGGACAGTTCTAAACACGGGAAACACGTGGCACTTCACAGGCATACTTTAGACACCCCCCAGGTACGATATTTAAAGGAATATTTGACTTTTTTTTTTCACTTTATGCATCATTAACCACTTAAGCCCCGGACCATTTCGGGCCATTAGGACCAGGCCTGTTTTTGGGATTCGGCACTGCGCTGCTTTAACTGTAAATTGTGCGGACATGCAATGTTGTACCCAAATGAAATTTGCGTCCTTTTCTTCCCACAAATAGAGCTTTCTTTTAATGGTATTTGATTGCCTCTGCGATTTTTATTTTTTGCGATATAAACGGAAAAAGACCGAAAATTTTGAAAAAAAATGATATTTTCTACTTTTTGTTATAAGAAAAATCGAATAAACTCAATTTTAGTCAGACATTTAGGCCAAAATGTATTCAGCCACATGTCTTTAGTAAAAAAAATGTCAATAAATGTATATTTATTGGTTTGCGCAAAAGTTATAGCGTTTACAAACTAGGGTACATTTTCTGAAATTTACACAGCTTTAAATTTATGACTGCCTATCTCATTTCTTGAGGTGCTAAAATGGCAGGGCAGTACAAAACCCCCCCAAATGACCCCATTTTGGAAAGTAGACACCCCAAGGAAATTGCTGAGAGGCATGTTGAGCCCATTGAATATTTTTTTTTTTTGTCCCAAGTGATTGAATAATGACAAAAAAAAAAAAAAAAAAAAAAAATTACAAAAAGTTGTCACTAAATGATATATTGCTCACACATGCCATGGTTATATGTGGAATTGCACCCCAAAATACATTTTGCTGCTTCTCCTGAGTACGGGGATACCACATGTGTGGGACTTTTTAGGAGCCTGGCCACGTACGGGACCCCGGAAACCAAGCACCGCCTTCAGGATTTCTAAGGGCGCAAATTTTTGATTTCATTCCTCACTACCTATCACAGTTTCGAAGGCCATAAAATGCCAAAATAGCACAAAACCCCCCCAAATGACCCCATTTTAGAAAGTAGACACCCCAAGGAAATTGCTGAGAGGCCTGTTGAGCCCGTTGAATATTTTTTTTTTTTGTCCCAAGTGATTGAATAATGACAAAAAATAAAAATAAAAAATAAATTACAAAAAGTTGTCACTAAATGATATATTGCTCACACATGCCATGGTTATATGTGGAATTGCACCCCAAAATACATTTTGCTGCTTCTCCTGAGTACAGGGATACCACATGTGTGGGACTTTTTAGGAGCCTAGCCGCGTACGGGACCCCGAAAACCAAGCACCGCCTTCAGGATTTCTAGGCACAAATTTTTGATTTCACTCCTCACTACCTATCACAGTTTCTAAGGCCATAAAATGCCAAAATAGCACAAAACCCCCCCAAATGACCCCATTTTGGAAAGTAGACACCCCAAGCTATTTGCTGAGGAGGCATGGTGAGTATTTTACAGCTCTCATTTGTTTTTGAAAATGAAGAAAGAAAATTTTTTTTTTTTTTTTTTTTTTTTTCAATTTTCAAAACTTTGTGACAAAAAGCGAGATCTGCAAAATACTCACAATACCTCTCAGCAAATAGCTTGGGGTGTCTACTTTCCAAAATGGGGTCATTTGGGGGGGTTTTGTGCCATCTGGGCATTCCATGGCCTCCGAAACTGTGATAGGCAGTGAGAAGTAAAATCAAAAATTTACACCCTTAGAAAGCCTGAAGGCGGTGCTTTGTTTTTGGGGTCCCGTACGCGGCTAGGCTCCCAAAAAGTCTCACACATGTGGTATCCCTGTACTCAGGAGAAGCAACAGAATTTATTTTGGGGTGTAATTCCACATATGCCCATGGCATGTTTGAGCAATATATCATTTAGTGACAACTTTGTGCAAAAAAAAAATAAAAAAAAAAAATTGTCTTTTTTCCGCAACTTGTGTCAACATATAAAATATTCCATGGACTCGACATGCCTCTCAGTATATAGCTTGGGGTGTCTACTTTCCAAAATGGGGTCATTTGGGGGGGTTTTGAACTGTTCTGGCATTTTATACACAACATTAGGAAGCTTACATCCACTCTTCTAACCACTTGCAGACAAAGCCCTTTTTGACACTTTTTGTTTACATGAAAACATATTTTTTTTTTGCAAGAAAATTATGTTGAACCCCCAAACATTATATATATATTTAAAGCAAAGGCCCTACAGATTAAAATGGTGGGTGTTGCATTTTTTTTTTCTACACAGTATTTGCGCAGCGATTTTTCAAACGCATTTTTTGGGGAAAAAATACACTTTTTTTAATTTTAATGCACTAAAACACACTATATTGCCCAAATGTTTGATGAAATAATAAAGATGATCTTAGGCCGAGTACATAGATACCAAACACGACATGCTTTAAAATTTCGCACAAACGCGCATTGGCGACAAACTACATACATTTTTAAAAGCCTTTAAAAGCCTTTACAGATTACCCCGTTAGATTTACAGAGGAGGTCTACTGCTAAAATGACTGCCCTCGATCTGACCTTCGCGGTGATACCTCACATGCATGGTGCAATTGCTGTTTACATATGACGCCAGACCGACGCTTGCGTTCGCCATTGGGCAAGAGCAGGGCAGGACAGGGGTGCTTTTTTTTTTTTTTTTTTTTTTTTTATTATTAATTTTGCTTTTTTATTTTATTTTTAAATTGTTCCTTACATATATTTTTTTTTTTATAATTTTTATTGTTATCTCAGGGAATGTAAATATCCCCTATGATAGCAATAGGTAGTGACAGGTACTCTTTTTTTTAAAAAACTGGGGTCTTCTAGACCCTAGATCTTTCCTCTGCCCTCAAAGCATCTGACCACACCAAGATCGGTGTGATAAAATGCTTTCCCAATTTCCCAATGGCGCTTTTTATATCCGGGGGGGGGACATTCCCTCCCACTGCTTGTAAAAGCAGTCCAGAGGCTAATTAGCCGCTGTGATTGCTTTTACATGAAAGCCGGCCGCTGGCTGAAAAGAATGATACCAAGATGATACCTAAACCCGCAGGCATCAATCTGGTATAACCATTCAAAGTCCAGCAACATACCAGTACGTTGCTGGTCCTTGTTGGACATGTATTGTAATCTTTTTTTTTCATGCAGCCTGTTGGCTGAACGAAAAAAGAGATTGATTGGTGGGTATGCCCACCATTAGAATACCGCCCTTCATCCACCCACTTCTAATGATGGGCATACATGCACCATTTATATATGCCGAAGCATGGGGGCATCCTCCCGCAAAAAAGTTATGCCGCACACACATGGTCAAACGTTTCCACGGGCAAGCCTCCGTCGGAATTTCGACCGTATGTATGCGGCATTAGGAGCAAAATTGCTCCTCCGCCCTGCTGCCCCTGCTGCCCCCATGCTTCGGCATATATGCTTTTTTTTTTTTAACTGTGGTGGTGAAATCACCTCCTACAGCACTGGAGTCGCAGGGATCAGGCCTGTCTCTGCGAACGCTGCAGTTATGTGTGTTGTGTTTTGTAAGTGACAGTGATCGATCGATACTGCACTTGGGTGGCCTGGGCTGGACGGAGGGGCAAAACGCAGGTGCTAGCAGGTATCTGGGCTGATCCCGCTAACACTGCGTTTTTGGGAACCCTAAACCGCTGGTATAGATCTGATCAGATCAGATATTGATCTGTTCAGATACTATACCACTAAGGGGGGTGTATGCTTTACGCGTGGGTGTTAGCGTTACTGGCACTAACCTGACGCTGCCTGGGGTGTGACGCAGACCCTCTCTGACGCTAAAACCTAATTGATATCACCCACCGGGCGATCAGGGGGTTAAACCTTTATTGGGTTATATACGGCGGGTGCCCTGACACTATAAAAAGCAAACTAACTAACCAGCGTCACCCGTAACACTTATATGGTGATCACTGGTGAAAGGGTTAACTAGGGGCAATTAGGGGGTTAAAACCTTTATTAGATCATATTTGGGGGTACCTGACGCTATAAAAACCTGCGGCGAACCTAAAAAAAATGACTGGCTACCGATTGGCATCACCGACACGAAGACAGCGATCAGAAAAACGATCGCTTAGTGACAGTGGTGATAGGGGGTGAAAGGGTTACCTGGGGGGCGATCAAGGGGGTTAAACCTTTATTAGATAATATATTGGGGTACCCGACGCTATAAAAACCTGCGGCGAACCTAAAAAAAATTACTGGCTACCGATCGCCATCACTGATGCTAAGACAGCCATCAGAAAAATGATCGCATAGCGACAGCGGTGATAGGGGGTGAAAGGGTTACCTGGGGGGCGATCAAGGGGGTTTAACCTTTATTAGATAATATATTGGGGTACCTGACGCTATAAAAACCTGCGGCGAACCTAAAAAAAATTACTGGCTACCGATCGCCATCACTGATGCTAAGACAGCATCAGAAAAACGATCGATTAGCGACAGCGGTGATAGGGGGTGAAAGGGTTACCTGGGGGGCGATCAAGGGGGTTAAACCTTTATTAGATAATATATTGGGGTACCCGACGCTATAAAAACCTGCGGCGAACCTAAAAAAAATTACTGGCTACCGATCGCCATCACTGATGCTAAGACAGCCATCAGAAAAATGATCGCATAGCGACAGCGGTGATAGGGGGTGAAAGGGTTACCTGGGGGGCGATCAAGGGGGTTTAACCTTTATTAGATAATATATTGGGGTACCTGACGCTATAAAAACCTGCGGCAAACCTAAAAAAAATTACTGGCTACCGATCGCCATCACTGATGCTAAGACAGCATCAGAAAAACGATCGATTAGCGACAGCGGTGATAGGGGGTGAAAGGGTTACCTGGGGGGCGATCAAGGGGGTTGAACCTTTATTAGATAATATATTGGGGTACCCGACGCTATAAAAACCTGCGGCGAACCTAAAAAAAATTACTGGCTACCGATCGCCATCACTGATGCTAAGACAGCCATCAGAAAAATGATCGCATAGCGACAGCGGTGATAGGGGGTGAAAGGGTTATCTGGGGGGTGATCAGGGGGTTAAACCTTTATTAGGGGGGGTTAGGGGGCTACACTGGACCTAAAACTAAACTTTAGTGACACTTTCACAGTCACAAATGTCACTGATTGCAGTGATCACTAAATAAATGGTCACTGCAATCAGTGACACTGTGACTGGGGGCTGGGGGGTGATCTGGGGGGTGATCTGGGGGGGTCTGGGGGTCCTGGGGGGGGCGATTAGTGTTCCTATGTGTCCTGGTGTCAGTGTAGTGTTGTGCTCACTGACCTGATGTCTTCTCTTGTACGGCGCTCGGTATATGTGAGCGCCGCACAGGAGATGACATCACTTCCTCCTGCCTCCTCTGTCTGAAACAGACAGAGGAGGCATTTCCATTCGCCGGGAGCGATCGCGAGGGGGGGGCCGTAATCGAAAGGCCGCCCCCTCATCTGGGATCGCTCCCGGTGAAGTAACGACCGCTCACGGCACAGAAGGGGGGTCCGGATGGACCCCCCAACTGTACAAAGGCAGTCACGTAGATCTACGTGATTCTGCCTGTCCGTGCCATTCTGCCGACGTAAATCGGCGGTGGGCGGTCGTTAAGTGGTTAAAATGACTGCTCCCGAAAAACGACCGTTTTTAAAACTTATTTTTGCATTGATACATGTCCCCTGGTGCACAACCCGGGTTCCCAAACCCTTTTTAGGACAATAACATGCATAATAGTTGTTATAATTAGCACTTTAGAATTCGAACGTTCGCATCCATTGTATTTAATAGGGTTCTAATGTTCGTACGAACTTTCGGTCCGTTCGCGGGTTCTGGTGCGAACCGAACCCGGGGGTGTTCGGCTCATCACTACTAGTGAGGACACAGGAGGTGGATCCTCTGTGCCAGAGAGGCGAAGGCACGGGTCGCACTGGAGGACCGGTTCTAAGCAGCTACCGGTTTTCACCAGAGCCCGCCGCAAGGCGGGATGGACTTGCTGCAGCGGTAGCAACCAGGTCGTGTCCCCCAGTAGCGGCTCGACTTCTCTGGCAGCTGAGATAGGCACGGTACACTGGGACTAGGCAGTGGCAAGGTCAGACGTAGCGGAAGGTCAGGGCAGGCGGCAATGGTACGTAGTCAGGGGCAACGGCAGAAGGTCAGATACACTGGAAAGGCAAGTACAAAACGCTTTCTCAGGGCACTAAGGCAACAAGATCCGGCAAGGACAGGAAGGGGGAGTGGGTTTTTAAGTGTTTTGGAGTGTGACACAGTAATTGGACCAGGCACCAATCAATGGTGCACTGGCCCTTTAAATTTAAGAAGACAGGCGCGCGCGCGCCCTAGAGAGCAGCGGGACCGCGCGCGCCGGGCCGGAGCAGGGGGAGGAGGCCGGTGAGCAGGATGGGATGCGATCCGCGGGCGGACAGGTGCCGCCGCATGGATCGCATCCCCGCCAGCATCAGAGCAGCGCTCACGGTCAGAGGAGCCGACCGAAGTGCTGCAGGGGGACAGACGCCGCGGGCGCTCCGGGATGGATGGGACACCCGGAGCGCTCGGCGTTACAGCAGCACTATAAAATGGCGACACGCAGTATCCACCACGCAGAACTATTATGGCGTGCGCGCCCTAAGACACAGCAACACAAACTTTATAACTTTCCCCGCCTATGTCAGGCCTGACAGTGTATGAAATAGTCCTCTTTTCCTAAGGGAGTAAGATTTTCTTCACCGGCCAGCTTTCGTTGGTGCACTTGAAGAAATTAACCAATTGTAATCCAAAAAGGTGGTAACTCGTAGCAACAGTATGCAAACAGGGGGGTAGACACTCCAACTCTGTCCCAACTACCGGACCCCCAAAGAACACTGGTGAGCAAACAGTGGGCCTAGGCAGTCTATAGGCCTGAATATAACCCAGTCTATGGATATGGGCAGGTGCCCGCTCACCGTTCCAGGCGCGATCCCAGCCTGGGTCTTCCACCGCGTGTGTCCGTCGCACACAGCGTCTGCAACCGATCGGGTCCCCGATCCAACTGGAGTCCTACACTGACGATCCAGGATCCACCCAGACTCCGCAGGATGGTGAAAGGCTCTTCGGATTTCGGGCAAGGCCCTAGGCTTCAGGCCTTACCCCAAAGTAGATCCGCGCAGGATGACTTGTTGCTTGAAGCGCGTTGTCACAAGAGAGCCAGCTTCCCCCGCCTCCCTCTTAAGTAACCTCCCCCATGAGTCTCTGCGGCAGAACCTCCGCCCTGAGGCTGAATGGGGCTCTGGGTACTGTAGTCCCGGGGCCTTAAAGGAGACCCCGCTACACACTCCCCCCACTTGAACTCTTTGGTCCCCAAAGATAACATAATCTCCAACTACAGATCTCACAACATTTATCAATCCTTCATATGATGTCGGCAGAGGAAATTCCCACCAAAAACGAGGCAGTGAACTCCTCTGCCCACAGGACACATTAACATTAGTATCCTGCCTAACTGTGTCAGAGAGTGAGCTGGGGCTGCCTCCCACCAAATGAACAGCGGGAGTGTCATGGTCTTCCATACTCCTTCTAGCAGTGACTACAGTGTCTTCCGCACTTTTACCCATCTGTGGGTAGGTTAGTCTCCTGGGAGGTTTTATTGCCCTCCGCTTCCTCTGTCCTCTTGGGCTTTCTGTTGGAGCAGACTCTTCTTCTGTTGCTAACTCAGGGCCTCCCCCTTCCTCGGGAACATCCGGTTCCGGAGCAGGAAGGTACATGGCTTCTCTTGGATCTTCCTTTACAGATGGTTCACTGGCACTTTCCCAAGCGTCCACCCAAGGACAGGAAGGGATAAACTCTGTTGCTTCTGCATTCAGTGTATGATCCTCTGTGTCTTCGTCAGGTTAAGATCAATAGCAGAAGTCGTTGGTCCCTGGGAAGGCCAAAGCCAGCCAATTTCCTCTCCCTCATCTTCACTCATTTCTGAATCCCCTGTATTTACCATTCGAGGGGTCTGAGACCGAGTGTTGGGTCTAGGGGTGTCTAGAATGGACATGGGTTCAGGGGAATCCATGCTAGGAGGTAACCGAACCGCTTCAGCCAGAGGAAGTAGGTGGTTCCGAGGCCAAGTCTTCAATGGCCCCAACTTCCTCTCAGGTTTAAGTTTGTAAACGGGTAGGCCCGGTAGTTTTTTGCAAATGACATAAGGTTCGGGTCTCCATCTATCCGCAAGCTTATGTTTTCCAGGGACTCCCAGGTTCCGCAGCAATACTCTGTCTCCTGGTTGCAAATCTTGGATTCTAACTTTTAGGTCAAAATTTCTCTTATTGCGAGCCCCCGTTGATCCGATGCGGCCTGGGCTTGCTCATAGGCCATTTTCAGATTGTGCCTAAGTCTATCCACATATCCCTTGTGAGAAGCAGCAGAACAACGGTCTATGGAAGTGCCGAAGGCAAGATCCACTGGCAATTAGGGATGAGCTTCGTGTTCGAGTCGAACATACGTTCGACTCGAACATCGGCTGTTCGATCGTCCGACGAAGATCGAACGATTTGGGCCGTTCGCGCCAAATTCGAGTGACGCGAACGGCCCACAATGCACTACGCCATCGCAGTGTCATCCAGGCGCTGTGATTGGCCAAGCATGCACTGTGACCCCGCATGCTTGGCCAATCACAGCGCCGGCAGCGAGGAGAGCAATGATTGGCCACAGGCAGGATGCCTGTGGCCAATTATTCTTGAGGGGGTTTAGTACACGCCCCACACTATAAAAGGCCGCCAGCGCGGCGGCCTAGTGTAGTGTGTTCCGGAGCAGGGAAAGAGAAGCATAGGCAGGGACAGTGTCATTTTTTTTCCTTTACTAATCCTGAAATTCCTTGTGTTTAGGGACAAATAAGGATAGGTAGGGAGAGTGTCAGTGTGTTATTCTGTGCTAAACCTTGTTTGTAGGGACAGAGAGGTACAGTGAGGGAAAGTGTCAGTGTGCTATTCTGTTCTAAACCAATCTTGCTGAACCATATTTGAAATCCTTGAGTTTAGGGACAGAGAGGTACAGTGAGGGAAAGTGTCAGTGTGCTATTCTGTGCTAAATCTTGTTTGTAGGGACAGAGTAGGACAGTGAGTGAAACTGACAGTGTGCTATTCTGTTCTAAACCAATCTTGCTGAACCATAATTGAAATCCTTGAGTTTAGGGACAGAGAGGTACAGTGAGGGAAAGTGTCAGTGTGCTATTCTGTGCTAAATCTTGTTTGTAGGGACAGAGTAGGACAGTGAGTGAAACTGACAGTGTGCTATTCTGTTCTAAACTAATCTTGCTGAACCATATTTGAAATCCTTGAGTTTAGGGACTGAGAGGTACAGTGAGGGAAAGTGTCAGTGTGCTATTCTGTGCTAAATCTTGTTTGTAGGGACAGAGTAGGACAGTGAGTGAAACTGACAGTGTGCTATTCTGTTCTAAACCAATCTTGCTGAACCATATTTGAAATCCTTGAGTTTAGGGACAGAGAGGTACAGTGAGGGAAAGTGTCAGTGTGCTATTCTGTGCTAAATCTTGTTTGTAGGGACAGAGTAGGACAGTGAGTGAAACTGACAGTGTGCTATTCTGTTCTAAACCAATCTTGCTGAACCATATTTGAAAACCTTGAGTTTAGGGACTGAGAGGTACAGTGAGGGAAAGTGTCAGTGTGCTATTCTGTGCTAAATCTTGTTTGTAGGGACAGAGTAGGACAGTGAGTGAAACTGACAGTGTGCTATTCTGTTCTAAACCAATCTTGCTGAACCATATTTAAAATCCTTGAGTTTAGGGACAGAGAGGTACAGTGAGGGAAAGTGTCAGTGTGCTATTCTGTGCTAAATCTTGTTTGTAGGGACAGAGTAGGACAGTGAGTGAAACTGACAGTGTGCTATTCTGTTCTAAACCAATCTTGCTGAACCATATTTGAAAACCTTGAGTTTAGGGACTGAGAGGTACAGTGAGGGAAAGTGTCAGTGTGCTATTCTGTGCTAAATCTTGTTTGTAGGGACAGAGTAGGACAGTGAGTGAAACTGACAGTGTGCTATTCTGTTCTAAACCAATCTTGCTGAACCATATTTGAAATCCTTGAGTTTAGGGACAGAGAGGTACAGTGAGGGAAAGTGTCAGTGTGCTATTCTGTGCTAAATCTTGTTTGTAGGGACAGAGTAGGACAGTGAGTGAAACTGACAGTGTGCTATTCTGTTCTAAACCAATCTTGCTGAACCATATTTGAAATCCTTGAGTTTAGGGACAGAGAGGTACAGTGAGGGAAAGTGTCAGTGTGCTATTCTGTGCTAAATCTTGTTTGTAGGGACAGAGTAGGACAGTGAGTGAAACTGACAGTGTGCTATTCTGTTCTAAACTAATCTTGCTGAACCATATTTGAAATCCTTGAGTTTAGGGACAGAGAAGGACTCTCGTGGAAACTATCAGTGTGCTATTCTGTGCTAAATCTAGTTTGTAGGGACAGAGTAGGACAGTGAGTGAAACTGACAGTGTGCTATTCTGTTCTAAACCAATCTTGCTGAACCATATTTGAAATCCTTGAGTTTAGGGACAGAGAAGGACACTCGTGGAAACTATCAGTGTGCTATTCTGTGCTAAATCTTGTTTGTAGGGACAGAGAGGTACAGTGAGTGAAACTGACAGTGTGCTATTCTGTTCTAAACCAATCTTGCTGAACCATATTTGAAATCCTTGAGTTTAGGGACAGAGAAGGACACTCGTGGAAACTATCAGTGTGCTATTCTGTGCTAAATCTAGTTTGTAGAGACAGAGTAGGACAGTGAGTGAAACTGACAGTGTGCTATTCTGTTCTAAACCAATCTTGCTGAACCATATTTGAAATCCTTGAGTTTAGGGACAGAGAAGGACACTCGTGGAAACTATCAGTGTGCTATTCTGTGCTAAATCTTGTTTGTAGGGACAGAGTAGGACAGTGAGTGAAACTGACAGTGTGCTATTCTGTTCTAAACCAATCTTGCTGAACCATATTTGAAATCCTTGAGTTTAGGGACAGAGAAGGACACTCGTGGAAACTCTCAGTGTGCTATTCTGTGCTAAATCTAGTTTGTAGGGACAGAGTAGGACAGTGAGTGAAACTGACAGTGTGCTATTCTGTTCTAAACCAATCTTGCTGAACCATATTTGAAATCCTTGAGTTTAGGGACAGAGAAGGACACTCGTGGAAACTATCAGTGTGCTATTCTGTGCTAAATCTTGTTTGTAGGGACAGAGTAGGACAGTGAGGGAAAGTGTCAGTGTGCTATTCTGTTCTAAACCAATCTTGCTGAACCATATTTGAAATCCTTGAGTTTAGGGACAGAGAAGGACACTCGTGGAAACTCTCAGTGTGCTATTCTGTGCTAAATCTAGTTTGTAGGGACAGAGTAGGACAGTGAGTGAAACTGACAGTGTGCTATTCTGTTCTAAACCAATCTTGCTGAACCATATTTGAAATCCTTGAGTTTAGGGACAGAGAGGTACAGTGAGGGAAAGTGTCAGTGTGCTATTCTGTGCTAAATCTTGTTTGTAGGGACAGAGTAGGACAGTGAGTGAAACTGACAGTGTGCTATTCTGTTCTAAACTAATCTTGCTGAACCATATTTGAAATCCTTGAGTTTAGGGACAGAGAAGGACACTCGTGGAAACTATCAGTGTGCTATTCTGTGCTAAATCTTGTTTGTAGGGACAGAGAGGTACAGTGAGTGAAACTGACAGTGTGCTATTCTGTTCTAAACCAATCTTGCTGAACCATATTTGAAATCCTTGAGTTTAGGGACAGAGAAGGACACTCGTGGAAACTCTCAGAGTGTTGATGTGTGCTAAATCTAGTTTGTAGGGACAGAGTAGGACAGTGAGTGAAACTGACAGTGTGCTATTCTGTTCTAAACCAATCTTGCTGAACCATATTTGAAATCCTTGAGTTTAGTGACAGAGAAGGACACTCGTGGAAACTATCAGTGTGCTATTCTGTGCTAAATCTTGTTTGTAGGGACAGAGTAGGACAGTGAGGGAAAGTGTCAGTGTGCTATTCTGTTATAAACCAATCTTGCTGAACCATATTTGAAATCCTTGAGTTTAGGGACAGAGAAGGACACTCGTGGAAACTCTCAGTGTGCTATTCTGTGCTAAATCTAGTTTGTAGGGACAGAGTAGGACAGTGAGTGAAACTGACAGTGTGCTATTCTGTGCTAAACCAATCTTGCTGAAGCATATTGCAAATCCTTGTGTTTAGGGACAGAGAAGGATAGGCAGGGGACAGTGTCAGTGTCATTGTTGCTAAGCCTCCTGCACAGTATACACCTGAAGGTAGCCCTTATTGCTGTTTTTCCCATCTCCCTGCAGGCCATCCATTAAAATGTCTGGAAGGCAAACAAGGAGAGGCAGACAGTCAGGAGGCAAAAAAAGAGGGCAAGCAGGCTCTGTGTCTGGGGGCAACAGTGCTGGTCGTGGACGCGGTGCATTGTCATCAGCACATGGCCATGGGACACGCTTGTCCTTCTTTTCGGCAGCTGGACATGTTGAGCCACATCATGCCGAAGACTTGGTAGAGTGGATGACCAAGCCCACCTCATCCTCCTCATCCTCTCTCACCCAGGCTCAGGGTACTGGCAAAGCAGCTGCCAAAGCGTCCTCTTCTCTGGTATCATTATCTTCATTAGTCAATCCTTCCCTAGACCCACCATGTCCTCCTCCTGAGGAGTCCCCCGAACTGTTTGAGCACAGTGTTGGGTACATGCTCCAGGAGGATGCCCAGCGTTTCGAAGGATCTGATGATGATACCCAGATAGAGGAAGGCAGTAGCGTGAGAGCAGAGAGAGGGGATGCTCAAGAAGGACACCAATCTGGCAGTCATGCTCCAGCAGCTGCAGCATACTGCCAGATTGGCTCCAGTGATGAGGAGGGAGGGGATGATGAGGTCACTGACTCCACGTGGGTGCCTAATAGGAGAGAGGAGGAGGAGGAGGATGAGGAGGAGGCACATCTCCAACGAGGCAGGATGCCCTTGGGTGGCCAGCGTATGGGCAGCACACCGACGGAATCACATCGCAGAGCTCCGCCTGTGCAGGGCGCTGCCTCTGCCCGTCATTCAAAAAGTTCTTTGGTGTGGGCCTTTTTTGAGGCGAGTGCATCAGATCGCACAGCTGCTGTTTGCAACATATGTCTCAAGCATATATCGCGTGGCCAAAACATCAGCCGCTTGGGAACCACATGCTTGATCACACATATGTTGACCTGCCATGCAGCTCGTTGGCAAGCCTACCTTAAAGACCCACACCAAAGAACAAAGCTGACCTCTTCTTGCACCGCATCAGCTGGGATCTCCAACCCCACTATACCTTCAGTCCTCTCTGAAACCTGCTCTGAGAGGAATGAAGGTGTAGAATTAGATGTGTCACAGCCAAGTACTTGCGGGCACTCTGCTAGCAGTACACCGATGTCCGATTCTAGCAGGCAAATTTCCCTGCCCCAGCTGCTGGACCGTCGAAAGAAGTTCACTCCCAGCCATCCACATGCCCAGCGGTTGAATGCTAGCTTGGCTAAATTGCTAGCGCTTCAACTGCTGCCTTCTCAGTTGGTAGACTCGGCCCCCTTCCGTGAGTTTGTGCAATGTGCGGTTCCTCAGTGGCAGGTTCCCAAACGCCACTTTTTCTCACGGAAGGCGATTCCGGCTCTCTACAGGCATGTGGAAGGCAATGTCTTGGCCTCGCTGGACAGGGCGGTCAGCGGTAAGGTGCATATTACCGCTGACTCATGGTCCAGCAGGCATGGACAGGGACGTTACCTTTCTTTCACGGCCCATTGGGTCACTCTTTTGGCAGCTGGGAAGGATGCAGGACAAGGTGCAGTAGTGTTGGAGGTTGTTCCACCGCCACGCCTCCAAAATGCTACTACTGGTTGTGACACACCTCTCTCCTCCACCCCCTCCTCTTCTTCTTCCTCCATGGCCTCTTCCTGTGGTTTGTCCTCGGAACCAGCGGTGCTCCGTAGGCGTTCAAGGGGCTACGCAAGTACGCAGGCAAAAAGATGCCATGCCGTGCTTGCGCTGGTGTGTTTGGGGGACAGGAGCCACACTGGGGCAGAGGTCCTGTCTGCTCTGCAGGGGCAGGCCGAGAGGTGGTTGACGCCACGCCAGCTTAAGCCAGGAATGGTGGTTTGCGACAATGGCACCAACCTCCTCTCCGCCCTCCGACAGGGACAACTGACCCATGTGCCCTGTATGGCTCACGTCCTTAACCTGGTGGTGCAGCGGTTCTTGGGCAGGTACCCGGGCTTACAGGATGTCCTGAGGCAGGCCAGGAAAGTCTGTGTTCATTTCCGCAGATCTTATAATGCCAGTGCTCGCCTGGCTGAGCTGCAAAAGGAGTTGAACCTGCCCAAGAACCGCCTTATATGTGACATGCCCACCAGGTGGAACTCAACGTTGGCCATGCTGCAGCGGCTGCACACGCAGCAGAGGGCCATCAATGAGTACCTGTGCGACTACGGCACCAGGACAGGGTCAGGGGAGCTCGGGTTTTTTTCACCACGCCAGTGGGGCATGATCAGGGATGCATGCACTGTCCTGGCACCATTTGAGGAGGCCACGAGGATGGTGAGCAGTGACAGCGCATGCATCAGTGACACTGTACCTCTTGTCCACCTGTTGGAGCACACGCTGCGTGGAATAATGGACAGGGCACTTGAGGCAGAACAGAGGCAGGAAGAGGAGGACTTCCTTGCCTCTCAATGCCCTCTTTACCCTGACAGTGTTCCTTCTGTCCCACCCATCGCACAGGAAGAGGAGGAGGAGGAGGATTGTGTCAGCATGGAGGTGGAGGCTGGCACTCAGCATCATCAGCAGCAGTCTTTTAGGGATGATTTACAGTCCCAAGAAACCAGTGGACTTGTACGTGGCTGGGAGGAGGTGGCTGCGGATCATGTCGTCCTTAGTGACCCAGAGGACTCCGGACTGAATGCCTCAGCTAACCTACGCTGCATGGCCTCCCTGATCCTGCAAAGTCTGCGGAAGGATCCTTGTATTCTTCGGATCAAGGAGAGGGACCCATACTGGCTGGCCACTCTCCTTGATCCACGGTACAAGGGTAAGGTTGCGGACCTTATGTTACCGTCGCAGAGGGAGCAGAGGATGAGACAACTCCGGGAGGCCTTGCAGAAAGGTCTGTGCAACGCGTTCCCAGAGACTGGGAGGTTGCAAACTCCTGGTCCTGGACAACGAGTTGCTGAGGCTTCGGGCAGTCAAAGAAGGAGCGGTGGGGAAGGTGGCCGTCTGACCGATGCGTTCAGACAATTCTTTAGTCCGCAGCCCCAAAGTATGATCGTTTCCAGCAACCATCGCCAGCGTCTGATATACATGGTGCAGGAATACCTAGGGGCAAGGTCAGACTTGGACACCTTCCCCACCGAAAATCCTCTGGCTTACTGGGTCACTGGCCAGAGCTTGCACAGTATGCAATTGAGCTACTGGCCTGTCCTGCATCGCACATTCAGTGCTGCTGGAGGATTTGTCACGGATCACAGGGTGCGCCTGTCCACTGACTCGGTTGATCGACTGACTTTCATCAAGATGAACCAGTCTTGGATCACCACCAGCTACCACACACCTGATGCTGATATAACAGACTAATTGATTTTAAAATGTCACATCCCTTCAAGACTGATGCTGATGCTGAGTTCCTGTGCTGTTATGTTGACTAGCTATCCTCCTCCTCCTCCTCAATGATCCGATTAATGATGATAGCTTGGAAGATCATTTTGGTTTATGGGTGCCGCCACCAGTGGCTAAGGCCCAATTTTTCAGCCCCTGTTTAACAGGGGCGTGTAATTACAATTTTTGATGCAATACTTTGCAACAGGCCTCATTGCTGTGCTCCAAGTACAGTATCTGTGAGGGGTTGCAGTGTTGTGCCACCAGTGCCTAAGGCCCAATTTTTCAGCCCATGTTCAACAGGGGCATGCAATTATAATTATTGATCTAATAATTCACAGCAGGGCCCATTGCTGCGCCCACCAAGAGTAACTGTCAGGCCTTACAGTGTTGTGTCAACACCACCACCACCACCAAAGGCCCAATTTTTCAGCCCCTGTTCAACAGGGGCATGCAATTATAATTATTGATCTAATAATTCACAGCAGGGCCCATTGCTGCGCCCACCAAGAGTAACTGTCAGGCCTTACAGTGTTGTGTCAACACCACCACCACCACCACCACCAAAGGCCCAATTTTTCAGCCCCTGTTCAACAGGGGCATGCAATTCTAATTATTGATCTAATAATTCACAGCAGGGCCCATTGCTGCGCCCACCAAGAGTAACTGTCAGGCCTTACAGTGTTGTGTCAACACCACCACCACCACCACCACCACCACCACCAAAGGCCCAATTTTTCAGCCCCTGTTCAACAGGGGCATGCAATTCTAATTATTGATCTAATAATTCACAGCAGGGCCCATTGCTGCGCCCACCAAGAGTAACTGTCAGGCCTTACAGTGTTGTGGCACCAGCACCACCATCAAAAGCCCAATTTTTACTACCACTGTTCAACAATTATATGTTATTACAATTCCTGATATAATAGTTGACAGCAGGGCGTTCCAGCACCCACCAAGAGTAACTGTGAGTGGTTACAGTGTTGTGCCAACACCAACACCTAAGGGGCCAATTTCTGCAGAGTATATACGGCAGGTCCCTACTTTCAAACATCCAACTTACAAACGACTACTACTTGCAAACAGAAGAAGACAACAGGAAGTGAGAGGAAATCTACCCCTTGGAAGGAAAATTCTCTCCTGTAAGAATTAATATGGGAGAAAGGTGTCTCCTCTCTACTGATGCTTTATCACCAATCCTTGTTTCAATAAAAACACCACATTTCAAAAACAGTTGTCATTGGGACGCAAAGTGAGGTGAAATGTTCTGAACAGGGGCACAGACAGCAAAAAAAATGTTACAGGGGTGATAACCCTTCCCTATGTTTTCCAAAAAGCTTAAAAATAGGTATTTGGCCTGGAGCTACACTTAAACAATGTAGCTGTTCAAAATTACAAACAGATTCTACATAAGAACAAACCTACAGTCCCTGTCTTGTATGCACCGCCTGTATACGGCTGTTCAGAGTATATAGGGCCTTTTTTATTTTGTGTGTGGGGTTCCCCTTAATATCCATACAAGACCCAAAGGGGCTGGTAATGGGCTGGGGTAGGGGGGGGGGGGTTGATGGGGTAGCTATGCCATTTTTCTTAAAGATTTTCATCCATATTACCGGGACCAGACATTACATTAAAGCCGCAAGCAGTTTTAAATGGCTTTTTTTTCCTTTAGAAATGTTATTTTGTGCAGGGACAGTTCTAAACACGGGAAACACGTGGCACTTCACAGGCATACTTTAGACACCCCCCAGGTACAATATTTAAAGGAATATTTGACTTTTTTTTTTCACTTTATGCATCATTAAAATGACTGCTCCCGGAAAACGTCCGTTTTTAAAACTTCTTTTTGCATTGATACATGTCCCCTGGTGCAGAACCCGGGTTCCCAAACTCTGTTTAGGACAATAACATGGATAATAGTCGTTATAATTAGGACTTTAGAATCCGAACGTTCGCATCCATTGTATTTAATAGGGTTCTAATGTTCGTGCGAACTTTCGGTCCGTTCGCGGGTTCTGGTGCGAACCGAACCCGGGGGTGTTCGGCTCATCACTACTGGCAATCTAGCTTCCCTCCCGAACATAAGTCTGTAAGGGGAATACCCTGTAGCGTCGCTGACAGTGCTGTTGTAAGCATGCACAAGGGCCGCTATGTGATTACTCCAATGTTGCTTCCTTTCACTACTTAATGTTCCCAGCATGTTGAGCAGGGTTCAATTGAACCTCTCCGGTTGAGCATCCTGGGTACCGGGCACCGGGTAGTCCTGGTTTTCTTGATGCCCAAGGCATCCAGGAGCTTCCGTATGAGTTTACTCTCAAAGTCCCTTCCCTGATCTGAATGAAGCCTTTTTGGCAATCCATAATGTATAAAGTATTTCTCCACGAGTGTTTTGGCTACAGTGGAGGCCTTCTGATCTTTGGTAGGAAAGGCTTGTGCATATCGGGTGAAATGGTCGGTTACCACCAGAACATTTCCTTGTCCGCTCAGGTCGGGTTTGAGGCAGAGGAAATCAATGCATACCAGGTCAAGCGGACTTTCACGTTGTAAATGGCCCATTGGGGCCGCTTGATGGGGTAGTGTCTTTCTCTGTATGCACCGTGCACAGGAATGGCAGTATTCCTCAACTTCAGCCCTCATGCAAGGCCAATAGAAACGGTCTCTAACAAGTTGGAAAGTCCTTTCCACTCCTAGGTGTCCATGGTTGTCGTGCAGAGCAATCATGACAGTTTCTCTGTGTTTCTCCGGCAGGAACATCTGCCACTTGTCTTCTTGGTCATCAGAGGGGCCCCTTCGGTAGACCACCCCCTGACGCACCAACAGTCTGTCCCACTCTTTCTTAAGTAGGCGAGCTTCTTTTGAGGGATGACGTAGGAGTACATTTGGATCCTGATTCTCCAATGCTTCTAGGACCAACCTCCCCACAGGGTCTTCCAATTGGTCGGATCTCAACTCCTTCTTTGTTAGTCTGGGTAAGTTGTCTTCTCCCAGTTGGGCTACTTCGCAGTACTGCTTGGGGACTCCTACGATAGTGACCCCTATCTCTTCGGCTCTTGAGCCTCCCCTGGCCTGGAGTTCAGCCCCTTGGCAGAGGGCCCGCACCCCATCAGGTGCTACTTGGGTCCAGTCTTCGACACTGTATGTAGGGACATGAGACCTTCTGGACAGGGCATCCGCATCTCGGTTTCCCACCCCAGGTCTGTATTTCAAGCTGAAATTGAAAGCAGACAGTGCCGCCAACCATCTATGTCCGGTGGCATCCAGCTTGGCTGTGGTGAACAGGTAGGTGAGGGGATTGTTATCCGTCTTGACCGTGAAGTCTGCCCCATACAAGTAATCTCTAAGTTTGTCAACTACGGCCCACTTGAGAGCCAGGAACACCAGCTTATGGGTGGGATAGTTTTTTTCGGAGGGGGTCAGGCTTCTGCTTACATATGCAACAGGTCTCTGCTGTCCTTCATGCTCCTGGTAGAGCACTCCTCCCAGTCCATCATGACTGGCATCCACATGGAGTTCGTAAGGCTTCTTCGGGTCCGCATAGGCCAGGACAGGAGCAGTGGTCAAGCTCTTTTTCAGCATCTGGAAGGCATCTTCACATTTCTCGTTCCACTGGTCCTTGACTGACTCTCCTGGCCTCCTGGGGCCCGAGTCATCCTCCTCCCCCTCCGTCTTCAGCAACTCATTCAGGGGTCTTGCTATTCGAGCAAACCCCTCCATGAACCTTCTGTAATAAGAACAGAACCCCAAGAAGGACCTAAGTTCTGTTACGGTGGTGGGTCTTGGCCAGGAGGTGACAGCCTCCAGTTTTTCAGGGTTCGTAGACACCCCATCTTCAGACACTGTGTGTCCCAGATAGTTGACTGAGGATTGGTAAAATTGACATTTTTCAGGGGAGAGCTTGAGTCCTTCCTCACTCAGTCTCTTCAAGACCTTCTCCAGCCTCTCTTCATGTTCCTCCAAAGTTCTTCCGAAGACTATGATGTCATCCAAGTATACAAGGACCTCGATGAGGTTCATGTCTCCCACAGTCTTCTCCATAAGTCTTTGGAATGTGGCTGGGGCTCCAGACAGACCTTGAGGCATCCGGTTGAATTCAAAGAACCCCACTGGGGTTATGAAAGCCGTCTTCTCTTTGTCCTCTGGGTGCATCGGGATCTGATAATACCCGCTCTTCAGGTCCATCACACTGAACCATTTGGCTCCGGACAAGCTCTGCAAGGCGTCTTCTATCCTTGGAGTGGCATACTGATTCGGAGTGGTTCTCCTGTTGAGGGTCCTATAGTCAATACACAACCTTAGCGACCCATTCTTCTTTCGTACCACCACTATGGGGGAGGCATACGGACTTCTGGATTCTTGGATTACCCCTGTTCGCTTGAGTTCGGCAAGCTGTTCCCTTAAATCTTCAAGGTCTGCCAATGGAACCCGCCTCACCCTTTCCCTGAAGGACTTGTCTTCATGGAGGCGGATTCGTTGGGTGGCACTCCTAGCACACCCCACATCAAACTCATCATGGGAGAAGATCCTCTTCCACCGAGTCAACTGGTTCCGGGCTCTCTCTCTCCAAGCCCTGGGCAGGTTTGGATTCTCCATAGAGAGCTTTTTCCACACAGTATCTTCTCCATCTGTCTTCTCTACCTCTGAGGAGGCAACTGGTGTGGCTGAGCTCACTCGACCCAGCAACAGTCTGGCTGGGATTTCCATTGGACCATCCGTGGTATTTCTGACACTCACTGGCACCCTGCAATGGGCCTTCTTCAGAACCCTCACCGGGACCACTTCCGGGATTACTTCCAGGCCCGAGGGTTCTTCCCTTGGATCGGGTTCCAACATCACAAAGGGGCCCGGCTGCTCCCAAGTGAGTTTCACTGTGGTCAAACAGGTTACTTCACCGGGTTGCAGTACTATCCCTTTCCTTCCCAGTCTCCAGACCTTCACTACCCCCTCTTCCGGGGCCTTTTGTTCGAAGATCAACCGTTGGTAGGCAGTCTTCAACATTGGGTGGATCTCAGTGACTGTGGGGTTCTCCCTTTTTGTTAGTGGGACCAAAAGTCTCCTGACCAGATCCGTGTTGGTCCCTATTATCAAGGAGCTCCTGTTGGCTCCAGGCGGTCGGGGGCACACCACAGCCAAGGTGTCAAACACTTCCCCCTAACCTGCTACGGATGGGTCAAAAGTCAATGTGATGGGCAGATATCCGTCATAAGGAAACTTTTCCGTTCCGATTCCCCATATCTCCAAGTCTTCAAGCTTTCGGATGGGCAAGTGACTCAGGTGTCTGTCGTAGAAGTCTCGGTACAACAGAGTCACCTGTGCTCCAGTATCCAACAGGGCTCTTGTGTAGACTCCCTCCACTTGAATGGATACGATTGGAGAGGGGCCCACCAGCTTCTCTGGGTACTGCTTCGAAGGGGTCTCCTTCCTCTGATCTTTGCATTTCCCTTTCTGACTTTCCTTCTTCCGTTTGTCCCTAGACCTAAGTCTCTCCTGGGCCTGGTATGTACTGATCTCCCTCCTCTGTCTGGGTGTAGCTACCCGCTGAGGGACATTACTATGCTTCTTTGAAGTGCGTTCCTTCTGAGGAACCCTTGGTTTCTTATGTGGGGTCCTGGCCCCTTCTCTCGTCTGCTTCTTATTCAGTATGGAGTTCCGTAAGAATGATGGGCACCCGGTTGACTCCTTCACCGGGGCCCGCTGAAGTTTTCCGGCGGCTTGCAGTTGTTCATCTTCCTCTTTTTGGGACTGGAACACACTCTGGCCGCGTGACCAACTCCTCCACAGTTGAAACAGATCATATCCCCCCTATCTTCCAGGGATGCGGGTGCTGAAGTATTTGGAAACAACTCCTTCCTTGGGCTGTTCCTCTCAGGTACCCTTGACTTCTTTTCCATCAGGGAGGTCAACATTCCCAGCACTTGGGACATCTGTGACTTTAAGGTATCCACCTCTGCATCTCTTTCTAAGGTCGTGGTGGCCCTGACCATCACTGGAGGGGGCGGCACCAGCTTAACTGGTTGGCTCCTTTTCTTCTCCTCCAGCATAGCTTCTTCTTCTCTGACTACTCGGATCAAGTCAGGGTACTCCAGGCTCTTCCCGTCATGTCTTGTACGTAGCGCCAGTGCGATGGGATCTAGGGGTTGAGATCCTCTCATGACCTGCTGGACCCGGGCCTCATCCACCTTCTTCGGGTCAATCCCCTTCTTCAGGATCATCTTGTGAAGTATTTTATCTAGGCACATCATAAACTCTGATAGCTTCTCTCCTGCCTTCTGGTAGCAGTGCTCTAGTTGGTAGGTAAGCTCAGTAATCTTTTCTGTTCCTCCAAACACATTCTGCAGAATGTCTAGATAGTCTTGCGCAACACAGTCTTTCTTGCTCATCTTAAGGTTGCGTATGGCCTCTAGAGCAGGCCCCTTTAAGCTCTCAGCAATTCTCTGCTTCTTTCTGTGGTCTGGGACTTCCCACTCCTCTAAGGCCTGAGTAGCGCCATCTAACCACTCCTCAAATCCTTCCTCTCCTGAAGGTACAGGCTTCCTTCCTGAAAACATTCTAAGTTTCCGGTATCCTGACGTTTGGTAATCCGTAGGATCTTTCTTGCAGCGCGCTATGATTTCCCCTAGGACCGCGCATAATTCTGTGCTGAGAGCGCCCTGTGGCGACCCAGGATTCATCTCTGTCTTGACATCTTTTAAGTCGGGTGGAGCGCGTATTAACTTAAAGATTTGTTTATCCGCCGTTTCTATGCTCGGCTTCTTGAAGTCTTCTGGGACTCCATCCTTCCACTTCACCAGTACATATTTCATGGGAGGTTCTGATCTGACATCCTCTATGTATTGTGAGGGGGTTAGCTCGGTAGCGGGTGTGTGTGACCCCCTGGATGGGCTCCCCACACAAAAACAGGCCCAGCAGACGGAGGTTGTGGTTTTCAAGATCAAAAGGTGCGGTTTATTTCTCTATTTACAGTGACAAAAACACAGCAAAGCAAAAAGAAACATAAACAAAATAAATCCTGGTCAGCTTGACCTCTGACTAAACATGCAGGTTTCCCTAACTAACAACTGGGATCAGCCTGGTGCTGTCCTAGTCCCTAAGTCCCTGGTTTAGTAAATGTCCAAACAAATAGCCACACAGGCTTTGTCTCACCGCACAGGGGTTCACTCTCCCTAGACAGTCCACACAGGTCTGGGTCCAGGCATGAGCAAACACCTAATGAAGCTGGGAGTTTTTATAGAGGCCTTAAACGAGCTGACAAGCTTCAGCTGGTCTCATCAACTCCCTGCCTGCACGACGCCCAGCACTCTCCCTAGAGGTATGAATCATCCATGAGCCCACTAGCCTCAGCTGGGCTTCATCAACTCTCTCCCTAGTTGTATAAGTCGGCATAAAGCCTGAATCTGGGAGAAATATACCTACCCCCCTGGATGCAACCAGGTGACTTTACCTTCCTGCTGTCACATACCCCCCCTCTTGTTTTAACCTTGGGGTTGGAACACCAGCAATCAGGCATTCATGTACTCGAGACAAAGCATCCACATTCCCCATTTGAACGCCAGGGCGATGCTTTACTGTGAAGTTGAATTCCTGTAGGGCCAGGAACCACCTATTTACTCTTCTATTTGTCTCCTTGTTTTGAGCCATCCACTTTAACGGAGCTTGATCCGTAACCATGTCAAAGTGCCTACCTAGCAGATAGTACCAAAGGGAATCTAGAGCCCACTTCACCGCTAAACACTCCTTTTCAACCGTGGCGTAATTTACCTCATGGGACTTCAACTTCCTGCTGAGGTAAATGACTGGGTGCTCTTCCCCGTTCCAGACCTGGGACAATACTGCTCCTAACCCCACATCTGACGCATCACTTTGTACGACAAAGTCTTTAGAGAAGTCGGGTGAGTACAACACTGGCTGGCTACATAAGGCTTGTTTCAAGAATTGGAATGCTGCCTCAGCCTCGGGGGTCCATTTAATCATGACCGACCCTTTCCCTTTCGTCAGGTTGGTTAGGGGCACAGCCTTAGAAGCAAAGTGGGGAATGAAGCGCCGATAATAACCCGCGATTCCCAGAAAGGCTCGTACCTGCTTCTTGCTGTTGGGACGTGGCCAACTCTGGATGGCCTCGACTTTGTTGAGTTGGGGTTTTATTACTCCCCTGCCAATGGTGTACCCAAGATATTTGGCCTCCTCCTGCCCAATGGTACACTTCTTGGGGTTAGCCGTAAACCCCGCTTCCCGGATAGAGTCTAGGACTGCTTGCACTTTTGGCAGATGTGAGGCCCAATCTGTGCTATGGACAATTACGTCATCCAGGTAAGCCGCAGCATACTTCCGATGGGGCCTCAGTATCTGGTCCATTTTCCGCTGGAATGTGGCCGGCGCATTCTGTAACCCGAACGGCATTCTCTTATATTGGAACGCCCCGTCTGGGGTTACAAATGCGGTTTTCTCTTTGGCCGACTTGGCCAGGGGAATTTGCCAATACCCTTTTGTGAGGTCAAGAGTCGTCATGTATCGGGCTGTTCCCAGCCGGTCGATCAACTCATCTATACGTGGCATGGGGTAGGTGTCAAATTTTGTAACTTTGTTCAACTGACGAAAATCGTTACAAAATCGCCAGCTCCCATCCGGTTTAGGCACCAACACAATGGGACTAGACCAATCACTTTGGGACTCCTCTATCACCCCTAAGTTCAGCATTTTCTGTACTTCCTCCCGTATTGCCTCCCGTCGGGCCTCTGGGATCCGATAGGGTTTTAACTTCACCCTTTCACCGGGCGGGGTAATAATATCATGCTCTACCCCAGATGTTTGTCCCGGCAGCTCAGAGAACACCTCCTTGTTGCGAAGCACAAACTCCTTAACCTCCCGTTGTTGGGGTTGTGACAAGGTGGCTGCTATTCCAACCTCCGGAATCACGCAACCAGTTTGAGCTGGTGACCAAGTTTCTGCGACTAGGGACTCTCTATCCCTCCAGGCTTTCAACAGATTAACGTGATAGATCTGTTCGGGCTTTCGCCTTCCTGGTTGTCTGACCTTGTAATTCACTTCGCTCACTTTTTCCATTATCTTGTAGGGGCCTTGCCATTTGGCAAGGAATTTACTTTCAACCATAGGGACAAGTACCAATATCCTATCCCCCGGGGAAAAGGTACGGGTCTTGGCTCCACGGTTGTACACTCTCTGCTGTGCCAACTGCGCTTGGGCCAAATGTTCCTTCACGATGGGCATTACCTGTGCAATTCGATCTTGCATCAGGGCGACATGCTCAATCACACTCCTGTGGGGAGAACTCTCACTTTCCCAAGTTTCCTTGGCAATATCCAACAGCCCTCTTGGGTGTCTCCCATACAGTAACTCAAAGGGGGAGAATCCCGTAGAGGATTGGGGCACCTCCCTAATAGCAAACATCAAATAAGGAAGTAGACAGTCCCAATCCTTTCCATCTCTATCCACCACTTTCTTCAACATTTGTTTTAGGGTTTTGTTGAATCTTTCAACCAGCCCATCGGTTTGGGGGTGATACACAGACGTACGCAATTGCGTCACTTTGAACAATTTACACAGCTCTTTCATAACCCGGGACATAAAGGGTGTACCTTGGTCCATAAACAGTTCTTTACAAATACCCACCCGGCTAAAAACAAGAGATAGCTCTTTGGCTATGGTTTTGGCCGAGGTATTTCGGAGAGGGATCGCTTCTGGATAACGGGTGGCATAGTCCATTATAACTAATATGTACTGGTGCCCCCTAGCGGACTTGATTATAGGACCTACCAAATCCATTGCGATCCTCTCAAACGGGACCTCAATGATGGGTAGAGGGACCAGCGGGCTACGGAAATGTGGCATCGGGGCCGACCTCTGACACACAGGGCAGGAGGAACAATAATTTTCTATGTCCTTCATCACCCCAGGCCAATAGAATCTCTGTAATACCCTCTCTCTGGTTTTCTCTGTCCCCAGATGACCTCCAAGAATGTGCCCATGGGCCAACTCCAACACCAACTTCCTGTAAGGTTTGGGCACCACAAGCTGCTCAACGGTTTCTTCTGCCCTTTTTGCCACCCGATACAGTAGGTCCTTCTCTACGCTGAAGTATGGGTAAGTGCAGGTATTATCTGGGTTCACTAACTCGCCATCTATTTCCACTACGTTTTCCCGTGCCTTTATTAGGGCGGGGTCTTTTAGCTGTTCTGTGGCAAAATTTTCCCTGTGAACCTCAAGATCAGAAAACTCCACAGACGGTAGGTTTTCTTCTGAGGAGGTGGGCTCCTCTCCAGTTTCTTGAGTCTCGCCTGCCAATACTGACAAGGGAAATTCTGGAGAGTCCTCACCACTCTCAGAGGAGTTCTGGCTATCACCTTCCTGGTACATAGGGGCACCAGTGGGGGGCTCAGGATCATCCCGCAGTTCCCAGAACTTCGGAAAATCCCTTCCCACAATGGCATCATGCGGTAGTTGAGATACTAACCCCACTGGATGAGAGAGGGTACCTTTGGGGGTCTTGAAACACACTGTAGTCACTGGATACTCTCGGGTGTCCCCATGCACACAAATAACAGCTACCTTGCTATTCCCAGAGAACTCTGTTTTAACTAATTCAGCCTTTATCAGGGTCACAAGGCTACCTGAATCCAGTAATACCACAACATTTCTACCATTAATACACATTTTGCATAAATGTTTCTCAGTTCCCCGAATGGCAGTGCATGCGACTGTCGCACACAGCGACTGACGTCTGTCCGTCAGAAAGTCACATTGCATGGGTTCCTCCACAACCGGGCAATTTGCTGCAATATGTCCCGCTTGCCGGCAGCGGTAGCAAACAATCCTTTTGGCTGCCTCTTGAGCCCCCGACTTCCCAGGCTGTTCTCGCCAAACCCTGGGCAGAGCTCCCACCCTCTCACTCTCTCCACCCTCACCCCTTGGAATCATCTTATCCGCCCCTGGGGATGGTCTGGTCTTAGGGTGGAAAGTCCGAGAGTCTCTGGAAGAGGCCGTCAGGTTCTCTGCAGCCAAGTATCTCTCTACACGATCCACAAGTTTACCGGCCGTTTCTGGGTCTCCATGGCTTACCCACTTTTGAATGGCGGTAGGAAGAGCTCTCAAGAAATGATCCATCACAACACGTTCCACAATCTCCGGTGCGGACAAAGTCTCTGGCTGTAGCCACTTCCTGCTCAGGTGAATGAGATCATACATTTGAGACCTGGGGGGTTTTCCAAGCTGGAAAGTCCAGTTATGCACACGCTGAGCCCGGACAGCCAGGGTGACACCCAGCCTTGCCAATATTTCAGCTTTTAGCATCACATAGTCTTTTTCTTGGTCAGGCTCTAGGTCATAGTAAGCTTTCTGCGATTCACCAGTTAACAGAGGAGCCACCAGTCCAGCCCACTGCTCCTCAGGCCACTTTTCTCTTTCAGCAGTCCTTTCAAATGTGGTCAAAAATACCTCTGGATCATCCTCTCCAGTCATTTTTGTCAATAAACGACTCACCCCAAAGGACGCGGTATTAGTGGGACGGCTTTCCTCACTGGTCTGCGGACGTTGCTGCATTACTGCTTCCATCTGTTGTTGTAGTCTCTGCTCTTGCTTCTGCAACAGGTCTATGAAGCGGGCCTCAGATTGCTGCTGGGCTTGTTGCTGGGCTGCGAAGCTCTGTTGTTGAGCTGCAAGGCTCTTTTGCAAACCTGCATTTGTCTGCTGTTGATTGGCATTTGCTAGAGCCAGCTGTTTCAGTATCTCCTCCATGCTGGCTTAAAAAAAAACTGCCACTGGTTCTCCACCAACTGTGAGGGGGTTATCTCGGTAGCGGGTGTGTGTGACCCCCTGGATGGGCTCCCCACACAAAAACAGGCCCAGCAGACGGAGGTTGTGGTTTTCAAGATCAAAAGGTGCGGTTTATTTCTCTATTTACAGTGACAAAAACACAGCAAAGCAAAAAGAAACATAAACAAAATAAATCCTGGTCAGCTTGACCTCTGACTAAACATGCAGGTTTCCCTAACTAACAACTGGGATCAGCCTGGTGCTGTCCTAGTCCCTAAGTCCCTGGTTTAGTAAATGTCCAAACAAATAGCCACACAGGCTTTGTCTCACCGCACAGGGGTTCACTCTCCCTAGACAGTCCACACAGGTCTGGGTCCAGGCATGAGCAAACACCTAATGAAGCTGGGAGTTTTTATAGAGGCCTTAAACGAGCTGACAAGCTTCAGCTGGTCTCATCAACTCCCTGCCTGCACGACGCCCAGCACTCTCCCTAGAGGTATGAATCATCCATGAGCCCACTAGCCTCAGCTGGGCTTCATCAACTCTCTCCCTAGTTGTATAAGTCGGCATAAAGCCTGAATCTGGGAGAAATATACCTACCCCCCTGGATGCAACCAGGTGACTTTACCTTCCTGCTGTCACAGTATGCTTTTTGTTGCGGGGACAGTGACACCACTAACTGTTTCACTGCATCATCTTGCCAGGTCCCTGCAAGTTCTATGATCACTACTTCATGTGGATCTGTTTTTATAACTGCGCACCACTTTGCTATTTCTAGTGGGTCCATGCTGGTACCTTTTGGCTGCTATTTGCTGCAACAGAATCCCGGACTCAAGAGCCCCCACGTGTAGTGCTACCCCCAGTTAAGAGAGCCGCTGGTTTGTTTTCTCGGGCCCTGTATACAGCACCGCCAACCCCCGGCAATCTGACTCGACCCACTCTGGCACAGTTAGTCTAGGGATAGCTTCCTATCACTCTCAGGTGTATGATACTTAACAGTTCCTAAATAGACAGACAACACTCTGAGGCAGGAATATGAATAGGTAATAGCTTTACTATAAAATGGTGGCATAAAAACATGACATGCAACGCTTACATGGGTCTGCAGAACCCTGTATCAACCAATGCTACAGAGGCAGCACTATAAAATGGCGCCGCGCAGTATCCACCACGCGGAGCTATTATGGCGTGCGCGCCCTAAGACACAGCAACACAAACTTTATAACTTTCCCCACCTATGTCAGGCCTGACAGTGTATGAAATAGTCCCCTTTCCCTAAGGGAGTAAGATTTTCTTCACCGGCCAGCTTTCGTTGGTGCACTTGAAGAAATGAACCAATTGTAATCCAAAAAGGTGGTAACTCGTAGCAACAGTATGCAAACAGGGGGGGGTAGGCACTTCAACTCTGTCCCAACTACCGGACCCCCAAAGAACACTGGTGAGCGAACAGTGGGCCTAGGCAGTCTATAGGCCTGAATATAACCCAGTCTATGGATATGGGCAGGTGCCCGCTCACCGTTCCAGGCGCGATCCCAGCCTGGGTCTTCCACCGCGTGTGTCCGTCGCACACAGCGTCTGCAACCGATCGGATCCCCGATCCAACTGGAGTCCTACACTGACGATCCAGGATCCACCCAGGCTCCGCAGGACGGTGAAAGGCTCTTCGGATTTCGGGCAAGGCCCTAGGCTTCAGGCCTTACCCCACAGCAGATCCGCACAGGATGACTTGTTGCTTGAAGCGCGTTGTCCCAAGAGAGCCAGCTTCCCCCCGCCTCCCTCTTAAGTAACCTCCCCCATGAGTCTCTGCGGCGGAACCTCCGCCCTGAGGCCGAATGGGGCTCTGGGTACTCTAGTCCCGGGGCCTTAAAGGAGACCCCGCTACATATCCAGACTCAGATCCCTTTAATAAAAGAGGTCCAGTAGCATTCATTGCAAATACAAGTTCACTGGCAATAGTCATATCAAATACATACGATGAAAATACAGAGTATCACAGCAGCTGTGGACCACGTCTCAATGAGGTGTGACTCCGATACAAAAATATTGAAAGCTTTTATAAGAAAAATACAGAACATTACAATATCTGTATGGCATAATCCCAAATCACTAGTCCCCCCCCCCCCCCCCCCCTACGTGCTGATTGTGACATTTAAGATTAGGGAGTATATCAACAGCCAAGAACATCTTTGCAATTTCTGGGAAAGATAGGATGTTCACAGTCAATTAGTACAAGACATCTGGCACCCCACTATCTGGCCTTGACACGGGGAACTTCATAATACCACGAATATCTGAACAACAACTAGCTGACATGAATAGTCGCTATTTGGTAACAAAGGGGAACTCTAAAGCCCTGTACACACGATCGGATTTCCTATGGATTCTAATCCAATGTTTTTTTCCATCCGAAATCCGATGAAGCTGACTTCCATCAGTCTTGCCTACACACCATCAGTCAAAAATCAGACCGTCCCAAACGCCGTGACGTAAAACACTCCGACAAGCCGAGAAAAATTAAGTTCAATGCTTCTGAGCATGCGTTGACTTGATTCTGAGCATGCGTGGGTTTTTTGTCCGATGGAGTTCCACACAGACGATCGGAATTTGATATCGTTTTTTTTCCCATCGGATAAATTTAAAACATGTTCTATTTTTTCTCACCGATGGAAAAAAGACCGATGGGGCCCATACACGATTGGTTTGTCCGATGAGAAAAGTCCATTGGACTGTTTTCATCGGTAAAACCGATCGTGTGTACGCGGCATCAAGGAAGCACTCCAGAAGTTTTCATGGTTCCAGGCTCCCGATATTCTCTCTTAACACTATAAAGCACTGATCCTGGGTGTGCAGTTGGCCCCAAAGGAAAATACGCTATGATTTGTAATTTCTTTTAGGAGACTTTAACCTTATCTGTATATTTGTATATCTTGATGATGATAAATGCCAACTAGCTACAAAAAACTGTGCGCTGTCTATAATAAATATTTATTATTAACTATATTATTAGTTATTATATTGTTTTTTGTACTATACACCACTGGTTGTGAATGTACAACTGGCCCAAAAGGACAAATAAGAAATGTTTAAATGCCGCTCCAGTCCCACTATCCTTAAATGAGTTATACCCCCTCTCGGAACAAATCATCCCCCACATCTCCCCCTCCTAGCACAGATACTCCCATAGCACAAATCACTGACACTTCTGCCCCGCCTAGTCCCAGCCCTGGTAATAGCACACACCGCGATGCAGTCTCTCTATTTTAGCCAACATCTCCCCACCGGCTGCCTGTCACAGTAACTTAATATAAGCCGAGGCACCCAATTTTACCACAAAAAACAGGGAAAACGTATTGACTCGAGTATAAGCCTAGGGTGTCCATCTGCATGCCTCACTGTGCCTCACTTTGCCTCACTGTGTCCATGTGCATGCCTCACTGTGTTCATGTCTCACTGTGCCCATGCCTCACTGTGTCCATGACTAGACTGACGTTTAACATGGGAGTCTATGGAAGGGTTGCCCGGATTTGAAAAATCAGTGCTCCCCAGCCGTATGTTCTCCAGACGAAAAACTTTGCAGACTTGTAGAGGTGAAATAGGGCTACATGTGTGCCAAGTTTCGGGTCCAGGGGACCTACTGCCGGTCAGTACCGGGTCCCCAAAATCACCAGAGAAATTACCGTTTAACATGGGAGTCTATGGAAGGGGTGCCCAGGTTTGAAAATTGGTGCTCCCCGGCTGTAGGTCTCCCGGACAACAAACTTTGCACACTTATAGAGAAAGAGTGGGGCTACATGTGTGCCAAGGTTGGGGTTCAGGAGACCTACAGCTGGCCAGTACTGGGTCCTCAAAGTCTGGGAGATCAGGCGCAAAAAGGTGACTCGAGTATAAGTCTCAATCCAATATTGCATCTTTGGGATGTGGTGGAAGGGAAGATTCGCATCATGGATGTGCAGCTGACAAATCTTCAGCAAATATAATGTCAATATAGACCAAAATCTCTGAGGAATGTTTCCAACACTTGGTTAAATCTATGCCACAAAGAATTTAGGCAATTCTGAAGGCAAAAGGGGGCCCAACCCGGTACTAGCAAGGTGTACTTAATAAAGTGGCCAGTAAGTGTATTTCCCCTATTTTTTTGATTAATGTAATCTATATATAAAGATACCTGCTGTTTTTTGAACACACTACTGTGCTTTACTGTATATAAAGTAATTATTTTGTTGTTCTTGATCTCTTTTATCCAGTTCCTTTCTGTAATATATTCTAGGCCAATAAACTAAGATATCCTATCGAACAGATGTTTTACTCAATTATTTTCCTCAGAAGATTCTTTTTGTTCATTAGTAGGTAATCCTTTGTAGGACTGACCAAGTCATTTACATAGAAGTGATATTTTTTTAAAGGATATGTGTTTACCTTTTTAGACTTTTGTTGATGTCCTAAAGAGATAGATGTCACAATGAGCACTATAACCATTATAATTTCCCTTAACATAGATGCAGAGTTCCCATTGTATTCTGCGATTTGTATCATTTATCACAAGACTACACTTATGTTTCTAAAATAAAATATAGCGGTACCCCCAGTTAAGAGGGCTACTGGTATAGTTTTTTTGTGGGCCCCTGTAATGCACCGCTGTCAACCCCCGGCAATTGGCTCTAACCTCCCTTGGCACAGTTAGTAGGGGATGATAGGATGGTGTAACCTGCAACTCACAGAGACACAATCCTATAATAGAACACACACAGCAATAGAGTATAGCTATCTTTACCCGTCTCTTCTGCAAAGTAAATGACACAACACCAGTATACTTAACCTTTGTACTTTTACTCAGATTATTGGGTAAGCATAAAATTAACAATGTGCATATCATGTGCAGAGCCCTGCAATAGAACGGTATCTCAATAAACAGACAGATATACAGTATGGTGCATAAATCTAACGCCTCCCCGCTGCAGCTATCCTCCCTCGTGGGCAAAAAAAATGGCGCCCAGCAATGTCTACGCTAAGTCAGGCCTGACTGTACTGTGTAGAAGTTCCGTAGGGGAAAATCTTCGCTAGCAAAAAAAACGGTGGTGCACTTGTTGAAGAAATACTGTAATCCACAGGGTAAAGGGGTTTTGATAACTTGGTGAATTAAGGCAATCTCTAAAGCTGCTCTGATGCACTGTCCCTCCGGTGCGCAGCGCAACACTATTGATAACTCTGGATAACAGTTATTGGGCCTAGAGATCCTATATAGTTCTCTGAGCAAGTGCTCTCTCACCCAACCGGACCAGTCCGTGTCCGTATCTTCCGCTGCTGTCAAGGCTACCCCCTTTCTCCCCCTTCAAGATATTTTTCATCTTTTATATGCCCTGTTCCGATTAGGAACCTTACAGCAACTGAATTGTCCTGTTTAAAAGCTGGTCTATGCACTCAGGATTCTCCTCATTGAAGTGGACATTCCTTGATATTGCCAGCAGAGAGCAGTAACAGTGCATTAACATCTATAGTGGAGGAGCGTGTTGTATGGTATTACACGCTCCACTGCACTGCTGAACTCCCGAGACATCAGCCAGCGTCGCGGTGGTGTGACGTCATCGACCCCGGAGGAACGGAGAGTGTGAGTTCTCCTGTCTTAGCCATGCTACGGTCCCGGGTACGCTTCCTTCGTGTTGGAGGGCCCTCCACATGTTGGTCTGCATGTCCCCATCACATTAAGGTACTGTGCTCACACTGCCTTTATGCCACAGGATTATCGAGTTATACTGTGAAATTGTAACCCCTTCTTGCTCCATGGATACCATTGCAAGTCAAGACTGTTGTTATTTGTGATTGGAATCCACATCACATTTGTCTTCTGTCCACTTGGAATTGGATTCTTTGGAATTATGATCAATAAATGGACCAAGTTTTTTCATCCTAATTCAGTGTCTTCACGTGTCACTATGTATGGTCCATGAGCGCAGGTTTATAGTGTTTGAACATATGAATTATTGGTTTATTGCACATGCACTTAACTTACAAGTTTCTTAGCATATAAATTACGCTTACTATTTATTAATATTTGGGAAAAAATAGGAGTTAATCAGGGGTTGATTAGGGAAGATTTATGTAAAAAAATAAATCTGTACATAACAAGTTTCTGTTTCTGCAACTAAAATTATAGAGTCATTTACAGGAAAAGCCCGTCATCTGCAAGTAACAGCTGAAATTAATTACAATATAATTAAAGAAATACATGGTTTCTAATAATAACTGTAGAAAGAGAAGCCATCAGTAAATACTGTACACAGCCCAGGAACTTGGCTTCCAGTAGGGGGGCTAACATTGTAGGACATACTAAGTATGCCCTATGGGCCTAACTATCCCGTGGAATGCGCCTTTGATCGCTTGGTCCATAAGAGTTTAAAAATAAAATCACTAAAGCCCTGTACACACGATCGGTTTAACCGATGAAAAGAGTCCGATGGATTGTTTTCATCAGACAAACCGATCGTGTATGGGACCCATCGGTCTTTTTTCCATCGGTTTTAAAAAATAGAACAAGTTTTAAATTTTTCCGATGGATAAAAAACCGATCGAAAACTCTGATCGTCTATGGGCAAGTCCATCGGATAAAAAACCCACGCATGCTCAGAATCAAGTCGACGCATGCTCAGAAGCATTGAACTTAATTTTTCTCGGCTCATCGGAGTGTTTTACGTCACCGCGTTTGGAACGGTCGGTTTTTTGACTGATGGTGTGTAGGCAAGACTGATGGAAGTCAGCTTCATCGGATTTCCGATGGACAAAACCATCGGATTAGAATCCATAGGATATCCGATCGTGTGTACAGGGCTTCAGTGTTAAGAATGAGATATTGCAGAAGTGAAAAACATCTAAGGTTAATTTACTCCAGTTGATTTAAGATGATGCTGGGATTAGGCTTTCATTGAAGGGCAACTATTTATTTATTTTTGCTTAAAAAAAGACAAATACTGAAATAAGAGCCATACCAAGACTTCCCTGCTCAATTAAACAGAGAAACTGGTTCCTGAGAGCAGCAAGAATTCTGTGGGTCATGGTTTTAACAAGGTGTTGGAAATATTATTTATGATTTTGGTCCACGCTGACATGAAAGCATCGCTCATTTCCTTCAGATTTGTTGACTACACACTCATGCTGTGAGCATTTTTCCAGTATGTAATCATCTAGAATCATGTGGCTCCCTGCAGCCTCCACTTGTCAGGTCACAGAAGTGGAACCTGGTGTGGTCTTCTGCTGCATTGTTCATTCTCTTTAAGACTTGACTTATATATTCAACTAAAAAAAAAAATTAAAAAAAAAAATCACAAAAAACTAGTACATGGATTCAGGAGCTTGGCAGCTTCTATGATGATATGATGACATAACCTTTATGTCTGGCTCCAGCAATCATTTCACGTTCATAATTGTTTAGGTCACATATCTTCCCTATTTCAAGGTCTGGTCAAACAACACTTGAACCTTCTGACCATGACTGCATGGTGGAAAACAAAGTGTAAATTTAGGTTGTTCATTAACCTCCCTGGCGGTATGATTATGTCAGATTTTTGATGCTGAAAGCGGTACAATTATTTTGCATGGAAATTTGGCGTTTTATATTGCAGGCCTGTAATTCTTAGGAATAACTCATTTAAATCTGTCCAAACAAGAGTCTAGTAGACATCCCGGGTATGATAAAGTTTGAAACACAAAATCATAAATTATAATATAATAAATAACTATAAATAATTTACAACAAATAATAATATAATAATAATAAAAATGATTCAATAATGTAATCAAATCAAAAACACTGAAATTTTCTCAGTTGCAGAATTGACGCTGTCATTAGATTTAGTGTTTGATGACGAATTTCCCCACAAATCGCTATTGCTCAATTCTGCAAGTGATTCTAATTTATTATCGCTGTTTTCTAGCTGTCTAAACCCACTTTTGACATAAAGGGACACTTTTTGGTTGCTATGGACAATCTCCAGTTTCCAGGCAGAAAGAACAGTTTTTATAATATAAAAGTGCATGCAGGACACTGGACAGACCACTAGGGACAAAGGGGGTGTGTAATTATTTGATACAGTAATGTAATCTGTGAGATTACAGTATACTGTATCTATACTGTGTTTTTCAATTTTTGAATTTGGCGCTGAACTCCGTCCCCGTGCACCGCAACGTCGCAGGGAACGGAGCTCAGCACTCGGCAGTGTGAATCGAGCGAGACACGGCTCGCACACACTGCGGGGAGACATTGCAGGATCCAGGGAACAAGGTAAGTAACTTTCCCTGTATCCTGCAATGCAGCCCGAGTCTGGCTCGGGGTTACCGCTGTTGGTACTGAAATCTTACCCCTAGCCAGACTCGGGAATACCACTAGGCAGGTTAAGCCGATTAATCTAACTGAATATTTTTGGGAACCCCCCCAAAAAAAAAAACACTGTACCTCCAAAGTTCAGGGAGGCAGAAATAAAAAAGCATTAATGGTCTGGAAATAACCATAACATTTTAAACTTTCTGTACTTCTGTTCTGGTGGGAGTGTTCACCATTACAATTAGAGAGGTTAACCCTTCCTTACTATTCAAAGCTAAAACGAAAAAAAAAGTTGACTTTACACTTTATTCTCAGCAAAGAGGGCATTTACAAGATAAATGTTTAAGATAATGATCACAAGAGATAAAGGAAAATTCCAAAGAAAATAACTGATGTGAAACAATCACTGAGTAACTTGAATACTCAATGACGACAAAGGCAAATTTAAATTGGTTGGAAAGTCAGAATAAGCAATAGCTGCCATCCCCTCTGTTTATCAAGATATAAAGTACAGTATGTTCGTTTTTTTTTTTATCCTAAATCCTAATCCTCTGTGCTGTCACGTGTCCTCTTCCTTCCCCAATCTAAGAAATGCAGCGCTATTTAGGATTAGAATAAAAAAAAAAAAAAAAAAACAGACACACCATACTTTATATCTTGATAAAACAGAGGGGAGGGCAGTTATTAACCACTTCCCACACTTAGTACGTAATATGACATCCTGGGCTTTGAGCTGGGATATCTGAATGATGCCTGCAGCTGCAGGCATTATTCAGATATCATTATTTTCCACCGGCAATTTCCTGCACCGTAAAAACAATCATATTGGCTGTTCAGCTGCTGGATTGTTTTTACAGGCGGCAGGCCGGATCCCCCCCCCCCCCCTCCCGCCACCCTCCGGTGCTTCTACTGGCTCACCCGTGCGATCCACCACCGGCAGAAGTTCACTATGGAGAATACTGTGGACCAGATGGTCCCCGGCAGTCTCTATGACATCCTGAGGCCAGGCGTGACGTTATCACATCATGGCTGGCCCCCTGCAGTTGACTGCCGTGTATTCAGCTAGAAAGGCTGAGATCGTTTTTTTTGTTTTTTTTGCATCTCAGTCTTTCCAGGCTAGAGGAGAGATGTGGGGTCTTATAGGACCCATATCTCTCTGTAAAGAGGACCTTTTATGCCCTATTCCTATTACATTGGATGTTTACATTCCTTGTAATAGAAATAAAAGTGATCAATTTTTTTTTTTAAAGGGACAGTGCAAAAAACAAACAAAAAAACCCCAAAACAATATATATGTAGCGCCCTACTCCTATTGGGTAGACGCTATATGTTAAATTTAGTTGTCTGAGCTGTAGTTCAGCTCAGAAAGAATTATGTAAATTACTGGCTCTGTTTCAGTCTAGCTGGGCAGCGCGTTTTCCACCTGACAGTAGGTGTCACTGTCACCATGGGTCAGGGTTGGAAATGCAGCAGTCTAGGTGTATTGGGTATTCCTTTCCCAGAAGTGGCTCAGGGGGCGTGGTCAACCCGCTGTGCATTCTGGGAGGGGGTACTTAAGGGGCAGAGACCGCTCTTTCGGGGTTCGTTGCCGGGGGTCGTTGCCGGATCCTGACCTGAGGGCCCTCCTGGCCTCAGGGATGCGAGAGCCATTTTCAGCCTCAGGGCCTGCTGGCCCGATGCTCTGCAACTGAGAAGTAGGTCCAGGAGTTGCTGGGGCCTACTAGTCCAGGGATGGTCCTACGCAGTCTTGCCTGTGGGAAGAAGCGGAGCAATTGGGGACTCAATTGAAGGACGCCTCCTGGCCAGTTTGCCTCACGGTGCTGCCGGACTGGCTGAAAGATTCTGGCACCGTGAGCTGTGTACTTCTGAAGGAACTTTTTGCAAAGTGTCAGTGTGGTTACACAATCTTGTGGTGGAAGGTTGTGGACAGATGCAACGGCACTCATCAAGTCTGTGGCAGAGACTTTGAGCGAGCTTGGCACCAGTTGCTAGGCCAGTGGGAGTAGGCCTATCCGGTGGTTGCTGAATCCAGCGTGGAACTGTTTTATCCTCTGGATCTGAGATTGTGCCCGTGATCCACAAAGTAAAGTACCTGGAACTCCCCTATCCCTCTATCCCCCTGTTGGAACTGGTAAAATAAAGCCTTGAAGAAAACATATCCAAGTGTTGATGTGATCATTTATGAAAGCTCTTCAAGAGGGATCCCTGACACGAGTGCGGTGAACAGAAAAGGTAACAGTAGGCCCAAAACTTTAAACCAGCAGCTCCTACGGGGGTAGTGCTACATATATATTTTTTAAAGCGCACCTGTACCCGATCGCATACATATGTCGCACCCAGAGATGATTGAAAAAGAAATAGCTGGATAGGCGCACTCCAAATATTCATCTTTTATTGTAAAGTTAAAATCAAGGCATCAAAAGTCGGTACAGACTAACTGCACTGCCGCTGACATGTTTCACACCAGACACGATGCTTAGTCATAGCTTATGTCGCGCCCACATATGTAAACAGCGATCAAACCACACATGTGAGGTATCGCCACAAACGTTAGAGTGAGAGCAACAATTCTATCCCAAGATCTTCTTTGTAACTCTAAACTGGTAACCTCTAAAAAAAAAAATTAAATGTTGCCTATGGATATTTTTAAGTTTGGCGCCATTCCACAAGTGTGAGCAATTTTAAAGCGTGACATGTTAGGTATCTATTTACTCAGCGTAACATGTTCTTTCACATTATACAAAAAAAATGGGCTAACTTTAGTGTTTTTTTTTTTTAAATTCATGAAACAAAAAAAAAAAAAACAAGTTTGAAAAATTGCTGCGCAAATACTGTGTGACATAAAAAGTTGCAATGTCTGCCATTTTATTCCCTAGGGTCTCTGCTAAAAAAAACATATATAATAATTGTGGGTTCTGAGTAATTTTCTAGCCTAGCAAAAAAATATGTTTTTTACATGTAGGATCGGAGTGCCAGAATTGGCCTGGTATGGAAGTGGTTAATACATTTTTCAAGCCACAGGGAGGAGCAGCAGAACGGGAGGGGGAGGGAGAGGGGGAGGAGATTGCTCTCACACACAGGCTTCAGGACTTACAGGCAGGAATAAAGGGGGAGAAGGGAAGAGGGAGAGACTCAGCAGAGAGCCGAATGACAGAGGCATGTAAACTGACCACGGTATCATGGATCAGCAGCCATGATTACCATGGTCAGCACATTCAGGGGGACACAGGAACAGGCAGGATCAACCAGGTATTTTACAGCATAGTAAGGGATAAAGTACACGGCATAAACTATGCTTGTTTTTTCCTTTTAGTGTTACAACTGCTTTAGGAACAGGATTTTTGCTAAATGTAGGAATTTTGTTTAGGTGCTGATCTAATTGGTGATTTGCATATTAGGAAATTAGATGTATGGAGTGTGGCTCCTACTTACTGAAATGTATGCTGGCATAGGTGTGGAAAGCCTATTGCATTAGGGTGTGCACCCCAAAGCTCAAACACACGTGTTTGTGTGTGTGTGTGTGTGTGCATGTGTGTATTTATACATATACTGACAGTGTCAGTAGAGCAGCGGATGGTGTCATAAGGACAGAGATTGTTGTCAGTAGGGCATAGGACAGTGTCAGTTTTTATTTTTATTATTTTATTTTTTATAATTTCTTACAATTGTATTTTAATTATTTAGGAGAAAAAAGAAGAAATGTTTTTCATTTGGTGAAAAATCGGGGGTCTAAACAGGGGAAATATGCGCCACACGGGGTGATTAGGGTGTGCCCATGCACACCTGTCACACCCTGTGCGCACGCCTATGAATGCTGGTATGCTAGGCCCATACCAAGACCCAACATGACTGATCTTTGGATCCAAACACGATGTACAGAAAGTGAATATCATTATCATGGTAATACAGAGCACATAATTTGCTTTCAGTATTCTAGATCGTTCAAATCATTAATGACTATTCTTGAGGATCAAACTTTAATATCAAAGGAAACCTATCTTGAGAGAATATAGAAGCTGTCTAACTGTCATGCTGATCAGCACTTTCAGATGCACTGACCTTGAACAAGCTTGCAGATAAGCATTTCTGGTTTTCGAATCTGCATGCTTTTTCTGGGTTACTGACTCAGTATAGCAGCCAAGACAGCCATGCAGCTAGTATTCTTAAAAGAGCAACATCAGCAGCAGTCTATATATTTATCTCAGAAAATGTTTCCTTGAAAGCACCTGAAGTAGATTACAGCAAAGCAGATGGTTTAAATAAAAGTACACAATAAAAATATAGCATAGGAACATTCCCTTTTAAAGTATAAAAAGTGAACATTTGAAAGCAGAAAGTTTAAACACAGAACTGATTTTTAAAACCTATTCTCCAGAGTGATCTAGAGATATATTCTATTTTTCAGGGCAAGGATCCTGTCTTGTTTCAGGAATGACTGACACCTCTTTGTTTCCCAGCTTAGTCCCAAGACTCCTCTAAAACGTAAAATCACAGGCAGTCAGACAGATAAAGTGTTAAATAAATAAACAAAGCATTACAGACATTGTATGCAGTTGTTTTCTTACTGGAACCATGCCATTTTAAGGTTGACTTTAATATCATCTTCCCCAACCATAATGCCGCGTACACACGACCATTTTTCTCGTCTGGAAAAATTTCATTTTTTCTCTTTGACGAGAAAAACGACCGTGTGTGGGCTTCTGGTCATTTTTCCAGACGAGAAAAACGCCATTAATCACGACGAGGAAAATTAGAACATGCTCTAATTTTTCTCGTCGTGATTCACGCCATTTTTTTCCGTGGCAGTTTTCCCATAGGGAAACACTGCCAGGGAGGCTACACACGGTCGTTTTTCTCGACTAAGAGAAAAAATGGCGGGAAAAACGGCCGTGTGTGGGGGAACAAGCCGTTCCTCGTTTTTCCCATCGATTTTCTCGACTGTGTTTTCACCGTCGAGAAAATCGATCGTGTGTACGCGGCATAACATATCAAGAAGAAAATAACAGACCTTGAGTTTGTAATCCTTCTTGTTACAAAGCTGAACTCCAGGAAAACAGCTACCTATACCACTGAAATATTTAACGTATATATGAGCTGTTTTACCTTCAAATAGGATTTGTAATTCTAGACATCCAGTCCTGAGATATAAGCCTTACAAAAGGGTAGAGCCAGGTTGGTGCAGTTGGGCAGTTCAGCTTGGTCACTTGCCTGCCCCCAGCCTGAAATTGCACAGTAATGCCGCGTACACACGATCGGAAATTCCGACAACAAAACCGTGGATTTTTTTCCAACGGAATATTGGCTCAAACTTGTGTTGCATACACAAGGTCACACAAATCTTGTCGGGAATTCCGAAAGTCAAGAACGCGGTGACGTACAAGACGTACGACGAGCCGAGATCCATGAAGTTCAATAGGAAGTTCGGCTCTTCTGCTTTATTCTGAGCATGCATTGTATACAGACGACTGGAATTTCCGACAAGAACTTTTCTTGTCGGAAAATTTGAGAACCAGCTCTCAAATTTTTGTTGTCGGAAATTCCGACAGCAAATGTCCGATGGAGCCTACACACGATCAGAAATTTACGACAAAAAGCTCACATCGAACATTTGTTGTCGAAATTTCTGATCGTGTGTACGCGGCATTAGGCTCAGTTCACACTGCTGTGACTTGGGATCAGACTTGTGAGACTCCAAGTCGTGTGACATGGGAAATCCCATGTTAGTCAATGAGAGCTGTCTTAACCACTTCAGCCCCGGAAGATTTGGCTGCTCAATGACCAGGCCATTTTTTGCAATTCGGCACTGCGTCGCTCTGACAGTTGCGCGGTCCTGCGACGTGGCTCCCAAACAAAATTGACATCCTTTTTTCCCCACAAATAGAGCTTTCTTTTGGTGGTATTTGATCACCTCTGCAGTTTTTATTTTTTGCACTATAAACAAAAATAGAGCGACAATTTTGGAAAAAAAAGCCAAATTTTTTACTTTTTGCTATAATAAATATCCCCAAAAAATATATAAAAATTGTTTTTTTTCCTCAGTTTAGGCGGATACGTATTCTTCTACATATTTTTGGTAAAAAAATCGCAATAAGCGTTTATTTATTGGTTTGCGCAAAAGTTATAGCGTCTACAAAATCGGGGATAGTTTTATGGCATTTTTATTAATAATTTTTTATTTTACTAGTAATGGTGGCGATTAGCGATTTTTATCATGACTGCAACATTATGGCGGACACATCGGACACTTTTGAGGCCATTTTGGGACCATTGTCTTTGATACAGCGATCAGTGCTATAAAAATGCACTGATTACTGTAAAAATTACACTGGCAGTGAAGGGGTTAACCAGTAGGGGGCGCTGAAGGGGTTAAGTGTGTCCTAGGCATGTGTTCTAACTGTAGGGGGGATGGGCTATGTGTGACACGACACTGATCACCGCTCCTGATTACAAGGAGCTGTGATCAGTGTCCTGTCACTAGGAAGACTGGGGAAATGCTTGTTTACATCAGCATTTCCCTGTTCTTCCTCTCCGTGAGACGATCGCGGGTATCCCCACAGACATCGAGTCGGCGGGACCCACGATCGGACTCACGGAGCTCGCGGCGGGCGCGCACACGCCCATCTGCCCAGCCCTGCCATTGTGTCGACTTATATCGTCGTGCACTAGTCGGCAAGAGGTTAACTGAGAATTGCGCGGTCATGCGATGCTGTACCCAAGCAAAATTGGCATCCTTTTTTTCCCACAAATATAGCTTTCTTTTGGTGGTATTTGATCATCTCTGCAGTTTTTATTTTTTGCGCTATAAACAAAAAAAGAGCGACAATTTTGAAAAAAACACAATATTTTGTACTTTTTGCTATAATAAATATCCCCAATTTTTTAAATAAAAGCAAATTTTATCCCCAGTTTAGGCCGACATGTATTCTTCTACATATTTTTGGTAATAAAAATGTCAATAAGCTTATATTGATTGGTTTGCGCAAAAGTTATTGCGTCTACCAAATAGGGGAAAGATTTATGGCATTTTTATTATTATTATATTTTTTTACTAGTAATGGCGGCTCAGCGATTTTTATCAGGACTGCGACATTATGGCAGACAGATCGGACACTTTTGACCCATTTTTGGGACCATTGACAATTATACAGCGATCAGTGCTATAAAAATGCACTGATTACTGTGTAAATGTCACTGGCAGGGAAGGGGTTAACATTAGGGGGCAATCAATGGGTTAACTGTGTTCCCTCATGTGTGTTCTAAATGTAGAGGGATGGGACTGACTAGAGGAGATGACAGATCGTTGTTTCTAGCTAGTAGGAATCCACGATCTGTCTCTCCTCTCCTCACAGAACAGGGATTTGTGTGTTTACACACACACGTCCCTGTTCTGGCTCTCGTGCCCGTGATCGCGTGTGGCCGGCGGTCATCGCGACCTCCGGCCACGCGCATCGGCACACCAGCAGTGCAGCGGGCACGTGCACGCACCTGCTATCCTGCTTAAAGGGACCGAAATACAGCTAAATGGTTCGCGGGAACGTGCCAACCTGCCACAGGTTAATTAGCAGTCTCTCTGACTTCATAAAAGGTCCCTGTACTACTTCAAGGCGACTTCTATCCGACTTCTAATCTCTTCTATTCTATACTTCTATCAAAGTAGTACTCAAGTCGCCAGGAAGTCACCTGGCAAAGTTGCACCGCAAGTCGTGTGACTTTCAGGTCATGGAAGTGTGAACTGAGCCTTAAAGTACAGCAGCAGCTCAGTAATGTATCAACCTTTAGTTCACTCTGCTATCGTCTGTGGACACAACTTATGTTTTCCACTGGAAAAATAATCAAACATTTTTCTACGGCATAATTTTACCCAAATCTGTTCAGGGCAATCTGTGTTAAATGGAATCTTCCATAAGAACAAAATATAAATAAAAAGCACCCTGCAAGAAGGTAAATTATACTTTGTCTGGTGGGTGATGACTTTAACCACTTAACGACCGCCCACTGTAAATATACGTCAGCAGAATGGCACCGACAGGCAGAATCACGTATATGTACGTGATTGCCTTTGTATAGTTGGGGGGTCCGATCGGACCCCCCTTCTTTACAGTGAGTGGTCGTTTTACCTTCAGGAGCGATCCGACATGAGGGGACGGCCGTTCGATTCCGGCCACCCCCTCTCGATCGCTCCCGGCGAATGAGAGAGCTTCCCCTGCCTGCCAGGAAGGAGGAAGTGATGTCATCTCTCCTGGGGCGCTCACATATACCGAGCGCCGTACAGGAGAAGATGCCAGGTTAGTACACAAAACAGCACACTGACACCAGGACACATAGGCACATAAATCGCCCCCCAGGCCCCCCCAGACACCCCCAGATCACCCCCCAGCCCCCCCCAGCCCCCAGTCACAGTGTCACTGATTGCAGTGACCATTTATTTAGTGATCACTGCAATCAGTGACATTTGTGACTGTAAAAGTGTCACTACATTTAGTTTTAGGTCCAGGGTAGCCCCCTAACCCCCCCTAATAAAGGTTTAACCCCCTGATCACCCCCCAGATAACCCTTTCACCCCCTATCACCACTGTCACGAAGCAATCATTTTTCTGATCGATGTCTTAGCGTCGGTGATGCTGATCGGTAGCCAGTAATTTTTTTTAGGTTCGCCGCAGGTTTTTATAGCGTCGGGTACCCCCATATATTACCTAATGAAGGTTTAACCCCCTGGATCGCCCCCCAGGTAACCCTTTTACCCCCTATCACCACTGTCACTAAGTTATAATTTTTCTGATCGATGTCTTAGCGTCGGCGATGCTGATCGGTAGCCAGTAATTTTTTTTAGGTTCGCCGCAGGTTTTTATAGCGTCGGGTACCCCCATATATTACCTAATAAAGGTTTAACCCCCTTGATCACCCCCCAGGTAACCCTTTCACCCCCTAGCACTGCCGTGGCTATGCGATCATTTTTCTGATCGATGTCTTAGCGTCGGTGATGCTGATCGGTAGCCAGTAATTTTTTTTAGGTTCGCCGCAGGTTTTCATAGCGTCGGGTACCCCCATATATTACCTAATAAAGGTGTAACCCCCTTGATCACCCCCCAGGTAACCCTTTCACCCCCTAGCACCGCCGTCACTATGCGATCATTTTTCTGATCGATGTCTTAGCGTCGGTGATGCTGATCGGTAGCCAGTAATTTTTTTTAGGTTCGCCGCAGGTTTTTATAGCGTCAGGTACCCCCATATATTATCTAATAAAAGGTTTAACCCCCTGATCGCCCCCCAGGTAACCGTTTCACCCCCTATCACCACTGTCGCTAAGCAATCGTTTTTATGATCGTTGTCTTAGTGTCGGTGATGCCGATAGGTAGCCAGTAATTTTTTTTTAGGTTCGCCGTCAGGTTTTTATATAGCGTCAGGTACCCCCATATATTACCTAATAAAGGTTTTAACCCCCTAATTGCCCCTAGTTAACCCTTTCACCAGTGATCATCATATAAGTGTTACGGGTGACGCTGGTTAGTTAGTTTGCTTTTTATAGTGTCAGGGCACCCGCCGTATATAACCCAATAAAGGTTTAACCCCCTGATCGCCCGGCGGGTGATATCAGTAAGGTTTTAGCGTCAGAGAGGGTCTGCGTCACACCCCAGGCAGCGTCAGGTTAGTGCCAGTAGCGCTAACACCCACACGTGAAGCATACACCCCCCTTAGTGGTATAGTATCTGATCAGCTCAATATCTGATCTGATCAGATCTATACTAGCGTCCCCAGCAGTTTAGGGTTCCCAAAAACGCAGTGTTAGCGGGATCAGCCCAGATACCTGCTAGCACCTGCGTTTTGCCCCTCCGTCCAGCCCAGGCCACCGAAGTGCAGTATCGATCGATCACTGTCACTTGCAAAACACAACACACATAACTGCAGCGTTCGCAGAGACAGGCCTGATCCCTGCGACTCCAGTGCTGTAGGAGGTAATTTCACCACCACAGTTAAAAAAAAAAAGCATATATGCCGAAGCATTGGGGCAGCAGGAGCGGAGGAGCGATTTTGCTCCTAATGCCGCGTATATACGGTCGAAATTCCGACGGAGGCTTGCCCGTGGAAAAGTCTGACCATGTGTACGCGGCATAACTTTTGCGAAAAGATGCCCCCATGCTTCGGCATATATAAATGGTGCATGTATGCCCATCATTAGAAGTGGGTGAATGAAGGGCGGTATTCTAATGGTGGGCATACCCACCGATCAATCTTTTTTTTTTCGTTCAGCCAACAGGCTGCATGAAAAAAAAGATTACAATACATGTCCAACAAGGACCAGCAACGTACTGGTATGTTGCTGGACTTTGAATGTTTATACCAGAATGATGCCTGCGGGTTTAGGTATCATCTTGGTATCATTCTTTTCAGCCAGCGGCCGGCTTTCATGTAAAAGCAATCCTAGTGGCTAATTAGCCTCTGGACTGCTTTTACAAGCAGTGGGATGGAATGTCCCCCCCCGGATATAAAAAGCGCCATTGGGAAATTGGGAAAGCATTTTATCACACCGATCTTGGTGTGGTCAGATGCTTTGAGGGCAGAGGAAAGATCTAGGGTCCAATAGACCCCAGTTTTTTCAAAAAAGAGTACCTGTCATTACCTATTGCTATCATAGGGGATATTTACATTCCCTGAGATAACAATAAAAGTGATAAAAATAAATAAATATGGAAGCAACAGTTTAAAAATAAAATAAAAAAGCAAAATTAATAATAATAAAAAAAAAAAAAAAAAAAGCACCCCTGTCCTGCCCTGCTCTTGCCCAATGGCGAACGCAAGCGTCGGTCTGGCGTCATATGTAAACAGCAATTGCACCATGCATGTGAGGTATCACCGCGAAGGTCAGATCGAGGGCAGTAATTTTAGCAGTAGACCTCCTCTGTAAATCTAACGGGGTAACCTGTAAATGCTTTTAAAGGCTTTTAAAAATGTATGTAGTTTGTCGCCAATGCGCGTTTGTGCGAAATTTTAAAGCATGTCATGTTTGGTATCTATGTACTCGGCCTAAGATCATCTTTTTTATTTCATCAAACATTTGGGCAATATAGTGTGTTTTAGTGCATTAAAATTAAAAAAAGTGTATTTTTTCCCAAAAAAATGTGTTTGAAAAATCGCTGCGCAAATACTGTGTAGAAAAAAAAAATGCAACACCCACCATTTTATTCTGTAGGGCCTTTGCTTTAAATATATATATATAATGTTTGGGGGTTCAACATAATTTTCATGCAAAAAAAAATATGTTTTCATGTAAACAAAAAGTGTCAAAAAGGGCTTTGTCTTCAAGTGGTTAGAAGAGTGGATGTAAGCTTCCTAATGTTGTGTATAAAATGCCAGAACAGTTCAAAACCCCCCCAAATGACCCCATTTTGGAAAGTAGACACCCCAAGCTATATACTGAGAGGCATGTCGAGTCCATGGAATATTTTATATGTTGACACAAGTTGCGGAAAAACAACAATTTTTTTTTTTTTTTTTTGCACAAAGTTGTCACTAAATGATATATTGCTCAAACATGCCATGGGCATATGTGGAATTACACCCCAAAATACATTCTGTTGCTTCTCCTGAGTACGGGGATACCACATGTGTGAGACTTTTTGGGAGCCTAGCCGCATACGGGACCCCAAAAACAAAGCACCGCCTTCAGGCTTTCTAAGGGTGTCAATTTTTGATTTCACTTCTCACTGCCTATCACAGTTTTGGAGGCCATGGAATGCCCAGATGGCACAAAACCCCCCCAAATGACCCCATTTTGGAAAGTAGACACCCCAAGCTATTTGCTGAGAGGTATTGTGAGTATTTTGCAGATCTCGCTTTTTGTCACAAAGTTTTGAAAATTGAAAAAAAAAAGAAAAAAAAAAAAATTTTCTTTCTTCATTTTCAAAAACAAATGAGAGCTGTAAAATACTCACCATGCCTCTCAGCAAACAGCTTGGGGTGTCTACTTTCCAAAATGGGGTCATTTGGGGGGGTTTTGTGCTATTTTGGCATTTTATGGCCTTCAAAACTGTGATAGGTAGTGAGGAGTGAAATCAAAAATTTGCGCCCTTAGAAATCCTGGAGGCGGTGCTTGGTTTCCGGGGTCCCGTACGTGGCTAGGCTCCTAAAAAGTCCCACACATGTGGTATCCCCGTACTCAGGAGAAGCAGCAGAATGTATTTTGGGGTGCAATTCCACATATAACCATGGCATGTGTGAGCAATATATCATTTAGTGACAACTTTTTGTAATTTTTTTTTTTTGTCATCATTCAATCACTTGGGACAAAAAAAAATATTCAATGGGCTCAACAGGCCTCTCAGCAATTTCCTTGGGGTGTCTACTTTCTAAAATGGGGTCATTTGGGGGGGTTTTGTGCTATTTTGGCATTTTATGGCCTTCAAAACTGTGATAGGTAGTGAGGAGTGAAATGAAAAATTTGCGCCCTTAGAAATCCTGAAGGCGGTGCTTGGTTTCCGGGGTCCCGTACGTGGCTAGGCTCCTAAAAAGTCCCACACATGTGGTATCCCCGTACTCAGGAGAAGCAGCAGAATGTATTTTGGGGTGCAATTCCACATATAACCATGGCATGTGTGAGCAATATATCATTTAGTGACAACTTTTTGTAATTTTTTTTTTTTTGTCATTATTCAATCACTTGGGACAAAAAAAAAATATTCAATGGGCTCAACATGCCTCTCAGCAATTTCCTTGGGGTGTCTACTTTCTAAAATGGGGTCATTTGGGGGGGTTTTGTACTGCCCTGTCATTTTAGCACCTCAAGAAATGAGATAGGCAGTCATAAATTAAAAGCTGTGTAAATTCCAGAAAATGTACCCTAGTTTGTAAACGCTATAACTTTTGCGCAAACCGATAAATATACGCTTATTGAATTTTTTTTTATTAAAGACATGTGGCTGAATACATTTTGGCCTAAATGTATGACTAAAATTGAGTTTATTCGATTTTTCTTATAACAAAAAGTAGAAAATATCATTTTTTTTCAAAATTTTCGGTCTTTTTCCGTTTATATCGCAAAAAATAAAAAATCGCAGAGGCAATCAAATACCATTAAAAGAAAGCTCTATTTGTGGGAAGAAAAGGACGCAAATTTAGTTTGGGTACAACATTGCATGTCCGCACAATTTACAGTTAAAGCAGCGCAGTGCAAAATTCTGAATTCACCTCTGGTCCTTTAGCTACCAAATGGTTCGGGGCTTAAGTGGTTAAACTTCACTCTCTTGCAGAACTACAATAGGTGAAAAGTTAGGATTTGTGCCTGCACACAATTGGAGGATGGAGGTGAGTACAACTTTTCTGTGCTCACTAACCTAAATTATTTTTTTCTTTACAAAGGGAATTTTTACCCATCCTAGTGAATGAGGTGAAGTTGTGCTGACTCCAATCATGTGCAAGCAAAAAAGCCTGTTTTTTTTCTTTTGCACGTGATGGGTATTCTTTGCTTAGTGATATTGCACCTTGTTTCATCTTTACTAAAGCCCCGTACACACGGTCGGACTTTTTGCCAACAAACTTCAAAATGAGCAAGTTTGACAAAAAACCGACCGTGTGTACGCTCCATCAGTCCGACCGTGTGTACAGAAATCCATCGGACTTTTGTCCGATGGACAAATAAGCATGCCCAGAACCAATGCTAAAATCAACCAAGCAGAAGTTGACCAAAGGGTGGCGGTCAAAGAGCAGAAAAGAGCAGAAAAACCACGTGATGTTGGAAAAGTTTTGAGAAAGTTTGCAGAAAAGTCCGAGCGTGTGTATGCTATGGGTGTGCCCAGCCAACTCCCTTCGGACAAAAATCCACAGAAAAGTTTGTTTGAAGTCCGACCGTGTGTATGAGGCTTAAGACAAGTGAAAATTCACTTTGAGAGTGAACATTCTCTACTTCTTTAGTAAATCAGAATCACTGGGGTTGATTATTAATACTGGAAAGTGCAAAATCTGGTGCAGCTGTGCATGGTAGCCAATCAGCTTCTAACCTCAGCTTGTTCAGTTAAGCTTTGACAAAAAACCTTGAAGCTGATTGGTTTCTATGCAAAGCTGCACCGGATTTAGCATTGTCCATATTTAGCAAATCAACCCTACTGAGTCCTAAACCAGGACTCAACCGATTGATTTAACTGTTTCCCAGAAAATGGTGGGAAGGATATATTTTGTAACTTTTTGTTATCTCAACCAAACTGTCAGACCATCAAATGGCTGATGTCGTTTAATCACATGTGCAGCACCACAACAACTACAGATCAAACAAATTCTAAGATGACAGCTTCCTTGGCTGTAAAGGATCGCAGGGTTTCATTCCACTTCAATGTTTTGTCAGTTAAGCAAAGGAAGGGTCAAGAATAGTGATGAGCCGAACACCCCCGGGTTCGGTTCGCACCAGAACCCGCGAACGGACCGAAAGTTTGCACGAACATTAGAACCCTATTAAATACAATGGATGCGAACGTTCGGATTCTAAAGTGCTAATTATAACGACTATTATCCATGTTATTGTCCTAAACAGAGTTTGGGAACCCGGGTTCTGCACCAGGGGACATGTATCAATGCAAAAATAAGTTTTAAAAACGGACGTTTTCCGGGAGCAGTCATTTTAATGATGCATAAAGTGAAAAAAAAAAGTCAAATATTCCTTTAAATATTGTACCTGGGGGGTGTCTAAAGTATGCCTGTGAAGTGCCACGTGTTTCCCGTGTTTAGAACTGTCCCTGCACAAAATTACATTTCTAAAGGAAAAAAAGCCATTTAAAACTGCTTGCGGCTTTAATGTAATGTCTGGTCCCGGTAATATGGATGAAAATCTTTAAGAAAAATGGCATAGCTACCCCATCAACCCCCCCCCCCCCCCCCACCCCAGCCCATTACCAGCCCCTTTGGGTATGGTATGGATATTAAGGGGAACCCCGCACACAAAATAAAAAAGGCCCTATATACTCTGAACAGCCGTATACAGGCGGTGCATACAAGACAGGGACTGTAGGTTTGTTCTTATGTAGAATCTGTTTGTAATTTTGAACAGATGCATTGTTTAAGTGTAGCTCCATGCCAAATTCCTTTTTTTAAGCTTTTTGGAAAACATAGGGAAGGGTTATCACCCCTGTCACATTTTTTTTGCTGTCTGTGCCCCTGTTCAGAACATTTCACCTCACTTTGCGTCCCAATGACAACTGTTTTTGAAATGTGGTGTTTTTATTGAAACAAGGATTGGTGATAAAGCATCAGTAGAGAGGAGACACCTTTCTCCCATATTAATTCTTACAGGAGAGAATTTTCCTTCCAAGGGGTAGATTTCCTCTCACTTCCTGTTGTCTTCTGCCGTTTGCAAGTAGTAGTCGTTTGTAAGTTGGATGTTTGAAAGTAGGGACCTGCCGTATATACTCTGCAGAAATTGGCCCCTTAGGTGTTGGTGTTGGCACAACACTGAAAGCACTCACAGTTATTCTTGGTGGGTGCTGGAACGCCCTGCTGTCAACTATTATATCAGGAATTGTAATAACATATAATTGTTGATCAGTGGTAGTAAAAATTGGGCCTTTGATGGTGGTGCTGGTGCCACAACACTGTAAGGCCTGACAGTTACTCTTGGTGGGCGCAGCAATGGGCCCTGCTGTGAATTATTAGATCAATAATTATAATTGCATGCCCCTGTTGAATAGGGGCTGAAAAATTGGGCCTTTGGTGGTGGTGGTGGTGGTGGTGGTGTTGACACAACACTGTAAGGCCTGACAGTTACTCTTGGTGGGCGCAGCAATAGGCCCTGCTGTGAATTATTAGATCAATAATTATAATTGCATGCCCCTGTTGAACAGGGGCTGAAAAATTGGGCCTTTGGTGGTGGTGGTGGTGGTGGTGGTGTTGACACAACACTGTAAGGCCTGACAGTTACTCTTGGTGGGTGCAGCAATGGGCCCTGCTGTGAATTATTAGATCAATAATTATAATTGCATGCCCCTGTTGAACAGGGGCTGAAAAATTGGGCCTTAGGCACTGGTGGCACAACACTGCAATCCCTCACAGATACTGTACTTGGAGCACAGCAATGAGGCCTGTTGCAAAGTATTGCATCAAAAATTGTAATTACACGCCCCTGTTAAACAGGGGCTGAAAAATTGGGCCTTAGCCACTGGTGGCGGCACCCATAAACCAAAATGATCTTCCAAGCTATCATCATTAATCGGATCATTGAGGAGGAGGAGGAGGATAGCTAGTCAACATAACAGCACAGGAACTCAGCATCAGCATCAGTCTTGAAGGGATGTGACATTTTAAAATCAATTAGTCTGTTATATCAGCATCAGGTGTGTGGTAGCTGGTGGTGATCCAAGACTGGTTCATCTTGATGAAAGTCAGTCGATCAACCGAGTCGGTGGACAGGCGCACCCTGTGATCCGTGACAAATCCTCCAGCAGCACTGAATGTGCGTTCTGAAAGAACGCTGGATGCAGGACAGGCCAGTAGCTCAATTGCATACTGTGCAAGCTCTGGCCAGTGATCCATCCTCAAGACCCAGTAAGCCAGAGGATTTTCGGTGGGGAAGGTGTCCAAGTCTGACCTTGCCCCTAGGTATTCCTGCACCATGTATATCAGACGCTGGTGATGGTTGCTGGAACCGATCATACTTTTGGGGCTGCGGACTAAAGAATTGTCTGAACGCATCGGTCAGACGGCCACCTTCCCCACCGCTCCTTCTTTGACTGACCGAAGCCTCAGCAACTCGTTGTCCAGGACCAGGAGTTTGTAACCTCCCAGTCTCTGGGAACGCGTTGCACAGACCTTTCTGCAAGGCCTCCCGGAGTTGTCTCATCCTCTGCTCCCTCTGCGACGGTAACATAAGGCAACCTTACCCTTGTACCGTGGTTCAAGGAGAGTGGCCAGCCAGTAATGGTCCCTCTCCTTGATCCGAAGAATACGAGGATCCTTCCGCAGACTTTGCAGGATCAGGGAGGCCATGCAGCGTAGGTTAGCTGAGGCATTCAGTCCGGAGTCCTCTGGGTCACTAAGGACGACATGATCCGCAGCCACCTCCTCCCAGCCACGTACAAGTCCACTGGTTTCTTGGGACTGTAAATCATCCCTAAAAGACTGCTGCTGATGATGCTGAGTGCCAGCCTCCACCTCCATGCTGACACAATCCTCCTCCTCCTCCTCCTCCTCCTATTCCTGTGCGATGGGTGGGACAGAAGGAACACTGTCTGGGTAAAGGGGGCCTTGAGAGGCAAGGAAGTCCTCCTCTTCCTGCCTCTGTTCTGCCTCAAGTGCCCTGTCCATTATTCCACGCAGCGTGTGCTCCAACAGGTGGACAAGAGGTACAGTGTCACTGATGCATGCACTGTCACTGCTCACCATCCTCGTGGCCTCCTCAAATGGTGCCAGGACAGTGCATGCATCCCTGATCATGCCCCACTGGCGTGGTGAAAAAAACCCGAGCTCCCCTGACCCTGTCCTGGTGCCGTAGTCGCACAGGTACTCATTGATGGCCCTCTGCTGCGTGTGCAGCTGCTGCAGCATGGCCAACGTTGAGTTCCACCTGGTGGGCATGTCACATATAAGGCGGTTCTTGGGCAGGTTCAACTCCTTTTGCAGCTCAGCCAGGCGAGCACTGGCATTATAAGATCTGTGGAAATGCACACAGACTTTCCTGGCCTGCCTCAGGACATCCTGTAAGCCCGGGTACCTGCCCAAGAACCGCTGCACCACCAGGTTAAGGACGTGAGCCATACAGGGCACATGGGTCAGTTGTCCCTGTCGGAGGGCGGAGAGGAGGTTGGTGCCATTGTCGCAAACCACCATTCCTGGCTTAAGCTGGCGTGGCGTCAACCACCTCTCGGCCTGCCCCTGCAGAGCAGACAGGACCTCTGCCCCAGTGTGGCTCCTGTCCCCCAAACACACCAGCGCAAGCACGGCATGGCATCTTTTTGCCTGCGTACTTGCGCAGCCCCTTGAACGCCTACGGAGCACCGCTGGTTCCGAGGACAAACCACAGGAAGAGGCCATGGAGGAAGAAGAAGAGGAGGGGGTGGAGGAGAGAGGTGTGTCACAACCAGTAGTAGCATTTTGGAGGCGTGGCGGTGGAACAACCTCCAACACTACTGCACCTTGTCCTGCATCCTTCCCAGCTGCCAAAAGAGTGACCCAATGGGCCGTGAAAGAAAGGTAACGTCCCTGTCCATGCCTGCTGGACCATGAGTCAGCGGTAATATGCACCTTACCGCTGACCGCCCTGTCCAGCGAGGCCAAGACATTGCCTTCCACATGCCTGTAGAGAGCCGGAATCGCCTTCCGTGAGAAAAAGTGGCGTTTGGGAACCTGCCACTGAGGAACCGCACATTGCACAAACTCACGGAAGGGGGCCAAGTCTACCAACTGAAAAGGCAGCAGTTGAAGCGCTAGCAATTTAGCCAAGCTAGCATTCAACCGCTGGGCATGTGGATGGCTGGGAGTGAACTTCTTTCGACGGTCCAGCAGCTGGGGCAGGGAAATTTGCCTGCTAGAATCGGACGTCGGTGTACTGCTAGCAGAGTGGCCGCAAGTACTGGGCTGTGACACAACTAATTCTACACCTTCATTCCTCTCAGTGCAGGTTTCAGAGAGGACTGAAGGTATAGTGGGTTTTGAGATCCCAGCTGATGCGGTGCAAGGAGAGGTCCGCTTTGTTCTTTGGTGTGGGTCTTTAAGGTAGGCTTGCCAACGAGCTGCATGGCAGGTCAACATATGTCTGATCAAGCATGTGGTGCCCAAGCGGCTGATGTTTTGGCCACGCGATATACGCTTGAGACATATGTTGCAAACAGCAGCTGTGCGATCTGATGCACTCGCCTCAAAAAAGGCCCACACCAAAGAACTTTTTGAATGACGGGCAGAGGCAGCGCCCTGCACAGGCGGAGCTCTGCGGTGTGATTCCGTCGGTGTGCTGCCCATACGCTGGCCACCCAAGGGCATCCTGCCTCGTTGGAGATGTGCCTCCTCCTCATCCTCCTCCTCTCTCCTATTAGGCACCCACGTGGAGTCAGTGACCTCATCATCCCCTCCCTCCTCATCACTGGAGCCAATCTGGCAGTATGCTGCAGCTGCTGGAGCATGACTGCCAGATTGGTGTCCTTCTTGAGCATCTCCTCTCTTTGCTCTCACGCTACTGCCTTCCTCTAGCTGGGTATCATCATCAGATCCTTCGAAACGCTGGGCATCCTCCTGGAGCATGTACCCAACACTGTGCTCAAACAGTTCGGGGGACTCCTCAGGAGGAGGACATGGTGGGTCTAGGGAAGGATTGACTAATGAAGATAATGATACCAGAGAAGAGGACGCTTTGGCAGCTGCTTTGCCAGTACCCTGAGCCTGGGTGAGAGAGGATGAGGAGGATGAGGTGGGCTTGGTCATCCACTCTACCAAGTCTTCGGCATGATGTGGCTCAACATGTCCAGCTGCCGAAAAGAAGGACAAGCGTGTCCCATGGCCATGTGCTGATGAGAGTGCACCGCGTCCACGACCAGCACTGTTGCCCCCAGACACAGAGCCTGCTTGCCCTCTTTTTTTGCCTCCTGACTGTCTGCCTCTCCTTGTTTGCCTTCCAGACATTTTAATGGATGGCCTGCAGGGAGATGGGAAAAACAGCAATAAGGGCTACCTTCAGGTGTATACTGTGCAGGAGGCTTAGCAACAATGACACTGACACTGTCCCCTGCCTATCCTTCTCTGTCCCTAAACACAAGGATTTGCAATATGCTTCAGCAAGATTGGTTTAGCACAGAATAGCACACTGTCAGTTTCACTCACTGTACCTCTCTGTCCCTACAAACAAGATTTAGCACAGAATAGCACACTGATAGTTTCCACGAGTGTCCTTCTCTGTCCCTAAACTCAAGGATTTCAAATATGGTTCAGCAAGATTGGTTTACAACAGAATAGCACACTGTCAGTTTCACTCACTGTCCTTCTCTGTCCCTACAAACAAGATTTAGCACAGAATAGCACACTGATAGTTTCCACGAGTGTCCTTCTCTGTCCCTAAACTCAAGGATTTCAAATATGGTTCAGCAAGATTGGTTTAGAACAGAATAGCTCACTGACACTTTCCCTCACTGTACCTCTCTGTCCCTAAACTCAAGGATTTCAAATATGGTTCAGCAAGATTGGTTTAGAACAGAATAGCACACTGTCAGTTTCACTCACTGTACCTCTCTGTCCCTACAAACAAGATTTAGCACAAAATAGCACACTGATAGTTTCCACGAGTGTCCTTCTCTGTCCCTAAACTCAAGGATTTCAAATATGGTTCAGCAAGATTGGTTAACAACAGAATAGCACACTGTCAGTTTCACTCACTGTACCTCTCTGTCCCTAAACTCAAGGATTTCAAATATGGTTCAGCAAGATTGGTTTAGAACAGAATAGCACACTGTCAGTTTCACTCACTGTACCTCTCTGTCCCTACAAACAAGATTTAGCACAGAATAGCACACTGATAGTTTCCACGAGTGTCCTTCTCTGTCCCTAAACTCAAGGATTTCAAATATGGTTCAGCAAGATTGGTTTAGAACAGAATAGCTCACTGACACTTTCCCTCACTGTACCTCTCTGTCCCTAAACTCAAGGATTTCAAATATGGTTCAGCAAGATTGGTTTAGAACAGAATAGCACACTGTCAGTTTCACTCACTGTACCTCTCTGTCCCTACAAACAAGATTTAGCACAGAATAGCACACTGATAGTTTCCACGAGTGTCCTTCTCTGTCCCTAAACTCAAGGATTTTAAATATGGTTCAGCAAGATTGGTTTACAACAGAATAGCACACTGTCAGTTTCACTCACTGTACCTCTCTGTCCCTAAACTCAAGGATTTCAAATATGGTTCAGCAAGATTGGTTTAGAACAGAATAGCACACTGTCAGTTTCACTCACTGTACCTCTCTGTCCCTACAAACAAGATTTAGCACAGAATAGCACACTGATAGTTTCCACGAGTGTCCTTCTCTGTCCCTAAACTCAAGGATTTCAAATATGGTTCAGCAAGATTGGTTTAGAACAGAATAGCTCACTGACACT